>JAJJWX010002349.1:1287777-2575555 GCA_023529315.1 Papaver bracteatum | reverse complement strand
ATGATCACAAGAAACAATGGAGAAAATCAAGTTCAACAGCCAATTCAGCGTACGCCAACGCGAAATGGAATTATAGATTATGATAGAGTGAGTGTACACACATGGCAGTCAGATTCAGCAGATGAAGCGGAGGAAGAACGATAATTAAGAAATGATAGACGAGTAGAGGAAGATCAAGAAGCAGTTGGAGGTATAATTCATGGAAATGAAGAGATTGAAGCATTAGAGGCATTGAGACAAAGAATACATGAAGAAAGGAGAATAAAAGCGAAAGAACGTGCTATTTTGACAAGGCAGAATCATGAGTTGAGAATGGAGAATATGAGACTACAAAATAGAAGGTCAAGAAGCACTACAAGATCAAGTTCAAGATCAATCAGAAGGGAAGAAAGACGAAACTCACCTATAGAAAATGTTGATGAAAATATTCGGCAGGAGATGCAAAATCCATATGAAGAACGTCGAGAAAATAGAGAAATGATTGAAGATCGATACATTCCACATGGCAAAATTCCTCAAAACAGGCAGCGTCAAGAACGAAACAACCAAGATGATGAAGAAAATCAAGAAGAAGGAAGAAGAATATTATATGGGAGAGAAAATAGCAGAAATCAGCAAATAATTGAAGAAGAAATCGAGAGACATTATGTTGAACAAGCACGTTTAGCTTACGAGAGAGAAAGATTGAGAGAAAAAATGGAGGAAAGAGATCTCCAATAAGCAATACGTCAGAATAATCATGACAATCGAGGAAGAAGATGCGAACGAAACCGCAATAATGGTAATATTAATGAAGAATATGATAGAATACAAAGGAGAATCGAAAGACAACAAAGAGAGTTGATGAGGAATAAACAGAATCGCATGGGAGAAAATGAAAGGCATAATCATGTGCGAATTCAAGAAGGAGATGGAGGAGAAATTCGCAGAAAGAGGCAGGATGAAGATGATGAAGAAACACAGAATCTCGCAAGATAAGACAGGCATGCACGCAGAAGGAGGGAAGCAGAACTTAAAAGACCAATGAACCAAAATTCAGGTATAAATGAGAAAATCTTAAGAGAATTGGCAGAGATGAGAGGAATGCTAAATAACATAAGGGAAGGAGGCATAAGGCAATTGGACGAAGCCATAGAAGAAGCTGCAAAAACTCCGTTCTCACAAGAGATACAATTAGGAGGAATACTACCAAAGTGCAGTTTGCCTGCGTTAACCAGCATCTTTAATGGAACAACTTGTGCAATTCAACACATTAAAGCTTATGTGAGATGTATGTTACAGTGGGAGAATCATGATGATGTGTTGTGCAAGTATTTCGCATCAAGTTTAACAGGAGAGGTGCTAAAGTGGTTCGAAGGTCTACCCAGGAATACTATAACATCTTTCAACCATTTGCATACTACGTTCTTAGGGGCGTATATAACTAACTACTCCTCGCGACCAGGCATAGAAGATGTATTTGAATTAAAGCAGAGAATTGGTGAAAGTTTGAAAAATTTAACCATAAGATGGAAGACAATGTGTAGTGAAATGGTTGGATGTGTGGATGAGAGATATATCATTTTATCATTCATTAACGCAATGTTCGCAACCAATCTATTGTACATTCAAATTTTCAGAATCAAGAATACAATCACAATGACTGAGTTGTGAGAATTACAGGAGGAGTACATTGCTCTTGAAGAAAAGCAGAATGAAATAGAATCATATCCAGTTGCGAACACAAGTTCATATACATCGAATGCAATCTTATTGCCTAAATTGATAAACACAGTGGCGAGCACTTTGCAAGTACAACAAGAAAATAATATTGATAATCAACAGAAGATGGTAGCTATGGGAAGCAGAGATCAAGAAGAATTCGAAAGGGAAAGAAATTTTTATAATCGAGGTGGAAACAACAAAATTCAAATACTTGATTAGCCACAAGAAACCTATGGGGGACAAAGAAAAAATTATCATAGAGGATCTGGAACTCAAAAGATAATATGGGAAGAGATCAAGATGCCACCTTTGAATGCTAGTGTGGAAAACATTTGGGAAGCTATAATCTTAATGGAGAAAATTCCAGCACCCTGGAACATGAGAAAGGAACCACTTCCAAACCACCGAAGTCAAGAATTTTGCTCTTACCATCATTTTCATGGACATTCAACAAATGACTGCAGAAATATAAAAAGGATCATTCTCAAGATGATAGATCAAGGAAAATTAAATCATTTTTTAAGCACCCTCAATCTCAACTCTTACCACCACCACCAGAAATTCGCAGAGTAAATGCAACAAAAGGAGGAGAAACATTTGTCATAGAAGTTGGAGCAAAGGTAAAGAATTTGTTTTGTAATTCTATTGTACATTCGTACAAAACAATTGAAGACTTTCATGACAATGTTCTAAGTAGAGTTTTCGCAAGAGATGCTGATGAGATGGAGATAATGAACATTGAAAAAATTTCGCCGCTAAAAGAATGGCAAAAGCAGACTATCTCTTTCACTGCAGAAGAAGTACCAGAGTCTTGTGAAATGCATGAAAACCCATTAGTAGTGAGGTTGGAAATAAACCCAAAGCAAAAATAAGATGAAGATGAAGAGGAGGATGATGAAGCTGAAGATACATGGGAAATTAATAGAGTCTTAATTGACACGGGAAGTTATGTGGATATCTTATTCTATCATACTTATAAGACTATGGGAGGCAGAGATGAGGATCTAATACCTTCAACTTACAAATTTTATGGTTTTAATGGTATTGCCAATAAGCTTAAGGAGGAGATCACAATGCGAATTCCATTAAAGGGGATATCTTCCAAGATTTTATTATGTATTGTCAATGTAGAGTCTCCATACAATGCCTTGATTGGTCGACCTTGGCTACATGGGATTTTAGGTGTGGCATCGACTTTCCACCAGTGCATTAAGTTTCCACATCCTAGTGGCATTGGAGTAATAAAGGGAGATTGGGTTGAAGGATAGAAATGCTATGAGATCTGTAGTTGCAGGAATTCCTACACTACACCCCATATAAGAATCCAAAATTATCAACACATATTTGTAGATTAAGAACAACACTTTTATTGATTAATTCTCAGAAATGTTACAAGAAATGGAAGAAATCAAGAATACAATCGCTCACAAGAATTTTCTCTCTCCTCAAGACTTTCTCAACACTCTAAAAATTATCTCTCCCTCTCAAGTTTACTAATCCCCTATACATAGGGTATTACATAATGGATGACAGCTCATATACAACTAAACTATCCCTTAATTTCGGATATGATCTTGCGATACCTTCGCCACAAATGTTAACCCTCGCAAATACTCTATTCTTCGCAGGATATTTACGTTTTCTTCATGTTTCTACCATCATTATTTGTTGCGTCGTTCTTTTAATCTTCTCTGCGACGCTCGCCAGTGTCTAAAGTAAAAACTTCACAAGAAAGTTCTTGCTGCGATATTCTGATTCTACATCTTGCCTCTTCTCATGTATTTTATGCGAAGTAGAGAATATCATGAGAAATTACTCTTTAAAATATCGCAATTGTTTATCTTTCCTTATTCTTCTCCCGACAGGATTCCATGAATCACGCTTAATTGTCTACATGTGTTGAATATTCCTTCTTCCACCGACACATCTAACCGGTCACCTTCTTTACCCTATTTAAGAGAGGTTTGGGAAAGATAATTATCTTGTTTCACTTTTTCTTCGTCTTCTTTATATTAATCTTCTTTGTTCTGCAAATCTTCATCGTCTGTGATTTTATTTTTTATCAAGTTCATCTTCTTATTGCTGTTCTTCCTTACCTTCATGGAGTCTACAAGGTTAATTTTCTTTCTGCTACTGTTAATTTTTGCTGAAATTGATTTTACTTTCCTGGAATTATCCTATCTGTTTGTTCTTCATTTAATTCCCATACTGCTTTTTATTTCAGCAAAAACACTTCTGGTTTGATAATTACAATCCAAAACCTTAATAATTCTCAGAATTCACCACCCAAAGAGGGTGCGAGAAGGAGAAAGTCTGCGAATAACAAGGTAGTAAGAAACACCACTTCTTTAAATAACAATATTGTTGCCTCTATTTCTTATCTTGATTGTCATTTGCAGGATGGCTGAAATTCCAATAGGCCTCCTAAGAAACCTCGTCAACAAAAGAATCAACCAAATATTGTTGAAACTGCTATTCCTTTCCCTTCTCTTGGTTACGTACCCGTTTCTTCATCATCTTCGCAAAGTAATCCCTCCCCTTCACAAAATGTACCTCTTCCTTCTAGCAGCGAGAGTATCGCAACAGACTCTACTGTCTTACCTTCTGCTGTGAACGAAATTCCTTCTTCTCCTATAGCCAATTCCCCTCAAATTAATGTCATTCCAAGCCCTATTGTTAGTTTGCCTCAAACTTATCCTCTCGCTGATATCTCTCTTGCGAAGGATGATAATCAACTTTCTATTATATCTACTACTTCACCTGAATCTTTTCCTCTTTCGCAAGAAGCTGCGAATGGGATAGATATTGCTTTTAAGGCTCTGGTTGATATCTTGGATGATGTTAAGAGATCTTCTGTTGATCCTATTAAGTCTAGCATCTGCGGGATTTTAAGTGGATATTTTGGTTCTGGTAAGATGGATTCACAAGCATCTAAGGAGAAAGAAATTGAAGTCTTGAAAGAAGCTCTCCAAGCCAAGACTCTAGAATGTGATACTCTTCGTCTTGAAAACCAGAAGATGGAAAATCTCTCACTTGATTGCGAGCTTCTTCGCAAAAAAAAAACGGTGAATTAAAAGGTATAATCTTCTTTATTTATTTTTTATTATTATAAATAAAACTTTATTATGAATCAAAATCAATATTACAAGAGATGGTGGGTAGCCTAGCAACAAGCTTATTATTATTATTTTATTTTTTTTAACATATCGAAACATACCTTGTTATTATTATTATAAAAGGATGCCACGAGGGCTATTATAAAACAGTAAAATGTAAATTACACAGGGTCAGATGGTAGGGTTGGGAGGCGAGCAACAAGTTGCGCCCCAACACCTTTCTGAATAATAATACCCAACCTATAAAAAAGAGAATTGCCTAAATTATTATTAGCATCGTGCGCAGCCATACAATTCTTCAATCTTTTCAAGAGAGCAATGACATCCTCACTAAGTTCACCAAGCGAAGAGAAAGCTAATACACTAAAGCCATATCCATGAGTTAAGCTATTATTATTATTATTATTATTTTATTTTTTAACAAGAAAGAGTCAATACATAGCGGTAGTAGGCAGCCTAGCAACAATCTGGGAACCTACACCTTTTTGAATAATAATACCTAGTCTATGAAACAAATAATTGCCAATTTTAAAGTTAGCATCATGGATAACTAGGCAATTTCCTAATCTCTTGAGAAAAACAATCAAGTCCTCTCCAAAAAAATTTATTTATTTTTATTTTCTTATAAACAATTTTGTCAATTCCATTTTCAATTTTCTTAAAATCTTTTGTTCGCACATTAAAACTTAAACCAGAAACGATTCTTGGAAAGATTTCAATTTGAATCGCTGTTGAAGAAGCCCGCGCTGATAGAGACACTTGGATGGATCAATATAACCAATTAGACAATCTTCACAGGTACTCCATTGACCATATAAATAATCTCACTACAAAAAATGCTCAATTAATGCAGGAGCTCAATTTATTAAGTAGTGAAATATCCCGAATCTCTTATTCTCTAACCAAAGCTAACTTGGCGATGGAAACTTTATCAGATGAAAACAAAACCTTATCCCAATAGAATCAGAATTTTTCAAGTAAAACAACGATGTCCTCGCAGAAATTAATTACCCTTCAAAGAGTGTGCGATAATCAAGAACAATCTCTTCATTCACTGAAAAATGAACTTAAAGAAATAACTGAATCATCCATCGCTGAGAAGAATGCTCTTATGCAAGGTAGAATAGATTTAATTACAAAAGAAAATCAGCTCCAAGAAGAATATACCAAATTAAAAGAATCATATTCCTCTCTCGCGAAAGAAAACTCTTTTCTCCATTCTAAAGAGATGAATCTAAGATCTCGCCTGAAGGGTTTAGTTGGAGATAAATTTGATGATGCAATGAACCAGTGGGAGAATAATTGCTTTGCCTTAATTCAAAATCTAATTCCACAAAAGGAAGGTAGTCATTTGGACTGCCTCAATCATTCTTCCTTTGTTTAACTTTTCTTGTGATTTTCTTGTTGCGAATTCCTCATTTTATAACCTTTTTTTTTTCTTTGACCATTGTATGCGTGTCGTAACCACAACAAATTAATTAATATGTTACTACCTAATTAACAAGTAATATAGGGTAGTCAAGATCGTTCCCACGAGGAGCAAGAGATTATTAGTTGTCAAATTGTCACAAAAAGGGGGTTATTGGTTGTAAAATTTATAAAGAAAAAGAAATACACAAAGTAATTAAAAGTGTAAGTTGAAATCAATGAGAGAGAATAGATCAAGGAATCCTTCTTCGCTGCAAAACAATGATTAAAGTTATGTTCTTTTCCACTTGTTATTAGTCATAGATTATCACCAACCGTAGGTATATCAGCTAGATCAGTGCTAACCCCAAAATCCCTTGTATCACCGGATACGGAAGTTCTAGACTACCGGATTATATTCACTAAACCACCTAGTAGTAGATCACCCAAGATGTAATTTAGTTAAACGCATTAAGATTCGTGAATTTATTAGGTTGATATTAGTAGTTAAACTCTTAGATCAAGGTCCACTTGCTAACGTTGCTTTCACACACAATTGCTCCACGAATCCCTCCGCAAGGTCTTGTGTTTTCTACTTATGTAAATAGTCAAGAAACGATTACTTATCCCCTAACTTTCACTAGCTTTAGATCAATTAACAAATCAATTTAGTTGGCCACCCAAACGACCTATCAATCAAGCATAAACACTAATATTAGTAAAAACAATCGATAATCATATGAAAAACTTCAAAGTAGAATTAAAACAAAACTCAAACCATATATTAAGAACTAGGAATTCATCCTCAATCAATAAGAAAATTAGCTACTCATAATTTGGAGTTCACACAATAATAATAATAATTTAAGGAAGAAAGAAAACTTATTGAAAAGATGATGGTTGCTCCTTCCTCCAATCCTTGTGCACTTTAACTCCTTCTCCAAAGTAGATGTGTGTAAAAAGTTGTAGAGAACTCCTTTATTTATAGGCTTCAATACTCTCCATGTCTTTGTAGGAAAAGAATCCTCATTCCAAAAGAACACCACTTTCCCAATTTGATCCATATTCCAATTTCTAGTCCAATTCTCCTAACTTCCAAGTTTTCATCCAATTCCCAATTCTAAGTCTTCACACACATGAGAGAAGTCCACCCAAAATTCTGCATTTTTGGTCACCGGAAAACTGTGTTTTTGGCCGGAAGTTGGCCGGAATTTGTCGCCATCGGTCACCTGAAAATTCTGTCCCGGTTAAGGAATATTCCGTCCAGTCCACCATTAGGACTAACGGTCAAAGATCAAACCGTCAGTCAAAAGTAAGTCAAAAGTCAAGGGAGGGGAGTCAGCTGGCGAGTTATCTTTCTGATTCTGGGCTGAGTCATCTTAATCGTCTGAGTCACTGCGCTGGATCGGCTCATCGGAATCGCTCTGGATCGGTCATCGCCGGCACCGAGTTGACTCGCCGGAGGGATGATTTGGCCGAGTTTCGTTTAATTACAGGACTTCTCTGCCAAGTTCAGGCCTCACTTTTCAGTCTTCTCCTGTGACAAACCTACACATACATCTAACAATTCAATTCACCACCATAGCTTCCTGTAACATCAGTAGAGCTACCTTGCTCAGTCTGGAATTCTTGTTTCAGTATCAACTTCTTATTCTTCTTCATGGCAGGACAATAGCATCACCACCATCTCTGAATTCAACAACATCTGGGTCTTCATTCAAACCCCTTATACAGACTTTAATCCATATGAATCGATTTCAGCAGCCACAAATCCCTAATTTCTTCACTATCTGCATTTTAACTCGAACCCATCGATTCTTCTCTGTATCAAGCAACCATAATATCTTCAGCGGCTAAAACCATTCAATCTCAGCTGTTCTTCATCTCTGATGCAACTCAAACTCGAAACCCACTTTTGATTCAATCAGCAGCCGTAGTTTCTTCCATGATTTATTTCACGATCTCTGCTATCCTAACAAACCCAGTCTGTATCTTGATTTCACAGCTCTCGATTTATTTCTCTTCCAGTTTCTCAAGCTTTTGATTTCAACAACAGCAGCTGTTCTCTTTCTCGATCTCAGGTGTGCAAGAATGGATGAATGAGAGGAAAAGGGAAAGTATCTCGGTTTTAGGGTTGATCGTTGGGATGGCTATTTGCGCCCAAGATAAGAACCACCCATTGATAATTACAGCCTCTAATAAATGATAAGGGGTACTCCAAATGATAACCCCTTAACCATAGCTGGTTTGCGTTTAGTATACCTCCAAGAAGAGTTTCCCCTTAACCATTACTGGACTCCAGATAGTGCTTGCCCTGTAAAATGACAATTTTGCCCTTTTTGCCCAATTTTGGTGATTTCTCCTTCTTTTCGTCCGTGCAACTCCAGAGTACCTAAAAACTCAAAAACACATGTAAAATACATAATTTACTAGAAAAATAGCAAAGAAAGCATAAACTACTAGATAGTAAATACGGTGTATTCTACACCTATCAAATTCCCCCACACTTAGACTTTGTTAGTCCTCGAGCAAATCAAACTAAAACTTACAACTTCAATGCATTCTAGCTTCCCAAGCATTCAAAGAGCTATGAGGACATAGATTTTCTGCATACTAGTAATAAGAAGTTAGAAATACTAAAGAACATATTCTCATTCTTAAATGTTGAGTGAGAAATAACCACACCATAATGAGAGAATGCGTGTTTGAGAAACGATCAATAAGCATTTCGCCTCGACTTCTGCCTCACAAAAAAAAGGGTTTTATGATAATTGCACTCAAAAAGACGGCTTTTTTATGGATCTCACATGTGTGCAGGTAGGAATGAAAAGAGAATTCCTGCAACACGTTGAATTGTAGGAAGCATAACTTCCGAAATTTTGAAAAACCCACATCTTTTAACATTTTGAAAAACCATTTTTCTAACGATCTCTAAGAAAGGAAATCAACCACTTATATCGAGGATGAGATTACTTACTTACCTTCAGATCCGATTGCCAATTATGATAACACCACTCTCACGGAATCCAATAGAAACGTCTTCCGCTCCTTGTCTTCATCTTCTTGGTCTTCGGCTTCAACTATTGGTGATAAACTCTTTAGCTTCATAGATCCTTAAAAATTTGTAACCTTTTTCCTTAACTCCTTGTCGCTTGAAACTTGTTTATAGATTTTCCTTCCCCACGGCTTATTCAACACAAAACAATAATAGATATTTCTCTTGTATATATATTTTTATTTTTATTTTTATTTCTTTTCTTTTCTTTTTCATTTTTTTAACAAGAGAAACACAATACAAATCAAAGTAAAAAATAAAATAAACCATGGCCGTGGAAAAGTACTTTACCGCTTGATTCTTCACAACTTGTATCGTCTCGAAATCATAAACTTCAATAATTCTCACCTTTTACTTTTCTTTTCTCTTGTAAATAAGTCTTAATACTTGGATATATAATTACATCATTGCATTGTAAGTCTTCAACATGTATACAAAAATCTGCTCATTGTATGTTGCTTTACTTGAATATGAAATTTGCTCTTGTTCTTGTTCCATTGTTTCTTTCAAACCTTGAACCTTTTCAACTTTCCTTGTAGATTTTGATGTCGCTCCCTTGTTGTTGATGATTATGGTGTTTCTATGGACCCGTTGTTGTCGAGAGAGAGAATGGTGCTAACTGCAAATCAAACTACAAGAAGGAGGCTTTCATCTATAGACGTCACCCTCATGATTGACAAAAATTAGCACTCAAGAGATCAAAATAGTGCTGAAATTGGTGTGAAATTGGGTAGCTCACCATTCTACCCGGAATTAACGTACGGTGACACACACTCAAAAGAAGCTCTTTAGTAAAGGAAGATTTTTGGTCGGTGCCTCACATGATATGAAAATGGGTAGTCTCCACTAATGATTGATCAGCAACTCTAATAATGCATTCTTCTCTGCTCCTAATTTGCATCACCGGCATGATTAAATCCATTATTTAACACTCTAACAAGCAAGAAATCGAACGTAGTTCCCTAACATTTCCAAGTTCAATTATGTCGGTCAGAATTATCTATGTAATCATACCTAGAAGCATGCTAGTGACTCTAAAATCTCTAAAAGTTGAAAGTTTTATGCAAAAAATTCTCTTTTTTTTTATGCAAAAATATATGCTTAGCCACTCCCCCACACTTAAACCTTACATTATCCTCAATGTAATTGAATCGTCCAAGTAAAGTCAAGGTGGGAAATCTTAATATGATATAGAACAAGAAAAATAAACATACAAAACAAAAAGCAAATAAAAACAAAAGGATAAGAAATACAAAACCGGTGGGTTGCCTCCCACTTAGCGCTTGTTTTAAAGTCGACGGCCCGACATAGCTCTTGCTTCACATTACTCCTCCAGAGGGAGCAAATCTTCAAATGGAAGTTCATCCACATTTACATAGGCGATGTTCTCATAGTATGGCTTCAATCTATGGCCGTTGACTTTGGAAACCGAGTTGTCTCTAAGACTAGTAATTTCAACTGCACCATAAGGAAAAACATTAGTAACAACATATGGTCCAATCCAACGGGACCTTAATTTTCCAGGAAATAGTTTAAGGCGACAATGAAATAAAAGGACTTTTTGCCCCACATCAAAACTTTTCCGAGAAATCATCTTGTCATGAAAAAGCTTGGTATTTTCTTTGTAAATCCGGGCACTCTCGTAAGCATCATTACGTATCTCCTCTAGCTCATTTAGTTGCAACTTTCTTTGTTTCCCCGCTTCATCATACTCTATGTTGAATTTCTTTATCGCCCAATAAGCCTTATGTTCAAGTTCAACCGGAAGATGACAAGCTTTGCCATAAATCAACCGATATGAAGACATACCAATCAGTGTCTTGTACGCCGTTCTATATGCCCAAAGTGCATCATTAAGCTTAAATCTCCAATCTTTCCTTGTCGTATTCACCGTTTTTCTCAAGGATGGATTTGATTTCACGGTTTGAGATTTCCGCTTGTCCACTAGTTTGTGGATGGTAAGGCGTTCCAGTCTTGTGTGTTATGTTGTACTTCTTGAGGAGAGCATGGAAAGACTTCTTGAAATGCGAGCCTCCATCGCTTATCACCACTCTTGGTGTGCCGTGCCTAGTGAATATGTTTTCTCTTACAAAATCACAAACAACTTGAGAATCATTAGTTTTGGTGGCTCTAGCCTCCACACATTTAGAAACATAATCTACGGCAAGAAGTATATAAAAATTTCCATTCGAATTGACAAAAGGGACCATAAAATTGATACCCCACACATCAAAAATCTCTACGGCGAGAATTGGTGTGAGTGGTATTTGATTTCGAGCACCTAGATTGCTCGTTCTTTTACATCTATCACACGATTTACAAAAAACATATGAATCTTCAAACAAGGTGGGCCAATAAAATCCACTTTCAAGAACTTTGAGAGCGGTACGTTTAGAACCAAAATGGCCACCATAAGCAAAAGTATGACAAAAGGAGAGAATAGATTGAAATTCGGAGTTAGGTACGCACCTTCGTATTATTTGATCAACGCCATATTTCCATAAGTATGGTTCATCCCACACATATTGCTTTGCTATCTTCTTAAGCTTCATCTTTTGGAAGTTAGACATTGTGCTAGGTACCTTCCTTGTCACCAAATAATTCACCATATCCGCATACCAAGGTGTTGATTCTTCCAAGGAGAAATGTTGTTCGTCCGGAAAGCGGTCTTGTAATGGAAGTTCTTCGTGAGACATAACAAGTCTACTAAGATGATCCGCAATGGTATTCTCCACACCTTTCTTATCTCGAATTTCTATGTCGAACTCTTGTAGTAATAGGATCCACCGGATTAGTCTTGGCTTAGCTTCTTTCTTCTTTATTAAGTATCTAAGTGCCGCATGATCGGAATACACAATAATCTTTGTACCCACCAAGTATGAGCGAAACTTTTCTAATGAAAACACTATAGCCAATAACTCCTTTTCCGTGGTAGAATAGTTGATTTGTGCATCATTAAGGGTCCTAGATGCATAATAAATAACATGGGACAACTTGTCCACTCTTTGACCCAAAACGGCTCCAACCACATAATCACTAGCATCACACATTAATTCAAATGGAAGATTCCAATCCGGTGACTTGATAATCGGCGCACTTGTCAACATTGCCTTCAATTTGTCAAAAGCATCCTTGCATTCCTTGTTGAATTCAAAAGGTACCTCCTTTTGTAGTAACTTACACATCGGCATGGAGATTTTGGTGAAATCCTTGATAAACCGCCTATAGAAACCTGCATGACCAAGAAATGAACGAACTTCCCTCACCGAAGTGGGATATTGTAAGTTTCTTATTAAATCTATCTTTGACTTGTCCACTTCAAGCCCTTGAGAGGACACAATGTGACCAAGTATTATGCCATGGTTTACCATAAAATGATATTTCTCCTAATTAAGGACAAGTTTTGTGTCTATGCATCGTTTAAGAACTAGTTCAAGGTTGTTTAAACAAATATCAAAAGAATTTCCATACACACTAAATTCGTCCATAAATACCTCAATAATGCGCTCCACGTAATCCGAGAATATGCTCACCATGCATCTTTGGAAAGTAGCCGGTGCATTGCAAAGACCAAACGGCATCCGTCTATACGCAAACGTTCCAAACGGACAAGTAAAAGTGGTCTTCTCTTGGTCCTTCGGTGCAATAACAAGTTGATTGTATCCCGAATAACCATCCAAGAAGCAATAATAAGAATGCCCTGCTAACCGCTCCAACATTTGATCAATGAAAGGTAAAGGAAAGTGATCCTTTCAGGTTGCGGAATTAAGCTTTCTATAATCAATGCACACTCTCCAACCGGTTTGAACTCTTGTAGGAACAAGTTCATCGTCTTGATTTCGAACAACCGTTACACCGGACTTCTTTGGAACCACTTGCACCGGACTTACCCACTTGCTATCGGAAATTGGGTAGATCACCCCCGCACTTAGTAATTTGAGTATCTCTTTCTTCACAACCTCCATCATGGGAGGATTAAGCCTACGTTGAGCATCACGTACCGGCTTCACGTTCTCTTCCATTAAAATCCTATGCATGCATATGGATGTACTAATGCCCTTGATATCCGCAATTGTCCACCCAATAGCCGTTTTGTGCTCTTTCAAGACTCTAATCAAACGGTCTTCTTGTACCGGTGTGAGGTTCTTTGAAATAATCACCGGAAGCTCATCTCCATCTCCCAAAAATGCATACTTCAAATGGTCCGGAAGTGGCTTCAATTCTAGCTTAGGCGCCTTCACAATAGATGGTACAAGTAATTCATAATTCACGGGTAAAGAAATATAGGAAACATTACCCTTAGCTTCTTGTAATGCCGTCAAGGCACCACACGTCTCCACCGATTCCGTGGAAATTTCAACATCCAAGTTAGGAAAGTCGTGGACGTCCAATTCAATGCTCTTTTGCAACACCACATCAAGTTCGTCCTCTCGATTCAATTCCACCATTTGTTGCGCTAATGAACTAACCACATCAATAGAGTAAACGGAATGCACATCACTTGGGTAGCACATGGCTTCAAATATGTTAAAGTGTATTACTTCCTTGTCGAATTCCATAGTGAGTGTACCCTTGTCAACATCAATCTTCGTCTTTGCGGTCCTCATAAATGGCCTCCCAAGAAGTACAGAAGTAGACGAACGATTCTCATTGTTGTCCATATCCACCACAAAGAAATCCACCGGAAAAATTAACTCATTCACTTTCACTAGAACGTCTTCTACAAGTCCCTTTGGATAGATGTTAGACTTGTTTGCTAGTTGGATAATAACTCTTGTCTATTTTAATGGTCCAAGATTCAAGGAGTCATAAATATCGGCCGACATCACACTAATGGAAGCTCCCAAGTCAAGTAAAGCATGTTCAAACCTTTTCTTACCAATAGTAATTGGCACCGTGAAACCACCGGGATCCGTGCACTTTGTAGGCATCTTCTTCAAAAGCATAGCCGATGCACTCTCGCCAACTTTAGTAATTTCATTATCAAGCAACCTATCCTTCTTTGTGCATAATTCCTTCATGAACTTAGCATACATTGGCATTGTCCTAATGGCCTCGATGAAGGGGATGTTGATTTCTATCTTCTTAAAGATATCCATGAGTACCTTATCTTGAGCTTCTTTCTTGGACTTGGCAAAATGACTAGGAAAAGGAGGTGGAGTAGTGAAAGTAGGAACCGGTTCCTTGGATTGGGCGGTTGGTGTTGAAGTCTCCCTTGGTTCGGCATCCTCCTTCTCTTTGACTACCTCTTCACTAGCTTCTTCATGACGAGTTGGACTCTCCACTTGTCTTCCACTTCTTAAAGTAACCACACTAATATTCTCTCTTGGATTCACAATTGGTTGCGAAGGAAGCTTTGTGGATGCTTGAGCTTTCATTAAGTTCATATCGGTCGCCAATTGTCCCATTTGAGTTTGTAAATCCTTGATTGCCGAATCGTTCTTTTGTTGGGTTTGTTGTAACATAGAAGTGAGACCTTGCATGCTTGCATTATCACATTCAACTTGTCATTATTCGAAGAATCTTGCTCCTTGACTTGTTGTGGTTGGAATTGTTGTTGTTGAGGTTGGAAACGTGATTGTTGGAATCCACCTTGTTGCGCATATGGATTAGGAGCCGCCGCTTGCTTGTTTGCATAGCTAAAGTTGGGATGATCCTTCCAACCGGGATTGTAAATATTTGAGTATGGATCGTACCTTGGCCTTTGATTTGGATATAAAGCATTTACTTGTTCGGTTTCATCATCCGAAATAATTACCGCGGCCAACCGTTGCACTACCCTCTCTATGTTGTTCAACCGTTGATTGGATTGTGAAGACGAGTCACTAACTTCATGCACCAACTTAACCATTGAATCACCTCTTGCATAGAATTGTTGTGAGTTTTCCTCCATACTTTCAATCAACTCGGTAGCTTCGGCCACCATCTTGTTCACTAGTGCACCACCACCGGCGGCGTCAAGAAGATATCTATCACTTGTTTGGAGACCTTCATATAAGTATTGGATTATAATGGCGTCACTAAATTGATGGTGTGGACAACTTGCCACCAATCTCTTATATAGGTCCCAACATTCATATAATGACTCTCCCACATGTTGCTTTATCCCACAAATTTCTTTGCGAATTTGAGTAACCTTTGATGCGGGAAAATATCTCTCGAGGAAAAGTTTCTTCATCCCATTCCATGTTGTGATACTTCCTAAAGGAAAATAATATAACCATTCCTTAGCATTGCCCGCCAAAGAGAACGGAAAAGCTTTCAACATTGCTCCATCTGCATTAGTATTCGGTGGAAGCATGGCCGTGACTATGGTGTCGAAGTCTATAAGATGTTTGTTTGGGTCTTCATTCACCATGCCATGGAACTTTGGTAATTCTCTAATCAACCCCGGCTTGATCTCGAAAGTTGAGTTAGTTTGGATACACCATTGTTGTTTATTGAGCTTGTGAGAAGCTAGGTCCTTGAGTGTACGATCACCCATTGCCCCTTCTTCTATGTCTGAATCTGCGAATTCACTTGATGTAGAATGAGGAAGCGGAGTGTTAACCGCTCGAATAAAGTCCTTTAGTTGAGTGCCGGATCGAAGACGTATTCCAATTGGACTCGGTCTTCCCCCTTGAAGCATTCACCAAAGATATAGTACCTACAACAAGGTTCACAAAACTAAGTTAGATACAATATAGAATCTAACAAAGCAAGAATAATGCAAAAAGTAAAAATAAAAGCAACTAAAATCGTCCGTTGCTCCCCGGCAACGGCGCCAAAATTTGTATGTGTGTCGTAACCACAACAAATTAATTAATATGTCACTACCTAATTAACAAGTAATATAGGGTAGTCAAGATCGTTCCCACGAGGAGCAAGAGATTATTAGTTGTCAAATTATCACAAAAAGGGGGGTATTAGTTGTAAAATTTATAAAGCAAAAGAAATAAACAAAGTAACTAATAGTGTAAGTTGAAATCAATGAGAGAGAATAGATCAAGGAATATTTATTCGCTGCAAAACAATGATCAATGTTATGTTCTTTTCCACTTGTTATTAGTCATAGATTATCACCAACCTTAGGTATAGCAGCTAGATCAGTGCTAACCCCAAAATCCCTTGTATCACCGGATACAGAAGTTCTCGACTACCGGATTCTATTCACCAAACCACCTAGTAGTAGATCACCCAAGATGTAATTTAGTTAAACGCATTAAGATTCATGAATTTATTAGGTTGATATTAGTAGTTAAACTCTTAGATCAAGGTCCACTTTCTAACGTTGCTTTCACACACAATTGCTCCACGGAATCCCTCCGCAAGGTCTTGTGTTTTCTACTTATGTAAATAGTCAAGAAACGATTACTTATCCCCTAACTTTCACTAGCTTTAGATCAATTAACAAATCAATTTAGTTGGCCACCCAAACGACCTATCAATCAAGCATAAACACTAATATTAGTAAAAACAATCGATAATCATATGAAAAACTTCAAAGTAGAATAAAAACAAAACTCAAACCATATATTAAGAACTAGGAATTCATCCTCAATCAATAAGAAAATTAGCTACTCATAATTTGGAGTTCACACAATAATAATAATAATTTAAGGAAGAAAGAAAACTTATTGAAAAGATGATGGTTGCTCCTTCCTCCAATCCTTGTGCACTTTAACTCCTTCTCCAAAGTAGATGTGTGTAAAAAGTTGTAGAGAACTCCTTTATTTATAGGCTTCAATACTCTCCATGTCTTTTTAGGAAAAGAATCCTCATTCCAAAAGAACACCACTTTCCCAATTTGAGCCATATTCCAATTTCTAGTCCAATTCTCCAAAACTTCCAAGTTTTCATCCAATTCCCAATTCTAAGTCTTCACACACATGAGAGAAGTCCACCCAAAATTCTGCATTTTTGGTCACCGAAAAACTGTTTTTTTTTTTGCCGGAAGTTGGCCGGAATTTGTCGCCGTCGGCCACCTAAAAATTCTGTCCCGGTTAAGGAATATTCCGTCCAGTCCACCGTTAGGACTAACGGTCAAAGATCAAACCGTCAGTCAAAAGTTAGCCAAAAGTCAAGGGAGGGGAGTCAGCTGGCGAGTTAGCTTTATGATTCTGGGCTGAGTCATCTTAATCGTTTGAGTCACTGCGCTGGATCGGCTCATCGGAATCGCTCTGGATCGGTCATCTCCGGCACCGAGTTGACTCGCCGGAGGGATGATTTGGCCGAGTTTCGTTTAATTACAGGACTTCTCGGCCAATTTCAGGCCTCACTTTTCAGTCTTCTCCTGTGACAAACCTACACATACATCTAACAATTCAATTCACCACCATAGCTTCCTGTAACATCAGTAGAGCTACCTTGCTCAGTCTGGAATTCTTGTTTCAGTATCAACTTCTTATTCTTCTTCATGGCAGGACAATAGCATCACCACCATCTCTGAATTCAACAGCATCTGGGTCTTCATTTAAACCCCTTATACAGACTTTAATCCATATGAATCGATTTCAGCAGCCACAAATCCCTAATTTCTTCACTATCTGCATTTTAACTCGAACCCATCGATTCTTCTCTGTATCAAGCAACCAAAATATCTTCAGCGGCTAAAACCATTCAATCTCAGCTGTTCTTCATCTCTGATGCAACTCAAACTCGAAACCTACTTTTTATTCAATCAGCAGCCGTAGTTTCTTCCATGATTTATTTCACGATCTCTGCTATCCTAGCAAACCCAGTCTGTATCTTGATTTCACAGCTCTCGATTGATTTCTCTTCCAGTTTCTCAAGCTTTTGATTTCAACAGCAGTAGCTGTTCTCTTTCTCGATCTCAGGTGTGCAAGAATGGATGAATGAGAGGAAAAGGGAAAGTATCTCGGTTTTAGGGTTGATCGTTGGGATGGCTATTTGCGCCCAAGATAAGAACCACCCATTGATAATTACAGCCTCTAATAAATGATAAGGGGTACTCCAAATGATAACCCCTTAACCGTAGCTGGTTTGCGTTTAGTATACCTCCAAGAAGAGTTGCCCCTTAACCATTACCGGACTCCAGATAGTGCTTGCCCTGTGAAATGACAATTTTGCCCTTTTTGCCCAATTTTGGTGATTTCTCCTTCTTTTCGTCCGTGCAACTCCAGAGTACCTAATAACTCAAAAACACATGTAAAATACATAATTTACTAGAAAAATAGCAAAGAAAGCATAAACTACTAGATAGTAAATACGGTGTATTCTACACCTATCAACCATGCCGAATCTGAGAGAGAGCTTCAGTTTTCTGTTAATACTCTGGACTCTAAACTTGCTATGCTGTAGAAGGAAAATGATTCTCTCGCTACTCATTTTTCCCGATTTCGCGATCGAACAGAAAGAGAATATAATTGCCTTGCTTATTTCAAGGATATGGAGATTAGAAACCGGGATAAAGCTTTCCTTCTCCAGCTTCATCTTCAAGCTCAAGTTCTTGTGAATGATATTCTACTGTCTAACTCTCTTCCCCCAGTGACAGTTAAACCTTTGGAAGTAGATGCTGAAGAAACTCCTCGTCCTGCTGACAATGACTTTGGCTATGAGACATGCGAAGAAGAAGATGATGAAGAGGTAGAAAATCCTCTTAAAGAGGCAGCTACTGGTGAAAAAACAATTGCTAATGATCAACCAAATGAAGAAGATTCTAGAGTCAATCCAGGACAAAGGGAATACTGGTGAAGGCGAGAAAACTT
Organism: Papaver bracteatum; assembly: GCA_023529315.1. Lineage (NCBI taxonomy): Eukaryota > Viridiplantae > Streptophyta > Magnoliopsida > Ranunculales > Papaveraceae > Papaver > Papaver bracteatum. Next base: position 2,556,566 of record JAJJWX010002349.1, on the reverse strand, counting down.
GCGAAGGTGACAAAGCTGGCGAAAATGATAAAGTTGGCGAAGTTAATATTGAAACTTAAGCTTTAGTATTTCTCTTTTGAACTACATCTTCTCCTTCTCTTTTTGTGAACAATGTATTTTATTCTCCTTGGGATTTAATTATTATTTTCTAACTCTTTAAGTATTTACAAGGAAGATAATGATATTTCATTTATTAATTCCCATACTTGCCCCTCATTATCTTTCTTGGAATGAATCCATGTGACATCTGAAGAAGTATAAGAAATATGAAGTATGGATTCTTGAAGTATAAAGTATCCATATTTGATCAGGCTATACTAAGTATAAGAAGCAATAAATATTTCTTCCATTTCTGTGAATTTCTGAATTAATCTGCGACATTTTGAATAATCTGCGAATAATATCGCGAATAGTGCTGCGAATAGTATATTGAGAGATTTTGATTGTTATTCTCATTATCTTTCTCGTAATGAAAAAAATTTACCTGCAAAAACAGTTAATGTTTGGAATTATTCTATTGGTCTTATTTTGCCTTCCTAGTTAAAGGTCTTATTTTGCCAATTTTTATTTTTGCGACAAAATCGGAGGACGTCCTTTAATTCGCATGTAAATACCCATTGATCTTTCCTTATCCGATTTTTGTCCATTTGTTGCAACAATATGACAGGCCCAAATATTCTTGCGAATATAAAGCCCCATGACATTGTCGTCTTGCGATGAAATCGCAGGACATCTTTACATTTTCATGCAATGACCCATTGATCTCATCTTATCTCATCTCTTGGATTTTTTCCTTTGTATATATTTTCTTCACAAATATGACAAGCTTTAATACTCTTGAGAGAAAAAATTCTCATGACATTTTCATCTTAAGACACTTATCAGCTCCCTAATGGAGGGTGCCGCCCTTATCTCCCCCCTGGTTGTCCCTTCAAGGAGGCGTACATCGGCCATACAAGACTATCTCCTCCCATCCGGATTTACCAACAACCAGTTGTTTTCACAACCTCTTATCCTTTTTTCCTATGTGGCTTATAGTTACGAGACTGCACCCTAAATGAGGTTTTCTTCAGGCCGAGTGCATCATAGTCAAGACTTTTCAAGAATAGGGTAGGTTCATCTGCCCCAGACACTCTTGGCTCAACCGTGTACCGCGGCGCCTTGATCATATTCTGCACTGCTTAGAAGAGATCTTCGATCGTCCAAATAGGGTATAACCTTATATATATAGTTGGAAATCCAAAGTACCTCTCCCGAATAGGCTCTTTTGAGCCCCACATCTCCATGACTCAAGTTCCAGTAGCAGAATAACCTTATCCTTGAGCCATGCAACCAGATACCCCCTTAAATGACGTGCTTTAGGTCTTACATTTTCCTCTTACAAAATTTTATTCGCGAACTAGGGTGTACGCCATAAAGGTTCGTCCCATTCTGCGAAATTTTATTCGCGTTTCTTGCGATATTTTCGCATATTCTTATTCTGTTTTAATTTTGAATGTTCTCGCAGCAATTCATTCAGCAAAGTTTTGTTCATCTTCACTATCTGACAATAATCATTACAATCCCATTCTTCTAAGATCCTTATTGGTAATACTTCTTTAGATATAACCTATTCCATGGTCTACCGAGTCTTTGACCGACATCTTTTCCCTCTAGATCCATCAATTTATATGCCCATGTTCCAACTATCTCATTAATGATATATGTGTAGATGGTGGATTTTCAACAAAGGCTAAAATCGTAAACCCATAATTATACAAACCTCTGATCCAGCAATCAGACGTGAATATCGAGACACGAGTCTCTCATCGAATTCTCTTATTGAGAATACTTTCTCTCAAAGTGTATATAGATATGTAGTCTCACAACTGGACAACTCCATATATCACAAGTAGTACTGAGCACTTCAGTAATTATTTTTATCACGGGATGGACAACTCCCAAACAACTTGCTCTGCTAGTATAGAGTGATGGCGTTTTCAGGATACAAACAACGAGTTTACCCAGGCTATGTAAAAGATATAAAGATCCAGCAAGTTCATATCAGAATAATTAATGCTCCTAGACAGTTTGCTCTGCTAGTATAAAGTCATAAATTAATTATTCCTAAATTCTTGGATTCATCCGCAGAATTTTTGAAAATATTCAAATATTTTCGCAGATATTTCATTACGCAAACCATGGTTCTTCCCAGCATAAATCCATGGATTAGTAATAAATATTGGACGCACGGGCATTAAAGCTGCCTTCTGAGCGAGCCCTATCTCAAACTTAAATTCTTGGATTCATCCGTAGAATTTCTGAAAATATTCAAATATTTTCGCAGATATTTCATTACGCAAACCATGGTTCTTCCCAACAGAAATCCATGGATTATTAATAAATATTGGACGCACGGGCATCAGAGCTGCCTTATGAGTGAGCCATGTCTCAAACTTAAATTCTTGGATTCATCCGCAGAATTTCTGAAAATATTCAAATATTTTGGCAAAATATTTCATTACGCAAACCATGGTCCTTCCCAGCAGAAATCCATGGATTAGTAATAAATATTGGATGCACGGGCATCAGGGTTGCTTTCTGAGCAAGCCTTTTCTCAAATGGTGCAAGTGTATTCAACAATGATACATTAATAACCATCGCACGAACGAGTATTTCAAAATACGATGAAACGATGAACCTATGCAAAATAGGATGAAAAATAACAAATAAATAAAAATTGACCAAGGCGTTGGGAGCATGGACCCACTGACCAGCTGACCGTGTCGTGGTCAATCCCTCGCCAGTTTCATATTTTTATCATATTTTTGTTGTTTTCTCCGAGTTTATGAAAACCCTTTCATTTGAACGAATATCCTTTATTTTGAGGAAACTCCTCAATTTCATGATGCTTCCTTCGCGCGGAGGAAATAATATAAAATTAGGGAAAAACGTGATGGGGCGTGACCATTGGCCAACCATCCATGCCTTGGTCCCAGACGGCCCCACACCTCATGGTTTCTCATTATTTTATTATTATTTCCCTGATTTCATGAAAACTCCTTAATCTCATGATATTTCCTTGGTCCCATGAAAAATAATAAAAAATAGGGAAACCCGTGTGCACGGGCCGTGGCCGGTCGGCCAAACCCTAGATGGCTCACACGTCCCACTCTTTTATTAGCATATTTTTCATGTTTTCATAATCCCATGAAAATTCCTTGACTTCATGATATTTCCTTTAAATCATGAAATAATGCATAATAGGGAAAACGCATGGGACCGGGTCCTGGCCGGCCAACCATGCTCCAAGCCGGGCCCACACGTCCTTTATTTTATTTTTTATTATTTTTTATGTTTCCTTCATCTCATGGAAATTCCTTGATTTCAACAAAACTCTTTAATTTTGGCAAAACTCCTTTGTTTTATCATATTAGGAAAAATACTATGGGACCGACCCCTTGAATTTTTCCTGAGTTTTACTCTCCGGCTGTTTTAAGCTCCCGAACGAGCTTACAACCTAAATATTCACTCGTTGGGATATAGGAAATTCTTTTCCGTACGGAATGGAGGGGCGGACCATCAAAATCCGAGTCCGTATGAGAATTCTACATCGATTCTACTAAAGGGCACTAATTAAGGTTTCAACCAATCTGGGATTGCTCAAACGATCAATTTTTGATACGTGACCACCCAGGGCCGGTTTCATGACCCCTTGGTAGGTCCCTCACTTCTTCATAATTCCTTCTTTTTTCATTATTTTCCTTCATCCGATGAAGTTTTGACGATTTTATCAAAAACCCTAATTTTGTCATAATTTCTCAAATGGTCGCTCAAACGTGCACCAGAAAATATCAAAACTGAGACACGGATGTCTCAACGACGAAAGCATGTTACCTTGACCGACCAGTGTAGTTTCAGGATTTCCCACACTACACCCTTGTTAAGATCTTGCTATAATCAACTCACAATTAAAGATGAAAAATGACACTTTATTATTTTGTTCTCAGAAATGTTTACAGAAATGGAAGAATTCAAGATTACAACTATTCTCTTGAAGTTTCTCTCTCCTCAAGACTTTATTAACTCTCAAAAATACATAATCATTTTCTGGACACATTGGGTCTATATTTATAGGGTAGTTACATAGTGGATGACAGCTAAGTTTTCCTCTTATTTCGGTTGATTCTCACATTGTACCGCGATAGTTACAATGTTAAATCTCGCAAGTTTTGTAACCATCGCAGAACAAACATACTTTTCTCAAGTTTTCTTCAATCGTCAGTTATTACGTCACTCTTTTGAAGGCTTTTGTGACACTCGTGAAGTGTAGTCGAAGATCTTGCGGTGATGCTCGCTGGAAAGTGTCGTTAATCTCGCAGAGAATATCGTTATGGCGATATTCTGGTATAATATCTTGCCTCTTCTCATGTCTTTTCTGCGAAGAAGAGAAGATTATGAGAACTAAATGCCGCAACTACTTATCTTTTCACATCGATCTCTTTTCTGACACGTTTTTATATCCTTCGCCAACTGTTTTCATGCATTCTTTCTTCCAATAAATCTTTGACACGTCCTTTCTAACAGCTTCGATCTGACCGTTCATTTCTTTTCTTTGCATTTATTGCGTTCATCTTCTCGAGAAACCTCTTCTTCTATAAATACTCCTTTCATTCTTTTCTTTTCCTCTTTTTACTTTCTTCTTCTTTCTCTGCGTAACTTCTCTGCAAGTTTATTGTTCTTCCGTAAATTGCGTGTCTATCATCGCTGTGATTTTTTTCTTATTTTTCAACCTTTTCTTTCATTCCCATACTCAAAAATGGTTGCTGCTGGTGCTAAAAAATTGAATGCTTTTAATGAGATGCGAGAAAAGCTCAAAAGCAAAGGTTTTACCTTGTCTACAATTCCAGGTCAAAGCCTTAAATCTGAACTTTCTCTCAAACTATTTTCTGATCATCAATGCTCTCGTCAGAAAATCATAGTATCGCTAGGTCAACTTGAAGCTGGTCTTCCCCGTCCTCTCTATGACCCAGAACTCCTATTATTCTATCAAATAATATCTGACGAGAGGTTCTCACGAGCGATATATCAATTAGGTGGAGATTATATTAGATTGCTGCTTGAATATGCTTCTCGCGGTGCTGATAAAGGATCTCGCTATCCTGAAGCTATGAAGAATCCTCAATTTAAAGATGTTCCCATTGTCTCTGCAAATTATACTGTGGAGAATTTCTTCAAAAATTACAAGATAGTTCCTATGAAGAGGGATAGCACTTGCTGGGGTGTCCGCTTGAAGAAAGAGAAGATCGATGTTTAGAAAGCTCTCATGCTGGACATTGACTTTCATACACCTAATAATCAAGGTCCTCGCCACTCTAGCGATGACAAGTGGTTCATTTTTCCATTATGTCTTGAAGGTCCTTATATATCTGGTTCTCTCCCATTACCTGCGAATCTCTCAGAGTATGAGCCATGGGGTCTTCAACTGGCCTGAAAGATCTAAAGAAGTATATCCTCTCAAGTTTTTGAATTATTATTATTCACTATCTTCTTCATGTTTTTATATTCTCGCTAATTATTTTGATCTTTCTCAGATTGATAGAATGAAGCTCAGCTACCAAACTTTTAAGAAACCCAGCACTTTCTTAGCTCTTAAATCTTTCACAAATGAAGTAATAAATATCGTTTTATTAGTTTTAACAATATATTGTAGCCCCTATTTCTTATCTTTATCTGTGTTCTCAGGAGATTGAAGAACTAGAACCAATAAAACCCGCGAGAACTAAGGAGAAATCTTTAAAGGATAAATCTATTGTTCCTCCCAAAGGTAAGTCTTCTGCCCCTCGCGGTGAAGAATCTGGCGATCCTTCTTTGAAGAAAAGGAAGACCCGACCTTCTTCTTCTTCAACTCCTCAACCCATTCCAGAAAATCCAAGTGTTGATTTTGACAAGGACAATAATGACGAGGATTTCAATGATAACAGCTTCCCTTCTATAAAGAATTCTTCTTCTTCTAATTCTTCGATGACTCATTTATCCAAAAATTTTGGCAAGAATATGTTTGGTATCCCAAATGAGTATGGAGATGAAGTTATTAATGAAATATCCCAGTCCCTCGCCAAAGTCTGCGATGCTCCCATACAAGCTGACAGTGATTCCCTTCGCGGGGTTTCAAGATCGCTGACTCCAAGTCTCTTGAATTCACTTGGAAGCCTGGTATGTTTTTACTTGTTCATCCTTTTTATGTATCTATTAATATTTTTGTCAGACATTGATTTATATAGTTCTATCGCAGGTTGGAAGAGCCGCTTTTGCTGTTGCTTCTGATTTAGACAATAGGCGTATCATTTATAAAAAGAAAGATGCTAATCTTCGCCAAGATAAAGAAAAACTAGAAGTTGAAGTTATTGAGCTTCGCAGGAAAAATAAGCAGCTGGAGACTGAAGCTTCAGTTGACAAGCAAAAAATCTCTGATCTTGATAAATCTAATCAACAACTCTATGGTATGATTTATTTCTTTTCTCTTTTAATTATTCTCACCCTATCGCGGCTTATTCAAGCAACCATTTTTGTAGATATTTATGGTCTTACTGACGAGGCTACATTCTTCCAATCCTTCCCTGAACCTGTAGATGATAATACCCTTCTTGCTTGCCTTAATAGTTCTTTAAGTAACTTCTCAGATGATAGGATTAGATCTCTCTCTATTGATGAACTTAAATCCAACTTGATCTCTTAAAAATTGAACATAGGTTCAATTTAAATTTAACCATCAAGTTTAAGAACCTTTATCTTAGTTCAAAGGAAGAAGTGAATAGATTAAGAAAAAGGAATAGTGATCTTATTAATGAGAAGGATATTGTTGTTAAAAACGGCTCCAAGACCCTAGCAAACTTTCATAAAACTCTTCTTAATGTTCAAACGGAAAGAGATAAACTTATCCGTGAGAATGAAGATCTTCTTGCGAGGGAAACTCAAGTTCGATCTCGTCTCCTTATTAATAGTGATGATGAGTTTGCTTGGGCTGCGAAGATTCTTGATAACGCCAGAACTAATTTAGGTGTAGATGTTAGTCTTCATGCTGATCAAGCGGCTTTAATTAAATACATGATTTCTGAAAGAGAAGGTTATTACTCTTATGATTTCCCTGAATTATTTCTTAATTGAATCATACTTATATGTATTAACTTTGTTATCATTTGCTCGTAGCATCCGAAAAGAACTATCGTAAAATATTTGATGAGTTAGAAGAAGAGAAAATCCAACTCGCTGGAAATCTATCTTTTCGCAATGAAAAGTATTCTAGATTGAAGAAAAAATTGAAAATATCATCTTCAAATTTTAGTAATGCCCTTCTCCGTGTTCGTAATGACACTGTGAAACTAGTCTGTGATGATCATGGTATTCCTCATTCTATATACCCCGATCTTGCAAAGGAAATTCCAGCTGATTCCCCAAATTTAGTTATCTCTGATAGCGAAGCTAAGGAGTCTAGCGAAGATGATAATGATGAAGAATTATCTGGCGAGGAAGAGAAATCTGACGTAGATAGAGATAATGATGATAATGATGAAGAAGAGAAATCTGGTAATGAAGAGAAATATGAAAAAGAAAAGAGCTCTGATGAATGTGGTGATGGATCTACTTAGTCTTGCTTCTTCTCTTTTTCTTCGTTGTAAATTTATTTTTTGCTTCTCATAACATCGCTGCGAGCTTCTCCAACTTGATGTGTAAACTTCTTTTGCTTTTATCTGTATGAATTAGAAAACAATTATTTTTCTGCAACATAATCAATCAATCATAATTATTATTCTTTAATTATTTGTATGAATGTATCATCTATGCAATTTTATCATATGATGGATGAATAATAATTTCATCATTCTATGCATTCCCATACTTGCCTCTATTATTCATCTGCAATATGAAAAAAAAATTGGGTAGAGATTAGATATTAGTTGTGAATCAAATTAAATTTGCCTCAATATCGGCGATGTTATCGCTAGTAATAATTGCATAACTTTATGATTTCTGCGCCGAATCGAAAATCTCATAAATTCTGCAAGCATTATCGCAATAATCTTATGGTCTTATTATGCCTTCCTAATTAAAGGTCTTATTTTTCCACATCTTTTCTTTCTGCGACAAAATCGCAGGACGTCTTTACATTTGCATGTATTGACCCATTGATCTTGTCTTATCAATATTTTTTCAACATCTCTGCGATAATATGATAAGTATAAACTCTCTTGCAAGAATTAAACCTTATGACATTGCCGTATTGCGATGAAATTGCAGGACGTCTTTACACTTGTTAAATGTACAAACCCATTGATTTCATCTTAACTTTTCTATTTTGGCTTGTTGCCTTTGTATAACTTTCGTCACGCGATAATATGACAGGCCTAAATGTTCTTGCGATCATAAATCCCCATGACATTGCCGTTTTTAGACACTTATCAGCTCCCTAATGGAGGTTGCCGCCCTTATCTCCCCCTGGTTTCCCCTTCAAGGAGGGCACATCGGCCATACAAGACTAGCTCCTCCCATCCAGATTTGCCAACAACCAGTTGTTTTCGCAACCTCTTGTCCTTTATGCCTATATGGCTTATAGTTACAAGACTGCACCCTAAGTGGGGTTTTCTTCAGGCCAAGTGCATCATAGCCAAGACTTACCAAGAATGGCCAGGGTAGTTTCGTACGCCCCGGGCACCCTTGGCTCAATCGTGTACCTCGGCGCCTTGGTCATACTTTGCACTTCTTATAAGAGGTCCTTAGTCTTCCAACCAGGGTATAACCTTATATAATTGGAAATCCAAGATCCCTCTCATGGACAGGTTTTCTTTAACCCCAACATCTGCATAACTCAGGTTCCGGCAGCGGTATAACCTTATCACTGAGTCATGTCAAGAGATACCCCCTTATATGATGCACTATTATGTCTTATATTTGCCTCTTTGCAAAATTTTATTCGCGAACTAGGGTGCACACCATAAAGGTTTGTCCCATTCTATTAATCTCTGCGAAATTTTATTCGCGTTTCTCGCGAGTATTGTAACTCTGATAAAATTTCATTTCTTTGATTTTCTTGTAAAATTTTGCAATTCTTTCAAACAGAGTACTCTTTTCAATTACATTTTCTTCAAACAAATTATGCATAAGTTTCTTTAAATTTCATCATTTTACCTTTCTACTTAGTATCTTCTGGTTCTGCTTTTCTGTTACGTTTTGCTGTTTTTTCCTTATCTGCGAGCCGCTCGTCATCATCTTCCTCTCGCTGCTATAATGAATCAATCATCAATCTTTCACATCTTTGTCATTGCTTGATGTTGTACTTCCAATTGCTCTTCTTCTTAGCTCTTTCCTCGCAAGATTTTATATTAATCTCATAACATTTCTTACTTTCTCCCTAATCTCCCTTAATAACTCCAACACCATTAGGATGAGGAAATTTAACACACTGGTGGAAAGTAGATGCTACACCTAATATCCCATGTAGCCAAGGTCGAACAATCATGGCATTGTAAGGTGATTCAATGTCAACAACACAGAACAAGATCTTGGAGGTTATCCCTTTCAATGTAATCCGCATTTCAGTTTCCCCTTTGGGTTTATTGGCAGTACCATTAAAACCATAGATTTTATATGTTGATGGAATCAGATCTTCGTCTTTTCCACCCATGGTCTTATAGGTATGATAAAATATTATGTCAACTGAGCTGCCCGTGTCTATTAGAACTCTATTGATAGCCCAAGAATCTTCATTTTCATCATCATTTTCTTCATCTTATTCTTCTATTTGCTTTGGATTTATCTCTAATCTTACCACCAATGGGTTATCATGCTGCTCGCCAGGTTCTGGCACTTCTTGTGAAGTGAAAGATATAATTTGTTTCTGCCATTCTTCTAATGGCGAGGCTCTCGCGATATTCATTATCTCACTTCCATCTGTGTCTCTCGCGAAGACTCTGCTTAGAACTTTATCATGGAAATCCTCTATAGTTCTGTGTGAATGTACAACGGAATTACAAAACAAATTCTTTGCTTTAGCCCCAACTTCTATTACGAATGATTCTGCTCCTTTTACAGTATTTACCCTGTGAATTTCTGGTGCTGGAGGCAATCGTTGAGATTGTGGATGTCATACTAAAAAGTGGTTTAGCTTTCCTTGGTCGATCATCCTTAAAATTATTCTCTTGACATTCCTGCAATCATTTACTGTGTGACCATGAAAGTGATGGTAAGGACAAAATTCTTGACTACGATTATTAGGATGTGGTTCTTTTCCCATATTCCATGGTGATGGTATATTTTCCATCAAAATGATAGCTTCCCAGATTATTTCTATACTAGTATTTAGAGGAGGCATCTTAATTTCTTCCCATATGATCTTCTGATTTCCTTGGCTTCTGAAATTGTTTTGCCTCTGTCCACCATAAGTTTCTTGCGGCTGATCAAGCCTTTGAATCTTATTATTCCCACCGCTATTGTAATAATTCTTCTCCCTTTCATATTCTTCTTGATCTCGACTACCCATAGCTACCAATTTCCGCTGTTTATCAGTCTCCACTTTCTCTTGTTGTGCTTGCGAGCTGCTCGCCACATTGTTAATCATTTTAGGAATTAAGCTCCTATTTGCTTCTACTGAATTGGTATTCGCGATTGTATATGATTCCATATCATTTTGTTTCTCCTCCAAAGCAATGTACTCTTCTTGTAGTTCTCGTAGTTCAGCCATAATGATTGTATTCTTGACTCTGAAAATTTGTATGTACAACAGATTGGTCGCGAACATTGCATTGATAAAAGACAAGATAAGATATCTCTCCTCTACTCTTCCTGCCATCTCACTGCACGTTGTCTTCCATCTTATGGTTAAATGTTTCAGACTCTCGCCAACCCTATGTTTTAACCCAAAAACATATTCAATACCTGGCCGCGATGAATTGTTGCTTATATATGCTCCCAGAAATGTAGCTTGTAAATGATCAAAAGAAGTTATAGTATTTTTTGGCAATCCCTCAAACCATTTTAGCGCCTCGCCAGTTAATCTAGATGCAAAATACTTACACAATACAGCATCATGATTCTCCCATTGCAGGATACACCTAACATAAGCCTTAACATTTTGTACAGCACAGGTAGTTCCATCACAAATGCTGGTTAATGCTGGTAAGTTGAACTTTGGAGGTATTCCTCTTAATTTTACTTCTTGAGTGAATGGAGTTCTCGCCGCTTCTTCAATAGCTTCATCAAGTTTCCTTCTACCTCCTTCTCTTCTGTTATTTATTATTCCCCTCATCACTGCTAATTATCTTAAAATTTGCTCATTCGTCGTCGAATTTGGTTCCATCGGTCTTTTTAATGCAGCTTCCCTTCTCCTGCAAGTCTTTTACTCCTCCTTATATTTGTTGGTGGTTCTGATGTATTTCTTCTTCTTCTAGCCATTTCTTCAACTCTAATAATTTCTTCAAATCCTTAAATTGTAATTAGAGATTTTTTAGCTTGATTCTCCCTATTTCTAGCGCCAAAATGTAGTTGCATGATTTCCCACACTACACCCTTGTTAAGATCTTGCTATAATCAACTCACAATTAAAGATGAAAAACGACACTTTATTATTTTGTTCTCAGAAATGTTTACAGAAATGGAAGAATTCAAGATTACAACTATTATCTTGAAGTTTCTCTCTCCTCAAAACTTTCCTAACTCTCAAAAATACATCATCATTTTCTGGACACACTAGGTTTATATTTATAGGGTAGTTACATAGTGGATGACAGCTAAGTTTTCCTCTTATTTCGGGTTGATTCTGCGATTGTACCGCGATAGTTACAATGTTAAATCTCGCAAGTTTTGTAACCATCGCAGAACAAACATACTTTTCTCAAGTTTTCTTCAATCGTCAGTTATTACGTCACTCTTTTGAAGGCTTTTGTGACACTTGTGAAGTGTAGTCGAAGATCTTGCGGTGATGCTCGCTGGAAAGTGTCGTTAATCTCGCAGAGAATATCATTGTGGAGATATTCTGGTCCTACAACCAGGGTTGGCTTTTTGGCTCGCAATGAGCCAGTCCCGCGTGTTTTCACAATTTGACCTAATTTGCGCAATTGCACGTATTGGGTCCAAAACTCTCCAAATAATTTCAGAATTTGATGGAGCGATCATCATTTGATTCCGTGACCACCCGGGGCCGGTTTCATGACCCCTTGGTCGGTCCCCCATCTTTTTATAATTAATTAGGTTTTATCACCTAATGCTGAACCCAGCAGTAATTCAATAAATGATTAAACTAGCATTTAATCATTCTTTCATCAACTCACCAACTCTTAAAAGAGGTCTTGGTTTTTGCTCACGCGAGCATATGAGAATTTCATGGTTGATCCATGGTCCCATGAAGCCAGTTCTCCTTCATTCCATGGAAAATTTTCAAATAAACCATCAATCAGTCATCAATTGATAAAATTAGGGTTTCTGAATCCAAGGATTATGATTCCAGATTCAAACACTAATAATTTTGCAACGATCTCTTGATCAATATTCTTATTAATTATGCTCGGTTCAACTACCAACGCTTTAATTAATATTTTATTTTGGTCACGCTGCCAATAATTCATCAAACGAGCATCACTTGCTCAGATGAGCAATATTTACTCAAATCAAGGAATATTGGTTCAACTATCAATAATTAACAAATTATCGAGCAACACTCGCTCACCTCAACGTGAGGTTCCACCACTGTCTCAGCAGATACGTTCGATTCATGAGTTGCAAAACATTTCACAAAATCATGTTTAACTCAGCAAATACATGGACTCATTAATTGTCCCACGAAGTCATGAAATCAACAACTGACTAAATTAACCACGAGACATCAATCGTGTCACTTGGGGGGATATCAATTAGGGTTTTGGTCTGGCGGTCTACGCCACGTGTGTTCAAACACACGATGGAATGTGATCAAGTCGTGCAATCAGTTGAAGGAATCAACAAAGTAGTGGGTGGAAAATTAACCAAGTCTCCGCACGATGAGTAATTGGTTTAACACGATTTCCCATTTTCCCACTCTTTGATTCCAGCAAACTGTCACACTTCATGGGATCATGGTATTTTCATCTCCTGCATCATATAATGTCTCTGACTCCTGATTGAAACAACAAGATTCGAAGAGTTTTCAAACATTCGAACAACAATCGTCTGAATGAGCAATTTCTCACCAAAGTTCATGCAGGCGCTCTTTTGTCTACACGAACTCACAGAAATTACTCTCAATTAGGCAAGATTCAATCTTTCAGAGCATTTCAAGCTAAATTCATAACACATTTCTCAGCTTCCCTCCTACAGATCAACACATCCTCTCTTGTGACCGAATTTACTTTGGAACGTCCATTGTCTTGGTTTAGGCCGGAGTACTACAGATTGGTCTCTCGAAATTAAAGCACCCTCTTCATAGCGGTGTATCTGTGTGAGGTTGAACATTTCGCTCGGTTCAAGGAATCTCCTCCGCACGGTCGTCCTCAATTCCGCAAAAACCAGCAAATCGTTTTTCCCCATCTACAGATTGGCGACCACAGTGGGAGATCATTCACTCGGTTACAATCTCAATTCTCACAAGGATGGTCGGTCTTAGGTCTGCCGGGTTCAAAACCTGATCCTAATATCGCAATCTCTAGTGGCACTGCCAACGCCACTCCTACAATCACTGATGCTCCAGTGATCACCCTTGCAAGTGACGGCATTGATGCCATCAACAATCCACTCTTCGGTTGATATCTTGAAGAACTAAAGGAAATCAGCCAACCATAGTTGATCCAATGAGGGTTCAGACTGACATAGCTGCAACACAGAAAGAGTTGTGTGCTTATCTCAAAACTCTCACAAACAAGCTTGCGTCTGAACGAACTCAGCCTCAACGCGAGAAAGGAAAATCTAAAGAAACATTTTCAACTGCTGATCCTGAAATCTCTCTAATCCATGTTGTACATGATGAAGAATTCCACAAAGCTGCAGATGACTCTCCAGCAATTGAACCCGCAATTTTCATCACTCGTGAAGACCTGGAGCACCTTTTGGGGATCGAGAAAAAGACAATGCATCATCTGTCCATCTCCATCAACCTTCATATCATGCTTCCATACGTAGGATTCCTCTTCCAAAGAATTATTGGGCGAGCACGAGCACAACATGTTATCCGTATGAAGGAATTTTCAAAGTCTCCGGCAGGCAGAGCATACGCTTGGTACGACAACATTGCACTGGGAAGTATCACCGATTGGAGAGAGATGATTAATGTTTTCTACAGAAAATACTTCTTCGTGTAAGACCAAATCACTCTCTCTGATCTAGGAAGGATGTTTCAAAGGAACATCGAATATCCTGATGATTATGTGAAAAGATTCAGAGTCCAAACCCTGGATTGTCATGATCCAAATGTCACGGAGTAGCAGCTGGTATATTTTTGCATCAATGGCATGCTCCCGGTTTACCGAGCTTTATTGGAAAATCTTCGGTTCCAGACTTTCTCTGAGCTCCACGAAGCCACGAAGAGATCAGCAACCACTGCACCTGCTCTGTTGGAAAGAACAAAATCTACAAAGACTGAAGAATCGCGAGACACCTGAGGAAGCAGGCATCTGATCAACAAGAAGTACAACCTCCATCCTTCCACAAACATTGTTGCAGAGAGGAGCAAATGGGAAGCCAAAATACCGCGCAAGCATACCTCAGCTCCTTCAAAATTACAAAGCAAGAATAATCAAGATGCACAAGCCTCTGACCAACGCACAAGAGTTCTTGATCAAGAAGAACATGACTTTCCTTTTCCATTGAAGAGGTGATTGAACTCCTGAATGTCTGGATACAAGATGGTGCAATAAATTTGCCATATGTCCAGAAATAACCAACTGAAGAATACATGGAAAGTCCTCATTACTGTCGCTTTCACAGGTTCGTCAATCATCCCACAAAGCAACTGCGCAGTTTTGAAACACATTCTCAGAGAGAAGGTTGATCCACAATATCTTCAACTGGGGACTGAAGGAGTACACAAGATTCCTATCCTAGTCAGAACCTTTACACTCTTTGGACTACCTATCAAATAAGCAGTTCAAGACTAACGTGAATTGCGTTATCTGTCGAAAGCACAAAGGAGAGACATGTTCACAGTAGTGAACCACATCGTGTCAAGAATTCCATCCTGAAAATACTTCTTGATCCTCTAGCCACATATCAAGAGATGTACGAATGGGGACTTCTTACCACAGTCAATCTTAGAAGAAACGAATTTGGAAGAACGTTGATCGATGTTGACACCACCATCAACAACATTCCAGTGAAAACCATCGGATCCACATGCATCGCTTAGCAAGAAGATACTCATTCTCCATCTCAATCAGAATACCTCGAAGGAGTGCTCGGAAATACTCATGGCTACATTACTCTCAAAGTGAACATAAGTTTCGCATAATCATGAAGATCCAGGATATGACATGTCCTTCAGACGAGCGTAGGTCCACACTGAAAATATGGATACTTACGGAGCATCTTTGGTTATATATTCATCCAACAAAGAAAGTTCTGATCCAGAAGGTTTGACGGACATTCCATCATCCGAGTACTTTGAGGAATTTCAAACTTCGACGAGGTTGAAGCAAGAACCTACAACAGATGCATAGATATTCGTAAAGCGGTTCCACACTCAGGAAAGTATCATTTATTTAACGTCTATGTTATTTATTTCCTCACATGTTATCCTAGCACGGGGACTCAATTCTGCTAGCAAGTCCGCAAGATGTTATGAATGGTAGCTTCACCGGATTAGTATTTTACCAAGTGGTTGAATTTGACATTTCTACGAATTGAGCATTGAAACATTCATTACTGAGATGATTTCCAAGAATAGAAAAGATCACTTTGGGCGTTTCTCCAGAGCCTTGCAGGAGTGTCCATGGGTCCCAGAAAATCATAAAGCTCTGATGTCTGCACAAGTGTTGAATCCCACTACCGCAAATAAAGGGATGTTGAATCAACAGAAGATACTCGGGGCCGAGACGATCAAGCCTAACACATTCAAATCTCGAAGTATATGACACTTCAACGCTAGAGCATATAAGGAGTCTTCAAATTGTACTCCCAATCAAAGAGTACACCTTCGATGATGACGCCTCTGGATTCAGCATAAATACCTCGATGGTGACATACTGATTCACCACCAGTGCAATCAAAATGCAAATAAACTACAATCGCTGAGTCTTCACTATCTCCATGACAAGACTTCTGAAGAAGATGCAATATCATTCACCCATGGATGGCACGAATTCCTTTAACATACGTTGGGGACTTGATCTTACTAGAGAAATCGATTTTATTTTAATGAATGTTATCCACATAACAAGCTATTGCAACCTGATGTGATTTCATGAATCTTCATCAACGGGATCTCTCTACATCGCGAGCTCCTACATGGAACTTTTTCTCTTCACCGATCACACCCAGAATGAAGGTTGCTGATGCAATCTACCGCAACATCGTCGACTCACTGACTAATCCAGTTCATAGTAAAATCATACTGTTCAGGAGAATTCATGTTGAACTCCCAGAACACCTTCATCTTAGAGATGTTCAACCCACCAAAAGGCTCACTGGATGGAGGAGCAACTAATGTTTCTATAAACATGGTTATATCCTTTTCGGTCTTTGAAGCAACTTCAACCGTGGTATCAACATCAACAATAATCTCTAAGGGAACAACATCCATGATCTCAACATCGACAAAGATATCTGGAGCGTGATCATTCATAGTCTCAACACCAACAACGGTCTCAGGAGCAACATCCTCAGGGCTTCATCAACTAATCGTTATCTGAAGTGTTACACATGAAGCGTACTTCTCTAAGAACCGATGATTCATATCAAGATGTGTATACCTAATAACATGCTCACATGAAGTCTTCCCAAAGCTGGCGCGACTGGTGGGAATAATCCAAAGTCTTCTATAAGATGTTCTCGTCACCTCTACAGATGAGATGCAACATACTTTAGGTCATGGGTTTGCAAAAAACGTGCCAATGGGTGATGAATGAGACAATACTTCCTCAACAAAAGATGTTTTTCTGTGTCTCTTCAACAACATACCAAAAGGGAGCATTAATCGGACATACAAGATGAAAGATATGGCATTTATCGTCAGGTATACGAAACCTAAAATTTTTGTACGTGATTACAAATTGCAAATGTGCACGCTTCGTTGGCGGACTTCTATAACTCCAGATTGAGTGATCTTCTATCATTTAATAACTCAGTCTCTTAGCTTCAAAAGTTGGGGTCAAGCATCGAATTCCGACGCCGTGTGAGGTTCCTACAGCTTCCAGAACATACTACATGAAAGAATTCATGGACGGGATTCATAACCTCTACATTCGATCGATGTCCACCAGGTATTTTCGCTAATTCCTTCATCAAGGTACCTCCAGCTTCCTGGTTAGCTCGGCTACTTCATCTTTTTCAACATAGCATCACTAGTAGGGAAAGGAGCGTCACCCTTTTCTGCTTTCTTGATAACTTCAAATCTTTCACGGAGCCACTTCAGATTGAAGCCAAGTTCTTCAGCATTCTTCAAGTTGTAATCAAAGAGTACATCTTGGGAAACAACATCTCTTGTTGTAATTTGGATATCATCTATAACACGTAAGATGGCCTCTACTTGTTTCGTCAAGAAATAACTACGCCCTGGATCCCGAGTAACAACAATGTGTCCATACATTTCCCACAGTTCCTTGTATATAGCAACATATTCGAAGGGAACGCTAAAACCTCCAACAAGTTGGTGATATGGCAGTAACTCACTAAATTGAGGATCAAAGGAAATCCATGCAGTATGATACTCATGCACTATCATCTGGTTCTCAGTTACTGGAGCAGTGTCAATGATTATAGAAACAACTTCAAGGGAAGTAACTTCTGCTATTTCGGGTTCGGGTTCCACCATCTGAGGCACCATTGGAGTTTCCACCACCTCCACGGTATCAGTGACCAGCACTCCATCATCCTTAGGCGTAGCTATGAAAGTCTTGTCACCAACAACTCCTGGATTTCCCAAATCATCATTATTGGATCCATGATTCCCAACTTCGTCGTTCGGCACCTAATGCGAAGGTTACATGGGAATAGAATGATTTAAAGGATATATACTTACTGGGGGAGTCTCTAAATCATTTGAATGCTCGGAAATACCGAAATCTCCATTGGCAACGCCGCTTTCTCCATTTGGCTCGGGATTTCGGGAATTCTTCATATCCCCTTGCCCCAAAGAAGAGTGCACTTCATCAACATGCTGCTTATAAACAATGATTTCTTCCTGGACTCATCAACAATAATTATTATTTCATTCAAAAATATGTCACGATCGCCTGCATGCTTATATCGACTTCTTCATCAGTGATGGACTGTTTTCCCGGGAACGATTTGAATGCCGTCAGTCGATGGAGAAAAAGTCTAAAAGAAGTAACAAACCTTGGCATCGTGATCCTAATTGCACGGGCAAGGAAAAGTCATGACACAAGAAGCGCTAACAACTCACCAAGGAAACGGCTGGTGACTGCATGTCATTCGCTAACGTCCTGTAGTCCTTACTTCTGGTTCTCCGCTCCTGTAGACTTTCTTTCATTTATGTGGAGTCTACATCTATCCAAGATTCCACCATACGATCACCCTGTGGTAAATCTAATGAAATAAGCAGAAGTACAACTCAGTATGAAGGATCTCTCACCATCACTCAGAGGTCCCAGAAGCACTATTTCTTGAAGTTGCATCTATAGAGATATCATCTATGGAAATATCATCTTTGGAAGCATCGTCATGGGAACCGGTCATTCTTGCAAAGTTGTTGTGACGTCCATACAACATTCCTACTTCAGTATATCATCCGTAGATGCAAATTTCATCAAAGCAGTGAAATTAAAGCACAACAGAAATGATCAGGATGCTCACATCAGCATCTACAAAAATGGTAATTATTAACTCTTACCTTTTTACGCTTCCACTAACAGTAGTGAGAGTAATTCTAGAGTTGACACTCCAAAATCGTTCGTTTCTTCGAAACCTACAAAAACGAACAACTCAGATTTTTCCATAAAATCATGAATATTTCTACTGTGTGAACATTCACCATAGAATTATGAAAACTAAAACATTATTTCATCATAAATAATTGTTTACTTCTAAGCAATATCGCACAAAACTCAAGTTTTGATTTTAGAAAAAATAATATATATTTGCATATATAATATAAATAAAACGTTTTATTTACTCATGTAAATAAATAAAAAATATTTTCAACATGAGCCGGGATCATGAAAATAAATTGTGGACACTCCACGGTTTCAAAAAAAAATCCCATGAATTGACCATTGTTTTACAAAAAAAAAAAAAACTCTTTTCCTTCGTGCCGTCATACATATTTGAAACGAAGGTTTATTTCAACTTTGTGAAAGCTCACACATTACGATATAAAGTTTTGATTTACATGAAATCTCATACAAAATTTTTTATCACTGGACACAAGTTCATATATACGTAACGAGAGAAACTCTTTCCTCCATATCATCATTATTCCCTAAAACGAAGATTTTACTTCGGTTTTGTGAAAATTCACTTTTTTCATGATAAAACTTTGACTTACATGAAAGATCATAAACATAGTTTTATCGCTGAACCTACATATTCATATATGAAGGAAAACCTCTCCTAAATCAGGGATTATTATTAGTTTTCAAAAACTAACGATCAATAAACATACGTTTTCAAAAACGAAGGTTTTCGACGAAACCCACAATTATATATATACACGGGTATATAGTTTTACCATGATCAATATGTGAACAACCATAGAATTCATGAACATCAGCAAAAAAAAAAAAAAAAAAAAAAAAAAGGAACAATTCCTTTTATATCAAACTTTATTTCCAAAACCTAATTTTCTAAGGATTTACTTATTGGGCCCGGCCCGCGAATCCTAAATAACCAAGGACCCGTCGTCCAAATCAGCGGTTCAACACCAATTTATGCTCATCAAATGACACTCTAGCATGCCTCTGGAATCTTCATTCAAGTTATGGTATGCTCGTACGATCGAAATCCGGTAACATCTTAACTTACGACTAAGTTCAATTACTTATATTGTTTATGACCGGAAAATCACCATTCAATGCTGAGTGAGGAACAATACTTTCATCATTAAGTAGGGGACTTAATGTAGATGGTGAATTTTTGACAAAGGCTAAAATCGTAAACCCATAATTATACAAACCTCTGATCCAGCAATCATACGTGAATATCGAGACACGAGTCTCTCATCGAATTCTTTGATTGAGAATACATTCTCTCAGAGTGCATATAGATATGTGGTCTCATAGCTGGACAATGCCATATCTCACGAGTAGTACTAAGCTCTTCAGTAATTATTTTTATCACGGGATGGACAACTCCCAAACAACTTGCTCTGCTAGTATAGAGTGATGACGTTTTCAGGATACAAACAACGAGTTTAACCTGGCTATGTAAAAGATATGAAGCTCCAACAAGTTCATATCAGAATAACTAATGCTCCTAGACAGTTTGCTCTGCTAGTATAAAATCATAAATTAATTATTCCTAAATTCTTGGATTCATCCGCACAATTTCTGAAAATATTCAAATATTTTCGCAGATATTTCATTACGTAAACCATGGTTCTCCCCAGCAGAAATCCATGGATTAGTAATAAATATTGGACGCACGGGCATCAAAGCTGCCTTCTGAGCGAGCCCTGTCTCAAACTTAAATTCTTGGATTCATTTGTAGAATTTCTAAAAATATTCAAATATTTTCGCAGATATTTCATTACGCAAACCATGGTTCTTACCAGCAGAAATCCATGGATAAGTAATAAATATTGGAAGCACGGGCATCAGAGCTTCCTTCTGAGCGAGCCCTGTCTCAAACTTAAATTCTTGGATTCATCCGTAGAATTTCTGAAAATATTCAAATATTTTCACAAAATATTTCATTACGCAAACCATGGTCCTTCCCAGTAGAAATCCATGGATTAGTAATAAATATTGGATGCACGGGCATCAGAGATGCTTTTTGAGCAAGCCCTGTCTCAAATGGTGCAAGTGTATTCAACAATGATACATTAATAACCATCGCACGAACGAGTATTTCAAAATACGATGAAACGATGAACCTATGCAAAATAGGATGAAATATAAAAAATAAATAAAAATTGACCAAGGCGCTGGGAGCATGGACTCACTGACCGGTCGACCGTGTCGTGGTCAATCCCTCGCCAGTTTCATATTTTTATCATATTTTTGTTGTTTTCTCTGAGTTTATGAAAACCCTTTCATTTGAACGAATATCCTTTATTTTGAGGAAACTCCTCAATTTCATGATGCTTCCTTCACGCGGAGGAAATAATATAAAATTAGGGAAAACGTGATGGGGCGTGACCATTGGCCAACCGGCCATGCCTTGGTCCCAGCCGTCCCCACACCTCATGGTTTCTCATTATTTTATTATTATTTCCCTAATTTCATGAAAACTCCTTAATCTCATGATATTTCCATGGTCCCATGAAAAATAATAAAAATTAGGGAAACCCGTGTGCACGGGATGTGGCAGGTCGGCCAAACCCTTGATGGCTCACACGTCCCACTCTTTTATTAGCATATTTTTCATGTTTTCATAATCCCATGAAAATTCCTTGATTTCATGATATTTTCTTCAAATCATGAAATAATGCATAAAATAGGGAAAACGCACGGGACCGAGTCCTGGCCGGCCAACCATGCTCCAAGCTGGGCCCACAGTCCATTATTTTATTTATTATTATTTTTTATGCTTCCTTCATCTCATGAAAATTCTTTGATTTCAACAAAACTCTTTAATTTTGGTAAAACTCCTTTGTTTTATCATATTATGAAAAATACTATGGGACCGACCCCTTGAATTTTTCCTGAGTTTTACTCTCCGGCTGTTTTAAGCTCCCGAACGAGCTTACAACCTATATATTCCCTCGCTCGGAGATAGGAAATTCTTTTCCGTACGGAATGGAGGGGCGTACCATCAAAATCCGAGTCCGTATGAGAATTCTACATCGATTCTACTAAAGGGCGCTAATTAAGGTTTCAACCAATATGGGATTGCTCAAACGATAAATTTTTGATCCCGTGACCACCCAGAGCCGGTTTCATGACCCCTTGGTCAGTCCCTCACCTCTTCATAATTCCTTCTTTTTTCATTATTTTCCTTCATCCGATGAAGTTTTTACGGTTTTATCAAAAACCCTAATTTTGTCATATTTTCTCAAATGGTCGCTCAAACGTGCACCCGAAAATATCAAAACTGAGACACGGATGTCTCAACGACGAAAGCATGTTACCTTGACCGACCAGGGTTGTCTTTTTGGCTCGCAATGAGCCAGTCCCGCGTGTTTTCACAATTTGACCTAATTTGCGCAATTGCACGCATTGGGTCCAAAACTCTCCAAATAATTTCAGAATTTGACGGAGCGATCATCAATTGATCCCGTGACCACCCAGGGCCGGGATACTGAATATCGCAGGATAATAGTTCACGAGTATCGTAATAAATAAAGGAGAAAAGAGTTATAAAATGATACGATGATAGAAGTAGCGCGGAGAAATATGAAGTTTTACGAGGATAGAATAATGTTGCGAGTATGAGTTGCGATACTTCGCAATTCATATACAGATGTATAAATTTTACTATAAATAGGAGTTCAATTGTAAAATTCGAGAGGTTCTTTTAGTGAGTGTTAGAAAATATCTTAGGAAAGAGAATAAAGAAAGTTGTAACTATTCTAATTCCATTTAGATACTTCTTTGTAATCAATTGAGAACATTAATAAGAAAATTGTTATTCATCATCAAGAACTTCTTGAGTTTTTACTAATTCTATTGAGGGTGTAGTTTTAGGTTATTCTGCAACTACATAATTGGCGCTAGAAACAGGGACTTGAGAATTGTGGTAGCCTAAATTTGAGGGAATTGTGGAAAATTTGAAGAATCAGATGAAGTCAGTAGATGGAGATTGCAAAAAAGAAGAATTTAATATGATCACAAAGACAATGATTGATGAATTTCATAGTAATATGAAGGGAAAAATATACAAGCGAGATTGTAGAGGAAGAAAGATCATGGAGGAAGAAAAGGTAACAACTTTAGAAGAATGGGAAAAGCATAAAATCACATTTTCAGTAGCATAAATTCCAAATGAAGACTTGAACCACACTTCACCATTGGTAATCACAATGCCGATCATGCTAGAAGATAAGAAAGTTGTAGAAAAATGGAAATTAAAACGAATTCTGGTTGATACAGGGAGTTCTGTTAATATCATATTCTATCATGCACTTAAGGGGATGGGAATTAAAGATGAAGAAATCACAAATTCAAATTGTCTTATTCATGGATTAGGAAAATCTACAACAAAATATAAAGGGGAAATCGCGCTGCGAATATTACTGGGAGAAATCGAAACACATGTAATCTTGTGTGTGATAGATATGGAATCTCCATATAACATGCTGATAGGAAGGCTGTGGATTCATGCGATCAAAGCTGTTGCTTCAACATTACATCAAAAAATCAAATTTCCTACACCAAATGGAATACAAGAAATAAAAGGAGATCTTGATAGTGCAAAATTTTGTTATCAAATTGAAGTGACGCAATGCGGAGGAAGAGCAAGAAAGAAACAGCTTCGTAGGAAACTTGCGAAGGAAACAAAAAAGGAAGAAGAATTCCGAGTATATACAATAAGAGCAAAGGAAGGGAGAGGTATACCAAATGAAATTCTAGAAAAAGAAGGGGAACCAGCAAAAATAATCAAAGAACCAACACCTATGGGGGAGCAAAGTCCAAGCTATGTTGCAGCTGAACCAACTAAAGAAATAAATATTGGAAGTAAAGAGGAGCCTTTATTCTTGCGAATTGGAACTAAGATGGATGAAGAAGAAGAAAAAAGAAATATTGATCTTTTGCGAGAATATAAAGATATCTTCGCAGGAAGTGTAGATGAGATACCGGGAATTGATCCATCAGTGGCGTGTCATAGATTGAACATAGATAAAAATGTAAGACCATTCAAACAAAGAATAAGGAAGATATCACAAAATTATCATGTACAGATAGAAGAAGAATTACAAAAGATGTTGGATGCAGGGATCATAAGGGAAGCAAAATATCCAGAATGGATTGCGAATATGGTCATTGTTCCGAAAAAGAATAAAGGAATAATAATTTGCATAGATTTCACTGATCTAAACAAGGCATGTCCCAAAGACAGTTTTCCACTACCAGATATACCACAAATGGTGGAATCAGCTGCAGGTCATGATAGAGTCACTTCACTTGATGGATACAAAGGGTATAATCAAATATCACTCGCAGAAGAAGATCAAGAACATACTGCCTTTTTTGCTCCAAGGGGTTTGTATTGTTATGTGAAGATGCCATTTGGTTTGCGGAATGCGGGTGCTACATATCAACGTATGTTTGAAAAAGTGTTCGCGAAGTGGATACATAAAACTTTGGAGGTATATGTAGATGATATGTTGATAAAAAGCAAGGAAGCTAAAGACCATGTGCAAGATTTGAAGGAAATATTTGAGCAGATGAGAAAGTTCAACATCAAATTGAATCCTGAGAAATGTATAATTGGGGTTTCATCTGGAAAGTTCTTGGGATACATAGTATCAAAGGAGGGAATACAAGTTGATCCAGAAAAGGTCCAAGCAGTTCGTGACATGCCAACACCTGCAATGGTAAAAGAAGTACAAAAGCTAAATGGACTCTTGGCTTCACTTGGAAGGTTTATTTCGCGAATGTCAGATAAATGCAAACATTTTTTCAACATACTTAAAAGGGAGCAAAATTCAAGTGGACTGATGAATGTGAAAAAGCTTTTCAAGGAATCAAAGAATACCTCGCAAATACATCTATACTACAGAAACCAGAGAGAGGCGAAAAATTATTGGTATACCTCGCAACAACTCCATATGCTCTAAGTGCAGTTCTGTTGCGAGCAGATGCAGGAGTAGAAAGGCCCATTTACTATATTAGTAAAACCTTTAATGCAGCAGAGAAGAATTATTCTAAAATGGAGAAGTTAATCTTAGCCCTGGTTTATGCACCATTCAAGTTACGAATATACTTTCAAGCACATGTGATAAAAGTGGTAACCAAAGTCCCAATTGAATCAATCATGAAGAACACAAAAAGGTCAGGAAGAATAGAAAGGTGGAATGCACAAGTAAATCATTACAAGATAAAATATGAAGTATTGTCATCGCAAAAATCACAAGTCGTCGATTTTTTATGAGAATTTCCTTTGGAAGAAGATGAAGCAAAGAGAGGAAATGATGGATGTTGAAGAAGAATTTGGAAATCCAAAAGACTTGTTAACAGAACCGAATAGATGGGAAATTCTAGTGGACGGATCATCCAATAGTGAGGGAAATGGAATTGGAGTCGTGTTGATTTCACCAGAAGGAGAAAGAACAAAGATTCTCATTCAGACTAGAATTTGCATCCACGAACAATGAAACAGATCTAAGTCTGTAGTGCATGCATTAAAGATCGCAATAGAAAAGAAGCTCGAAAGTATAAGGATAACAAGTGATTCACAGTTAGTGATTTGTCAAATTAAAGGGGAATATACCACAAATGAATCTTCTTTTAAAAAATACAAGAAACTCGTTGAAGAATTATCTGTGAAGATACCAAAATTAAAATGGAGACATATATCCAGAAAATATAACCGTCTCGCAGATGCTTTTGCATTTATTCCAAGCATGATGACAAATCCAAATACAAAAAATATCCAAATACAGATAATTTAACACCCATCAGTGGACAAAGAGAAACAAATTGAGGAAGCTGTTGCAATGGAAGTAGAAAGAGAGTTATCAAACAACATCGCAGATTGGAGAAAAGAAATTCATGCATATCTCGCAACAGGAGAAATATCCAGGAGCAGACTAGAAGCACATAAATTAAAGAGTCTTGTAACAAACTATGAGTTGCGAGAAGGAATTTTATATAGAAAATCTTTCAATGGACCACCTCTCAGATGCTTAACTCGCGAAGAAGGAGAAAATATATTGAAGATGTTACATGGAGGAGAAGCTGGCAATCATAGTGGGGGAAGATCTCTAGCATATAGAGCAAAGATACAAGGATATTACTGGCCTTATATGCATACAGACGCAAAATTGTTCGTATGAAGATGCAAGGAATGTCAACGACATGGTAAAATAATTCATGCACCAGGGGCCACATTAACTTCTTCAACAAGCTGCTGGCCTTTTGGTAAATGGGGGTTGGACCATTTATACCTGGATCTGGACAAAGGCGATACTTGATAGTTGCAACAGATTATTTCACGAAGCTCGCAGAAGTAAAAGCAGTACAGCATATTCGTGATAAAGATGTTTTTACATTCATATTTGAGAACCTCATTTGCAGGTACGGGGTTCCAGCACAACTAGTATCTCATAATGGAAAACAATTTGAGAGGCAGAATATAAAGATGTTACTCAGTAATTTTAGGATAAAATGTGGGAAGTCAACCCCGTTATATCCACAAGCTAATGGACAAGCAGAAGCAACAAATAAAACAATCGCAGATACAATCAAAAAGAAATTAGAAGGACATCTCAAAGGGTGGTGCGAGCAAGTACCTAGCGCAGTTTGGGCATACAATACAACTAGAAGAGAAGCAACTGAAATGTCTCCTTATTGTCTAACATATGGAGTAGAAGCAGTATTACCCACAGAGGTTTTAATTCCGACAACAAAGAAAGAAGCTTGGGAAAGAAATTTAAGTGCGGGAGTAATATTAAGTGAATTGGATGATTTGGAAGAAAAAAGAGAAAAGGTGTTGCACCATATGAAGATTTATCAGGAACGATTAGCTCGAGAATACAACAAGAGAGTCATTGAACGTGAATATAAACCAGGTGATTTGGTCATGCGAGAAACACCTCCATATCAAAAAGAAAATGGAGGAAAATTAGCACCAAAATGGTATGGACCATATGTTATTAAAGAAGTTGTAGGAAGCGGAGCTTATCGGCTGATGGATCCAGAAGGGAGAGACATGGGTTTAAGGCTTGGTAAACCTTGGAACAGACTATATTTGAAAAGGTATTATCCATAAAACTCATGAAATTTTTTACGAATATTTTTTGCTCGCAGGAAATTGGGAAAAGTTACGAGTTTCAAAATTTATATTGATTAAACTTTCATTAATTTGCGAATAAAAGACCGCAATCTGTGATCAGCCTCCAAAAAAGAAAGAGAGCCGCAGAAAATTTTATACAGGAAAACCTTTGTGGCGTACACCCTAGTTCGCGAAGCTATATTTCGTAAGAGGCAAAGTCCTAAAGTACGTCATTTAAGGGGGTACCTATAACGTGGCTAAGGGTAACCGGAACACCACCAAGGGCCCTTAGTACATGGTAAAAATTTAGGGTACAACCCAAAGAATGGGGTACCTATCCGGGTTAGACACCTTGGATTCTCACCTAATCTAGCGACATTACGCAATATAAAATGCGGTGTAAGAGGATTTAGGTTGGGCGACTAAGGCATACTGTCTTTCCCAAGAAGTGCAGAAAACGATCAAGGCGCCGAGGTACACGGTTGAGTCAAGAGTGCCGGGTGAGGTTGAACCACATATGCCATTTTTGACAAGTCTTGGCAAATGATGCACTTGGCCCAAAGATACCCCATAGGGTGCAACCTCGTAACTATAATCCATATAGGCAAAAAGGATAAGAGGTTGCGATCAAAAGCTGGTTGTTGGAAAAACCGGATGGGAAGATCTAACCTTGTATGGTCGATGTACGATTCCTTGAAGGGGAAAACAGGGGGAAGATAAAGGGAAGCACCCTCCATTAGGGAGCTGATACGTGCTATAAGACGCAAATGTCACGAGGCTTCTTGTTTGCGAAAACATAAAGGCTTGTCATATTTGTGCAACAAATGATGTTCTGCAAGCATTCTAAAAAAAAAAAAAAAAGAAGAAGGAAAGCATACAAAAAGAACTCGCAGAATGAAACAAAGAAGTTAAGATGAGATCAATGGGTCACTACATGAAAGTGTAGAGACGTCCTGCGATTTCATCGGAAGACGGCAATGTCATGGGGCTTTACGTTCGCAAGAATATTTAGGCCTGTCATATTGTCGCAACAATTCCTGAAGAGGCTAAAATACTATACAAAAAAGATAAGGCAAGATCAATGGGTTTTTGCATGAAAGTGTAAGAACGTCCTGCGATTTTGTCACTACAAAAGAGGTGGAAAAATAAGACCTTTACTTAGGAAGGCATGATAAGACCACAGAAATTCATGAAACTCATTACATCAAAACTATTGAAGAAATTATACAAGAATATACATCATAAAGTTTTGAAGAGAAGACAACTTTGTCAATATCATTGAAGAATTTTTACAAGAAGTCCTATCAAAGAAGATAACATCATTGAAGATTTTTCACGAAGACTTAACAAAATATGCGATTTTGATAGTAATCAAATACAGATAAGTTCATACTCGTAAAATGTTACGAGAATTAAATACTTCTTATACTTCTCCATATATTGAATATTTCTCCAAATGTTGAATACTTCTTATAATTCTTCAAGAATATCTCATATTTATTATACTTCTTCAACGGATATTTCATTTGGTAAAGGTTAAATAATCATTATACTTCGTCATATGTTACGTAATTATTCACAGATTGAATACTTCTTATATTTCTTCATTTGGTGAATTGAGTACTTATAATACTTCTTATATCTCTTCATTTGGTGGATCGAGTACTTCTAATACTTCTTATATCTCTTCATTTGACGGATTTAGTACTTCTAATACTTCTTCAAAGGTATTGTATATGTAGTATATTTATAAAGGATATTTCATATATTTTATTTCTTATACTTAAAAGGGAGGATTTCTTATTTACAATCGTAACAAGTTGAAACTTCGTAAGATAAATCGAGGCAGATATTCTAATACTTCAAACAATGTTTAATCATTTAAAGAGAAATAATAGGGGGGAAAAGGAGATACTAAGCTTTATTTATGAGTTATATATTATTTCTCTTCATATGATCAAGTGGGGCAAATTTAATTAAAGAAAGGTTAAATTATCTTCGCAAAATATCAGATATACTTCTTAAGAAAGGATAAATCATCTTCGCAAAATATCAGATGTACTTCTCAAAAAAATAGAATTGTTCGCAAAAAGAAAACCAACAGTAAATAAGGGAAGGAATTCAAAAGAAAGGAAGACAGGAGAGTCAATGATAAACTGAAAAAAGAATGTTATCATGCTTGATCAACACTCTGTGCTGGATCTTTAAGATGAATAGGGTCATTAGCAGCCTTCGACTTTTGCGAGATATTATTCTTTGAAGAATATGCAACAGGAACATCTCCTTGAGGAATAGATTCTTTCTCGTCATCAAGATCTTCATCATCACTCTCATAGTCGAAATCACTATCAGGATCACGAGCAACTTCATCGTCAGATATTTTCAGAGGAGTAATTTTCACAGGAGGCAAGGCTCTTGATAGGAGTAATTCTCACAGTCGAAATCACTTGAGCTTTCAGATGACTTTCACGAAGTATAGCTTTTTGATGGTTGGTATCTTCGATATCTTCAGAATAAGCAAGATAGTTGAATCTCCGAGTAGCACGGTCACGAGAGTTGATTAAGCGGGTAGAAAGCAAAGCATTTTTCTTACGAAGCTCGGAACAAGAGGCTTCTAATCCAGCTTTCGCATCACGAAGGTGGTTCTCAGATTCTGCAAATAAAACAAAATTCAAAGGATAAATTTTGCGAGTATAACGAAATCTAAAAGATATACCAGAGGCAGTCAAATTTTAATGACTACCTTCTCTTTGCGAAGTAAGAGATTGAGCTAAAGATAGACAACAGTTCTTCATCTGATTCATCGCATTATCAAAACCATCACCAACTAATCCTTTAAGTCGAGATTGAAGCTTTTGATCTTTAGAAAGGAGAAATTTTTTATCCTTCGCAAGTTTGGCATTAAGATTTTTTAATGACGAATAATCTTCTTCAAGTTGATTCTTCTTAGCACTCAAGACTATATTATTATCAATAAGAGAATTCTTCTCAATAACAAAAGAATTTCTTTCAGCATCTGAAGACTTCTTTAATTCCTCAAGTTCACCTTTCAACAAAGAAAGAAGATTTTCTTGATCGCAACATTTATTCTGAAGAGTCTTTAATTCTTGCGAAGAAACAATCATTGTATTCAAAAACGAACATTTCTCTTCTGATAAGGTTTTGTTCTCTTCTAATAAGGTTTCTATTCTCAAATTAGCTTTAGTTAAGGAAGAAAAAAGTTGAGATATATCATAATTCAAGAATTTTCGATCATATATTAGTTGAGTATTCTCTTGAAAAAGAGAATCAGAGTTATCAAGAGCACACGAGTAAAGATTAGATAAATGGGAGAATTGGTTTGAGAGGCTTTCATGCTTGGTTCGATATTCTGTTGCATCTGATTCATGGTGAAGTACCAATCTTCTACATTTCTGGATGGATTCTATAAAGGGGAATAGGTTTTAATGGATGTTTCAAGCATATGAAGAATATAAGTAAATAAAAGGGAAAATATGAAGATAAGCAATCATACCTTTCAGTTCATCATTTCTTTTGCGAAGAATCGCACAGTCGAGAGAATCATTTTGAAGATGATAATTCTCTTTACGAAGATCTTAGCATTCTGCTTGAGAAGATTTCAAAGACTGGCGAAGCAATTCAATTTCTTTTTTCAAGGATTGACGAGAAGAAGAAATGTCTGGATTGACGAAATTATTTAGAACTTCGCAAAACTCATATTGCGAACGAACATTAGTAGACTTCGCAGTATTGGTCAAAATCTCAGATAACATTCGGAAAGTTGAATAAATACCATCTCGAATTTCCTGAGGAAGAGGAGAAGAATTTGAAGGAATAAGAGCAAGCTGCAAATTGTCTGGAGAAATAGTACTCAAAGGATTGGGGGACAAGATAGGTTTTTTAAGAGAAGAAGTTGAAGAAATATTTTGCGAGGGTTGTTGTTCAAGAGAAGAAGTTGAAGAAATATTTTGTGAGGGTTGATATTGAAGAAGTGTTGATAAATTGACACTGAGGGGAGATTGAAAGGTAGGTAATGGAGTAGATGCAGGAGTATATGAAGAAGCATTTTCACGAGGAGGAGAAGAAAATTCTTTATCAACTTCAGGAAGGAAATCATCAATCGGAATTAATGGTATGGGTTTAGTTATTCGAGATCTCTTACCGGGGTTTGGTTTTTCGCCAACCTGCGAATCAAAATGTAGATTAAAAACTAAGGCAACAATATATTGTTCAGGAAAGAAGACAAAGTATTTTAACTACCTTTTGATTCTCAGATTTTCTTCTTCGTGGATTAGGGCTTGGATTTTTTAGTTGAGATTTCATCTGAGGAGTTATTCTGCTGAAATAAACCAAAATTAGATAACAAATTATACAGAAATTAAAGAGGAGAACAAATGAAATACGCAGAGATAGAAGGAAATTATCTTGGAGAACTCATGAATATATAGTAGAAGAAAAAAAATTGCAGAGAAAACAGTAATAGAGAGTATAAGTAGAAGATAGAATTGCGGAAATAAGAAGAAGAAAAGGAAGAGAATATAAAGGAGTTATATAAGGGAATAACTAGAAAAGAACGGTTACAAAAGACGTGTCCAAGTTTAAAAAGACTAAGTAACGGTTATGTTCTCACGATCATTTATTCTTCGTATAATTGACATGAGAAGAGGCAAGATGTAGATACTGAATATCGCAGGATAATAGTTCACGAGTATCGTAATAAATAAAGGAGAAAAGAGTTATAAAATGATACGATGATAGAAGTAGCACGGAGAAATATGAAGTTTTACGAGGATAGAATAATGTTGCGAGTATGAGTTGCGATACTTCGCAATTCATATACAGCTGTATAAATTTTACTATAAATAGGAGTTCAAATGTAAAATTCGAGAGGTTCTTTTAGTGAGTGTTAGAAAATATCTTAGGAAAGAGAATAGAGAAAGTTGTAACTATTCTAATTCCATTTAGATACTTCTTTGTAATCAATTGAGAACATTAATAAGAAAATTGTTATTCATCATCAAGAACTTCTTGAGTTTTTACTAATTCTATTGAGGGTGTAGTTTTAGGTTATTCTGCAACTACATTGCGCAATTGCACGCATTGGGTCCAAAACTCTCCAAATAATTTCAGAATTTGACGGAGCGATCATCATTTGATCCCGTGACCACCCAGGGCCGGTTTCATGACCCCTTGGTCGGTCCCTCATCTTTCTATAATTAATTAGGTTTTATCACCTAATGCTGAACCCAGCAGTAATTCAATAAATGATTAAACCAACATTTAATCATTCTTTCATCAACTCACCAACTCTTCAAAGAGGTCTTGGTTTTTGCTCACACGAGCATATGAGAATATCATGGTTGATCCACGGTCCCATGAAGCCAGTTATCCTTTATTCCATGGAAAATTTTCAAATAAACCATCAATCAGTCATCAATTGACCAAATTAGGGTTTCTGAATCCAAGGATTATGATTCCAGATTCAAACACTAATAATTTTGCAACGATATCTTGATCAGTATTCTTATTAATTATGCTCGGTTCAACTACCAGCGCTTTAATTAATATTTTATTTTGGTCACGCTGCCAATAATTCATAAAACGCGCAACACTTGCTCAGATGCACAATATTTACTCAAATCAAGGAATATTGGTTCAACTATCTATATTTAACAAATTATCGAGTAACACTCGCTCACCTCAACGTGAGGATTCCACCACTGTCTCAGCAGACATGTTTGATTCATGAGTTGCAGAATATTTCAAAAAATCATGTTTAACTCAGCAAATACGTAGACTCATTAATTATCCCACGAAGTCATGAAATCAACAACTGACTAAATTAACCATGGGACATCAATCGTGTCACTTGGGGGGGGGGGGGGGTATCAACTAGGGTTTTGGTATGGCGGTCTAAGTCATGTGTGTTCAAACACACGATGGAATGTGAGCAAGTCATGTAATCAGTTGAAGGAATCAGCAAAGTAGTGGGTGGAAAATTAACCAAGTCTCCGCACGATGAGTAATTGGTTTAACACGATTTCCCACTTCCCCACTCTTTGATTCCAGCAAACTGTCACACTTCATGGGATCATGGTGTTTTCATCTCCGGCATTATATAATGTCTCTGAATACTGATTGAAACAACAAGATTCGAAGAGTTTTCAAACATTCGAACAACAATCGTCTGAACGAGCAATTTCTCACCAAAGTTCATACAGGCGCTCTTTTGTCTACACGAACTCACAGAAATTACTCTCAATCAGGCAAGATTCAATCATTCAGAGCATTTCATGATGAATTCATAACACACCTACAATCTCAGATCATCATTGATCTCACACATTTCTTAGCTTCCCTCCTACAGATCAACCCATCCTCTCTTGTGACCGAATTTACTCTGGAACGACCATTATCTTGGTTTAGGTCGGAGTACTAGAGATTGGTCTCTCGAACTTAAAGCACCCCCTTCATAGAGGTGCATCTGTGTGAGGTTGAACATTTCGCTCGGTTCAAGGAATCTCCTCCGCACGGTCGTCCT
Source organism: Papaver bracteatum (assembly GCA_023529315.1). Lineage (NCBI taxonomy): Eukaryota > Viridiplantae > Streptophyta > Magnoliopsida > Ranunculales > Papaveraceae > Papaver > Papaver bracteatum. The sequence goes on along the minus strand of JAJJWX010002349.1, from coordinate 2,522,821 downwards.
CAATTCCGCAAAAACCAGCAAATCGTTTTTCCCCATATACAATATGGTCCATCCCATTTTCTCGGCAATTTACCACCATTTTCTCGCTGATAACGTGGTGTTTCTCGCAGCACTAAGTCACCTGGTTGTATTTCACATTTTTTGACACGTTTATTGTACTCGCGAGCTAATCTTCGCTGATAATTTTCCATATATTTTAAAGTCTTTTCTCTCTTCTCTTCCAATTCATCAAGTTTATTTAAAATCATTCCAGCACTAAGATTCTTCTCCCAAGCTTCTCTTTTTGTTGTAGGAATAACAACCTTTGTTGGTAATACTGCTTCAACACCATATGCTAAACAAAAAGGTGTCATTCTCGTTGCTTCTATTCTAGTTGTGTTGTAAGCCCAGACTGCATTATGGATCTGTTCACACCATGCTCTATGGTATCCTTCTAGCTTATTTTTTAAGATGTCTGTGATTGTCTTATTAGTTACCTCAGCTTGACCATTAGCTTGTGGGTATAAAGGAGTAGATTCTCCACATCTTATCTTAAATGCATTGAGCAGTAGTTCTATGTTCTGCCCCTCAAGCTGATTTCCATTATCAGACACCAATTGTGCTGGAATTCCAAATCTGCAAATAATATTTTCAAATATGAATGTAAATATATCTTTGTCGCGGATATGTTGTACTGCTTTTACTTCTGCCCATTTTGTGAAGTAATCTGTTGCGACAATTAAGTATTCTTTTGTCCTGATCCTGGTACAAATGGCCCCACAATATCTAATCCCCATTTTCCAAAAGGCCACACACTTGTTGAAGATGATAATGGTGACCCTGGTGCATATATCTTTTTTCCATGTCGCTGGCAATCTTCACAACGTCTTGATAATCGTTTCGCATTTTCATGCATATACGGCCAGTAATAGCCTTGCATTTTTTTTCTGTATGCCAAAGATCTTCCTCCACTGTGGTTACCAGCATCCCCACTATGCAACATTTTTAACACCTTTTCTCCTTCTTCCCTTGTCAAGCATCTGAGTGACGGCCCATTGAAAGATTTTCGATATAATACTCCATCTCTTAATTTGTAATTTGTTGCACGACTTTTCAACTTGTGTGCTTCTAATCTGTTTCTTGGTGTTTCTCCTCTTTCCAAATATGCATGGATCTCTGCTCGCCAATCTGCAATATTGCCTCTTGGTTCTTCCTCGCCACTTTCTATCATCATTACTTCTTCTTCTTATTCTTATTCTTCTTCTTTATTGATTGAAGGTGATATAAGTGTTTGAATTTTTATGCATCTCGCAGTTGGATCTGTCATCATACTTGAAATGAAAGCATAAGCGTCTTCGAGTCTATTGTCCTTCCTTGATATGTGTCTCCACCTTATATGAGGAATTTTCGCAGACAAATCTTCAACAAGTTTTTTGTATTTCTTCAAAGATGGTTCATTTGTAGTGTATTCTCCTGTTATCTGGCGAATAACTAGTTGCGAGTCAGTCGTAATTCTGGCATTATCCAATTTTATTTCTATTGCGAATTTTAGGGCATGTATTACTGCTTCATATTTTGTTTTATTATTAGTGGATGCAAATTCCAATATAAATGAGAAAGCCATTTTTGCTCCTTCTGGCGAGATTAGGGCAATCCCAATTCCATTACCTTCTCCATTTGAGGATCCATCTACCGGTATTTCCCATCTATTTGGTTCTATTAGTAAGTCTTTTGGATCTTCGTGTTTTTCTTGTATATCTATCATATCCTCTATTGCTTCATCCTCTTCTAAGGGAAATTCTGCCAAAAAGTCTGCCACAACTTGCGATTTTGTTGAAGATAAAACTTCATATTTGATTTCAAAATGACCAACTTGTGCATTCCACCTTTCAACCCTGCCTGACCTCTTTGAGTTTTTCATCACTGACTCAATTAGTACTTTTGTTAACACTTTGATTTTATGTGCCTGAAAATATATACGAAGTTTAAATGTTGCATAAACCAATGCTAGAATCAGTTTTTCAATCGTTGAGTAATTTCTTTCTGCAGCATTAAACATTTTGCTGATGTAATAGATTGGTTTTTCCACTCCTGCATCTACTCGCAACAATACTACGCTCAATGCATGCGAAGTTGTCGCAAGATAAATTAATAACTCTTCTCTTGGTTCTGCTTTTTGCATAATAGATGTATTTATTAGATATTCTTTTATCCCTTGAAAATCTTTTTCACATTCATCCGTTCATTTGAACTTTGTCCCCTTTTTAAGAATGTTGAAGAAATGTTTGCACTTGTCTGATGATCGCGAAATAAACCTTCCTAGCAAGGCTAAGAGTCTATTTAATTTTTTCACATCCTTCACTATCGCAAGAGTTGGAATATCGCGAACTGCTTGTACTTTCTCTGGATCAACTTGTATTCCTTCTTTTGATACAATATAACCTAAAAAAATTCCCGACGCAACTCCAAAGACACACTTCTCAGGATTCACCTTAATATTAAATTGCCGCATTTGATCAAAAATATCCTTCAAATCTTGCGTATGGTTCTTAGCTTCCTTGCTTTTATTAACATGTCATCTACATACACCTCTAATGTTTTATGTATCCACTTCGCAAATACCTTCTCCACCATTCGTTGGTATGTTGCCCCTGCATTTCGCAACCCAAATGGCATTTTTGTATAACAATACAATCCTCTTGGAGCAAAAAATACAGTATGATCTTGATCTTCTTCAGCCATTGGAATTTGATTATAGCCTTTATACCCATCCAATGAAGACATTCTTTCATTTCCCGCTGCTGATTCAACCATTTGAGGAATATCTGGTAATGGAAAACTATCTTTTGGACAAGCTTTATTTAGATCAGTAAAGTCTATACAAATTCTTATCCCTTTGTTTTTCTTTGGGACCACCACCATATTTGCTATCCATTCTGGATATTTTGCTTGTCTTATGATTCCTGCATCAAGCATCTTCTGTAATTCTTCTTCTATTTTAGGATGATAAGTTGTCATAATTTTTATTATCCTCTGTTTAAATGGTCTTGCATCTTTGTTAATTTCCAATTTATGACATGCAACTGATGGATCTATTCCAGGTACCTCATCCATATTCCACGCAAAGATATCTTTATACTCTCGCAAGAGATTTACGGTTCTCGCTTCTTCATCCGCGCCCATCTTAGTTCCAATTTTTAGCATTTTAGGTTCTTCTTCAGTCCCAATATTTATTTCTTTTATTGGTTCCGCTGCAGTATACATTTCTTCAGGTTCTCCCATTTGTGTTGGCTCTTTTATAATTGTCGCAGGTTTATCTTCTTCTTGAGAGGTTTTGCTAGGTATTCCTTTTCCTTTTTCTGCTCTGATCATATAAATTCTTCATCTTTCTTTGCCTCTTTTGCTATTTTTCTGCGAATCTTTCATTGTTTTGTGCGTCCTTCATAATTCTTCACTTCAATTTGATTGCATAGTCTCGCAATATCAACATCTCCTCTAATTTCTCCAATTCCACTTGGGATAGGAAACTTAATGCATTGATGTAATGTTGACGATATAGCCTTAATTGCATGTATCCATGGTCTTCCCAATAACATGTTATATGGTGATTCCATATCCACCACACAAAGTGTTACTTGTGTTTCAATTTCCCCTAATGGAATTCACACCACTATTACTCCTTTAGGTTTGGTTATAGATTTTCCAAAGCCATGAATGTGATAAGTTGAACAAGACATTTCTTCATCTTTATATCCCATTATCTTAAATGTATGATAAAACATTATATCAACCGAACTTCCAGCATCCACCAAAGTCCTGGTCACAGCCCATTCTTCCTTGGATTTAGTTAATTTTTCGTTCTCTTTTCGTGCAGCTATTACTGTGATTACCAAAGGAGATGTGTGATTCAAATTTTCTTCTGATACTACTGCTGCTATGAATATAATTTCCTGCTATTCCCAATCCTTAAGAGGTGATTGTTTCTCCACCGTCATAATCTTCTTTCCTTCAAAATCTCGTTTATGTAACCTTCCTCTCCTATTTTCATGAAATTCATCAATCATCGTTTTTGTGATTACATTACATTCCAACTTCCTTTTATTTATATTGATCTTAATTACTCTTCTTCCTTCATCTGACTTGCTGTTTTCTTCTATCATTTTCTTGATTTGAACAATATTCACCACAATTTTCACAAATTTTCACTTTCAATCCCTGTTTTGGGCGCCAAAAATGTAGTTGCAGGAATTCCTACAGTACACCCCACATAAGAATCCACAATTATCAACGCATATTTGTAGATTAAGAACAACACTTTTATTGATTAATTCACAGAAATGTTACAAAAAATAGAAGAAATCAAGAATACAATCTCTCACAAGAATTTTCTCTCTCCTCAAGAATTCTCAACAATCTAAAAATTATCTCTCCCTCTCAAGTTTACTCATCCCCTATATATAGGGTATTACATAATGGATGAAAGCTCATAGACAGCTAAATTATCCCTTAATTTCGGATTTGATCTTGCGATACCTTCGCGAATACACAAATGTTAACCCTCGCAAATACTCTATTCTTCGCAGGATCTTTACGTTTTCTTCATGTTTCTACCATCGTTGTTTGTTGCGTCGTTCTTTTAATCTTCTCTGCGACGCTTGCCAGTGTCTAAAGTAAAAACTTCACAAGAAAGTTCTTGCTGCGATATTCTGATCCTACAAGATCGATGTGGAATCTTGCGAAGAAAGAGCTGCCAAGAAGGAGAATTGGAAGTATAACATCAAAGAAAGACAAAGAAGTGAGAGATTGATGGTTGATTCAGTAGAACTAAGAGAAGAAGGAATGTTGCGAAGTCAAAGCTTGCTGAAAATAACGAATGATGAAAATATCGTAGAAGTAAAAACTGTAGCGAAAAGCAACAAAAGGACAGAGGCAGAAAACAGCAAAGGTAAAAAATTTAAACTGTGAAATGAAAGAAATATTGAGAAAAAGAAAATAGATGTATAATTGATTTGTTGCGAAAATTTCAAAAATATATTTTGCTTAATGATAAGAATGAGATTGAGAAATTACAAAAGAGCTGAAATGCAAAAGAATAATCTTTAGAATGGGATGAACCTTTATGACGTACACCCTAGTTCGCGAATAAAATTTCGCAAGAGGAAAATGTAAAACCTAAAGTACGTCATAGAAGGGGGTATCTGTTGCATGACTCAGCGATAAGGTTACACCGCTACTGGAACCTGGGTCATGGAGATTTGGGGTCAATGAAATCCCATCCAGGAGAGGTACCTTGGATTTTCAACCTAGATTTATGATTTAGGTTGGAATACTGAGGGTCTCTTCTAAGGGGTGCAGAATATGACCAAGGCGCAGAGGTAAACGGTTGAGCCAAGAGTGCCCGGGGCATATGAAACTACCCTGGCCATTCTTGGAAAGTCTTGGTTATGATGCACTCGGCCCGAAGAAAACCCCAATTAGGGTGCAGTCTCGTAACCATAATCCATATAGGCAAAGGGAATAAGAGGCTGCGAAAACAAATGGTTGTTGTTAAGACTGTATGAGAGGAGCTAGTCTTGTATGGCAGAAGTACGTATCCTTTAAAGGGAAACCAGGGGGAAGATAAGTGCAACACCCTCCATTAGGGAGCTGATAAGTGTCTTAAGACACTAATGTCATCAGGCTATATTTTCGCAAGAATATTTAGACTTGTCATATTTGTGCAACATTCCTGAAGAGGCAATAGTACAAAAGAGAAGATAAGACGAGATCAATGGGTCATTGCATGCAAGTGTAAAGACGTCCCGCGATTTCGTCGCAAGACGGAAATGTCATGGGGCTTTAATTTCGCAAGAAAATTTAGGCCTGTCATATTGTCGCAGCAAAAATATAAAAGAACAAAAAGTTAAGGAAAGATCAATGGGTTTCTACATGAAAGTGTGATGCGTGTCGTATGCGTCAAAAATAATTCACTTCCTCACTCACTAAATATAAATATAGTATTCGATAAGAAAGAGTTCGTATCCACAGAGAGGCGATTGTTGTTATGCAATTTTCAGATTCTTAAGTAACCAAAATAACCCAAGGTGTGTTTTTGTTTTTATCAAAGTAATAAAACTAAATAAAGCAAAGTAAATAGTTGGAATAATCAATAAGGAGAAGATATTGGTCATGGGATAGTATCATTCACAAATATGTATTTTTCATCTATGATTAGAATTGATATTTAATCTCTCAATTATCAAAAGTCCTAGGATATCTTGATCGCAAGAGTATCCCGTTTATTTCCTGATCTTATCACAAACAACATTAAAAGATGCTATTGTAAAATCTACTTAAAAAACAACCTAAAGTGTAAAAGCACAATTAGATTTAACTCCCTAAGAGCAATAAGTTCTATGAAATAAGAATAATCGATGCAAACAAACGTGTAAAAGCACTAATTCGTTTTAACAAAGGTTATGATTCATATGCGATTAAAAAGATGTATCACTACAAGTATTAACCACAAGATGCTACTAGAAATCAGGGATAAACAACTTTTACGTATTGAAAACCCTAATATAGATATAGAGATGAAAACAAATCCAATTGATTCCGGACTCAACCAAACTATCATTCAAATCATATGATAATAAAAACAATGAATCATAAACGATAAAATTGAGACAAAACTAATTCATAGAATCAAATAACATGCTTGAAGAAATCAACTTTTATCCCATAACTAATTATTGTATTTAGCTAGTCATATTCATGGAGTTCATCATCATAATATTCAAAGAAATAAGATGAAACATAAAAGAAAGCAAACCCTATAAGTAGTTCTCTACAAAAGCTCCAAGAATAGAATAAAACGTCTTATCAAAAGTTGTAAAAGTCTTCCTTTTATTGTCTCTTCTTATGTCCAAAATTATGTATAGTCTTCAAAGTCCATTAGTTGGAAATTCATCCGGCCTACGAGAGAGAGAAACCCATGTAGAAATTCTGTCCCAAAAACTTTCGCAGGAAAACTGGGTATTTGGTCGGAAATTGACCGGAATCCGGCGCCGGAAAAGCATCACAGGTGACCGGCAAAGTCCGCCCGACCACTTGAGTCAACTAAGTCAAATCGGGAAGTCAGCTGAGTCAACTCGGGTCAAACAGACCGAGTCAGGCGAGTCATGGTGTGAGTCATAGTTGTTGCACAGTCCATATGCCACTATTGCGCTGCCAGCCATGATGGTTGTGATTCACTAATTTATATCCAGCCATGTTGGCTATTCGTCTTGCACTTTACCAGCACCAACACATATACATCAATCATCCATTTCAGTCCCTTGCCAGCATCTTCTCAGCTCAAGAATGAGCTCTGAACCTTTCAAACACTCAGGAACAAAGACATGCACTTGCTTTAGCTCCATCTTGAACTAGGTCAATTCAAGCACCGACCCCCAAATGGCAGATGTTCTACCAGAACCACAACTGCCTGCAATTACACTTCTCTTGCACTCCACATAACTGCAACAACACACAGAACTCATAGTCATGAGCTCTTCTGCAATATTTTAGCATCATTTTATCTCCCCTGCATCTGCACTTGCAGTTGAGCAACACCAGCTATTCGATGACCATCACAACCATTTCCTGAAGCCCACAATAGCAACACCAGTGACCCAACTATAGCACCTTTGCAATTCAATTCCTCCTTCAACTCAGATCAACCAGTGGCAGCACCAGCTCTGTCTCCTGCAATTCACAATACCACCAGAGACCATTCCTTCCATATTACTTCACTATTTCAATACTTCCCTGCCAGCAACTGCAATAGCAGCTCAAACTCTCAAACACCAACTCAGTTAAGATCCTTCTCCTGCAATTCCACTTGAACCAGCAGCATACACAATTACCATTTCAGTCATCTCATTAAATATCTTCTTCTCAACTCAAACACTTCACTGCACCAGCAAAACAACAGCACCATGAACACAGCAACATCTCCCATTTGTTGACAGCTACAGCTCCTGAATTCCTCCTCGACTTCCCTCCTTTAAGCAACTAAACCCAACCAAGTCCATGGAAACACCAGCAATAACTAAATATGAACATCACTGAGACCACCCTCAGCTGCAATTCTACTATTCATTCAAACTCCATCCTATCATAACCTGCTGTTTGTGGGAGAAAACTACTTTTGCCGGTTTAGGTAATTTTGGGTGTGTGTGGATGAGAAGTGAGTTTAAAACTTCAACAAATGTATTGCATGATGAGCACTTTGATTCGAGAGATAATCTGTACAATTCTGGCCTAAACTGACGACACGGCCGTTCCAGATTTGTTTCGGTCACAGGTAAAGGATGTGCGGTTGATCTTAGGGAGGGAAGCGAAGAAGGTGTTGAGAGTATGAAGGTGAAGGCTATTTTATGACTTGTTAACAGAAGGTTGAGTAGGCTACAAAATGTTGCAGGCAGGCTCTGGATGTTGAATACGATGGTATTAACACTTGGTTTTTCTGTTGTTGGAAATAGGGAGGAGAACCTATTTATACAAGTCATTAAGCCTTCTTCACGTCTCTCATGGGAAGTGGAGGAAGTGAAGTGAGGGAAGAGTGGAGTTGTGTGTGAGTGTCACACGATCAGAACTGCCCACTTCTCCCATCTTGACTTAACCGCCCATGTCTTCCTAAAACGTTCTTGTGATGGCGCGTTGCACGCTACACGCTGTAAACCGCCAGACCAATACCCCAGTTGTGACGTGATTAATGTCTCGAGTGTGTGGATCGCGGGACCCACAGAAAATATTGCAGGGTGAACCATGAACTTGGTATAACATCGCATGCAGCCATCTTCAGGTAACCGTTTGGAGGCTGTATAGACAGGCCATGCCTTGGTCAGTTACCTTGTGAAGAAGAGTGACGGATGGTGGTCATAGTGATACCTTGTTTGCTGGTTGATTCTCACCCTAAGCCATTCGTCCAAGCTTGCAAATCTGGACGGACGAGATGACTCGTAGCCTTGCTTGCGACCGTTGGATGGGAGGCGCGCATGCTGCCTCTTTCGGCCCAAACGTTTGCATGCTTAGAGAGTTCCAATGGAGGAACTGATCAGCCCTGCATGGAGGTAGTACAATGGTGTTCACGCCCATGCCTGCTTGATTCGCAAAGATTTAATCTAAGCCACTCGACTCAGGCGGCAAAGACGAGTGGTCGAGATTAGAATTTATGGAGGGGCCGTGACATGTCACCTTTGAGCGCGCGTACCGGGGAGATTGACCACCACCGGTCTTGGACAATCAGCTAGACATGAAGTCGGGCCCACGGTGGTCATGCTAGCATGCTCGGTTCCTTATAAGTCTCCATCTTGGCCTTCCGTCCAAGCCTGCGAAGATGGACGCTCGAGATGTTTCTGCGCCGCAAACCCTAATTAGGGATTTAGACCGGCCACTTTGAGCGATCGGTTTTGGGTTGCGCGCGCCTCTTTTGGGGAGACCGACAATGTATGCAGCATCTTGGGTCGACGGTGAGCATCTACATGCTTTCTCTATGACCCTGGGCGCAATCTAAGCCATCCAACTATGCCGGCGAATTCGGATGGTCGTGATCGTTTTGGATCTTCTCAACCTGCATAAGGCGTTAAACTAGCCTTGTTTGGGCAATCGTTTCTTGCACCATGGCTTGCCTATGAGGGAGTCGGTCATGTAGGTATAAAGTGGGCCCGCCAATGGTGTACCATCACTACACTACTTGTTTTAGGGTATAATCTAAGCCGTCCAACTATGCCAGCGAAGTTGTACGCTCACGATTAAAAGAAACCCTAGTCGTGCATCATGCTCACTTTGAGCGCACGTTTTGGAAGGACAAACCGTGGTTGGTCTTGACCGTTCGGTCATGTGTGAAGGTGGGTCTGAGGTGATTATGGTAGCATGCTCAGGACCCCATGAATCTATATCTATACATATATTTTTGGGTTTGTTTTCAGCAAGTGAGACTAACATGGGTAGTCTTGCATGCGTTCAACGGGGATAGTATAACCTGCCGTCAGGTAGCCTACGGGTGTTTGCACGTCGAACACAAGGCTTTAATTAAAGAATTAATAGTAATGTTGTATACCTACAGAAAACCGGGATGGTTGCCACATGCTCCGTCGGGATGGTTGCCACATGCTCCGTTATGGGTATGTTTTAATTCTCAGGGATGGTTGCACATGCTCCAATGAATTAATATGGAGAGAAGTATTCATCGCCTGAAGGCTTTATCCTTTGCAGGACGTCATCTTACAAAAATTGGCTTTTTACAATTTTAGCCTTTAAATAGAAATCCACCATCAACATTAAGTCCCCTGCCTAGCATGCAATGGTTACACTATTGTAGGGTAGGCATGAGATGATGAAAAATATACGTAAAAGAAATAAAGGTAACTAACCTTGGAAGGCAGCCGCTAGTGATTGTCCATGTGGATGTACCGTCGCAAGCATGAAATCTTGGGTGGGCCGGTTCCCCTTCTTGGTTTTTTGGAAGCAGAAAGGAATCCTTTTCTAATCAGGATTCTTCAAATTTTGCCTATAAAAGGGAGAACCCTTTTCCGTTTTTTCTTCACAAATTTTTTTTTTCTTCTCGAGTGGACGCCCAGCTCTCTCCCACGCCGCCGTCACTCCATCCGCCGGAGTTCACCGTCACCGTTGCTGGTTTTTGTCGCCGCCGACGCCGTTTGTCAGGTAGGTGCGATTTTTTTTTTTTTTTTCAAACCCTAATTATTTAATTAGAGTTTCTTTTGCATTTTGAGAGGATTGTAGGTGCATCAAGACATACCATGATTAATTCCTTTACCGCCTGTTAGGGTTGCGTAGTAAAAGAAATCATAAATATGTCGTTTGTTCCCTTTATCCTTGCATGTCAAAACCCAGGTTGTAGCTTGGTAGAACCGCTGTCTTGAACTTGTAGACATGATAACCAATTGTAGAAAAATATGTTGACATGTTGTCTTAGCTTTAGGGATACGCATGCAAACTTTAGTGCTCGCCTGCGTGATTTTGAGGTACTCATGCGCTTGCGTTTACCGAAATTGTTGTAGAATCTTCATACAAACTCGGATTTCGACGTTCCGCATACGTAACTTCAAGCCCAGAAAATTTCCAATCTTTAACAAAGAATCGTTTTGTATTTTGATCGTGTTTAGGGTATAAAAACCGCGAAATAGTAAACTTCTAGGAGGTTTTCAAAAAAATTTCAGGTTGCGTGTCTTCTGATGTTTTGGCCACCCATTCTTTCTCTTTCATCCGATTGTCGTGAAATTTTGATATGTTGTAGGTAACTTCCATATGAAGATAATGGCACATAACATAACACTAGATTCCATACCCATTGCTCCCAGATCATAATCGAACACAGGGTAGTGTAAATTTCCCTCAACTGAGTTTGTTTGGAGGACGCTTGAACCATCCCAATCCCATGTAATCTCTGTATTATGTGCCTTACAACGAAGTTGGGAATCACGAGAATATTTTATTGATGTACGACCCCTTGGAGAAATGCTAACACTTCCAATCTTATTGCAGTACATCATGAAAGGAGTTGGTGATGATAACTCTGCAGCTTCTTCAGAAAAAAGTTTTGAAGTTGATAAACCAGAAGCTAACGCACATGAAGAAGTGATGTATAAAATTGATTTGCCACTTCGTGAAGTCGGCCATGCCGTACAGGGAATGTCTGTCTTGCATTTAACCATTGTCAGGGGGCGGCTCCGTGCTCTTTCAGCTGCAATTGATATGGAGGAGAAACAAAGACATGAAGAAGTGTTGCAAGCGAAGTGGAAACGCAAGGCATCACAAGCACCAGCAGGCTCGAGAACTTAAAGGTTTGCGGCTCGGTTGAAGAGACGGAGGGTTGAACACGAACGTCATGCAGGTGATGGGAAGTGTGATTACCCAATACGTGGTGGTGTAATAATCCTTGACCCTGATACTGATGAGACTGAACACCCGAAAGTGATTGGCACGATTTCCAAGGTTGCAATGGATTCTGTAGAAGGTGCAGAAGATACGCATGCTGAAGATGTTAAGGCGGCAACTGCTGTGTCCGAAGAATAAGTTGAGGCGTCTCTGGAGAAAACGGCACAAGATGTGGATCCCAACAGTGATGAAGATGCAACCGGCAATTGAGCTTCCCTGTTATTCTTCTTTGTAGTGTTTTTCTTTTATATACTCAGTGGAGGCTGAGTTTGAAGTTTTCTTCTTTGCTTGCTTGTCTTGAACAAAGTTTTATTCAATGTTGCTTTTTGAAACATGCATATTTTTTTATGCTTGTGCCCTCTGACGTGAGTCTGGCTCTGTTGAAGTAGATCATGTAGAATACCTTCCTCCACCCATTTTACATGTCTTATTCCTCCCATATTACCAGGCCGGTATGAAAATTTGGTATGAGGATTTAGGGTTTTCTTTATGGGTAATGGTGGTTTGAAGGTGACTCATAACTTTGTGTGATTTTATGAGAAATTATAAAAGGAATGAAATCTTGATTACTTGAAGAAATATTGAAACCCTAATAAGTATGAAGGCAAGCAGTGCCATCATTTTGAAGGAATTACAAATATTGTGAAAAGGAAAATTTTTGGAGGAATCCCCCGGGGGGATTAGAGAGGTGGTGTCGTGTCTTCAGGTAAGGTAGGGCTTGAGCCACCGTGAGTGAACAACCACACCTTCAAGTTTGTCTGCATTGATGATCTTGCAAGAATCGCCAAGATAACATCTGCCACTAAGAATATTTCCTCTTCCTTTGCAGGCATACCAGACTGGGAAGTTATCTTTACTGCCATGTTTCCAACTTGGAACGTGGTTACCTTTGCTACCATATCTCCGATTTGAAACGGATTTGGACTTGGCATAACGTCTTGCTTCTGACACGTATCGTTCTTGATTGCTTCCAAGCTTTTGGTGAAGCTCTTAAAGGGGTCGGTACTCCATTCACATCTCTTGGTGGTGGCCCACCTGTCAGGTGAAACAGTCCCCGGTGTTCTAACAGGACAATCATTCACTACTTGCAAATAGGGTCGTTCAATGAGACTTACTTGGGATCGGAATCTCTTGACGCAGGACGAAGGGCTTTCACCAGAGAGTTGCGTTATGCATGTGAGTTGTTGGTATGGGGGCAATAGGCAGTCTTTGATTCTCCAAGGTTTGTTGGAAATTATCGGAGCTGTCTTGTTGGAGATTCTTTCAGGTACTGATATTGGTAAGGAATGTGCCTTGTGTACCCACGGGCGCCCCAGAATCATGTCGTAATCCAGATGTTCCTTAATTATATGGAATCTAGCTTGTGTTGGAGTGTTACCAATCTTGACATCAAGGTCAATGTATCCGAAGACATCCACAAATTCTCCTGCTGGGATCTTGATCACAGTCGGACCACGGGTAGCCTCCTGCTTTGAGATTTTTGCAGCTTGCAGGGTCTTGATAGTAACGATGTTGAATTCAGAAGCTGCATCGATTAATGTGTTATCGAACTTGACATCTTTCAGATGGGCGACGGTCAAAAGTCCCAGTTTCCTTTGTTGGTGCTATTTTCCAAGGAGGCTTGAGACGCTGGAACGACTTCCTTTTCTAGATACAATCGCCTGCCTGACACAATACGGTTGAGGGCCATGAATATATATTGACGTTGTACCTTGGAAAGGTACAAGATTTCACACAGGTGTTCCATCATGGATTGTACAATCTTGCGCACAGAGCTTCCAGAGATCATGCAACTTCGGACGGGAAGGGGGTCTGTGTGAACTCCTTCATTTCCCAACTGGAGCTCTCCTGCTGCTATCTTTTCCCTGAAGATTTCTTTCAGCTTGTTGCGATCCTTAGTTGGGTGGTGGACAAACCTATGATAACGGCAGTACTTAGGGTCTTCCATGTATTTCTCAGTTGGTGGACGTTTGATAGGAGGTAGTCTGATAGCATCATCCTGAATCCATGCCTCCAAGGGTTCTATTACTTCATTTATCGGAAACGGGAAGCCTGTGTCTTTGGTACTCTGCGCAGGATCTTTGCATGTTCCCTTTTGAGGCGAAGCTTTATGCGTTTGAGTCGCTCGCTTGGGTAGTTGTTCTGCCGCCGCTGGAGCTTTTCTCTTTCCGCTTTCGCTTACTACACTGACAGAAGGGCCAGTATTATATTACTTGTTGATGAGGCGCCTGTTTCCCCGATTATCTCGTGAATCGTCACTCCGAACGATCCTGGTTCTTTCCAATAATGCTGGGGCGGTAGTGGCCGAACGTTTGGCTGCTTCATGGAGCTCTGAGAACGTCTGGAATCCCAAGTTTTCCAGCAGGGCGCGATATATGGGTATCATTCCATTGATGCATAATTCCACCAGCTGTCGTTCTGTGACATTTTGTTCGTGGCAATCCAACGCTTGTGTTATGAACCTTTTGACAAAATCATTTGGATGTTCATTGTTCCGTTGGGAGATTCTCCCCAGGTCTGAGAAAGTAACTTGCTCAGATACAAAGAAGTACTTCTTGTAAAACGTGCTGACCATCTCACTCCAATTGGATATGTTGTCGGGTGCAATGTTGTTGTACCACGTATAGGCTCTCCCCGTAAGTGATTTGGAGAATTCCTTCAAGCGGAGAACGTGATTGTATTCGTGTTCTCCTAAGGATTCTAAAAATCGAGAGACGTGTTCACGAGCATTACCGGTACCATCGCAAAGGGTGAATATAGGGGAGGTGTATCCACTGGGAAGAGGAATCCGATGCACGTCTTGTGGATTTGGAGGCTGGTGTCGATGCGCGTCCATCAGGTTTTCTTTGCCGCGATTTTTGAGGAGTCTCTCCAGATCTTCACGTGTAATAAAGTTGGATGATCGGCTCCTTTCCCTGAGACGCTCCTGGTCCCTTTCTCTTGCGTGGTCAGCAGCATAAGACTCTTCGTTCAGGTAGGCTTGCGTAACTGAGGAATCTGCTCCAGGTGTGTTGAACGTATCTCTTGTTGGCCCTTGAGGCTGTCTCGACTCTTGTGGTAATCGATCGGTTAATGTTTTAAGGAAGGTGAGTACCTCCTTATGAGTGGTTACCATGTCTGCCTGAGCTTTAGCGAGGGTTTCTTGTCTCTCCATCAAGTCCACCATGGTGATAGGAGGTTGTCCTCCTCTGGGTCCTCCAGATCCTCATCCTGAAGGGGAAGTAACAGTTGTTCTGGTGACGGACGGAAGTGTCATGCTTGAGGAAATTCATGGATTTGCATCCGCTCTGGCTCTTGTAATGGGAGGTGTCACGCCTGCTGGAATGTCTGCTCCTGCTCCACTGGTACTGATGGTAGAAGACGCGATTCCACGAGACACATTGGTTGCACTGGAGGGTTGCACTATAACACCAGTAATTGGGATATCAGCGCCACCAGAAGCGTTGTCGGTGTTAACTCCATCGTTGGTTGCTGATCCAGACCTAAGATCCACCATTCTTGAAATCATAGAGATTGAATTGGTATTGAAGAAATCGACTTCACAACCGAGAGATTAACCTCCCACTGTGGTCGCCAATTGTTTGTGGGAGAAGACTACTTCTGCCGGTTTAGGTAATTTTGGGTGTGTGTGGATGAGAAGTGAGTTTAAACCTTCAACAAATGTGTTTCACGATGAGCACTTTGATTCGAGAGATAATCTGTACAATTTTGGCCTAAACTGACGACACGGCCGTTCCAGATTTGTTTCGGTCACAGGTGAAGGATGTGAGGTTGATCTTAGGGAGGGAATCAAAGAAGGTGTTGAGAGTATGAAGGTGAAGGCTATTTGATGACTTGTTAACAGAAGGTTGAGCAGGCTAGAAAATGTTGCAGGCAGGCTCTGGGTGTTGAATACGATGGTATTAACACTTGGTTTTTCTGTTGTCTGGACTTGTGTTGTTGGAAATAGGGAGGAGAACCTATTTATACAAGTCATTAAGCCTTCTTCACATCTCTCGTGGGAAGTGAAGGAAGTGAAGTGAGGGAAGAGTGGAGTTGTGTGTGAGTGTCACACGATCAGAACTGCCCACTTCTCCCATCTTGACTTAACCGCCCATGTCTTCCTAACACGTTCTTGTGATAGCGCGTTGTACGCTGCACGCTGTAAACCGCCATACCAATACCCCAGTTTGTATCCCCCAGTTGTGACGTGATTAATGTCTCGAGTGTGTGGATCGCGGGACCCACAAAAAATAGTGCAGGGTGAACCATGAACTTGGTATAACATCACATGCATCCATCTTCGGGTAACCGTTTGGAGGCTGTATAGACAGTACATGCCTTGGTCGATTACCTTGTGAATAAGAGTGACGGATGGTGGTCATAGTGATACCTTGTTTGCTGGTTGATTCGCACCCTAAGGAATTCGTCCAAGCTTGCAAAGCTGGACGGACGATATGACTCGTAGCCTTGCTTGCGACCGTTGGATGGGAGGCGCGCATGCTGCCTCTTTCGGCCCAAACATTTGCATGCTTAGAGAGTTCCAATGGAGGAACCGATCAGCCCTGCATGGAGGTAGTACAATGGTGTTCACGCCCATGCCTGCTTGACTCACAAAGATTTAATGTAAGCCACTCGACTCAGGCGGCAAAGACGAGTGGTCGAGATTAGAATTTATGGAGGGGTCGTGACATGTCACCTTTGGGCACGTACCGGGGAGCTTGACCACCGGCGTTCTTGGACGATCAGCTAGACGTGAAGCTGGGCCCACGGTGGTCATGCTATCATGCTCGGTTCCTTCTAAGTCTCCATCTTGGCCTTCCGTCCAAGCCTGCGAAGATGGACGCTCGAGATGTTTCTGCGCCGCAAACCCTAATTAGGGCGTTAGACCGGCCACTTTGAGCGATCGGTTTTGGGTTGCGCACGCCTCTTTTGGGGAGACCGACCATGTATGCAGCATCTTGGGTCAACGGTGAGCATCTACATGCTTGCTCTATGACCCTGGGTGCAATCTAAGCCATCTAACTATGCCGGCGAAGTCGGATGGTCGTGATCGTTTTGGATCGTAAGGCGTTAAACTAGCCTTGTTTAGGCAATCGTTTCTTGCACCATGGCTTTCCTATGAGGGAGTCGGTCATGTAGGTAGAAATTGGGCCCGCCAATGGTGTACCATCACTTTACTACTTGTTTCAGGGTATAATCTAAGCCGTCCAACTATGCCGGCGAAGTTGGACGCTCACGATTAAAAGAAACCCCAGCCGTGCTTCATGCTCACTTTGAGCGCACGTTTTGGAAGGACCAACCGTGGTTGGTCTTGACCGTTCAATCATGTGTGAAGGTTGGTCCGAGGTGATCATGGTAGCATGCTCAGGACCCCCTGAATCTATATCTACACCCTCCATCTATGCCTGCAAAGTTGGACGGATGAGATATATTTTTGGGTTTGTTTTCAGCAAGTGAGACTAACATGGGTAGTCTTGCATGCGTTCAACGGGGCTAGTATAACCTGCCGTCAGGTAGCCTACGGGTGTTTGCACGTCAAACACAAGGCTTTAATTAAAGCATTAATTGTAATGTTGTATACCTACAGAAAACCGGGATGGTTGCCACATGCTCCGTCGGGATGGTTGCCACATGCTCCGCTCTGGGTATGTTTTAATTCTCAGGGATGGTTGCACATGCTCCAATGAATTAATATGGCGAGAAGTGTTCATCGCCTGAAGGCTTTATCCTTTGCAGGACGTCAGCTTACAAAAATTGGCTTTTTATAATTTTAGCCTTTAAATAGAAATCCACCATCAACACCTGCAATATATCCATTTTGCGCAAAACACCATCTTGAGCCAAGTGCACCTGCAAACTGTGGCGTTAGTTCACAGTTCCATACTTTTGTGCAACTTCAAACTGCACTATCTCATACTGCTTGATTTCTTTGCAGCTACATCTCCCCCTGCAGTTTCCTTCACACTGCCTTCTCTTGACTGATTTCCTAGCATAAATTTCCAGCCAACCCTAGTCTAAAATTATCACAGCAAACTTACCCCATTTCCTTCTCTTGGTTGGCTCTAAATGGAGCTGTTGATCTCATCTCGTATGTTCATACAACTGCTTGGTTTGAGTTTCTAGTAATATTGTCAAACACCTGTTGTGTGTAACAATAATAATGAGAAGAAAACTCTCATCCACACATCAAACCCTTCTCGATCTACTGAACAATCCAAACCCACCTCAAACTCCCATGAATTTCAACAAAACCAAACCCTGTAGAAACCCATTTCTTCCCTGAGCTTCACCATCAGAATCATCACCATCTATCCCTGTAAAAACACTCAAACAAACCCATTGAAGACCGTCTAAATATCACTAGCTGCAATGCCTTTAACCAATACCGTTTCCCTGGCATACAACCACTTCAACAGAGACCACCAACTTCCAGCTCCATCACTGATTCTTCATCTGTTCTTGTTTCACAAGCAACATCAATTCTTGGTTACAAACCCGTCGATCTCTCCATGGCTGCTGATGTGCATTTTTTTCTTCTCTTTACTTCTTTCAAGAGCAAGTGATTGAGAGGAATATCTCTCTCAATTTCAGATTAATGATTGAGAAGAATATTTCTCAATTTTAGGTTTAGGTAATGATTTGGGCAGGATTTATCCACCCCAGTTGTTGAGATAAGGGTCACCCAGTTCATCCATAGCGTGTCAGTTTCTTATAACTGACTGCCTAATCTTTCTTGCTTAACTGTTAGTTTTGGGAAACCGACAGTTCTTTCATCCCTATTTCTTGCACAACCTAGCCGACTCCAAGAATAACTCTGCTCGCATGTGAATTGGTCTTTTTGCTCAAAATGAATGCTTTTCCACCAGTCACAGCCACCTATTGCATCTCAAGTCCACCTCTTTTCTTCAATGTCTTAATATCATTAGAGCCGCCATGCTTTTCAGACATAATTTGCATCATTAAAGCTGGCATACTTTTCAGACAGAGATGATGAAATAAAATCAAATAATGAGACACAATCCGCCTCCAACGCTTTTTCCATGTTTCCTCTTCTTTTGATCCAAATGACTCCAAAGTACCTAAATACTCAAAAATAAAACATAAGATACATAATTTACAAGAAAACTAGCAGAGAAAGCATAAACAATAGATAAATAATACGGTGTTTTAGACATCTATCAGATTCCCCCACACTTAGACTTTGCTAGTCCTCGAGCAAATCAAACAAAAATAATTATAAAACATACATACAACTCCGTCTCGTCGAGGCTAAGGTCACTTTAAGCATAAATAACAAGCCTTTAAACCCCTAGGTGTCCCTAGTGGATGATTTTTAGTCTCGTGAAGGTTTACAAGAGGTATGCCTACAAAACCTATATCTCCAACTCCATCTATTTGTGACAAATCAATGAACGAATCCAAAATGACTACAGGAGGAGGTACCTTGCAAATTCAATCCATATATTAGTAAATAAACTCTAATTAGATATTCGAACAAGCCATAATACTCGGAAACTAACAAACCACAATCACAATGAAAAGATTAAGAAGATGGATATAGATGTAGATGTTGGCGAATGTTCACAAGTGATCGATGTTTCCCATATCTGTCTGAAGGTCACTGCTAAGATGAACCTATGCCTATTGGATTGAGCTACTTGGTTTGAATTCTACATCAACTCACTGGCATATACAAGGGAACCTGAAGTGACTTTATTCAACCAATATAAAACTTTCTTTTCTTTTTATTTTTTTCACTTTTTTCACTCTTTTTTTTTTCTTTTTTTTTTAGACAGCATGATTAGATCTTTTGGATCCAAGTGCATGCTTCTTGTCAGCAAGTACGTGATAGTTGCCTTGGATCCTGCATTCCACGCTTGTTTAGGCGACGGAGACAGGGACTACGTTTCACACATACTGCTATCCAAGTGTCATTATATTCCGTTTGGTCTAATTGGTCGGTCTTTCTTTTTTTTTTCTTTTTTTCTTTTTCTAGTAACTCAATCACTCTATTTCATCCTAGCAGTAATAACACGTCGATGTTTAGTGACCCACCAAATCACTTAGAGAACAATAGATAAATATGGAAACATAAAAATAGAATGCGATATGGTAATATTCCGAGATATGGTAACAACTATCATGTTAATTGTGATTTCTGAGCTATGTTCGTCCCCTTTATAGTTAATTGGTTCCTCAACTCCTGCATTCAAAATGGTTCCATCCACTAATGGTGTCATCCTAAAGGCACAAGTTTCTAGATTTCGGAGTCCAAAAAGCACAAATTTTTTTCTTGGTTTTTCTATTTTTCTGATTTTTTTTTAATTTTTTTTTTAATAAAGGCATAAAACAAACTAAAAAAAACTATACAAACATATAAATGCTCCCCCACACTTAAACTTTACATTGTCCTCAATGTAAAATTGAATCGTCCAAAGAAAGTTCAAGGTGGGAAATTTCGCAAATGATATGCAAAAACAAAGAAAATAAAGATAAAAGCAAATGCATAAAAATAAAAAGATAAAGGATAAAGATACAAAACCGGTGGGTTGCCTCCCACTTAGCGCTTGGTTTAAAGTCGTCAGCCCGACTTGCTCCTTGTTTGCTAAGACTCCTTAACCGGCTTCCAACACATTATGGAAATCTGATTGAATGGTACTTTGATGTTTCCTCGCCTCAAAGATGTTTAAGTGTATGACTTCTTCATCGAACTCCATAGTCAAGGTGCCATTGTGGACATCAATCTTCATTCTAGTGGTACTCATAAATGGTCTACACAACAGTAAAGGTGTAGACGAGGATGAATTCACATCACTCATGTCTAAAACGTAGAAATCCACTGGAAATATTAGTCCTTTTACCTGCACCAAAACATCCTCAACAATCCCTTTAGGGTAAACATTAGATCTATCGGCAAGTTGAATAACTATGCCAGTTTTCTTGAGAGGACCAAGATTTAAAGCATCATAAATCGAAGTAGGCATAACATTAATAGACGCTCCTAAATCTAACATAGCTTTTGCAAACCTTGTTTTACCAATAGTGCATGGAATAGTGAAACTACCGGGATCTTTCAATTTAGGTGGGAGTTTCTTTGTTAGATACGCCGAAGCATTTTCCCCCACACTCATTACCGGTTAACTTGTGCTTGTTAGTGCACAATTCCTTTACACACTTTTCATAGCGAGGAGATTGCCTAATTACTTCAATGAGTGGAATATTCACTTGGACCTTCTTAAAAACATCCCAAATATCCCTATCTTGTTCCACCTTCTCATTAGCTTTAGAGAACCTGCCAGGAAAAGGTAGAGGAGAAACATAAGTAGAAACAAGAGGTTTAGAGTTTGATTTAGTTACCTTGGGAGTTTGGGGAAAATCTGCGTTCTTTTCCTCCAAAATTGGTTCCTTTGGCGCTTCTTCTTCACCCGAATTTTTAACTTCGGGTTGCACAAATTGTGTACCACTTCCCAACTTAATAGCGTTGACACCCTCACTTGAGTTAATAGGTTGGGAAGGGAGTTTCTCACCATTTTGTGCATGCAACTGATTAATATCCTCGTCCATTGAACATACTTGTGTTTGCAAGTCCTGGACCACACCCTCCGTTCTTTGCATAAAAGATTTCAGCAACTCTTCCATATTGGACCCTTGATTTTCAGGTGGTTGTTGTTGTTGCTGGAATTGTTGTTGTTGCGGTAGACCAACTTGTGATTGCAACTCCTTAATTGCATTATCCGTTTTCTGCTGATTTAAGATTGCTAGTTGTTGATTTTGCTGTACCACGGACATTAGAGCCTCCACCAAAGTAACCATCTTCTCCAATTCTGGATTATGCCCTTGTTGTGGTTGTTGCACTTGTTGTTGGAACTCATGAGGATGGATGTAAACAGAACTTGCACTTGAAACTTGTTCGTAAGTGTTGGAATAAATACCATATGGCTGAGTTGATAATATAACATTGACATTCTCTACGTTCTCATAAGCTGGGCGTGATGGTTTTACAACCACTGCTGCAATTTGTTGCATCATTGCCATCATATTGCTCATTTGTTGACGTAATTCGATAATCTCGTCAACTTGATTAACTCCCTTGGTAGGTGGTTCTGATCCACGACTTGAAAATTGTTGAGAATTTGCTACCATACTCTCAATCAACTCCCTAGCTTGTGTCACCGTCTTGTTCATAAGTGCACCACCACTTGCAGCGTCAATAAGATTCCTATCACTTGCTTGGAGACCTTCATAGAAGTATTGGATAATCATTGCGTCACTAAATTGGTGATGAGGGCAGCTTGCCACCAATCTCTTGTATCGTTCCCAACATTCATATAAAGATTCTCCCACATTTTGCTTCATCCCACAAATCTCCTTGCGAATTTGAATAGCCTTTGACGTAGGAAAATATCTCTCTAAAAAGAGTTTCTTCAACCCATTCCATGTTGTGACACTTTCGGGAGGCAAATAATACAACCAATCTTTAGCACTATCCACCAAAGAGAATCGAAAAACTTTCAACATTGCACCATTCGCCTCAACATCCGCTGGAAGAACGGCCATGACAATGGTGTGGAAGTCCATAAGATGCTTGTTTGGGTCTTCATTCACCATGCCATGGAACTTTGGTAATTCTCTAAGCAGCCCCGGCTTGATCTCGAAAGTAGAATTTGTTTGAATACACCCCTGTTGTGTATCTAGCTTGTGAGAATCCAACTCCTTGAGTGTACGGTTTGCATCAACCATTGCTTCTTCCGGTTTGTATTTCAGTAGGGTACCAGAAACACAATTCTCAAAACCAAGTCAGAAAAACGAAACCAAAAATAAGAAGCAATGATAAAATAAAAAATAATAAAAAGAAACTAAAAACTATATAACAAGCTGAATGTCTCCCCGGCAACGGCGCCAAAATTTGATGCGTGTCGTATGCGTCAAAAATAATTCACTTCCTCACTCACTAAATATAAATATAGTATTCGATAATAAAGAGTTCGTATCCACAGAGAGGAGATTGTTGTTATGCAATTTTCAGATTCTTAAGTAACCAAAATAACCCAAGGTGTGTTTTTGTTTTTATCAAAGTAATAAAACTAAATAAAGCAAAGTAAATAGTTGGAATAATCAATAAGGAGAAGATATTGGTCACGGGATAGTATCATTCACAAACATGTATTTTTCATCTATGATTAGAATTGGTATTTAATCTCTCAATTATCAAAATTCCTAGGATATCTTGATCGCAAGAGTATCCCGTTTATTTCCTGATCTTATCACAAACAACATTAAAAGATGCTATTGTGAAATCTACTTAAAAAGCAACCTAAAGTGTAAAAGCACAATTAGATTTAACTCCCTAAGAGCAATAAGTTCTATGAAATAAGACTAATCGATGCAAACAAACGTGTAAAAGCACTAATTCGTTTTAACAAAGGTTATGATTCATATGCGATTAAAAAGATGTATCACTACAAGTATTAACCACAAGATGCTACTAGAAATCAGGGATAAACAACTTTTACGTATTGAAAACCCTAACATAGATATAGAGATGAAAACAAATCCAATTGATTCCGGACTCAACCAAACTAGAATTCAAATCATATGATAATAAAAACAATGAATCATAAACGATAAAATTGAGACAAAACTAATTCATAGAATCAAATAACATGCTTGAAGAAATCAACTTTTATCCCATAACCAATTATTGTATTTAGCTACTCATATTCATGGAGTTTATCATCATAATATTCAAAGAAATAAGATGAAACATAAAAGAAATCAAACCCTAGAAGTAATTCTCTGCAAAAGCTCCAAGAATAGAATAAAACGTCTTATCAAAAGTTGTAGAAGTCTTCCTTTTATTGTCTCTTCTTATATCCAAAATTAGGTATAGTCTTCAAAGTCCATTAGTTGGAAATTCACCCGGCCCACGAGAGAGAGAAACCTATGTAGAAATTATGTCCCAAAAACATTCGCCGGAAAACTGGGTATTTGGCCGGAAATTGACTGGAATCCGGTGCCGGAAAAACATCTCAGGTGACCGGCAAATCCGCCCGGCCACCTGAGTCAACTAAGTCAAATCGGGAAGTCAGCTGAGTCAACTCGGATTAAACAGACCGAGTCAGGCGAGTCATGGTGTGAGTCATAGTTGTTGCACATGCCATATGCCACTGTTGCGCTACCAGCCATGATGGATGTGCTTCACTAATTTATATCCAGCCATGTTGGCTATTCGTCTTGCACTTTACCAGCACCAACTCATATACTTCAATCATCCATTTCAGTCCCTTTCCAGCATCTTCTCAGCTCAAGAATGAGCTCTGAACCTTTCAAACACTCAGCAACAGCACATGCACTTGCTTTAGCTCCATCTTGAACTAGGTCAATTCAAGCACTGACCCCAGAAATGGCAGATGTTCTACCAGAACCACAACTACCTGCAATTACACTTCTCTTGCACTCCATATAACTGCAACAACACACAGAACTCATATTCATGAGCTCTTCTGCAATATTTCAGCATCATTGCATCTCCCCTGCATCTGCACTTGCAGTTGAGCAACACCATCTATCCGCTGACCATCACAACCATTTCCTGAAGCCCACAATAGCAACACCAGTGACCCAACCATAGCACCTTTGCAATTCAATTCCTCTTTCAACTCAGAGCAACCAGTGGCAGCACCAGCTCTGTCTCCTACAGTTCACAATACCACCAGAGACCATTCCTTCCATCTTACTATACTATTTCAATACTTCCCTGCCAGCAACTGCAATAGAAGCTCAAACTCTCAAACATCAACTCAGTTAAGATCCTTCTCCTGCAATTCCACCTGAACCAGAAGCATACACAATTACCATTTTAGTCATCTCATTAAATATCTTATTCTCAACTCAAACACTTCACTGCACCAGCAAAACAACAACACCATGAACACAGCAACAGCTCCCATTTGTTGACAGCTACAGCTCCTGAATTCCTCCTCGAATTCCCTCATTTAAGCGACTAAACCCAACCAAATCCATGGCAACACCAGCAATAACTGCATATGAACATCACTGAGACCACCCTCAGCTGCAATTCCACTATTCATTCAAACTCCATCCTAGCATAACCTGCAATATATCCATTCTGCGCAAAACACCATCTTGAGCCAATTGCACCTGCAAACTGCGGTGTTAGTTCACAGTTTCATACTTTTGTGCAACTTCAAACTGCACCATCTCATACTGCCTGATTTCTTTGCAGCTACATCTCCCCCTGCAGTTTCCTTTACACTGCCTTCTCTTGACTGATTTCCTAGCATAAATTTCCAGCCAACCCTTGTCTAAAATTATCACAGCAAACTTACCCCATTTCCTTCTCTTGGTTGGCTCTAAATGGAGCTGTTGATCTCAACTCGTATGTTCATACAACTGCTTGCTTTGATTTTCTAGTAATATTGTCAAACACCTGTTGTGTGTAACAATAATAATGGGAAGACAACTCTCATCCACACATCAAACCCTTCTCGATCTACTAAACAATCCAAACCCATATTCCCTTATTTCGATCCATCAAAACCTTCAGTTGCAACACCTCAAACTCCCATGAATTTCAACAAAACCAAACCCTGTAGAAACCCATTTCTTCCCTGATCTTCACCATCAGAATCATCACCATCTATCCCTATAAAAACACTCAAACAAACCCATTGAAGACCGTCTAAATATCACTAGCTGCAATTCCTTTAACCACTACCGCTTCCCTGGCATACAACCACTTCAACAGAGACCACCAACTTCCAGCTCCATCACTGATTCTTCATTTGTGCTTGTTTCACAAGCGACAACAATCTTGGTTACAAACCCGTCGATCTCTCCATGGCTACTGCTGTGCATTTTTTTATTCTCTTTACTTTTTTCAAGAGCAAATGATTGAAAGGAATATCTCTCTCAATTTCAGATTAATGATTGAGAAGAATATTTCTCAATTTTAGGTTTAGGTAATGATTTGGGCAGGATTTATCCACCCCAGTTGTTGAGATAAGGGTCACCCAGTTCATCCATAGCGTGTCAGTTTCGCATAACTGACTTCCTAATCTTTCTTGCTTAACTGTTAGTTTTGGGAAACCGACAGTTCTTTCATCCCTCTTTCTTTCACAACCTAGCCGACTCTAAGCATAACTCTGCTCGCCTGTGAATTGGTCTTTTTGCTCAAAATGAATGCTTTTCCACCAGTCACAGCCGCCTATTGCATCTCAAGTCCACCTCTTTTCTTCAATGTCTTAACATCATTAAAGCTGCCATGCTTTTCAGACATAATTTGCATCATTAAAGCTGGCATACTTTTCAGACAGAGATGAAGAAATAAAAGCAAATAATGAGACACAATCCGCCTCCAATGTTTTTTCCATGTTTCCTCTTATTTTGATCCAAATGACTCCAAAGTACCTAAATACTCAAAAACAAAACATAAGATACATAATTTACAAGAAAACTAGCAGAGAAAGCATAAACAATTGATAAATAATACGGTGTTTTAGACACCTATCAAAGTGTAGAGACGTCCTGCGATTTTGTCGCAATGAAAAAAGATGGCAAAATAAGACCTTTACTTTGGAAGGCAAAATAAGACCACATCAGAATACAAGAAAGAATGGAATCTTATAATTTATGATTGCGATATTATGCAGAGGTAATTGCGATTTTATCGCAAATTATTTTACTAAACAAGGGTAACATGCTCAATCACTCATCTGAATACAAATAACAGAGGCAAGTATGGGAATGCCTAGAATAAATTAAATGTTATTTGTTTCCACATGATAGATTTACGCATAAAATTAACTTTATTTTGGTCAATCATATTGGAAGAGAGAAATTTTTTCTAACACATGCAGGATGAAACAAAAAAGAGCTTATATTGAAGATTGGAGAAATTCACAGTGATAAATTACAAGAATAGAGGATCAAAGAACGAATGCACAAGTTTTACAAGGAAGTAAAATTTATTTCTTGCTTGATTCTTCATTGTCTCCATCAGATTCTTCACTAGAACTTTTTTATTTATCTTCATCAGATTCTTCCTCTCTATCTTCTTCAGATTCTTCTTCTTCATCAGCTTCACTATCAGAGATGACCAAATTAGGAACATTCTCTGGAACTTTGTCTAAGAGACAAGGATATTTGGAGTGAGGAATCTTGTTGTTATCACAGATCTCCTTGATGGTGTCATTGCGAAAAGAAATTGAGTCATTCCCAAAATTCTCAATGGTGATCTTCATTTGAGTCTTCAATCTTGAACATTTCTCATTGCGAGAAGATAAATCTTTTGCGAGCTTCGCTTTCTCATTCTCAAGCTCATCAATTCTCTTGCGATATCTCTCTTCAGATTCTGAAAACATATAACAATAAATTAACAACCTGATAGTGGTTTATGAAAAAGCAAACAACTAGATAAGGAGGAACAGTTAACAACCTTCTATGTTAGAGATCATGTCTCTAATCAAGGCTGTTTGCTCAGCTTGAAGACTAACATTTACACCTAAGCTATTTCTGGTATTATCTAGAACTTTCGCAGCCCAAGCAAATTCATCATCATCATTTATGAGAAGACGGGAGCGAGTTTGATTCTCTCTTTCATAGAGCACAACATTTCTATGTTGGAGATCATCTCTTTTAATTTGGACCTCAAGAAGAGTTTCTTGGAATTTCGCTAAAGTTTGGGCACCTTGGAGAGAGATACGATCTTTCTCATCTATCAAATCACTATATTTGGTTTGTAACTTATGGATTTCTTCTTTAGAGTTGTGAAATAATTGTCTAAATTTATTAGCCATATCCAAGACAGATCTATGTTCAATTTCTAAAAGGCGAAGTTTGGATCTAAGTTCATTTATGGGAAGAGATTCAATCTTATCATTTGAAAAGCTATTTATAGAAGTGTTTATGTTCAAGAAGGGTATCATCATCCATGAGATTGGGAAATGTACGAAGAAGAATAGCTTCATCAGTAAGACCATTGACGTCTGCGAAATGATAAACTCTATAAGAAGAAATTTTTGAGAAAATAAAATAAAGGGGAAAGAAAAAGAATCCCATACCATAGAGTTGCTTATTGGCATCTTGAAGATTATATACTTTGTCCTTCTGAAGAAAATTGTCTGATTCCAATTGTTTGATTTTTTCGCGAAGATTAGCATCTTCGATCTCCAATCCTTAATTTTGCTTATCCTTCTCGCGAAGAACGGCGACTTTAGCCTCCAATTCTTCATTTTTGTTGAGAAGTTTAAGATTCTTCTTTGCGAAAGTTGCACGCCTCTTCTCCAAATCTGAGACAACAACAAAGGAAGCTTTCCCAGCCTGCGAAATAATGCAGCGAATTTTAGGAATTAATTATGAATTCAAGGAAAAAATAAAAGAAGAAAAGTATAAGAATGAAAACTTACCAGGCTATTAAGCGAATGTAAGAAACTCGCAAAAATAAATCTTGAAACCCCGCGAAGAGATTCATTATTTTCTAAGAGAGGGGCATCACAGATAATCGCTAGAGAGTTGTGGGCGTTGGTAAGAGGAGTATCACCAATTCCCTATATAGTGTTGGAGAAAATACCAGACAACTGTGCCATACAAGATTCAGGTGGAGAATTTTTTGAGTTGCAGGCGTTGGTAAGAGGAGTATCACCAATTCCCTGCATAGTGTTGGAGAAAATACCAGACAACTGTGCCATAGAAGATTCAAGTGGAGAATTTTCTTGGACAAAATAAGTATTAATATCTTCATCGTCGTCATCATCATTATCAGAACTTTCACTAAATTGAAGATCTGAAGGAGAGGGAGGTTGGACTTTTCGTTTCTTTAAATGAGGAGCAGCAGAATTCTCCTTGCAAGGAGCACCTTTTCCTTTACCTTTACCCTTGTTCTTCGCAACCTTGGAGGGTTCCTCTATCTCACCAATAGCCTTCAAGTACAGACAAAGATAAGAAATAGAGGCAACAATATATTATCAAGAATCTTAAAAAATATTTCTTACTTCATCTGTGATTGATTGAAAAGCTGATAAAGTACTAGCTTTCCGAAACTTCTTGTAGCTTGCTTTCAGCCTCTCAATCTGGTAATTTCGCAATTACACGAAAATATTGGAGTGATTAGCGAGAACATATGTAAGAATATAAGAAAAATGATAATAATGATTCAAGAAAAAGGTGGAAATGTACCTCTCCATCTCTTTCGGGACAGTTGAATACCCAGGGTTGGAACTCTGCAAGACTCGCAGGTAAGACATGAGAACCAGAAATATATGGACCCTCTAAAATTAATGGGAAAACACACCACTTGTTATCGTTAGAATGACGCGGGGTAGAATTATCTCCAGGATGCTAGTCAATGTCTTGCATGAGTAATTCATCATCAGCAACATTATCTCTCTTATATAAGCGAACACCCCAGCAAGTACTGTCTCTCTTCATAGGAATTACTTCATAATTCGTAAAGAAATTTTCTACAGTATATTTCGCAGGTATAATTGCAACTTCAGCAAATTTAGGATTCTTAACTTCACTAGGGTAAAGAGATTCCTTACCAGCACCGCGAGTGGCAAACTCGAGCATTAGACGAATGCAATCCCCACTCAATTGGTACACAGCTCGCGAGAACTTCGCATGAGAAAGAATTTCATAAAACAAGGGGAGCTCAGGATCATAGAGGGGAATGGGAAAACTAGCTTCAAGCTGACCTAGCGAAACTATGATCTTTCCATGATTACAGGGATGATCAGAAAATAATTAAGCAGTTAGCTCAAATTTAGGGTTTTGACCGGGAATGCAAGATAGAGTAAAACCTCTGTTTTGAAGTTTCTTTTGAGCCTTTTTAAAGGCAATCTCATTCTTAAGACCGGCTGGAGGAATTTTTTAGTATGGGAATGAAGAAGAAAGTAAAGAAGAATAATCAAGAAAAATTACAGTAGCAGGAGCGGAATTCGCGGAAGAACAGTGAAGAAAGTTGCAGATAAAATAAGAAAGAAAGTAAAAAAAGAAGAGGAGAGAAGAATGAAAAGAGTATATATAGAGAGAAGAATACTCGATAAGATAAACACATTTAATGCGAAGATTAGACACGAACAGTTGAAATACAATGGTTGAAAATGATGTGTCATAAGCTGGATGGAAGAAGGGATACGTGTAGTAAATTTGGTGAGGAATGCAGAATCGTGTCAGATTAGAAGAATATGGAAAGATGGGAGGTTGCGGCATTCTAAAGAAATAAGATTCTCATGATCTTCTCCCCTTCGCAGAGAAGATATGAGAAGAGGCAAGATGTAGGATAAGAATATCGCAGGAGAAACAGTCTTGCGAAGTTAACAACAACACTCTTGCGAAATTTTAACAACTCATTACAAATGTTGCAGAATGGTTAGGAAAGTGACGTAATAGATGACGGTGGTATAAACATGAAGAAAGTGTGATAATCTTGCGAATGAAAGAGGTTTGCGAGGAAATATCACTAACAAGCTTGCGAGAATATCGCAAGTCATATCCTAAAATAAAGGACAGATTAGTTGTCAGCCACTATGTAATACCCTATATAAAGAGTTGAACAGGCGTAAGGAGAGAGAGATATTTTTCGAGTGTTGAGCAAGTCATTAGGAGAGAGAAAGTTTAAAGAGAAATTGTATTCTTGTTTTCTTTCATTTCTTGTAACATTTCTGTGAATCAATTGATAAAAGTGTTGTTCTTAATCTTTAAAAGATGTGTTGATTATTATGAATTCTTGTGAGGGGTGTAGTGTGGGATTTCCTGCTACTACACCTTGCATAGTATCAAAAAATATACTGGAAAATTGGGCCATAGAAGACTCAGGTTGAGAAGTTTCCTTCACAGAAGAAACATCATCATCATCATCGATATGATCACTAGAACTTTCGCTAGATTGGACTTTTCGTTTCTTTGAAGGAGGGGCAGCGGATTTATCTTTGCGATAAATACTCTTGCCTTTACCCCTAGTATTCGCAACTTTGACATGTTCTTCCCACTCAGCGATAACCTTTATACACAGATAAAGATAAGAAATAGAGGCAATAATATATTGTGAAGAATCATAAGAGAATATTTCTTACTTCATATGTGATTGATCGAAGAGTTGATAAAGTACTGACTTTCCAAGTCTTATTATAGCTTGCTTTCAATCTTTCAATATGATAATTTCGCAAGTGAAAACATTGGAGTGGTCAGCAAAATTATATATGAGAGTGAAAATAATAACAACTCAAGCAAAGTGTGGGAATTATATCGATGCTTCCCTCTCATGCCATTTAAATACCCACGGTTGGTATGCTGCGAGATTCGCAGATAAAACATGAGAGCCGGAGATGTATGGACCCTTTAAGATTAGGGGAAAGACACACTATTTATCATCGCTAGAATGACATGGGGTTGTATTGGTGCCAGGATGCCAATCAATGTCTTGAATAAGTACCTTATCATTGTCAACATCATATTTCTTCCTCAAATGAATGCCCTAGCAAGTGTTAGCCCTTTCATGGGAATTATCTCATAATTCGCAAAGAATTTTTTTACAGTATACTTCGCAGGAATAATCGCAGCATCAGCAAACTTAGGATTTTTAACTTTTGAGGGGTAAAGGGATCCCTTACCAGCACCACGATTCGCAAACTCGAGCATTAGGCGAATGCAATCTCCACTCAATTGATATACTGCTCGCGAGAACTTCGCATGAGAAAGTATTTCATAGAATAAGGGAAGTTCAGGATCATAAAGGGGAATAGGAAGACCAGCGAGCAGTTGATCTAGAGAGATTATGATCTTTCTATGATTGCAAGGATGATCAGAGAATAACATGGCAGAAAGATTAGATTTAGGGTTTTGACCAGGAATGGGAGATAAAGTAAAACCTATGGTTTGAAGTTTCTCTCAAACTTCTTCAAATCCAATCTCGTTTTTACGACCGGCTGGAGGCATTTTTAGTATGGGAATGAAGGAAGCAAGTAAAAATCAAAAGAAGGAGAATCACGAAAAATTACAGTAGCAGAAGCGGAATTTACGGAAGAACAGTAAGATTGCAGAGAAGCAGAGAAGAAAGTAAAAAGAAGAGAACAGAAGAATGGGGAGAGTATATATATAGAGAGTATAAGTTCTCAAGAGGATAAGTACATTTAATGTGAAGAGTGGACGTGAGTGGTTAAAAAGCAGCGTTTGAAAAAGACGTGTCAAGAGATGGATGGAAGAAAAGATACGTGTAACAAAATTCACATAAAATACAGAATTGTGTCAGTACAGAAGAATACGAAAAGGTGAACAGTTACGGCATTTTGAAAAATAATTTCTCATGACATTCTCCCCTTCGCAAAGAAGACATGACAAGAGGCAAGATGTAGGATCTGAATATCGCAAGAAGGACACATTTGCGAAGTTTGATCAACAACACATTGCGAGCGTCACAGGAGGATTTGAAGAATGACGTAATAGATGACGATGGCAGAAACATGAGAAAAGTGTGATGACTCTGCGATGTTTAGAATGTTTGCGAAGGTTAACAATAGAACCCTTGTGAGAATGTCGCAAGTCAGATCCAAAATTAAAGGACAGATTAGTTGTCATCCACTATGTAAATCCCTATATAAAGAGTCGAACAGGCGTAAGGAAGAGAGAGATCTTTTTCGAGGGTTGAGCAAGTCATAAGGAGATAGAAAGTCCAAAGCGGTTGTTAGTTCCTTAGCTTTATTTCCTTTCTATCTTGTCAAATTTGTGAGATTAATCAATAAAAATTGTGATTCCTGATCTAAAAAATAACTTGATTGTATGAATTCTTGTGAGGGGTGTAGTGTGGGATTTCCTGCTACTACATTCCTAATTATGTGAAACTTGGTTTCTATCCAGGTTGAAGCTATTTTCACTTTGAGAGTGATATATCCATAAGCATCTCTGAGCGTTCATTCGTGGTATCAGATTGAGATGGGAGTATGGGTAGCTTCTTGTCGAGTGATGCATGTAAATCTGATAGTTTTAAGTGGAATATTGTTGATGGCGGTTTCAGCATCGATCAACATTCTCCCAAATTAGTTTCCTTTGAGATTGACTATGGTAAGCAGTCCCCAGTCATACATCTCTTTATCTGCGACTGGATGCTCAGAAAGTATCTTCCTGACATGATGTGATTCTGTGAACATGTCTCTCCTTTGTGCTTTCGACAGACAGACCAATTCACATATATGTTCGACCAAGGATTGAACTACTTCGTCGAAAGGTTGCTCGGAGAGATTGAATTCATGTGATTCCCCATTTCTTCTTTGGTTGGATTTCTTCCGAGGAATGGAAATTTGATTGCACCATATTAAATCCAGTCTTCTAG
Source organism: Papaver bracteatum (assembly GCA_023529315.1). Lineage (NCBI taxonomy): Eukaryota > Viridiplantae > Streptophyta > Magnoliopsida > Ranunculales > Papaveraceae > Papaver > Papaver bracteatum. The sequence goes on along the minus strand of JAJJWX010002349.1, from coordinate 2,489,592 downwards.
TAACTCGAACAGTTCTTCAATGGGAAGAAGGAGTTTGAGTCTGTCTGATTATTTCTTATTTGTTGATGTTGGGTTGAGGTTTGTGCATTTCAGGAGTGCTTATCCTTTCTTTGCGCCTTAGGATGAGCCTTGGATGTCGCGTGTTTGAGCAGAGGTGGATTTCCTTTTACTTCCTTGAGCAATAACGTTCATGGAAGGTTGGAGGTTGTACTGTCTGTTGAAGAGGCGCCAAGCACTGCCTCAAGTTTCTCATAGTTCCTCGACTTTCGTATCTTTTGTGCTTTCCAGTAAGGTCGGAGCATTGGTTGCTGACCGTTTGGCTGCTTCATGAATCTCTAATAAAGTATGGAATCGAAGATTCTCCAGCAAGGCTTTATAGAAAAGGATCATTCCGTTGATGCACAATTCCACCAGCTATTGTTCAGTGACATTCAGGTCATGACAATCTAGAGCTTGGACTCTGAACCTTTTCACGTAGTCGTTCGGATGTTCATTGTTCTTCTGAGACATTCTTCCTAAATCAAAGAGAGTAATCTTCTCTGAGACGAAGAAGTATTTCCGGTAGAAAGCATTAACCATTTCTCCCCAACTAGTGATAATTCCTGGTGCGATATTGTTATACCATGTATATGCTCGACCTATCAGATACTTTGAGAACTTCTTCAAACGGACGACACGGTTGTGTTCATGCTCGTCTAATGCTTCCAGGAACCGAGAAACATGTTCTCGAGCATTTCTTGTTCCATTGTAAAGAGTGAACATTGGAGAAGTATAGCCTTTTGGGAGAGGGATTCTCTGTGTAGTAGCAGGATATGGAGGTTGGTGACGGTGGACAAATAATCTCTTGTCTTTTCCTAGAGCCTCCAAAAGGCGTTCTAGGTCTTCACGAGTGATGAAACCTGTGGATTCCTTTGCCGGTGAGTCGTCTGCATCTTTTCGGACTTCATCATCATCCACTACCTGAATTGTAGAGATTTCGGGATCAGCAGCCAGAGGTATTTCTTTGGATTTTCCTTTCTTCTGAGTTTTCTATGACATCTTTTCTGTGAGAGTTTTGAGATAAGTGCATAACACTTTTTGAGTGGCATCCATGTCAATCTAATTTTTGGAGAGAGTCTCTTGCACCTTCATGAGATCAACTATGGTAGGAGGATTTTATCTGATTTCTTCAGGAGACTGGCCGAAGAGAGGATTGCTTCCAGTGTTGGTTTGAGGAGGAATGGTATCACCAGCACCGTTGTAGGAAGCAGGAGTAGTTTCTGGGGTACTACTATTGTTTCTAGTGTTGGCGTTGTTTGTGTTAGGATTTATAACTGAACCTGACCTAAGATCAACCATTTTCTGAAAGTTTGAGATTGAAACCAAGTGATTAGTCTCCAATTGTGGTTGCCAATCTGTATATGGAGAAAAACGATTCGATGGTTTTTTAGGAAATGTAGATACGACCGTGTGACGGAGGCTCCTCAACCGAGCGAACCGCCTAACCTCAAATAGATGAACTACACGAGAGTGCTTTGAGTTCGAGAGATCAATCTGTAGGATTCTGGCCTAAACCAAGACAATGGACGTTTCAGAGTCAATTCGGTCACAAAGAGGAAAGAGGGTTGATCTGTAGGAGGGAAGCTGAGAAGTGTGTGAAATCAATGATGATCAAGGATAATGAATGTGTTTAAGATTTCTGCAAGTTTTCTGTGAACTGTTGAGTTCGAATAAGTTCTGATTGATTGATGGAATTCTTGAGAGTGATTGCTCGAAAAATTGTTCTTTCCTTCAGTCCTGAATTCAGAGACTTGTTTATATTTCTAGAATTATAGACACATTAATCTCTAGTAAGTGTGACGATTGCTCGAGTGAAAGAGTGAGAAAGTAGGAAATTGTGATTTAACCAGTTCCAGGATGTGCAGAGACTTGGTTGATTGTCCACCCACTACTTTGCTAACATTCTCAACTGCTTGCATGACTTACTCGCATTTCTCATCGTAGATGAACATACGTGATGTAGGCCGCCAGACCAAAACCCTAATTAATATCCCCCGTATGACGTGATTGATGTCTCAAGAACATGGAGTCTACGAAGCAGACATGTATTTGATTAGTCAGTCGTTGACTTGATTATACGATGAGTCTAAGTATTATTCAGTGGAGCATGATTGTCGAATGCTTTAGGATTCATGGATCGAACGTCTTCTAGGACGTGTAGTTCTCGATGTTGATAATTGAATCAAGGTGATAAATATTATACTCTGATCAATTATTGCTCATGTGATGAGTTTTTGAATATTGATAGTTGAATCAATATTCGAGCATCTGAGCAAGTATTACTCATTCGATAAATTACTGAATATTGATAGTTGAATCAGTATTCCAGCATACTTGCTCATTCGATAAATTATTGATAGTTGAATCAATATTCGAGCATTTGAGCAAGTATTGCTCATTCGATGAATTATTGAATATTAATAGTTGAATCAATATTCGAGCAAATGATCAAGTATTACTCATTCGATGAATTATTGGTAATGTGACCCAATAAAATATTAATTAAAATATTGGTAGCCTGACCGAATATTATATTTTAACCCAGATGGTGATTGCTAGATCAATATAAAATTATTAGTGTTAGAACTTGCTCGAAATTATGATTTGCAGAGAATTTATTCGAAACCCTAATTTTGGTCAATTGCTCGTCAATTGATGATTTACTGAAAATAGGTCACTGAGTGAAGGAGGGAATGGATACATGGGATGATGGATGGCCATGTAACGCCCAAGTGCTCGAGTGAGCATGCACCAAAGTCCTTTGTTGACCAATTGGTGAAATAATGATTAAATGATGATTTAATCATTTATTAAATAGTACTCGTGCGAGATGAGGGACCGACCAAGAGGTCATGGGGCTGGCCCTTGGTGGTCATGGGACCAAATGACGGTTGATTGAGCAAATCCCAAGTTGGTTGGAGAGAGTTTGGACCCAATACGAATAATTAATAGCAAATTAGGTCAAAATTGTGAAGATGTATGGGATCGGATCATTGCAAGACTTAGGGTCTGACTTGGTCGGTCAAGATAGTTTGCCAGTGTCACCATGATGTCCGTGTCTCAGTACTGAGAGTTTTCAAATTTCCTGGTGCGCGTTCGAGCAATATTTTGAATTTTCCGAAGAGTTTGATCTTGACTGAAACTCTCAATTTTGCACGAATGATTGAGCGAAATTTGGCTCGTACGACCAAAATAATAATATTTTAATACTTGACGTGAGTAGCCTAGTCGGTCATGTGACCGTTTGACTTTTTGGCTTTTTCGTGGTTTGAGCAATATTTGAGAAAATATTGAAAAACTATAGTTTTCGCTCAAACGATGGAGTTGCATGAGATGATGGAAATAATAATATGGGAAAATAAAGGATTGTGAGGTGTGGGATCGGCCACATCTAGGGCATGGCCGTCCGGCTAGGTGGCCCGGTCCCGTGACACCTTTCCCTATTTTGTTTGATAAAAATATGGAGAAACTAAGGGTTTCGCTCAAACGAGGGAGTTTGCTCAAATGAAGGAACCTCGGTGAGATAAGGCACAAATAAATTAAAGTAAAAATAAAATAACGGGAGAGGGGATCGGCCATGGCGGCATGGTCGGTCGGCCGGTGGGCCCGGTCCCACGCCTTTTGTTTATTTATTTAATATTACTTTCCTCCATTAGTTGCTCTTTTGTCCATATTTTCAAATGCCCGTTCGTGCGTTGGGTGCTCGTTCGTGCCTTATTTTCAAGTACACTTGCACAATTTTCTTGGGACTTACTCGGTGATGGCCTAGATGCTCGATTGTTGAATATTTATTACTAATTCATGAAATTCAGCTGAGAATGATTCATGAAACAGAGTAATAAAATGAGTTGGGTATCCATTACTAATCCATGGAATCCAGCAGGGGAATTCAGGGAACAGAGTAATGAGATAAAATGGTTATCTATTACTAATCCATGGAATCAGCTGGGGATCATCCATGGAACGGAGTAATGAGATAAAATAGATTATTTTCTAGGAATTCAGTAGGCGAATGACACGCTAGAATTAATCTATTAGCAGAATCGATATGAGATAGTTGAAGCATCATATTCGTTCTGAGGGGGTGTATAGTCAGGGAACAACGAGCGGCATGACGTCCTGAAGGCGTTAAGCTCCCTAACAAACAATTATGTCTAAAGAACCGCATGATTCTATACACGGTCTCTCTACGTAGTCAGGGAACAATGAGCAACGTGACGTCCTGAAGGCGTTAAGCTCTCTAACAAACAATTATGTCTAGAGAACCGCCCAATCATTTGATTCTTAATATGACGTCTTAAAGGCGTTAAGCTCTCTAACAAACAATTATATCTAGAGAACCGCCCAATCATTTGATTCTATGTAGATGTGATGATGAAATGTGTGAAGCATCGAACGCTCAACTGGGACTCCTTTCGAGAAACATATTCATCATAGCTCTGAGAGGAATACTCAGTCAGTCAGAGATCATGAAATTGTTCATGGATCATAAAATATGAATCATCACATGCGTTCCTGAAGTCGGGTCAGATAGTATCATGATTTTACGATTTTGACCCTTGTTGAAAATCCACCATCAAAACCACGCGAATCAAATAATGACGTAACTTTAGCCAAAATTATGTTTATTGAGCGAGGAAGGGGAACATTTGGTCACTCAAGCGTTCACGATATATTTGGAGCGCATTTGATAATCAATCCAGAACATATATTATAATCTACCAAGTTATTTAAAGAGTATAATATGCTTATTTTATAGGTTATCTTAATGTTGTGTGTTTCTATGTTGTGTTATGTAACAAATTTAATGTTTTTTTTACTACCTTATGCAGATGTTGTCTTTTTCTTTTGTTGAATTAAATAAAAGTTTTTTTTAGTAATCATGTCTCACCGCTTACATAAATAAATAAAAATCACATAATAATAAAATTATTCTGAATCGGATGCCAAAAAAACATACCCTGGGTCGTAATGGTCTTGATCAACATCAACCTCGTCCGTGTCTTCTCCCGAATCCAACTTGTTGTCTATCGCATATCCATGCATGTCACCTTCCCTTAGACCTTGACCATGTCGTTCCCATATATGATCTGCAAGATCCGTACGAAGTCTCTCCTGAAAAACTGGGTTTTGTAATGCCTCGCTCGTCTACCTCAATGTTCCAACTATAGGTGCATGAGGTGGGTCTGGCACATATTTCCACTCCGAGTCACGATGTTCATCCTCTAAAATGATATTATGCAATATCAAGAAGGTTTTCATGATCGATTTCATATCTTGCTTTTCCCAGTAGTTACATCTGTGGTAAAGGATCCTAAATTTACTTTCCAGTATCCCAAATGCCCGTTCCACATATTTCTTCTTAGCCATTTGATATTTGTTAAATAACTCGAGAATTGGAATACCACTGGGTGCACCATATGCTTGGACTAACACATAGTAACTCTTATAAATTCCATCCACTAAATAATACCCATGTGTGTACTGGTTCCCATTGATAGTAAAATGAAAAGGTGGTGCAACACTATTGAGATTGTCATCGAACAAATTGAAGGACTTCAAAACATTAAGATCATTTTTTGATCCACCCACTCCAAAATAACCATGCCAAAACCACCTATCGTATGAAGCAACCGCCTCAAGAACACAAGTAGGATAACTTTTGTGGCTTGTGTGTGTTCCCGCCTCATCCATTGGACACACCCTCCAACCCCAATGTATACAGTCCAAGCTACCAAGCATTCCTGGGAACCCTTGGGATGCATTCTCATTCATCATCCACTTGATATCATTCACAGTGGGACATCTCATGTATTCCGCATTAAACCCAAACATAATTGCATCAAAAAACTTCTTAATATAATAGTAAATAGTAGCAGCAGCCATACGGGTATAATCATCAATGCTATCAGGTGGGATACCTTTACAAAGACACTTCATAACGGAATACATTTTCATGCGTGGGCTATGACTTGGAATTCTTGCAGAATCTTTTCTTTGTCGAAAGTTCGGGTCAACCTCACATATTTTGTGCAGAATTCTTTAAAAAAAGGGTCGATACATACCTAAACGGCCATGGAACGCTTTCGGTCCCCAAGTGCAACCATCATTAAAATAATCATGCATCATCCTTGCATCCGCTTCGGCACGACTTCTATTGATTGATTCTCTCTTCGTCACTTGCGTTGGAGCGGGCTGATGCAAATTATGAGTATTTTGCAGCATAAATTGATATAGCATGAGAAGATTTTGATTTGTATCTTCTTCATCAGAATCATCGGCAATACGAACCCCCAATTTGATTGACATATATCTCCTTAAAGACATGCTTCAATTAACAACAACACCGGAGTAGCAATTAAATGGTGTCAAAGTGGACATCTAACAAAGTTAACACAAGAATTCAACTATAACAAAGTTTAATACCACCAACATTTGCAATTGAATTCCAACAAAAGTGCAGCATTTTATGACCATGATAATATCTATAACTTTTAAATTACCTAGAGAATTAGATATATAATCTAAATTATCTCCTTTTCAATCATAACAATTCATATAACTTGTAAATTACCAAGAGAATTAGACATACAATCTAAGTCCCTAAAATTAACAATGTTAAACAAATTCAAGTCTTCCCAAAGTGGTAACTAATAGTATTTAGATTCAATTTATGTTATTCATCTCAAAATTAATGAAAATCTTTTCAATTGAAAAAAAAAACTACGGTTTTAAGTTTCATTGGATTACCTTTGATTATTGAGATGATTAACCTCTTCAAAAATAACTCCAACTTTCAATTAAGAGCTTCCTCAAAAAACCCAGTAACATAAAATATGGAGCTGATATTTATTTGGTTAGTTAGGGTTTTTGTATGAGAAGAGAGGAGAAAAAGAGGAAGGGTAGACCAGTTGAACTGGAATGAATTATGTTCGTTGTTCCTGGAACTTTAGGCTAAATTTGGCAACGGACAACCATCAGACGGTTCAGCGGGTGGTTGACTGGTCAAGATAAAAAGAACGGTTAAAGAATAACTGTTTTGAGAGAACGGGTGATGTCTGACCATTATTTGAAGAACGGTTGATTACTTACCATTTTTTTTTTGCTTAGAACGGCTAACCATTAGCCGTCCCTGGATTTCTCTGGAAAAAATCGCAAGAGCCAGGCCCTTCCCAGGCTGAGGTGTAAATGCATTTGGGAAGCGGTTGGGCATCTCCATAAGACCCGGTCTAATTATCTTGTACCATAGATGCTTTTTCAGTTATCAGTTTTTTTCAAAAAAAAAAAAAACAGACGGAAAAAGTAAATATGTGGCATTTAATATAATTTGAAAAAATGGGGTCATTTAATGAATTTGCATTTTATTAAGAAACCTATTATAGGGGCTCCAAAAAACGAGTTTTGAGGGTTCCTAAGGATTCAAATATCATACTATGAAGATAAGGGGACATAATTCATAAGAAAAATACTAAAATTACCCTAAACTTATTAAATATTAAAAACTTAAAACTAATTTGTTTTCATTCCTCTCCTTTAATTCTTCCATTTTCTTCATCCCCATCATCTCCATCGCTTATTTCTTCGATTAATCGTCAATTCTCAAAATAATTCATTATCCATTAACACCATTTAATCCACTCACAATGACTTCAATAAGGTAAAAATCAGAAACCCATTTTATTTAATTGGTTTCAATGCAGCATAAGCGAAATCGATCGAATTGGGTTTTTGAAAAATAGTTTCACACTGTCTACGGTGGGGAAATATGGATTTTCCCAACCATAGGCTGAACTGTCTACGGTTGGGGAATATGAATTTTCCCAACCGTAGATAGTACTGAAACTGTTTTTTGCAAAAATAAGTGATGGTTTTCTTAGTTTTTTCTTTTTATGATCGTCATCTTCATCACTACGGAGAAGAAGAGAGAAAGAAGAATAATAAGTTTGTTTTTATGATCATCATCTTCATCATGATTTATGAATGAAAAGAGAATGAGAAGATAATTGGGCCGACCGACCGGAGGGCCCCCGAAGGGCCCATAGGGAGGGAGTCTCTTTTATGACCACATTTTTGTCAAATGAAACCTAACGAAAATTTTCAATTTCATAAAAAATATTTGATTCCGTGTGGAAATATTTTTTTGGTTACTTTTTCATTGGACGAAAGTATCCCTCAATCTACAAATGAAATACCAATATATCCCTTATATCTGATCGTTCAACATCTATCGAGCTCCACCAACAAAACCACCGCCACTACTAAATTCATATACCATTATTCACCGCCACCATATACCACCACTACCATTATTCACAGCCACCATTTACCACCACTTCCGTCGATGATGCTGTTGCTGCCACCGTCACACAACAGCACCACCATGGCCACCATCCCAGCCGCCGACACCACCCGGACAGAACCGCCATCACATTCTTCAAATCAAACATTAATTATTCCTTCCCCACCAACACCATCACCACCACTGTACCAACATCATCAGCACCTCCACCCCACAGCTACCACCATCAGATTCATAACAATCACCAGCAGGAACAAAACCGCCACCATTCACTATCACCATTTACCATCACCGACACCACCACCATCTTCGATACTGCTACCGCCGCCATCAACACCACCACCAATACACCTTCAGCAGCACAACCAATACACCCTCCATGTGCAAATGGAAAGAACATTATATCCTTATAATCTAGTCGTTCAACATCAACACCACTGTAACGAGCTCCACCAATAAAACAACCGCCACCACTAAACTCATAGACCATTATTCACCGCCACCATTTACCATCACCAACCCCACCACCTCCATACAACACCACCACCATAACCGCAGCCACAACACCAGCACCACCATCACCGCAACCACAACGCCACCTCTACCTTATCCACTACCATAATCGCCGCCTCCGCCAGCACCTCCACAAATAATAGCAGCTCCGCTACCATCTTGAACGAAACATCTCATTTCTTAACCTACCACCACAGTCACCGTCATCACCACTGCCGCCATCACTACCAGCGCCGCCACCACCGCCAAAAACTCCACAATCACCAAAAGATCTGCGACCACCTCTAGCCACAACAGCTTATCTCTTCACCTACCACCACCTCCGCCGCCACCACCACTACCAGCACCACCCTCATTCTTTAATTCGTCACCACACCATCACCCACCAACTCTGGTGATTCTTCACCTACCACAACCATCACTGCCGTCACGACCACCACTAGAAACACCACCATCACCTAGCACCACCGTCACCAATTCATGCATAAATTCAACTGAGCTCAAAATATTTCTTATTCTCAATTAAACCCCAGCAGTACGAAGTTACAAACGCAACAACATAGAACCCTATTTACAACAGTAACACACCACTGCTATTCTTCCCATTTCATGAAATTTTAATAACTCACCAGTGCGGCTTCCATACTTGCTGTGGTCAATATGAACAATGAACAATCAAATTTATACACAAAAAATAAGATTGAATCAAAATCTAATATAAATCCTGTAAAGATTTAAACCGTAAAATCACAAAAACATAGACTTTGTGAAAACCATGAAATCAATAGAATAAAAAAAAACAAAATTAGAAAAATCAAAGGTTTCAAATTTTTAATTTTGTATGAACAAACTTAAAATTGGAAAGGAAAGCGAACATAAACTGATAAGAACATTTTTTTTTATCAAAAGAATGGTTTGAATCTCCATCTGAGAATGGTGAGAGAGAAAGAGAAAACTAAGCAGGAGAGAAAAATTAGGGCTGCTTTTCACTTTTTTTTTTAATGTAAATAAGAACATTTTTTATCCTAACACATGTTGAATATTCATGCCTCTTTGCGATACGTGGTGTAGATTGAGTATCTGGAACATTGAATTTGATGCTTCTCAAAGTAACAAGATTAGTTTATCCAACTTTTACGATGTAACAAGGTTATACATGAATTAGTGAACTCCCACTTTCTTGATCATTTCCCAGCTATCGATCTCATCACGTGCATATGCAGGTGGCCACACTTTTGTATATATATAAAATTAATTAATTATTGTAGTTACTATTGTGTACACATGTCTTGTGAAGTGTCCCAACATTTTCTAGAACAATGAAGTGTATCACATGAAGAATAATCTAGTGACATAAACATTGATTATATTGCCACTTCATAGAGACACTTGGTCTCACCATGTTCTTAATTGATACAAGTGTCTCACCATGTTCTTAATTGATACAAGTGTCTTACCATTGATACTTTTCATTTAGCTATAAATAGCCATGTATTGTTGATTATGTATATATATAGCTTTACTACAAGTGATTGAAAGAAACAAAAAGAGAAGAAAATTCTCATATTCTCTCCTTTCTATTTCTTAGTTAATGTTACAAGTTATTTTGTTTATCCTAAGAATTAATTAATTAGTTAGTTCATCTCAACATAGAAGTTTATGTACTAAATTATTAGTATCTTAATGCTTGGATTAGTAACTTGTATTATATAAGTCACACAAATTATAATAGTTACCATGTTATATATCCTTATTGTTTTTTTCTGAAATTTTTATCTCATCGTAAGATTTTCTGTTAAGACGTGCGACTGAATGAATTATTGATACTTCGAATTTGATGTCTTATGCTTAGACATCTACCACCACAAGCCACGGCCATTGGTATTTTGTCGCCGCCACCACAAAATACAGTCAAAATTACAATGCTAAAAACCATGTTTTTGTTTGTGCCCGTTATCCACTACGGCTTATTACTACAGAGAGAAAAGTAAATTGGTTGCATGTGTCTTTAGGGATCAAATTTTTTTCTGTTACTTCCAATTACATCGGTGTTTAATTTTTCTTCGGTCGGCCCTCCCACCGTGGCAGCGGTGTTCTAATAGATTTAGTTTTTTGTATATGATCATCATCTTCATCGTGATTTTTGAATGAAAAGAGAAGGAAAAGATAATAAATTTAATTTTATAATTCATGAATGGTATTTTAGCAATTATAAAAAATAATTAGATACGAGGTTTTGTTGATTACTATTTCATAATTCGATTTTATCATCCTGCGAGCCCTCGAAACCAAATGTTTAGAGCCCTATAATAGGCTTCCCATAACGATCGCAATCAATCTTGCTGTTTGTCCTGTGGAAGTGTATCAGTTTTAATTTTTTTACTACCCCAATCAAATCCAGTCAAATCCTCTTCTTCTTTTTCAGGTTTTGCTTTCTCCATTAACGAACACACTTCCTAAGAAAAAGAGAAATGGTAAAAAAGAAGAAGAAGTGATGAAACTAAGATCATCAATTGGGGAACAAACCAACCACAAGCATCAACCCTCTGAATCTCACTGTTCCCTTGATTCCACCTCAATTACGATCTCCCCAACTCCACCACCACCATTATCACCAAAATCGGAAGAACCTTCTCAAACCCAATCATCAACTACATCAAAAATCCCATTCAGACCGAGAAAAATCAGAAAATTAGAAAAACCCGAGAATACCTCAGATTCCTCTAATTCCAAACCCTTGCAAGAAAACAACAGCAGAATAAAACCCCCAAAAATCTCTATTCAGCAAATTCGTGCTTTACCTCCTAGAATTGTTACAAAATCATTGTCATGTGAAGGGGAAATCGAATGCGCTATTCGTCATTTAAAAGCATCTGATCCAATTTTATCTCGTGTAATTGATTCTTATAATCGACCGGTTTTTAGTTCTTTTGATCGACCATTTCTTGCTTTAGCTAAAAGTATTCTTTATCAACAACTTGCTCCTAAAGCTGGTACTTCAATTTATACAAGATTTATATCATTGTGTGGTGGTGAATCAAGTGTTGTACCTGAATCCGTTCTTGCAATAAATCCTCAACAACTTCGTCAAATTGGGGTTTCTGCTCGAAAAGCTAGTTATCTTCATGATTTAGCTAATAAGTATAAAAGTAGGATTCTTTCGGACTCGTCGATTGTAGATATGGATGATAAATCCTTATATACAATGCTTACCATGGTTAAAGGAATTGGTTCTTGGTCTGTTCATATGTTCATGATGAATTTTCTTCATAGACCTGATGTTTTACCAATCGGAGATTTAGGTGTTCGAAAGGGAGTTCAGTTACTTTATGGATTAGAAGAATTACCTCGTCCGTCCCAAATGGAGCAACTCTGTGAGAAATGGAGACCTTATCGGACCGTTGCTTCAATGTATATGTGGCGGTTAGTTGATACAAAGAGTCTGTCTTCAGTTACTACAACAACAACGTTGAGTGTTGCAGTAGTCAGTGCTCCTAATCAGCAGAAGCAGCAGCAGCAAGAACAACAACAGCAACCACAGGCATTGCAGCTTATTGATCCAATCAGTGGCATTGCTAACCTCGGGTGAATTTCTCCTTCTAATGCACTTTATGCTTTGTAGCTAATGAAAGTGAAATAAGCTCTTGTTAGCAATCTTGTTGGTATGTAGTTAAGGAGTTTTATTAAGTATGAATCTTGAAACTGCTGAATGCTGATACTTGAACTTGTATATATTGTAATAATGTGGTCTTGTTGAAGTAAACTTACTTTCCTTGCCTTGTTATTTTATGCGGGGATTTGTTGCAATCTTATGCGGTATTTGCTAGAAATATGCACATAGGAGGTCACCTAGAAAGATATACTGTGTGTAAACTTTGCTGCGTGCAAGTAGACTAATCACCTAAACACCACAGTTAACACTATTAAGGGCAAGTTCACACCAAGTGTCTTTCAGATGTCGGACGTGAATGCCCGAGGCCGAGCATTGGTGTCTTGATAGGGGAAAATTCTAGACAATGGAGTGTCCATGTTATGTAGCTATAAAACCCATGTCCTAAATCACCTTGTAACCATGTCTTGTTGATGAAGCTCAGAAGTTGCAATCTGGAGTGACTTCTTATATCTGTGGCACCAATCAAGCTGACTGTTAAAGAATTGTTAATAAATGCTTTGAGACAGTGATATTTTTGGTTATTTTCACTCTAAATACTTTGTTATCTTGTGAGGAATCTATCTTTGTTTCATCTAAATTACTCTTTCGAGTTGTTTGAGAAACCCTTTCCACAGTCAACCGGGAGTTTGTATTTGATAATCAACTCACCAAATATCTATTTACTTTATTATCTCCTCTTATGTGTTTTAGAGTTTGCGCCTGGGGTGAGCCATGATCAGAAAAAGAAATGTAGATGGCGTATGTATATTTGTATAATTTTATTTTGCATAATGAAGGATAGCTTTGAGGAGGTGGGTTTTTATGCTATTTCAGAAAGGAACCATTCTTCACAAGATTCGGAAGAATATTTAGTTTCACTTGAAGAAAGGAATGTGCTAAATTGCTTAGATGTTGTTGGGTCAAACCTTTTTATTTCTTCATTTTCTTCTTCTTATTAGTCAGTTTATCAATGACTATTGTTTATATGCTCTCTTTCCAATGAATGAAATATATAGCTCCGTGAATAACATTGTGCTTCCTATTAGATTTTACACTATGCAACGCTAAAAAACATCATATCTTCTATTAGTCTCCTATTAGAAAACATTGTGCTTTCTATTAATTTTTTAAGTCGTCTTGCGGAAAAACTGTCATGGCATGATAAGCTTTCACAAGTAAAACACGCTCAGAGAAGTACCATGAAATTTGGTTTCATTGCTTTCGTTTTAAGAGAGCACTTTCCTGAATTACCCAAACTGCAGGGCAAATAGTCAAAAACTGGAACGGATGTGATGGTTTATTTTTCTTTCCTAGTTTCATGCATTTTGCAGAGTTTGATGATGAAGATGCAACTAACTGTATACTAGTTAAACTGAGAAAATGTATGTGTTCCTGTGGTTCTCTTTTGCAGGATTGTTTTGGAACATCCTTTCTGGATGATGAGAACTCTCCATTATGACAGTCAGTAGACTCTCTACTCCATTTTCATTATAAAATCAACTGTGCCAAACCCGTCTGAATTATTCTACAAATATATGAATCCTGTCATTTGACTCTGACTTTCCTTCGCAAATCCTTTTGATCCTTCTAATCTATGGTGGTTACGTTAAAACTTCTTTAATATAATACTCGGTAATATAATATTTTCGCTAAAATAATATAAGTTTATGGTCCCGACACGGGTTCTTAGTGCTAAACTAGTAAATAATATTATTGAAAGGAGAGGGTACCGAATACACCACCAATTTTTTGTTTGGACCTATAAGACAACCTAATACAATTTCAAGTACACTAACTTAATGATCTTTGAACAATATGTCAAAGATTCTAGACAGGCTATAGGTTTATCGTCTCACAATTGTGTAGACAGATTGATATTTCATTCAGTATTTATATGTGTCAGTACAAGGTACAAGGGAAGAATGACCTAACAGATTGAACGAGTTTACATGACTTGTGACCATAACCAAAGATACAAAAGACTCGGATTTACAACAGTGTCAATAACTTACTCCTATAGACTTGGTTTATACAAAAGACTTGGACTTGGGGCAGCTATGCAGTCACAACTGCGTAGACTATATACACGTCCAATACCCCCCTCAAGTTGGAGGTTGAGGACCATCTGCACGAAGACCCAACTTGCTAGCTAGTCGATGAAAATGATCCACGCCCAGCGGTTTCGTGAAAATGTCAGCCAATTGTAATGCTGATGGCAAATAAGTAGGTTTGATGAGACCAGAAAGTAGTTTGTCACGTACAAAGTAGCAATCTATTTCAATATGCTTTGTTCGTTCGTGAAAAACAGGATTTTCAGAAATATGAATAGCGGCTTGATTATCACAATAAACATGAATGTGTTTTGGAATAGGAATCCGAAGATCAGTGAAAAGATAATGCAACCATTGTAATTCAGAAGTGAGTCGTGCAAGAGAACGATACTCGGATTCAGCAGAAGAAAGAGATGCGGTTGGTTGCTTCTTGGACTTCCATGAAATAGGACTATCTCCTAACATCGTAAAATAACCCGTCGTTGATCGACGAGTTGTAGGGCAGCCTGCCCAATCAGAATCGGTGTAACCCGAAAGAGTTAAAGTGCTTGAGGCAGATAAAAAAAATGCCATGGCTAACAGTACCTTTTAGGTAACGAACAACACGATGTGCAACATCCAAGTGACCTGAACATGGTTGCTGCATGAATTGACTTAAATAATTAACAGAAAATGTAATATCAGGACGTGTTACTTGAAGGTAAAGAATTTTACCTATGAGACGTCGATAAATACTAGGATCGGACAGAATATCACCAGAAGATGGGAGTAGTTTTAGATGTTGTTCCATTGGAGATGGAAAAGGTTTAGCTCCTAAAAGGCCAGAGTCTTTAACAATGTCAATAATATATTTGCGTTGACATAGAAAAATACCTTTTGGAGAACGAGATACCTCAATGCCCAAGAAATATTACAAGCAACCAAGATTATTGAGAGAAAATTGTGATTCGAGTTTCTGTTTCAGGTTCTGAAGAGCAGAATCATTATTACCAGTGATAATAATGTCATCAACATACACCAAAACATAAATTGAGATTTGACCAGAATGAAAAGTAAAAAGAGAATAGTCAGCATGAGATTGTGTGAAACCTGTATTGATGAGAGTTGTTGAAAACTTAGCAAACCATTGGCGAGAGGCTTGTTTAAGACCGTATAGAGATTTATTCAGTTTGTAAACACGAGTTTCTCCCTTTTTGTGAAAACCCGATGGAATCTTCGTATAAATATCTTCGAGGAGATCACCCTGTAAAAACGCATTGTTAACATCAAGTTGATGGAGAGACCAATTATGAATGGCCGCAATAGATAAAAGAACACGGACAGTAACCAATTTGGCCACTGGAGCAAATGTGTCATGAAAATCAACGTCTTCTTGTTGCGTATAACCTTTAGCAACAAGGCGTGCTTTACGACGCTCAATCGTCCCATCAGGTCGATATTTGGTTTTGAAAACCCATTTACATCCAATGGCAGTTTTGCCAGGTGGGAGATCAGTCATAGTGAAAGTATTATTTTCTTCTAAAGCCGTATGTTCCTTAAATATGGCATCACGCCAATCTGGAATTTTAATTGCTTCTGAAAAATTACGCGGTTCATCATTAGTAAGAACGGATGAAATGAAAGCGCGATGTTGTGGAGTAAATTGAGTAAAAGAAATGTAGTTGGTAAGAGGATAAGGAGTTGTCGACTTACATTGCTCAACTGAACAAATATAATCCTTTAAATGAGAAGGACGATGATGTTCTCGTGAAGAACGACGTAATACAGCATCCGGCGCACCAACAGGTGGTGAAGAAACTGTGGCTTGAGTGTCCGCAGTTTGTAAACTCGGCATAGAAGGTGCTGTAGAAGAAACATGGTACGGAGAGTCACTAGTAGACTGTGTAGAAGAATCATGAATCGAATGAGAAGGAGTCTGAGTATAATATTCCAGACTAGAGACATTAGGAGAATAAGACGATTGAAATTCAAAAGTAGTAGGTGAATCGTCATAAAAATATTCATCTTGAATAACAGGTTTAAAAATGTCAGGAGTAGAAACCTGTGCGTCTTTAAATGGGAAAATGTGTTCATGAAAAATAACATCCCTAGATATAAAAGTAGTTTTTGTTGAAAGATCAAGAATGATATAACCTTTATGGTTGTATGGATAACCAAGATATACTCCTTGTGTAGCACGCGGATCAAACTTATTGGTTATCTTAGGATTACGAGCATAGCATAAGCAACCAAAAATGCGAAGATGGCGATAGCTTGGTTTTGTACCTAATAAAACCTCATGAGGGGAGCGTTTAGAAAGTATCGGAGTTGGCATTTTATTGATGAGATATGCTGCTGTTAAAATGCATTCGCCCTAGTAAGTGATAGGCAAATTTCCCTGGAAACGAAGAGCTCTAGCAACAGTGAGTAGATGACGATGTTTCCTTTCAACCACTCCATTTTGTTGTGGAGTATAAGTACAACTGCGCTGATGATGAATACCATTTTCATGGATCCATGCCTGAAACTCGCGCGATAAGAATTCAGTGCCATTATCCGATTGAATGCGTTGTAATATTGGCAAAATTGGTAAGGAGTTACCTGTAGAAATGACACGAAGTTGTGTAGAGTACTGAGTGATAACATGTTGAGCAAAAAACTTGAAAATTTTGAATGTTTCACTCTTGGTATGCATAAGATACACCCAAGTACACCTTGAGAAATCATCTACAATGGTGAGAAAATATTTAGCACCAGTCATAGAAGGGGTCGAAAATGATCCCCATATATCACAATGAACAAGTTCAAAACAACGATGAGAAGAAATTCCATTTTTATTAAAAGGTAAACGAGTTTGCTTATCCCTTGGGCATACATCACAGGAATTAGAAAAACTTGACTTAATATAGTCACACAAATTACATAGAAAACGAAAACGATCTAAACTAGGGTGTCCGAGACGGCAATGCCAAATATCAAAGGACATCTTATTATTGAAAAGTACTTTAGATGATGCGGTTTGTGATGTAGAAGCCCGTAGCTGATAGAGACCCGAGGTGAGTTCACCCTGACCAATCACTTTGGTCGTGAGAGGGTCCTGAAAGGTGAAAGAATTATGTGTAAGAATAACAACACATTTGAGAGAGCGAGTTAATTGTCTCACAGACAAAAGATTAAACTTAAAATTCGGAATATGGTGAACGTTAGACAACTTCAAAGTTGGTGAGAAAACTACTTCATCAATATGCTTGACAGTGGATAAAGTACCATCAGGAAGTTGCATTTGAATTAAAGATTTAACAGGAGAATAAGAGGTAAAGTAAGACAATGAATTACAAATGTGGTGTGTAGCACCACTATCAACAAACCATGGTTCAAAGAAAGAGGTGTTGAATAACTTACCAGCAAAGTTGACCCTCGGTTCCATTGAAGTATCCTCAGATGGGGTATTGATCAATGCCAACAGGCGAGAATACTGTTCAGCCGAAAAGGTAGGCATTGCAGATTGAGCTGCAGACTGAGACTCGGATTGTACAGCAGTGGTATTAGCTACAACAGTCTGTGGCACATCTGACGAGGGAAAACCATGAAGACGGTAACAAAGGTCTCGAACATGACCATGGCGATTACAATAATCGCAGTGTGGTCTTGCTCGCTTGTGCTGACTGGTAGCAGAGCCGTTGGCAGAAGATGATGCTGAAAATCGATTCGTATTGAGAGCAGCTGAATCGATGCATGGGAGGGGACTAGCCGTAATATGTTGTTGTTCTTCCTCCTGCTGCACCATATTGAAAATACGGAGAGCAGTGGGAAAGGGATCCATCATCATAATTTGACTTCTGAGGTTGGAGAAGCGATCATGCAAACCTTGAAGAAACTCCATCGCTCTTTCACGTTCTAGCCTTTCAAGAAGAGACTTGCCGGCGCCACAAATGCAAACTTCGGTTATAGCAACCAAGGAATCGTATTGATCCCATAAGGTTTTGATTTTGGTATAATACATAGAAACCGACTTGAGACTTGAGATTTGATAAGGTTTTTAATGGCAGCGATAGCAGACTTGAGACGAAACAAAATTGGAGCATTAGATATACTCATATACAGAATCTCACCTGTAAGTCCTTCCATATTTCTCGAGAGGAAGGAGAATATAAACAGCTAGCCCTGATGTCCGGTTGACAAGAGTTTAGAAGCCAACTGCCGACGAGATCATCACATCGCTTCCAGCATTGATACTGCAGTTCACCTTTTGGCGGAGGAAGAGATCCGTCAACGAATCCAAGCTTACCCTTTGCATTCAGAGCCTTAGTGATTCCCCTAACCCAGGAGCCATAATTATCCCCCTGCAAAAGAGGATAAGACAACACTGTTGCAGGATTGTCACTTGGGTGGATTATGTAAGGATCTAGGGTTCGATTATTCCCTGAAGAATCGAGTTGGGTTTCATTGTTGGTGTGATTTGCATTGGTTGGATGAACTGGACTGGAAGGAGGTGTGTTTTCGGATGATTCCACCATTGTGATAAAGAGATTAGAGACTGATAATGCAGCAGAAGAGAAGAGCTTCGGTCCTAGGATGGATCAAGATGATACCATCAAAGATTCTAGACAGGATATATGTTTATTGTCTCACAACTGTGTAGACAGATTGATATTTCATTCAGTATTTATATGCGTCAGTACAAGGTACAAGGGAAGAATGACCTAACAGATTGAACGAGTTTACAGGACTTGTGACCATAACCAAAAATACAAAAGACTCGGATTTACAACAGTGTCAATAACTTACTCCTATAGACTTGGTTTATACGAAAGACTTGGACTTGGGGCAGCTGTGCAGTCACAGCTGCGTAGACTATATACACGTCCAATAATATGTATATACGGTTTATCTTTCTTGTACAGTTAATAGTTTAGATCAAGATCCGTGAACTTGATTGTGTATAAGAATTCTTGGACGATTTCAAAAATAAATATCCAAGAACACCTAGTATGTACCAAAACAGTACACGGACCGAATTCCAACCAGAACAAGTTTGTGATCTATATTTTCAAGATATGAATTCTCAAGAACGAGTCTTTAGGTTCTATATAGTTTTGGTTAAAAAACTGTCTAGGTTGATTATCGAATCACTTGCTTCTACTTTAATTATATCAACACAAATATAATGCGGAAGTAAAGAGTAAAGCAAGACACAGAGAAATTTTATTAAGAGGAAAATCGCACCTGTAGAAAAACCCCGGGGACCTCATCCAGTTTGAGCAACACACTGTATTAAATCGTTACAGACACTAGCCTACTATCAGATTTCAGACCGGAGTGTAGTTGAGACCGAATTCACCCTTCAAGCAATTCACCTGCAGTGCTCCTTACATCTCTTGAACCACGCAAGATTCTACGCAGTTGATTCCCTTAGCTGATGTTCTTTACAACTTAAGATTTGCTTCAGCCTCAGTGAAGACTCTTCGATATTTTGCTTTCACAAAACACCGGTTTGATATGGAAATTTTGTGTTTTTTTCGAACAACTACCTGGTAAAAGTATATATCAAAACAAACTTGTAGATTAGGGTTTATACTATTCAAAAATTATAGAGACACCTAATTTAATTTTTTTTTATTATTTTTTTTTAAAATTTTATTCATTTTTGCAAATTGGTAATATATTAAACAAACTAACTTGGTGGGTTAGCAACCCAGATTGCACAATGAGTAGAGCCATCTAATGTGAAGTGAAGGGGGACTTCTCTGGATTAGATTTATCTACTTCTAAAGCATTAACAATACAAGAAGGAGGAATAAGATCCCAATTTAAGGTACAATGAAAGAGTTTAACTTCTTTAGCCAAAATATCAGCTACACTATTTGTCTTTATAGGCACTAAGAAAAAGCCTAAAAAATTTGGACAGTCCCTGACTTCCAATAAAACATCCTCCATGTTTGCTTGATTTTTCCAAGAGATAAAAGATTGAATTTCGTTGAGGTAGTCAGAAAGATTCTTGCAGCCGCCCTCAATGCTAAAATTGGAGAATTGAAGCTCCTTAGCCCACTTTGCTGCATGTAATAAACCTATTGTTTCTGCTTCTTCTGGAGATGAAGTTCTTGATGGTCCTGCTCTTCCTTGTTCAAATTCACCTGTTTCATTTTTAAGGATTTAGGCAAAGCCAGACGGATTGTTAATAGATAACCAAGTTGCATCTACATCAATTTTTAATAGCATTTGTTCTTGTTGGTTTCCAATCTTCTGTAAAATGTTTGGTCAGGTTTTGTCCTTGTACTCTGTCATTCCTTTTCATGTTCCAAAATGTGATATGTCTCTGAATATCTAATGCTAATTGGTTAGATGTTCTAATTTTGTTTTGAAAAACTTTGTTACACATATATGCTTTCATATGAACCATATTTTAGTTAAGATGACCTCTAAGGTTATCAAACTATTTGGGTTACTTAACCAAGAGTTGCATAAGTTTAAAAAACTGGTATTGCTATCTAAGTTGAAAGTTACTGTGTTAAGATCTAGAGCCCAGAAATATTTAGTATAACTATATTGAAAGAACTGATGTTCTAAATTTTCGTGTGTTTCACAACCGAAAGTACAATTTGGATGAATATCTCCACGAAATTTGGAAAGTTTTGAATTAGTTGAGACTCCATACTGTAAGAATTTTAATTCTCTGAGACACTTCTAGTTTCCATATACTTTTCCAGAAGCAGTCAGGCATATTCAGATTATTGGTATTGATTTTGTTTTCATTCAATTTGCATACATAGATATGACACAGAACTCTCATGAGTTCAGCCACCTTAATTTGTATGGTCCTGTATTGTTTGTCCTAGTTGGGAAGAGCCTTATATTACAGATTCTACCAGCTACATTTGAGTTGAACATTGAGGTTATCAAAGGAGTATTCCAATTTTTTTTGTGATTAGATCAATAAGATCAATTACAAGTGTTAAATGGTTGTTGAGATTGTTTTTATGTTGAGACATGGTATCGTTTGAGTTAGATATCCAATTATCATCCCAAATATCTATGCTTTTGTCATCCCCTACCTATCATATGATGTTTTGTACCACCAAATTGATTCCTTTACTAATGCATTTCCAAATCCAGGAGCTAGTTGGGGCAACCTTAACTCTAAAAACTGATTTATTCCCTTAGTTGGGGAAACCCTAATCTACACGTTCAGTGATTATCCTCTAAGATAGCTTAGCAATCATTGCTAAGTTAGAGTTGTGAGCATTTTTGAGACCCAAGCCACCTTTATGCATAGGTTTACACAGACAAGAGTAAGCTTTAGGGCAATATCCTCTAGTGTTAGTTTTTTTTCCCCACCAGAGATCTCTTTGAATTGCATCTATCTTCTTAGTTATTGTTTTTGGGAGTATGAAGCAACCCATCTACAAGATATCCATACTATCCAGTACTGATTTGTTTAAAACCATTTTGCTGGTTTGGGGTAAGAATTTTCCTTTCTAACCTTGCTGAAAAGACGAGGGTACCCAAATATACATCAATCTAATACTTTTTCCACCTATAATTCCTCTTACCGAAAGTGATTGTCTATGGACTGAGTCGAGACAATACAACGAATCGGTATTCACACTTTGTGTGATCGTCTATGGATACTAGATCGATACAATACAACAATCAAAGTGTGATTACTTGATAATATGTTCAGACTTAACCAAACTCTATAGGATCATTATCAAGCAACATGAAATTAACGTTTGTATAATTTACTTTAAATTATAATAACAATAATTATAATTGCGGAAAACAAAAATAAATAACACATCAAGATTTTGTTAACGAGGAAACCGCAAATGCAGAAAAACCACGGGACCTAGTCCAGAATTGAATACTCTCATAATTAAGCAGCTTTACAAAATATAAACCAACTTCGTGTAGTTGAGACCAAACAACTAAACCTATAGTTCACTTAGTTTATTCAATATCCCTGCGCACCCGACATTCAATAAGTGCACGCACTGGAACAATTCCTTTGGTTCGTATTCCAAACAGTAAAGGAACAACAAATATGTTCGGTAACAACTCTATTCAACCTCAGTGATATGAGTTTGACAAAGGCTCTTCTATTTACTCCAATAAACTCCTTTGTCGGGTTCTAGATCTATCTATTTAACAACTACCAAAGTAGCCATGTTTAGACTAAGCAATCAACCAATATAGAGTCTATCAAGATACTATATAGTGATGCCGATCTACGCAACTAATCAATCAAATCTATCAAAGATAAACCGATTATAGTTGGATCTCATCCGATTAAGTTTTGTGCACACCAAAGATTATGAAACCAATAAGAAATTTTCTCTGTCTTCAAATCTTCTTAGATCTTCAATAAACACTTGCATACCACAACTTGAATCTCTTATGATCAATCATACATAGAGCGGAGTCTGTTAACAATGGATTATCACAAGACGTCTTCAGATATACAAACAGTTCTAAATATCCCGTCGACACTGCAATCTAGTTTGAGTGAATCTTTTATCAGAAGAAAAGATTCTAAAGAATAAACAAACTAGGTGCAATCAAAGTTCAACAATAATCAAATCAATCGAAAACTAATAACACTGCAATTATCTAGTTTCCCACCAACGGTACTCGTAGAGCTTCTTGATCCCAAAGAAGTCTTTAAACGAGCGGTCGTAAGAGATTTCTCCTAATTAGGTTACTTTTCTCTCCGAATAGACGGATCCACCTGTAACAACACAACAAGGTAGTTTTGCTGGCTCTTAGGATTAGTTTGCTTGAAATGAAAATTTAGGTATTTATAGACCAGGGATGTTTGGACACCAAGGAATTTCCAAAATCGAATATTCTCACGATATGCAATAAATTCCCAAATCGGTTTTCATAATTCTTGGAAATGCTTTGTCCAATATCTTCCGAAATCTCACTAGAAAATCTCCAATTAATAAATGCACATTACCAATTTTTATTCTCCAGAGATATCCGTTTAATTGCTGGTAATTAAAAGCATATAAAATTAATAACCTTAATTAAAAGATTCTTCATTTATTTCGGTCAGGGATCTCCTTGAGTTATTAAGGAATATCTTTGAACAATAAAAGATAAGAATTACTGAACATGTTCAAAGTATGTTGACATATTTTTCTTTGTAAATCCTTTTTCATATTTACAATCTTGGAACCGATTTACCATACTTCCAAACGAGTTTAAAATTGGTTCATATGATTTCCAAGAACTATGTAATTGATCAAATATCAAATCAACAATCATGGGTTTACGGTTCTACCAAAAAAAAGGATCGGTTCTACATCCATATGGTTACTGGGACCGGTTATATCAGTTACCAGGATCGGTTACATCAATTACCAGGACCAGTTACCATATTCTCATGGTATTACTTGTGATCGGTCACACCAGTTACTAGGATCGGTTACACCAATTACTAGGACCGGTTACACCAATTACAAGGATCGATTACACAACTCTTTTGTGATCGGTTACACCAATTACTAGGATCGGTCACACCAATTACTAGGGTCGATCACACCAATAACAAATACCGATCATACCATCTTAAGTGATTACTTAGGATCGGTTGCACTAATAAACGTCATACCAATACATAAGTCAGGCACTCTGAATAGTTTTACCAAGATACATAACATATTATGATCGGTTATACTAATCTACACATATTGGTAATCCAAAGATATGCAATGAATAACAATACCAATAAGCCTAGCGATTTCCCTTTCGATTCACAAAACAAGTTTACGAATGTACTTCCTTTAAACAAATGCAAGCATTGTATCCTATGATGTAAACTTCATATTTACCCATACACATAATGTTTAAGCACAGTTGTCCTTTCCTTAGTGAATACACATCACTTGTTTACTCCATATATTTCTACCCATTTTTGTCACAAAATGACAAAGGTTCGAGCAAATAAAGGACAAACCGAAAGGATCTTACAAATCTAAAAGACTTGTACAACCTATAAGAGTTAAGCACGAAGGTTTCACATACCATTTTAGATAACCAATATCAAAACCGAAACTACAAGTAATTTGGTTTTAATATGTTATCAAGGAAACAATTGCTCGAAGAAATTTTCCCTAATAGTTTAGCAACTTGACTAAGCAATTTAGTTCTTTTTCTAAACCGATTGCACAAATACAGTCACTTATTTCGATAAGACCAAAATAAAGATCAAAATTAACTTTATTTTTCTCATAAGGCTCTAATTATTCAATCAATAACTTAGACCTTACACTTTAAACAAGACAAGTACTAGGTTAGTTAACTAGTATTTATTGTTTAGGCATTCGATTAGACTTGAATAACCAAATCTTACACTTTGATAAGTCTAACTAAGATCAGAATTAACTTAGTTTCTCTTATCCGGAATCGAATTGGACTAAACAAATGATCTCGTATTTTTGTTAAGCCATAAATAATTCATACAAACCAAATAAATCAACTTGCACAATTATTTTTCTTAACCGGAAGCAATTGCACCGAATTGAAACAAACATAAACGTTATAGCACCGCAATTGCACCGATTTTTTTTAAAGCCTAAACAATTGAAACCAAACAATAAAGAAAGATAACAATAATTTTTCTCAACGAGAAACAATTGAATCACACACACATCCATACACACATAATGGAATAAACATCAATTGTACCGAAATGTTTTTAAGCAAAAGCAAAATATATGAAATAGAATCAGGCTTTTCTTAAACATGAAAACGATTAACTAACAAATTCGTTACCTCAGATTCCACATCCTCTTCTCCCCAGAAATATATATCATTAAGCGCAAGTTCAAGTTATAACTCTCCCCCATTGTGTTTTCATCCTCTCCCAAGAACAAAAGAACAACAACAAAAGCAACCTTTACCAGAGAAAGGTTGAATCGACTTTAACTAATGCGTGCCAATAGAAAAAGTTGAAAACCCGAAACACATATGCTTTTATACTAAACACAACTTATGAAAACAAAAATTGATTCAACATATTGTGACTTTTTCACATATGAGTTTCAATCGGAACACCTTATGATCCTTTGATAAGGCCTACCAACATAGGCTAGAACTCAATCCCGCTAAATCAAAAAGTCACACAAACCATAATGGTTCACACCATATGAGATCGGATATTAAGGTTATGAAAACCGAAATCAAACATCCCATAAACACATAGCAATAATATAAAGCATTCAAGCACAAGCTATGTAATCGAAAAACTATCACAAGAAAAATTATAAATTAATAATTTTATTCATAAATAATATATAGTTTTATTCAGAATAGACCTTATAAAATAATTGAGATAAATCAAATACCAATATCTATTTTTCTTGAGAAGAATTATTAATCTTCATGTGTAGTTTGCTCGGATGATTCTTGTTCAGAGTCGTGGTCTTTTTCGCCTTTTAAGTACTCATCATTGATCTCTAGGATTCCTGTTAGGGTTTCTGGATCATTTCGAGAAGCGAAGGCTAACTGTTTATGAATACAATTTAACTATCTTTCAAGACATAGAAAATGGAACAAGAAATCTCCATTGCTATTGATTTGACCAGTTGAAACAACAATTCCCTTTTCTTTTCGAGTTTTACTCACCTTCTTAATAATTCCTTTAGAAACAGTTTAGGTGACTTTTTCATCTCCGAAATTATTCCCCATTGTATGTTCACATAGGTTGGTGATGAGACATGGATATCCAATATTTCTTTAGGAGCCGCGGTATTGATAGATTCAGAGATCTTGATCATTTGATTGATAATCATTCCACATATGTCAATTTTGTTTTTACCTTCAAGAAGGAAGTATACAAACTCAGCAAATTCCTTATCCCATTGTGATGTATCTCTTGTACAACCAAAAAGAGTTTCTATAACAAGTTTACCGAAAACCCTTAAGTAAAAGGGTATCTCTTTGGTTAACATTCTTCTATTCTTCCAGCCAATAGATTTTCCAGTGATACGTTTTGAAACGTTATCGTGCTCAATTTCAAAACCAGTAATCATATGATTACCATTCACTTTGTAGTTGATAAACCTTTGATATCATCTTTCTGTTGACATGATGAAAAGTACATCCAACCAGAGTACTAAAAGTAAGATTGTCATGATTAATATTGTGAATATTAACATAAAATATTCTTACTATATCAAGTGAATATTTTTCAAACCCAAACATATTTCCCCAGTTTCGCTCTTGAATAAACTTCACATATTTGCTTTCCGAAACATCTGGATCGAATCTCTTTTCAACAGCGAAGTTTACCCCTTTTAAAGTTTGATATCTTTCAAAACATGTATTATCCACGAAGACAGTAAGATCATGTTTATCTTTGATCAAGTGAGGATACTTGATTTTCTCAATATCACCAGGAGGAATAAATGGATTCAAATTGAGTTTGTCTGTTTCAGGATTTTCTTCTCTTGATTTCCTCTTTCCCATACTTCCAATAAATAGTGGAATATGAAATAACCTAGTTACGGTTTTGAATAATCTCCCCCAGTATGTTTGTAAACAACAAGAGATAATCTTTTATAGGGAGAAAAGAGATCAAAAATCGGAAAGAACTAGTTTTAGGAAAATCTTCCAAAATCAGAAACCTTGTCTTGTGGGGAAATGATTTCGATTTTGTATCCAGGTCTTTCTTTTGGAAAACTGATTTTTCTTGGATTGGATCTACATTACAGATTAATCGAATATTCATGTCCAAAAGTTTGTTTACTCTATAATTACCAAGATTTGATAATTTTTTAACGAAATTCACTCAAGATTTTTTCTAGTAGAGTATTCAAAGATAATTTTGAGCATGACAAGATAATTATAAAAAATTCCTTTAGAATCATAAATCATGTAATATTTTAAACGATCATTTGCTTCATTAAAATAGTTGTGAGGTGTATGATTTTTTTTGGCAAGTCCAAAATTGTATTAATGAATAGAAAATATTTACAAAGAGTTTACAAGAAAAGAGGTCCAAAGACCCCAAAAACTTACAAACTATTTAAATATGAAGTAAGAGACATTAGGAAATTCTAAAGAATTTAGAAAATAAGGTCTCTCATCATTAACAAAATTATTAATTGAAAAATCATTCTTTGTAAAGTTACAAAGTTTCCAAAATTGCATCCTTAATAGCGATACATTGATAGCCTTAGATCTGAAAAATGTACATATATATACTTTAGTAGAAAATCCAAAATATATTTAAGATTCCAGATTTTTCAAGAACACAATACTCATGGTTCATATAATAATAATAAATCTTATGTGGAATCTTATGCATTTTCACGATACAAGCCGTCTCACAGAGCATTGTATCATTGTTACGAAACTTATTAGTATTCAACACAATGATATACAATCCCATGACAGTCAAAAGATTATGTAAGTCATTCAAGACATACATAGATATAATTCCAATTCTTAATACAATTAGGAATAAAAGTATCACATATTACATTCATGTCTTCCACCATGAGTTTTTGAAGTAGTTAAATCCTGCTGCTACGTTAACTGAATCAGACATAGATTCAATTCTTATAGGTTGGATCGCACCAAACACATATTGTTAGATATTTTCGTGTTTGCCTGCTCTGATACCAATTAAAAAGACGAGGGTACCCAAATATACCTCAATCTAAAAAAATTCCGCCTATAATTCCTCTTACTGAAAGTGATTGTCTATAAACTGAGTCGAGACAATACAACGAATCGGTATTCACACTTTGTGTGATCGTCTATGGATACTAGATTGAGACAATACAACAATCAAAGTGTGATTACTTGATAATAGGTTCGGACTTAATCAAACTTTATAGGATCATTATCAAGTCATACGGAATTAATGTTTGTGTAATTTACTTTAAATTATAATAAAAACAATTATAATTGCGGAAAATAAAAGTAAATAACAACAAGATTTTGTTAACGAGGAAATCGCAAATGCAAAAAAAACCCAGGGACCTAGTCCAGAATTGAATACTCTCAAAATTAAGCCGCTATACAAAATCTAAACCAACTTTGTATAATTGAGACCAAGCAACTAAACCTATAGTTTACTTAGTTTCTTCAGTATCCCAGCGCTTCAGACATTTGATAAGTGCACGCACTGGAACAATTCCTTTGGTTAGTATTTCAAATAGTAAAGGAACAAAAAATATGTTCGGTAACAACTCTATTAAATCTCACTGATATAAGTTTGACAAAGGGTCTTCTGTTTACTCCAATAAACTCCTTTGTCGGGTTCTAGATATATCTATTGAATAACTACCAAAGTAGCCGCGTTTAGACTAAGCAATCAACCAATATAAAGTCTATCAAGATACTACATAGTGATAGTCTCCATAAGTTTACTTGTGTTGAGCATATTCAGTTACTTTTTGTTTATGGGTGTTGATGGTGGATTTTAGTTCAGGGCTAAAATTGTAAAACTAATTTTTATGCCGACATCCTGCAAAGGGTAAGGCCATTTGACAAACGATGAGCGCAGAAATCCTCTCGTTTTATTTATTTGAAGCAATTCAATAAATATACAAAATTCACCCAGAATGGTGCATGTAGCAACAATCCCAATATTCTGAGAATTTATAGCATTATTAATGCATAAATTGCCTTGTGTTTCCTGTGTTGTTCTCAGCAGGACTCTCATTATTGGTGCGACATGATGACTGATTGTTACTATCAGCAGAGTAACATGAATATCCAAGTGTCAATAGTGAGGCATGCACGAAATACCCGTACATGCTATACCATTCTCTAACCAAGAGAATCTCGTATCGGCGTTCTTATACTTGCCCGATCGAGCATATTTAATTCCCTAAGGGAAATGTGGACTGTTCGTGCCAGTCTCAGAAACGATCACGGCCACACATGTTGACGGCATGATTTAACCAGCCTAGACGAACCCTAGAAGGAGAAGGCTATCGCCTTGATGATCACCAGCGTGCCTATTTATGCCCTAGCCGGTCGAACATTATACTTTACTTCCCAGCATGCCAAAACGCCATCCCTAAAGTAGGGTGGCCATGCTGCTTTGGAAGAGGCTTTAGTGAGCAAGACTGCTTGAGACAGTCTCAAAATGATCGTGACCGTCCAACTTCACTAGCCTGATTGGACGGTTTAGATCGCACCATGAAAGACGTAGGAGGTGCCAACATGCACATTGGCGGGCCCACTTTATCCCTGCCCGATCGGTTTTCTCACGACAAAGCCATGGAGCAATAAATATTTTATCAAAACATGGCTGGCGTGATGCTTTAAAGGGTCGCGGAATTCCATTAGTGTCTTAAATCGATCATAACCATCCAATTTCGCTAGCATGTTTGGATGGATTAGATCATGCCTAAAACCAACAGGAAGGTGCACACATGTTCACCATTATCCCAACATGGGACCCACATGATCGGTTCTTCCAAAAGAGAAGCATAAATTTCCAAACCATTTGGCCAAAATCGTGTGTACGTGCTGTTTTCAAAACCCTAATTAGGGTTCGCGGCGCTGCATAACTGTCGCAGTTCGATCACGACCATCCATCTTCGCAAGCTTGGATGGAGGGTATATATATAGACTTAAAATGTCTCAAGCATATCAACATGATCACCGTGGGCCTACCTTTGCGTGGAGCTGGTCGGCCTAGGTAGACTAGGACTCGATGACCTTGAAATACGCGCCCGAAAGTGGCATGTTGAGCGGCTTCCAAATCCTTTGCATCAATGGATTTCTGCCGCAAATCGATCTCGAACACTCACCTTTGCCGGTCAAATTAAGTGGCGTAGATCGCACCTTCATGAGACAAATAGGTATGGACATATACACCGGAAAGACATCTACACGCATGCCCGGTCGGTCCCACCAAAAACATTGTCCATGCTTGATTTCGGTCAAGTCGAAGAATGATGCTTGCGCACCTCTTTAAAACCCTAAAAATTATCAATGGTCGCAAATATGTGACGTAGATCATCTTGTCCGTACAAATTTTCCAGCTTGGTCAGGCAGCCTAGGCTAATAGTTAAACTGCCAATGAGGTACCTTGGTGATCACCGCCCGTCACTCTACCAGAAGGAGTGATCGACCAAGAGATGGCCCTCCATGTGGCCTCCAAACAATCACTCGAAGATGGTTGGGCATGCAACTATTTTAAGACGCTTAATCCGCGACTTACTCCGTTAAGCTTCAAAACAGTGATGCTTCATATATATTGATTGTATTCGATGCATTACATGCATAAAGTATACATGATATTTCATGAATATCGATTTCCTAAATAACTGAGTTATTTAATCTGGCACCGTATGCTCTTCCTGTGGGTCCCACGATCCACTCATTCGAGACATCAAGCATGTCACAAACTGGGGGATAATTACTGGGGTATTGGTCTGGTGGTTTACAGCATGCAGGGTGCAACACGCCATCACAAGAACCTGTCAGGAGGTATGGATGGTTAAGATGATGAGAGAAGTTTGCTAAGACATGATCGTGCAATCACCCACACGACCCCACTAATCCATCACTCAACTTCCTCCACTTCCTACGAGATGAAGGTTTGTGCTCAATGACTTGTATAAATAGGTCCCTTTACCTATTTCCAAAACATACATACAAGCACAGAAAACCAAGTGTTGTCATTCATATTCAGAAAACACCATAGCTGATTGCTTACATTATTGCAAGCCAGTTCGATATTTTGATACAAGTTATAAACAGCCAACACCTTCACAATCTCAACACTTTCTTATCTTCTCTCCCTAAGATCAACCCCATCTCCTTCACTTTGTGACCGAAGCAAGTCTGGAACGACCATTTCTTTGTTTAGGCCAGAATTTTATAGATTGATATCTCGAATTAGAAAGCACTCCCGTGCAGTGCATTTGTTTAGGGTTTAGATTCGTTTCTCATCCACACACCCAAATTTACCAAAAACCGCAGAAACAGTTTTCACCCATAAATGATTGGCGACCATAGTGGAAGATTAATCTCTCGGTTGTGAAGTCAATTTATTCAATACCCAATCCTATTTGGCTGATTTAAAAATGGTTGGTCTTAGGACTCCCCCAACAATTTTAAATTTCGGTCGAAGCTCCTCCAATGAAGATACCCCTCTTCCCAACGGTGTATTTGATAGCATAATTGGAATAATCCCAACATTGATCGAGTTAGCACGGGTGCAGGAGATTCATACGAAGAACATGGACCTGGTCAAGGAAACAATAAACGGCATACTCGATCTCCTCATCAAGATGACATCAGATATGAGCGGTTCTCCTGTCACAGAAATTTCTACACTAGGGACTTATCCTCGCAACGATACTCCTTAAGTCAATAGTTTCACTATGAACCAGAGGCCGGTGGATCAAGAAACAGCTTCTCTAGTGGAAAGTTTATGCGAACTCTTACACCTCTCGAAGAGTCAGCGAGTGGAGACGTTCGCTGCAATCAACCAGATAGCCCTGGACGTGCACTTAACTCCTTTGCGTCCATAAGCCTCAAAATAATCATAGATGTTTATAAATAATGTTATGTTTACAGAAGAGGACATGATTTCGGAAGAAGGTCACAACCGGGCCCTATACGTTACTGCACGCATCAAGGATTCAGAGTTCAAGAGGTCCCTCATCGACACAGAGCATCTTCGAATGTGATTACTCTCAATAAACTCAAGACGACCAAGGTTCGCCTAATCAAGATCTTGCGACAACCTACCACTATGACGGACTTTGAAGGAAACCAAACCAACACGTACGGGTATGTCAATCTGAATTTATCTGTAGGGTCTGTCCGGTCAAAGGTGAAGTTCGAAGTCATAGAAAAGGAGCCGGACAACCACATGATACTGGGAAGACCATATCTTTATATCAATAGGATTATCTCTTCAATATATTACCAGTGCCTCAAAACTATGCTGAATAAATAAGTCGTTTGTATTCATGCATCGTTGTCTCCTTACGCACCGATATATGCAGTGGAGTTTTTTGAGCCAAGGGAAACTCCACGGGAAGAATCAGGCAAGGTTCACTGCATCCCACTCCCCACGTGGGAATCAATCCAGGAGGAGGACCGACTTGAATCATTGAGGGCTAATCCCCACGATATGTCTTCGTTGACAGGGCATCCTTCTTCGTCTGGTGCCGCAACCCATGTTCACACTAAGAGAGAATGGATTTTTGTGGTGAGTCGTGATCTGAAAGGGAATACTATTTACCGACGCCAATGTTAGCAATTAGAAAGGGAGACTGTTACCCAGTCTCTCCACCCAATGGAATACTACAACAACGAAGAGCCACATGAAGAGGTGTTGGATGCTCTATGAAAGCTACAGGACGGCACCAACTCCACGAATGATGAGATCGAAATCGTTAATATCGGGAATGAAAAATCTCCCAGGCCTATCTCCATCAGCTCATCCTTTTCCACGGATGAACGCACGAAGCTCGTGCAACTTCTCAAAGAATACCAGGACATATTCGCTAGGACGTATGAAAAAATGCCCGGTCTAGATGAAAAATTGGTCACCCATCATCTGCATGTCATACCTGGATCCAAGCCGATCAAATAGTCCCCAAGGCAATTCAGTCACAAGGTGGAAGAGAAAATCAAGACTGAGATACATAAATTGCTAGTTGCTAGCTTTATTAAACCCATTCATCATCCGACCTGGTTGGATAATGTGGTGTCGGTAAAAAAGAAAAACGGACAGATCAGGTGTTGCGTGGATTTCAGAGACTTGAACAGATGCTGCCCAAAGACGATTTTCCTCTACCTAACATCGACATGTTAGTATATGCCACCAGCGGACACGCCATGTTCTCCTTCATGGACGGATATATCGGGTACAATCAGATAAGGATGTACGGGAATGACGCAAGTAAGATAGCTTTTCGAACTCCTCTCGGAAATTTTTATTATACTGTAATTCCATTTGGTTTGAAGAATGCAGGTGAAACCTATCAACGCGCTATGACGGCAATCTTCCACGACATGATGCATAAGAAATTTAAAGACTACGTGGATGATATAGTAGTCAAATCGAAAGCTCGGGAGGATCACACAGGAGCCCTACGACAAGTTTTCGAAAGGTGCCGTGAGTATAAATTGAATATGAATCCTTTGAAATGCTCTTTCGGCGTTTCTTCAGGCAAGTTTCTAGGATTCCAGGTAACTGTTGAGGGGATAAAGGTGGACCCATCCAAGACTCAAGATATCCTCACGATGCCACCGCCACGGACTGTGAAGGAGCTCCAAAGCTTCTAAAGTAAACTATATTCGACGTTTTATACCTAGTTTGGCCTAGCTCGTTGCTTCATTCACTCCTTGCTGAAGAAGGGAGAAAATTTCATCTGTATCGCACTACAACAGGGAGCGTTGCAGAAGATTCAATGGATATTATCGTCTTCAACGGTCATGAAGTCCCTTGTCCAAGGAAAACCGTTGTTCCTCTACACCGCGTTCAGTGATACCGCCGTAGGGGATTTGATCGCTCAGAAGGATGATGAGGGAGTTGAACATCCCATATATTATTTCAGTCGAGTATTAAGAGATACTGAACTCAGATATCCCAAAGCGGAGAAAGCATGCCTAGCCCTGATTCACTCCATTCAGAAGTTCAGACATTACCTGTTGTCCAACAAGGTGGTGCTTATATCTAAGTCTGATCCTGCGAAATTTTTACTTTTAAAGACGGTCTTGATGGGAAGGTCATCCAAGTGGCTTCTCCAAATGTCATATCTAGATATAACGTGTGCATCACCAAGGGATATCAAAGGACAAGTCGTTGCTCATTTACTGGAAGCGTTCCCTGGAGAAGGCACTACTGCACTATATGAGGATCTTCCCGGAGAATTTCCAGAGATCTCTGTTGTCAAAGGAGAGGCATGGATGCTATATTTTGATGGCTCCGCCACTCCTAGCAATAACACTGGAGGGGAAGGTGTGGTCCTAGTTGAAAAAGCGGGGATCTAACAACCTCACCCAATATTTCGATTAGCAATCTGTATGGACAACTCCGAGTGGGTTTCTAGAGAATCAACTAGACTCAATCAATAGAAAATACTCAAGGAGTTATTATCTCAATCTCTCGATTTGATTTACTCAAGCAAATATTATTCGCGAGTATAATCAAAGAGAGATAACTTGGATGGTACCAAAGACCAATATCCAAGTGTCAATCGATTTAAATAAACAACCAATAGGTCGGATATTCTAATCGATTGAACAACGCACAACCTGTAATATTTCAGTTATATAAAAAAAATATAATGCGGAATAGAAATAACACAGACACCAGAATTTTGTTAACGAGGAAACCGCAAATGCAGAAAAACCACGGGACCTAGTCCAGATTAAACATACACTGTATTGAGAAGCTACATACACTAGCCTACTCCAAATTAACTTCGGTCTGGACTGTAGTTGAACCCCAATCAATCTCACACTGATCCAAGGTATAGTTATGCTACTACGCCTCTGATCCCAGCAGGATACTGCGTACTTGATTCCCTTAGCTAATCTTACCCACAACCAAGAGTTGCTATGACCCAAAGGTGAAGACTTTAGGAAACAAATCTGTATCACACAGAAAAGTCTACAAGAGAGATAAATTCGTCTCCCACGAATAAACCTATGAGTTTTGTTTTGTCTTTTGATAAATCAAGGTGAACAGGAACCAATCAATAAAACTAGACTTATATTCCCAAAGAACATCTCAGTTTTATCAATCACCTCACAGTAGTCTTAATCGACGCAAATAAATAAGATATTGTGGAATCACAAACGATGAGACGAAGATGTTTGTGATTACTTTTATATCTTGCCTATCGGAGATAGAAATCTCAAGCCAATTATTATAATTGTACTCGTACGATAGAAATATCAAGATCAGATCACACAACTATAAGAAAAGTAGTATCGATCTGGCTTCAAAATCCCAATGAAGTCTTTAAGTCGTTAACCTGGTTTTAGAAGAAGAAAACCAAAGGTTAAAGGAGAATCGACTATAACTTAGCAAACTAGTATCACACAGAATGTGTGGGGATTAGGTTTCCCAGTTGCTAGAGTTCTCCCTTATATAGTCTTTCAAATCAGGGTTTGCAATCAATGTTAGCTTAGTAACAAAGCATTCAATATTCACCGTTAGATGAAAACCTGATTAGATTCAAGATAATATTTATCAACCGTTAGATCGAAAAATTAGCTTGCCATACACACATGTACTTGACGATTTTGGGTTTGTGTAACCGTACCCAAACGTGTACAATAGTTGGTTCAAGATTAGTCAACCAAATGGTTAGCCAAATGATAACTTTCATATCAACCATATTCTTCTTCACCATAACTATTCCAAATGACTCAAATGAACTAGTTAGAGAGTTGTTCAATTGCTATGAGATCTTATATACTACACAAGACACAATTGAAGCAAAAACGATGTGATTCACTCGAATCGATTCATGAACTATAAATCCACAGTTTGCAATAGCATTCCTTAGATAATTTAAATAAGTTCACGAACATCGATTTTAGACATAACCACTCAAGTTCACGGACTGGGTTCGCGGACTTAAGTAACCGGTTGGAGTTCACAAACTCCAGCAGAAATTCTCGGGTTCGAGAACTTCCGTCAGTTCGCGGACTGAGTTCGCGGACTTAAACCAAGCTTTAACTCCAGCAGAAATTCTCGGGTTCGAGAACTACGATCGTTCGAGGACTGGGTTGACTGCTCAAGTTCCGGTTTTCACTTGATCAACAAAGTTCGCAAACTTCGGTTCAAGTGCATAAGGACTTATACATATATGTGTTACCACAACAATGTTTATATCCCCCAGTGGTTATATAAACTCTCATTTGAATCGTTGAAACATTCTCAGAGGATGTCATATAGTTGTTATTCACGAACTAGTTTTCGTCAGAGCAATTTACAAAGTGATTGAAACATAACATGACTTTCGTCGATACGCAAAGATGAATTCGGCTAAAGCGAAATCTTTACCAACACACATTTCGAGAAATAGATAAGCGAGATATACTCAGCTCGAAATGTCACATGTGTATATCTTTAGTCTATATATTAAAACGACTTTTGTCTCAAGATAGGAGATAGAGTAGATAGACTTTTGAGTGATAGATAAGTTCAAGTCTCCACATACCTTTTAATCGATGAAGATCATTGGTTCCTTGAGTAGTCCTTCGTCTTGTATGATGATTTCCATGGAGTTCTTGAGCTCAACTACACTTTTTATCCTAGTCCGAGACCTTAGATACATTAGAATAGAAATCAAGACTTTATAGTTTTGATCACTATCATTGACAAACATGCTTGATATAGCAACACATGCGATTTCGACCGAGTAGTTCTCTAACAATCCCCCCCTTTGTCAATTTTAGTGGCAAAACTATTAATACATATGGAATATAAAAAATATATAAATAAACTTTGTAGCTCCTATTCCACATGTCTAATCTTCAACAATACTCGAAATCTTCGTCACTTCCAAGTAATCCAATGATCCCAAAGGTTGTAAGTTTAGCATCATCGTTGTTGAAAATCCGTAGCTATAACAATGAGAAAAGCATCGGTTTTCAATCATTGTTATACAGTTTCATAGTATTATTATACAACGTCAAAGTCCAATTGCACTACAACTTCAACAACGATACTATGGTGATACTTTACTCCCCCTTAGTCAATACTCAATCTCACATGGAAACCACTCCCCCTTACACAATGATATGAAAACCATATGTATTTATAGTGTGAACTATAATTAATTCTCCCCCTTTTTGTCAATAAAATTGGCAAAGGTACAAGAACGGGATTCTAATGAAATTTCCGCAAGAGACATTTCATGACCAAAGGTAAATATGTATCATCTTGTTTAGATACAATCATAAAGCCGAAGCTAAATGCATTCATCAAGGAGTTTATAAAGACGCAAGATAACCCCTCTAATATTCCACATCCGCACTCCCCACAAAGATTTGGCAATTAAGCACATGTTCAAAAGAACTCTCCCCCATAATATGTCATTCCCTAAGGAACAACAAGAGCGACCTTAATTTCAAAAGAAAAGAAGGATTTCTTTAGACTCAACAAATTACATACAAGTATGAATTTGGAATCCAACAAGAAATATTCAATCAAATTAACCAAAGCGAACCAAGACTAATTTGAATAAATATGCTCAACACAAGTAAACTTATGGAGACTTAAAAATCAATTAAATTAATCACAAGAAAACTTGCAAATAATCTAATTGTCATACTCAAACAAACTAATTACAAGAGTAATCAATTTAATTGGCCACACTCGACATAAGAAAAACTTACGGAGTGCTAACTAAATAACCATACTAGATGATTGATTTAGTTCATTTGGTCTCAACACAAGAGATTATGGAACTCCGACTAAGATTATCATAACATGAAAACCTTAACCGTACATGTACTCAACATAAGAAAACTTATGAAATACAAACTATATAACCACACAAGTTGATTAATTTAGTTCTTAATGCTCAACATATAACATCTCATGGAACAACCAACCATGCCAATAAGAAATCGACTTAGTTGTATCGTGCTCAACATGAGATACACAATGGAGCCTTCACGGTAATACATAAAAAATGGATCAATAAGGATCTATACCGTGGATAACACAAGGATTCATTCTATGTTTCATCACCATTTGCACAATGACACACAATAGACATAATCCTTGAATCACAAAATATTTTAACCTATCTTACATCAATAATTGACAATATAGGCTTAACTTTTGTGTTTGTCAAAAGTCTATTCATCCTTTTATCAATATTTTCATATCAATTCACGAACGACTTTACTTTTGACAAAATATGGGACAATCAAGTTCACGGACGTAAACAACATATCCCATCAAAATATTGCAATATATAAAACCATAAAGATTAATACTGCAACCATCATCTTCCAAACATACTTAGAATTTTAAACCAAAAAAAATAATCTAAAAACAAGAAGATGAAAACATTGGATATAGCTACGTGTAATCACAATAATGGCTATTCCATAACACTAGTTATTCTTCAAAACAAAAGAGAAACAATAGAAGATTTACTAGACAATGTTAACTCAAACATGTCTATTAGAAACCAATCACAAGCTAAAGTTCACGTTCGACATCTTCACAGGTTTCAAGACTTTTGAGATTGTGATCCATATCATTAACTACATCTTTAAAGAAGATATCCTTATTGAGAAGTTCTTTAACATGTGACTTCATGAGACCAAGGTCAGCAATAACCTTTTTCAACTCACTTCTAACCACATCAAGATCCTTCATTTTATCAACAAGTTGCAGTTTTGCTTTCTCAAAGTATTTCAAAAAGTCATGAACCACTTTAGCAAACACCATATCCTCATTTTCAACATCTTGATGTGAGTAAGCAT
Organism: Papaver bracteatum; assembly: GCA_023529315.1. Lineage (NCBI taxonomy): Eukaryota > Viridiplantae > Streptophyta > Magnoliopsida > Ranunculales > Papaveraceae > Papaver > Papaver bracteatum. The sequence goes on along the minus strand of JAJJWX010002349.1, from coordinate 2,450,609 downwards.
AGTAGCATGAGGCATTAGGTGCTCCATATTCCACAAGAGTTCTTTTCTCTCTTCCTTTTGATTCAACACCAAAACCTTTTAAAAGAAATCCCTTTGCAAAACCACCATAGAAAGATGAGGAGGAGGACATTCTTGATAGCCCAGAAAAACCTAGAGTATGCGTACGTTTAATATGTAACTTAATAGGTCGGCTATTTAAAGGTTTTGTTTGGATGAAGGACTTTTAGGGTTTCCAAGCTGTAAACTCGAAACGGTAACCCGTGTACACATTCGAACATAGTGCACCCCATAAGAAAAGAACACGAGACCAATAAACAGAAAAATACTAAAAGACATTGCTAATACTTTTAGGAAATACTGTCTGTTGGCACTAGTTTAGCTATAAACAATAAGAGAAGAGCTCAAATAGGCAAAATTTTATACAGGCAAACCTTTGTGGCGTACACCCTAGTTCGCGAAGCTATATTTCGTAAGAGGCAAAGTCCTAAAGTACGTCATTTAAGGGGGTACCTATAAACATGGCTAAGGTTAACCGGAACACCACCAAGGTCCCTTAGTACATGGTAAAAATTTAGGGGTACAACCCAATAATGGGGTACCTATCCGGGTTAGACACCTTGGATTCTCACCTAATCTAGCGACATTACGCAATATAAAATGCGGTGTAAGAGGATTTAGGTTGGGCGACTAAGGCATACTTGTCTTTCCCAAGAAGTGCGAGAAAACGATCAAGGCGCCGAGGTACACGGTTGAGTCAAGAGTTCCGGGTGAGGTTGAACCACATCTGCCATTTTTGACAAGTCTTGGCAAATGATGCACTTGGCCCAAAGATACCCCATAGGGTGCAACCTCGTAACTATAAGCCCTATAGGCAAAAAGGATAAGAGGTTGCGATCAAAAGTCAAGTAGTTGGCAGAACCGGATGGGAAGAGCTAACCTTGTATGGTCGATGTACGCTTCCTTGAAGGGGCAACCAGGGGGAAGATAAAGGGCAGCACCCTCCATTAGGGAGCTGATACGTGCTATAAGACGCAAATGTCACGAGGCTTCTTGTTTGCGAAAACATAAAGGCTTGTCATATTTGTGCAACAAATGAAGTTCTGTGAGCATTTTTTTAAAAAAAAAAAAAAAAAAAAAGAGAAGGAAAACATACAAAAAGAACTCGCAGAATGAAACAAAGAAGTTAAGATGAGATCAATGGGTTATTACATGAAAGTGTAAAAACGTCCTACGATTTCATCGCAAGACGATAATGTCACGAGGTTGTATGTTCGCAAGAATGTTCAGACTTGTCATATTATCGCAAATACAAAAAGTTACTAAAAAAGAGGTGGCAAAATAAGACCTTTACTTAGGAAGGCATGATAAGACCACAGAAATTAATGAAATTCATTGCATCAACATCATTGAAGAAATTATACAAGAATATACATTATGAAGATCTGAAAAGAAGACAACTTCGTCAATATCATTGAAGAAATTTTACAAGAATATACATCAAGAAGTTTTGAAGAGAAGACAGCTCTGTCAATATCATTGAAGAATTTTTACAAGAAGTCATATCAAAGAAGACAACATCATTGAAGAATTTTAACGAAGACTTAACAAAAGATGCGATTTTGATAGCAATCAAATACAGATAAGTTCATATTCGTAAAAATTTACGAGAATTACATACTTCTTATACTTCTCCATATATTGAATATTTCTCCAAAAGTGTAATACTTCTTATAATTCTTCAAGAATATCTTATATTTATTATACTTCTTCAACGGATATTTCATTTGGTGAAGGTTAAATAATCATTATACTTCGTCATATGTTACATAATTATTCACAGATTGAATACTTCTTATATTTCTTCATTTGGTGAATTGAGTACTTCTAATACTTCTAATATCTCTTCATTTGGTGGATTGAGTACTTCTAATACTTCTTATATCTCTTCATTTGAAGGATTTAGTGCTTCTAATACTTCTTCAAAGGTATTGTATATGTAGTATACTTATTAAGGATATTTCATATATTTTATTTCTTATACTTAAAAGGGAGGATTTCTTATTTACAATCGTAACAAGTTGCAACTTCGTAAGATAAATTGAGGCAGATATTCTAATACTTCAAACAATGTTTAATCATTTAAAGAGAAATAATAGGGGGAAAAGGAGATACTAAGCTTTATCTGTGAGTTATATATTATTTCTCTTCATATGATCAAATGGGGCAAATTTAATTAAAGAAAGGTTAAATTATCTTCGCAAAATATCAGATATACTTCTTAAGAAAGGATAAATCATCTTCGCAAAATATCAGATGTACTTCTTAAAAAACAGAATTGTTCGCAAAAAGAAAACCAACAGTAACTAAGGGAAGGAATTCAAAAGAAAGGAGGACAAGAGAGTCAATGATAAATTGAAAAAAGAATGTTATCATGCTTCATCAACACTCTGTGCTGGATATTTAAAATGAGTAGGGTCATTAGCAGCCTTCGACTTTTGCGAGATATCATCTTTTGAAGAATATGCAAGAGGAACATCTCCTTGAGGAATAGATTCTTTCTCGTCATCAAGATCTTCATCATCACTCTCATAATCGAAATCACTATCAGGCTCACGAGCAACTTCATCGTCAGATATTTTCAAAGGAGTAATTTTCACAGGAGGCAAGGCTCTTGATAAGAGAATGTTATTCGTAAAGACTTGAGCTTTCAGATGACTTTAACGAAGTATAGCTTTTTGATGGTTGGTATCTTCGATATCTTTGGAATAAGCAAGATAATTGAATCTCCGAGTATCACGGTCACGAGAGTTGATTAAGCGGGTAGAAAGCAAAGCATTTTTCTTACGAAGCTCGGAACAGGAGGCTTCTAATCCAGCTTTCGCATTACGAAGGTTGTTCTCAGATTCTGCAAATAAAACAAAATTCAAAGGATAAAATTTGCGAGTATAACGAAATTTAAAAGATATACCAGAGGAAGTCAAATTTTAATGACTACCTTCTCTTTGCGAAGTAAGAGATTGAGCTAAAGATAGACAACAGTTCTTCATCTGATTCATCGCATTATCAAAACCATCACCAACTAATCCTTTAAGTCGAGATCGAAGCTTTTGATCTTTAGAAAGAAGAAATTTTTTATCCTTCGCAAGTTTGGCATTAAGACTTTTTAATGACGAATAATCTTCTTCAAGTTGATTCTTCTTAGTACTCAAGACTATATTCTTATTAATAAGGGAATTCTTCTCAATAACAAAAGAATTTCTTTTTTGGCATCTGAAGACTTCTTTAATTCCTCAAGTTCACCTTTCAACAGAGAAAGAAGATTTTCTTGATCGCAACATTTATTCTGATGAGTTTTTAATTCTTGCGAAGAAACAATCATTGTATTCAAAAACGAACATTTCTCTTCTGATAAGGTTTTGTTCTCTTCTAATAAGGTTTCTATTCTCAAATTAGCTTTAGTTAAGGAAGAAAAAAGTTGAGATATATCATCATTCAAAAAATTTCGATCATATATTAGTTGAGTATTCTCTTGAAAAAGAGCGTCAGAGTTGTCAAGAGCACACTAGTAAAGATTAGATAAATGGGAGAATTGGTTTGAGAGGCTTTCATGCTTGGTTCGATATTCTGTTGCATTTGATTCATGGTGAAGTACCAATCTTCTACATTTCTGGATGGATTCTATAAAGGGGAATGGGTTTTAATGGATGTTTCAAGCATATGAAGAATATAAGTAAATAAAAGGGAAAATATGAAGATAGTAATCATACCTTTCAATTCATCATTTCTTTTGCGAAGAATCGCACAGTCGAGAGAATTATTTTGAAGATGATAATTTTCTTTACGGAAATCCTCGCATTCTGCTTGAGAAGATTTCAAAGATTGGCGAAGCAATTAAATTTCTTTTTCCAAGGATTAACGTGAAGAAGAAATGTCTGGATTGACGAAATTATTTAGAACTTCGCAAAACTCATATTGCGAACGAACATTAGTAGACTTCGCAGTATTGGTCAAAACCTCAGATAACATTCGGAAAGTTGAATAAATTCCATCTCGAATTTCCTGAGGAAGAGGAGAAGAATTTGAAGGAATAAGATTAGATAAGAGCAAGCTGCAAATTTTCTGGAGAAATAGCACTCAAAGGATTTGGGGACAAGATAGGTTTTTCAAGAGAAGAAGTTGAAGAAATATTTTGCGAGGGTTGTTTTTCAAAAGAAGAAGTTGAAGAAATATTTTGTGAGGGTTGATCTTGAAGAAGTGTTGATAAATTGACACTGATGGGAGATTGAAAGGTAGGTAATGGAGTAGAGGCAGGAGTGTGTGAAGAAGCATTTTCACGAGGAGGAGAGGAAAATTCTTTATCAACTTCAGGAAGGAAATCATCAATCGGAATTAATGGTGTGGGTTTAGTTATTCGAGATCTCTTACCAGGGTTTGGTTTTTCGCCAACTTGCGAATCAAAATGTAGATTAAAAACTGAGGCAACAATATATTATTCAGGAAAGAAGGCAAAGTATTTTAACTACCTTTTGATTCTCAGATTTTCTTCTTCGTGGATTAGGGCTTGAATTTTTTAGTTGAGGTTTCATCTGAGGAGTTATTTTGCTTAAATAAACCAAAATCAGATAACAAATTATACAGAAATTAAAGACGAGAACAAATGAAATGCGCGGAGATAGAAGGAAATTACCTTGGAGAACTCATGAAGATATAATAGAAGAAAAAATTGCAGAGAAAACAGTAATAGAGAGTATGAGCAGAAGATAAAATTGCAGAAGTAAGAAGAAGAAAAGGAAGAGAATATAAAGGAGTTATATAAGGGAATAACTAGAAAAGAACGGTTACAAAAGACGTGTCCAAATTCTAAAAGACTAAGTAACGGTTATGTTTTCACGATCATTTCTTATTCGTAGAATTGACATGAGAAGAGGCAAGATGTAGGTACTGAATATCGCAAGATAATAGTTCACGAGTATCGTAATAAATAAAGGAGAAAAGAGTTATAAAATTATACGATGATAGAAGTAGCGCGGAAAAATATGAAGTTTTGCGAGGATGGAATAATTTTGCGAGTATGAGTTGCGATACTTCGCAATTCATATACAGCTGTATAAGTTTTACTATAAATAGGAGTGCAAATGTAAAATTCGAGAGGTTCTTTTAGTGAGTGTAAGAAATTATCTTAGGAAAGAGAATACAAAAAGTTGTAACTATTCCAGTTCCATTTTGATAATTTTATGTAATCAATTAAGAGAATTAATAAGAAAGTTATCATTCACCATCAAGAACTTCTTGAGTTTTTACTAATTCTATTGAGGGTGTAGTTGTAGGTTATTCTGCAACTACATAATTGGCGCTAGAAATAGGGAATATAAAATGGGGTACTCTATTTTATAACCTATTTAGGTTATTCAAATTTAGGCTACCACAATTCTCAAGTCCCTGTTTCTAGCGCCAATTATGTAGTTGCAGAATAACCTACAACTACACCCTCAATAGAATTAGTAAAAACTCAAGAAGTTCTTGATGGTGAATGATAACTTTCTTATTAATTCTCTTAATTGATTACATAAAATTATCAAAATGGAACTAGAATAGTTACAACTTTTTCTATTCTCTTTCCTAAGATAATTTCTTACACTCACTAAAAGAACCTCTCGAATTTTACATTTGAACTCCTATTTATAGTAAAACTTATACAGTTGTATATGAATTGCGAAGTATCGCAACTCATACTCGCAAAATTATTCCATCCTCGCAAAACTTCATATTTCTCCGCGCTACTTCTATCATCGTATCATTTTATAAATCTTTTCTCCTTTATTTATTATGATACTCGTGAACTATTATCTTGCGATATTCAGTACCTACAAAAACACAAATTTCCAAAGTACACCTGACTTTTACACATCTTGCTCAACAGGATTTTTATGAGCAAGTTCCTATCCTTGTGATTAATTAGCACAAGTATGAGCTTTGAGCTCATCTAAGGAACTGTGTCTATGATCAAGTCTTTTTTTCCTTCTGAATTTTGAGAAAGACTCCTTTTGATTTGAAAAATTATCATAAAACTTATTGTCATCAAAATATGAGACATAGTTTGAGTTCTTACCAGAAGTATCTTGACTTGAAGAAGAAGAAAATCTGTTCACAATTTCTTTCTACCCTTGAATTATCTTTATCAGGTCATTTTGCAAATCATTATTCTTCCTCCTTTCTCCTGGAATTTTTCTCAAATCAAGAGACACGTTATTTTCAGAAATAATAGCTTTGTTTTTCCTCAGACGATTCTTATTAAGACTTTTGTTCTGCTTTTGAACATTTGAGGAACTCATTGAACTGAGCTTTATGGTAACATACACAGGGTACATATGAAACCCAATGGGTTTCGACATAAGAATATCAGTTACACCTTTGAGGATTAAGTCTAAGGTGTGTTGAAGTTGAACAAGAGAATTTTTATTCAACTTAGAGTTTCTCTTTTGTCTAACAAATCTTTGGATCACACGAGTGATTAGGCAGTTTTGTCTTAATATTCTCATCAGGATATTCCTTCCTTCCAAATGGTGTATTTTTTCCTTGATCATAGGAAACTAACATATCTTTCTCAATAGGAAGGGACTCCATTTTTACTTATGATGTTGGAGCATTTTTAGTCGTAACAGAAGTAATTGGTATGTTGGACTGCTTAGAGCATTCTTGAATAGAGAGTTTACTCAAGAGATGTTCTATTTCTAAAGCATCTTTTTTAAGGTTTTCCTTAAGAGTCATACACGAAGAATGATCTTCAGTATTTTCTTTGGACTTGCAGTCTCTTATCATACCAAGAAGAACATTGACATGTTGTTTCAACCGATTGCATCTATCATCTTGGATTCTAACAAGATTTAGAATCATATCACCCTCTTCGGATGTTTCTCGTTTTATTCGAGAAACGGACTCCTTTAAAGGATAATCGGGATAACACATGTCACAACCCGTCTGTCTAGTTTGAACACAAGATTCATCTATATTCGAGATAGAGGAATCTGTATCTTTAATAGAATTAGACAATACATAGTTTTTATTTTTGGTGACGCGTTTATCAGAGATGCTACTCTTGTTCATATAGTCAGATTGCTACAAACACAAACTTCTAAGGTCTTGAACGTGTTTGCCTGTTCTGATATCAATTGAAAAAGCGGGGTCTAACAACCTCACCCAATATTTCGATTAGCAATCTATATGGACAACTCCGAGTTGTTTTCTAGATAATCAACTAGAGTCAATCAATAAAAAATACTCAAGGAGTTATTATCTCAATCTCTCGATTTGATTTACTCAAGCAAATATGATTCGCGAGTCTAATAAAATAGTGATAACTTGGATGACACCAAAGACCAATATCCAAGTGTCAATCGATTTAAATCAACAACCAATAGGTCGGATATTCTAATCGATTCAACAACGCATAACCTGTATTATTTCAATTATATAACAAAATATAATGCGGAAAAGAAATAACACAGACACCAAAATTTTGTTAACGAGGAAACCGCAAATGCAGAAAAACCCCGGGACCTAGTCCTGATTAAACATACACTGTATTAAGCCACTACAGACACTAGCCTACTCGAAATTAACTTCGGTCTGGACTGTAGTTGAACCCCAATCAACCTCACACTGATCTAAGGTACAGTTATGTTCCTATGCCTCTGATCCCAGTAGGATACTGCGCACTTGATTCCCTTAGATGTTCTCACCCACAACCAAGAGTTGCTACGACCTAAAGTCGAAGACTTTAGAAAACAAATCTGTCTCACACAGAAAAGTCTACAAGATAGATAAATTTGTCTCCCACGAATAAACCTATGAGTTTGTTCCGTATTTTGATAAATCAAAGTGAACAAGAACTAATCAATAAAACCAGACTTATATTCCCTAAGAATAGCTCAGTTTTATCAATCACCTCACTATAGTCTTAATCGACGCATCGAAAAAATATATTGTGGAATCACAAACGATGAGACGAAGATGTTTGTGATTACTTTTATATCTTGCCTATCGGAGATAGAAATCTCAAGCCAATTATTACAATTGTACTCGTACGATAGAAACAACAAGATCAGATCACACAACTGCAAGAAAAGTAGTATCGGTCTGGCTTCACAATCCCAATGACGTATTTAAGTCGTTAACCTGGTTTTAGAAGAAGAAAACCAAAGGTTAAAGGAGAATCGACTATAACTTAGAAAACTAGTATCACACAGAATGTGTGGGGATTAGGTTTCCCAGTTGTTATTTGCAATCAATGTTAGCTTAGTAACAAAGCATTCAATATTCACCGTTAGATGAAAACCTGATTAGATTCAAGATAATATTTATCAACCGTTAGATCGAAAAATTAGCTTGCCATACACACATGTACTTGACGATTTTGGGTTTGTGTAATCGTACCCAAACGTGTACAATAGTTGATTCAAGATTAGTCAACCAAATGGTTAGCCAAATGATAACTTTCATATCAACCATATTCTTCTTCACCATAACTAGTCCAAATGACTCAAATGAACTAGTTAGAGAGTTGTTCAATTGCTATGAGATCTTATGTACTACACAAGACACAATTGAAGCAAAAACGATGTGATTCACTCGAATCGATTCATGAACTATAAATCCACAGTTTGCAATAGAATTCCTTAGATAATTTAAATAAGTTCACGAACATCGATTTTAGACATAACCACTCAAGTTCACGGACTGGGTTCGCGGACTTAAGTAACCGGTTGGAGTTCACAAACTCCAGTAGAAATTCTCGGGTTCGAGAACTTCCGTCAGTTCGCGGACTTAAACCAAGCTTCAACTCCAGCAGAAATTCTCGGGTTCGAGAACTTCCATCAGTTCGCGCACTGAGTTCGCGGACTTAAACCAATCTTCAACTCCAGCAAAAATTCTAGGGTTCGAGAACTACGATCGTTCGAGGACTGGGTTGACTGCTCAAGTTCCGGTTTTCACTTGATCAACAAAGTTCGCAAACTTCGGTTCAAGTGCATAAGGACTTATACATATATGTGTTACCACAACAATGTTTATATCCCCCAGTGGTTATATAAACTCTCATTCCAATCGTTGAAACATTCTCAGAGGATGTCATATAGTTTTTATTCACGAACTAGTTTTCGTCAGAGCAATTTCCAAAGTGATTGAAACATAACATGACTTTCGTCACTACGCAAAGATGAATTCGGCTAAAGTGAAATCTTTACCAACACACATTTCGAGAAATAGATAATCGAGATATACTCAGCTCGAAATTTCACATGTGTATATCTTTAGTCTATATAGTAAAACGACTTTTGTCTCAAGATAGGAGATAGAGTAGATAGACTTTTGAGTGATAGATAAGTTCAAGTCTCCACATACCTTTTAGTCGATGAAGATCCATTGGTTCCTTGAGTAGTCTTTCATCTTGTATGATGATTTCCATGGAGTTCTTGAGCTCAACTACACTTTATATCCTAGTCCGAGACCTCAGCTACAGTAGACTAGAAATCAAGACTTTATAGTTTTGATCACTAACATTGACAAACATGCTTGATATAGCAATGTATGCGAGTTCGACCGAGCAGTGCTCTAACACTAGTGTCTCCAACTGGCAAAGTTTTGTTGCATTCCTTCAAGTTGAACTTTTAGTGCACCAATAACTCAACATAGTATGAAGCCTTTCTCATAGGATTGTAAATAGCCAAACAAGCAGGGGCCACTCGCCTGGAGATAAGATGTGACTCTAAGTTACTAGTTAATCAGATGAATGGAGTGTATGCGTTCAAGGAGGTAACATTGGCCTCGTATAGATCAAAGGCGCAAAGATTATTAAATTACTTTGCTGATGTAACCGTAACCCACATTGGTCGCCACAACAACAGACATGCCGATTGTTTATCCACGCTGGCATCAAAATTGCAGTTCGAAGGTTTAGAAGAGACCTTGACGATAAAGAGGAGGATGGTGGAATCAACATGGCTTTCACAACGCAAAGATACCGTGACCTACTATTAACGAACTCCTATTATTCAAGAACTCAGCAGCTCACTTTCTCAAGGAAAGGTCAGTCTCAAAACCCTGCAGAACTTCTTCATGCTCCATGGTATGCTATACCATCGAAACCTGGATGGTACCCTATCAATATTTCTCGGAGATGAAGAAGCACAGCTGCAGCTTAACCGCGTTCACGATGAAATTTGTGGGCAAATGTTGGTAGTAACGCTCTATCGACATCTTCAATGCCTGGGCTATTACTGGCCAGGAATGGAAACCCAATCTCGTTTACTCCAAAAGTCTTGCTATAATTTCCAAGTGCCGCCACATCAATTGGAGGTTTTCAACATAAGTTGTGCTGGGGACTGGAGATAACCATATATTAGCTATCTCCGCGGTGGAGTAGCTCATGCTAATCAAAAATATGCTGTCAAGATAAAGCAAAAGGCGAAGCGATTTGTATTTCACGAAGGGATCCTGTATCGCAAAAGCGTTGGAGGCGATCTATTACGATACCTCGATAAGATAGAGATTCCAACTATGTTGAAAGAGATGCATGAAGGGTAATATCAAGGGAAGAGGAAACTATATCTCCAGATACACGAGAAATACTATTGGCCAACCATGGAGGATGATGCATCATCATTTTTTCAAAGCTTCCACAAATGTCAAATTCATGGGAACCTTGTTGACGCACCTTCCACTCCTTTACACTCGATAAGAAGCCCATGGACATTTTATATCTGGGGACTTGACATTATTGGGAAGATCAATCCGCTGTCATCGAAGCAGCATGAGTATATCATAACCGCGACAGAATATTTCACCAAATGGGTTGAGGATATTCCTTTACGAGGAACTACAAGAGCAACGATTGCGGCTTTCATTAAATAGCACATCATTTGTCGTTTTGGTGTGCCTAAACATATTATCACTGATAACAGCACCCCCTTCGCCAACAAACAGGTACGGGAGTTTCTTGAAGAATATGGGATTAAACATGTCTTCTCCACCATTTACTATCCTCAAGGAAATGGACAGGATAAAAGCACCAACAAAATATTAATTTGGATTCTCAGTCGAACAGTACTTGACAACCCCAGAGAGTGGCACGAGCAGCTACCGATGGCGCTATGGGCGTATCAGATGGCACCTAGAAGTTCCATTGGGGTTTCTCTATATTCACTTGTTTACGGTGCAAACGTGATCATCCCAACATAAATCAAGATTCCGTCAGCCAGGATTGCAGCAGCAAGTGGGGTCCACTGGAGCGAGGCTGAATCATCTAACTCAAGAATCGCTGAGTTAGATACTCTGGATTCCAGAAGAAGCAAGGCAGAGGAACGTGCTCCAGTGTACATAAATAGGATCTCTAGGGCGTATGACAAGACTGTGAAGCCACGTCTTGAAGACAACCAAGTACATTTAGCAAGACATGTCTGCACCAAAATTCTCTCCAAAATGGGAAGGTCTCTACGTGATTACCAAGGCTTACAGTACCGGCTACTACAAAATAATTAAGGTGGATGAAGGCAAGTTAGAAGCAGTCATTAACGGAAAATGGCTCAAGGCATACCATTCTTGATCATTGTCCCTCTACTGTCTCATGACATGAAAATACATGCATTTTCATTACACATTTTGAATTATCAATTTATTCAGAAAAAAAAAAAAATTAATGGAAAAACTTCATCCATCTACCAAAAACCAATGCAATTCATTTATCAATAATGTTTAAAAAAATTGACAATAAGAAAGCGTGGCTTAGAAGAGGCCATCCAGCAGATTGTAGTTCCTTGAGAAAATCATCTTCAGCCTAGTTTGGTATCTCTTCATCCTATTCTTCAAGTTTTGAACTGCCTGCTCCACCTTATCTGATTCCGCCGCCAAGGCCTTCTCCTCTTCCAAGATAGCTTTCGCAGTGAGAACTACATTCATGAGGATACTAGCTCTATCAACTTTGATGATATCAAGACGCTTTCGCAACCAACCCACGTTGAACTCCATAGAGATATTCTCTATCTCAGCAATCATGGGAAGAAGGAAGTTTACCGTGGTGACCACAACAGATGAACATTGTCGAACTACATTCCTGGTCGCGATGTGGCCATACATTCTCCAAGGTCCACGGGGATATGCATGTTTGAGTTTGAAGGAAGAGGACTAGTTAAGTCATCGTTATAGATATCCATCACGCATGTGCCAGTAGGGTATCCCTGTAAAAATGGAGGATTATTCGCCTGATCACGAAGAACAAGCAACTGTTCAGAAAAGAAAAGGAAAAGAGGAACAAACCGGTATGATATTCTTAACTCGGAGAACACGAGCTGGGGATTCATCACGAGACCCAGATGCAGGTCATGCACGTTTAGCAGAAGACCCTGGATGGTATGAAGAAGACGATCCACTGTTGTTTGACATGATGAAGAAATGGAGTTTCTGCAAGAAAATCCTATCGCAAAACGGTAAAAAGTTGTTCAAAATTCCTACATATACATATATGTTGAGGAATGCCTAAAGGAAGACTAAAGCGGTTACGGCGAAGTCTACCCGATAGATAAGGATTCAACACCAACCAAGTCGTGCTTTCTTCCAAACCCTAATCAAGATCGGAAAGACCGTTGGGTATCCAAAAGGGACAATTCGACCAGCTCCGGGACATTTAAAGCATAGGACGGTGTTCATCTATGTGGTAAATATATATTTACTTTAGATTGATCGTTCTAGTATTTGGGTTGTCACCATCTCATGCCTACCCCACAATAATGCAACCATTATGTGCTAGGCAGGGGACTTAATGTTGATGGTGGATTTTAGTTCAAGGATAAAATTATAAAACCAATTTTTGTGCCGACATCCTGCAAAGGGTAAGGACATTTGACAAATGATGAGCGCAGAAATCCTCTCGTTTTATTTATTTGAAGCAATTCAATATATATACAAAATTCACCCAGAATGGTGCATGTAGCAATAATCCCAATATTCTGAGAATTTTTATAGCATTATTAATGCATGAATTGCCTTATGTTTCTTGTGATGTTATCAGAAGGACTCTCATTATTAGTGCGGCATGATGACTGATTGTTACTCTCAGCAGAGTAACTTGAATATCCAAGTATCAATAGTGAGTCATGCATGAAATACCTGTACATGCTATACCATTCTATAACAAAGAAAGTCTCGTATCGGCGTGCTTATACTAGCCCGATCAAGCATATTTAATTCCCTATGGGAAATATGGACTGTCCATGTCAGTCTCAGAAATTATCACGGCCACGTAAGTTGTCCGCATGATTTAACCAGCCTAAACGAACCCTATCATGAGAAGGCTATCACCTTGATGATCACCAGCGGGCCTATTTATGCCCTAGCCGGTCGAATATTACACTTTACTTCCCAGCATGCCAAAACGCCAGCCCTAAAATAGGGTGGCCACGCTTCTTTGGAAGAAGCTCGAGTGAGAAGGACTGCATAAGACAACCTCAAAATGATCGTGACCGTCCAACTTCACTAGCCTGATTGGACGTCTTAGATCGCACCATGAAAGATGGAGGAGGCGCCAACATGCACATTAGCGGGCCCACTCTATCCATACCCGATCGATTTTCTCACGACAAATCCATGGAGCAATAACCGTTTTCTCAAAACATAGCTGGCGTGATGCTTTGAAGGGTCGCAGAATTCCATTAATGTCTTAAATCGATCACAACCATCCAACTTCTCCATCATGTGTGGATGGCTTAGATCACTCCTAAGACCATCAGGAAGGTGCACACATGTTCATCATTAGCCCAATGTGGGCCCCACATTATTGGTTCCTCCAAAAGATGAGCATAACTTTCCAAACAGTTTGGCCAAAATCGTGTGTACATGCTGTTTTCAAAACCCTAATTAGGGTTCGTGGTGCTGCATAACTGTCGCAGTTCGATCACGACCATCCACCTTCGCAAGCTTGGATGGAGGGTATAGATATAGACTTAAAAGGTCCCAATCATGTCAATATGATCACTGTTGGCCCACCTTTGCGTGGAGCTGGTCGGCCTAGGAAGACTAGGACTCGATGACCTCGAAATGCGTGCTCGAAAGTGGCATGCTGAGCGGCTTCCAAATACTTTGCGGCAATGGATTTCTGCCGCAAATCGATCTCGACCACTCACCTTTGCCGGTAAATTAAGTGGCGTAGATCGCACCTTCATGAGACAAAGAGGTATAGGCACATACACTGGAAAACCGTCTATACGCAAGCCTGATCGGTCCCACCAAAAACATTATCCATGCTTAAATTCGGTCAAGCTGAAGAGTGATGCTTGCGCACCTCTTTAAAACCCTAAAAGTTATCAACGGTCACAAATATGTTCCGTAGATCATCTCGTCCGTCCAACTTTGCCAGCTTGGTCAGGAAGCCTAGGCTAAGAGTTAAACGACCAATGAGGTACCTTGATGATCACCGCCCGTCACTCTACCACAAGGAGTGATCGGCCATGGGATGGCCTTCCATGCGGCCTCTAAATAATCTCTCGAAGATGGTTGGGCATGCAACTATGGTGTAAGCCGCGGATTAAGAGTCTTAAAATAACAGCATGTTCAAACATATTCAAGGGATTGTTTGAAGGCCGCGTGGGCGGGCCATCCCTTGGCAGATCACTCGTTGTGGTAGAATGATGGACGTTGATCACCAAGGTGCCTCATTGGCTATTTAACTCTTAGCCTAGGCTGTCCGACCAAGATGGAAAATTTGGATGGAAGAGATGATCTGTGGCACATGTTTGCGACCGTTGATGGATTTTAGGGTTTTAAAGAGGTGCGCAAGCATCACTCTTTATCTTGACCGAAATCAAGCATGGACAAGGTTTTTGGTGGGACCGACTGGGCATGCGTGTAGACGACCTATCGGTGTGCATGTCCTTGCCACTTTATCTCATGAAGGTGTGGTCTAGGCCACTCAATTTGTCTGGCAAAGGTGAGTGGCCATGATCGATTTGTGACAGAAATCCTTTGCCGCAAAGGATTTTAAGGGGCCACGGCATGCCATCTTCGGGAATAAGTTTCGAGGAGCCTGGCCATGGTCCACCTTGGCCGGACGGTTACATGCGCAGGTGGCCCCATGGTGATCACGTTGATGCTCTCTGGACTTCCTCAATCTATATCTACACCCTCCATCCAAGCTGGTGAAGATGGATGGTCGTGATCAAACTGCGACATATATGCCATGCCGCAAACCCTAATTAGGGTTTTGGGCCGGTCGCATGTGCGTGACTTTAACTAAGCGTTTTGGCATGCTATGCTCATCCTTTGGTGTAGTTGCAGGAATTCCCACACTACACCCTTGTTAAGATTCTATAGAAATCTATTGGAAATCAATTAAACTTCAAAGATTTAAACGACACTTTACTATTCAAATCTCAGAAATGTTTACAGAATCATAAGAAATCAAGATTACAAATATTCTCTTGAAGTTTCTCTCTCCTCAAGACTCTTTCAACTCTCAAAAATACATCATCCTTTTCTAGATATATCGAGCCCTTTATATATGGATTTACATAATGGATGACATCTAAGTTTTCCTCCTATTTCGGATCTATTCTGCGATCTCATCGCGATCGCTACAATATTCTCTATCGCAAGAATGATGACCATCGCAGGATCAATATATTCTTCTTTGATTTCTTCCATCGTCAGTTTTTTTTGGATATTCTGTGACGCTCGTGAAACGTTGTTAAAGAATTGGCAGTGACGCTCGCAGAAACGTTGTTAATATCGCAGGAATAGCGTTGTAGCGATATTCTGGTCCTAAATCTTGCCTCTTCTCATGTATTTTCTGCGAAGAAGAGAAAATCATGAGAACTAATATTCTTTATTTCCCTCGCAACTTCTTTCCCTTTTATACTTTCTCCTTGAAAAGATTCCGTTAATCTAGCCTTTCCTACACGTGTTGTGAATTCCTCCGTTTACTGACACGTCTTTGCTCAATAGGTCCACCCCTTTTGCCTATAAAAGGTAGAATTAAATTTCAAAACTAATTTTCTTCTTATGTTTCTTCATCTTCTTCATTTGTCTACTTCGTCTTCTGTCTGCAACTTTTCTTCTTCTTCATATTCTTCTGCTACTGTTCTAATGGAGTCATCAAGGTATGTTTCTTGACTTATGACATTTATTTAAGCCAATTTTTAATTTCATTCTCCAATCTTTCTTATTTAATTCTTCATAACTTCCATGTTATGTCTTCTCTTCAGCGGAACTATCTCTAACACACAATCCACGATTCAAAACCCTAATACTCGCAAAAGACTGGCAGAAAAGAAGAAGAGGAGTTCTGCGAATGATAAGGTAGTAAGAAACCTAATAACAATATTGTTTCCTCTGTTTCTTATATGAGTTATTGTTCGCAAAATGACGAGAACCCTGTTAAGCCTCCCAAAAGATCTCTCCACTTTAAGACTCTTGGGGATAATCTCATGCTTCCCACGCTAACATCCGTGAGGACTACTCCCACACCATCGCAACCAAATATTTCTACTTTTGTTTGCGAGAATATCGCTACCCATACTTATACTTCTTCTAATCCTTTGACAGATCAGGCTTCTAAAATTGCTGTGACTGAGACTCCTTATAGTCCTTTATGGCCTTCAACTGTTATTTTTCCACATACTCTCCTCCTGATAACTCAACCATCACAAATGATCGTCAACTTGCTCTCATTACTACTTCACCTTCTACACCCCTTCCTTCATCAAACGAAACTTTTGCAGGTGTTGATGTTGCTTTTAAAATCTTGTCTAACATTTTAGACAATACTAGAAAGTCTTCCACTGACCCTCTTCAACATGAAGCTTGCGAGACTCTACTCAAGTATTTTGGCTCTGATTGCAATGCTTCGCGAGAATCTTTGGAAAATGAGATTGAAGCCCTGAGGAAAAGCCTTCAAGTTAAAACTGTTGAATGTGATACTTTGAATCATATGCTCCGCAACTCTTCTCTAGACTGCGAGAATCTTCGCAGAAAAAATGACGAGATGAAAGGTACATTTTTCTTGCCTCTACCCCCTTGTTCTTCTGTTTTATTTTCATATTTTCTGTACTTAGGCTTCCTTCTTAAATTCTTGATTCATATATTAGTTTCAAATCAGACTCGTTTCATAGAAAGACTCAAATTTGAATCTATCGTTGAAGAAGCTCGCGTTGAAAGAGATTCTTGGATGGATCAACATACTAGACTAGACAATCTTTACACTTATTCAATTGATCACATAAATAATCTTACTAATGAGAATAATCAATTATTGCAATGGCAGAATTTATTAAGTGGCGAGGTTGATCGCCTCTCATATTTGTTTTTTAAGGCTAATTTGGCGATGAAATCTTTATCAGATGAGAATAAAACTTTGTCCCAAGAAAAACATAGATTTTCAAGCTTGATGGCGATTTCCTCATAGCAATTAAGTAATCTTCAAAGCACATGTAATAATCAAGAGCAATCTCTTCGTTCTCTCAAGAATGAGCTCAAGGAATTAACTGAATCATCTGCTGCCGAGAAAGATAAACTTATCAAGGGTAGATTAACTCTTAGTTTTTGGGCCAGCGAACTTTAAGACCAATACTCTCAATTAAAGGAATCTCATTCTTTATTAGCAAAGGAAAACTCATATCTTCGCAACAAATAAGAAAGCATGAAATCTCGTCTGAAGGGTATGGTTGGCGATAAATTCGATGATGCCATGAATCAATGGGAGAACTGTTTATTTTCATTAATCCAAAACTTAACCTCGCGAAAAGAATGTAGTCAATTGACTGCCTCTCTTGTTGATCTTCTCATAAAATTTTGTGTTATATTCCTTGTGAGATTTTTGTCTAACTGATCTTTTATTATTTTGTTGCTCGCAGAATCCGAGAGAAATCTTCATTCTACCATCGCTGATCTGAACACTAAATTGGACAAAGTTCGCAAAGAAAACAAGGCTCTTCTTTCCAATTATCTTGAATCCCGCGACAAAGCAAAAATAAGACTTGATTATCTCGAGTAGTTTAAAAATATAGAGATTAGGAATCGTGATAGAGGTTTCCTTCGCAAGGTCCACCTCAGTGCTAAAGTTCTTGTGAACGAGATTCTGCTCTCCCATTCTCTCCCTCCTGTATATGTTCCTCCTCTAAAGGTTGATGATGATGAAATTCCTCTTCCCATGGATGAAGAATTAGAGTTTACTAAGGATGAGGAAAATACCACCCAAGAATATGGTGAAGAAGAAGCAAGAAGTCCTCCCAAAGAAGTAACTACAAGTGGCGAAGTAATCGCTGATGAAGAATCAAAAGAAGAAGAGACTCGCGATGAAAAGGATGCTAATGAAGTTAATAACTCTGGCGAAAATAATAAATCTGACGAGCAAGAAGAATGAATCTGGTGAAGCCATCGCTGAAACTTGAATTTTATCTTTGCATTCTTTTTCTTCTTCTTTATTGCGAGCGATGTAACTTTTGAGACTTTTAGAATTTAACTTTCAATTTAGCTTACTTTGAATATTTTCAAGGAAGATAATGAAATCTTACTTCTCTATTCCCCTAATTTCCCTTCATTATCTTTCTTGAAATGTAAATCATTTTCTGTATCTTCTATAAGGAATTGTGTTGTTGCATTATTCGCGAAAGTATGAATATATCTGCGATACAATGAATACTGCTGCGATGTTCAGAAAAATTCTGAAGGAATCTGCGATGTTAAGAATTTGCCTTCTTATATATAGTTCTGTGATGAATGAATATTTCCTGCAATCTTAAAATAGAATAGTTAATTGGTAAGATTATTCTTTTGGTCTTATTTTTCCTTCCTAGTTAAAGGTCTTATTTTGCCGAACTTTTTCTGTCTGCGACAAAATCGCAGGATTTCTTAACATTTGCATGTAAAGACCCTTTGATCTTGTCTTATCCATGTTCTTTCATAATCTTTGCGACAATATGATAAGTATAAACTCTCTGTCAAGAATTTAGCCTTATGACATTGTCGTCTTGCGATGAAATCGCAGGACGTCTTTACACTTTCATGTAAAAACCCATTGATCTCATCTTAACTTTTGGCTTGTTGCCTCTGTATAATTTACGTCACGCTACAATATGACAGGCCTAAATATTCTTGCGATCATAAAGCCCCATGACATTGCCGTCTTAAGACACTTATCAGCTCCCTAATGGATGGTGCCGCCCTTATCTTCCCCCTGGTTGCCCCTTCAAGGAGGGCACATCGGCCATACAAGACTATCTCCTCCCATCCAGATTTACCAACAACCAGCTGTTTTCGTAGCCTCTTATCCTTTATGCCTATATGGCTTATAGTTACAAGACTGCACCCTAAGTGGGGTTTTCTTCAGGCCAAGTGCATCATAGCCAAGACTTACCAAGAATGGCAAGGGAGTTTCGTACGCCCTTGGAACCCTTGGCTCAACCGTGTACCTCGGCGCCTTGGTCATACTTTGCACTTCTTGGAAGAGATTCTCGGTCGTCCAACCAGGGTATAACCATATATAGTTGGAAATCCATGATCTCTCTCCCGGATAGGTTTTCTTTAACCCCAACATCTGCATGACTCAGGATCCAGCAGCGGTATAACCTTACCCCTGAATCATGTCAAGAGATACCCCCTCCTATGACGCGCTTTTAGGTCTTACATTTGCCTCTTATGAAATTTTATTCGCGAACTAGGGTGCACGCCATAAAGGTTTGTCCCATTATTTAATCTCTGCGAAATTTTATTCGCTTTTCTTGCGATGATGCTCGCTGCTCTTGTTGTGCTTTATTATCAGAAGAATTTTTCAATTGTAAGAGAGATAGAGAAGAATTTATTATCTGTGTCATCGTATAACATACCAGTATTTCTTATCTCGCAGAAGATGTCATTGATAATACCTCTTCAGAAATAATCTATTCCACGGTCTATCGAGTCTTTGACCAACATCTCTTCCTTCAGGATCCACTAGTTTGTATGCCCTGGTTCCAACTATCTCTTTAACGATGTATGGTCCATCCCATTTTCTCGCCAATTTTCCACCACTTTCTCGCTGATAACTAGGCGTTTCTCGCAGTACTAAATCGCCAGGTTGGAATTCGTGCTTCTTAACACGTTTGTTGTACTCGCGAGCTAATCTGCGTTGATAATTCTCCATATGTTATAGAGTTTGTTCTATTTTTTCTTCTAATTCATCCAACATATTCAGTATCATACCGGCACTTAAATTTCTTTCCTATGTTTCTCTTTTTGTTGTAGGAATAACAACTTCTGTTGGTAATACAGCTTCTACCCCATATGTCAAACAAAATGGTGACATTCCAGTTGCTTCTCGTCTAGTTGTGTTGTAATCCCATATTGCATTATGTACTTGCTCGCACTATGCTCTGTGGTATCCTTCTAACTTCTTTTTCAAGATGTCTGCGATTGGTTTATTAGTTTCCTCAGCCTGACCATTTGCTTGTGGGTATAAAGGAATAGACTTTCCACATTTTATCTTAAATGCATTGAGTAACAATTCTATATTCCGTCCCTCAAATTGCTTTCCATTATCAGATACTAATTGTGCTGGAATCCCAAATCTGCAGATTATATTTTCAAAGATGAATGTAAAAATATCTTTATCGTGAATATGTTGTACTGCCTTTACTTCTCCCCATTTTGTGAAATAATCTGTTGTGACAATCAAATATCTTCTTTGTACAGAACCAGGTACAAATGGTCCCACAATATCTAACCCCCATTTCCCAAAAGTCCATACACTTGTTGAAGATGATAATGGTGCTCCTGGTGCATGTATCTTTTTTCCCTATCGCTGGCAATCCTCGCAACACCTTGAGAGTTGCTTTGCATCCTCATGCATATATGGCCAGTAATAACCCTGCATTTTTGTTCTATATGCTAAATATCTTCCTCCACTGTGATTACCAGTGTCACCACTATGTAACATATTTAATACTTTTTGTCCTTCTTCTCTCGTCAAACATCTTAGCGATGGTCCATTAAAAGATATGCGATATAACACTCCATCTCTTAGCTCATAATTGGCTGCCCTACTTTTCAACTTGTGTGCTTCTAATATATTTCTTGGAATTTCTCCTCTCGCCAAGTATGCATGAAGATCTGCTCACCAATCCGTGATATTGCTCGTGGGTTCTCCCTCGCCAGCCTCTACCATCATTACATCTGTCTCTTTTTCTTCTTTATTTATCGATGGAAATGAAAGTGTTTGAATTTTTATGCACCTTGCCAATGGATTTGTCATCATACTAGATATGAAAGAAAAAGCATCTGCAAGTCTATTATCTTTCCTTGATATTTGTCTCCATTTTATTTTTGGAATTCTCGCAGATAATTCTTCAACAAATCTTTTGTATTTTCTCAAGGATGGTTCATTTGTTGTGTATTCTCCTTTTATCTGGAGAATAACCAATTGTGAATCGCTGGTGATTCTCGCATTTTCCAAATTCATTTCTATCGCAAATTTTAAAGCATGGATCACGGCCTCATACTCTGTCTCGTTATTAGTTGACGCAAATTCAAGTCTAAATGAAAAAGCTATTTTTTCTCCTTCTGGCGATATGAAAACAACTCCAATTCCATTTCCTTCTCCATTGGATGATCCATCCACTAATATCTCCCATATATTGGGTTCTGTTAATAGCTCTTTTGGATCTCCACATTCCTCTTCTACATCCATCATCTCTTCCACAGCTTTATCATCTTCTAAAGGAAATTCAGCTAAGAACTCTGCGATGACATGTGATTTTGGCGAGGATAAAATTTCATATTGTATATCAAAGTGTCCTACTTGTGCATTCCATCTCTCAACTCTTCCTGATCTCTTTGAATTTTTCATTACTGACTCAATTGGAACTTTCGTTAACACTTTGACCTTATGTGCTTGAAAATAGATACGAAGTTTAAAAGTTGCATGTACTAATGCTAGAATTAGTTTCTCAATCTTGGAATAATTTCTCTCTGCAGAATTGAATGTTTTGCTGATATAGTAGATTGGTTTTTCTACCCCCGCGTCTACTCGCAGCAATACTGCACTTAGCGCGTATGTGGTTGTCGCGATATAGATCAATAATTCTTCTCCTGGTTTAGCTTTCTGTAAGATAGTTATGTTCGTTAAATGTTCTTTTATTCCTTGAAAAGATTTTTCACATTCATCTGTCCACTTGAATTTTTCTCCCTTCTTGAGTATATCGAAAAAATATTTGCACTTGTTTGAAGATCGCAAAATAAACCTTCCTAGCGAGGCTAAGAGTCCATTTAATTTTTGCACATCTTTTACCGTCGCAGGGCTAAGAGTCCATTTAATTTTTGCACATCTTTTACCGTCGCAGGTGTTGGCATATCTCAAATTGCTTGTACCTTTTGTGTATCAACTTGTATTCCTTCTTTTGATATAATATACCCCAAAAATTTCCCTGAAGTTACTCCAAAAGTACACTTATCAGGATTCACTTTAATATTGAATTGCCGCATTTGATCGAAGATCTCTTTCAAATCTTGCACATGATTCTCAACTTCTTTTCTTTTGATCAGCATATTATCTACATACACTTATAATGTTTTGTGGATCCACTTTGCAAACACCTTCTCCACCATTATTTGATACGTTGCACCAGCATTTCGTAAGCCAAATGGCATCTTTGTGTAACAATATAATCCTCTTGGGGAAAAAAATGCGGTATGTTCTTGATCTTCTTCAGCGAGAGGGATTTGATTATATCCTTTATACCCATCCAACGATGATATTCTTGCATTTCCCGCTGCTAATTCAACCATTTGTGGGATATCTGGCAATGGAAAACTATCTTTTGGACAAGCCTTGTTTAAATTAGTAAAATCTATACAAATTCTTATCCCTTTGTTCTTCTTCGGGACCACCACCATATTTGCAATCCATTCTGGATATTTTGCTTGACTGATAATTCCTGCATCGAGCATTTTCTGTAATTCTTCCTCTATTTGAGAATGGTATGTTGTTGCGATTTTTCTTATTCTTTGCTTGAATGATCTTACATTTTTGTTGATTTCTAATTTATGACATGCTATTGATGGATCTATCCCCGGTATTTCATCCATATTCCACGCGAAGATATCTTTATATTCTCGCAAGAGATTTATAGTTCTTTCTTCCTCATCTGCCTCCATTCTAGTCCCAATTTTTAGTATTTTAGGCTCTTCTTTATTCCCAATATTTACTTCTTTTGTTGGTTCCGCAGCAGTGTAACTGGATTCAGGTTCTCCCATTGGTGTTGGTGTTTTCATAATTCTCGTGAATTCGTCTCCCTCTCGCGAAATTTCACTGGGCACTCATTTTCACTCCTTTGCTCTCATCATGTAAACTTTAAACTTTTCTTCCTTCTTTGATTCTCTCGCTAGTTATCTGCGAGCTTTTCGCAACTTTGGACGGTTTTCACAATTTTTCACTTCAATTTGGTAACATAATTTTGCAAAATACGTATCTCCTCTAATTTCTCCAATTCCACTAGGCATAGGAAATTTAATGCACTGATGCAACGTTGATGCTGCGGCCTTGATTGCATGTATCCATGGTCTTCCCAATATCATATTGTATGGTGATTCCATATCTACCACGCATAATGATACTTGTGTTTCAATTTCTCCTAGTGGAATTCGTACCACTATTTCGGCTTTAGGTTTTGTTAACGGTTTTCCAAAGCCATGAATATGATATGTTGAATTAAACATTTCTTCATCCTTATATCCCATTTTCTTAAAAGTATGATAGAACATTATATCCACAGAACTTCCTGCATCTACCAAAGTTCTATTCATAGCCCATTCTTCTTCGGATTTTATTGATTCTCCCATTCTCACTGGTATAGCGGATATCGTAATTACCAAAGAAGATGTATGACTTAGATTTTCTTCTGGTATTTCTACTACTGTAAATGTGATATCCTGCTTTTCCCAATCTTTTAATGATGATATCTTCTCCACTATCATAATCTTCCTTCCTTCAAAATCCCATTTATGTATCTTCCCCTTAATGTTTTCATGAAATATATCAACCATTGCTCTTGTTACCATATCACATTCCAATTTTCTACAATCCTTTTCGATTCTGATCATTCTTCCTTCAATTATCTCACCAATTTACTTAATGATTTCCTTAATCTTGAACAATTCTTATCTTCTTCTTCGCTTTTTCTTCAATTTTCGTTAATTCATTCCCTGTTTCGGGCGCCAAAATGTAGTTGCAGGAATTCCCACACTACACCCTTGTTAAGATTCTATAGAAATCTATTGGAAATCAATTAAACTTCAAAGATTTAAAAGACAGTTTACTATTCAAATCTCAGAAATGTTTACAGAATCAGAAGAAATCAAGATTACAAATATTCTCTTGAAGTTTCTCTCTCCTCAAGACTCTTTCAACTCTCAAAAATACATCATCCTTTTATGGATCTATCGAGCCCTTTATATAGGGATTTACATAATGGATGACATCTAAGTTTTCCTCCTATTTCGGATCTATTCTGCGATCTCATCGCGATCGCTACAATATTCTCTATCGCAAGAATGATGACCATCGCAGGATCAATATATTCTTCTTTGATTTCTTCCATCGTCAGTTTATTTTGGATATTATGTGACGCTCGTGAAACGTTGTTAAAGAATTGGCAGTGACGCTCGCAGAAACGTTGTTAATATCGCAGGAATAGCGTTGTAGCGATATTCTGGTCCTACATTTGGGGAGACCGACCATATGGGGACCACATTGGGCCAATGGTGAACATATGTGTACCTGTCTGATGGTCCTAGGCGTGATCTAAGTCATCCAAACATGCTGGATAAGTTGGATGGTTGAGATCAATTTAAGACGCTAGTGGAATTTCCGCGACCCTTGAAAAGCCTCACGCCCATCATGTTTTGGGCAAACGTTCATGTCTCTATGGACATGTTGTGTGCAAGCCGAACAGGTAGGGACATAGTGGTCCCACTAACGTATGCATTAGCACCTCATTGATCAAATGCCAGACGATCCAAGCCGTCCAACTAAGCTGGAGAAGTTTTTTGAGACTGTCTTTGGAAGTCTTTGCTCATGCGAGCCACTCCATGGAAAAACGAACCATCTTAACCACCCTATTTTAGGGCTGGCGTTCGATGGGTGTTTTGGGAGTACAACATGTGTTCGACCGGCTAGGGAAAAAACGGGCTTGTTGGTGGTCATTACGGTGATCGCCTGCTCCTGCTAGGGTTCGTCTAGGCTGGTTAAATCATGCGGCCAACTTGCATGGTCGTGATCGTTTCTGAGACTGATTTGAATAGTCCGGGTTTTCCTTAAGGAAATTAAATGCGTTCGATCGAGCTGTGAGTGCATCGACTCGAAATTCTCTTTGTCAGAGAGTAGCATGTACGGGTATTTCGTGCATATCTCAAAATTGGCACTTGGAGATTCATGTTACTCTGCGGAGAGTGAACATTCAGTCATCATGTCATGCTAACAATGAGAGCTCAACTAGGAACATCACATGAAACACTAGGCTAATCGTGCATTGATTAATAATGCCAAAACTCACAGAATATTTGGGATTGTTGTTATATGCACCATTTTGGGCGAATTTTGTGCATTTATTGAATTGCTTCGAATAAATAAAGCAAAGAAGTATTCATCACTCATCAAACGTCTTTATCCTCTGCAGGATGTCAACATAAAAATTAGTTTTACAATTTTAGCCCTGAACTAAAATCCACCATTAACACTTTTGTAATTGAATATTTTTGGATTCAAATTCATACTTGTATGTAATTTGTTGTCCAAGGGAATCCTTCTTTTCTTTTGAAATTAAGGTCACTCTTGTTGTTCTTTAAGGAACGACATATTATGGGGAAGAGATCTTTTGTACTTGTGCTTAATTGCCAAATCTTTGTGGGGAGTGCGGCTGTGGAATATTATAGGGGTCATCTTGTATCTTCATAGACTCCTTGATAAATGAATTTAACTTCGGCTTTATGATTGCATCTAAATAAGATGATATATACTTACTTTTGTTCATGAAGCATCTCTTACGGAAATTTCATTAGGATCCCGTTCTTGTACCTTTGCCAATTTTATTGGAAAAAAGAGGGAGAATTAATATGTAGTTCATACTACAAATACATATGGTTTTCGGATCATTATGTAAGGGGGAGTGATTTCCATGTGAGATGGAGTATTGACTAAGGGGGTGTGACATATCACCATAGTGTTATTGTTGAAGTTGTGATGAAATTGGACTTTGACGCTGTGTAATGATACTATGACACTGTATAACAATGATTGAGAACTCTTGTTTTCTCGTTGTTATAGCTATAGATTTTCAACAACGATGATGCTAAACTTACAACCTTTGGGATCATTGGAGTACTTGGAAGTGACGAAGATTTCGAGTAATGTTGAAGATTAGACATGTGGAATAAGAGCTACAAAGTTTATTTATATATTTTTTGTATTCCATATGTATTGATAGTTTTGTCACTAAAATTGACAAAGAGGGAGATTGTTAGAGCATTGCTCGGTCGAAATCGCATGCGTTGCTATCTCAAGCATGTTTGTCAATGTTAGTGATCAAAACTATAAGTCTTAATTTCTAGTCTACAATAGCTAAGGTCTCGGACTAGGATAGAAAGTTTAGTTGAGCTTAAGAACTCTATGGCAATCATCATACAAGACGAAGGACTACTCAAGCAACTGGTGGATCTTCATCGACTAAAATATATGTGGAGACTTGAACTTATCTATCACTCAAAAGTCTATCTACTCTATCTCCTATCTTGAGACAAAAGTCGTTTTACTATATAGACTAAGATTATACACATGTGGTATTTCGAGCCGAGTATACCTCGCCTATCTATTTCTCTAAATATGTGTTGGTAAAGCTTTCACTTTAGCCAAGTTCATCTTTACCTAGTGATGAAAGTCATGTTAAGTTTCAATCACTTGGAAAATTGCTCTGACGAAAAATGGTTTGTGAATAACAACTATATAACGTCCTCTGAGAATGTTTCAATGATTGAAATGAGAGTTTAGACAATATAACCAATGGAGGATATAAGCATTATTGTGGAAACACATATGTGTATAAGTCCTTATTCCTTGAGCCAAAGTTTGTGAACTTTGTTGGTCAAGAGAACCGGAGAAGTGCGTGAGCTTCAGTCCGCGAACTGGCGAAGTTCTCAAACCTGAGAATTTCTTCTGGAGTTTGTGAACTCCATCCGGGAACTTAAGTCCGCGAACCCAGTTCGCGAACTTGAGTAGGTTATGTCTAAAAACGATGTTTGTGAACTCATCTCTATAAACTAAGGAATGCTATTGCAAACCCTGGCTATATAGTTCATGAACCGATCCGAGTGAATCAAATTGTTTTTGCTTCAATTGTATCTTGTATAATACATAAAGATCTAAGCAATTGAACAACTCTCTAACTAGTTCATTTGAGTCATTTGAACTAGTTATGGTGAAGAAGAATGTGGTTGATATGAAAGTTATCATATGTCTAACCATTTGGCTAACTATTGTTGAACCAAATAATGTACAAGTTTGGGTACGGTTTTCACAAGCCTAAAAACATGCATTTCATGTGTGTATAACAGCTATGTTTTTTATCTAACGGTTGATAAATATTATCTTGAATCTAATCAGGTTTTTATCTAACGGTGAATATTGAATGCTTTGTTACTAAGCTAACATTGATTGCAAACCCAAATTTGAAATACTATATAAAGGAGAACTCTAGCAACTGGGAAACCTAATCCCCACACATTCTGTGTGATACTAGTTGTGCTAATCTAGAGTTAATTCTCCTTTAACCTTTGGTTTCTTCTTCTAAACCAGGTTAACGACTTAAAGACTTCATTGGGATTGTGAATCCAGACCGATACTACTTTTATCATAGTTGTGTGATCTGATCTTGTTGTCTATATCGTACGAGTACAATTGTAATAATTGGATTGAGATTTCTATCTCCGATAGGCAATATATAAAATTAGTCACAAACATCTTCATCTCATCGTTTGTGATTCCACAATATCTTTTTTCGCCGCGTCGATTAAGACTATTGTGAAATGATTGATAAAGTTGAGATGTTCTTCGGAAATATAGTCTAGTTTTATCAATTGGTTCTTGTTCACCGTGATTTATCAAAAGACGGAACAAAACTCGTAGGTATATTCGTGGGAGACGGATTTATCTATTACCATAGAATTTTCTGTGTGATACAGATTGGTTTATTAAAGTCTTCGACTTTGGATCGTAGCAACTCTTGGTTGTGGGCGAGATCAGCTAAGGGAATCAAGTACGCAATATCCTGATGGGATCTGTAGTTGCAAGATTTCCTACACTACACCCTTGTCAAGAATCTATGAAAACTAAGTCATAATTGTGGAAGAACAACAACACTTTTATTAAATTCACTTTCAGGAAGATTTACAAGAAATATTAAAACTCAGAAGTACAACTTTCTTTCTAGAGTTTATCTCTCCTCAAAGTTCTCTCAGCTCTCAAAATGCATCATCCTTCTCTGGATCTATTGTGCCCTTTATATAGGGATTTACATAGTGTAAGACAGCTAAGATTTCCCCATAATTCGGATCTACTTTGCGATCTCATCGCCATAACTTCAGTCTTCACCATCGCCAACTTTATAACCATCGTGAAGCAGACTTATTCTTCATATATCTTTAATCGTTAATCGTTATATCACTCTTCTGTGACACTCGCCAAATGTTGTTGAAGAGTCTTGCGATAATCTCGTCAAAGTGTCGTTAATACTTGTAGAAACGTTTGGGCTTCTCGCAGAAATGTTGTTAGTATCGAGGGAATAGCGTTGTAGCGATATTCTGGTACTACATCTTGCCTCTTCTCATGTCTTTTCTGCGAAGAAGAGAAGATCATGAGAACTAAGAATGCCATAATCGTTTATCTTTTTTGCTTTCCCATTCTGACACGTTTCTATGTACTTCGCCAGCTGCTTTCACGAGTTTCTTTCTACCAATAAATTTTTGACACGTCTTCTGTAACCGCTGAAATCTGACCATCCACGTCTTTTCTTTGCATTAATTACATTCATCCTTTTCGAGAATTTTCTTCTTCTATAAATACTCTTCTCATTCCTCTTCTTTTTTCTTTTACTTTCTTCTTCTTTCTCTCCATATTCTCTCTTTCAAGCATAATATTTTGTTCAATTACATATTTTTCAAACAAATTATTCGCAGAGTTCTCTGAAGTTCATCATTTTACCTCTTTACTTACTATTTTCTGATTCTGCTTTTCTGCTACGTTTTGTTGTTGTCTCTTTTTCTGCGAGACGCTCGTCATCAGCTTTCACATCCTCTTTTCGTTCTATCGCATCAATCATTAACCTTTCACATTTCTGTTGTTGCTTGATTTTGCACTTCCAATTGCTATTCTTTTCAGCTCTTTCTTTGCAAGACTTCATATCGATTTCATAACATTTCTTGCTTTCTCCCCAATCTCCTTTAATAACTCCGACACCTTTTGGATGAGGAAATTTGATACACTGGTGATAAGTAGATGCTACACCCAATATCCCGTGTAACCAGGGTCGTCCTATCAAGGCATTGTAAGGTGATTCGATGTCCACAACACATAATAAGATTTTTGAAGATATTCCTTGTAACGGTATCTGCATTTCAATTTCCCCCTTTGGTTTGTTAGCTGTGCCATTAAAACCATAGATTTTGTATGTTGATGGAATTAGATCTCCGTCTCTTCCTCCCATGGTTTTAAAGGTATGATAAAATAAGATATCAACAGAACTCCCTGTATCTATTAAGACTCTGTTAATAGCCCGAGAATCTTCAACTTTACTATCATTCTCTTCATCTTCTTCTTGCATCTGTTTTGGATTAATATTTAATCGTACGACCAGTGGATTATCGTGTTGCTCGCCAACCTCAGGTACATCTTGCGCAGTGAAAGATAGAGTTTGCTTCTGCCACTCCTCTAATGGCGAGGATCTCGCGATATTCAATATCTCTTTTCCATCTGTGTCTCTCGCGAAGACCCTGCTTAAGATATTGTCAGGAAAGTCCTCTATAGTTATGCGTGAATGTACAATAGAATTACAAAAATAATTCTTTGCTTTGGCTCCAACTTCTATTACGAATGTTTCTGCTCCTTTTACAGCATTCACTCTGCGAGTTTCTGGTGCTGGCGGTAATTGTTGAGATTGTGGATGTCCTACTAGAAAATGATTTAACTTTCCCTGATCAATCATCCTCAAGATTATTCTCTTCACATTCCTACAATCGTTTACTGTGTGACCATGAAAATGATGATAAAGACAGAATTCTTGACTTCGATTGTTTGGATGGGGTTCTTTTCCCATGTTCCACGGAGAGGGTATATTTTCCATTAAAATGATAGCTTCCCAAATCTTTTCTATGCTAGTATTGAGAGCTGGCATCTTAATTTCTTCCCAGATTATCCTATGATTACCTTGTCCTTTAAAATTATTCTGCCTTTGTCCACCATAAGTTTCTTGAGGTTGATCGAGTCTTTGAATCTTATTATTACCACCGCGATTATAATAATTCTTTTCCCTTTCATATTCTTCCTGATCTCGACTGCCCATCGCTACTAATTTCTTCTGGTTATCAATCACCACTTTCTCTTGTTGTGTCTGCGAGGTGCTCGCCACATTATTTATCATTTTAGGAAGAAAAATTCCACTTGTTGCTAGCGAGCTGGTGTTCACAATTGGATATGATTCCATCTCATTTTGTTTCTCCTCCAAAGCAATATATTCTTCCTGTAGCTCTCGCAATTCTGTCATGGTAATTGTATTTTTGATTCTGAAAATTTGAATGTACAACAAATTAGTCGCAAACATTGCGTTAATAAAGGATAAGATCAGATATCTTTCATCCACTCTTCCAGACATTTCGCTGCACATTGATTTCCATCTTATAGTTAAGTGCTTCAGACTCTCGGAAACTCTTTGTTTTAGCCCAAACACATCTTCAATACCCGGTCGCGATGAATTGTTGCTGATGTACGCTCCTAAAAATGTAGCTTGTAAATGATCAAAAGAAGTTATAGTATTCTTTGGTAACCCCTCAAACCATTTCAACGCCTCGCCAGTTAAGCTAGATGCAAAATACTTGCATAATACAGCATCATGATTCTCCCACTGTAGCATACATCTAACATAAGCTTTAACGTGTTGAACATCACAAGTAGTCCCATCAAAAATGCTGGTTAATACTGGTAAATTTCATTTTGGTGGTATTCCTCTTAACTGTACTTCTTAAGTAAATGGAGTCCTCGCAGCTTCTTCAATAGCTTCATCAAGTTTCCTTATACCTCATTCTCTTCTATTGCTTATCATTCCTCACATTTATGCTAATTCTCTCAAAATTTGCTCATTCTCAACTGAATTTTGTTCCATTGGCCTTTTTAATGCAGTTTCCCTTCTTCTGCGTTCTTTTCTTTCTTGTCTTGTGAGATTTTGCGTATCTCCTTCTTCATCATCATCCTGTCTTTCTATGCGATTTTCTCTTACACCATCCTCTTGAAATCGCAATTGCCTATCTTCTTCTCTGCGAATTTCTTCATTTCTCCGTATCTCTCTTCGCTGTCTCTCTATTCTCCTTTGTCTCCTATCATACTCCTCTTGAATATTATCATTATAGCGATTTTGTGTACGTCTTCTTTCTCGATTTTCATGATTATTTTGTCGTACTGCCTCTCGAAATTCTTGCTCTTCTACTTCTGCTCTTAATCTTTCTCTCTCGCAAGCCAAGCGCGCTTGTTCAATATAGTATCTTTCAATTTCTTCTTCAATTATTCTTTGATTCCTTCGATTCTCTCGCCCATGCAATATCCTCCTACCTTCCTATGAATTATCTTCTTCAATTTGGTTGTTTCTTCCCTCTTGATTTCTATTATCACGCAGATTATAATGATCGCCAATTATCTCTCCTTCTCTATGACGTTGTTCTCCATTTAAATTTTGTACTTCTTCTCTAATATTTCTCATTGGGGAATTTCGCCTTGGTTCTTCCCTGAATGATCTTGAATTTGATCTTACAGTACTTCTTGACCTCCTTCTTTGTAACCTCAAATTCTCCATTCTTAGTTCATGATTTTGTCTTGTTAGATTCGCACGTTCCTCCGCCTCTAATCTCCTTTCTTCCTGTGTTCTTTTCCTCAGATCATCTACTGTTCCATTTTCACGTCCCACGTGAACTAATTCCCCAGCCATTCTTTGATTTCTTTCTCCTTCTTCACCATTTCTTAATTGTCGATTTTCTGTTTCTTCTATTGAATCCGACCTCCAAGTGTGTACGCTTACTCTATCATAATCCTCATCCCTATTTTGCGATTTTGCTTGTTGATTCGGCTGTTGATTTGAATTTTCTACTTCATTTCTTGTTCTATTTCTTCCTGATCTTATTCTTAAAGATTCTTCTAATTCACATGTTCCTTCACCTGCAAGTCTTTTGTTTCTCCTCACAGTTATTGGTGGTTCTGATGTGTTTCTTCTCCTTCTAGCCATTTCTCCAATTCTAACAATTATTTTCAAATCTTCAAGTTGCAATTTGAGATTTCTTAGACTGATTCTCCCTGTTTCTGGGCGCCAAAATGTAGTTGCAGGATTTCCTACACTACACCCTTGTCAAGAATCTATGAAAACTAAGTCATAATTGTGGAAGAACAACAACACTTTTATTAAATTCACTTTCAGGAAGATTTACAAGAAATATTAAAACTCAGAAGTACACCTTTCTTTCTAGAGTTTCCCTCTCCTCAAAGTTCTCTCAGCTCTCAAAATGCATCATCCTTTTCTGGATCTATCGTGCCCTTTATATAGGGATTTACATAGTGGAAGACATCTAAGATTTCCCCCTAATTCAGATCTACTTTGCGATCTCATCGCCATAACTTCAGTCTTCATCATCTCCAACTTTATAACCATCGTGAAGCAGACTTATTCTTCATATATCTTTAATCGTTAATCGTTATATCACTCTTCTGTGACACTCGCCAAATGTTGTTGAAGAGTCTTGCGATAATCTCGTCAAAGTGTCGTTAATACTTGTAGAAACGTTTAGGCTTCTCGCAGAAATGTTGTTAATATCGCGGGAATAGCGTTGTAGCGATATTCTGGTACTACAGGATCATAAGCATAAGAGCATAACTGTACCTTGGATCAGTATGAGATTGATTGGGGTCCAACTATAGTCCAGACCGAAGTTAGATTGGAGTAGGCTAGTGTCTGTAGCGGCTTAATACATCGTATGTTTAATATGGACTAGGTCCCGGGGTTTTTATGCATTTGCGGTTTCCTCATTAACAAAATTCTGGTGTCTGTGTTATTTCATTTTTCGCATTATATTGTTTATCTTTATAATTGAAATAATATAGGTTGTGCGTTGAAGATCAATTAATTAGAATATCCAACTTTTGGTTGTTGATTTACATTGATTGACACTTGGATATTGGTCTTTGGTACCATCCAAGTTATTTCTTGTATTTTATTAAAGACTCGTTGATTTCTATTAGCTTGAGTAAATAAAAACATGAGAGAGATAATAACTGCTTGAGATATTTCTATCAAGATTGAGTCTGACTGTCTAATTGATTCTCTAGAAATAAACTCGAAGTTTGTCCATACAGATTGCTATTTTGAAATATTGGGTGTGGTTGTTATACCCCCGCTTTTTCAGATACAGCTTAAAAGGCGAGCTAGGTCATGGCTGAAAACTGACAGAATTCCTCATGAATTTTTCCTGAGTTTTACTGTCGGGCTGTTTTCACATCCTAATGAGCTCAAAACCTAAATATTCCTGGGTTTGAAGATAAGAAACTATTTTCTGATTATAATGGAGGGGGGAACGTCAAAATCTGAGTTCGTATGAGAATTCTACATCGACTTTAGTGAGGGTCTCACATATGAATTTTCTGACTACGAAATTTCATGAATTAGCACAAACTTATATGAATCATCTCAGCCATCCAACTTAAATAGTTTAGATTTAATTTGGGCCAACCAATATGATGTCAAAATGGCTATAAGCCACCATTCTCCTATAGGGACCGATCACCATATCATTAATGTACATGGATAGCTCCTGGAAGCTACTTACACATGACCACCCGCCACCTAGCTTGCGCGTGATTGGTCATAATAACTAGGTCTTGCAAACAAGACCCATTCAGCAGCCTGCTACATATTTTCCACGAAAATACTCGAGACATCAAACATGTCACAAACTGGGGATACTTACTGGGGTATTGGTCTGGAGGTTTATAGCGTGCGGCGTGCAACGCGCCCATTACGAGAATGTGTCAGGAAAGGACGAACAGCTAACAATGATGAGAGTAGTGGGTGAAGGTGTGACCACGTGATGATCACCTCTTACACAACCCCACTACTCCACTACTTAATCTTCTCCACTTCTTATGAGGTCAGGGTTGCGCTCAAATGACTTGTATAAATAGGTTTTCAACCTATTTCGACAATGAGAACACAAGTGTTATCAACACAGTATCCAAAAAACATCAAGAACTGATAGCTTATATTCTGCAAGCCAGTTCCACATTCTGATACAAGTCATAAACAACCACACCTTCATAATTCAACATTCTGATCTCAAACACCTTCTTCGCTTCCCTCCCTAAGATCAACCCATTCTCCTTCACGTTGTGACCGAATTAAATCTGGAACGACCATTTCTTGGTTTAGGCTAGAGTATTACATATTTATCTCTCGAATCTAAAAGTACCCCCGTGCAGTGCATTATTTAGGGTTTGAATTCGTTTCTCATCAACACACCCAAATTTACCAAAAAAAAAGCATAACCAGTTTTTACCCTCAAACAATTGGCGACCACAGTGGGAGATTGATCTATAGGTTGTAAAAAATTATTTCCCCTATCCCGTTTTTAATTTCCTAAATTTTTCAATATGGTTAATCTTAGGAATTGTTCAGAAACCCTCAATCCCAATTTTACTTCTCCCATCACTGGCAATACTTCACGTGTTATTCTTGAATCGGTTCTTTCATTCAAAACCCTCGTCGAGGCTATGGAGTCTCAATATTTAATAACTATTCATTATTTGATGAAAATCTTGAGTGATATTGTCAGTAATCAAGCTACTATTGTCAAGACGCAAGATGGAGTATTTGCGCTTTTGAAAGTCCCCACAGATCAATTATCAAAAGAACCAATGTGCAATTATTCTAAAGGAAACGCCACCAACAATTCATTTTGGATCAATACTGATGGTACTATTCTTTCTTCCAAGATTCATAGCCTATGGTCACATCGAATGGAAAGGCATCCACCAACCTAACGTGTCTGTTCATGAAAATCGAGAGTTGTTTCCTCAAACGCAGAAAGAAAACTCGTGGGATTTATCACGTTCTCATCAGAGTCCTCGCAATGAAAAGGTGATTTCATTATGTGCTTCCTTCCTGGAAAAATATCAATTCCCACTTTCCATCAAAATCTGCTAAGAGATCCGCTGCTGCTTTACTCAGTCTATCCGAACCGTCCCAAAATGAAGAACTCGTAAAGATGTTCAGGAAAGCAAGCATCCTTCTAGTAAAAGATCCAACCTCCAGACAATCGCTAGTGAGTATTGAAAGACAATGTATCTGGGGAATGGCTATCAACAACCCAAACGTGCGGCACTAGCACAACAGACAACTCAAACCCAGAAAGCTACGCCTGTACAGCAACAAGAAACTAGAGACACTGCTCTAATTTTCCCGTGTACAATTGAAGAGGTAATCGAAATCCTAGAAGTGTGGATTCAAGATGATGTCATCAAGATACCTCCCACCAGATGTCCTCCAACCAAAGAAGAAATGGAAAATCCAAAATATTGTCGTTACCATAGGTTCGTCCATCACCCCACCAACGATTGCAACAAATTGAAGCGCATTTTCAAAGAGAAGGTGGATACAGGAGAACTTCAACTAAACGCTGAAGGAGTGCACATATATCCTCTTCCAGTCAGGATTTTCATAGTTTCTTGGAACTCCATCCACGAAACCGTACAGACCATGATGGAGCATTCATGCAAGCAACAATAGACGAGTTTCCGCATGCAGGGAATCAAGGAGGAGATGCTTCACTAAAAATAAAGAAGGAATAATAAACTCATATACGTGATTTATCAAATTCCATCCATGTTCATGGTCATGGCCGATAAAGGTTCGTGCTCGTAGCTGCCACTCTTTCCTTTCAAGATCCATGGCCGTAACCACCACTCGTCATTTCCAAGGTTTGTGCATGTATTCATAACTCATCCTTGTCAAGGATCTTGATCGTATCCATCCAAGTTCTAGCTAACTTATTTTTTACATAGTTATCAACATGGATGCAAGAGGGTGATACCCTCATCATGGTCAACCCATCGACCATACATGATAGAACCACGTAAACTGGGAACTGAGGCTCAGCATGAAATTCCTTCGCCGTCAGTCAAGGACTTCTTAAACTCAAGAGAGATGGTCAATCAAGAAGCATGTAATTTGCAAGGGAAAATCAAACTAAAGGTTGGTCGAATCCTTTACCATTATTGTTATCTCCCCTATTTAGAATCACCGGAAAGAACATTGCATGCATTGAGATGTTACAAAAGAAACGATATTCTTTCCCATGAGGAGAAAACACGACTTACCATCCAACAATATTTGTTTCTTTTTCCCATCATGCATATCGTATCGCCTCAGAAGAATGGGAAGAACTTATTTTTCGAAATCAGGATTAAGGGAGCCCTCACTGAAGTTCTCTCCAGAAGACGCTTCAACGCATGCTATCTCCTGAAGCTGCTTCAACGCTTGCTCTCTCCTGAAGACGCTTCAACATTCTATCCAGAAGAGGCCGCTTCAATGCACGCTCTCTCCAAAAGAAGCCGTTTCAACGCTTTCTTCAAAAGCCGCTTCAATGCACGCTCTCTCCTGAAGCCGCATTAACGCTCTATCCAGAAGAAGTCGCTTCAACGCTCTCTCTGTCTCCCAAAGCCTCTTCAATATTCTCTCCCGAAGCCGCTTCAACGCTTTCTTCAGAGGCCAAAGCCGCTTCAACACCTCAGCAAGCCACATAGACCAACTGCATCATGTCTGCCATATCGCCAACAAAATCAGAATCGGTGTTTCCATATTTCTAATTTCCTACGGAAGGGGTGCATGAACTGCTAAAAGTTTGGATACAATACAAATATATTAAACACGACTCTGATCAACAAGTGACGAATCCAAAATATTGCCGCCTTCATTAATTCATCAACCACCTTACCAGTAAATACAATGGAATTACGTCTTTAGGGGAAAATAAGCTTAGGATAATTACACCTGGGGAATGGCAGCACGAGATTCCTTCATGTACCTCAACCAGGTTATTTTTGATAAAAAATCATCATCGTCAAAGCTTTTCGAGACGTAGGAATTTCTCAACATGAATCCATACATGTGCATCAAAAATCTCTCCAGCTCATAGAAGGTATACAACCAGAGCGCCGCGAATTTTGATGAAGATTTCTTTTCCTCCAAAAGTACGCCGCAGAGATATATTCACATATACGTCCATGCCATAAGATCTTTTCTAGTGACCAGAATTAAGTGTAATAGGGGATTGCTCAATCGTATCCCATTCCATACAACAATCCAAGATTCAGAAGATAATTCAAAAGATGTTGCTTGTAACGAAGTCCTTGAAGACTTGATAGCAGTGCGTCGACAACATAATTCCTCTCAGCCTGTTTACTTCACTCAAAGACTCTAGAATATTTTTTCCCATATAAGCATTCCAGGCATTTCATCATCGCAATCGGAAGGGAAAGAATGATCCGATGAGATAAAGAGTCAGAATGAAAGCAATTTCATTCAAGTCAATGCTCAGAAATTTAAAAAACATTTTAGTTACGACTCACTAGTCCAGACTCCAAGCAACATAAATTCAAGGCCTATCGCAATCGAGCACAATGGATTTTAGCAAATTTCAAAAGCTACCTTGGGGAAATTGACGTATGATAGGATAACAATCACTTCGTGATTTGATACTTCGTTAAACATGTCTTGCTCAAAGACCTATCCGGCCTCTATCCTGGTAACATCTGTCTACCTCACCTTATAAGTTTTATCTTTATTTGTCACCATTTAGTACTTACCCCGCACCAATGTCACTGTTACGTACTAAGAAGGTGACTTAATGTTGATGTTGGTTTTTGGTTCAGGGCTAAAATTGTAAAACCATGTATTTAATGCGTAATCGTTCTGCAAAGAGTTTGATCCATTTAAAGTGATGAGTGCTCAAACCTATCAACTTACATATGTATTGAGCAATCCAATATATTTAATGAGCCATCGCTCTGCAAAGATGTTGAGCCATTTAAAAGTGATGAGTGCTCAAACCTCTCAACTTACATATGTATTGAGAAATTCAGTATATTTAATGCGTCATCGTTGTGCAAAGAGGTTGAGCCATTTAAAAGTAATAAGTGCTCAAACCTCTCAACTTACATATATATTGAGTAATTCAATACATTTATATATGAAATTTATCCAGAATGGTGCGTGAAGCAACAATCCCATATATTCTGTAAATTTTAACCTATTGCATTACTCACTAATGCCGGAGCCTGCCTAGTGTTTTCCTATGCTATGTTCTCAATTGAACTCTCAATATTGAAATAACATGATGATTATTGTTCACTCACAAATGGAGTAGCATAAATCTCCCGGAGTGTCAATATCGAGACTTGCATGAAAATAATCACATAGGCTACATCACCCTCTGACAAAGAGATCAGCGTGTTCACACACCTTTTTATTGAAAGTTAGCGCGATCGAACGCGTTTAAATTCCTTAAGGGAAATATAGATTGTCCATATCAGTCTTAAAAACGATCAAGGCCGCACGATTTGGCCACACAATTCAATAAGCATAGTTTACTCCTAGCGGAACTAGGCAATCACCAGGATGACCACCGGCGGGCCCACTAATATCCTAACTGGTTGGACTCCACCTAGCACACTCTAACATCATCGAATGCTAACCCAAAACATGGGTGATCACGCTGTTGAAGAAGAGAGTTCAAACGAGTTGAGGCCGGAAAAAACGGTCTCAAAATCCATTTGCATCCGTCCAACTTAGCCATCCTAGTTGGACAACCGAGATCGCATCTCGAATGATCCAAGAAGTACCAATGTGTCCATTGGCGTCCTAACTTCTCCCTTAGTTAATCAACCTACCCGCGGTAGGTCCATAATGCATCAAGTCGTTCGATCGAACTAGGATGGACGTGGCCGTTTTAAAACCCTATTTTTACTTGCGGTAGTACGCTACTGCCGCAAATCGATCATGACCACCCATCTTCGCCAGCCGAATCGAGTGGTTTAGATCTAATTTTAGACGACCCAGGAGATGTCAGCACACTCACTAGTGGCTCGTATTCACACATGGCCGATCAGCCTGTTCAAAGCAGCGCCCGACGCTTTGGTTCGATTAAACCTAAATAGGGTTGGCCACACGACTTTAAACCCTAAATTAATAAATGACGGACATTAACTGCCGCAAATCATCTCGGCCGCCCAACTTCTCTAGTCGAATCGGCCGGCCACACTATTATTCTAGGCGTTAAACCAAATGTCTTCGTGACCATTGGACGATCCTCTTCCATAAGGAACAATCGTCCACGCCGCGGCCTATCCATATAGCTTCTAAACGATCACCCAAAGATTGGAAAAACAACTGGAAGTGTTTGGTAAACAATTTTAGTATGAGCTACATGCCAAAAGTTTTATATGGATGTCTAGCATAACATACTAAAAAATCACATCAATCAGAGTAATGAGCTAAAATATATAGTTTAAAAGGAGAGCTAGGTCATGGATGAAAACTGCTAGAATTTCTCCTGAATTCTACCTAAGTTTTACTGTTGGTCTGTTTTCATATCCTAAACGAGCTCAAAACCTAAATATTCCCGGGTGGGAAGATATGAAATTATTTTTGTAGGACCAGAATATCGCTACAATTATATTCACGAGAGATTAACGACACTTCTACGAGCGTCACCAAAAAACTCTTCAACAACATTTCACGAGCGTCACAAAATAATTCAGAGAATGACGTAATAAACAACGACAACATAAAACATGAGAAAAATGTGAAGATTTTTTAGTTAAAAAGAATGTTCGCGAGCACAAGGCTGGTACTCGTGAGAGCAAGGCAGGAAATGAAGATTTTATGGTTATAGAAGAGTCTCGCGAGCACGATAGCAGATCTCGCGAGCACGATAGCAGATCTCGCGAGCACGATAGCATAGCCAGCAAGGAGCATAGAAAAAATCCTAAAAAATGGGAAAGATAAGTTGAATGTGAGTTGTCACCCACTATATAAAGAGAAGATCAGGAGAGAGAAAATGAGGAGGATACAATTTTAGAAGAGAGAGATATTTTGCAGAGAGATTTTAGGAGAGAGAATGTATTTTCCTTTATCATATTCTTCCCCAAAACTAGATCTAGAACTCCATTAATGGAAATTATTAATGTAAATCAAATGTAAATTTAAACAATCATAGTGAAGAATCATGGATGTAGATCAAATTGATCGAACCATGTAAAAATCCGTGTGTCTATTTACAATTTTTAGAATTTTAATCATACTTTTAATATCAAATTAGTTTAGATCAAGAGATTATTATCAATATATTAGAAGGGGTGTGTTGTGGGAAATCCTGCAACTACATTTTGGCGCTAGAAACAGGGACAAACGACTTGTCAAATTGAAGAAGATTCAAAGAAATTGGTTATCATTAGAATTGGATTTCACTGGATCTAAAAATTTCAAGATCAAATATGGAAGCTACAACGAAAGATCATGATTATACAGCAAATATAGAGAAGGAGATATATTAAGGAGCGGATGAAGAAAATATCAGCAAAATTATGTCAACAAATCATTAAAAAGGAAAAATTTCTTCTCACTTTTCTTATTCTTTGTTTCATTTTTTCGGATCTGGGAATTTCAAAACAAAATTTGAAAAATAGATTTTTTGTAAAACCTAAATTTTATTTTTTGTAAAAATTTGATTTGTCGTGGAAGTCTTGAATCTAAAAATGCATTGCTACGAATTTGTAGTAACCAAACTTCGTTTTACAAATTTATTTAATGAATTTCTAAAAATGTCAAATTTTGAGATTTTCTGCTGATTAGAAATTTACATTTCGTAAGAATAGAATTAAGAAGATTTCATTGAAAGTTTTCATTCTTCATAGGGATAAATTACTCATCTTAATGCTCTATAGATTGCTAACCAAATTTACTGATCGTTTGCGATTCCAGGCAAAATTTCATCAATAGGGATTTTCAAAGAAAAATGAAGATCAACCAATCTCGCAAAAAACGGAACATCACAGCGGAGATAGAAACAAATTTCAATCTCACTAATGATTAATGGGAAATATTAGGCACAGCTTCATGGGAACCAGATCATTACAAAGCAAAAGTTCACTTCGCTGGAACATCATCAACGAAAGACAAATTTACGAGATGATCAACTATAGTCCAATCAAAATCTAACGGTCTTGTGGAATACCAAAGATATCAAAATCCAGCGGCTTTGCCTCAAACTGTAATTCGCGTGCAGCAAAGATTATTTTGCAGCAACAACAACGAAGTCACAATAACCCCAGTTCTCATCAATAAGCCATAAAAATAATAAAAGGATTTTGCTTTTTCCGCGAAGTAGGATTTCAATCGAAAAGAGTTAAGGAAACTTTGTCACCAGATCAATCAGCGAGCAAAACCAGCGAGCAAAAGAAGAGGGTGAAGTATCACCTCAAATGAATGTGAAGAAGAAACCAATGAAGTACAACCCTAAAGTAAGGGTATAAACAAAGCATACTTCGTAACATGTGGAGATCAAAGACGAACCAACTTACTTCATCAAATGTGGAATTACTTCGTCAATAATCTCTATGTTGAAATTCTGCGATAGTCAACAAAGAACAACGATTGACACTTTTTGCGATAGTCAATTTTTGCAATAGTCACTTGAATATTCAATAATCTCTAATTTTCACTTTTTGCGATAGCCATTTCAGGACAGACGGCTCAAAACAAAGGAAGAAGAAATTTTGCGGAGCATACTTCATCAAAAGCTCCAAAGGAGCGCAGGCAATCATTAAAACGAGCAAAACCATTATAAAGAC
Source organism: Papaver bracteatum (assembly GCA_023529315.1). NCBI lineage: Eukaryota > Viridiplantae > Streptophyta > Magnoliopsida > Ranunculales > Papaveraceae > Papaver > Papaver bracteatum. Next base: position 2,408,395 of record JAJJWX010002349.1, on the reverse strand, counting down.
TGGACAAAGCAATACTGGAGAAAAATAAAGCAAAGATGAAAATATGGAGATGGATTAAGAAATGAAAAGGACGAGCACTCATTTCGTCAACTCCTAATACACAATCCCATTTCATCTCTACTTCAGCGAAGCCACAAGGGAAAAAGAATAAATAACCAAGTATAGTAAAGTTCGCATCTATCGATACATTTCGCAACAACAGTCCAGTTCGTGAAAGAAGAAAATATTAGATAGAGAAGAAGGGAGTTCAAAGACGTTTACTCTAGTAGAAAGATTCCAGCGAGAATCACTTTCATGACCAGCACAAAAGATCCAACAGTCTTGTGCTTATTGCATGCAATGAGTAGACAGAGAGAAAAAGACGTAATACTCCATCAGGAACAAGCTAACTTGTAAAGACGTAATATCTCAGACATTTTCTTCACAGCTTACCAAAACGAACAAAGGAGACAAAAATAACAAGAACAAAAACGCAAATGTGCTAGCAATAGACGGAATCTAGCGAGATGAAGTCACGAGCAAAAAAAAAAAATGTTTACTTCAATAGAGGTTCCAGTGAAGATTAAAGGAACAATGAATGTTATCAAAACCAGCCAAAGAAAAATCCATATCAATATGCGAGAAACACAACTACAGCGAGAAAGAGGACCAACCATACAACCACCGTGTCATCAGCAGTGGTCTGTACCGGTACTATTTAGGATATGTAGAAGCAGCATGCTTATGGTTAATGGGTGAGAAACTTATAGAAGAACGTTGCTTGGATTATTTTTCACGGTAACTATGTCATATTTTGGAAGCTAAGTGGAGAGGCCAAACACCAGAACCAAAAGGACAGATTTATCAGGAAAAAATTCGCAGCAAAACGGTTCACATAAGGAGTGAAAACTACAAGGACTGATTTGTCAGGAAACTATAAGGAGTGAATACTCCCAGCGAGAACAAGACATTGGATAAAGATGGAGACAAATTCCTGCGAGGAGCTAAGGAATGGAAACAACTCACCTATGAGAGACCAAGCCAGCAACAGACGGTGAATACATACTTCATGGGTATGAACCAGAATAGCGAAGAAGAAGAAAGAAAAGATGACCACAAAAATTATATAAAGAGCGATTAAATTTGAATAAGTTCTACAAAGCTTACCACACCAACACAAACAGCGGCTCGCAAAGATGGTTAGAGTTGGAAGAAGGGAGCTTTAGGTCGTGAATTCGAATCCACAGACACACGAAATTTTTTCATTTCTTTCACAGTCACACCATGAGGAGAAGATAAGAATAAAACAGAAGCAACGTTTTTTATTTCACAAGCGCGAAGTCAGCACAACTGGTCACCGGCGAAGTGAATAAGTTGGATGTTGCAAGCTCAATTCTCAACTGTGCTTCGTATTTTTTATATTTTTTTGGGTTAATTTCGCAGAAAGAAGGTTAAGTGTCACCACGAGTATGATAAATTCACAAGCAGCCAACAGATGCACAGTTCACAAGTATGATAATTTCACAAGCATCCCATACAAATATTTATCTTGCGAGCATAAGAAATGAATAATAGGCAAGCACAGTTCGTCCAAGCCCATTAAAGTTCACCCAACAGTAAACAAAATATCTTCAAATATCAAGACTTCAGTTTGCACAGAAGTTGTACAATTTCGAATTTGGTATTTCATTACTTCGCAAGATTTTTGATTATTTCCCAACTGAAGAAAGTTGATGATTGTTTCGCAAGTTAATTTCGCTAATCAAATACTGCGCAAGAGACAACAACAAGCCGAAAAGCTAAGTATCACTTCCTTGAATATTTTATTTACAAAAGATGAATTTTTTTGATTTAATTTACTACAAGCGATACAATCGCAAGATTTCTAATAAGATTTATAATATTTCAAAAAAAAAAAAAAAATTATTACGATTTCTTATTTGCAAAAAGTGATATAATCGCAAGATTTCTAAAAATTTCAAAACATTTTACAGATTTTTGATTTGATTGACAAACAGCGATACAATCGCAAAACTTCAAAAATTTCAAAGATTACAAAAAATGAGATCATCGCAAAAAATTTAAAGATCGCAAAAATTTTCAAAGATTTCCAAGATTATAGAAAACGAAATTATTGCAAAAATTTCTAAGATTTCAAATTTCCAAAATACGAGATACAATCGCAAGATTTCAAAGATTTCTCTAGAATATTTCTTTTACAGAAAGAGATTTTTGGTTTAACAAATGCGATACAATCTCAAGATTTCAAAGAATATTTCTAAGATTTTAAAAGATTTTAAAGAATATTTCAACTCATATAAATGAGCAAAACAAATTTTCATCGGAGCTGCGAGTGTAATCGCGAGATTATTCAAGATTATATAAAGAATTGACAGAAATGAAAGAATGAAGAAACGCGAAAAGATCGCGAGAGACGCGAATAAAATTTCGCAGAGACATAAGAATGGGACGAACCTTTATGGTGTGCACCCTAGTTCGCGAATAAAATTTCGTAAGAGGCAAATGTAAGACCTAATAGCGCGTCATATGAGGGGGTATCTCTTGACATGACTCAGCGATAAGGTTATACCGCTACTGGAACCTGAGTCATGCAGATGTTGGGGTTAAAGAAAACCTATCCGGGAGAGAGATCTTGGATTTCCAGCTATATAAGGTTATACCCTGGTTGGACGACCGAGAATATCTTCCAAGAAGTGCAGAGTATGACCAAGGCGCCGAGGTACACGGTTTAGCCAAGGGTGCCCGGAGCGTACGAAACTCTCTTGCCATCCTTGGTAAGTCTTGGCTACAATGCACTTGGCCTGAAGAAAACCCCACTTAGGGTGCAGTCTTGTAACTATAAGCCATATAGGCATAAAGGACAAGAGGCTGCGAAAACAAATGTTTGTTGGAAAATTCGGATGGGGGGAGCTAGTCGTTGTTCCCTCCTTGAAGGGGCAAACAGGGGGAAGATAAGGGCGGCACCCTCCATTAGGGAGCTGATAAGTGTCTTAAGACGGCAATGTCATGGGGATTTATGATCGCAAGAACATTTAGGCCTGTCATATTGTCGCGTGACGTAAATTTTACAGAGGCAACAAGCCAAAAGAGAAATGTTAAGATGAGATCAATGGGTTTTTGCATAAAAGTGTAAAGACGTCCTGCGATTTCATCGCAAGACGGCAATGTCACGAGGCTTTGATCTTGCGAGAGAATTTAGACTTGTCATATTGTCGCAATACAATCAAAGAATAAAGATAAGGCAAGATCAATGGGTCAATACATGTAAATGTAAAGACGTCCTGCGATTTTGTCGCAAAAAGAAAAGTTGGCAAAATAAGACCTTTAACTAGGAAGGCATAATAAGACCAACAGATTAATATTAAACACTACCTATTTTTGCAGGAAAGATTTGTTCATCGCAAGAAAGATAGCAAGTACTGTTCAGAATCTCTCAGAAATATTATTCAGAGTCTCTCAAGAAGATTATCTACAATCTCGCAGCACTATTCATCAGCTCATAGCACTATTCATCACGGCACTATTCATCTCAGAACTATTTATCACGCCGTTATTCAGTAACTATTCACGTCACTATTTTAGAATCTCGCAGAAAAATTTAGAAATTCGCATAAACAGTCAGAATCTCGCAGAAAAATTCAGAAACTTGCAAACTCATTCAGCATTTCACAGATTATTCCAGACTTTCGCAGGAAATTTGATTATTTCGCAGAATATGATTTTTATTGACAGAGGCAGAGGCAATTCGTTCATTTAACATTTTCTCAGAGATTCTTCCTTCATAGATAAAGAACAGAAGCAACTATGGACTATCAAGAAAACATTTTATGTTCTTTATCTACTCGTCAAGAATCATTTCCAAAATGGGCAAGAATTTTCACCAAAAACGAAGTAATAATTTCGCGTGAATAGAGGCAATACTTATGATTTTCATTAAAGGACGGATACTTCTTTATATTTTGAGGATTGAGTACTTCTTATATTTCTTCAAGGATACTTCATACTTTGAATACTTCAAGAGTTAATACTTCTTATTTACTTAGCAAAGATATGGAACTTCGCAAAAGAATAGAGGCAAGTACGTACTTTTCAAGTCTAGTATTCTTTCGCTCGTTCCTTCAACAATAAAGATCAAAGACTACTACAACAACCGATTTTTTCTTAAAAGGACGGATACTTCTTTATATTTTGAGGATTGAGTACTTCTTATATTTCTTCAAGGATACTTCATACTTCAAGAGTTAATACTTCTTATTTACTTAGTAAAGATATGGAACTTCGCAAAAGAATAGAGGCAAGTACGTACTTTTCAAGTCTAGTATTCTTTCGCTCGTTCCTTCAACAATAAAGATCAAATACTACTATAACAACAGATTTTCTCTTAAAGATTACTTTTCAAGCAATATTCAAGAAAAAAGAGGCAAGATGTAGGACCAGAATATCGCTACAATTATATTCACGAGAGATTAACGACACTTCTACGAGCGTCACCAAAAAACTCTTCAACAACATTTCACGAGCGTCACAAAATAATTCAGAGAATGATGTAATAAACAACGACAACATAAAACATGAGAAAAATGTGAAGACTTTGTAGTTAAAAAGAATGTTCGCGAGCACAAGCCTGGAACTCACGAGAGCAAGGTAGGAAATGAAGATTTTATGGTTATAGAAGAGTCTCGCGAGCACGATAGCAGATCTCGCGAGCACGATAGCAGAGCCAGCAAGGAGCATAGAAAAAATCCTAAAAAATGGGAAAGATAGGTTGAATGTGAGCTGTCACCCACTATATAAAGAGAAGAACAGGAGAGAGAAAAGGAGGAGGATACAATTTTAGAAGAGAGAGATATTTTGCAGAGAGATTTTAGGAGAGAGAATGTATTTTCCTTTATCATCTTCTTCCCCAAAACTAGATCTAGAACTCCATTAATGGAAATTATTAATGTAAATCAAATGTAAATTTAAACAATCATAGTGAAGAATCATGGGTGTAGATCAAATTGATCGAACCATGTAAAAATCCGTGTGTCTATTTACAATTTTTAGAATTTTTTTCATACTTTTAATATCAAATTAGTTTAGATCAAGAGATTATTATCAAGATATTACAAGGGGTGTGTTGTGGGAAATCCTGCAACTACAATTTTCTAATCAGAATGGAGGGGCGTACCGTCAAAATCCGAGTTCGTATGGGAATTCTACAGCGATTTTAGCGAGGGTCTCACATCTGAATTTTCTGATTACGAAATTTCATGAATTAGCACAAACTTCTGCGAATCATCTCAACCATCCAACTTGGCTAGCCAACTTAAATGGTTTAGATTTAATTTGGGCCAACCAATAGGATGTCAAAATGGCTACAAGCCACCATTCTCTTATATGGACCAATCACCACATCTTTAATGTACATGGATAGGTACATGCAGCTACTCACACATGACCACCCGCCACCTAGATTGCTTGTGATTGGTCAGAATAACTAGGTCTTGCAAAAAAGACCCATTCAGCAACTTGTTGCATATTTTCCACGAAAATACTCGAGATATCAATCATGTCACAAATTGGGGATACTTACTAAGGTATTGGTCTGGCAGTTTACAGCGTTCGGCGTGCTATACACCCATTATGAGAACATGTCAGGAAATGACGAACAGTTAACAACGATGAGCGTAGTGGGTGAAGGTGTGACCACGTGATGATCACCACCTCTTACACAACCCTACTACTCAACTACTTAATCTTCTCCACTTCCTACGTGACCAAGGTTGCGCTCAAATGACTTGTATAAATAGGTTTTCAACCTATTTCGACAGCGAGAACACAAGTGTTATCAACACAGTATCCAGAAAACACAAAGAACTGATATCTTACATTCTACAAGCCAGTTCCACATTCTGATACAAGTCATAAACAACCACACCTTCATAATTCAACATTCTGATCTCAAACACCTTCTTCGCTTCCCTCCCTAAGATCAACCCCTTCTCCTTCACTTTGTGACCGAATTGAATATGGAACGGCCATTTCTTGGTTTAGGACAAAGTCTTACAGATTGATCCCTCGAATCTAAAAGTACCCCCATGCAGTGCATTATTTAGGGTTTGAATTTGTTTATCATCAACACACCCAAATTTACCAAAAATAGAAGAACCAGTTTTTACCCTCAAACAAACCTGAAAAAGAAAAACTCTTTACATGTCGCATAAAAAGGCTCTAGATGCGGGATATAAACTGGTTAGACGTTTATCTATCTGGGATAATTGACTTACCAGGGCTTCTGATGGTAAGAAGCTCGCCACCGAAAAAATCATGAAGAGGGACGAGCAGATAAGATAAGGAAGAAGTGCAAATGTGATTCCTTTTTACACACGTAGTGCTTTTGGAATTTGAGTAAAAGAGGAATTCCTTCCTGGACCTTGCATAAAGATGGGAAGTTGAGCCTGCAACACAAAGGCTCCTTGGCCCAATTAAGGAACAAAAAATCCATCCACACACAGGCCTATCGCCAAAGGTCGATCAAGATTTCCTGGTAATCCCCACATGCCTCTCCTTTTCAGTTTTTTCTCTTCTGTCACCATCTGATGCTTACCCCGCAATAGTGTCATTGTTATGTGCTAAGCAGGGGACTTAATGTTGATGGTGGTTTTTAGTTCAGGGCTAAAATTGTAAAACCCTGCATTTATTATGATGTCATTCCGCAAAGAGACAGAGCCATGTAAAAATAATGAGTACACAACCTCTTTATTTGCGCATTAATTGAGCAACTCAATATGTTTACATGAAATTTATCCACAATGGTGCATGTATCAACAATCCTATATATTCTGTAAATTTCAACACCCTACCTGTTATAGATGGTGGATTTTCGACAAAGGATAAAATCATAAACCCATAATTATACGAACTTCTGATCCAGCAATTAGACGTGAGTATTGAGACACGGGTCTCTCATCGAACCTCTGACTGAGAAATACTGTCTCTCAGAGTACATGCAGATATGTAGTCACTCGGATGGACAACGGCATACCTCATGAATACTGAACACTTCAATAATTATTTCTATATAGAATCACGAGATTGATGTCTCCTAGACAGCTTGTTCTGCTAGTATAGAGCGATAACGTCTTCAGGATACAAACAACAGTTTTCCCTGACTATATAAAGGATATGAAGCTCCGGCAAGCTCATGTTAGAATAATTAATGCTCCTAAACAGCTTGCTTTGCTAGTATAGAGCCATCAAATAATTATTCTTAAATTCTTGGATTCATCCATTGAATTTCTGAAAATATTCAAATATTTTCATAATATTCGTTACTTCAATCTATAGTTCTTCCCAGCAGAATACTGTGGGTTAGTAATAAATATACAACGCACGGGCGTCTGATCTACCTCCGAGTAAGCCCCTATTTAAATGGTGCAAGTGTACTTGATGATGATGCACTAACAATCACCGCACGAACGAGTATTTCAAAATACGACGAAACGATGAACCTATGCAAAATAGGAAGGAAAATAATAAATAATTAAAAAATTGACCAGGGCGCTGGTAGCATGGACCCACCGACCGGCCGGCCTTGTCGTGGTCAATCCCATGCCAGTTTTATATTTTTATCATATTTTTTGTTATCTTCCTTGATCTCATGAAAATCCTTTCATTTGAACAAATATTCTGGGGCCGTGATTATTGGCCAACCGTCCATGCCTTGATCCCGGCCGGCCCTACACCTCATGGTTCCTCATTATTTTATTATTATTTCCCTAATTTCATGAAAACTCCTTAATTTCATGGTATTTTGACAAACCCATGAAAAATATAATATAAAATTAGGGAAACCCGTGGGACCGAGCCCAAGCCGGCCGGCCATGCCTTAGCCGGTCCAACATGCCTCTTATTTTATTATTATTAATTTTAAGTTTTCTTGGTCCCATGAGATTCCTTGATTTCATGGTATTTCTCTCAAATTATGAAAATTCCTTCAAATCATGGAAAAATACATAAAAAATACATAAAATTAAGAAAACTCGTGGGACCGGGCCAAAGCCGGCTAGCCATGCCCTAGCCGGTCCCACACACCCTTATTTTTATTATTTTAATATTATTTGCTTCCTTGATCCCATGGAAACTCCTTCACTTCAAGGAAACTCCTTGATTTCATGATATTTTCATAAAATCATGAAAAAATAATATAAAATTAGGAAAAGCACCATGGGACCGTGGTCACTGGCCGGACGGCCATGCCTTGGACTCAGCGGTCCCACAATTCATCATTCCTTCATTTTATAATTATTTTCCCTCATCTCATGAAGTTTCCTCAGTTTCAGCAAAACCCTAATTTTGTCATATTTTCTCAAATGGATGCTCAACTGCACTCCAGAAAATATCAAAATTCTCAGGATTGTGACATGGACGTGAGCATGTTACCTTGACCGACCAGGGTTGGCTCCTTGGCTCGCAATGAGCTAGTCCCACATATTTTCATGATTTGACCTTATTTGCGCAATTGCACGTATTAGGTCCAAAACTCTTCCAAATAATTTTGAATTTTCATGGAATGATCGTCAGTCGATCTCGTGACCACCCATGGATGATTTCATGACCCTTTGGTTGGTCCCTTACCTCTTCATAATTAATTAGGTTTTATCACCTAAGGCTCAGACGAGCATTTTTCGAAAAAATGATTAAACCAGCATTTGATCATTCTTTCATCAGCAAATCACCAACTCTTCAAGAGGCCTTGGCATTTTACATGGTTGACCCATGGTCCAATGTAGCCGGTCCCTCATTTATTCCATTTTTAATTTTCAATTAACCATAAATTGGTCATCAATTGATCAAATTAGGGTTTCTGAGTCCAAGGATCATAATTCCATATTCAAACACTAACAATTTTACGACGATCTCATGATCAATATTATTATTAATTATGCTCGGTTCAACTACCAGCGTTTTAATTAATGTTTTATTTTGGTCACACTACCAGTAATTCATCAGATGAGCAACACTTGCTCAGACGAGAAATATTTGCTCAAACCAAGGAATATTGGTTCAATATTCAACAATTCATCGAATGAGCAATACTTGCTCGCCTCAACGTGTGAATTATACCTCTGTCTCAACAATCATGTTCGACTCAGCAACTACATGGATTCATCATCCCATAAAGTCATGAAGTCATCAACTGACTAAATTAACCACGAGACGTCAATCGTGTCACTTGGGGGATATCAGCTAGGGTTTTGGTCTGGAGGTCTACGGCACGTGTGTTCAAACACACGATGGAATGTGAGCAAGTCGTGCAATCAGTTGAAGGAGTTAACAAAGTAGTGGATTGAAAATCGGCCAAGTCTCCGCACGATGAGCAACTGGTTTCAAACACGATTTCCATTTCCCCACTCCTTGACTCCATCAACTGTCACACTTCATGGGATCATGGTGTCTACAATTCTAGCATTATAAATAAGTCTATGAATCATGATTGAAAGGACAATGATTTCACGTCTTACAGACAACACGAGATCAACAACTCATCAATTGAACAATTACTCTTAACTGAGCAATTTTAGTCATTCAGAACTTATCATATTCAGAATTTTCAACAATCTATAATCTTGGATTACCATTGATTCCACACATTTCTTAGATTTCCTCCTATAGATCGACCCATCCTCTCTTGTGACCGAATTTACTCTGGAACATCCATTATCTTTGTTTAGGCCGAAGTACTATAGATTGATATCTCGAATTCAAAGCACTCCCTTTTTGCAGTGCATCTGTGTGAGGTTGAACATTTCGCTTGGTTCAAGGAGTCTCCTCCGTACGGTCATCTCCTCAATTCCGTAAAAACCAGCAAATCATTTTGCCCCATATACAGATTGGCGACCACAGTGGGATATTAATCTCTCGGTTGCAATCTAATAATTTCACAAGATGGCTGGTCTTAGGTCTAGATTAGCTAGAACTAGCAACAACAATGAAGACATCCCTGAAACTGTTACAGCCACTAACATCGACGGTGGTGACATGACTCCTCCTCAGACCAACACGGAAGGTCATCCTCTGTTCGTCCGACATCCTGAAGAAGTCATAGGAAATCCACCATCTACAATTGCTGATCTTATCAAAGTGTAAGAAACTCTTGCAAAGAATCAGACGGATATGGATGTAGCACAGAAGAAGCTATTTGATCATCTGAAGACTCTTACTACAAATTGTCAGATAAAACTCAAGAAAAAGGAAAAGAGAAGGAGAAGTCCTCAGACGCTGCTGATCCTGAGGCAATTCTAATTCATACAGTGGATGACGACAAAACCAACAAAGCTGCAGGCAATTCATCAACAAAAGAATCATCAAACTTCATCACCCGGGAAGACTTGGAGCGTCTTGTGGAGAATCGTGAAAAAGACAAGACATCACATGTCCATCGTCACCAACCCCTTTATCCTGCTGCTACGTAGAGGATTCCCCTTCCTAAAGGTTACGTTTCTCCAACTTTCACTCTGTATGATGAAACCGGCAATGCTCGAGAACACGTCTCTCGTTTCCTTGAAGCCTTGGAAGAACATGAGCATAACCATGTTGTCCGCCTCAAGGAATTTTCAAAATCTATGAAAGGCAGGGCATACACCTGGTACAACAATATTGCACCTGGAACTATCAATAATTGGGGAGAATTGATTAACGCCTTCTATATTAAGTACTTATTTGTGTCAGAGCAAGTCACTCTATCTGATCTTGGAAGGATGTTTCAGAGGGTCGGTGAAAATCCCAATGACTATGTGAAAAGATTCAGAGTCCAAGCCTTAGATTGTCATGATCCAAACATCACGGAGCAACAGCTGGTAGATTTGCGCATCAATGGGATGCTCCCGGTCTACAAAGACCTACTGGAGAATCTCCGATTCCAGACTTTCTCAGAGCTCCACGAAGCCGCGAAGAGGTCGGTAACCACTGCACATGCTCTCTTAGAAAGAGCAAAATCCACAAAGACTGAAGAATCATGAGACACTCGAGGAAGCAGACGTCTGATCAACAAGCCTTACAACCTGCAACCTTCCACAAATGTTATCGCAGAAGGGAGTAAACGGAAAGCTGAACCACAACGCAAGCATATTTCTTTTACCCCTTCAAAGGCACAAAAGAAGGATAACGTGCAAGCTCCTCCTCAGTATACGGAGGATCCAGAAGCACCTGACTTTCCCAGCTCCATTGAAAAAGTCATCGAATTAATGGAGGCCTGGATTCAAGATAGTGCAATCAAGTTTCCATATGTCAAGAAGGAACCAACTGAAGAGGCCATGGAAAATCCTCGGTATTGTCGCTTCCATATATTTGTCAGCCATCCCACAAGTGATTGCAAGACTTTGAAGCACATATTTAAAGAAAATCTCGAATCAGGAGAACTCAACCTGGGGACTGAAGGAGTATATAAAAATCCCTTTCCTGTCAGGACTTTCGCTATCTCTGAACTTCATGTCAAAGAAGCAGTTCAATCCTTGATTGAACATGTATGCGAGTTACTATACTTGTCAAAAGCTCAGAGGAAAGACATATTCATTGCATTAAACCACATCGTGTCAGGCAAGCGTATGTTGATTCAAGAGACTACCACTAAGCTTCCAGTGACAGACAAGGAAATGTATGACTGGGGACTGCTCACCATAGTGCATATCCAAGGGAAAGAATTCAGGAGAGAATTTGTTGACTACGGAACCATCATCAACATTATCCCTTTGAAAACTCTCAGAGCCGCTGGCATTACTCGACAGGAATCTACCCATGCCCCCATGGCAATCAGAGATCACGAAGGAATCTCCAGAAACGCTTACATCTACATCATCATCAAAGTCAAAGAATATTTGATCTGCACTGAGACCAAGTTTCACATAATCATAGAAGATCCAGGATATGATATAATTCTTGGACGCGCATGGATTCACGATGGAAAGATGGCACCGACACCTTCAATTGCACGTTCCTTTGCTGAAGAAACCTATAACTCGGAGGAAGAAATAGAAGATACCTCACCATATGAATATCTGGAGGAGGTCAAAGCCTTCACAGAACTCATGCAGAAGCCTGAGGAACATCCAAATGCTTTTTTCAAGAGATTTTGCACCCAGGCAAGTCTTATTCCTTCTCATGTGCCCATATCGTAAGTTTTCAAATATGCTTATTTGGTCCAAGGGATTCACTCCACAAATAATTTAGCGATTACAAAATTTTATGAGTGGATCATCTAGCCACATCAATATTTCACCCAATGGTTAAGTCCATAACCTCTTCAAGTTGATCATCCAATCAGGTGATTCATTGTGGAAGATGTGGCCAAACATAACAGATATTACGAGGGATACTCCATCTTGCACGAGTGTCCATATGTGCCACAACCATGGAGTCTCACCACACGAGGAATTACGAATCAACAGAAGATATTCAGATCAGGGACAGTCAAGCCTAAAAAATACCAGGAAGGAGATTTAGTTCTCAAAGAAACTAAGTGTAATTCCCATTCTGCAAATAATTCCAACTGGGAAGGACCCTTCATGATCTCTAAGTCTGTTTCTGGTGGATACCATCGATTGATCAACATGGATGGCAAAGAAGGTGTGGCCGTGATACACGAAAATTTTCTCAAGGCCTTCGATGTATGAGGTTTTAGATGTTCGAGTATTTGGCACAACGTCCAAAATATTTGGCATTTAGAGTTTTCTTCAATTGTATTTCAATTCCTCCAAAATGTTTGCAATACTTGCATTCAGCAATTTAAATCCAGTAATTTATCAAAATTCAGTCTATTTAAAGAAAATCTCTATCAAATCCAAAGAAAATCCTCAATTATCTACTTATTCAAAACCAATCAAAACCAGAAATAAAACCTCAGATCTCTCAGAAGTTCAGAAGTTCAAGAGATTATGAAAAGAAATCAAAGGAAGTCAGCAAAGAAAGATTTTTTCTCCTCTGCATCCTTCAAGACTTGTAAGGCCGCCTTCTCCATGTTAAGCTCTTCAGTCAGCCTGGCAATTTTGTCTTCCTTCTCCATCACAGCATCATTAGGAAATGGTATGTTATTCTCACATGAGTCCTTAATAGCATTCATCTTCTTACGAAGCAACTTCACGTTGAAGCCAAGTCTCTCAGAATTCTCCAAGTTGAACTTCCAATCAAAGAGTACATCTGGAGTCACAACATTTCTCTCCCTAGTGCATATATCATTTACGACATGCAAGATAACACTTACTTGTATTATTAAAAAATAAGCATGCTTTGGGTCTCTAGTGACGACGATGTGACCGAACTTCCTCCATATTTTATCATACAAGTTTGAATATCCAACAGGAACGCTGAATCCACCGACTAGCTCAGGGTATGAGAGTGATGCATCAAATGGGGGATCAAAAGAAACTCTTGTACTTGGGTATTCATGCACCACTATATGGTTTTCAATTACTGGAGCAATTTCTACAACAACAGTTTCTTCGGTCTCTTTTATTCGCGGCTCAGTTTCTTTCGCCATTGAAACAATAACAATCAAAGTCTCGATCTCCTTAATTGCTTCAAAAACAACATTCTCATGGCCTTAAAGTGCAGAGATGGTTTCCTCCTTATCATTAACCCCAGGTCTGCTTGTGCATAATCCAACTATTTGTACAATCCAAGAATCCAAAACAGAGATAGTGGATGATATTCTCATTAGTTCTCTTTGGGGGAGTAACAGGTGTAATTACATTTATTTAGCTTCGGAAGGGGCATCAGGAGGAATAATTGTCATGTGGAAGGAAGGCATTGTTTTCATGGAAGATCATTTGGTAGGAGCTTTTTCAGTCTATTTGAAATTCATAAATGCTTCTGATAATTTTATTTGGTTGTTTACTTCAGTTTATGGAGCTTCTGATTAAGGCTATTATAATCAATTCTGGCAAGAATTAAGGGATATAAGAATTTTATTTGATGTTCCTTGGTTAATTGGGGGTGACTTTAATGCAATTTTGTCTGCTGATGAGAGAAACACTCCTAGTGGTGCTTTGAGGAATAGAAGATCTTTTAGAGATTTTGTCAACAGATTTTCCTTAATTGATTTGCCTTTGGTTGGAGGGAGATTCACTTGGACAAACTCTCAACAATAACCTCTGCTGCTCAGGTTAGATAGGTTTCTGTTATCTCCTGATTTTATTGAGCATTGCCCTGCACCTATTCAGTTAAGACTTAGAAGACCAATTTCAGATCATACACCAATTTTATTGTGTTGTAATTCAGGTGATAAGATTAAGTCTCCTTTTATGTTGGATAATTTCATTTTGCTTCATCCTGAATTTATTAATAATTTTAAAATCTGGTGGGATTCTTTAGTCTTTACTGGAAATCCTAGTTTCATTTTTGCTAAGAAACTACAAGCTTTAAAACCACTCATTAAAACTTGCAAAGGAACACTTTTGGTAATCTGCATTCTCAACTTGATAATTTAGAGAATACTATTGATGTGTTGGATTCTCATGAAGAAGTTTTGGGTCTTTCTGATGAAAAGATAGTAGAAAAAGATCAAGCCAAGCAGCAACATTCTTCTATTGCAATGAATATAGCTAGAAAAGCAAATCAACGGGCAAAATAAAAATGGGCTAAAGAGGTAGAAATCAATTCTGCATATCTGCATCAATTGGCTAATTTCAGATACAAGTGCAACAGTATTTCTTGCCTTTTAGTAGATGGTGTCTAACATATGACAAGCTGCAGATTGCTACAGAAGCAAAAAAATTCTACTCCTCTTTATTTACTGAGAATCATAAAATGAGACCAGGGTTTGATAATCTTATTATGCCTACAATTTCAGTTGGAGATAGCATAAATCCGGAGAAACCTTTTTCTGAAGAAGAAGTTCATTCTGTTATTCAACATTTTGGAGCCAACAAAAGTCCAGTGCCAGATGGATTTACAATGGAGTTTTATAAATGTGCTTAGAGTGTGATAAAAGAAGATTTAATGCTGGTAGTGAAGGAATTTGAGGCTACTTATATGTTGGACTGGAGGATTAATTGCACTAATTTGACTCTTATTCCCAAGTGCAATATAGCTATGTCTTTGCATAACTTTAGACCTATCAGTTTCATTGGTAGTGTCTATAGAATTATTTCAAAATTGGCTGAGAGATTGAAATCGGTACTTCCTTCTATTATATCTGATTTTCAAGGGGCTTTCATCTAGGGGAGGCAGATTCAATACAATATTCTTATTGCTTCTGAACTTATTGACTCCAAGCTGAGGCAGCATGACTCAGGTTTAATTTGCAAAGTAGATTTTGAGAAGTCCTTTGACAATGTAAATCGAAACTGTGTTGATACTACTCTTGCAAGGTTTGGATTTGGTATGAAGTGGAGATCTTGGATAAAATGGTGTATTTCTACTCCAATATTTGCAGTTTTATTAAAAGGAAAAGCTACTGATTTGTTTAAAATTTAAAAAGGAATAAGGCAAGGTGATCCAATATCACCTTTCTTATTTATAATGGTAGCTGAGGTGCTTTCTTTATTGATCAAAAAAGATGCAGAGGAGGGTCTTATTTCTGGTTTTGCTGTTTCCCAACAAGGTACTCTTATAACTCATCTTCAATTTGTTTATGACTTGATTGTTTTTCTTAAAGATGAGGAGTCACAAATACAAAATCTGAGAAACATTTTAATGGCTTTTGAGATTATTTCTAGTCTTAAGGTGAATTATAGAAAAAGTAATATTGTGGGCTTAGGTCAGTTACATAATGCAGAATCTTGTGCTGACATTTTTGGTTGCTCTGTGAATCAATTACCAATGAATTACTTAGGGATTCCTCTTGGTAGTAAGTCAAAAAACAAATTTATTTTGAATGATATTATTCATAGGCTTCAGCAAAAAAATTGTAGCTGGAAAAGGAGATATCTTTCTAAGGGTCAAAGATTAATAATGATCCAAAGTGTACTTTCTAGTTTACCTATCTATTACTTGACAATGTTTCAAATGCCTGTGTCTGTCTCTAAAGAAATTGAGAAAATCATGAGGAATTTCCTTTGGGTTTCAAGTGATTCTACTAAAAAGAGGAGTTGGGTGTCCTGGTCAAGAACTACTTTACCAAAATATAGAGGAGGTATTGGTATTAAGAAGATTCAGTTGATGAACAAGGCTTTACATTATAAATGGATATGGAGATATGGTTCAGATAAATATGCTTTATGGAGAAGAATTATAAATCAAAAATTTGGTGGTGCAGTAGATGTTTTTTTTCCTTCCTTGACAAGAAATTCTATCTGTCACAATGTATGGGCTGGCTTTTTGAAATCTAGAGAGTTTGTTAAATCTGGAACTTTATTGAATATTGGTTCAGGTGGTAGTATGTACTTCTGGGATGATATGTGGATTGGGGAATTCCCTCTGAAACAACTCTTTCCGAATCTCTTTCAAATTGCAAGGCATAAAAAGGCTCTGGTAAGTGACTTAATCTCAAATGAAGGTGCTTGGATTCTGAATTTCTCTAGGAATTTAGATGAAAATGAGTTGTTGGAGGTGGCAAATTTACTGCAGATTATTGGTGATCCTTCTAGGATTGTGAATGAACACTCAATACAATGGCGCTATGGAGAGGATTTTTTAGTGGCTAATGCATATGAGGCACTTGAATCTGGTGGTTTGTTAACATTCCCTGACAAACAGCTGTGGAACTCTAATGTGCCATTAGAGGTTTCTTTTCTTGTATGCACCTTATGCTTTATGCTTTAGTGGTTCTCCAACTTTTGATTACTTATACAATACTGGAATGGTGCAAGATCCTTCATTTTTCTTCTGTCTTAACTGCTTGGAAACAAATGAACATCTGTTCTTGCATTGCAAGTTTGTTTTTGATATCTGGGCTTATTTTCTGGAGAGCTTTGACATTAGCTGGGTCTTATCTAGAAATGTGAAGACAAACTTATGGGAATGGGGTGAAAAATGCCGGAGAAGATCTAAAATCAGAAAAAGAAAATTTGGAGCATCTTTCCTTTTGCCATTTGGTGGTGTATCTGGAATGAAAGGAATGCGAGAGTTCATAAGAATGTGAAGAAGGATTTGGATCAACTGATTGTGGATGTAAAATGTCTGTTGTTTAATTGGGGTTTGAAAACTAATTTGTTTGCTGGGTTTCCATTATCTACCTTGCTATGTAATTGGAATGCAGTGATGCATAACTCCATGTAATTTTGGTTATCTTGTGTCACTTTTTTGGTGACATAACGATACTTTTTAATCTACTTTGCCTTTTAGTCAAAAAAATTAATTAAAAAAAATTATTTTTATTTCCCCTCCCAGTTTTGGATCCATACACCCGCTTTCCCAGCCCACCACATTATTAGAGATGCATAATATTAAAAAATAGTACCCAAAAAATTGAATAGAAAATAAATTTGTCTCAACATCAAATATTATCCTCAATACACTTTTAAAACACTAAACAATAAAAACTAAAAGTTATTATAACTTAAACATAAACTCTACCTAATAGTACTTTTGTAATAAGGTACACAAAGTTTAATTTGTAAACTGCAAACGCTTCTTATGCCACACTACCCAACCACCACCAACATAGGAAGATAGCTTATAGTAGTCATCACCTTGAGGAGGGTCCCAGATTGGTGCAACATCATCGTAGACGCATTCTATGCGAACTTTACTCTCGTTCTTTTGGACAATTCTGTGGTGACAGACTTCACCTTCCAAACCGGTTACCACATATTCAGCTGCAACTATTTTTCCATTCCTGACCAACAAATTCACATTCTAATATGAAGAGTCTTCATAACCAGAATTTTCGAAAGGTTGTGGCTCTGATATGGGATTTAAATTCCTGGTAGAAGCATGATTTTCTGGAGTGAAGTCAGATTTAGGGGTATAAGAATCATTAAAGAGTATCTCTTCACTTGTCATATGATCACTAGATATGTTTTGTGCCATGACCTGTAATGCAGTAGTACACAATCAACATAAAGTCATAAATGCTTCAAGAAGAAAAATATAAAGTCGTCATATATATAATGTGTATTCTCATTAATCATTTTCTAGAATCCTAAAAGTTAACCTGATTACAAATACTGAGAGAAGGATAACCAGTAATCATGGATAAGTTAACTTTTGGGATCATACAGAACAGATCAAAAAAAAAAAACAAAAAAGCAAAGAAGGATGCACTGATACTTGGTGTGCCAAATATTAATGGAAAAATAAGAAAGGATTTCTAGTCAAAGTATCCAAGATATTACATGGGAGAGACTACCAACCTACAAAAATTATATTCCATTCAACATACTTCTCATTTGAACTTTCAGTTTCACACGCACCAGCATCACAATTTTCACTTATAGTGCTAAAACAAGCCCTATGAGAGTTAAAAGGTTGCAATTATTGAAGTACAAATTTGATATGGAAGTATAAGGTTGCAATTATTGAAGTACAAATTTGATTAACACGTTGTAAATTTCAAGAGTTGGGTTTACCTTTTTTAGTCCGATGGCATTTTTTAACAATAGAATTGCGAAGAGCAGCAGTCAGGAATGCTTGCTTAGCACACTTCGCAGAAACGCTGGAGGAAAATCCACGTAAAGATATTTTACCCTTGTCTGGGCCAAAGACTTCAACTAAACCATCGGAACCAAAATCATATGAGCGGTTAGTTCCTTTCCCTTTTTTCTTTTCATAGGCAGCTTTGACTTGTTCCTGCGTAATAAGTGTTACCCAATAACGGTTAGGAAAGTTTAAGTAAAAGTTTGACATGCTTTTAATTCTTGAAATACCTACATATTTTTCAACTGCTGGAGGATGAACAGTTCCATCACTTTTTTCATGAGCCTTCATCCAAGCGTATTCGCGATCCTCTGTAAGAATCCCATCCTCTTATGCCTGCTCATTTGTATCCATATTGGTTGCATAACCATAACAAAATATAATTTCAAAACAACTAATAGAATTGAGTGTATAAAACATACAAGGAGATGACATTTGCTCGCATAGGTACGCCTCCCAAAAGTATGGGGGATTATGCATTTATTTTTGTTCTCTGATTTCTTTTCATGGCTTTCTCTGACTCCTTCTTTGAACTCATTCTCAACGAAAGCGGTCCAATTACTTGGAGTAACCCCCATCGGAACGTTTGCTAGAATTTTCTCTTTTCTTTTTCCATGCATTTGGATCCTAACCAGCTTGAATAGCTGCTTCAATTTGTGCTTTACCTCTAGCTATCCTGAAATAATTTTGTCGAAGCTGGTATTTGAATGATCTGAACTTCTATGAAAAGGATACTTCAAGGTTCGGGCATACCAAGTGCCAAGGAGCATTAAACTCAAACTCGCTCTAAGTAACAAATGTAATGGTCATGGTCATAATTCAACAAGAAAATCTAATGTATGATAAAAATATGGACAGACATAATCCTATACAACAACAACAGTGCATCCAACACATAGTACCTTTGTAAAGTCTAACATACCCCAAAATGAAACTCAATACTCAAGAGTCAAGAAGAAATTATCTAAAAAAACTTGTTGACCTAAAACAGAAGGGTACATACCATTAAGCCATTCCACACATCCTCCTTGAAGTTTTCTGGGAAATCCTCCAATCTTCATAACTTATTGGGAAATGGGTTCTTATAAGTTCACCTACACAGGAAGCAAGATTTTCTACATTTTTCTTTATTGGTCTACAAGATGCATCAACTTCAACAAAAAGTTTGAAACTTTTCCCAACAAATCTATTATTCTGTAATGATTGAGTTGTTGTAGCTTGTATACCATCATTTCCATGTTGATTTGTATCCATGCTACACAATAAAAGATGAGTTAGTAAACAACATATAAAAATAAATGCACATAATGAATCAATCCTTTAATCAACTAAACAAACCATCAAATGAAATAAGTTAGTAGAGAATCTCGCGACAAGTGAACAAAGCATAGTAAATATAAGTATACAGAAAACATAATGACAAATATGGTAAACATAACTATGCAGACAACCACATGTATCCATCCATCAGTTAAATCCAAAGTAAAACATAGGTTTGCGACTATAGCAGCATAGAAGTGCAACATAATTATCAATTATCTATCAGCACTATCTACCATCTAATATCTTAAGAATTTATAAATTAACGGTGTAGCTTTAAAAGGTCCTCCTAATGCGGCTCATCAGAGAATATTTCCTAAAAATCCTCGGATTTGTGTTTTGAAATGTTATCAACTTGTCTTGTCATCTTCCTTGGCGAATGGATAACAAACCACCAATCAGGGTATTTTAAATCCTTAGAGTAGAACACTTGGCTAGCTTCACAAGCGAGAATTGCAGGATCATTAAAGTACCTATCCACACTCCTGATCCTATCCAGATTAACAACCACCAAATTAGAGTTAGGGCACATTTTACATCCACTTTCTACCTTCACCCAATCACAATAAAATACAAACTCCACGATTTCCCGATTGGTGTAGTCTACCTCCAGAATTTGCTTGATAATACCATACCACTTGGTAATTTGAACAACATGGATTTTATCTCATTTCTTTCTCCTATATGTGGTGACTGCATCCATACAAACGCCATTATCTTGTGTAACATGACTACTCTTTTGTGAGAAAGGAGAAAATACAAACCCGTTTACACGGAAACTTGAATATTCTTTTTCTCCAGTAGGACCTTTGACATATCGCCACAATCATGTCTTATTTTCTTACAACAACTAGCCAACAAAAAAAATGAACAAAAAATATCAAGTTGACATAAAATCTCCTATCTGATATTGAAAACAGAGCTACCTGAAATAATCAACAAGAGTTTCAAGTAACATTTTCTGGTTTTCAAATACCTTATCATATAGCCAGTCTATAAACATTGTTTACCGCTCAACTTCATCCATCTCATCAGGCAGAACGTGATCACAATAGTGGCTACAATTATAAATACCAAACAGTCAACTTCTATACAAAATTAATTAAATCAGTTTCATTTTATTGGAGAAGGTCAAGTACATATGCATAATAGTTAGCAACACCCTCAATGTCATGTCGAAAGAGTATCCATCTTCGTATTTGAAAAAACTAAGCAAGAGTTATTTTTACCACTTTACCGTCTTTCTTCATGGGACCTTCATCACTGTACTCAGAGTCTTCCCCCAAAAAAGCCTCCCAAGTTGCTTGGTGGTTTCCATCCCGTCTATTTGGCATGTCTTCCATTGCATATCTAGCCGACTCTGTCATACGGTACGCCTCTGCTATGGACCCAGCTGTAGTTTCAGGAATTACCACACTACACCCTTGTTAAGATTCTATAGAAATCTATTGGAAATCAATTAAACTTCAAAGATTTAAATGACACTTTACTATTAAAATCTCAGAAATGTTTACAGAATTGGAAGGAATCAAAGATTACAAATATTCTCTTGAAGTTTCTCTCTCCTCAAGAATCTTTCATCTCTCAAAAATACATCATCCTTCTCTGGATATATCGACCCCTTTATATAGGGATTTACATAATGGATGACAGCTAAGTTTTCCTCCTATTTCGGATCTATTCTGCGATCTTATCGCGATCGTTACAATATTCTCTATCGCAAGAATGATGACCATCGCAGGATCAACATATTCTTCTTTTATTTCTTCCATCGTCAGTTTCTTTTGGTTATTCTGTAACGCTCGTGAAACGTTGTTAAAGAATTGGCAGTGACGCTCGCAGAAACGTTGTTAATATCACAGGAATAATGTTGTGGCGATATTCTGGTCCTGCATCTTGCCTCTTCTCATGTCTTTTCTGCGAAGAAGAGAAGATCATGAGAACTTAAAATGACATAACTTCTTATCTTTTTAGACTTCCCCGTTCTGACACGTTTCTATGTCCTTCGCCAGCTGTTTTCACGAATTCTTTCTTCCAATAAATTTTTGACACGTCTCCTCTAACCGCTGCGATCTGACCACCCACGTCTTTTCTTTGCATTAATTACCTTCATCTTCTTCGATAAATTTCTTCTTCTATAAATACTCTTCTCATTCCTTTCCTTTTTCTCTTTTAATTTCTTCTTCTTTCTCTCCGCTCCCTCTCTGCAAATTTTATTGTTCTTCCGCGAATTGCGCTTCTGTTACTGCTGTGATTTCTTTCTTCTTTTCAATCTTTTCTTTCATTCCCATACTCAAAAATGGTTGCTTCTGGTACTAAAAACTTGAAGGCCTTTAATGAGATGCGCGAGAAACTCAAAATTAAAGGTTTTAACTTGTCTTTAATTCCAGATCAGGATTCTAGATCTGAACTTTCTCTTAAATTTTTTACTGATGATCAATGTTCTCGCGAAAAAATCACAGTATCGCTAGGAAAACTTGAAGCTGGTCTTCCCCTTCCTCTATATGACCCAGAACTCCCATTATTCTACCAAATAATATCTGACGAGAGGTTCTCACGAGCAATATATCAATTAGGTGGAGATTGCATTAGATTGCTACTTGAATAAGCTTCTCGTGGTGCTGGTAAAGGATCGCGCTATTCTGAAGATGCTCAAAATCCTCTTTATAAACATATTCCAATTAACCCTGCAGATTATACTGTAGAAAACGTTTTCGAAAATTACAAGATACTCGAAGAGGGATAGCACCTGCTGGGGTGTTCGTCTGAAGAAACTCGCTGTCGAAGAAGCTCTCATGCTAGATATTGAATTTCATATGAAAACCAATCATGGCCCTCGCCATTCTAGCGATGACAAGTGGTTTATTTTTCCGTTGTGCCTCGAAGGTCCTTATATTTCTGGTTCTCGCGAACTTCCCACGAATCTTGCAGAATATCAACGTTGGGTCTTTAATTGGCCTGAGAGAACTAAAGAGGTACTAATCTCTATGAATTTTCATATTATTATTATTATTCATTATCTTCCTTGCATTTTCATATTCTCGCTAATTATTTTGATCTTTCTCAGATTGAAAGAATGAAGCTCAGTTACCAAACTTTTAGGAAGCCTAGCACTTTCTTGGCTCTGAAATCTTTCACGGATGAAGTAAGAAATATCTCTTCATAAATTTTAACAATATATTGTTGCCACTATTTCTTATCTTCATCTGTTCTCGCAGGAAATCGAAGAGTTAGAACCATTAATTCCCGCAAAAACCAAGGAGAAATCTTCAAAAGAGAAATCTGGGAAATCTTCAAAGGAGAAATCTACTGCTCCTTCCAGGAGAAAGTCTTCTGACCCTCGCAATAAAGAATCTAGAGATCCTCCACTAAAGAGAAGGAAAACTCAACCTTCTTCTTCTTCAATTCCTCAACTAATTCCAAAAAATCCAAGTGTTGATCTTGATAAGGATAATAATGACGAGGATTTTAATGTTAGCGATTTTCCTTCAATAATTTTTTTTTCTGATTCTGATTCTTCAATGACTCATTTATCCAGAATTTTTAGCGATATTTCACACAGCATAACTTGTAATGACGAGGATGAAGTTATTAACAAGACATCCCAAGCTCTTGCCAGTATCTTCGATGCTCCCATACTGGTGGACAATGATTCTCTCCAAGGAGTCTCACGATTGCTGACTCCTAGTCTCTTAAATTCTCTTGGTGCCTTGGTATGTTTTCATTTCTTCAGTTTGTTTATATATTTTCTCCATCGCTAGATCTTAATTTATATTTTCTTTCGCAGGTTGGAAGAGCTTCTTTTGTTGTTGCTTCTGATTTAGATAAAAGACGTGCCAACTCTGAAGAGAAAGCTGCTAAACTTCGCCAGGATAAAGAAAAATTAGAATCTGAAGTTATTGAGATTCGCAAGAAGAACAAACAGTTGGATACTGAAGCTTCAGTTGATAAGCAAAAGATCTCTGATCTTGATAGAGCTAACTAACAAATCTATGGTATGACTAATTTCCTTTCTCTCTTAATTATTTTTACTTTATCGCAGCTTATTCAAGCGACCACTTTTAACTTGCAGATATTTATGGTCTTACTGACGAGGCTATACTCTTTAAATCTTTCCCTGAACCTGTAGATGATCATACTCTTCTTGCCTGTCTTAATAATTCTTTAAGTAATTTCTCAGATGATAAGATTAATCCCTCTCCATATATGAACTTAGATCCAAGCTTAATCTCTTAAAAATTGAACACAGATTCAATTTAGGTTTGACTGACAAATATAAGCGTTTTTGTCTTGATTCAAAGAAAGAAATAGATAGATTAAGACAGAAGAATAGCGATCTTATTGACGAGAAATATCTTTCCATCAAAAAGGGATCCAAGACCCTAGCAGACTTTCATAAAACTCTCCTTGACGTTCAAAGGGACAGAGATAAACTTATCCGCGAGAATGAAGATCTTCTTGCGAGGGAGACTCAAGTTCGATCTCGTCTCCTTATTAATAGCGATGATAAGTTTTCTTGGGTTGCGAAGGTTCTTGACAATGCCAGGAATGACTTATGTGTAAATGTTATCCTTCAAGTTGAACAAGCGGCCTTAATTAGAGATATGATTTCTGAAAGAGAAGGTTGTTTGTTGTTCTTCTTCTCGCTATTTTCCTGTTTTTATTACTCTTCTTTACAAAATTTCTAACTTGTTGTCATATATTCTCGCATGAGATGAAAATAGATATCTTGAAAGAATTGGGGAACTTGAAAATGAGAAGAATCAGCTCGCGAATACTCTTGCTACTCGCAATAATAAATATTCACTATTGAAAGAGCAGTTTGACATTACTACCGCGAATTTCAATAGATCTCTCATTGTTGTTTGTAATGATTCTGTTAAGTTGGTATGCAATGATCATGGAATTTATCCTTCTATATATCCTGATCTTGCAAAGGAAATCCCCGCAATAATCCCAATACTTAACATCTCTGATAGAGAAGATGAGGATTCTGACGAGGATGAAAATGATAATGATAATGACGAAGGAGAAAAATCTGGTGGAGGAGAAGAATCTGATAAGAATGAAGATAGTGATGATAATGATGAAAGGGAGAAATATGGCGATGAAGAGAAGTCTGATAAAGAGGATGGAGATGGATCTAGTTAGTTCTTCTTTTTCCTTCTATCTTCCTTGTATATTTATTTTCTTCTTTCTGTAACATTGCTGTGAGTTTCTCCAATTTAGTGAATTTCTTTTGCTTCTACCTGTATGAATTAGAAAACAGTTCTTTTTCTGCAAGTCATTCAATCAATATAATTATTATTCTTTAATTATCTGCGTGCATTTATCTATGCAATTTTTATATGATAGATGAATAATAATTTCATCGTTCTCATGCATTCCCATACTTGCCTCTATTATTCATCTGCAATATAAAAAATTGATTAAAGATTAAATATTAGTGGTAAATAAAATTTTCCTTAATATTGGTGATCTTATCGCCAGCAATAACTGCGTGAAATCGCAATTCTCATAAAATTTGCGAGTATTATCGCAATAATCTTGTGGTCTTATTACGCCTTCCTAATTAAAGGTCTTATTTTTCCACACTCTTTCTTTCTGCGACAAAATCGTAGGACGTCTTTACATTTGCATGTATTGACCCATTGATATTGCCTTATCTTTCTTCTTTGATTGTATTGCGACAATGTGACAAGTCTAAGCTCTCTCGCGAGATCAAAGCCTCGTGACATTTCCGTCTTGCGATGAAATCGCAGGACGTCTTTACACTTTCATGTAAAAACCCATTGATCTCATCTTAACTTTTGGCTTGTTGCCTCTGTATAATTTAAGTCACGCGACAATATGACAGGCCTAAATGTTCTTGCGATCATAAAGCCCCATGACATTGACGTCTTAAGACACTTATCATCTCCCTAATGGAGGGTGCCGCCCTTATCTTCCCCCTGGTTGCCCCTTCAAGGAGGGAACATCGGCCATACAAGACTAGCTCCTCCCATCCAGATTTACCAACAACCAGCTATTTTCGCAGCCTCTTGTCCTTTATGCCTATATGGCTTATAGTTACAAGATTGCACCCTAAGTGGGGTTTTCTTCAGGCCAAGTGCATCGTAGCCAAGACTTACCAAGAATGGCAAGGAAGTTTCGTACGCCCTTGGCACCCTTGGCTCAACCGTGTACCTCGGCGCCTTGGTCATACTTTGCACTTCTTGGAAGAGATTCTCAATCCTCCAACCAGGGTATAACCATATATAGTTGGAAATCCAGGATCTCTCTCCCGGATAGGTTTTCTTTAACCCCAACATCTGCATGACTCAGGATCCAGCAGCGGTATAACCTTACCCTTGAATCATGTCGAGAGATACCCTCTCCTATGACGTGCTATTAGGTCTTGCATTTGCCTCTTGCGAAATTTTATTCGCGAACTAGGGTGCACTCCATAAAGGTTCATCCCATTCTTTAATCTCTGCGAAATTTTATTCGCGCTTCTCGCGAGTATTGTAACTCTGATAGAATTTCATAACTTTGATCTTCTTTATTTTTGTAAAATCTTGCGATTCTTTCAAGAAGAATATTCTGTTCAATTATATTTTCTTTAAACAAATCATTCATAGAGTTCTCTAAAGTTCATCATTTTACCTCTCTACTTACTATTTTCTGATTCTGCTTTCATGCTACGTTTTACTGTTGTTTCTTTTTCTGCGAGACGTTTGCCATAAGCTTCCACATCCTCTTTCCGTTCTATTGTATCAATCATTAACCTTTCACATCTCTGTTGTTGTTTGATTTTGTACTTCCAATTGCTATTCTTTTCATCTCTTTCTTCGCAAGACTTCATATCGATTTCATAACACTTCTTGTTTTCTCCCCAATTTCCTTTAATTACTCCAACACCTTTAGGATGAGGAAATTTAACACATTGGTGGAAAGTAGATGCTACACCTAATATTTCGTGTAGCCATGGCCGACCAATCATAGCATTGTAAGGTGATTCAATGTCAACAACACAGAACAAGATCTTGGAAGTTATCCCTTTCAAGGGAATTTGCATCTCAATTTCCCCTTTTGGTTTATTGGCAGTACCATTAAAACCATAGATTTTATATGTTGAGGGAATTAGATCTTCGTATCTTCCACCCATTGTTTTATAGGTATGATAAAATAGTATGTGAAAAGAGCTGCCTGTGTCTATTATAACTCTATTGATAGCCCAAGAATCTTCATTTTCATCACCTTTTTTCTTTGGGTTTATCTCTAGTCTTACCACCAATGGGTTATCATGCTGCTCGCCTGGTTCTGGTACCTCTTGTGCACTGAAAGATATAGTTTGTTTCTTTCATTCTTATAATGGCGAGCCTCTCTCTAAATTAATTATCTCTCTTCCATCTGTATTTATCGCGAAGACTCTACTTAAAACATTATCATGGAAATCTTCCACAGTTCTGAATGAATGCACAATGGAGTTACAAAACAAATTCTTTTCTTTAGCCCCCACTTCTATCACGAATGTTTCTGCTCCTTTTAAAGCATTCACTTTGCGAGTTTCTGGTGCTGGCGGTAATTGATGAGGTTGTGGATGTCCTACTAGAAAGTTATTTAACTTCCCCTGATCAATCATCCTCAAAATTATCATCTTTACATTCCTACAATTATTTATTGAATGGCCATGAAAGTGATGGTAAGGACAAAATTCTTGACTTCGATTGCTTGGATGTGGTTCTTTTCCCATGTTCCATGGTGATGGTATATTTTCCATCAGAATGATAGCTTCCCAAATTTTTTTCTATACTAGCATTAAGAGGTGGCATCTTAATTTCTTCCCATATTATCTTTTGATTTCCTTGCCCTCTAAAGTTATTCTGCCTTTGTCCGCCATAAGTTTCTTGCGGTTTATCAAGTCTTTGAATCTTATTATTTCCACCGCGATTGTAATAATTCTTCTCCCTTTCATATTCTTCCTGATATCGACTTCCCATCGCTACCAATTTTTGTTGGTTATCAATTACCACTTTCTCTTGTTGTGCTTGCGAGGTGCTCGCCACATTATTTATCATTTTATGGAGCAAACTTACACTTGCCGCTAGCGAGCTGGTGTTCACGATTGGATATGATTCCATCTCTTTTTTTTTCTCCTCCAAAGCAATGTATTCTTCCTGTAGTTCTCGCAGTTCAGTCATAGTGATTGTATTCTTGACTTTGAAAATTTGTATGTACAGTAGATTGGTCGCGAACATTGCATTGATAAAAGACAAGATAAGATATCTCTCGTCAACTCTTCCTGTCATCTCACTGCACATTGATTTCCATCTTATGGTTAAGTGCTTCAGACTCTCGCCAATTCTCTTTTTAACCCAAACACATCTTCAATACCCGGCCGCGATGAATTGTTGCTAATATACGCTCCTAAAAATGTAGCTTGTAGATGATCAAAAGAAGTTATGGTATTTTTTGGTAATCCCTCGAACCATTTCAACGCCTCGCCAGTTAAGCTGGATGCAAAATATTTGCATAGCACATCATCATGATTTTCCCACTGTAGCATACATCTAACATAAGCTTTGACATGTTGAACAACACAAGTAGTTCCATCAAAAATTCTGGTTAATGCTGGTAAATTACATTTTGGAGGTATCCCTCTTAACTGTACTTCTTGAGTAAATGGAGTTCTCGCAGCTTCTTCAATAGGTTCATCAAGTTGCCTTCTACCTCCTTCTCTTCTATTGTTTATCATTCCTCGCATTTCTGCTAATTCTCTCAATATTTCTCATTCTCAGCTGAGTTTTGTTCCATTGGCCTCTTTAACGATGTTTCCCTTCTTCTGAGTTCTTGCCTTTCTTGTCTTGTGAGATTTTGCGTATCTTCTTATTCATCATCATCTCGTCTTTCTCTGCGATTTTCTCTTTCATCTTCCTCTTGATATCGTAACTGCCTATCTTTTTCTCTGCGGATTTCTTCATTTCTCCTCATTTCTCTTCTCTGTCTCTCTATTATCCTCTGTATCCTATTATACTCCTCCTGAATATTACCATTGTAGCGATTTTGCGTACGTCTCCTTTCTCGATTTTCATGATTATTTTGTCGCATTGCTTCTCGAAATTCATGTTCTTCTATTTCTTCTCTTAATCTTTCCCTCTCGCGGGCTAGACGTGCTTGTTCAGCGTAATGACTCTCAATTTCTTCTTCAATCATTCTTTGATTCTCTCGCCCATGTAATATCCTCCTACCTTCTTCTGAATTTTCTTCTTCAGTTTGGTTGTTTCTTCCCTCTTGATTTCTATTGTCACGCGGATTATAGCGATCACCAATTATCTCTTCTTCTCTATTTTGCACTTCTCCTCGAGTATTTTCTCTAACATTTTTATAGGGTAATTTTGCCTTGGTTCTTATCTGAATGATCTTGAATTTGATCTAACAGTACTTCTTGATCTCCTTCTTTGTAACCTCAAATTCTCCATTCTTAGCTCATGATTTTGTCTTGTTAAATTCGCACGCTCTTCTGCCTCTAATCTTCTTTCTTCCTGTACTCTTTGTCTCAAATCATCTACTATTTCACGTCCTTCATGAATTAATCCTCCAACCATTTCTTGATTTCTTTCTCCTTCTTCTTCATTTCTCAATTGTCGATTTTCTGCTTCTTCTATCGAATCTGACCTCCAAGTATGCACACTCACTCTATCATAATCCACATTCCTATCTTGTGTTTGTGTTTGTTGATTCAGTTTTTGAATTGAACTTTCTGCTTCATTTCTTATTCTATTTCTTCCTGATCTTATCCTTAAAGATTCTTCCAATTCACTTGTTCCCTCACCTGCAAGTCTTTTACTTCTCCTCACAGTTGTCGGTGGTTCTGATGTATTTCTTCTTCTTCTAGCCATTTCTTCAACCCTAACAATTTCTTCAAATTTTCAAGTTGTAATTAGAGATTTCTTAGTTTGATTCTCCCTGTTTCTGGGCGCCAAAATGTAGTTGTAGGAATTCCCACACTACACCCTTGTTAAGATTCTATAGAAATCTATTGGAAATCAATTAAACTTCAAAGATTTAAACGACACTTTACTATTCAAATCTCAGAAATGTTTACAGAATTGGAAGGAATCAAAGAGTACAAATATTCTCTTGAAGTTTCTCTCTCCTCAAGACTCTTTCAGCTCTCAAAAATACATCATCCTTCTCTGGATCTATCGACCCCTTTATATAGGGATTTACATAATGGATGACAGCTAAGTTTTCCTCCTATTTCGTATCTATTCTGTGATCTCATCGCGATCGTTACAATATTATC
This sequence comes from Papaver bracteatum, assembly GCA_023529315.1. Classification (NCBI taxonomy): domain Eukaryota; kingdom Viridiplantae; phylum Streptophyta; class Magnoliopsida; order Ranunculales; family Papaveraceae; genus Papaver; species Papaver bracteatum. The sequence goes on along the minus strand of JAJJWX010002349.1, from coordinate 2,378,232 downwards.
TATCGCAAGAATGATGACCATCACAGGATCAACATATTCTTCTTTTATTTATTCCATCGTCAGTTTCTTTTGGTTATTCTGTAACGCTCGTGAAACGTTGTTAAAGAATTGGCAGTGACGCTCGCAGAAACGTTGTTAATATCGCATGAATAACGTTGTTGCGATATTCTGGTCCTACACCAGCAATGTAACGTTTATTACTTGGTAGATTTTGGAAATCCTTCATAGCCTTTCTCAAGTAAGCACATGTTAATCACAAACTATTAGAAGAAGAAGAAAAACTACCAATGTAAATAATCAGTAAGGTACTGAAACAAACCTTTCGAAAGGATACATCCAACAATATCTTACAGGTCCATAATATAACTCTTCGTCAGCTAAATGAACCATTAGGTGAATACTGATATCAAAAAATGCAGGTGGAAAGTATTTTTCCAACACACACATTGCCTCCACAACCATGTATTTTGCTCTTTGTATGTGATCTTTAACCAACACTTTCGCGCACAAAATTTTAAAAAACAAACTAATCTGCTGAGGTGCTCTTCGCAAATCTTCATGGTGTAGAAAAGCATGCTGAAGGAGGACAGGTATCAAATATTCCATGATGACATGATAGTCATGGGACTTTAAATTACTCACACGTGGGGGATTAACACTGACATTTTTGCTTAAGTTAGAGGAAAACCCTGTTGGGACCTTCAAGTTTTTAAGAATTTGGAAAAATCGAACCTTCTCGTCTTTGCTAAATACATATACTTCCACTGGTATGACATCCTTCCATGTCTTTGGATCTTTGGAAATCCACTGATCGCTGCGAATGTTCAATTCTCTTAAGTCTTCTCGAGCACCAACGGTATCTTTAGACTTATTTTTCACATCTTATATTGTATCTAATATATGCTCCATTACGTTCTTCTCGGTGTGCATAACATCAATACAGTGGCGAACATAAAGTTCAACCCAATAATCAAAACATCATAAAATAAACTTCTTAGAGAATGCATTAGTTGCATCAAAACTACCATCATTTGATTCATCAATTGGATCATTAGCTTTAATTTCAGTATCAGCCTCAGCAGCAAAGGCCCTCTTTCTTTTGCCACTACACTTCCCAAGAACATAATTGACATGGCGTAGCTTTTGAAGTATTTGACGTCCAGACAACCGATCTGGAGCAGGTGAGTTCTCTTCAGTGTTCAAATCCAAGTACTTACCCTTTCTAAATGGGTGCATATTAGGAAGAAAGCTATAAAAGAAGCCAACTCACTGGAAACCATAATATAAAGTAAAATTTACTCAATAACTCACATTGCAAAAGCTTTGCGAGAATATCAAGTACTTACTTTTTAGCTCATTATCAATTCCAATCGCCGCACTTCAGACTAAGGTACCTCAAAAAAATCAAAGAATCTACGTAAAAAGAAACTAAAAAAAAAAAAAAACTATATACAAAAAAAAAAATAATAATAATAAATAACGATGTACAAGAAAAATTGATATCAACAAGATAATATCTTTCTACTACTCCCCGGCACTTAAACATTACATTGTTCTCAATATAATTGAGTCATCCAACGTAGAAATTAAGATGGGAAATTCTTAAAATGATAAAGAAGAACATAAATATACCTACTAGAATGTACAAAAGGATCCCCAAAAATTAACAGTATAAAAATTTGGGGATCAACCCAAAATAAAATATATACAACTCAGATCTTCGATGTAGCAACATAAAGATATTGAGATTACAAAAAAAAAAAAAAAAAAAAAAAAAAAAAAAATGCCCATGAACCTGGTTTTTGCAAAGGGTATATTGTCAATAACAAGAATTACTGACTCAAGTGGTTCACTGGCGATGGGAGCTGAATCTATTTGGGAGGTATGCACGGGCAAAGAGAAGTCACGAGATGCAAAAAATCTAGTAATATTGGAGAAGCAGGCAGTTCTAATCCAAAATTAGAAATCTTCCAAAAAGTTATGCTAACATTTCTAGGTATATTAACTTCCCCACTGGGTTTGCAACCCTGTACTAAATCATCATTATAATCATCATGAACTAAGGAATAAATAGGAATATCATAATGAAGATGATTAAAAGAAACCTTATAGATAGAGTTTATTGTTTCTAAGTTGTTAAACTTAACTAAGGCTTTCTCGGAATTAACACATTCTTCATAAGCATCATTTTTATAGCACTGATATGTCATACCGTCTAAAAATATGGTGTCATCAGTCCTAAACTCATCCTGAATAGGAGAGTGATCATTTACACGATCAGGAGTTGGACTAAATACACCACATTCACTTGGTATGACAATGTCTCTATTCCAATAATCACAACTGTCAATTTCATCTTCATCCTCATGGTTTTGGGATTGATACTCATCTGAGTAACAACCCATAACGAAATTAAGTGGATTCCAAGTTCCATACCTGAGACAATTATAAGCGAGAACTTCCTTCCACCGTGACCCATGCTTATATTCACCAAGCGTCATAGATGATATCTCGCGTAAAGCATTCATCCTCCTAAAAGAAAAGGCTCTTGAAATAAAATGCTAGAGCACAAAACAAGTCAAAAGGAAAAAAGAAATCCTAAAATAGAATAAAAATATTGTACAAAAATAAAAATAAAAATCTAACAATAATTACAAAATCAAAAATACCAATTACAATATTCCGCATCCACTCCCCAGCAATGGCGCCAAAAATTGATAGGCTTTCGGGAAAATACCTATATATAATAACCGCAATCGCACGATGTCTAACTAGTAGACAGAGGCAAGTACAAGTCGAACCCACAAGGAGCGGTGGAAAATACTGTAATCTTATGAACTAACCAAAGATAATATTTTTGGTATTTTAGAATGTGAATGAAAATGTAAAACTCAACTAAACTAAAATTGATACGATAAGAGAGAGCGTCGGTAACTAGGATCAATGGATTCCACTACTATTTCTAATTGAGTACTGAAAAGAATTTGAATTCCAAATATGTGTATATATCTTTGTTCAATTGCAACACCTTTTATTGGGATAACTTTCAATAATAAACTCACATCTCCTAAGTATAGCCCATCAAAGTCTCCCAAGCATGTCCTATCAAATTATAATGGAAAACAAGTTATCTAAAATATGTATTTATAGATTTGCGATTATTATTTTCATAGTCTAAGCATAACCCATCGAGTGATTTAACCTAAGCATGAATTATCAAATACTAACAAATAAAATTGCAAACTATATGAATTCATGCATTTAGGATTTTGTATTGTGCAAAGCCAGTGGAGCAACAACCTATATTCTTTATAAAATCAATAAACCTTAAATATTGGATTTCAACAATTCAATTCGCATAGCCTAACACTAAATCAATTCCAATTTATTTCATAATGGTCTATGCTGCTTAAAGTAGCTTTATCCATGAACCCTAATTACTAATCTTAGTAAAACATGGAGATGGATTTCTCAAAATCCATAAAAATAAATTAAAAGAGTAAGATATAATAAACTGATATCACCGTGGTCACCCGGTAATAGTCGTCTTCTTCCCCTCTTGTTTTCTGCTCTCCAATAACCGTCACAACAATCTCCTCCAGACGGAACCACCTCTCAGTACCCTAACAGTAGCCGCAACCTCTTGTCGTTGGAACTCCAGCCGAGAATAATAACTTAGAACCAGTGTAGTCAATTTCGGCCATCTCGGCCGAAATTCCGCCGATATTTCCGTTTCCGGCTTAAAGCATAGCGAAACATGTAATTTCGGTGAAACGGAAAGGTGCCAGAAATATCGGTTGTTCCGGCCGAAATTCCTCCGGTACGATTCAACCGAGATTGGGTATTTCAGTAAATTCTACGGTAGCAAATCCTATAATCCCTAAATCGCGTCATTTTCTTTTTCACTTTCACTTCGTTTCCTCTTCAGTCTCTCTCACATGATCGAAGCAAGGCTATGAAACCGAAATTTAGTAGTTTAGATTGTTTAGTATTGTGAAAAAAATAATTCTATCTTGTTTGTGAAATTAGCGTAGAGAAGAAAAGACTCATAAATACTAAAATTTGTTGTTGGTGTCGATAGCCATTGAGAACCGATGCCTACAAAGATGATCCAGTGATGAATGATAATCCATTGAGAATGGAGAAGAGAGATAATGGGGTATTTTGATTAGTTGAAGAGAAAAAGCAGGAGGAGAGAAGATGAAAATGAAGACTTTTTTCTTTCATTCCACTCACGGCTCACGCATGGGTGGAAACGTGGAGTAACTAGTAAAGTATGACATCCATCTATTACTTTGTTTTGGGGTTTTTGACACCTGTTTGGGTAGGGACGATTAGTGGGAAAGAAACAAGGCATATAGTAGCTAATTATACATTTAATAAAAGTTTAAAACATTGCTTATTTCCTAATTTTTAAAAGGGAATTTTGATAAAGTACCCTCGTCTGAAAACACATACTAAAAAAATGCCCCCGTTTTTTAAATATTTGTTAAAATGCCCTTACCGTCTATTATCACGTTTTGGGCCCACAAAATGAGTCCGCCGTCGTTGACTTAGTCAAGAAAATGGGTAAAATTACCATAAACCCCTACACTAAATCTAAGAGTAAAAGAAAGTTGGCACCAAAAACCATAGCTGTTGTTTGTATCTTAGTTTTAAATCAAACCATTGGATCTCCGTAATTTTCATATATGTTGTTTGTTACCGTATTATGCAATGGCTGTTAAATTTTGAGTACGATCGGATATGGAGATGTGATGAAACCATCCAGTTCCAGATTACATTGCTACAGATTTCAGATCACTGTGCAGTGATAGAAACCTATGAAAATAGATGTTTTACAATGTATAATTACCTGAAATTTTAATGGGAGTAACCCATTTAGTCTATGAGGTTGATGTAAAAATTTCACTCGAATATGAGTTAGAGAAGTACCCCAACCAACTGAGTTTTACAGGTGAACTTGTAAAAATTCAGTTTGAGATGAACTTATAGAATAAGTGGTAAATTAGGTTCTAACCGTTACCTTTCTATGAAATTTTGATATAATTCCTATGACATACCTATGAATGTGTGGTATAAATTTCATTTGGATCAGATTAGTATTCATAGAGCAGCAGAAGAAATGGTGTTGACGATTCAAGAAAATCCAACTTTACTAAGAAGGAAGGGCTTTTTGGACATTTGACCCCGCCACCTAAGCGTTAACAGTTGATAACTGATGTTAAACGTTTTTTGAAAAAAACGGTCAAAGCAAGGGTACTTTAACAAATGTTTAAAAAACGGGGGCATTTTTTTAGTGTAAAGTCAAGTGCAGGGGTACTTTATCAAAAAGCCCTTTTTAAAAGTTTAACCCCTCCAAAGAGAGAATCTTCCTGAGATAAAATTGTACCAATACAATCGAGACAAACCGAAATTCGGGATTAACTACATTTAACATACGTAGAAATATATGTATAAAAATTGGAACCGAGATTATACCGAGATTTGGAAACGGAATCTCACCGAGACAATGTTGTACCGGTGTCTCGCTCGGGACCGAGACAAACCGGACTCCGAGATTAACTACATTGCTTAGAACCTCCTTCTTCTCTTATATTATAAAACCTTTGTCTTCCGTTTGTTCCCTGGACTTAATAAACAATTAGTCCAACTATCTGTATATGAACTTGAGCCCATATGGCCCACCCAACTATTATGTTCGCTAAATTGGCAAGCACAGGCACATCATTTGCAGCAAGCATGAAGGAACAATAAAACTTTCCTCTTCCTCGTCCCCAAAACTAGACATCCTAAAAACCCTAGTCAATTCTGGCTAATTGGCCTCTGTAACACAGTGTATAAAATTATTGCAAAATTATTAGTCAACCAGAATCAAACCACACTTAGACTCCATAATTTCCCCCTTTCAGTCAGCTTTCCTTTCCAAAAGACAAATTTCAGACAATATTATCATTACTCGGGAAATCATTCATTCTTTCAAGAAGAAAAAAAAGCCAAACATGGGGGTCTAGGGATCAAAATTGATATGTCAAAAGCATTTGACAGAGTTAACTCGGATTTCCTATTGTGGCCCAGGTGATTTTTTCAAACCCACTAGAAGCCTTAGACAAGGAGATCCTCTATCTCCATATCTATTCATAATATGTATGGAAATATTTTCTAGACTCTTTGTAACATCCCCACTTTGAATTCTAGGTCGGCCTCCCTAAAAATCAAAGTGTGGCATACTAATGGATCACTTTACACACTCAAACCGTGAAGCCAACAAATGGATATCAGGCTATTGTATGGAGCACATTGACAACAATCCAAAATAATAAATAAATTTATTAAATAAAACTGATAAAATTGCATGGTTAAATAAAATCTTTAATTCCGAAAAATAATCTTCGACTCGCAGGTCTGTCTCCAAAGTAAATGTTAAGAAATGAAGGGAAAGAAATGAAGGTCTGATCCTTAAAAGACATCAATAAAATATTTAGCCAAGCACCTTAAATAATAACGAAGTAGCTTTTCAGAACATAAATGCAATCTATAAGATAGGTTGCTCCACGGTAACGGCCTCCTGAAAAAATAGTAAGTTGGGTGAGACCCCAACAAAAAGCAGGCTCTCATACCCTTATAATCTTTATAGACGATCTAAGAAACCCAAAGCAGTTTATCAAAATTTAGAGAAGTTAAACAGTTTATAAGAAGGGTGTTTTCTTTTTGTCATTTCAGTTTCATAAAAGAATGCCAACAACCAACTAAGTGAAATGGATAAGAAATGACTCGATAATATAAAAACGAGTTATTTAAATGGTAAAAACAAAACGCCGTAAGTTAACCATCCGTATGATTAACGAAACCCCTCTCTAGATCCTTACTTTAACCTCAAGACATACCGTATCATGCCCTTGAGTAGTCCAAATAATACCCCTACCGTGCGCCGGAAGAATTAAATGTTGTCGATCTCATTATAAGATAATAGATCCATATCTTTTAGGCGACTTCTCGGTCATCGCCTAATAACCCATGGAAATCGAACCAACTACTGGCAACGGTCCAAAAACGTTAACAATTAATCAATCTCACCGTCCTTTGAACGTCAACTATTGAACATCTCTAAATAGGTGCAGACAACAACAACCACCACACATTTATTTTCTCTAAAACCAATTTACTACAGAGGTAACGTCAATCGTCATAACCAATCAGAAATGTAGACGTGTGAACCAATCTACCATTTTCAGACCAATAATAGCCTGTAATACATAATACTCCTAAAGGGTTCAGCATAGTGCCACCGGTACGCGCACAAGGAAGACCCAAGTTGGGCTGGACACATGAACAACTCATAACAGATGGCTAATGATTTTGAAGATCAAACCAAACTTACATCTATTATATGTACCAAAACATACCAGTTCCTTCTATGAGATTCAATACCCACCCTACCGTTAAACAGGGACATGCATAATTATTAACCCGTAATAGCTATAGGTACTAGATTTGAATCCTCCTACAATATCCCCTAATACTTCTCATACAGAAATTACAAAAAACATGAGTATGGGTAAGCATTAAAATGCATATAAAGAAGGTATCTACTCATCGTACTATACAGATCTAAGAACAGAAAGTAGTCAGTAAATAATGTTATCAAATTAACTAATAGATGAGCATCTCATCAGTGGAAACTAGCAGGTGAATCAAATCATTTTGATTCAGTATCGATTAGTTGAGGTTTGTTAGACCTCCATTCTCCGAATACGGCTCCTTACGAAATAAAAACAAAACAACTAATAAAATCCTTGTTTTTCAAACAAAGTGATTCCATAAAACTTCCTTAGGATTCATTAGAACACACTTTAAAGGGGCATAAGAGTTAGACAACCTACCTTTTTTTTTATAGAAAAAGAAGGACAAACACAGTTAAAGAGTGAAGGGACCATCCTGAATCCACACAAGTGGATCATGGATTGGTCTCCCTCTCATCGCCAAATAAGATAAGTCTAAATGTTTTTTGGATTGAACATCCTTACACAAAATGTTACTAAAACTATTAAAAGCTGTAAAATGTTGTCCATGAGTCTATTGTTTCTCCAGTGAGTAGCTCTCCTTGGTTGTTGTATTGATTTCCTGATGCTTGTGTTGTTTATCAGAAGGTTGAAACAGCTGCACCGAAGTTGCTTAGCCCATTCCAGAGTTTGAATGGCAGCTAAGCAATCTCCTTCTTCCTTGCTATGAGCTCTGACAGTGTTGGTTCTTTTTGCAATAGTTCTCCCTGATTCATCATAAAAGATAGAGCCAATCCCCGTGAGTTCAGTTTTGTTATCATAGTGAGTGTTAAAAGCAAAAGTGTGCCAACCGGTGTTTAATATGTGCCTAGGTGGGTTTTTGTTACTGGGTAACTGCAGATTAGATAGATTATTAGACTTATAGATGGATTTCAGGTGATTGATAATTTGAGTACCCGTGGAAATAGGGTTTGGAGTAATATCTTTGAACACATAGTCACATCGGGCTTTCCAAATAAACCAGGTGATGGTAGCACAAAGTTCAGGCCAGTTACCAAGGGAAGTACTGGACGGAGTGAAGGAGAACCAGGCATTGCACCAGTTGGAGCAACTCTGGTTAGGAGAAGTAGTATTATCAAGGCTAAGGTTACAGCTAGTCCAAACCGCTCTAGTGAAGGGGCAGTGCAGGAAAACATGTTCAGATGTTTCAATAGCATTATTACACAAAGTGCAAGTAGGGTCTATGTGTTGCATGTACTTGGACAGATTGCCACTGAAAGGCAGGATATCTGAGTAAAGTTTTCAGGCTAACATTTGAATTCTAGGAAGAGCATCGAGTCTCTAGATTTTTGAAGCAATTTTATCAACAGTATGGGCCTCATTTTTTGCAAGAATGTTGTAAAGAGATTTAGTGGTGAAGATACCATCATCAGAGTGGTTCCATCTTAGAATGTCTGGGTGACTGGGATTGGGTTTTAAGGTAAGAATACTCTGAACCTGGGAGGAGGAGAATAGAGAGGAGATGAGAGGGACATTCCATGAATCACCAATACGCAAGTGTGCAACCAGATAAACTCATTGGGTTTCATCATCCAAACTATAAGGATCAAAAGGTTCTAATTGATCAGGTAACCAAATGTCTTTCTTAATATTACTGCTTAGGCCATCTCCAACTTCCCAACAAAAATTCTCTTTGAGAATCATAAGGCCCTTATGGACACCTTTCCAGGCCCAAGAGGATCTGGAATTGCAAGAAGAATGAAAAGGATTAGAGAGAGGAAAATATCTGGTTTTCATGGTTTTAGCCCATAGAGAGTTCGGCTGAGAGAACAATCTCCATGAGTTTTTGGAAATTAGGGCAAGGTTCATTTTTCTCATATATTTATTCCAGTACCACCTTTATCCTTGGATTTGCATAAGCCTTTCCAAGCTTTGGGGTAGAAACCTCTTTTCCTAGTATCTTTTCCCCACCAGAAATCACGAATGACACCTTCAGTTCTCTTAATAATAGTTTTAGGGAGGAGGAAAGAGGACATGGCGTAAACAGGTATAGATTCTAGGGTCGATTTAGCGAGGACATTCCTACCAGCTGGCGACACCTTTTTGGACACCCATCCTTTAAGTCTACCTTCCATATTTCCGAACACATTTTCAAAGAAACCAATTTTGGATTTGTTAGTATTCAAAGGAGTGCCTAGGTATTTGTCGTCCAAAGAGATTTTTTTAACCTTTAAGAGGTTGATGATTTTTTTCCCAAAAAAGTTTTTCACTTTGGGGGAGAAAAAGATCCCATATTTGAAAAAGTTAATTATTTGAACCGATGTTTTACCATAGGAGTCAAGAGTTTTCAGAAGACCTTTGATATGCTTGATGGTCGCTTTACCAAAAATCAGACAGTTGTCCGCAAAAAGAAGGTGACTAATAGGAATGCCTTTCTGGGAAATTTTGAAACCAGAGATAGTTCCAACAGCTTCGGCATTATAAAGAGTTCTAGAGAAAGATTCCATACAAAGGATGAAGAGATAGGGAGATAGGGGATCCCCTTGACGTAAACCCCTAGTGGGTTTGAAAGAGGTTCTAGGAATACCATTAATTAGAATTCTAGAAGTACTAGTGCTAACACATTGGAAAATAAGGTTGCACCAGGCAGAAGAGAAGCCCATTCGCTTTAAGATAGCCATAAGAAAAGGCTATTCCACCCTATCAAAGGCCTTTGCCATATCGATTTTCATCCCCATAAAGCCTTTTTTCCCCTTTTTTTTCCTCATAGAATGGATAATTTCATGTGCGACGAGAACATTATCCGGGATTTGTCTTTGCTGAACAAAGGCACTTTGGTAAGGAGAGATTAAACTATCCAAGTGGAATTTTAACCTATTGGCTATGACTTTGGAGATAATTTTGTAAACGATGTTGTAGAGACTGATGGGCCTATAATCACTAGGAGTGGTGGGATGATGGACTTTAGGAATAAGCGAGAGAAAGGTTTGATTTAGTTGTTTTAGCATGTGACCACTAGCAAAGAACGCCTGCACCGTTTTCGTTATGTCCAATCTGACAAGTTTCCAATTTTTCTGAAAGAAGCAAGTTGGAAAGCCATCCGGACCCGGGCTGGCATTGGGAGGCATACCGAAGAGGGCATGTTGAATCTCAAGTTCAGTAGGAGGAGACATAAGAATTATGTTGTCATCATCGGTAATGACAGTAGGGACAAGATTGACTATGTCATAGTCAATAATAGGGGATGAAGTACTGAGAAGCTCTTGGAAGTGAGAGTTAAGACAAAAACCAATCGTAGTTCTTCCTTCTATCCAAATATTGTTAGAAGAACAAAGCCCATCAATGTTGTTTTTCCTACTTCTAATGACCATATTTTGGTGAAAGAATTTAGTATTCTTATCGCCTAGGGATATGAATTTTTCTTTACCTTTAATTTTTATCATTTCTTCCTCATAATCATAGAACTTTTTGAGATTAGCTCTAGTACCGGTTAAAAGAGGGTCATCTAATATATTAAGCAGATTGGAAAGAAAATCCTTTAGAGTGATGGATAGGGATTTTATATTAGATTGTATGTCACCCAGCCGGAGTCTGTTCCATTTCTGAATTTCAGCTTTGACATTGAGAAGATTATTGACGAGGCGAAAATCATGTGACCCTTGCGTTGCAGAATTCCAACTTTCTTTGATGACATTTCGGCAACTCTCTTCTTCTAAGTAGAGACCAAAAAATTTAAATGGTTTATGACCAGGGTGAGGCTGAGCATCAGTGTTTAAGAGGATTGGAGCGTGATCTGATCCTATAAGGGGGAGGTGATGGAGTTTAGCATGCGGGAAAAGGATGGACCATTTTCCATTGGCCATACCTCTATCCAGTCTTTCCACAATATGATGTCTACCAGATTGTTGGTTATACCAAGTGAAGGGAAATCCAACAAAACCTATATCATTCATTCCTAGGAAATTGAAAATAGATTGGAAAGTAAGAATGGAGTTTTTGTTTGGGATGTTTCCACCTCTTTTTTTCGGCGGGAGAGAAGATCATGTTTAAATCTCCTAGAATAATCCAAGGAGAGGAGACAAAGGGAGACATTTTCTGGACTAGGGACCAGCTCAAATATATTTTTTCCGGATTTGGGGATCCATACATGCAAGTGAGGAGCCATTCATACTTAGAACTTTCAATCCAAATCAGACAGTCAATTTGGTTATCATCTTGGTGAATGATATCTAACTTAGTGGATCTATCCCAACCAACAGCTAAGCCACCTTTCTTACCAATCGAAGTTTGAGTACACACATTATAGTAACCATTCTTGTTTAGAGTCTCAATCACAAAAACATTTTGTTGCTTTGTTTCGAAAAGAAAAATAATGTTTGGGTTGGAATCTGAAATCAGTTTGCCTAGATGTTGTCTAGTGTATTTTGGACCAAGCCCCTGGAAATTCCAGGATAGAAGACTAATAAATTGCCAGAAATAAGAGATGATGGGATATGAGAAGGTGATGAGGGGGTTTAGGAAGTAATAAGCAAAGTTAAGATTCGAGTGATGGTTAGTAAGTCTAACCTTGATGTGGAGCAAAGTCCCGACCGCAACGCCAATGTTGGAGCTTTTGTTCATGTTCAATCTCAGAGCTTTCGTATCATCCACTGACGTAGGGGTTCTTGCCGGTTTGGGAATTTTTTTGTTAGTATTGGGGGGTTCCACTGATGATGCCATGAAGTTTTTGGTGCTGAACTGATGATAGTTTAGTTGGTGGGTATTTTTAGAAGCTGTACTTAAATCATTTAGATAGTGGGTGTAATGGTTTGATGGGTCGACATATACTAGAAGAAGATTTTTATAGGAATAATTGTTTTTGAAATATCTTATTATATTGTTGGGTATAGTATGCGGCTCCCAAAAAAGGCAGGCGCGTAGATGTCTGCTGCCATTTTGTTGGTCTGTGGAATACTCGCACTTTTGAGCATGGTTAACGGTTCTGTTTTGGTTTATGGGTTGCTGCCCAAGAAAGTTATTCTTTTGCACATGTCTAACGGTAATGTATTTGAGCTTTTGCACGTGGGTGAAAGCGTTTTCTAGGATATATTTTCCCTCCGCATGTTTTTAGGTAGTGAGTATTGTGTATCGAATAAGGATGGTAGTCTGACAAGGCTTGTTACGAGTATATTTGATTGCTTTTGTGTTGTGGCACTGAGTGGGTCTGCACGAAATGTTTTCTTGGTTTTTCGTTGGGAAGTTGATGACCTTATTTGCATCGAGATGGTGGATGCCTGTGGTGCCATGTGTGCCCTGCTTTTTACTGTCCCCCAATGCGCTGGCGTGTTTACTGATGGACTGAGATTGAACATTGCGAAGAAGATTGGAGCCGGACGAGTCTTTGTCTGCCATCAAATTCAAGAACATATGGTATCTTGTCAAATTAACTTTTAAATGCTTGGAGTTCATGGAGAAATGGACAGGGATGAGCTTCAGAGAATGATGGAGGATCAGGCATTCATGGGGAATGAAACAAACAACATTTTTAGTTTTATACTGAATAAACAATCTAGATTCAAGGGAGTTGTTATCAATTAAACTAAAGGTTCGAGATATGCTTAGCCCGGGAGAGAAGAGAGAACGGTACAGGTCACGGTTGATCGCTGGTATGTGGTAGACTTGGAATTTATCAGAAAATATTGAGGTGCGGTCACTATCTGGTTGGTTAGTCTTCCCCGTTACCTGGCCGACCTCTATCAGTTGATAGGAGTAGTAGGAGGTTCTTTATTTGGGCAGGATCGAGTTGACCAAATCTTGTTTGAGTAGACTTGCAGGACATGAGTCCATGAGAGTTGTTGTACAGTTTCTGCCAGTCTTCATTGGTAATATTGTCGAAAAACAAACCCAGATTTGTGATTGAGCCTTTGGTCTCGCCAGTGATTTCGATGATGGGGGTTGGTGATTATTATGAGGTTTTTCCTTAGCTTTTCTTTTACTTTTGTGGTAACCTATTCCTGTTGTTTTGTGGTTAGGTTTATCTACAGAATTTGTAAGTTTGTTGGTTTTTGGTGGTTGGGATGTTATTTTGGTTTTTGTGGTTTGTGTGGTTGATTTCTGGTTGTTAAGATGTTTGGATTTTTTGTTGTTTTTTTGGTGATTTGCTATTGTGACTGTTATTTCAGAGATTAAGTTTTCGCTGTTTTTCGACTATTTCTCTTTCATGTTTTTCGACACGCAATTTGTATCCTGATATAATTGAGTGTTCTTGGTATATATAGACAACCTACCTGTGTCGTGGAAAAAACAATCTCGCTATAAGATCAGCACCATGTCTTAAATCGGTCTCCCTTCTTCTTCAAAATCTCACTCACAGCATCTAAGAATTTCAAAGACCAAGGGTTTAGTGTGGCTGTTTTTTTTTTTTTTTTTTGAAGAAGAAGAAACTATAACCCTAATCTCTTGTTGTGTACATATTTGGGATCTTAGTCAAACTTAATTAATACCAACGAATTTCTTTCCATTAATATCTCTTTATGAAATCTAATTTTATCTAGAAGATATATTTACATTTAGTTCTTATGGCAATTACTAAAGGAATACGACCATAGGTTAACGGGTATGTTACAATCCGCCCCCCCTAAAAAAAAGGATTACGTCCTCGGAATCGATCTACATTTACCCATCTAAAATTCACATAGTTCTTTATTGTGGTCTAATTAGTTAGCTAATCGTGCGTCAGCATACTAAATGTTTGCATCGACATTTCCCAAAAGTTGTACCCCACTAAGCAATATAAATGCAACTCCTCGGTCATTGTATTTTTTCCATGCAAAGCAACACATATGCGACCCCTCGGTCATCGCAAATTAGGAAATTCGATCCAACCACAAGCAATGCACAAAACAATCAACATTCCCCGGCCCGGCATTTAAAAAAAAAAAATCAAAACATAGAAAAAATGGGTTAAGAAGAGAAAAAAATACCTTCCATCCCGACAATGTGTTCACCATCACCACGAGTTATTATGGCATTCATTCAGGGTTGTTCTCTCCTTATTGGCATTTCACGACGGTTTCCATTATTCTCAACCCCGTGTTTATTTTTATTTGGACAATCAGGAGATTTATGTCCTTGTTCGCCACAAGCGTAACAACGCCCTCTAAACACGTAAGGTTCCTCTTTTTCTCCAGTTCTTAGTGGTTGGGGTGCTTGAACTACCTCTCTATGGTTAGTGATCTTCTCATCTGCTCGTGGATTTTTCCAGTTATTCCTTCCAACATCATTAGATTTTTCATTTCTCTTAGGTTCTACTTTCTTTTTCCTAGCTTCTTGGGTCCTCAAACAATGCTCCACACAATTCACCACCTTGGCATAAGTATCAAAACTAGGATTTCCAATGATATGGCGAGAAATCCCACCATGCAATTCATTCAAAAAACTTTCGATCATGTCTGCTTCTGTAGGAATAAGATGAGCAGGAAATATAGAAAAGCGATCAAACTCTCACTCGTATTCGACTACTGTTTGATTTTCCTTTTGCTTTAGTTCTTCAAATTTCCTAATTATAGATTGACTCTCGGCTGGGGGAAAATAATGTGCAAGGAACAAATCCTTGAATCTTGTCCATGTAACCTCTATTGCATCAAATGTCCTTCCCATCGACTCCCACCATGTTGCTGAATTCCCCTCAAATAGGAAAGTGGTCATCCTCTACCTATAAGCCCTAGAACAATCAAAGTGAGCTAGTATCCTATCCACTTTTGTGCACCACTGATGTGCTTTAGTTGCACCTTCCTTTCCTGTGAACGAAGAGGGTTTCATCTTTAGAAAATCTTGGTAATACTGAACCCAATACTTCACGTTTCTTTCCACAATTGCAGGTCCATTCATTTCTGGGGTGCCACATCTTTCGTACCTCCACGTGGACAAAGTCCCTGATCTAATGCCGTTGTGATCGCAGTATTCATCATTGTCTGAAGGTTCTCTAACGTTAAGGCGTTAGGCCCACCCTCTCTTCCTTCAGTACGAACAGATCGAGAGCCACCTGTAGAACTGGTCCTACTAGATTGAGTTATACTTGTGGACCTAGTCCTACGAGATCGATAGCTACGTGTAGACCTAGTCTCATATTCATTACGAGATCTACTACCAACATTGCGTGAGTTACTTTCTTTCATAGAGTCCTCAACAAAATCCTCACTCCTTCGGCCATGACCTCTACCACGACCACGGATTTCAGTATTATGTTTACCGTGGCCATCCATCCTCTAAGAATAAAAAAAAAACAAGAAACTATCAACACATATTCACACAAAGAAAACAATCAAAGTGCTCCTAAAACTCGTGCCTAACGTGATCAAACAAGACCCTACACCCGCTCCTAAGTATTTATATTACCAGGGCTCTGATAGCACTTTGTAACATCCGCACTTCGAATTATAGGTTGGCCGCCCTAAAAATCAAAGTGTGGCATCCTAATGGATCACTTTACACACTCAAACCGTTAAGCCAACAAATGGAAATGAGGCTATTGTATGGAGCACATTGGCAACAATCCAAAAAAAAAAAAAAAATTATTAAATAAAACTGATATAATTGCATGGTTAAATAAAATCTTTAATTCCGAAAAATAATCTTCGACTCGCATGTCGGTCTCCAAAATAAATGTTAAGAAATTAAGGGAAAGAAATGAAGGTCTGATCCTTAAAAGCATCAATAAAACATTTAGCCAAGCACCTTTGATAATAACAAAGTAGATTTTCAGAACGGAAATGCAATTTACAAGCTAGATTGCTCCACGGTCACGGTCTCCTGAAAAAAATAGTAAGTTGGGTCAGACCCCAACGAAAAGTAGGTTCTCACACCCTTATAATCTTAATATACGATCTAAGAAACCCAAAACAATTTATCAAAATTTAGAGAAGTTAAAAAAATTATAAGAAGGGCGTTTTCTTTTTGTCATTTCAGTTTCTTAAAAGAATGTCAACAACCAACTAAGTGAAATGGATAGGAAATGACTCGATAATGTAAAAACGAGTTATCTAAATGGTAAAAACAAAACGCCATAAGTTAACCATCATGTATTTGTATGATTACCGAAACCCCTCTCTAGATTCTTACTTTAACCGCAAGACATATCATATCATGCCCTTGAGTAGTCCAAGTAATTCTCCTACCGTGCGCCGAAAGAATTAATGTTGTCGATCCCAATATAAGATAATAGATCCATATCTTTTAAGCGACTCCTTTAACAGACGGCTAATGATTTCGAAGATCAAACCAAACTTACATCTATTCTATGTACCAAAACATGCCATATCTTACCTTCCTTCTTTTACTTTTTCTTGTTCTTGTTCAGGGTGGTATAATCTTTATACCCTCTCTTTTTTGATCAATACATCTTTCTTTACCGATCAAAAAAAAAACATACAAGTGCCTTCTATGAGATTCAATACCCACCCTACCGTTAAACAGGGACATGCATAATTATTAACCCGTAATAGCTATAGGTACTAGATTTGAATCCTCCTACAATATCCCCTAATACTTCTCATACAGAAATTACGAAAAACATGAGTATAGGTAAGCATTAAAATGCATATAGAGAAGGTATCTACTCATCGTCATATACAGATCCAATAACAGAAAGTAGTTAGTAAATAACTTTGTTAAATTAACTAATAGATGAGCATCTCATCGGTGGAAACTAGTAGGTGATTCAGATCATTTTGATTCATATCGATTAGTTGAGGTTTGTAGACCTCCATTCTCCGATTACGGCTAGTTGAGGTTTGTAGACCTCCATTCTCCGAATAAGGCTCCTTACAAAATAAAAACAAAACAACTAATAAAATCCTTGTTTTTCAAACAAAGTGATTCCATACAACTTCCTTAGGCTTCATTAGAACACACTTTAAAGGGGAATAAGAGTTACACAACCTACATGTGTCGCGGCAACAATGATCTCGTTATAAGATCAGCTCCAGGTCTTAAATCGGTCTCCCTTCTTCTTCAAAACCTCACTCACAGCAGTTAAGAATTTCAAAGACCAAGGGTTTAGTGCAGTTTTTTTTTTTTTTAAGAAAAAGAAACTATAACCCTAATCTCTTGTTGTGTACATGTTTGGGCTCTTAGTCAAACTTAATTAATACCAACGAAATTCTTTCCGTTAATATCTCTTTATGAAATCTAATTTTATCTAGAAGATATATTTACATTTAATATTTATGGCAATTACTAAAGGGCATACGACCTAGGTTAACGGGTATGTTACACACTTATTGAACAAAGAAAATGAGAAAGTCATTTATGGTGTCAAAATAACACTAAAAAATAGTCATATCTCTCATTTATTCTTTGCTAATGACTGTCTGCTTTTCATCAGAGCTGACCTTAAGGAATGTAACTCTATTATCCAAATATTATAAACCTTTAGTAAAGCTTCTGGTCAAATGATCAACTTTGATAAATCTGAAGTGTTCTTTAGTAAAAAAGTTCATCCAAAACATCAAAGAATGATGTCAAAACTCCTCAAAAAAAAAAAAAACCCAAAAGATTCTTATGTTGGTGCACCTTTCTTCATAGATAAAGCTAAGATTAAACTTTTTGAAAGTATAGTTGAAAAAATGGAGCAAAAAGTTCAAGGATGGAAAGGAAAAATCTTAACTCAACCAAGTAAAATGGTTCTTAATAAATCAGTTTTGGCCAATAGGGCTACCTATCAAATGGGTTGTTTTGTAATTCCTAAAAAAATTACACAAACTATTGATGCCCTACAAAGGGATTTCCGGTGGGGAAAAGAATCTGATAGGAAAGGCAATTACCCCAAATCTTATGCATGTCTCTGCAAACCCAGTAAAGGTGGCCTAGAATTTAGAAATGCCCATAAATTCAACCTGGCAACGAAAGCAAAAATTGCTTGGAGACTTTTAACTGAACCAAAGGCCTTATGGGTAACTCAACTTAAACCAAAATATTTCAGAAAAAACTCAACCTTTAGGTCAAAAACTAACTCTACCAGTTCTTGGATTTGGAAATGCGTTAACAAAGGGATCAAACTAATTGAACAAAATAGCATATGGGAAGCAGGAGATGGACTTAGTATAAATATATGGGATGACAAATGGATACTAAACCTAGAATTCAGTATGCAACAGATGAAAACCACGGCCAACTCTTATTTAACACTTGTGGCAGATCTCATTGATCCTGCCACCAAAAAGTGGGATGTTACTCTTATTCAATCTCTTTTCCCAACACACTTAGCAGGAAAAATTTGTAATATCAGATTAGCCATTGACATAGAAGCAAAACCTAAATCAGACAAACTTAGATGGCTTTTAACCAACTCAGGAAATCAATGTATCATAAATTAACAAAACGTACAATTAATACTCATAATTTAGGTTTATCGGAGAATTTTTGGAAAGGGTTGTGGTTTGAATCTGTCTCGGAGAATTAAACTCTTTATTGGAAATGTCTTCAAAATGCAGTGTCTACTAATCTCAAACTATCTAAATTCATGATAGATGTCTCTCTAAAATGTCCTAGAGGATGTGATACTGATGAAACCCTAGAACATACTATATTTCACTGTCCTTATGCACAATCTGTCTATGCACTTGGTCCAAATCCAGTAGAATTCCAATTCAGTGAGACTACATCTTTCCTGGATATTTGCAAAGTGTTAATAGAACATCCTAACAAGGTCTTACCTATGGAAATCATCATGACCAAAATTAGGTTTAGTTGGAAAGAAAGATGCGATAAGGTGTTTGAGAATAAGCAGAAAACTAGCTAACAATTAGCTCAAGAAATACAAAGACATTTATGCCACTGGAATAACACCAACACTAATAGTCTCATTAGACCAAGAAATAACATACATAAGATAACCTGGAGGTTACCCAATATTTCACAACATAAAGTTAATTATGATACATCTTGGTCTTCTCATGATAGTCCAGCAGGTTTAGCCATAATTTTGTATAATGATACAAGGACCTTTGAGCAAGGATAAGCAGGACCAATCACATCAGCATCTCCATAAGAGGCAGAGGCAATATGACTGTTTCATACAGCTAAATGGGGAAGAGCAAAGGGCTTATCAAATTTCAGCATCGAAGGCGACTGCAATAATCTTTTTGATTATCTGAATGGAAACCCCTCGTCCATATTTTGGCAACATCAAACTATTATGGATGAAGTAAAATTTGAGATTAGTTATTGTTCAAGTTTTTTAGGCTTTTTCTTTATTCCAGGAACAGCTAACAATCCAGCTGACCTTTTGCTAAAGAAGCTAAAACATTTCAAAACACTTGTAGTTGGATAAACCAACCTCCTTATTGTATTTTGAGGCTTTGAAAGTAGATGTATCTAATGTCAGACACATCTTGACATTAGATGGCTCTACTAGGCCATATGTAAGGGTTGCTAACCCCCTAAGTTAGCTCTTTGAACGAATTTTAACTTGCAAAAAAACAAAAAAAACTTCAAAAGCAAGCCAGATGAAAAGTCATTAAGGAATTCCACTAACTGGATAACTATCTCATGTGGACTAACGTCTTTAGTGCCATCATCCCCATGCGCACAAAACCACAACAAGCACAATTAATTTAAATGTCTCATTCGGGTGTCGTGAGCCACAAACACTAATATAACTCCTAATTAAAGCATTTATTTCCCGATGTCTGGATTTGCTTGTATTTCCTTCAAATGACTCAAAACAATGTTGTCAGCCTAAATATTGAGTCCTAATTAATATAAATATGAGTATAAAATATAGCACATATGTGCTTCTCACCTCAAGACATTTTGCTAGTCCCTAGGAAAATAAAAACAAAAATATACCCGCTCTACAGCTAGATATGGAGCGTTGTCTGCTAAACAGCAAGACAGACTCACTAAACAGTGGTAAAGAGATGTCTGCTAAATAGCGAGACAGATCAACTAAACAGTGGATAAAGATATATGCTAAACATCTAGACAGAAAGACCCTCTAAACAGCTGGTCATAGAAAATACTCTAAAAATAACAAAAAAAAAATATGTAGACCCGCTAAACAACTAGACATTTTTTTAAGACCCTCTTTACAACTGGTCATGTCATACAATTTTTTTTAAGACCCTCTCAACAACTGGTCATAATATGCAAAAAAACAATTATGAAAAAAAAAAATCATAACGAAAGTTCCACTCCCCCACTCTTAAACATTACATTGTCCTCAATGTAATTGAGTCATCCAATTTAGAAATTGAGATGAGAAATTCATAAAATGCAATATGAAAAAAGTAAATAAAAAAAAAAAAAAAAGGGAACAAATCTGATGGGTTGACTCCCATGAAGCGGAAGGTATTTGTTTCCTTGCTTGCCAGAAGCACGTTCTCAAACAAGGTGAGGTTGGTACCCCAAAGTAAACTTCCAATCATATATATAAAGTCTGAAAAGTGACGGTGAGCTGAAAATATGATCCTGCAACAAGAATGATTAATAACCTGAGAACTTAAACTGAATTTAGTCTTATTCAGAACATAATTCGAACCTTGATTTACCATTGGAGGGCACAATGTGTTGACAATGTCAACAAGCATAGGGTCATCAAAATCTGCAAAGTGGGATAAACAAACTAAGAATGGCTCAAAATCAGGAATGCAAGTTACCTGATCAGTATCAACCGGCTCCACATTCACATTAACAATCAGTAAATCATAAGATGAGTCAACAAAACAATAACTCAATGGAGCAACAATATCATGAATAATCGCCTCATTATTATGTGCAACTAAGTGACTTATAGGAATCTCGCTATTCAAATGACTAGAATGTATCTTCTTATATACAGATTCTTTTAATTCATCATTATCATAATAAATTGCATCTCTAACACAACTCTTGTCTTTCTGAATAGGCAAATAATCAGTAATATGATCATGAGTTGGATAAGATACAATAAATTCAGATGTTATACAGGTATCATTATTCCTAAAATCACTACCAGTGTCAAGTCCATCATCATCATCTTTTTTTTTTTTTTTTGATAAGTCAAAAATTTGTATAAATAGATAACAATATTTACAGAGAATAGATTACAAGAAAATAGGTCACAACAACCCCAAAAACTTGCAAACTATTAATAAGAAAATAAGCAACAAAAAAACATTAACTGAATTTTGAAAAAAAAATTGTGGTCTTCCATCAAGAGGTATTCCACTTCCAAAGCAAGAAAACCCAAAATTAACCACGGTGTGGTTGCATCCTCTTATGCTGCACGCGAAAGTAATCCAAGAGAGTAACATCTTCATATGAATTCCTTATACAGCCTCTTAACCGCACCGAATAATCTTGGATCAACTTCAAAACCTGTTTAAAAAAAATGTTCCAGTTCGGCTTCTTTTGTTCAAAGACGCCTTTATTTCTCACAGCCCAGAGCTCAAATTTAAGCATAAGATTTTCCAAAAGCCATAACTCCCTCACTGTCTGGCTTCTTCCCTTAGCTTCCTTATAAGAAATTACAAGGTTGATGTTAGGATTTATACCAAATATATGAGCAATCCAGTTCCATGCACGAGCTGCAAAACTGCAGGAGAACAATACATGCTCTAGCGTTTCCTCCTCCATGCCACAAAGACAATATCTGCTAGCAAGTTGGATTTTCAACCTGTCCTTTAAGAGATCATAAGTCGCATAAACACCATGGATGAACTTCCAGTTCTGAGCTGCTAAAATCGGGTGCACTTCCTTTATCCAAATCAGCGACGCTCCCTCCAAGTCTGGATATCTTTAGCGCACAATATCTTTAGCTGAACTGACAGTGAAGACGCCCTTAGAATATGGCAACCAAACTCTACAGTTTCCCCCCCCCCCCTTGTGGCAAAGGAAGATCTTCGATATTAACTCCAGCAGCTGCAAGATGTTCCAGTTGAACCTCCGAGAAAAACCAATGATTACCGGACCAATGATCACTTACCATAGCATTTCTATCCAGGATTTGATCATTTAGAATGTCTGCAATACAAACATCAGTGCACCAAATATCGAAATAAAGGGAAGTGTTCCTACCATCACCAATCAAGACCCTTGTGTTGTTATCAACAATCTTATACACCCATCGAATCCCTGGCAGAATAGTGGATTTAACTCCACTAGTTTTTATGGAACCATTTCTGCCAAAGTATTTGGTTCTAAGAAAACCAGCCCACATCTTCTTGGAGTTACGAAATTTCCACCATAACTTCATATGAAGTGCCTTGTTCATAGTAGCCATACGAGTTAAGCCAAGTCCTCCCTCCTTAAAAGGACAACAAACTTTATCATACGCCACCACCACTGCACTGCTAATATTGGAATCACCAGACCAAATAAAATTCCTAATTGCTCTCTCACATTGCAATATGAATTTTTTTGGCCGTTTATAGACAACCATATTATGAATCGAATAGCTTGCAATAACATATTTAACAAGCACAATACGATCATGAAAAGATAATAATCTCCCCTTCCACCCCGCAAGATGAGCTTTAATCTTCTCAATGACATTACAAATATGATGATAACGCACCATGCCAGGCATAATCTGAACTCCTAAATAACGATGTGGAAAAGTGGCCACACTCATTCCCAAAAAATCAGCAAGGTAAGTCCTCCTACCCAAAGAGCCACCACCATAGTAAATTTTACTTTTCTGACGACAAACAGTTTGACCTGAAGCCGCTTGATACTTACCCAATAACTCCACCAGATTATGCACACTTTTAAGATTTCCCTTACAGAAAATCATAATGTCATCAGCAAAAAAAAACATGAGTAGGAGAAAACCCATTTCTTATAACCATATGAGTCATCTTTTTATCATGAAAGAGTTTCGTAATATTTCTGCTAAGAACATCTTCAATCAACACAAAAATCAAAGGAGATAAAGGATCACCTTGACGCAAACCTCTATTAATTTTAAATATCCTTCTGGACTGTCATTCAAAAGAATAAAGATTTTAGCAGAACTCAAAATATCCAGAAGCCAAGCACACCACTTCTCAGAGAAGCCATAATGACGAAAAACTTCCAAAACAAAAGACCAACTCACCGTGTCAAATGCTTGAGAGATATCAAGTTTAATACCAATGTTGCCATCTTTTCGCTTGATGTAGAGCTCGTTAACTATTTCTGAATCTAAACTGATATTTTCATAAATATTGCGGCCTTTAATGAAAGCTACATGTTCCTCAGAAACAAGCTTATCCAAAACACTGCTTAGTCTAGAAGCTAGAATCTTAGTAAAAATTTTAAAGAAAAAATTACTAAGACCAATAGGCCTGAAGTTACGAAAAGTATTAGCACCTCTTACCTTGGCCAAAAGAATAATCAAGGAAGAATTGACACCATTAGGAATGTGACCAGTATTCCAACAGTAAATAATGGCATTTATCAAAACCTCTTGAATTATATCCCAGCAGTGAGGATAGAAACAACCAGAAAATCCATCCGGACCAGGTGAACTATCCGCACCTAAATCAAAAACATTTTTCTTGATTTCTTCCGGAGAAGGGATTCTGTCCATATCATTACTTTCTTCAAAGGAGATGGAGGGGTGATCATAATTGAATAAATCTGCATCAATATCCATTTCCTGGCCATTGGACTTGTCCTCATAAAACTGCTCCACATGATTACTCAAAAGATCGTAGTCAGTGATAGTATCACCATTAGCATCAACCAATTCAGAAATAGTGTTATTGCTTCTCCTAATACGAATGCTATTATGAAAGAAATTTGAGTTACTTAAGCCTTCAACCAACCATTGATTCCTAGACTTTTGTTTCAACATAGTAATCTGTTGTAATCTCGTCTCAGAAAGGATTTCCATAGCGTCTTTCATAGCATTAAGCTTAGCAATATTATTTGGATTATCATCAGAATTTCTAACTGTAGTCTCAAAACGAAGTTGGTCTTGCTTCAAACGAGAATGTATATTACCAAAAATTCTAAGATTCT
The DNA here is from genome assembly GCA_023529315.1 of Papaver bracteatum. Classification (NCBI taxonomy): domain Eukaryota; kingdom Viridiplantae; phylum Streptophyta; class Magnoliopsida; order Ranunculales; family Papaveraceae; genus Papaver; species Papaver bracteatum. The sequence continues at coordinate 2,353,765 of JAJJWX010002349.1, read as the reverse complement.
AATCTTTCATTTCCACATTCAACCTCTTCATCTTATAAGGAAAAATAAAATATGGTGAGCCATAAACTGGAGCATTCCAACTGTCACTAACCATGCGAATAAAATCTTCATGTAAGAACCACATTTTTTGAACTCTAAAAGGAGCTCTCTTTGGCCTTGGCACCACAAAAGGATAACCAAGAAGAGTTGAATGGTCGGAAACTTCTCTAGGAAGATCTTTACACTGCCAATTCTCAAACTTAGCTAACCAAGCGCCATTAATAACAGCCCTGTCAAGTTTACTGATGATTCTATGAGAACCCAATTGACCATTCTCCCAAGTACATTTAGAACCCAAAGCATCAGCTTCAAAAAGATCATTATCATCCATCCAATCACTAAACTCATTTATGGCTGAAGTTCTAGGCTCCAACCCTCCTTTTTTTTTATCCAAACGCAAAATACAATTAAAATCACCCATGACCAGCCAAGGTGTAACTGAATCTTGCATATCAAGTTGCTGCCAAAGTCTCCTTCTTGTCACTTGAACATAACTTGCGTGGACAAAAGAGATGTGCACACCCTCAACCGCAATTGTAATGGCTTGCTTACTTCTATTTACAACCGAAGGAACTAAACCATCTAAGAAACAAATCCATATATTAGCTACACGAGAAAATAAAGCATTATGAATAACATCTTGAGAGTAACCTTCCATCTGAAGACGCCTTCGAAAGTTGGCAGTACACGCAACTTTTGGTTCCGCTAGACAAAATATTTCAGGTTTAAACTCCCTAATCATATCACAAAGTTTAGGGTTATTTGGTTTTTGGTACTTACATTTTGTCCAAAATTAGTGTTTGGTCTAACATTTGTCCAACTTAGTGTTTGGTACTTAAAATTAACGTTGACTTGCATTGACTGTTTATGACCAAACTTTAATTAATTTTATAAAATAAAAATACTTAGTTTACGAGTGTACCCATGAGTAGGTCTAGAATCTAACGGTTGTAATTAGTAAAAAAATACCTACTGTCCTGATATCTCCATGCTCTTTTCTCTTATCTACAGTTTTCTAGATTGATTATTCACAATCAATCGCAATAGATTCTTCTCTTCTCTTTTATTTCCCTTCTATTGTCGTCTGAATTCTCTGGAATCTCCACTGAATGTATTTCTTTTCTTACTTTTCATGGAAACCCATGATATAGACGTATTATGATTTGATTTACTTGGATCAAATTACGAAGACGATTATTATTGCAGATGATTTGGATCTAGGGTATGATTTTGTGAAAGAAGAAGTCAAACAAGGAATTAAAGATTTGATGTTTCAAATGAAAACTTAAATATGGTTACGATTCTTCTTTGGGTTTCAATTTGAGTTCATAACAGAACTGATTTAATAGGGTATCATATGAGATTTCAGATAGGTTTCAAATGGGGATTTTGATAAAATATGAAGAAGCGATTCGTTTTTGTTGCAGATTTACTGTAATTGAATGAGTAAATAAGAGAGTCTCTATATCATCAACTAGAGCTCCGATAATAGAGAGTTTGGTTACAGAAATGGGTTTTTAGTTTTTACCTAATCTTGGTAATGATTAACGTACCGATTACATTTGTACTACAACGAAAACAATGGGTTCTCGAGTGTAAACTCCCATTGCACAAAGAGGTTTTGGATAATTGAACGGAAAAACAAAGAAGAATTGGATTTTGTTGTCTTTTACCAAATTACATCTTTGAGTGGCTTGTTAGTCGTTGATTTTATGGATGGTTAACTGAGATCTCGAATGTCTTAGTGGTTGAATGTAAAGAGGATATCTGGTTTGTTACGAACCAGAGATTTGCAGGTGAATAATGATATAAGTGGAGCTTGAATTCATACTCAAACGGACCCTCTCCCGCACAGAAACTGCACTTTAAGTATTTGAGAGAAAAATTCAAAGAAAAGTTTCTTAACATTCATTGACCGACAAAGTGAGGGTAAAATAGTAAATCGATAAATACTTAAATGATTAATTTAATTAAAATTAGACTTAACCGAGTCAACCAAAGTCAACGTCATTTCCAAGTACCAAACCCTAAGTTGGACAAAAGTTAGACCAAACACTAACTTTGGATAAAATGTAAGTACCAAACGTCAATTAACCCCAAAGTTTACATTGTGTTGCCTCATGAGCAACACCATTTATATTCCAAAAAAAACACCCGCATAATTAAACCTTGGAATTATTTTTCTTGGACAGCTTAACTTGATTAACATTCTTATAGGAGGTATTTATACTTGGCGAAGTACCCCTGTGAGCACGAATTCCTAACTCAGAGATGTCATCCGAGTCATACAAGGTATCATGGTCTTTCAAGGAATCAATTCTCGCCTGAAGAGCTATTAATTTCTGGTGCTTGGATTCCCTAGCAGCTTCATCAACTTCACCCAACACCAAAAGTTCACTATTGTTGTCCCTCAAAATATTAAACTTATTATGATTAACATACTCAGAGCTTTGCACAAGAGCATCGCATATAGGTGTAGACATGGATGTTGCAAGGATCCTATCAGGTCTGGGAATTCTAGTTCTTGCCAATTCGAAATTCCTACCTGACCTAGTATTTAAGGCAGAAATACTCAACGACTTTGCCCTATTAACTAGAACTGAATGAAAGCAGTATTGAGTCTTTCAAACTCTGCAGACGATGTACACATTGCAACTTCAGACCGTGCTAATTCATCCGTCAACTGTTGTTCCGACTCAACAGTATCATCAATGCCCGAAATATCCGTAGGTATCAAAGAACTTGAAGTTACATTCCCGTTAGGATGCTCAGGAACAAAAGGAATAATAGGGGCAGTCTTTCCCTTCTTCTTGCACCTAGCTTATTTCCATTCACCTCCATTAGCTGGTTCAGTTTGGTTCTGCACATTAGCTGCAGGTAACGCAGTTTGTTGAGGAGTAACAACTGTACTTTGTTGTTCAACAATATTAGCATTATTCTTGTGCTTCTTACGACATTCAGCATCAGCGTGTCCAATAATGGAACATTTCGAACAAAACTTTGGCCTCTTCAGTATTTCAAAAGCTTGACAAAACTCCAAACCACCAACAACCACATGAATATCATCTGATTTGAGATCAGCAAAATCAATATCAATAAGGACAAAAGCAAAGTGTCCATATTCATGAGCCAATGTTCTTTTATCAACAACAATAGGTGTGCCTAATGTTTTTCCCATTGCTAGAATAGTTTTTCAATCCAAAACTCCATTGGTATCCCCGGAAATTTCACCCATACAGTTGTATGCGATGATTTTTGCTTGTCAGGATCAAAGCTAGGGTACGATTCCATTAGTTTTACCTTCTGTTAAGCGATAATCCATGTTTCAGCATTCTAAATATTTTCTTTATCCTCCTACGAACGTAATCTTTTCTTCATCCTCAAAGCATTCTGATTCATCATCTATAACAGTTTCATTATTAGTGTCATCAATATGAGAAAAATCAGAACTTGAATCGTCGTATAGACGATGATCCTCTACTGGTTTCATAAGTTCAGCAATCATTCTATCAGTTTGAGCACATCTCTTAGCAGCTGCAATCACAAATAATTCAGTTTGTTTGGTTAATTGTTACAAGCTAGATACGAGAGACGGAAATAGTTCACTGTACAATCGATTATCTCTTTCATACGGTGACTCATATATGCGTGAAAAATAGTTGGAATCTGTATAATGTGACTCATAACCTGGGTAAGGTTGGTAATGATCATAACCTTCACAAGGTCCGGAATGATCATACCTATGAGAATAATTCCAATCATTATTTACATACTCATCTCTAATAGGTTCCTGACAATAAGAAGGTGCATATGCATACTCCTCATGCGAGCTATTAGATGGCTCCTCTTTATCGGCTCTGTTGGTAAGATTCCAAAAAGATATAAAAGAAGCCAACTCACTGGAAACCATAATACAAAGTAAAATTTACTCAATAACTCACCTTGCAAAAGCTTTGCGAGAATATCAAGTACTTACTTTTTAGCCCATTATCAATTCCAACCGCCGCACTTCAGACTAAGGTACCTTAAAAAATAAATCAAAGAAGCTACGTAAAAAGAAACTAAAGAAAACAAAAAGAAACTATATACAAAAAAAATAAAAAAAATAAATAAATAACGATGTACAAGAAAAAATGATATCAACAAGAGAATATCTTTCTACCACTCCCCGGCACTTAAATATTATATTGTCCTCAATCTAATTGAGTCATCCAACGTAGAAATTAAGATGGGAAATTCTTAAAATGATAAAGAAGAACATAGATATACCTACTGGAATGTACAAAAAGGATCCCCAAAAATTAACAATATAAAAATTTGAGGATCAACCCAAAATACAATATATACAACCATTGACAACCTCAGATCTTCGATGTAGCAACATAAAGACATTGAGATTACAAAAAACACTTCCCACGAACCTGGTTTTTGCAAAGGGTATATTGTCAATAACAAGAATTACCGACTCAAGTGGTTCACTGGCGATGGGAGCTGAATCTATTTGGGAGGTATGCACGGGCAAAGAGAAGTCACGAGATGCAAAAAAATATAGTAATATTGGAGAAGCAGGCAGTTCTAATCCAAAATTAGAAATCTTCCAAAAAGTTATGCTAACATTTCTAGGTATATTAACTTCCCCACTGGGTTTGCAACCCTGTACTAAATCATCATTATAATCATCAGGAACCAAGGAATCAATAGGAATATCACAATAAAGATGATTAAAAGAAAACTTATAGATATAGTGTATTGTTTCTAAGGTTTTAAACTTAAATAAGGCTTTCTCGGAATTAACATATTCTTCATAAGCATCATTGTCATGGCACTGATATGTCACACCGTCTAAAGGTATGGTGTCCTCAATCTTAAACTCATCCTCAATAGGAGAGTGATCATTAACACGATCAGGAGTTGGACTAAATACACCACATTCACTTGGTATGACAATGTCTCTATTCCAATAATCACAACTGTCAAGTTCATCTTCATCCTCATGGTACTGGGATTGATACTCATCTGAGTAACAACCCGTAAAGAAATTAAGTGGATTCCAAGTTCCATACCTGAGACAATTATAAGCGAGAACTTCCTTCCACCGTGACCCATGCTTATATTCACCAAGCGTCATAGACGACATCTCGCGTAAAGCATTCATCCTCCTAAAAGAAAAGGCTCCTGAAATAAAATACTAGAGCACAAAATAAGTCAAAAGGAAAAAATAAATCCTAAAATAGAATAAAAATATTGTACAAAAATAAAAATAAATAAAATAAAAACCTAACAATAATTACAATATCAAAAATACCAATTACAATATTCCGCATCCACTCCCCAGCAGTGGCGCCAAAAATTGATAGGCTTTTGGGAAAATACCTATATATAATAACCGCAATCGCATGATGTCTAACTAGTAGACAGAGGCAAGTACATGTCGAACCTACAGGGAGCGGTGGAAAATACTGTAATCTTATGAACTAACCAAAGATAATATTTTTGGTATTTTAGAATGTGAATAAAAATGTAAAACTCAACTAAACTAAAATTGATACGATAAGAGAGAGGGTCGGTAACTAGGATCAATGGATTCCACTACTATTTCTAATTGAGTACCGAAAAGAATTCCAAATATGATAAACTTTCAATAATAACTTTCAAATATGTATATATATCTTTTTAATTGCAACACCTTTTATTGGAATAACTTTCAATAATAAACTCGCATCTCCTAAGTATAACCCATCAAAGTCTCCCAAGCATGGCCTATCAAATTATAATGGAAAGCAAGTTATCTAAAATATGTATTTATAGATTTGCGATTATTATTTTCATCGTCTAAGCATAACCCATCGAGTGATTTAACCTAAGCATGAATTATCAAGTACTAACAAATAAAATTACAAACCATATGAATTCATGCATTTAGGCTTTTGTATTGTGCAAAGCCACTGGAGCAACAACCTATATTCTTTATAAAATCAATTAACCATAAATATTGGATTTCAACAATTTAATTCGCATAGCCTAACACCAAATCAATTCCAATTCATTTCATAATGGTCTATACTTAAAGTAGCTTTCTCTATGAACCCTAATTACAAAGCTTAGCAAAACATGGAGATGGATTTCTCAAAATCCATAAAAATAAATTAAAAGAGTAAGAGATAATAAACCGATATTACCATCGTCACCTGGTAATAGTCGTCTTCTTGCACTCTTGTTTTCTGCTCCTTCAATGACCGTCACAGCAATCTCCTCTGGCCGGAACCTCCTCTCAGTACCCAAACAGTAGCTGTAAACTCTTGCCATCGGAACTCCAGCCCATAATAATAACTCAAAACCTCCTTCTTCTCTTATACTACCTTCGTCCCACTATTAGTTGACCTATATAAAGTAGGTCAATTAATAGTGGGACGAACGGAGTATTACAAAACCTTTGTCTTCCGTTTGTTCCCTGGACTTAATGAAAAATTTGTCCAACTATCTGCATATGAACTCGAGCCCATATGGCCTACCAACTATCATGTTCGCTAAATTGGAAAGCACAACATTTGCAGCAAGCACGAAGGAGAAGTAAAGTCTTTCAAGTCCCATTTGATTAAGCATGGATCACTACTTGTTTTCTTCACTTCCTTGTCAGTTTGAGGGTCAACTTAGTCTTCTGTTTGGTAGTGCAAATAGAGCAGAGCCTAGTTAGCAATTCGGCGTATTATTCGCGAATTTTTACGAATCATTCGTTACCGAATAATACTTCTGAATTACTCTAACTCTGAACATGGTACGCGTGTTTTCTGGCCTAGGTGATTTATTCGCGGATTTTCCGAATTTCTGAATTAGTCGGCCGTTTGGTTCGCCAGCTGTTGCTATAAAAAAATTTAGTTCAGCCCAACTAATATGGATAGGCCACCCGATCTAATACTATTCAAAGCCCATATATACTCTATAAACCACGGATCCCATGATATTAGTTTTATTTTTCAAAAATGTGATACTTGGGGCTCGAACCCTTGTCCTCTTGGTTACTACACTTGACTTCAACCACCGCACCAGTCTTATGTTGGTGTTAAATGCTAAATATGTTAACTATATAGCCATTCAAATCACAGATAATACTCCCTCCACACCTAAAACATATTTTTTTATCAATTAATACATGCCGAATTTTCAATACCGAACTCAAATTAGTAGAACGAATTATACACGTACGTATGTCGTTCCGTATTACTGCCGAATCACGAACCGTTGACTGGATTGTTGACCGAATTTTACATTTAGGAATCCGAATAATAATCGTACTTTTGCCGTTCCGTACGTTTGCCGAACCCCGAATTGCTAACTAGGGAGCAGAGCAGACCACTTCGATTCTTCTTTTCTTATTTTATTGAACTTCAAAAGCAAGCCAGATGAAAAATCATTAAGGAATTCCACTAACTAGCTAGATAGCAATAAAATCAAATTATATCATTTCTACCTCTCTCCTAAATTTTCTATGACGGAAAATGTGTGAAGAGTAACCTCTAACTGGTTCTCCCAAGCTCCCTAAGCTAGCAGCAATGGAATTCTAAGGTAAATCCCTATCATTTCTCTACTCTGTGCTAATATCTTAGCATATTTTGCAGGGTATTCATCTGAAGTAGCTCTCAAAAAACAAAACAAAATTAGCTTCCAAACCATTAGAACCAATCCCATACCAGTTTTGTCTAATCTTGAATATGGATTGCAAACAGTAAGAGTGGTGAGTAAACTACACAACACTGTTTGGTCTCATTGAACTCATAAATTGTCTTCATAACTATGGTTTACAACCCATACCTCATTCATTGTGTACTTCAGTTATCTCTTCCTTCAGTTTTGTCCCATGTAATTTGCCCCTTCAATTCCCCTTTCTCAGACCTGCATTGAAATATACTCTTTCAAGTTCCCATTCCTCCCCAAATTTGTTTGTAACCCCAAACCACATGTACTTGTTCTTCCTTCTGCTCTGTAGTTTATAGGTTTCCGATTGTGGTATTATATCATGGTCAAAGTATTGTGGGAAGGGGTCTCACTGCAAGAGTCTCCTTTTATTTTAGTCAAAACTGGTTTTAATTGTCTACTTTGGCTGTTCTGGATCTGGTTGTTTACGCTGGTTACAATATTAGCAGTATCATGGTGTAAAAAACTCAAAACATTCATCTCAAGTTTACCTGCTCAGTGCATGAGTTTACCATCTAACCTTTTCTCAATGAATCATTCATATGCTGCTGCAAACATGCTCAAAAATCTTGATATAAACAAAGTCTATAACTTAAATGAAGAACAGGTTGCAGAAAGCAGAAATCAATCAACTCTCCAAATTATAACCAAAATTAATTGTGAGTTTAAACTAAAAAAAAAAGAGCTGTCGATATGGTACAACAAGTATGGCAGCTTGATTATTCACCGAAATGTACAATAGTTTTTAGAGGAAAAGAAAGTAACATTTTTGTATTTAAGTTGCTTTCAAGAACTAATGTTCTATATGCTATATCAAGAAACATCTGGGATATGGTCCCTTTCTGCTGGTGGCCCAAGAATACATTTTTGGTGTTGCTCTTGCTTCAGTCAACATGGATCTCATTACTATGTGGGCTAGGATCATTGATCTTCCACCTGAATGTGCATCTGGACAGATTCCCCATGATATAGCAAGCTCTATGGCTCCTTGCCTCATGGTGGAAAAACCATCAGTAAGTCAGCAAACTCTCTCTTGTCCCAGGATATTGGTTGAGATAAATGTCAATGAGAAACTTTGGGACCACATTCCAGTCCATATGGGGAAAAAAGAACCTATTAGTGTGAAGATTTTCTTTGAGAAACTACCAAAAGGATTTTGCAAACACTGCAGAATACTAAACCACCCTAAGGAAAAATTTATTGACATCCAACCATTTCACAACCAATTATATGACACCATAATGGAAGAACTTGAAGAAAATGAAGCTTTTGTAGAGGAGAAGATACAAGACTTATCTAATGCTACTTACAAAGCTACAACAAAGTTTCTGCTATCTGAACCACAGAGAATGCAAACAGGGGAAGCAAGTACTTCACATTCTGAGGAGAAGGAGGTTAGACCAATGGATAATAAGGGAGAGACACTAGATAAGATTAGAAGACCAATCTTCAAACTAGGGTTATTACTCCAGTAGACTCTACTTGAAAGTGAGGATGTACACTCAAAAAGATGACTTTCTGAAAGATGAGGAAATGTCACCAGCACACAAAATACAAAGAACAGGAATGGAGAATGGTAGAGCATTCAAAAATAGGGTAAGAAAGTCAAGTAGCTTTAGATTTGACGGACCACCTGAGGTGGTAATTTTTGCTGCACACCTAAACTCTGCCCTCAAATTAGTTGATCCACCAGTCTTTGTTGAACCTCCACCAGGATTTAAAAGTTTCAAAAATACATTAAACCAACAAGAAGAATTCAGCTGACCAAAGTTCAAGGAAGAGTCTCAGTTGCATCAACTCAGCTTACAAGAGGATAAGAAAAGTCCAGTGAGGGGGTTCAGAAAGTGGCCTCTTGTAATGGAATGAAAGGAAGAACAACTCTTATGATTGAGAAAGAAACAAGGAGGAAGTCCTACAAATTTGAAGTACATAAGACTCCTAGAACTGTGATTGGGAGATCTAAATTATCTTTTACTGAGGTACAAAAAGGTACAATAGATGAAAAAAGCAACATCAACAATAGCAGAGCAGAAAGCACCATACAAAAGGCAGCAGAAAAACAAATCTCTCCTACAACGGCTTATGATGGAGGTGGAATGAGGAGAGCAAGCATGAGAAAGAGAATACCAAATTTAAAGCTAGCTACCAAAATATTCAAGACTAATTATGAAAAGGCCCTGATAAAATCTATGCTACAAAATCACATCTCAAAGGAAAAAGTTACTAAAATGGATTTTCAACTGAGTCCCAACATCAAGCTTTCTCACCAACTATACAACAACAAAAGAGCAGGCAAGAAGGATAAACAAATGATCACTTTTCAAACTGATAAGTGTGCTCAAACCAATAATCAAAACCCATTTCACTCACCTGTTAGCACTGCAACAACCCATCCAAGATAACTGCCAGCAATACCCTTCCCTCAGTCAATCTTATATCCTCCAAACCATCATAATGTTGACAACTAGCTAAAAAAAAATCACCAGCTACCAAGGATGGAATACTGGAGTCAAGCAGAGAGACACTTCAGATGCATTCCCTCAAGATCTTCAACAAAGCACAAGATGAGAAATGGGTGGGAATTGTGCACTAAGTCACAAAAAATGATGATGCTAGCTCAATCACAAAGGGAGGGAGCTTGGAAGAGAGTCAGGTAACACAAAATCTTAAATTCTATCAAATTTTCTTAATCTCTCAATTCAGGTTTCCATACAGGTTACTACAAATTATGTCTCTTAATGTTCTAACATGGAATTGTCAAGGTTTGAACAAAAATATAAAATTCCACCTACAAAACCTCATAAAAAATCAAAACCTGATATCCTCTTCCTACAGGAAACTAAATATAGTGAATCTTATATCAAACCTTTTATCAAAAACTCCAATACTGGGATATGATTGTCATTTAACCTACATGAGTAATTGGCACTGTAGGAGGTCTCGTTTTAGCTTGGACTTCTAAGATTTTAATCTAATTGATTAACAACTCTGATAATCAAATAAATATAGTGGTCACTGATAGATCTAGGGGTTTTGAATGGCTATTGTATGCAGTATATGGTCGTTACATTAAGGTTAAAAAATATCTCTGTTGGACCTATTTTAGGAATTTAGCAGCAACAGTTGAATTGTCGTGGATGGTAATTGGAGATATGAATTTCGTGTTGTCTGAGAAGGAGAAGAAATGGATAAAACTCTGTGCTCTGATAAACGAAGCAGGGCCGATGGATCTGGTCTTTGTGGGCAATGAATTTACATGGTCAAATAGGCGTGATAAGTGCATAATTTACATGATTTTAGTGTCCACTCCATACTTATTTAGCTATATTTCTTGCATATTATCCTTGTATTACTCTTGTTTTGTGTTATATTTGTTTCTTAAGGTAAATCATCTGAAATCAAGGGAAATGGTGTTCGAAAGAGCTAAGGAGAGGAAATGAATCCATTCAAGCATGAAAAGAAGAAGTTGGAAGGCTCAAACACAACACTTATAATAAAGTTCCAGGAGAATTTATGGTTGGTAAGAAGTACCTCAAAGCCAACCGTAACTAAAGCTAAATTTCTACTAAAAGTTCCAGGAGAATTTACGCATGATAGAAATACTCCAAGCTAACCGTAACTGGAGTTTAAGAAATATTAAGATTTGGTCATTTCTATGTTGTAGAGGATGACGATATGAACGCAACCCAAAAAGAATGAGGTCAATCGGAATCATATGAAGAAGTTATAGCCGAAATGGCGAAGTACAGAACAATATCCAGGAAGAAGTACGTATGGATTCGAAGATTGAGTTACCAACCGTAACTCTGGAAGTTCCAATAAGATTTTCTGATCAGAGTTACGGCTGGGATGAAACCAACCGTAATTCTGGGGAATTTTGGCGATTTTTGAAGGTCAGACTTACGGTTGGTTGGGATTATAGTTACCAACCGTAACTAAGGGTATTTGGAACTGTGTGGGACAACAAATCAAAGAAAACACGGGCCCGAAAGTATTTTGAAGACATGATTCGTGATAACTATATAAATACACCTCCCAAACATTAAGAAGACATCTTTTACATTATTTTGCAAGTATTGGAGGAGAGGAACAACATAACGGAGGAAAAGCTAGGGTTCAGAGCGGTTCTTATCAATCGTAACGATTTCTTCTCTAGTTTGTGAATTGTATAACATGGATGCTCATACATCCATGAGTAGCTAAACCCATACTTGATTGAGGATGAATTCTAAGTTCTAGACTTGATTTGGTTTAATATATGTATCTAGTTTGATTTCTTCATATGATTATCGTTTGCTTCTACTTTGATTGATAAATTGATTGCTCTATGTGGCCAATTATAGTAGTTTATTAATTGATATAATGATAATAAAGGGTTAGGATATCCGTGTAATTGTTGAATAATCCTTACATAAGTAGAAAATGTGAGACCTTGCAGAGAGATTCTGTGGAGCAATCGCGTGTAGAACAACATTAGAAAGTGGACCTTGCGCTAAGAGTCTAACTACTAAGATTAACCTAAGTCTTAAAAGTTAAAGCATTCTACCAAGTTACACCTTGAGCGCACTACTACTTGGTGGTTTGGATGAATAAAATCTGATATTCTAGCGCTTTGGTATTCAGTGACCAAAGGACTTTTGGGGGTTGCACTGCACTAGTTGTTATCCCACAGTTGATGATAATCTATGATTAATGATGAATGTATGAATATATTAACTCATTAACGGTTTAGTAACAAAGAGGGATTCCTCAATCATCTCTCTCCCTATTGCTTGCAACTTAATTTCAATTGTTTTATTTACTTTGTTTACAATCTAAAACAAAAAAAACCCCATTTGTGACCTTTTTGACATCTAAACTCCCTTCTTTTCGTGGGAACGATCCTTGCTTCCATTATATTACTAGTTAATTATGTGGAAATAAGTGATTTAATTTTATTTCACCTACGACACGCATCAAATTTTGTGCTTATCAAATCCCCCCACTTAGCTTTTGGTAGTCCTCGAGCAACCTACCTCAATACAACAACTCCATTTCGTCGAGAAAACGGATGCAATTAGCTAAACAAAATTTGATGCATGTCATAGGTGAAATCAAATTAAATCACTTATTTCCACACAACTAACTAGTAATATAATAGAAGCAAGGATCGTTCCCACGAAGAGCAGGGAGTTTAGTTGTCAAAAAGGTCACAAATGAGGGGTTTTTGTTTTAGATCGTAAATAAAGTAAATAAAACAATTGAAATTGAGTTGCAAGCAATAGGGAGAGAGATTAATGAGGAATCCTTCTTCGTTACTAAACCGTAAATAAGTTAATATATTCATCCATTCATCATTAATCATAGTTTATCATCAACCGTGGGATAACAACTAGCGCAGTGCTACCCCCAAAAGTCCTTTGGTCACTGAATACCGAAGTCCTCGAATATCAGATTTTATTCATCCAAACCACCAAGTAGTAGCGCACTCAAGGTGTAACTTGGTAGAATGCTTTAAGTTTTAAGACTTAGGTTAATCTTAGTAGTTAGACTCTTAGCGCAAGGTCCGCTTTCTAATGTTTTTTTTACATGCGATTGCTCTACGGAATACCTCTGCAAGGTCTCACGTTTTCTACTTGTGTAAGGATTATTCAACAATTACATGGATATCCTAACCCTTTACTAGCAATAGATCAATTAATAAACTACTATAGTTGGCCACCTAGAGCAATCAATTTATCAATCAAAGTAGAAGCAAACGATAATCATATGAAGAAATCAAACTAGATGCATATATTAAACCAAATCAAGTATAGAACTTAGAATTCATCCTCAATCAAGTATGTGTTTAGCTACTCATGGATGTAGAAGCATCCATGTTATACAATTGATAAACTAGAGAAGAAATCATTACGATTGATAAGAACCGCTCCGTACCCTAGATTTTCCTCCGTTATGTTGTTCCTCTCCTCCAAGACTTGAAAAATAATGTAAAAGATGTCTTCTTAATGTTTGGGAGGTGTATTTATATAGTTTTCACGAATCAGGTCTTCAAAATCCTTCCGGGCCCGTGTTTTCTTCGATTTGTTGTCCCACACATGTGCCAAATACCCTTAGTTACGGTTGGTAACTATAATCCATAACCAACCGTAATTCTGACCTTCAAAACTCGCTAAAATTCCCCAGATTACGGTTGGTTTCATCCTAGCCGTAAATCTATTCAGAAAATCTTGTTGTAACTTCCAGAGTTACGGTTGGTAACTCAATCTTTAACTTCAGCCGTAATTCAACCTGGATATTGTTATGTACTTCGCCATTTCGGCTATAACTTGTTCATACGATGTCCGATTGACCTCATTATTTTTGGGTTGTGTTCGTATCATCGTCCTTTAAAACATAGAAATGACCGAATCTTCATATTTCTTCAACTCCAGTTACGGTTAGCTTTGAGTACTTCTTATCAACCGTAAATTCTCCTGGAACTTTTAGTAGAAATTTAGCTTAAGTTACGGTTGGCTTTGAGGTACTTCTTACTAACCATAAATTCTCCTAGAACTTTATTTAAAGAGTTATGTTTGAGCCTTCCAACTTCTTGTTTTCATGCTTGAATGCACTCCTTTCCTCTCCTTAGATCTTTCTAACAACATTTCCCTTGGTTTCAGATGATTTACCTAAAGAAACAAATAGAACACAAAACAAGAGTAATACAAGGATAATATGCAAGAAATATAGCTAAAACAAGTTGAATGGACACTAAAATCATGTAAATTATGCACTTATCAAATTCCCCCATACTTAGCTTTTGTTAGTGCTCGAGCAAACTACCTCAATACAACAAATCCATATCATCGAGAAAACGGATGCACATTTCTAATGCAACTTGCCTTTAAACCCCTAGGTGTCCCTAGTAGACGGGTTATAGTCTCGTAAGGGCTTACAAGAGGTATACCCATAAAACCTACTCCAACTTCAAAGCGTTCCAGCGTCCCAAGCATCTAAAGTGCTATGAGGACATAGAGTTTCTGCATGCTAGTAATAAGAAGTTATAAATACCAAAGAACATATTCATTCTTAAATCTTGAGTGAGAAATAACCATACCATAATGAGAGAATTCATGTTTGAGAGCGATCAATAAGCATTTCGCCTCGACTTCTGCCTCACTTAAAAGGATTTTATGATAATTGCACTCAATAAGACGGATTTTTATGGGTCTCACATGTGTGCATGTAGGAATGAAGAGAGAATCCTACACACGTTTAATGGTGGGAAGGAAACCTTCCGAATTATTTCTGGAGACTCCACAAAATCGTGGAAAATAAAGATATTTTTTCTGATGATCTCTAAGAAAGGAAATCAACCATTATTGCGAGGATGGGAATACTTACCACCTTCACATCCGATTGCAATGATGAAAGCACCACTCTCATAGCATCCAATAAAAACGTCTTCGATCGGCTCGCCTTCTTCATATTCTTGGTCTTCATCTTCGGTCTTCAACTGATGATGATAAACTCTTGAACTTCATAGAACTCTAAAAATTTGTAACTCTTTCTCTTCAATTTCCTTGTTGCTTGAAACTTCTTTATATATTTTTTCCCCATGGCTTTATTTAACAAATAACAACCTAAATGCAAAAAAAAAAAAATTAATGTATATGTGCTAAAAAGATTATAGCTACACAAATAATAATGAAATTAAAATTAACATGTCCATGAAAGAAGTACTTTACGACTTTGTTCTTCACAACTTGTATTGTCTTCATATCATAAACTTCAATAACTCTTATTTTTTAATTTTCTTCACTCTTGTAAATAAGTCTTCATACTTGGATATAAACTAGGCTCCTTGTGTGTAAGTCTTCAACATATATATAAAAATCTTCCCATTGTGTATTGCTTTACTTTTGTTTTGAAAGTAAGATAGATTACCAAAAGAGCGTTAATCCTTTGATTCAGTCCCATTTGAAATGGTAAGTGAATCAGTAGAATTAACAGCATCCGAAGAAGATACAACAATGTTTTGCGGATTTCAACTAATCTGTGCTTTGACAGAATCATAAGAAATTGATGGTGCTAAAAATAAAGGTACAGAATTTAACCAACAGGCGGCAGTGTTTTCTTTTCTTCCTTTCTTAGCTAAACAGTCTGCTACTTTATTTGCCTTCCTGTTTACATACTTAAAACCCAAACGTCTTCAACTTTCCTTGGGGATTTTGATGTCACCCCCTTGTTGATGATGATGGTGTTTCTATGGACCTGTTGTTGGCGAGATAAAATGGTGCTAACTGAAAATCAAACTACAAGAAGGTGGTTTTCATCTATAGACATCATCCTCATGATTGACAAAATTATCACTCAAAAGAACAAAAATAGTGCTGAAAATGGTGTGAAGTTGGGTAGATCACCATTTTACCTGGAATTAACGTATGGTGACACACACTCAAAATAAATCTCTTTAGTCAGCTACAAAGAAATCTGGTCTGGTTCCTCAGTTGATATGAAAATAGGAAGTCTCCACTAATGATTGATCAGCAACTCTAATAATGCATTTTACTCTGCTCCTAATTTGCATCACCGGCATGATTAAATCCATTATTTAACACTCCAATTAGTAAGAAATCCGAACATAGTTCCCTAACACTTCCAAGTTCATTTATGTCGGTCAGAATTCTCTATGTAAACATACCTAAAAGTATGCTAGTGACTCTAAAATATCTACAAGTTGGAGGTTTTATGCAAAAAATTTGAAAAACAAACTCTATATGAAAAATATCGAAACACTCCCCCACACTTAAACTTTACATTGTCCTCAATATAATTGACTCATCCTAAGTAAAATAAAGGTGGGAAATCAAAATATGATATGAAAAACGAAGAAAAATAAATAAGATAAGGATAAAAATACAAAACCGATGGGTTGCCTTCCATTTAGCGCTTAGTTTTACGTCCTCAGTCCGACTTTGCATTCTCCAAACTACTCCTCCAGAGGGAGTAAATCACAAAGCTCAATCACGTACATATTCTTCGTAGGGAAGTTTTCATAATATGGCTTTAATCTATGGTTGTTTACTTTGAAGATTGTCCCTTTCGTGAGACTAGTTACTTCAACTGCACCATAAGGAAAAACATTTGTAACAACAAAAGGTCCACTCCAACGTGACCTTAACTTACCTGGAAAAATAACTTAAGACAAGAATTAAATAGAAGGAATTTTTGTCCCACAACAAAACTTTTTCTAGAAATCATCTTGTCATGAAAAAGTTTAGTCTTCTCCTTGTAAATTCGAGCACTCTCGTAAGCATCATTACGTATCTCCTCAAGCTCATTAAGTTGTAACTTTCTATGTTTCCCCGGATTGTCATAATCCATGTTTCACATATTTATCGCCCAATAAGCCTTGTGATCAAGTTCAACCGGAAGATGACAAGATTTTCCATAAACCAATCGATATGGAGACATACCAATCGTTGAGTCTATAACTCCAATCTTTCCGTGTTGTGTTAACTATTTTCTCCGAGATGGACTTGATCTCACGATTTGAAATTTCAGCTTGCCCACTAGTTTATGGGTTATATGGCGTACCCACCCTGTGCTTTATGTTGTACTTCTTGAGAAGAGCATGGAAGGATTTCTTGAAATACGAGCCTCCATCACTGATAACCACTCTTGGTGTACCATGGCTAGAGGAAATATATTCCTTCACAATCTCACAAACAACTTGAAAATCATTAGTAGGGGTGGCTTTAGCTTCCACCCATTTTGAAACATAATCTACAACAAGAAGTATATAAAAATTTCCATTCGAATTGACAAAAGAACCCATAAAATCAATTCCACACACATCAAATATCTCAACAGTGAGAATTGGTGTGAGTGGCATTTGATTTCGAGCACCTAGATTGCCCGTTCGTTGACATCTATCACAAGCTTTACAAAAAATATATGCATCCTTAAATAAAGTGGGCCAATAAAAATCACCCTCAAGGATTTTGAGAGCAGTACGTTTAGAACCAAAGTGACCACCACATGCATAAGTACGGCAAAAAGTAAGGATGGATTGAAATTCAGAGTTAGGTACGCACCTGCGAATAATTTGATCTGAACCATATTTCCACAAGTAGGGCTCATCCCACAGATACTGCTTGGATATCTTCTTAAGCTTAAGATTTTGAAAAGTAGACATTGTACTAGGTACTTGCCTTGTAACCAAGTAGTTCACTATATCAGCGTGCCAAGGTGTTGAATCTTCAATTGAGAAAAGTTGTTTATCTGGAAAATGATCTTGTAAAGGAAGTTCCTCTTCGAAAACAACAAGTCTACTAAGATGATCAACAACAGTATTTTCAACACCTCTCTTATCTTTGATTTCATAATCAAACTCTTGCAATAAAAATATCCACCATATAAGTCTTGGCTTAGCTTCTTTCTTCTTAAGTAGGTACCCAAGTACTGCATGATCAGAATATACAACCACTTCTGCACCCACCAAATATGATCTAAACTTTTCAAGTGCAAACACTATAGCCAACAACTCTTTCTCGGTAGTCAAATAATTGATTTGAGCATCATTTAGGGTCCTAGATGCATAATAAATCACATGGGACAACTTTCCTACTCTTTGACCCAAAACAGCTCCAACCACGTAGTCACTTGCATCACACATCAATTCAAATGGAAAACTCAAATCCGGTGACTTGATAATCGGCGCAGTTGTCAATAATTTTTTCAATTTGTTAAAGGATTCTTTGCACTCCTTGTTGAAGTCAAAAGCAACCTCTTTTTGCAACAATTTGCATATAAGCATTGAGATTTTGGAGAAATATTTGATAAACCGCCTGTAAAAAACCTGCATGACCAAGAAACGAGCGAATCTCCCTCACCAAAGTGGGGTATTGTAAGTTTCTCATTAGGTCTATCTTTGTTTTGTCAACTTCGAGCCATCGAGAGGACACTATGTGACCTAGCACTATACCATGTTTTACCATAAAGTGGCATTTCTCCAAATTTAAAACAAGATTAGTGTCTATGCATTATTCTAGCAAAAGTTCAAGATTTTGTAAACAAATATCAAATAAATTGCCATAAACACTAAAGTCATCCATAAATACCTCAATGATGCTTTCCACGTAATCAGAAAATATACTAGCCATACAAATCTGAAAATTCACAGGCGCATTGCAAAGACCAAACGACATCCTGTTATAGGCAAATATACCAAAAGGACAAGTAAAAGTAGTCTTCTCTTGATCCTCCGGTGCAATAACAATTTGATTATATCCCGAATAACCGTCCAAAAAGCAATAATGTGAATGTCCCGCTAACCTCTTTAGAATTTGATCAATGAAAGGCAAAGGAAAGTGATCCTTTCTAGTTGTGGCATTAAGCTTTCTGTAATCTATGCACACTCTCCATCCTGTTTGAACTCTTGTAGGAAAAAGTTCATCATCTTGATTTCTAACAATAGTGACACCCGATTTCTTAGGCACCACTTGTACCGGACTAACCCATTTGTTGTCAGAAATTGGGTAAATCACCCCCACACTTAGCAATTTGAGGATCTCTTTCTTTACAACCTCCATCATTGGGGGATTAAGCCTACGCTGAGCATCACGTACTGGCTTGCTATCATCTTCCATAAGGATTTTATGCATTCACATTGATGAACTAATGCCTTTAATGTCAGCAATTATCCAACCAATGGCCGTTTTGTGCTCCTTCAGAACCCGAAGTAGACGCTCTTTTTTATTTGGGGTCTACAAACCTCTTTTCTTGTAAACTTTTGTAAATATTTGATATTCATCAATGCAATTTTGGATTTACCACAAAAAAAAACAGTGAGTTTATTTGCAATAATCACCGGAAGCTCCTTTTTATCACCCAAGTAAGAATACTTTAAGTGGTCAGGAAGAGGCTTCAATTCTAGTTTAGGTGCCTGTACAATAGAAGGTAAAGGAACCTCATTAGTTATGGGTAAAGAAATATAAGAGACATTACCCGTTCGAGCTTCTTGTAATGATGTTAAATAACCACACATCTCCACTAGCTCTTTGACTAAGTCGACGTCCAAATTTGGTTGCCCATGAATGTCTAAATCAATGCTATTTCGCAACATAACTCCAAGTTCATCTTCATTGCTTAAATCAAACATTTGTTGTGCTAACGAATCAATAGCATCAATAGATAAAGCGGATTGCACATTACTAGGATAACGCATGGCCTCAAATATGTTGAAGCGAATGATCTCCTTATCAAATTCCATAGTGAGTATACCATTGTCCACATCAATCTTCGTCTTTGCAGTTTTCATAAACGGTCTCCCAAGAAGTAACGAAGTAGATGAATAATTATCTCCATTTTGCATATCCACAATGTAGAAATCAACCGGAAAGATTAACTGATTCACTTGAACTAACATGTCCTCCACGACTCCCTTAGGATATATATTGGACTTGTTTGCCGATTGAATAGAAATCTTTGCCTCTTTTAAAGGTCCAAGATTCAAAGAATCATAAACATCGGCTGGCATAACTTATGGATGCTCCCAAATCAAGCAAGGCACGCTCGAATCATCGATTACCAATAGTAATTGGTACTGTGAAGCCACCATGATCTTCACACTTTGCAAGAATCTTCTTCAATAGCATAGATGTTGTAGTTTCTCCCACCTGAGTAATTTCATTAGCAATCAATCTATCCTTCCTTGTACACAAATCCTTTAAAACCTTAGAATACCTAGGTACAGTTATGATAGCCTCAATAAATAGGATGTTGATTTGAATCTTGCTGAAAATATCCATGATCTCCTTATCTTGAGCTTGCTTCTTTGATTTGGAAAAACGACTAGGGAAAGGAGGTGGTGTGGTAAAGGTGGGAACCGTGTCCTTAGGTTGGCCAGTTGAGGTTGGATTTTCTTTTGGGACGGTTTCCTCCTCTACTTCCTTTTCGATGTCGTTATTAACCACTTCTTGTTGCTTTAGCTCTTCTATTTGTTTCCCACTTCTTAAAGTCACTGCATTGAGATGCTTTCTTGGATTCACAAAAGGTTGTGATGGCAATTTTGTTGATGCTTATGATTTTAGTGAATTCATATTGGTTTCCAATTGCCCAATCTGTACTTGCAAGTCTTTAACGACAGCATCATTCTTTTCTTGATATAGTAGGTTTTGTTGAAATATCGCCTTTTGCTCTTTGGACGTTTCATCTTACTTTAGAATCATAGCTTTCATCATCTCTTTAAAACTAGAGATTTGATTCTGTTGTTGAGGTTGTGGCTGAAATTGTTGTTGAAAACCACCTTACCTCGCATAAGGATTAGGAGCTACAGCTTGCTGGTTGGCATAACTGAAATTAGGATGACCTTTCCAACATGGATTGTAAGTATTAGAATATGGATCATACCTTGGCTTAGGATTAGGTAATAAAGCATTAACCTCAGCATCTTCTTCATATGATGGAGCTACTATAGAATCTATGCGATGAATCTCCTTCTCAGTTGTACTTAACCGGTGCTCTGTATTCGGAGAGTCCCCTATCTCGCTAACTTTTCTAATATTTGAGTCATGTCTTGTATAAAACTATTGAGCATTTGAGGCCATACTCTCAATCAGACTAGCTGCTTGTGAGATTGTTTTCTCAGTGAGTGAACCACCGGCTGCTGTATCAATCAAATTTCTCTGTTATGGAAGTAATCCTTCGTAGAAGCATCGAATGATAAGTGTTGAGGATATATTATGGTGTGGGAAGATTTCCAAAAACTTATTATACCTCTCCCAATATTCATATAGAGACTCCCCAGACATCTATAGAATGCCACTAATCTCCTACCGAACGGATGCCGCTTTCGAAGCAGGAAAATATTTCTCCATAAATAGCTTTTTCATCTCATTCCATATTGCAATACTCCCTAGAGGAAGACAAAACAACCACTCTTCTGCTAAGTCTGCCAATGAGAATGGGAAAGCTTGTAGCATAGCCATATCTCTATCTTAGACTTGTCATCTTGTGTTGAAATACATGAAGATGACGGTTCAGATCTTCACCAGGATATCCCTTGAACTTCGGGAGATGATGAAGTATATTCGACTTCAGCTCCACTGGGTTAGTGATTGTAATGCATAGTGGTTGCGAATCTAAGCATGAAGATGTCAACTGTTCTAACTTCCTTTTCACGGGTGGCGGTGGATTATTTGTACCGCCTACCATTGTTGATGTATAAGGTTCTTCTTGCAACTTTGGACGTGCTTGTAGTACCTATCCCTTACGAGTTTGAATTATGCACCTCTGGTAATTCCAATCCTTCGATACCAGAGATTAAGTACCTAAAACAAAAATCTAGAAAACAATGTTAAAAAATAAAAACAAAATCCAAAAAAAAAAAAAAAAAAACAACAACTAAAGCTACCGACTGCTCCCCGGCAACGGCGCCAAAATTTGATGCGTGTCATAGGTGCAATCAAATTAAATCACTTATTTTCACACAATCAACTAGTAATATAATGGAAACAAGGATCGTTCCCACGAAGAGCACGGAGTTTAGTTGTAAAAAAGGTCACAAATGGGTTTTTTTTGTTTTAGATTGTAAATAAAATAAATAAAACAATTGAAATTGAGTTGCAAGCAATAGGGAGATAGATGAATGAGGAATCCTTCTTCGTTACTAAACCGTCAATGATTTAATATATTCATCCATTCATCATTAATCATAGATTATCATCAACCGTGGGATAACAACTAGTGCAGTGCTACCCCCAAAAGTCCTTTGGTCACTGAATACCGAAGCGCTCGAATATCAGATTTTATTCATCCAAACCACCAAGTAGTAGCGCACTCAAGGTGTAACTTGGTAGAATGCTTTAAGTTTTAAGACTTAGGTTAATCTTAGTATTTAGGCACTTAGCGCAAGGTCCACTTTCTTATGTTGTTCTACACGCGATTGCTCCACAGAATCCCTCTGCAAGGTCTCACGTTTTCTACTTGTGTAAGGATTATTCAACAATTACACGGATATCTAAACCCTTTACTATCAATAGATCAATTAATAAACTACTATAGTTGGCCACCTAGAGCAATCAATTTATCAATCATAAGAATTAATCAAAGTAGAAGCAAACGATAATCATATGAAGAAATCAAACTAGATGCATATATTAAACCAAATCAAGTCTAGAACTTAGAATTCATCCTCAATCAAGTATGGGTTTATCTACTCATGGATATAGGAGCATCCATGTTATAAAATTGATAAACTAGAGAAGAAATCGTTACGATTGATAAGAACCGCTCTGAACCCTAGCTTTTCCTCCGTTATGTTGTTCCTCTCCTCCAAGACTTGCAAAATAATGTAAAAGATATCTTCTTAATGTTTGGGAGGTGTATATATATAGTTCTCACGAATCAGGTCTTCAAAATCCTTCTAGGCCCGTGTTTTTTTCGATTTGTTGTCCCACACGCATGCCAAATACTCTTAGTTACGGTTGGTAACTACAATCCTAAACCAACCATAAGTCTAACCTTCAAAACTCTCCAAAATTCCCCAGAATTACGGTTGGTTTCATCCCAGCCGTAAATATGATCAGAAAATCTTGTTGGAACTTCCAAAGTTACGGTTGGTAACTCAATCTTAGACTCCAGACGTACTTCTTCCTGGATACTGTTCTGTACTTCGCCATTTTGGATATTACTTCTTCATACGATGTCCGATTGACCTCAATATTTTTGGGTTGCGTTCATATCGTCGTCCTCTACAACATAAAAATGACCAAATATTCATATTTATTCAACTCCAGTTACGGTTATCTTGGAGTACTTCTTATCAACCGTAAATTCTTCTGGAACTTTTAGTAGAAATTTAGCTTTAGTTACGGTTGGCTTTGAGGTAATTCTTACCAACCGTAAATTCTCTTAGAAATTTATTTAAAGAGTTGTGTTTGATCCTTCCAACTTTTTCTTTTCATGCCTGAATGCACTCATTTCCTCTCCTTAGATCTTTCTAACACCATTTCCCTTGATTTCGGATGATTTACCTAAAGAAACAAATAGAACACAAAATAAGAGTAATACCAGGATAATATGCAAGAAATGTAGCTAAAACAAGTATGGAATGGACACTAAAATCATGTAAATTAGGCACTTATCAAGGCGAACTGGAAAGGATTTCGTAAAAGCTTGACTAGACCGTTTGTTATCTAATCCTGAGTTGTTCGACTTATTCCCTCAAGCTATAGTCTATCACCTACCACCATTAGGGTCTGACCATAGCCATATCCTTGTAAGGACCTCCCCATGTTGGAAAGATGGAGCCAAACCTTTTAAGTTCTTTGGAATTTACCTACTTGACCTGTCTTGCTTTAAAGTCATTGAAAAAGCCTGGGCCCTAGAAATAGATGGTTCACAAGCTTTTAGGTTTGTCTCTAGGCTCAAGAATGTTAAAAAAACACATTAAAATCTGGAACAGATAGTATTTTGGAAATATTTAAAATAATATAAAAAATAAAAATCAGGCCCTAGAACATTCTAAAAATGCTTTGAAGCTCCCCGACTCTAGTGCTAGAGTCAAACTTATCAAAGAAGACCTAAAGCGTTGGTACAACTTTGAGGAGGCTTTTTGGAAAATTAAGGCTACCGACAACAATCTGAGACTAGGGGATAGAAATACAGGGTATTTCCACTCTTCTGCTAAATATAGAGCTAAAAAGCTAAGAATAGAAGCTGTCAAGAAGGAAAATGGAGAGTGGTGCCATAACCGCAAGGAAATTGAGGAATGTTTTTTTAACCATTTTAGTAAGATGGCATCTTCCATGCAACCATTTATCCAGGAACAAATCCTAAATCTAATACGTGAGAGCTTATCGGAAGCGGATAACTTAAAATTGCTGAGAATCCCAACGGAGTTGGAGATTAAACTAGTGGTTTGCGACATGCACCCAGATAAATCCCCGGGCCCAGATGGGTTCCCAACCGGGTTTTATCAAAAAAACTGGTATCTTATTAAAGAGGATGTTACAAAGCTTATTCAAAAAAAATTCCAATCCAAACATTTGCTTAAGGATATAAATGCTACCTTCATAATCCTATTCCAAAAATGAGAATCCGGAAACCCCAGCGGATTTTCGCCCAATTTCTCTATGCAATACTATTTATAGGCCTGTCAATGGATACCGATTATCCGAAATCCGATATCGATTATCTGTAATCCGTTACTGCTACCATCCGACATAGCGGTAAACGGATATCCGTATCCGATAAGCTAACATATATTTTCCTCTTAACGTAACAATAGTTGAATTGTGTATTTCCGTTATCTTTACATCCGATATACGGTAACGTGTGTACTGCACGTGTAAATTCTTATACCTAGGTGTGTATTCTTCGAATGAATCTCATTCAGTTCATTCTTCACTTCAGTTTATCGACACAAAAGAGAGAAAAATAGAGAAAACCTAACGTCAACTCCTCGTCTCTGCCTTAGAAATCATCTTCTTCTCTATTGAAATCATGTGTGATTACTGATTAGAAACTAGGGTTTTCTTCTTCAATTTCTTTTAAGTTTAATTTCAATCTTAAAAACTCAATTTTCAATTTAGGGTTCCTGAAATTAGGGCATCTCAAATTCTCAATTTCAGATTTGTGAAATTAATCACGTCTCAAAGCGAAAGAGGAGCATCAAACCATGTTGGTTCTTCACAGAATCTCTCATTTTCAGTTGCGTCACAATTACCTATTGCTGCTGCTTCAAACCAAGTTCAAGGTTCAGAAATTAATCAAACACCTGCTTCTATTACACCTGTAATTTATCCTAGAGAAGAAGAAGTAGATGAAGATCCAGTTATAGATGAAGAAAATAAAAAAATACGTGCAGTAAGGTCTGATGTATGGGTTGATTTTGAAAGGTCAGTTGGAAAGAAGATTGTAAAAGGGAAGGATGTTGGGATACTTATGGCTGAATGCAAACATTGTCATAAGAAGATACCTGCACCTAGTAACCAAGGAACCAACCGCTTGCATTACCATGTTTCTATATGCAAAGAAAAGCCTGAGAATAAGAAAGGACAAAGAAAGATTACTTCAGTCAAAACAAGTAATTCTCAAACCAAGTTAGCTAATTGAAAATATGATGATGTTGCTACTAGGATACTAGTTTCCAAAATGATTGCTAAACATGGTTAACCAATCACTATAGTTGAGCATCTTTATTTTAGAGAGTTTGTTAAGTCTCTGAATCCTGTTGCTAAGCTTTACACTAGGAATACAGTTAGGGAAGACATCATGAGACTAGAAACTGAGTTCAAGCTGTAATTACAAGAACAGTTTGACAATATTATATCTAAATGTAGTTTAACAATAGATATGTGGTCATGTAAGCATACAAAGGATGGTTATTGTTGTGTGATAATGCATTACATAGATGATGAGTGGAAACTGATTAAGAAAACACTAGCATATACTTTAGTGCCATCACCAGATTCTTGAGAAGTTCTAGCATCTGTAGTGAAATCAGTATGTCTAGATTGCAACATAGACAATAAACTTTTTTCTATAGAAGCTGACAATGCTAGCTCCAACAATGTTATGATGAAAAATCTGAAGAAACGGCTTAATAGAAAGATTGTTTATTTCTTAATGGGGACATGTTCCAAATGAGGTGTAGTAATCATGTATTGCACTTGAATGTAGGGTGTGGAATGAGAGTAGATGCTCCATTTATAGATGCAGTTAGAGAGTGTGTAAAATATTTCAAGTCAAGTGAGGCTAGAAAATAGAGATTTGAATGTGTTATTGCCCAAGTTAATATTCTTGCTTCAAGTTATGTGGGTTTAGATGTGGATATCAGGTGGAACTCCACCTTTAAGATGCTAAAGGATGCAATTTTTTTGAGACAAGATTTTGTTAGGCTAGCTGATTTGGATAATGACTTCAAGATACTACCAACTTCTCAGGAGTGGCAATAAGGAGTACATATATGTGAATGTTTGGAATTTTTTGATGTTATTTCAACCAAATTTGCTGGGATTAAGGATCCCACAACAAATTTGTATTATAATGGGGTGCAAGAAGTTAAAAGATGCATTAAGATCTGGGAATCAAGTGAGCATGAGTATATCAGAGACATGGACAAGAATATGAGGATGAAATTTAATAGCTACTGGAAAGAAAGTAACACTTTGATAGGCATTGGGGTTATTTTAGATCCTAGGTATAAGGCTAAATGGGTGGAGTTTTTTATGAAGAGAGTATATGGTGTGGAAAACTATCAAAGTCATCATCACAAATTTGAGCTTGAACTCAATGCTCTTTTCTGTGCTTATGAAACCAACACTACAGCTCTAGATTATTTTGATACTGGAATGCATTCAACTGGAATAGAAATCTCTACAGGTACAACAACATATGAATTTGGTTATGATGATTTTATTATGGAAAAAAATATGTTTGAGGTTGATAAGTCATAATTTGAGACATACTTAGCAGAACCAGTTCTTCCTAAAGGCACAACCACTGAAGAAATGAGGTTTGATATCTTAAGTTGGTAGAAGAATCATGCTCCTAAGTACCCCAACTCTCTCAAGTATTGGAAGAGATGTATTGGCAGTTTCAGTGACAAGTGTGGCATCAGAATCTATGTTTAGTATTGGTGGCAGGGTTCTCACATATCACAAGAGTTCATTAGCTCCATAACTTGTTGAATCATTGCTTTGTTTGGGTGATTGGCTGCCAGATCTCACTCTCAGTGATAGTTGTGTTACTGGTAAGTTTCCTTACTTCTTAATCTTTTATTTGCTTTTATATTTATTGGCTTATTGCACTGACATTTTCATCTTAAGTTGCTTAACTGTCTAACACTTTTGATTTTCCTTTCAAAATGCAGAAGTTCAGGACTAAGGAGTAAGGAGGAATGCATTTGCATATACAGTTGGCAGTGGAGAATCTGGAGATGGAGGAATGCATTTGCAGTTGCTGCAAAAAATGGAGATGGAGTTCCTTTAATCCTTTGTCTTTTCTTTTGCAAAAACATGGCTTTTTCTTTTGCTAGAACATCCGAAGATTCTGAACATGTAATTTGGTTTAGAACATGAACATTTGTATTTTTTTTTGTGGCATGGATTTAGAACTTGTTTTCTTGGATTTAGTAGTTGTTCTGTGTTTTAAACCTATTTTGTGTTTGTCCTATAACATACAGGATGGTACCGGAAAAATATCTGGTAAGTCCAACGTAACGGTAATGGTTTTGAATTTCATATTTCCGTCGGAACTTAACGGATATCGGATATTCTCTAATTTAAATGGCAACGGCAGCGGCAGAGCCAATATTTGTTACGTTAAGTGTCATTGACAGCCCTAACTATTTACAAGGTTATCTCCAAATTGCATGCAAACAGAATAAAGCCTTTTCTTGATAAATTTATCTCCCCTTATCAATCGGCTTTTGTCCCTGGCAGGCAAATTACGGATAATATTGTAATATCCCATGAAGTTATACACACAATGAGAACAAAAATAAAATAAAAAGGTTATATGGGCCTAAAAATTGACATGTCTAAGGCCTTCGATAGGGTGGAATGGACTTTCTTGGAGTCTGTTCTCAAAAAAGTAGGCTTCAGTGAGGAATGGATAAGCTTAATAATGCAATGCATTAGCACTACCTCAAGTGTGGTTTTAATCAATGGATCCCCTTCTAGCTTCTTCAATCCCAATAGAGGAATTCTTCAAGGAGACCCATTATCCCCTTACTTATTCATTATCTGCATGGAAAGCCTTTCGAGAGTGCTCATTGAAACTGAAAAGAAAAAATGGATCAATGGTGTAAACTTCTCCAAGAAATCCATTACCATATCTCATCTATTATTCGTTGACGACTGTCTCATCCTCACTAGGGCTAGTAAAAAAGATTTTAGGAGGTTGTTAAAGATTCTTGAAGCTTTTAGTGCTGGTTCTGGTCAACTAATAAATTATGAAAAGTCAGGAATATTCTTTATCAAATCGGTTTCCAACACCAAGGCCAGAGATATTATAGACATTCTCAAGGTTGGTAGAAAAAAATTGGATGATAAGTATCTAGGGGGTCCCTCTATTTACACATAGGTCAAAAATTCAGTGTTTTGAATCTCTTGCTGAAAAGCATAGAACCGGGTTAGCAGGATGGTCTGGAAAACTCCTATCGAGAGCTGGAAAAGGTGTTGTGATAAAACACGTAGATGACTGCCTAGCCACATACCATATGACATGTATTATTATACCAATATCGATCACAAAAATAATGGATAGAAGAAATAGGGCTTACTGGTGGGGCCACTCGATAGAGGATGGTAAAGGTCTCTGTCTTAAAAAATGGATCATCTTCTGTATCTCGAAAGAGAGAGGGGGTCTAGGCTTCAAAAACTTTGAATGTTTCAACATAGCGCTAATTAAAAAAACTGTCTGGAGAATGATACAAAACCATGACCAACTATGGGTGAAAATTATGGAGGAAAAATACTTCAAAAGCATTTCCCCTCTTTGTATTGACGAGGTGAAGGCGAACAATTCTTGGTTATGGAAGGGTTTCCACATTGGATTAGAAATTGTTAAGAAATGGAGTATCTGGAGTATTGTTACATAAGAGACTATTAAAATCTGGAAACATTACTGGTTTCCAACAGACACCCCTAACCAACTTACAAAAGAACATACAACACCCGTTGTTGGAAATACTCTATAACGGGTGAGTGAAATATTTGACAATCGGACAAGGGAATGGAATATTGATTTCCTGCGCCAAGTTTTTCACCCACTGACGGTTGAAAATTGTTGTATCCCCTTTGGCATTGTAACTACACTATGGTCTGCCCCTAACAAATGAATCGGTGCCTTGGTCACTTAGCCTAGTTGTCTCTTGAGTGTTAGTAGGACCGTAAATTGTTTTACACGTGTCCTTGGTGGATTGAGTATCATTAGGGCTCAATTATTTGCTATTAACTCTGTAAGAAGAGATTATTTCTCTTCAGTTTTGAAATTATTGTTAATAAACTTGTTGGCTGCGCTTGTGAGCACAGATTTGGCTTGGATATTGATTTAAGAGGTGATTCATCACCATTTCTATCTATTTCTTCTGTTGTTAAATGTTGTAGGGATACAACAATTGGCATCAGAGCCGTTTTATCCACTAAAATTTCCACAATTTTTTTTTTCGATGACGCTCAAAGCTGTAAATGACAAGGTGGAAATCAACACCGCTGCCATTGCTCGTTTAGAGTCTAATCTCGAAACACTTTCTGCAGATCTGACTTCTAGATTCGACTTACTACTATAGAGGTTAGACAAAATACCAGAAACGGCTAGTTCTTCACAGGAAGACACTCATGGAGATCGACCATTTTCAAATTCGCATCAGCCTCAGTTTCTCCATCATCGTTCAATCTGTGGATGATTATTATGAAGAGTTTGAGATGCTCAAAACATTGATGTTGAAAATGAATCCTACCTTAAGTGAGGAATACTTTGTTATGAGTTTCTTAAGTGGGCTGAAGGACGAAATTGGCAAAACTATTTTTATGTTGCATCCAAAAACCTTGGTGGATGTTTTTTCACTTGCTAGATTACAGGAACAAAAACTTTCTCTAGCTGCAGCCACCTCTAAACCACTGCCAAGGTCTTTCACCACCTCATTCAATTCTAACAGGAAGTACTCTTACAATAAATTTCCACCTAAACCAATTTTAATTTCTCCCAAATATGCCCCCCTCACACCTAAATATTTCTCCAACCTTCCCACCAAAATTAATTCCACATCTCCCACAATTAAGAGACTTACCCCAGAGGAAATTAATAGGAGGAGAGCTCAAGGTTTATGTTATAACTGTGATGAGGTGTACAAGACTGGCCACTTTTGTAAGGGTAAACAAAATATTTTCATGTTGCAAATGGACACTGTTGACCCTCCAGAAACTGAGGATGAAGAAGAGGTTTTTGAAGAAACTACTGAATCTCCAGTGCAATCTGATGTGGAAATATCATTACATGCTCTTACAGGGACTTCTACTGGTGATACAATTTTAATTCCTGGTATTCTAAAACATCAAATAGTCTCCATCTTGATTGATACAGTCAGCACTACAAGTTTCATTGATAGTGCCTTAGCAGGTTCACTACATTTCCATACTGATTCCACTGATCCCATGGTTGTCACAGTTGCAAATGGAGAGAGAACTTTCAGTAATGGTATTTGTCCACAGGTTACTTGGACCATGCAAGGCCAGCAATTTTTCGAAAATCTCAGAGTGTTACCATTGGGTGGCTGTGACATTGTGCTTGGAGCTGACTGGCTAAGAACCTTAGGTGATGTTGTTTTTAACTTTTCCAAGTTATGTGTTTCCTTCAAATATAAGAATAAGAAAATTATACTACAGGGTACCACACCAACATGCTCCTTGTCAATGATGAGCAGTGATGCAGTTAGAAATTTTTTTGATACTAATTCTCATGGATTGGTGGGTCACTTCTACTCCATTTCTACCTCCACTAAACCAACACCCACACCTCCTGATATCCTTCCTTTACTTCAAGAATTCTCTGATATTTTTGCAGAACCAACTCAGCTACCCCCTCAGAGGAGTTTAGATCACCAAATTCCTTTACAACCAAATTCAGTCCCTGTCAATCAAAGGGCTTATAAATGTCCTTATCTGCAGAAAGATGTAGTATAAAAGCTTGTCCGAGAGATGCTCTCCACTGGCATCATTCAACCTAGCCATAGCCCCTTTGCATCACCTATTCTATTAGTCAAAAAGAAAGACAACACTTGGAGATTTTGTGTTGACTATAGAAAACTCAATAGCATTACAGTTAAATACAAATTTCCCATACCCATTATTGAATAGTTATTGGATGAATTGAATGGAGCTATTATTTTCACAAGAATTGATTTGAGAGATGGATACCATCAAATCAGGGTGCATATCTCAGATATTTTCAAGACATCTTTCAGAACTCATCAAGGCCATTATGAGTTTAAGGTGATGCCATTTGGCCTTACTAATGCCCCAGCTATATTTCAAGCTCTCATGAATGAGATCTTTCAGCCAGCTTTAAGGAAATTTATTCTGGTCTTTTTTGATGATATTCTCATCTATAGCAGAAGCATGTCTGACCATTTAGAGCATCTCAGATTTACATTCTCCCTACTCAGACAACATCAACTTTTTGCTAAGGTTTCTAAATACTTTTTTGGCCAATCCTCACTAGAGTATTTGGGACACATTGTAACAGCTTCAGGTGTCTGTTCTGATCCAAGTAAAATATCTTGCATGCAATCTTGGCCAACACCGTCCACTCTGAAGGAATTAAGAGGTTTTCTAGGCCTTACAGGATATTATAGGAAGTTTGTCAAGAACTATGGAGCTATCAGTAAGCCACTAACTGACCTCCTCAAGAGGAATTATTTTCTTTGGACTGCAACTGCTACTACAGCTTTTGATCACCTCAAGCAGGCCATGTCCACAACACCAATCTTGGCATTACCTGATTTCACAAAACCATTTGTGGTTGAAAGTGATGCTAGTGATTTATGCATTGGAGATGTCTTACTTTAGGAAGGAAAGCCACTTTCTTATTTTAGAAAACCACTGGGTCCAAGGTCTAGAGCACTCTCCACTTATGAAAAGGAGTTTTTGGACATTTTTATGGCAGTACAAAGGTGGAGACATTACTTACAAGGAGCAAAATTCATTATTCAAACTGATCATCAAAGTCTTAAGTTCTTCTTGGAACATAGAATCACTACACCATTACAACAAAAATGGTTAATCAAGCTATTAGGTTTTGACTATGATATCAGATACAAGAAGGGAGCTGAGAATATTGTGGCAGATGCACTGTCTAGAATACCTCAAGCCACAGCTTCCTGCAATATTTTAGCTACTTCTACTCCTGCTTGGGCTCAAGAAGTGATCTCCAGTTATACCAATGAAGCTTCATTTTTAAACTTTTGCTCCACCCTAACAGTCTTGAACATTTCACTTACAAGGAGGGCATCTTAAGATACAAGACCAAACTATACATTAGTACTGGGGGTAACATCAGACAAACTCTCTTACACTCTCTCCATACTTCTGCTGTTGGGGGACATTTTGGTATTCAAGCTACATATGCCAGAGCAAAATCACATTTCTATTGCCAAGGCTTAGAAAGAGATGTCTTACTATTTGTCTCTCAATGTGACATCTGCCAAAGAAACAAAGGTGATCAGACTAATGTTGCTAGCCTTCTACAACCTCTCCATGTACCTGATCATGCATGGCAACACATTACCATGGAATTCATTGATGGCCTGCCATCCAGCAACAAGAAAACTGTCATCATGGTTGTGTTTGATAGACTAACTAAGTATGCTCACTTCATTGCCCTGCAACATCCATACACTGCTTCATCTGTGGATAAAGTTTTCCTCAATCAGGTATTCAAACTTCATGGATAACCTGCTTCTATAGTTTCAAATAGGGACAAGGTATTTACAAGATACTTTTGGACTGACTTGTTCAAATCCTTGGGTACAAGTTTAAATTTAAGCTCTGCATATCACCCTCAGACAGATGGTCAAATTGAGAGGGTGAATGCTTGCTTGGAAAATTATTTAAGGTGTTTAACAGGTCACAAACCAAGCAACTGGAGTAACTGGTTATCACTTGCTGAATGGTGGTATAACACCAGCTTTCACAGAGGGCTCAAAATGTCTCCTTTTCAAGCCTTGTATGGCTACCTTCCTCCCCATTTGGATTTTCCCTCTACTGCTACTACTTATGTAGCTGCTGTGGAAGAGTACTTATAGGCTAGGGACTCCATGCTTAACATCATCAAAGAATATTTACATCAGGCACAAGAAAGAATGAAACTTTATGCTGATTCTTCAATAGTGGAAAGATCTTTTGAGGAAGGTGATTTGGTCTACCTCAAACTCCAACCATACAGGAAAGCTTCAGTGTCTTTACGAAGAAACTTTAAGCTTTCATCAAAATATTATGGACCTTTCAAAGTCTTACAGAAAATAGGTGTAGTGGCCTACAAACTTCAGTTGCCTTCTACTTCCAGGACACACCCTGTTTTTCATGTTTCACATCTCAAGAAGCATATTGGTTTGCAACATACACCTTCACCAACTCTACCTGTTGTGGATGTCCATAGTGATATCATCATGCTTCCAGAGCAAGTGTTGCAGACAAGAACTATTCTCAAAGGCAATCAGCGAGTACAACAGGTTCTCATACAATGGACAAACTCCACAGCAGATGATGCTACATGGGAGGATATCTCCAATATTATGGATCATTATCCTAGATTTTTTCTTGAGGACAAGAACAATTTTCAGGGGTAGGCAATGTTGTATCCCCTTTGGCATTGTAACTACACTGTGGTCTGCCCCTAACAAATGAATCGGTGCCTTGGTCACTTAGCCTAGTTGTCTCTTCAGTGTTATTAGGACCGTAGATTGTTTTACACGTGTCCTTGGTGGATTGAGTCTCATTAGGGTTCAATGATTTGCTATTAAATCTATAAGAAGAGATTATTTCTCTTCAGTTTTGAAATTATTGTTAATAAACTTGTTGGTTGCGCCTGTGAGCACAGATTTGGCTTGGATATTGATTCAAGAGGTGATTCATCACCATTTCTATCTATTTCTTCTGTTGTTAAACGTTGTAGGGATACAACAAAAACATTCAAAATATAGATCTAAAACTCACCAGAAATCAGCAGGACATACTTCTATGGCCTCATACACCAAACGGAAAACTCACTGTCAAATCGGTTTATCAGAAGCTTATCCACACGGCTCAAGGAACGGATGTATCTCAACCTATAAACCCCATTTGGACTAAGTTGTGGAAACTTGAAGTTCTCCCGAGAATCCAAGTTTTTACATGGAAATGATATAATGAAATATTGTCAGTAATGGCAAAACTAAGCACTAGAATTCCCAACATGTCCCCTCTATGTTGCTTCTGTGGCAACTACGAGGAAACAACTACCCATTTATTTATGCATTGCACTTACAGTAAGGTAATGAGGTTTGGACTAGGCATTAGGGCACCAAGTACATAGTGATATTACAATCACTAAATGGATTGACTCTTGTTTACAAATATGGGAGAAGATGAACCAGAGGGCGCAACACGAAGAACCACAGAGGCAACTACATGTTGGTTTATATGGAAACATAGGTGTAATAAGAGTTTTAGAACAGTACCAGTTAAGCCTGAAATGATAATTAATTAAATCAAAAACCACCTGTCCCGCTCCTACCCAAAACCAAACCAATATTCCCTTATTATAAATCCTTCAATCAATCAGCTGCAGAGTATACAAACCATAAAAATAACACTAACCAAATTTCACCCGAATTACTCTCTTGTTATTGTGATTACAGCAGATGAAGAACACATAATTCAAGCTACCAGTTTTTTCACTTGCCGGATAGCATCTCAGAAGGAAGAAAGCACACTGGGTGTCTTGGAAGTTATAAAGTGGGCACAACAACATAAAGAACGAACATGCAACATCCAGTTACAGAACAACAAGCTTATCAAAGAACTGAAGAAGAAGTGGAACAATCATCAATCACGGTGCAATAATGAACTGATAGATGACTATGTAGATTATATTTCTTATTTTCTCACTTTCGAATGTAATTCCCTAAGGCAGGAGTGGTTGCCAAATTTCCATGCGATAGCTGATAGACACATTTTTGTATCTGAATTGTCCTCAGTGTCTCTATTGTTAGTCTCAATTTTTGTACTTATTATGGTGTTTTTATGTTTGTGTAGGTGTTTTTGGAGGAATACACTTGTGTGGAAAAAGTTGCTCAAAAAGTGCTTTTTGGACCCCTGGAGAAAAATGATAAAGGCACCCTCATTTTGGATAAGGGAACCCCAGCTGATAAAGGCACCTGACTTTTGGATCGGGGCAACCATCTTCTTCCTCACGGTTTGAGAAATATTTGGCGGGAAAATGTCTTTGAAATTCCGGTAACATGCAGACTTTTCTGGGTTGATAATGGACGTGATTTTTGGAATTTTTGTGTCGGAAAACGGTTGGGTTTACCCTGTTACGCTAAAACAGGGATGGTAAGCCGGTTGGTTTTGAATAATAAGGAAAGCTACGTTCAAACATGGCCGTATATTCACTTGTGATATTATCGGGTTTCTTTTGAAGATTTGGTGGAGATTAAACCGCTGAGAAGGGTTAGGATTATCCTGTTTTATCTTAACGTGGATGCTAATTGTGTTGGGATTAAAAGACTTGGGATGTACACGTAGTTTTGAGGTAAAACAGAGACATGAGAGTATCAGAGTCTGTTTGTGTTCTCTCGTTTCGTCTGTGTGATTTAAAGAAGTTGGCGTGTGGCTGCAAGAAGTTTTACTCCACCAAAGACTCTTTCTCAGCGTGTTGGAAGGATTCAGGTGTGTGGAAGAGATAAAAAAGGAGATAAAATCGATATTATTCCGTGATTGCAAGAAAGATATTACGCAAATTTTGGAATTTATTACGAAAGATTCTTGGTGCAGTTGGATATTTAAAGAGCAGTCGGATATCATAGAAG
Organism: Papaver bracteatum; assembly: GCA_023529315.1. Classification (NCBI taxonomy): domain Eukaryota; kingdom Viridiplantae; phylum Streptophyta; class Magnoliopsida; order Ranunculales; family Papaveraceae; genus Papaver; species Papaver bracteatum. Next base: position 2,317,491 of record JAJJWX010002349.1, on the reverse strand, counting down.
AGGGATGGAGAGTTAGGGGGGAAAATAGCATGATAAATCAAGTGCAGTGAGCTTGTTCTTCATCAGCAGAGAAGAGAGGAAGAAGACGCACAGACAACACTTGTAGTCTGTCGTTGTTTTGATTGTCATTTATTCGTCTCTCTGCGACTGTCATTCTGCAACAGTTGGGTGTTATCGTTTTCTTTGTAACAACGCTGCATTTGTAACACGAGGTTCTGTAACACACATTCACCGTTGCAAACCTCTGTTTTATTATTTTCATCCTTGTAAGCACCTTTTTGAGCAATGAAATCATACTTTGAGCGTGTTTCCAATATGATGAGCTAGACCCCATCACTGGGACGATGGAGGAAGATGAATTTCATACATGGGTAAACTTATTTAATTCTTTTTATGACTTTTGCACTATTTTAAATTGATTTATGATTCGATAAAATTAGTTGTGATTCAATTAGATAGGTTATGCTTTGTTTAGATAATCTATGCTTAGGGGATACAATTAATGTTTTGAGGATCTACTTTGGCAAAATAAGAGTCCATGTTCTTATTTGTTGAGCGATAATTGTTAAAAGAATTAATTTTTGAACCTCTTGTTGTGAGTTTGGCAGAATCCTGAGTCCAGCACATCTCTTCATCTTGTGACAATTTTTGTATATATTTTTATCTTATTTTTATTTATTAAATCCTAAAATAAATTTCAACGAGTCCGAGTGAACGACAACCTTACTACCACTTTCTACAACTTTATTGATTCACATCAATTTTTGGCGCCGCTGACGCGGACTTGTGTATGGATTTGTTTTTAGGTTTTATTTTAATTTTTATTATTTTTGTTCTCTTTTACGCCTATGGTATTTTTTGATTCTTTTCAGATTTGGAGCGAAGCTACAAGGAAATAAAAAGTTCTATAAAAAGAAAGCATCGCCAAAAAAAAAGGAAAGAAAAGAGGAGTCCAAGGAGTGAAGAAGATTTTGGACTTTATTTCTTTTTATTTTTAGAAACTGTAAATAGGGTTTCACAATTGTAATTTTTCTTTTTCTTTTTGGACACTTCTTGGACTTTATTTTTGGACTTTTGGACTTTTTTTTTTAAACCCTAAGTAAGGGTTATTTAAATATAAACTGCACAGGGAAGGACAACGATTACGATATCATCTCGGCCCCTCGGGTTCGTACACTGACATAGGATTCAGTGGCCCGAGCCGACTTCAACGGTTCATCCCCCGTCTGGAACGTGAGGTAAGAATTCTAAACACCCGTGAATCCCCTGTTAGCGGGTTTACTAGATGATTTTGTATGCATATATGTTGAGGTCTTGGATACGGCTGCTTTAATTTCCTAGTAAAGGTCAAGGACTAGCCATACAAGATAAGGGTTCGGATTTCACCACCGTTCTCTTCTTTCTCGCCTTAGGAAAACGATACCAAACGCGAACCTAAGATTAAAATTTTGACTAGAACAAGACCGATAGGATAACGAGCTTAGTAAGAAAGTCATTCGAAAAATATTGGTTACTCTTTAAGCATACTTCGAAGTTCATGATGGTTTCTGTAAGTTGAATGCGTGACTGCGCCGCCTTGTAATGCGGTGAGGCCTTGGGTATCAAATCTCCATGTAGCTTCCCTCATCTTTGTTCAACTTACTTAAAATCAGATTGATTCCAGAGGGGTTTGCTCAGATTGTAACGAATTCCCTTTCGAAGGATTAGAAGCTGGTCTAGAAACAATCTAAGTGGAGCCATCATGCTTTTTGTTTGCTAGAAATCAGTAGGTTTGTTGTGGTCGAGTCAGCCTTGTTTGTGTTTGTGTAGAATTCCCTTGCAGTTAGGATGTCGAATTGGTATTATAACAATCAATATAATGATTATCCGAATGATTTTCAAAATGGACATTACTTTGACCCATAGTATGAATAGTGGTTGGGAGCATCCACCTTTTTAAGGTTATGGTTCATACCATGGTGAGCCCAATTACTATTCGCATACTCACCAGTCATATGAGAAAAACAATCCTTTTATTTCTCTAGAAGAGGCTTTCAAGAGTCATTCCTTATTTGTGAAGGAAACCTTAAGTATTCCATATGAGTCCCCAGATCACTCTACTAGAATGTCTTTAGAAGAGACTCTTAAGAAATTTACTGAAAGTACAGATAGGATTGTTGAAAAACTTGCTCGAAATAATCTTAATTTCGAATACAGTGTCTCCAATAATACCCTTGAAAATGAAGATAGTTATTTGCATAATCAAGATGACGAGGTTAGAATTGGTAACACTACTTTAGATGAGGTTCAATCATTTTCATGTTATTATAATGATGATTATGATGAGGATACTATTGATGAAGAATCAGAAATATGTAGGCATAGTGATCAGGAATTTGTTACTCCACCTGAGCTTTACCATGATAATATTTCTAGTTCAAATCTAAATAATTTTAATAATTATTCACCTATTCAAAAGGACGAGGATTTGACTAGAGATACCACTGTTTTAGACGATGTATTATTTCCTTTTGATTACGAAGCCAATGATGGTTTAGAGGAACGAGTATATTTTGAGTCTACCAATTTAGAAACAATAGACTTAGAAAAAGAAAATGAACTCGTTGAGATGAGTGAGGATGTACCTGACTTAAAAGAATCAATTGACCATTTTCAGGAATCAGATGACCTTGAAATTAGGGAAGTTGTGACTAGTCTTTCTAGAGACACTGAAAACTCTAAGTTTGGCGGTGATTATCATTCTTCGTGTGCTTTAACTCTTAGATCTACAAACAGTTCTAAAGATCCCGTCAACACTTCGATCTAGTATGAGTGAATCTTATATCAGAAGAGAAGATTCTCAAGTTCAACAAAGTTCAACAAACTAGGTGCAATCAAAGTTCAACAACTGTTAGTCAATCAAATCAATCGAAAACTAATAACACTACAATTATCCAGTTTCCAACCAACGGTAATCGGAGAGCTTCTTGATACCAAAGAAGTCTTTAAATTAGCGGTCGTAAAAGATTTCGACTAATTAGGTTACTTTCCTCCCCGAATAGACGGCTTCACCAGTAATAACACAACAAGGTAGTTTTGCTGGCTCTTAGGATTAATTTGTTCGAAATGCAAACTTAGGTATTTATAGACCAAGGATGTTTGGACACCAAGGAATTTCCAAAAACGAAGATTCTCAAGATATGCAATAAATGCCCAAATCGGTTTTTCATAATTCCTGGAAATGCTTTGTCCAATATATTCCAAAATCTCACTAGAAAATCTCCAATTAGTAAATGCACATTATCAATTTTCATTATTCATAGATATGCGTTTAATTGCTGGTAATTAAAAGCATATAAAATTAATAACTTTAATTAAAAGATTCTTTATTTATTTCGGTCATGGATCTCCTTGAGTTATTAAGGAATATCTTTGAACAATAAAAGATATAAATTACTGAACATGTTGCAAGTATGTTGACATCTTTTTCTTTGTAAATCCTTTTTCATATTTACAATCTTGGAACCGATTTACCACACTTCCAAACGAGTTTAGAATTGGTTCATCTAATTTTCAAGAACTATGTGATTGATCAAATATCAAATCAACAATCATGGGTTTACGGTTCTACCAAACACAAGGATCGGTTGTACCTCTATATGGTTACTGGAACCGGTTACATCAGTTACCAGGATCGATTACATCAATTACCAGGACCACTTACCATATTCTCATGGTATTACTTGTGATCGGTTACACCAATTACTAGGACTGGTTACACCAATTACAAGGATCGATCACATAACTCTTTTGTGATTGGTCACACAAATTACTAGGATTGGTCACACCAATTACAAATATCGCTCATACCATCTTAGGTGATTACTTAGGATCGGTTGCACTAATAAAAGTCATACCAATACATAAGTCAGCCACTATGAATAGTTTTACCAAGATACATAACAGATTATCATCGTTCTACTAATCCACACATATTGGTAATCCAAAGATATGCAATGAATAATAATACCAATAAGCCTAGCGACTTCCCTTTCGATTCACAAAACAATTTTATGAATGTACTTCCTTTAAGAAAATGAAAGCATTGTTTCCTAGGATGAAATCTTCACATTTACCCAAACACATAATCACAATAGCATTCATATGATTACGTCGATGTCTTATATACGAAGTTCAAAATATAAGCGTTATACTTCGTATTATAATTCCTTAATACTATGTCTAACTAGAGTATTATCATTCACAGCTTCGCAGTTATGTTTTCAATATAGCAAGACTTGAAAGATACGTTAGGAATGAAACAGTTCAAGTCAAAATATTACTAACCTCAAGAAGAAGGATGATGTCGTCGATGTAGGCTTTTTACTTCTTCACATTCTTCAAGTCTTCGAGTAATACTTGTATGTCTCATATCCTAGTCTTTCTCATTTAACCTATACGAAGTTGACTCTAGTACATAATCAAGCGACTCTTTAAATGAGTTTTGATTCACTAAAATATGACAACCAAACTTGACATACCAATGATTGGTGGGTTCAACCGAGCAATGCTCTAACAATCTCTCCCTTTGTCAATTTTAGTGACAAAACTCTTATAACATATGAATAAACAAATTACAAAAATTCATTATACATACGCTTGATTCCAAGTTTCAACAACACAATAACCTGCATAATTCAATCCTTAAATGCTGTTGTTGACATTATAATAACAAAGCTAATACTCCCATTAAAGGTGATATAGGTAGATTTTCAATCCGCACATCTTTGTTATTTCCCTTTTGTAATCCAAATAACTACAATCATCATATAATATGTTTCTCCTCCTTAGTTAATGCTTTACTCTTTCATTAGATATAATGTTTAAGTACAATCGTCCTTTCCTCACATCACTTGTTTATTCCATATATTTCTACCCCTTTTTTTCACAAAATGACAAAGGTTTGAGCAAATAAAGGATAAACCGAAAGGATCTTACAAATCTAAAAGACTTGTACAACCTATCAGAGTTAAGCACAAAGGTTTCACATAACATTTTAGATAACCAATATCAAAACCAAAACTACAAGTAATTTGGTTTTCATATTTTATCGAGGAAACAATTTCCCGAAGAAATTTTTTCCTAATAGTTTAGCAACTTGATTAAGCAACTTAGTTCTTTTGCTAAACCGATTGCACAAATACAATGGCTTATTTCGATAAGACCAAAATAAAGATCAGAATTAACTTTATTTTTCTCATCAGGATCTAATTATTCAATCAATAACTTAGACCTTACACTTTAAACAAGACAATTACTAGGTTAGTTAACTAGTATTTCTTGTTAAGGCATTCGATTAGACTTGAATAACAGAATCCTACACTTTGATAAGTCTAACTAAGATCAGAATTAACTTAGTTTCTCTTATCCGACATCGAATTGGACTAAACAAATGATCTTGTATTCTTGTTAAGCCATAAATAATTCATACAAACCAAATAAATCAACTTGCACAATTATTTTTCTTAACCGAAAGTAATTGAAACAAACATAGACATTATAGCACTGTAATTGCACCGAAATTTCGTTAAGCCTAAACAATTGAAACCAAACAATAAAGAAAGATAACAATAGTTTTTCTCAACTAAAAACAATTGAATCACACACACACACACATATAATGGAATAAACATCAATTGTACCGAAATTTTGGTAAGCAAAAGAAAAATATATGAAATAAAATCATGCTTTTCTTAAATAGGAAAACGATTAACTAACAAATTCGTTACCTCAGATTCCGCATCCTCTTCTCTCCTGAAAGATATATCATTAAGCGCAAGGTCAAGTTAGAACTCTCTCCCATTGTGTTGTCATCCTCTCACAAGAACAAAAGAACAACAACAAAAGAAACCTTTGCCAGAGAAAGGTTGAATCGGTTTTAACTAATGCGTGTTAATAGCAAAAGTTGAAAACCAGAAACACATATGATTTTATGCTAAACACAACTAATGAAAACACAAATTGATTCAACATATTGTGACTTTTTCACATATGAGTTTCAATCGGAACACCTTATGATCCTTTGATAAAGCCTACCAGCATGTGCTAGAAGTCAATCCCGCTAAATCAAAAATCCACACAAACCATAAGGGTTCACACCATATAAGATTGAATATTAAGGTTATGAAAACCGAAATCAAACATCCCATAAACACATAGCAATAATATAAATCATTTAAGCACATGCTATGTAATCGAAAAACTATCACAAGAAAAATTATAAAATAATAATTTTATATTCATAAATAAAAGATAGTTTTATTCAGAATGGACCTTATACAATAATTGAGATAAATCAAATATTGATTTCTATCTTTCTATAAATTAATCCTTTATATCAGTGCTAGAGGAAGGCAGATTATTACTTTCAGTCTTCAGCTTGTGAATTTCTTTAAGTAGACAAACCTTGTTGCTTGACCAGAATTTCTTGCAGTTAAGAAGTTTTTGTGAAGGATTCTACAAGAACATGTAATTTTGTCTTTGATTGAACACAGAAGTGTGTCAATGCTTCAATACACTGATCTTTATTCATCATATTCTCTCTTTCCTTCTTGCTAAGCCAATATCTCTTTTTGATTTTTCTCTTAGATTTATCAATATCAAGAGAAGATGCATACTTATTCTTAATGTGATCTTTCTGATCTAGCACCTTATCAGGAAAATACATCGGATCCTGACTCATAGTTCGGACAAGGAATGACCAGAGAAGGAGCATGATCTTTTCATATTTTTCATACTTCCGAAAATATAATATTCCTATAAATACGAATATATTTTCAATTACTAGCTTTGATTCCCATAATCTACACATAAGTGCCTTGATTTTTCTTCCTCACACATATTCGGCACACGCAGTGAGGATAGAATTCCAATACCGGTCAGGTGGTATTAGTATGCGATTTTTTATCATTATGGGATTTTGAACAAACAATGTGTTTTTGATCTAGTATCATATGAAAAAAATCTTTTCTTGTTACCTCGAACTAACGAAGTATCTAGAGATTGATTGAAGTTGCATATGCAACTTTTGCAACTATGTTTTTTGAAACATTTTACACTTTGTCGTACGTTTCCCTTTACCATTAGATGATTTATTATCATCAAAAGACATGTCCATTTTTAAAATGGTTAAATCGCTAATGGAGGAAGAAGGAATCAAATTGACAATTAGTGAAATATTAGTTGTTTCCTCTTCTTCGGAATCATATGAATCATAGGTCTCGTCTAGATTTACAGGCAATGCCTTGCTACCAGTGTATTTTCTAAGATTAGGCAGTCTTAATCCATGTGACCAAAACCTTTACACCTAAAGAACTAAGGCTAATATTCATCGTCTTCTTCCTGATATTTATTGTTCTTGACGGGAACATGATCATGGGGTGGAGAAGATCAATGAGTATTTTTTTTTATAAATCTCTTTTTTTTCCTTTAAGAGATCTTGAAAATGTCTAGTAATCAGTGATAATGATTGTTCAATTTCATCATCAGAATTTTTTTCAATCTGTTCATCTGAATCATCCATCTGTCTATCATTCTCCATTGGAGCTTTTGGAATTTTTTCATCTTTAAAAGAAATTCCTTAAGTTTCAATAGAATATGATTCATGATCAAATATCTTTAACTTTCCAACGAGTGTGCTTCGTGAGAGTGTTGAAAGATCATTTTCTTCTATGATTGGATGTTTCTTAGATTCATATCTAGATGGCAACGATCTGAGAATTTTGCACACTATATGTTTTTCAGAAATAGTCTTTCCAAGTGAGAAAGAAGCATTAACTATCTCAGAGAGTTTAATATGAAACTCTTCAAAAGTGTCGTTTTCATCCATTCGAAGGTTTTCCCAATCGGACGTAAGAGTTTGAAGTCTAGCTTCTTTCTATGATATATTTCCTCCGAATACGATCTGAAGATTATCCCAAGCTTCCTTTGAAGTTTGGCATGTTGATACATGATGTTGTTGATCACGACTTATAGCATGTATAATATCATTCAAACCATCTGAATTCTGCTTTGCAAAAGCCTTCTCTTCGTTTGAATAATCCACTAAGCGTTTAAAATCAGTTTCCGAATTTTCTACTTTCGGGAGATTATAACCATCGATGACTAATAGCCATGTATTAAAGTCTAGTGATTGAAGAAAAGATTTCATAGCAGATTTCCACTATAGATAGTTTGTTCTGTCAAATCTTGGCGGTACGTTAACTGAAATTGATTCATGTGAACCCGAGTTCATTTCTTATAGGTTGGATCGCACCAAACACAGATTGTTAAATCTTTTCGTGTTTGCCTGCTCTGATACCAATTGAAAAGACGAGGGTACCCAAATATACCTCAATCTAAAAAAAATTCACCTATAATTCCTCTTACCGAAAGTGATTGTATATGGACTGAGTAGAGACAATACAACGAATCGGTATTCACACTTTGTGTGATCGTATATGGATACTAGATCGAGACAATACAACAATCAAAGTGTGATTACTTGATAATAGGTTCGGACTTAACCAACTCTATAGGATCACTATCAAGTAATATGGAATTAACGTTTGTGTAATTTACTTCTAATTATAATAAAAATAATTATAATTACGGAAATAGAAAAGTAAAAGACACATCAAGATTTTGTTAACGAGGAAACCGCAAATGCAGAAAAACCCCGGGACCTTGTCCAGAATTGAATGCTCTCAGAATTAAGCCGCTATAAAAAATCTAAACCAACTTCATATAGTTGAGACCAAGCAACTAAACATATAGTTCACCTAGTTTCTTCAGTATCCATGCGCTTCCGACATTCGATAAGTGCACGCACTGGAATAATTCCTTTAGTTCGTACTCCAAACAGTAAAGGAATAAAAAATTTGTTCGGTAACAACTCTATTCAATCTCAATGATATGAGTTTTACAAAGGCTCTTCTTTTTACTCCAATAAACTCCTTTGTCGGGTTCTAGAACTATCTATTCAACAACTACCAAAGTAGTCATGTTTAGACTAAGCAATCAACCAATATAGATTCTATCAAGATACTATATAGTGATGCCAATCTACGTAACTTATTAATAAAAACTATCAAAGATAAACCGATTATAGTTGGATCCCAGCCGATCAAGTTTTGTGCACACCAAAGATTATGAAACCAATAACAAATCTTCTTAGATATTCAATAAACACCTGCACACCACAACTTGAATATCTTGTGATCAATCACGCATAGAACGGAGTCTGTTAACAATGGATTATCACAAGACATATTAAGATCTACAAACATTTATAAGGATCCCGTCGACACTTCGATCTAGTTTGAGTGAACCATATATCAGAAGAGAAGATTCTCAAGAATAAACAAACTAGGTGCAATCAAAGTTTAACAACCGTTTGTCAATCAAATTAATCGAAAACTAACAATGCTGCAATTATCTAATTTCCCACCAATGGTACTCATATAGCTTCTTGATCCCAAAGAAGTCTTTGAACGAGCGGTCGTAAGAGATTTCGTCTAATTAGGTTACTTTCCTCTCCGAATAGATGACCCCACCAGTAACAATACAATAAGGTAATTTTGTTGGCTCTTAGGATTAGTTTGCTCGAAATGCAAACTTAGGTATTTATAGACCAAGGATGTTTGGACACCAAGGAATTTCCAAAACTGAATATTCTCAAGCGGTTTTCATAATTCCTGGAAATGCTCTGTCCAATATCTTCCAAAATCTCATTAGAAAATCTTCAATTAGTAAATGCACATTACCAATTTTTATTCTCCTGAGATATGCATTTAATTGCTGGTAATTCAAAGCATATAAAATTAATAACCTTAATTAAAAAAAAATTAATTTATTTCGGTTAGGGATCTCCTTAAGTTATTAAGGAATATCTTTGGACAATAAAAGATAAGAATTACTGAACATGTTCAAAGTATGTCGACATCTTTTTCTTTGTAAATCCTTTTTCATATTTACAATCTTGGAACCGATTTACCACACTTCCAAACGAGTTTAGAATTGGTTCATCTGATTTCCAAGAACTACGTGATTGATCAATTATCAAATCAACAATCATGGGTTTACGGTTTTACCAAACACGAGGATCAGTTTTACCTTCATATGGTTACTGAGGCCGGTTATATCAGTTACTAGGATCGGTTACATCAATTACCAAGACCGGTTACCATATTCTCATGGTATTACTTGTGATCGGTCACACTAATTACTCGGACCGGTTACACCAATTACAAGGATAGATTACACAACTCTTTTGTGATCGGTCACACCAATTACTAGGATCGGTTACACCAATTACTAGGATCGGTTACACCAATTACAAATATCGATCATACCATCTTAGCTGATTACTTAGGATCGGGTGCACTAATAAAAGTCATACCAATACATAAGTCAGGCATTATGAATAGTTTTACCAAGATACATAACAGTGTTGATGGTGGATTTTCGACAAAGGCTAGAATCGTAAAACCATAATCTTACATAATCCTGATCCAGCAATCAAATGAGTATTTAGGGTCATGTCTCTCATTGAAGCATGAAAACTCATGCCACAAGAGTTTCTGACTGAGTATATTGTCTCTCAGAGCACACGAGAATATGCAGTCTCTCAACTGAGGAAACGACATATCTCATGAATACTTAGCAATTTCAATTATCACTTATATATATAATCGAACGATTGGATGGCTCCTAGACAGCTTGCATGCTAGTATAGAGCGATAACGTCTTCAGGATGCAATAACGTTTTCCCTGACTATACATAATAAATATGACGCTTCCACTAGCTCATATCACTCAATTCTAGAATAATTAATGCTCCTAGACAATGTGCTAGTATAGATCCATCAATTAATTATTTCTAGCCATTAGATTCATTAACTGAATCCCTAGAAAATATTATACATTTTTCATAATTTTTATTACTTCGATTCATGGCTCTTCCCAACAGAATTCCATGGGATAGTAATAAATACTCAACGTATGGGCATCTGAGCCGTTATCGAGTAAGCCCCGACCAAAATGGTGCAAGTATACTCAGCAATAATACACTAACGAGGACCTGAATGCACGAATGAGCATTCCAAAATACGAAGGAACGATGAACCTATGCAAAATTGGAAGAAAAATAATATAAAAAAAAAATTAGCTAAGGCGCTAGGGGATTGGGCCCACCGGTCGGCCAGTCATGTCGTGGACAATCCCACGCCTAATTCTTTATTTCATCATATTTTTATTATTTTTCCTTGATCTCATGAAAATCCCTTCATTTGAACAAAATTCCATCGTTTTAAGGAAACTCCTCAGTTTCATGGTGTTTCCTTTGCATCAAGGAAATAATATAAAATTATGGAAAGTATCACGGGACCGGGTTCACTAGCCGGTCGGTCATGCCCTAGTTGTGTCGGGTCCCACACCTTGCGTTTAATTTTTTTATTATTATTATTTCCTTCATCCCATGAAATTCCTTAATTTCATGATATTTCCTTCACACCAAGGAAAAGATATAAAATTAGGGAAAGTTCACGGGACCGGGACACTAGCCGGTCGGCCATGCCCTAGTCGTGGCCTGTCCCACATGCCCCTTTTTTATTATTTTTATTATTAGTGTTTCCTTCATCTCATGGAAACTCCTTCATTTCAAGGAAACTCCTTTATTTCAACAAACTCCTTGATTTCATGATATTTCCTTCAAATCATGAAAATAATATAAAATTAGGAAAAGTGTCATGGGACCGGGTTTATAGGCCGGCCGTCCATGCCTTGGCCATATCCGGTCCCACACTCCATGATTCCTTATTTTATTATTATCATTTCCTTCATCTTATGAAGTTTTCTCAATTTGAGCAAAAACCTTGACTTCTTCATATTTTCTCAAATGTGCTCAAATGCACGCCAGAAAATATCATAATTCTCAGGACTGAGACACGAAGACTTTGTGACATAAGCATATTACCTTTACCAACCAATGTTGGCTCTTTGGCTTGCAAGAGTCCGGTCCCACACATTTTCATCATTTAACATAATTTGTTCACATTAGGTTTAAACTCTTCCAAACAACTTGGATTTCATGAAACGATCGTCAGACGGTCCCATAACCAACCAGGGCCGGTTTCTTGACCCCTTGGTTGGTCCCTCATCCCGTCATAATTAGTTTTTATCACCTAAGGCTCAGACGAGCACTATTTCAACAAATGATTAAACCAGCATTTAATCATCCTTTCACCAACTGGTCTTCAAGAGAATTTGGTATTTGCTTACTTGAGCATCTGGGCGCTACATGGTTGATCCATCATCCCATGTAGCCGGTCCCTCCTTCAATATGTGGTTGATTTTTAATAAATCATCAATTGACCAACAATTAATCGAAGAAATTAGGGTTTCGAATCCAAGGTTCATAATTCCATATTCAAGCACTAATAATTTTAGGTTGATCCCATGATCAACACTTTAATTTATTATACTCGGTTCAGTTGCCAGTATTTTAAGTTAATATTTTATTTGGTCCTGCTACAAATTATTCATTAAATGAGAAATATTTTCTCTGATGAGCAATATTTGCTCAGATTAAGGAATATTGGTTCAATATTCAACAATTCATCATATGAACAATATTTGTTCACTTTAACTATCAATATTTATTCGTACCTCTGTCTCAACAGACACGTTCAATTCATGAGTTCTAGAACATTTGCAAATCATGTTCAACTCAGCAATACAAAGACTCATCGTCTCATCAGGTCAACAACTGACTAATTAAAATCAAGAGACACCAATTGTGTCACATGGGGGATATCAGCTAGGCTTTTGGTCTGGCGGTCTACATCACGTGTTCATACACGATGAGAATGTAATTGATCGCTGTTGTATGTGTCAAAAATAAATTACTTTCTTACTACTCAAAATATATAATATAGCAAGGGCAAGAAAGGATCGTTCCCACATAGAGGACTAAGGTTGTCAAGTTGTTTCAGTTTCCTATAATAATAATTGGCGGGTTTTCTAATTTTTATAAAGTAAACTAAAATAAAAGTAAATAAAGAAAAATAAACAATTCAAAACAAGTAGAAGAGATATTGGTTAAGGATTCATCTTCATTCACAAACATGCTTTTTAACAATAAGTAGAATTGATATTTAATCTCAACTTAATCAAAATCCCTAAGATACCTTGATCGCAAAAATATCCCGCTAATTTCCTCTTGTCATCAACAAACACATTAAAAGATGCGATTATAAGTTCTATCTAAGGTAACAACCTAACGTGTAAAAGCACTAATCAAGTTTAATTCCCTAGATGCATTAAGTTCTATGAAATCAGGCAAACAAATAAATCGAATGTGTAAAAGCACTAATTCGATTTAACAAAGGTTATGATTCACTTGTGACTAGTAGGATATATCACTGCAAGCACTACCCACAATTATGCTACTTGCAATCAGAAATTTATTACTTTTTCGTATAATAAACACTAGTCTAGTAATAGAGATGAAAGTAAACTCAATCGATTCGCGACTCGCCTAAACAAGCATTCAACTCATGTAACGATATTAATGGTGAAACATAAACTATAAATCATGGAGACAAAACTAATTTATTGAACAAGAAATATGCTTTGTGAAATCAAATTAATCCATAACCAATGATAAAATTAACTACTCATGTTAGTGGGGTTCATAACAAGAAGAAAAATAAGAGTTTCCCTGTCTAAAACACTAGAACAAAAGTAAAAGAAGAGATAAGATGAGATAGGAAAGGTATTTCTTTTATATCCTTTATGTTCACCTTCAATTCAATTCCTGTAAATAGCTTAGCCCATTGCCAAAACTGAATCTCAGACAGCCCATTAGCCAGGTCCAAATCCATCTGAATAAGTACTGGATCAGTTGAATCGGACCGACTCACTAAGTTAACTCACCTGAACAAAATACATCATAGTTCTGTTTATTTCTCCACCATTTCAGGCTTACTTCCCTGCACAATTCAATCATCCATTCCATCCTACACATACATCTACTCAGCACATTCAACCCCTGCTGCAACTTAAGTTCCTTAGTGACTTGTTCATTTGCAATTGCAGCTGCAAAACTCATCCTACAACTCCCGTTATTCACATCTAAAGAACCATAATTTCAGTACCAAATCCGCAGCACACTCGAACTGCATAACCATACCCAACAGCAACAGATTAGTTTTCCCGCTTTCTCCACTTGATTTCTCGGCTAAACAATAAAACTCAACCCATTTTTCCTCAGCTTTAACTCATGTCTTATGTAGCTTCTTGAACTGCAAATTAGAATAGTACTCAAGCTTCTGAATCTTCTTAGCTGCAACCAACTCCATGAGCAGCACCAACAACACCTCAATCCTGCAATATTCACAGTATCTACATCATTGCTTTGCAGTCTCAACTTCAGTCCCATCTGCATACATCTGTGTACATCACTTAGTATTCATCTCTTGTTACAATCTCACCAGTTTGCATCTCTCAGTTCACCTCAAACCAACTGCTTATCACTAACCCCACAACCTCATCTATAGTTCATTATCAACAGGTGCAATTCATGCTCCAACATATCGAGCATAAAATAAAAACCCACATTAAACTTCCAAGGCAATCAACCATTCAGTCATCACCATTTCCTGCTTTGATTACCAGGCCCTCGGACCTAACCCATTTCAGCTCACCTCTTCAGACTAAATCACTACCAAAATTACATTACAGCTTCCCTGCAGCGGCAACATCTAAGTCATTCACTGCCTTCGATCACCAGGACATCATTACCATTATCTGCAGCTCCATTTCAGTTCAAACTTCACACCAACCACAACTGCTATCACCAGTTGTTGCTTCCATCTCAGACTCATTTCACTGAATCATTCTGCAACAGCAACTCCATCCCAGGTTCAACCATTCCCTGTAAACACATTCATTCATCATAACCTCCTTGTAGCATTCTTGCATAGCATTCATACATTCCATCCAATTCCTCTAGCAGCAGCAATATATCCACCATTTGCCATTTTAATTTCCTGCGACTTCATTCAATATTAGTTAACCATGCATACAACCACCCATATGCACTATTCCATAAGTCACACAACCATTCCATTCATGCCTGCAATATCCATGTACACACCAGCAGCAACACAGAACTCAACTCCAACAGTTAATTCAACACCATCTTCATACAGTATCCTCCATCACCAACTCCATTTCCTTGTTTCCTCAACTGGTCTATTCCCTGCGACAACAACCACCTTTAACTAGACACATCAACTGCATATCCTCATACCAAGAACCCATACTGCAGTTGAAACTCCACTATAATCTCAGTATCACCAGTGCTTTCAATTTCTATAACCACAGCATCAGTCATCTCGTGCACCGTCAAGACCTCCACTACACCTGTAACATTTCCACCTAAACCAGCAACAATCTCCATTTCTCGCAGTTGCACAACACCATTGGCACGGACAGTTGCTCAAATATGTATTGCAGTATCACCATCTCCTTGAATTCAAAGTAAAACCCATGTTCTTAAATGTTCTCAACATCACAGAAAACCCTGACTTCATTACAGACTCAAACCATTCAACCAATTCGTACATTTGATTTCCCTGTGAACCCTAATCTCATCAATTTCATAAGATGATTCAGTAATACTTTATACCCATCACAAATCCAGTAACAATAACTTATCAAACGAACATCCCAGATCTACAATCTGCAAACCATGACTCAAATCATTTGCACAAACCCATCCGTAAATTCTTCATATACTCTCGATTTCTTCTCTCAATTTTATACAACAACCTGATCTTCTTTCTTCCAATGATTAAACCCTAACTCAAAATTGCAGCTATTACTTCTTTCTCATCTCAATTCAGCCCTAACTTCATGATCTCAGGCAGTACCTTAATTCCTCTCTGAATCACTTCATCTCTGTCGATTTCTCATCTCAATTCATTCTCAATTCGGCCTCTGAAGTTGAGAATGACCAATGATTGAAACACAACCCTGAATTCCAGGGTTTGGTAATATAGGAAGTGGAAATGACTGTGACACCCAGTGAACTGGATAAAGGACACCTAGGTCATATATGGCTTGTCGGTTTAGGAGAAATGACAGCATAATTCCTTCATAACTCCTCTTGCACAACTTAGCCTGCTCCAAATATCGCATGTGAATTGACCTTTTTGTGCTTTACGCTTTAAATGAGTGATTTCTTCTCCTTTTGCTCTCGGTGACTCCATTACACCTAATAAACTCAAAATCAAACATAAGATACATAATTTACAAGAAAACTCACAAAGAAAGCATAAACATTAGATAAATATTAAGGTGTTTACAACACCTATCAGTAAGCAAGTCGTGCAAACAGTTAGAAGAGTTAGAAAAGTAGTGGGTGGACAATAAACCAAGTCTCCACATGATGAGCAATTGGTTTTAACACGATTTACACTTCCCCACTCTTTGACTCCTGCAAATGTCACACTTCATGGGATCAATGTGTCTATTACTTCGAGCAATATAAATAAGTCTCTGAATACATGATTAAACGGGAAAACATTCGTCTAACAAAATAATTATACACGAGCATTCACTCTCAGGAATTCGTTTATCAATCAGAACTTATTCGAACTCAACAGTTCGTCAAATTTATAGAAACCTTAAACACATTCACAATCCTTGATCACCATTAATCTCACACATTTCTCAGCTTCCCTCCTACAGATCAACCCATCCTATCTTGAGACCGAATTGACTTTGGAACGGCCATTGTCTTGGTTTAGGAATAAGTCCTACAGATTGATCTCTCGAATTCAAAGCACTCCCTTTTTGCAGTGCATCTGTGAGGTTAGACAGTTCGCTCGGTTTAAGAAGTTTCCTCCGAAAGGTTGGGTCTTTCTGACCAAGGTTGGCTCTTTGGCTTGCAAGAGGCCGGTCCCACACATTTTCATCATTTGACCTAATTTGTTCACATTAGGTTTAAACTCTTCCAAACAACTTGGAATTTCATGAAACGATCGTCAGTCGGTCCCATGACCAACCATGGTCGGTTTCCTGAACCCTTGGTCGGTCCCTCATCCCGTCATAATTAGGTTTTATCACCTAAGGGTCGGACGAGCATTATTTCAACAAATGATTAAATCAGCATTTAATCATCCTTTCACCAACTGGTTTTCAAGAGACTTTGGTATTTTCTCACTTGAGCATCTGGGCGCTATATGGTTGACCCATCATCCCATGTAGTCGGTCCCTCCTTTACTTCGTGGTTTATTTTCAATAAATCATCAATTGACCAACAATTAATCGAAGAAATTAGGGTTTTGAATCCAAGGTTCATAATTCCAGATTCAAGCACTAATAATTTTAGGTTGATCCCATGATCAACACTTTAATTTATTATACTCGGTTCAGTTGCTAGTATTTTAAGTTAATATTTTATTTGGTTCTGCTACCACTAATTCATCAAACGAGCAATATTTGCTCGGATGAGAAATATTTGCTCTGATCAAGGAATATTGGTTCAAATATCAATATTCAATAATTCATCATATGAACAATATTTGTTCACTTTAACTATCAATATTTATTTGTACCTCTGTCTCAACAGGCACGCTCAATTCATGAGTTCTAGAACATTTGCAAATCATGTTCAACTCAGCAATACAAAGACTCATCGTCTCATAAAGTCAACAACTAACTAATTAAAATCACGAGACATCAATCGTGTCACATGGGGGATATCAACTAGGGTTTTGGTCTGGAGGTCTACAGCACGTGTTCATACACGATGAGAATATGAGCAAGTCGTGCAAACAATTAGAGGAGTTAGCAAAGTAGTGGGTGGACAATCAACCAAGTCTCCACACGATGAGTAATTGGTTTTAACACGATTTCCACTTCCCCACTCTTTGACTCCAGCAACTGTCACACTTCATGGAATCAATGTGTCTACTACTTCGAGCAATATAAATAAGTCTCTGAATCCATGATTGAAGGGGAAAATATTCGTCTAACAAAAGAATTCTATACGAGCATTCACTCTCAGGAATTCGTTCAATCAATCAGAACTTATTCGAACTCAACAGTTCGTCAAATTTGCAGAAACCTTAAATACATTCATAATCCTTGATCATAATTGATCTCACACATTTCTCAGCTCCCTCTTACAGATCGACCCATCCTCTCTTGTGACCGAATTGACTCAGGAATGGCCATTGTCTTGGTTTAGGCTAGAGTCCTACAGATTGATATCTCGAATTCAAAGCACTCCCTTTTTGCAGTGCATCTGTGTGAGGTTAGACAGTTCACTCGGTTCAAAGAGTTTCCTCCGCACGGTCGCCTCCTCAATTCCTTAAAAACTGGCAACTCATTTTGCCCCATCTACAAACAGATTATGATCGGTTCTACGAATCCACACATATTGGTAATCCAAATATATGCAATGAATAATAATACCAATAAGTCTAGCGATTTCCCTTTCGATTCACAAAACAAGTTTATGAATGTACTAACTTTAAACAAATGCAAGCGTTGTTTCCTAGGATGAATTCTCCACCTTTACCTATATACATAATCACAATAGAATTCATACGATTATTTCGATGTCTTATATATGAAGTTCAAAAGATAAGCGTTATACTTCGTATTATAATTCCTTAATACTATGTCTAACTAGAGTATAATCATTCACAGCTTTGCGGTTATGTTTTCAATATAGCACGACTTGAAAGATACGTTAAGAATGAAATATTTCAAGTCAAAATATTACTAACCTCAAGAGGAAGGATGATGTCGTCGATGTATCTCTTTACTTCTTCACATTATTCAAGTCTTCAAGTAATACTTGTATGTCTCATATCCTAGTCTTTCTAGTTTAACCTATACGAAGTTGACTCTAGTACATAATCAAGCGACTCTTTAAATGAGTTTTGATTCACTAAAATATGACAACCAAAATAGACATACCAACGCTTGGTGGGTTCAACCGAGCAATGCTCTAACAACACCCATGGAATCCAAATAGTGTCCTTGTTACTCACTATATCCCGTATATGTCTCAGGTTAGAGGTAATATTAGTTAGCATAATGCGCCTTATAACTAAACCACTTTCATCATAATGGAGGCAAGCAGCTGACCACCTAACAGAAGAATGCTTATTAACTAGGTCAATACCATACCATAAAAACTTCCTGAAGATAGAGTTAAGCATGTTCACAGTTTTCTTGGGAAGGACAAAGCAAGACATCCAAAAATTAACATGATGCTCATAATAGCTTTGATGAGTAAGACCCTCCATGCAAAAGATATGTATCTAGCTTTCCAGGTCTTGATTCTAGCAACAACATGATCCAAGAGAGGAGAGCAATCTATATGGAAAATTCTTGTAGAGAGAAGAGGTAGACCTAAGTACCTAACTGGGTAAATACCATCTTCAAATCCCATCACAGACTTGATGCTTATATTAGAAAAAGGATGAACCGCCGAAAAGAAGATACTGCTTTTCCTGTTATTAACAATCAGTCCAGTTCTGTTGGAGAAAGAAATAAGAGAATAGGCCATAGCTCTAGCAGATTGAACATATCCTCTTATAAAGACCAAAAGGTCATCTGCGAAGCAAAGGTGAGTAACAACAGGGTCTTTGCACCTTGGATGGAGGGTCAAAAAACCCAACCTGACATGCTCTAGTAAATATGAGTTGAACACCTCCATATTAAGAACAAAAAGATAAGGTGAAAGAGGGCATCCCTATCTGATACCTATCTTACCTTGTACATAACCATGAGCAATTCCATTGACCATAATTAAGAAATTAGGAGAAGTAATACACATTCTTACCCATTGAATAAACTTTTGAGACACTTGAAACTTCTCGGGAATGATAAGGATATATAGCATCCCACCTAATACACTCATAAGCCTTCCTCAAGTCTATCTTGAGAGCACATTTAGGAGTTTAGTGTTTTTTATTTTCTTATATGAAAAAGCGGGGGTCTAACAACCACACCCAATATTTCATTCGACAATCTGAATGAACAAACTCTAATATACTTTCAAGAGAATCAACTAGACATCCTGACTCAATCTATAGAAAAATGTATCAAAGAGTTATATCTCTATTTCTCAATTCAATCTGCAATCAAACAAATAGGAATTTGCGAGCCCGGTTGAATAAGAGAAATAACTTGGATGGTATCACAAACCAAACTCCAAGTGCCAATCAATTCAATCAATAACCCAAAGTTCATATTTAAGAACTGATTAAACTTAACGCATAACCTGTGATACTTCAATTATATAACAAAATATATTACAGAAAAAAAATAACACAGATACCAGAAACTTTCTTAACGAGGAAACCGTAAATGCAGAAATACCCCAGGACCTAGTCCAGCTTAGAACACCATATTGTATTAAGCAGCTACAGACATTAGCCTACTACCAATGCGCTTCGGATTGGAATATAGTTGAGCCCTAATCAATCTCACACTGATCAAGGTACAGTTGTGCTCCTTACGTCTCTAAACCCCAGCAGGATTATACGCAATTGATTTTCTTAGATGATCTCACCTACAACTAAGAGTTGATACGACCCAAAGTCGGAGACTTGATAAACAAATCTGTCTCACACGAAAAAGTCTATTGGAATAGATAAATATGTCTCCCACAGAAATACCTATGATTTTTGTTCCGTCTTTTGATAAATCAAGGTGCACAGGAACCAATTGATAAACCATACTTATATTCCCGAACAACATCCTAGTATTATCATTCACCTCACAATAATTATAATCATATGTAAGCGAAACAAGATATTGTGGAATCACAAGCGATGAGACGAAGATGTTTGTGACTACTTTTTTAATTTTACCTATCGAAGATAAATCTCAAATAAATCTTAGCAAAGATAATACTCAATCACGATAGTAGAAGTAAGATCAGAACACAAAACTACAGATAAAATAGTTGGGTCTGGATTCACAATCCCAATGAAGTCTTCAAGTCGTTAACGTACAAGGTTTTGGAGAAAACCTAAGGTTAAAGGAGAATCGAATCTAATCTCAACTAGTATCACACAGAAGGTGTGGGGATTAGGTTTCCCAGTTGCTATATTTTTCCCATATATAGTTTTCAAATCAGGGTTTGCAATCTAAGTTACCTTAGTAACAAAGCATTAAATATTCACCATTAGATGAAAACCTGATTATACTCAAGCTAATATATTTCAACCGTTAGATAGAACTTAGCTTGTTATACACAAATGAAATGTACCTTCATTTAGGTTTTAGTAACCGTACCCAAACGTGTACACTAGGTTGGCTCAGTAGTAGTTAACCAAAGTTATCTATATGCACACTTTTATATCAACCTTATTCCTCTTAACCACAACTAGTTCAAATGACTCAAATGAAACTAGTTATAGAGTTGTTCAATTGATATATTCTCATAGAAGTATACAAGAAAACAATTGAAGCAAAATCGGTTTGATTCACTCGAATCAATTCATGAACATTATAGCCACAGTTTGAAAAAGATTGCATTCCTTATTATATAAATGTACTAGAACTTTAACCACTCAAGTATTCAAACGGGTATGCATACATAAGTATACGGACCAAGTTTGGGTTCGTCAGTATGCGAACGGGTACGCATACCTCCAAATTCAGCTGAAATTCTCGGACCCAAACCTTACGCCAGTACGCATACTGGTATGTGCTTAGGTACCCGTACTTTCACCAACCAACCGGTATGCATACGGGTATGCATACTATGGTTCCCGGACATGCATTACATATATGCAAGAACACATATTATGTGCATAATCCAATAATGGTTAAGTGTTATAAACTCTATTTCAATCATTGAAACATTCTTAGAGGATGACAATAGCTGTTTTCACGAACTATTAGCATCAAAGCAATTTTCAAGTTATTGATATAATCATTACGAAACATTCCAAGTCTACACCAAATGATTGTATCACACAAATCATGTAAGATGTTACTCGGCGATTTTCACATTATAATCTTTTGACTTTCGTCAAGAATATAAGATGAACTTGGTCGAAGCGAAAGATTACCAACACATATTTCGAGAAATATGTAAGCGAGTTAAACTCAGCTCGAAATCTCAAATGTGCATAATCGAATATTGTATAACAATACGTCTTTTTTCTCAATATAGGAGATAGAGTAGAAATAGACTTTCTAAGTGATAGATGAGTTTTAGTCTCCACATACCTTTTGTTTATGATGTTCCACGAGCTCTCCTTAGTAGTTCTTCGTCTTCAAATGATGAACGCCGTGAATTCTAATGCTGAACTACATAATCTATCCTAGTCTGAGACATCGCTATAAGTAGACTAGAAACCAAGACTTATAGTTTTGATCACTAACATTGACAAACAATCTTGAGATAGCAACGCTTGCGAGTTCGACCGAGCAGTGCTCTAACAATCTCCCCCTTTGTCAATTTTAGTGACAAAAATATCAATACATATGGATTACAAAATAAATAAACTTTTTAGCTTCTCATCCAAATGCTTGATCTCCCTGGTTCTTCAACATTACTCGAAATCTTTGTCACTTCCAAGTACTCCAGTGATTCTGAACGTGTTTACTCAGCATCATAGTTGTTGAAGATCCTTAGCAATAATAATGAGAAAACAGTTGCTCTCAATCATTGTTATATAATGTCATAGTATTATTACACATCATCAAAGTCCAATTGTATCACAACTTTGACAACAATACTATGGTGATATGTATCACTCCCCCTTAGTCAATACTTCATCTCACATGAAAACCACTCCCCCTTACATAATGATTCGTAAACCATATGTATTTGTAGTGTGAACTATGATATAATTTTATATAGTGGTAAGAAGGTTGTCGTTCATTCGGACTTGATGAGATTGATTTTAAGAATTAATAAAATAAAATAAAAATATAAACAAAATATTGTCACAGGATGAAGAGAGTTAATGTGACTAGAATTTCGTCGGATTCATAACATAGGGTTCAATTTATTTATTCTCAACAATTAAAGATCAATAAATAAAATTAACACGGACTCTGATTTTTCCAAGGTAGATTCTCAAAAGATTAGTTGTAAATCCTAAGCATGATGTATCAAAACATTTAAGCTAAGCATACCTCATCAAATTAGATGACAAACAATTAATTCAAATCATATTTCAATTAAAACTATTGCAAAAGTCTTAAAAGAATTAAATAATTTACCCATGTATGAAATTCGGATTCATCTGTCGACCAGTGTAGGGGTTTATCTCCTCATAGTGAAAACACTCTCAAATTAATTTTTTTTATTGCTCAAAAGTGTTACAATGGCGAAACAGAGGAGAAATAACATAAACCAGGAATTTGTAACGATTCTCAGACGTTACAAACTTACCTTTGCAAGTTGTTATGAAGAACTATTGCTCCATGGTTTCGTAGAAGAACTGTGGTATATGGATATAAAAGGTGACAGTTTAAGAACGATAGTTCTTTACAATATTTTGTTCTTCGTGTTCTTCTTCTCCGCAGCAGCAGAGAGATCTGCTCTGCAACTCTTCTCTTCTCTCCGTAGCATCCCCAATTACTCGACATTCATTCTTTGTGATCCCAACACCCTATTTATACCTCGCAGACGAATCAAATCTCCATAATCCTCTTGATCTTCTTTATTCTCTTTCCAGATATGGGAAATAACTTTCCTTTTATTTCTCAATCAAGCATCTTTTGCATCTCAGCACGTTTTTACACATCCCTTGGTTGAGTCAAACTCTTGCATGTGACTTCAGCAAATCAACCTAAGAAAAACTCGCGTTCATCTCACCTCCATATTTTACCAAAACTTCGTGGATAACTAAATTTCTTCGAGTCAAAGTCCATTGCCAAGCCTGTTTGATCAAAATAGGCCTAAACCATTACTAATCTGTCATTGAGTCGTACCCAAAACTCCCCAAAACTCTGCCAAAAAATATCGCAGGTAACTCCGACACTTCTCACTATTTTGCTTCAACTTTGCGATCCTAGCCAAATTTAATCGATTCCAAGGACCTTACTAGACTTGTTTCACTCCATTAAGCTCATTCTAACCAAATCCATTGATTGAATCTCACTGAAATTATTCAAGAGTCGAACCCTAATTTTTCCCGAAATGGTTTACTTTAAATCCACCACTCTAGCCAATTCCAATCAAAACGAAACCCATTACCAGTCCTTTTAGGTCAATTAGAAAAAAACTCATTTAATTTCATCCCTTGAATCTCCATAGTGCATGATAAAAACTCGAACCCTAAATCTGGCCGTGTGCTGCAACATTTTCCCGCCAACAAAAAATTCAAATGAAGAAGAAAGGGTTGCCCCTTATCCGTCTGTGGAGTGTAAATATCAGGTATCCAACTGAGGTGCCCCCTATAAATTGAGTTACCCTTATCCAAAGCAGGGGTCCGTTTAGCAAATGTCCTCCGGGATTCCTTTAGCAACTTTTCGAGTTGATTTTTCCAAATATGTTTATTGCCCGAAAAACACCTACAAACAAGTTTATTAGTGATAAAATGCGTCACACTTGCGTGCTCATCAAATTTCCCCGCACTTATATTTTTCTAGTCCTCGAGCAAAACAGAAAATTAACCCGCTACACAACTGGTCATATAATAAGAGAGAGAGACCAGCTACACAGCTGGTCATAACCCAAACAATCATATAAAAAAAAATTGTGATAATTTTTTTTTAGACCCGCTACACAGCTGGACATAATATATATATATATATATATATATTATTTTGTTTTTTAGACCCGCTCAACAGCTGGTCATAATATGCAAGAAAATTCCTGAAAATGAAAAATAAAAAGTTAATAACCACACCCTCACACTTAAATCTAACATTGTCCTCAATGTTCCAAATATGAAATTAAAAACATGAACAAGGAGAAATTATTACTATCTAAAGGAAGTGAGGAAGGATGTTACCAGAGTATCGAAACATGGGTTACCTCCCAGCAAGTGTTAAGTTTAAAGTCTTCAGCCAGACTAAGAAAGGCTAAGTCACCTCATAGAATCATAAAGAAGTAACCTGAACAACTGCGGGTCATCTGAATCAAAAAGTGTTATGCAAAGGAAAAATAAATTTCAATAGAACATGAAGATACCGAACATACCCTTATCTAATTTTTTAATTAAGACAACTATATTTAGTTGTGGTGCAGGTTCAGGTTCTATAAAAGGGTCTAGATAAAATATTTTCAAGGGATGAATTTCCTCAAAGGTAAGATCCTGAAGGTCAGGTTGAAGAGTCTGGAAATACTTAACTAAGAACTTAGAAGCACATAAAAACAACCTGAATAATTGGGGATCCTCTAAGTTAATCAGATTTGACTCACACAGTTGACCACTGATAAGCACGCAAGTGCTACATTTTATACCCATATTTATATGATCTAGGACTCAATATTTGGCTAATTAATATTTTTTTAGTGCTTTTGTAGAAACTACAAACAATTCCGATCATTCAGAGAATAAATGGCTAGATAGAAGCAAAATGGTGTTTGCAACAATAATGTTACTTCTCAAAGAACCAAAGGAGTCCGAGCTTAATTAGTCTGCGTGCTGGCAAGCCAACAATTCATGTGCCCACTGACAAATCCACCTGCGTTGGTACATATGCCATAGAGACGGACATGGATTAGTACACAAAAATAAAGAAATGTGTTTGCCAAACACGTGAGCTGCTAAGAGAAAGGTGGATGCCATCTATCAGAAAATACAAGGCACATTTCGTCCTTTGTCTTATTTCTCATCAATATCAATGTTCGAGCTGGTGGTTTCTATTAAGGAGGAGATAACGATCTCAACTGATGATGGAATGAGGAAGACTAGTTGAAGTTGAATTCCACAAGCCCTAAGAAGAGAGTTGGAATGAGTTGAGACTTGTTATTGCAGTCAGTAAAGGCCGAATCTTTGCGCTCGCTGTGACGGGATTTAGCAGGAGGATGGGGAGTTAGGGTACGAAATAGGGGTAAGAAATCAGAGTTGCAGAGCTTGTCTCTGCTGATGCCATTGAAGGAGAGAACGAAGAACATAAGACTTATAAGCACAGTGGTATTTTCTACAGTGGAAACGACAAAGTCACGGCAGTCGTATATCATATAGTGACTGTGACAGTTTGTTTCTATCGTTTACTGTAACAGTTATTTATAACAATTATAAGTGTTACAGAACCCCTTTTTATTATTTTTCTCCCATTTCATTATTGTGAACACCTTTTTGAGCAATGAAAAATTCCTTTGAGTGTGTTTCACCATGCGGAGCTAGAACCCATCACTGGGACAATGGAGGAAGCAACTTTCCATGATTTTGGTAAATGAATTAATTCTTTATATGACTTTTTGCATAGATTTAATTGCTTTATGATTTCTATTAATTATTTGTTATTTTTTCTGATGTCGCATGCTTGGTTTTAATTACTTTTGATGCGTCATGCTTACGACTTACAGATAATGTTTTGTAAAATCTATTTTTGGCAAAGAATTAGAGTCACAACTTCTTTTGTTTGAGCTATATTGTATAGAGTTAATGACTGAACCACAAGAATATGAAAAGTAGTGAAATCCTGCGTCCTAGTGTCTCTTCATCCCGTGACAATATTTTGTATATATATTTTTCTATTATTTTAGTTTATTAATTCTTAAAATCAATCTCATCAAGTCCGAGTGAACGACAACCTTACTACCACTTTCTACAACATTATTGATATACATCAATTTTTGGCGTCGTTGCTGGGGAGGGCTGTGGAATATTGTAATTGGTATTTTTGATTTTGTATATAAATTTTTTTTATTTTGTACATAGTTATTATTTTATTTTTCTTTTGTACATAGCTTATTTTTTCTTTTGCTTTTGCTTTTGCTTTTATTTTTATATTTTGTTTTTGTTCTTTTTATGTAGCTTATTTGATTTTTTTTAGGTACCTTAGTCTTAAGAGCGGCGATTGGAGTCAACAATAGGCCTAAAGTAAGTACCTGATATTCTCACAAAGCTTTTGCAAGGTGAGTTATTGGGAAAATTTTACTTTGTATAATGGTTTCTAGTGAGTTGACTTCTTTTATAGCTTTTTGGAATCTTACAAAAAGAGCTGAGACAGAGGAGCCATTTGATATTTCACTTGAGGAGTATGCATATGCACCTTCTCATTATCAAGAACCTGCCGAGTGTGTAAATAATGATTGGAATTATTCTCATAGGTATGATCATTCCGGACCTTGTGAAGGTTATGATCATTATCAATCTTACCCTGGTTATGAGACACAATTTGTTAATTCCAATTGTTATTCACATATTTCTCCGTCACAGTATGAGAGAGATGATCAATCTTACCGTGACCCATCTACATCACAACTATCTTTGCTAGAACGCCTTAATATTGACATTGTTGAACAGACCAAAGCTAATGAATTATTTTTTTCTGAGCTGAGGAAAACCCATGCTCATATTGCTCAACTTGCTGAACAAACTGATTTATCGATTGCTCAACTAACGCAGTCAGTAAAAGATTTTGGTCTTATCGAGGAGAGAAGTTCTAATTTTTCTAACACTCTTGATATTTATGATGAAACCGCTTTAACTAATGAATCAATGTGTATGGAGAATGATGATGAACTTGATAGTTGTGATCATAGGAATAAAGACATTGTCATACCAAGTGAAGGTGGTGTATTTAGTCCAACTCCTGATTGTGTTAATGATTACTCCTATTCAAAAGTAAGAGTTTAGGATTGAGGACACCATTCTTTTAGACGGTGTGACATATCAGTGCTATAACAATAATGCTTATGAAGAATGTGTTAATTCAGAGGACAGTGTAGTTAAGTCTAACGACTTAGAGACATTACACTCTATCTATAAGGTTTCTTTTAATCATCCCTATTGTGATATTCCTATTGATTCCCAGGTTGATGATGATTTAGTACAGGTTTGCAAACCTAGTGGAGAAGTTAATACACCTAGAATTGTTAGCACAACTTTTCAGAAGATTCCTAATTTTGGATTAGAATTGTGTGCTTCTCCAGTATTACTAGATTATTTTGCATCTCGTGATTTCTCTTTGCATGTGCATGACTCCCATATTGTTTCAGTTCCCATCCCCAGTGAACCACTTGAGTCGGTAATTCTTTTTACTGACGTTATATCCTTTGCAAAAACCAGGTTTGGGGGCAGCTCTTTTGTTTTGATATTCTATATATCTTTACGTTGTTACAACGAGAGTGTGAGGTTATCATTAATTGTATATATTATGCTTTGGGTTGATCCCCAATTATTCAGGTTATTGATATATGGAGAGTCTTATTTGTATATTCCAGTAGGTAATTCTATTTTATTGTTTTATTTTTATTTGTATATTTTCGCATATTATGAATTTCCCATCTTAATTTTTACGTTGGATGACTCAATTACATTGAGGACAATGTAATGTTTTAGTGTGGGGGAGTGGTTAACTTTTTAATTTTCTTTTACAGGAATTTTCTTGCAATTGATGACCAGCTGTTGAGTGGGTCTATATTGTAGGTTTGCAGGTATAATATGACCAACTGTGTAGCGGGTCTTAAAAAATGATTTTGAGGGTTATGACCAGCTGTGTAGCGGGTCTTTTCTTTTTCCTTGCATGTTATGACCAGCTGTGTAGTGGGTCTTAAAAAAATGAGTAAAAAAAAAAAATTAAAAAAAATTATGACTAGCTGTTTAGCGGGTCTTTCTGTCTAGTTGTTTAGCAGATATTTCTATCGATCTTTCTGTTTAGCGGATCTGTCCCGCTGTTTAGCAGACATCTCTATCCACTGTTTAGTGGATTCGTCTAGATGTTTAGCAGACATCATCATATGCAGCTGTTGAGCGGATATTTATGACCAGCTGTGTAGTGGGTCTTCTTCCATTTTTCTAGAGGACTAGAAAAATATAAGTGTGGGGGTGTTGATAAGCACGCAAGTGCTACATTTTATACCCATATTTATATGAGCTAGGACTCAATATTTAGCTAATTAATATTGTTTTAATGCTTTTGTAGAAAGTACAAACAATTCCGATCATCATAGAATAAATGGCTAGATAGAAGCAAAATGGTGTTTGCAACAAACATGTTACTTCTCAAAGAACCAAAGGAGTCCGAGCTTAATTAGTCTACGTGCTGGCAAGCCAACAATTCATGTGACCACTACCAAAGCCACCTGCTTCGATACATATGCCATATAGACGGACAGGGATTAGTACACAAAAACAAAGAAATGTGTTTGCCAAACACGTGAGCTTCTAAGAGAAAGGTGGATGCCATCTGTCAGAAAATACAAGGCACATTTCGTCCTTTGCCTTATTTCTCATCAATATCAATGTTTGAGCTGGTGGTTGCTGTTAAGGAGGAGATAACGATCTCAACTGATGATGGAATGAGGAAGACTAGTTGAAGATGAATTCCACAAGCCCTAAGAAGAGAGTTGGAAGGAGCTGAGACCTGCTGTTGCAGTCAGTAAAGGTCAAATCTTTGCGCTCGCTGTGACGGGATTTAACAAGAGGATGGAGAGTTAGGGTACGAAATAGGGGTGAGAAATCAGAGTTGCAGAGCTTGTCTCTGCTGCTTCCATTGAAGAATAGAACGAATAACATAAGACTCACAAACACAATCGTATTTTCTACAGTGGAAACGACAAAGTCACGGCAGTCGTATATCATACAGTGACTGTGACATTTTGTTTCTATCGTTTACTATAACAGTTATTTGTAACAACTATAAGTGTTACAGAACCCCTTTTTATTATTTTTCTCCCATTTCATTATTGTGAACACCTTTTTGAGCAATGAAAAATTCCTTTGAGTGTGTTTTCACCATGCGGAGCTAGAACCCATCACTGGGAAAACGGAGGAAGCAACTTTTCATGATTTTGGTAAATGAATTAATTCTTTATATGACTTTTTGTATAGATTTAATTGCTTTATAATTTCTATTAATTATTTGTTATTTTGTCTGATGGCGCATGCTTGGTTTTAATTACTTTTGATGCGTCTTTCTTACGACTTACAGATAATGTTTGTGAAATCTATTTTTGGCAAAGAATTAGAGTCACAATTTCTTTTGTTTGAGCTATATTGTATAGAGTTAATGACTGAACCACAAGAATATGAAAAGTAGTGAAATCCTGCGTCCTAGTGACTCTTCATCCCGTGACAATATTTTGTATATATATTTTTCTATTATTTTAGTTTATTAATTCTTAAAATCAATCTCATCAAGTCCGAGTGAACGACAACCTTACTACCACTTTCTACAACATTGTTGATTCACATCAACCATAGTGGTGGTCATTCTTAAGCAAAAGTGTCGACTCTAATCTCCTAAAGTAATTAGGTTTAGTCTCAAAAATTAATAATTGACACATATGAAACTTATACGTTCCTACAATTGGTTGAAAAATATTTGGTGGGAAAACAAAGTCAATTAGGGTATTATCGCCTGGGTAAACCACATCAATCAGAGGATAGGTTTCTAACAACTGAACTTCTTCCTGGACATTATTAGGTTCGGGAGAGATAGTATGAAGGTAATCTGACAAAATGGTTGAGGCACATATATCAAGTCCCAAGTGAGAGACCTTTCGAAGATTTAAAGCACATGGAGAATGATAATCACCCCAAAACTTATAGTTTTCACTGTCTCTAGAGAGACTAGTCACAACTTCCCTAATTTCAAGGTCATCAGATTTCTGAAAATGGTCAATTGATTCTTCTAAGTCAGGTTCATCCTCACTCATCTCTACGAGTTCATTTTCTTTGTCGAAGATTTTTTTTTTTAAATCACTATACTCAAAATAAACTCGTTCCTCTAAACCATCATTGGCTTCGTAAATAGGAAATACTACGTCGTCTAAAACAGGGGTATTTCTAGTCAAATCCTCGTCCTTTTGAATAGGTGAATAATTATTAAAATTATTTGGATTTAAACCAGAAATAGTATTATCGTTATAAAGCTCAATTGGAGTAACAAATTCATGATCACTATGCATAAAAACTTCAGATTCTTCATAAACACTGTTCACATCATAATCATCATTATAATAACATGAAAATGGTTGAACCTCATCTACACAAGTAGTGTTACCAATTCTAACCTCGTCATCTTGATTATAAAAAATGTCCTCATTTTCATAGGTGATATTGGAAAGAATATATTGGCAATCAAGAGTAATTCGAGCAATTCTTTCTTCCGTATCTAATTGAAACCAACGTGTTAACTCAGAAAACTCACATGTTGACTTATTTAACTCACATGTTAACTCATCTAACTTCCTGAGGTTATCTTCTAAATAAGTTTCACTCATTGTTACAGTTCTTTCTTCCGTAACTAAGTCATTTGTGTCTGCTAACTTATGTGTCGACTCAAGTAATTTACACGTTGACTCAAGTATCTTACGTGCCTCATCTAGAGGAGGGAAATTATAAGAATTTTGCTCGTATGACCAGTGGGAATGTGGATAGTAATTGGGCTCACCATGGTATGGACCATAACCTTCAAAAGTTTGGCATTCCCAACCACTATTCACATTATAGTCATAAAAAGATTGATGTCCATATTGTTCAGTTTGAAAATCATTGTATTGACTATTGTTATATACCAGTTTGACATCCTCAACACAAAATAAACCCATTGACTGGGGATTCGATGGTGGATAGAGTCTTACCTCCCGTACCAGACGGGCGATGAACCGTTGAAGTCAACTTAGGCCACTGACTCCTGTGTCAGTGTACGAACCTGAGGGACCGAGATAGTATCGTAACTGTCGTCCTTCCCTGCAACAGTTTTATATTGTAAAAATTTACCCTTCCTTAGGGTTTAACATAATAAAGTCCAATGTCCCAAAAATAATGTTCAAAAGTGCCCAAAAAATCAAAAGAAAAATTACAACAATAAAATCCTAATTACAGTTTCTAAAAATACAATAAAATAACTATATACAAAATCTCCTTCTTCACTCCGTTTGGATTCCTTTTCTCTTTCTTTCTTTGGCTTCACTTTTCTTTCCGGCACTTTCTCTCTTTTTCTTTAGCACTGCTCCAAATCTGAAAGCAAAAAAAAAAAAAACCAAAACGTGTAAAAAAAAAGAACAAAAAATAATAAATAGAATCTATAAACAAGTCCGCGTCGGCGGGGCCAAAAATTGATATAATTTTATATAGTGGTAAGAAGGTTTTCGTTCACTCGGACTTGATGAGATTGATTTTAAGAATTAATAAACTAAAATAAAAGAAAATTATAAACAAAATATGGTCACATGATGAAGAGAGTTAGCAGGACTAGGATTTCGTCGAATTCATAACATAGGGTTCAATTTATTTATTCTCAACAATTAAAGCTCAATAATAAAATTAACATGGAATCTGATTTTTCCAAGGTAGATTCTCAAAAGATTAGTTGTAAATCCTAAGCATGATGTATCAAAACATTTAAGATGAGCATACCTCATCAAATTAAATGACAACCAATTAATTCAAATCATATTTCAATTAAAATTAGTGCAAAAGTCTTTAAAAGAATTAAATAATTTACCCATGTATGAAATTCGGATTCATCCGTCGATCCAGTGTAGGGGTTTAGCTCCTCATAGTGAAAACACTCTCAAATGAATTTTTTTATTGCTCGAACGTGTTACAATGGTAAAAAAGAGGAGAAATAACATAAATCAGGAATTTGTAACGACTCTATTTCGTTACAAACTCACTGTTACAAGCTGTTTTGAAGAACTATTATTTTATGGTGTCGCAGAGGAACTGTGGTATATGGATGGAAAAGGTGATTGTTTAAGAACGACAGCTCTTTACAGTATTTTGTTCTTCGTGTTCTTTTTCTCTACAGCAGCAGAGAGATCTTCTCTACAGCTCTTCTCTTCACTCTGTAGCCTCCCCAATCACTCGACATCCCTTCTCTGTGATCCAAACAACCTATTTATACCTCGCAGAAGAATCAATTCTCCATAATCCGCTTGATATTATTTTTTCTCTTTCCAGATACGGGAAATAACTTGAAAAGTGGGGGTCTAACAACCACACCGAATATTTCGATTAGCAATCTGTATGGACAACTCCGAGTTACTTTCTAGACAATCAACTAGACAATCAGACTCGATCAATAGAAAATATCTCAAAGAGTTATTATCTCAATCTCTCAATTTGATTTACTCAAGCAAATACAATATGCGAGTCTTAATCAAAGAGAGATAACTCGGATGGTACCAAAGACCAATATCCAAGTGTCATTCAATTTAAATCAACAACCAATAAGGTCGGATATTCTAATTGATTGAAAAATGCACACCATGTATTGTTTCAATTATATAAAAATATAATGCGGAAAAGAAATAACACAAACACCAGAATTTTGTTAATGAGGAAACCACAAATGCAGAAAAACACCGGGACCTAGTCCAGATTAAACATACACTGTATTAAGCCGCTACAGACACTAGCCTACTCCAAATTAACTTCGGTCTGGACTGTAGTTGAACCCCAGTCAATCTCACACTGATCCAAGGTATAGTTATGCTCCTACGCCTCTGATCCCAGAAGAATACTTCGCACTTGATTCCCTTAGTTGATCTCACCCACAACCAAGAGTTTCTACGACCCAAAGTCGAAGACTTTAGTAAACAAATCTGTCTCACACAGAAAAGTCTGTAAGATAGATATATTCGTATCCCACGAATAAACCTATGAGTTTTATTTCGTATTTTGATAAATCAAGGTGAACAGGAACCAATCAATAAAACCAAACTTATATTCCCGAAGAATAGCTCAGTTTTATCAATCACCTCACAATAGTCTTAATCGACGCAGCGAAAAAAAAAAATTGTGGAATCACAAACGATGAGATGAATATATTTGTGATTACTTTTATATCTTGCCTATCGGAGATAGAAATCTCAAGCCAATTATTACAATTGTACTCGTACGATAGAAACAACAAGATCATATCTCACAACTATAAGAAAAGTAGTATCGGTCTGGATTCACAATCCCAATGAAGTCTTTAAGTCGTTAACCTGGTTTTAGAAGAAGAAAACCAAAGGTTAAAGGAGAATCGACTCTAGCTTAGCAATCTAGTATCACACAGAATGTGTGGGGATTAGGTTTTCTAGTTGCTAGAGTTCTCCCTTATATAGTCCTTCAAATCAGGATTTGCAATCAATGTTAGCTTAGTAACAAAGTATTCAATATTCACCATTAGATGAAAACCTGATTAGATACAAGTTAATATTTATCAACCATTAGATCAAAAACTTAGCTTGTCATACACACATGTACTTGACGATTTTGGGTTTGTGTAACCGTACCCAAACCTGTATATTAGTTGGTTCAACATTAGTTAACCAAATGGTTACCCAAATGATAACTTTCATATAAACCATATTCTTATTCACCATAACTAGTCCAAATGACTCAAATGAACTAGTTAGAGAGTTGTTCAATTGCTATGAGATCTCACGTACTACACAAGACACAATTGAAGAAAAAACGATGTGATTCACTCGAATCGATTCATGAACTATAAACCCACAGTTTGCAATAGCATTCCTTAGTTTATTAAGATAAGTTCACAAACATCGTTTTTAGACATAACCTACTCAAGTTCGCGGACTCAAGTTAACCGGTTGGAGTTTACAAACTCCAACAGAAATTCTCGGGTCGAGAACTTCCGTCAGTTCGTGGACTGAAACTGAGCTATAACTCAAGCTGCAATTCTTGGGTCTGAGAACTACACCAGTTCGCGGACTGAGTTGACGGTTCACGTTCCGGTTTCACTTGATCAATAAAGTTCGCAAACTTCGGTTCAAGCAATAAGGACTTATACATATATGTGTTACCACAACAATATTTATATCCTCCAATGGTTATATTGTCTAAACTCTCATTTCAATCATTGAAACATTCTCAGAGGACGTTATATAGTTGTTATTCACAAACTATTTTTCGTAAGAGCGATTTCCAAAATGATTGAAACGTAACATGACTTTCGTCACTAGGTAATGATGAACTTGGCTAACGCGAAAGCTTTACCAACATATATTTTAAGAAATAGATAAGCGAGATATACTCATCTCGAAATATCACATGTGTATATTCTTAGTCTATATAGTAATACGACTTTTGTCTCAAGATATGAGATAGAGTAGATAGACTTTTGAGTGATAGATAAGTTCAAGTCTCCACATACCTTTTAGTCGATGAAGATACACTGGTTCCTTGAGTAGTCCTTCATCTTGTATGATGATCGCCATGGAGTTCTTGAGCTCAACTACACTTTCTATCCTAGTCCGAGACCTTAGCTATAGTAGACTAGAAATCAAGTCTTTATAGTTTTGATCACTAATATTGACAAACATGCTTGAGATAGCAACGCATGCGAGTTCGAACGAGAAATGCTCTAACAATCTCCCCCATTTTCAATTG
This sequence comes from Papaver bracteatum, assembly GCA_023529315.1. Lineage (NCBI taxonomy): Eukaryota > Viridiplantae > Streptophyta > Magnoliopsida > Ranunculales > Papaveraceae > Papaver > Papaver bracteatum. The sequence continues at coordinate 2,281,951 of JAJJWX010002349.1, read as the reverse complement.
TAGTGGCAAAACTATTAATACATATGGAATACAAATAAACTTTGTAGCTCATATTCCATATGTCTAATCTTCAACAATACTCGTAATGTTCGTCACTTCCAAGTAGTCAAATAATCCCAAAGGTTGTAAGTTTAGTATCATCATTGTTGAAAATCCGTAGCTATAACAATGAGAAAAGCAGTGGTTCTCAATCATTGTTATACAGTGTCATAGTATTATTACACAACGTCAAAGTCCAATTGCATCACAACTTTAACAACAATACTGTGGTGATACTTCACTCCCCCTTAGTCAATACTCCATCTCACATGGAAACCACTCCCCCTTACATAATGATCCGAAAACCATATGTATTTGTAGTATGAACTACATATTAATTCTACCTCTTTTTGTCAATAAAATTGGCAAAGGTACAAGAACGGGATCCTAATGAAATTTTCGTAAGAGACATTTCATGAACAAAGGTAAATGTATGTCATCTTGTTTATATTCAATCATAAAGCCGAAGCTAAATGCATTCATCAAGGAGTTTATAAAGATACAAGATAACCCCTATAATATTCCACAGCCGTACTCCCCACAAAGATTTGGCTATTAAGCACAAGTTCAAAAGAACTCTCCCCCATTAGATATCATTCCCAAGGGAACAACAAGAGTGACCTTAATTTCAAAAGAAAAAAAGGATTTCTTTAGACTCAACAAATTACATACAAGTATGAATTTGGAATCCAACAAGAAATATTCAATCGTATTAACCAAAGCGAACCAAGATTAATTTGACTAAATATGCTCGACACAAGTAAACTTATGAAGACTTAATAACTCGATTAGATTATTTACAAGAGAACTCATAATTAATCTAACCGGAATTCACAATTAAACTAATCACAAAGGTAATCAACTCAATCGTTTATACTCACATAAGAAATTTTATTGAGCGATGACTAAGTTAATCATAAAAATAACCAACCCAGTCAATCATGCTCAACACGAGAAACACTTACGGGGTCATAACTAAATAATCACACAAGATGATTAATTTAGTTCAACTTACTCGACGTAAAGTACCTTACGGAAGACAACTAAGCTAATCACAAAAATAATCAACTTGGTTGTCTAGTGCTCAACATAAGACACATTACGGAGTCTCATAGTAATACACAAATTACTACGGAATACACAAGGATTCATTCTATGTTTCCATCACCATTTGCAAAATGACACAGAATAGACATAATCCTTGAATCACAAAATATTTTAACCTATCTTACATCAATACTTGACAATATAGGCTTAACTTTTGTGTTTTGTCAAAAGTCTATTCATTCCTTTATCAATATTTGCATATCAATTCATGAACGACTTTACTTTTGACAAAATATGGGAAAATTAAGTTCACTGACGTAAACACACATATACCATCAAAATATTGCAATATAAAAATCAAAAGATTAATACTGCAACCATCATCTTCCAAACAAGTTTAGAATTTAACACAATTAATCTAAAAACAAGAAGATGAACACTTTGGACATAGCTATGTGTAATCACAATAATGGCTATTCCAAACACTAGTTATTCTTCTAAACAAAAGAGAAAAAATAGAAGATTTACAAGGCTATAAGACCTTTGAAGAATTCTTTATCGTCCCTGAACTCCTTGTCGTCAACAGCCATTGGAACATAAGGTTCATTAAGGTATGAGTTTATATCAATAAACCTTCTAGGTTGTTGTTGTCGAACCAGGGCCTTCTGAATCTCATGAGTCTTATATACAAAAGCCTTTATTTGTTGAATCTCCTTTCGCAGCTCCTTTAACACTTCAAGAACATCAGAAAACTTCTGAGAATTTGAAGGAACAACTCCTGGCTTCCTCATATTCCATTTTTTTTATTTTCAAGGTTGGACGCAATGGAGATTTTTCTTTTTCCTTCATGATTGATGGCTTAACAATAACATTACCTTCTTTTTCATCAAAAGACATCATTCTTGGAGTTTCCATGACGTATGGGTTTGTGAGAGGAAATCACAATTAACTCAACAAGTAGTCTTGAGATAAAAAGAGGTTTTTAGATAAGGAAAATAAATGTAGGGTTCGAAACCTAAAACATGTTCGTAAACGATCAAGTCTTATCCCTATTAAGAGTAGAATTGTCGATAGTACCCTTTTTTTGTTTGATAGACAAAACAAACCTAAGAAAAGAAAGAAGAATTAAAACTTTTCTTAAAGCCCGAGAGGTAGAAAATCATTGTCTCTTTTGATCAGGTACATGAGACAAGATTTAAAAATAACACAATCAAGTTGCGTTATGGTGAATAACAATTTGTCTACCAATTTCCTCTTGTGAGGAATCCACAGACCTCTGTCTATCAAAATGATTTGACCATACTTTCTTTTCAAATGGTCTTGTTTTTCCTTTGGAAACTAACTTCTTAGACGAAGATAAAATCTTACATACCTCAACAGTCTTCTGAGCCAGTTTAAGCTATCTTGCTAAATAATTTGCTTTTCGTTGAAGTTTGTTGACGTGTCTTTGTTTGAGTTTGAACTTGTAACACTTTGAGAGTTCATGACCTTTTAATGAACAATATGAGTACGTCATACTTGGATAATAATCAAGCTTCTGAGATGTGCAAGCAGCTAGGCACATAGTGTATCCTGAAACATTATAAACAGAGTTTCCAAGGAAAGGGTCAACTTTTTCTTCCAGAATGGTTGGATTATCTTCTGAAAGGATATCAAGATTGATATGTGTATTGCTACAATTATCAAAATCATTATTTTCACCAAGAAGTGCAACACTTGATTTCTCGTCTTCATTATAGTCATAATTTTCAGACATTTCATCAAGAGTTGCAGCAAGACCTTTGTTCCCAGTGTATTTTCTCCGATTTGGACACTCATTTGCAAAATGACCAAAACCTTTACACTTAAAGAAATAAGGCATATCCTCATCATCAGTTTCATAAACATCCCTGTTTTTAGGAGGAATACGATTATGAGGTTTGACTGATGCCTTAGGATTATCTCTGGAGAAATGTTTACTTCTCTTCAACAGAAGATCCCTAAACTGTCTTGTGATCACCGAGACTGATTTGTCAAGATCTTCATCTGATGAATCTGTCTCAGAGTGATCATCTTCAGAGATATACACATTTTTACTTTTATCAAGTAATCTAGTGTCCTTTAGTGCTTTGAACGCAACATCCTTAGATTTGGACGAATGTTCATGATCAAAGATATTAATCTTTGCAACTAGCGTATTTCTGGAGAGAGTATCGAGGTTATTTCCCTCAATGATGGCATGCTTCTTAGAATCGTATCTATATGGCAGCGATCTGAGAATTTTCATCACAATGTACTTTTCAAGAATAGTCTTACCCAATGCAAAAGATGCATTAACAATTTCAGACACTTTGTGATTAAACTCATAAAATGTTTTTTCATCTGCCATACGAAGGTTTTCCTAATCGGAATTAAGATTTTAAAGTATATCATCCTTTTCAATGGAATTACCTTCGAATACGGTTGCTAAGATATCCCAAGCTTCTTGAGACTTAGTGCAATTAGACACATAGTGCTGAAGATTTAGGGTAATGGTATGTATGATCGTACTCAAACCGTCGGAGTTTTGCTTTGCAGCAAGAATCTCTGCAGGAGTGTATTCACCAATATTCTTTGGAATGTTTACACCTACAACTGCCTCAACGGGATCATCATAGCCATTAACAACATATACCCATGATTGGAAATCACGTGCTTGAAGAAAAGCTCGCATAAATTTTTTCCACCATAAGTAATTAGAGCCATCGAAAACTAGTGGTACGTTTATTGAGATAACACCTCTGTCCATAGAGTCAGATCGCTACAAACACAGACTTGTAAGGTCTTGAACGTGTTTGCCTGCTCTGATACCAATTGAAAAAGCGGGGGTCTAACAACCACACCCAATATTTCGATTAGCAATCTGTATGGAAAACTCCGAGTTACTTTATATAGAATCAACTTGACAGTCAGACTCAATCAATAGAAAATATATCAAGGAGTTATTATCTCAATCTCTCAATTTGATTTACTCAAGCAAATACAATCTGCGAGTCTTAATCAAAGACAGATAACTTGGATGGTACAAAAGACCAATATCCAAGTGTCAATCAATTTAAATCAACAACCAATAAGGTCGGATATTCTAATTGATTGAACAATGCACGACCTGTATTATTTCAATTATATAAAAATATAATGCGGAAAACAAATAACACATACACCATAATTTTGTTAACGAGGAAACCACAAATGCAAAAAAACCTCGGGACCTAGTCTAGAATAAACATACACTGTATTAAGCCGCTACAGACACTAGCCTACTCCAAATTAACTTCGGTCTAGACTGTAGTTGAACCCTAATCAATCTCACAATGATCCAAGGTACAATTATGCTCCTATGTCTCTGATCCCAGCAGGATACTGCGCACTTGATTCCCTTAGTTGATCTCACCCACAACCAAGAGTTGCTACGACCCTAAGTCGAAGACTTTGATAAACAAATATGTCTCACACAGAAAATTCTATAAGATAGATAAATTCTTCTCCCACGAATAAACCTATGAGTTTTGTTCCTTCTTTTGATAAATCAAGGTGAATAGGAACCAATCAATAAAACCAGACTTATATTCCCGAATAATGGCTCAGTTTTGTTCCATCTTTAGTATGGGAATGAAGAAGAAAGTAAAAATTGAAAGAAGAAGGATCAAGAAAAATTACAGGAGCGGAAGTTACGGAAAAACAATGAAGCGAAGTTGCAGAGAAAGTAAAATAGAAAGTAAAAAGAAGAGAAGAGAGGAATAAGAAGAATATAGAGAGTAGAAATTCTTGAGAAGATAAGTGCATTTAATGCGAGGAGTAGACGTGAGCGGTTAAAAAGCAACAGTTGAAAATAACGTGTCAAGAGATGAATAGAAGAGAGGATACGTGTAATAAAGTTTGCACAAAGTACGGAATCGTGTCAGTACATAAGAATATGAAAAGATGAACAGTTGTGGCATATTTAAGGACAGTTTCTCATGACATTCTCCCCTTCGTAGAGAAGACATGAGAAGAGGCAAGATATAGGATCAGAATATCGCAAGAAGGACACATTTGCGAAGTTTGATCAACAACACATTGCGAGCGTCGCAGGTTGATTTAAAGAATGACGTAACAAGTGATGATGGCAGAAACATGAGAAAAGTGTGATGACACTGCGATATTTAGAGTGTTTGCGAAGATTAATAATAGAACTCTTGCGAGGATATCGCAAGTCAGATCCGAAATTAAAGGACAGATTAACTGTCATCCACTATGTAATTTCCTATATAAAGAGTTGAACAGGCGCAAGGAAGGGGGAGATCTTTTCGAGTGTTGAGCAAGTCATTAGGAGAGAGAAAGTCCAGAGCGGTTGTTAATTCCTTAGCTTTATTTCTTTCTATCTTGTAAAATTTGTGAGATTAATCAATAAAAATTGTGATTGTAGATTTAAAAAATGATTTGATTGTATGAATTCTTGTGAGGGGTGTAGTGTGGGATTTCCTGCTACTACATATTGGCGCTAGAAACAGGGATTCCTTGTTTTTAGTGTGAATATTAGTATTGTGATTTGAAAGAATTTGGAGTAGTTGGTGAAAAGTTTCATATAATTTTCAACAATTCATTGAGATTGAAGAGATGGCTAGAAGAAAAAATGCTTCAAGACAACCAACAACTGTTAGAAGGAGTAAGAGACTTGCTGGAGAAAGAAGGAATGAAGTTGGGGAATCTTCAAGAATGAACGCAAGAAACAATGGAGAAAATCAAGTTCAATAGCCAATTCAGCGTACGCCAACGCAAAATAGAATTATAGATTATGATATAGTGAGTGTACACACATGGCAGTCAGATTCAGCGGATGAAGTGGAGGAAGAACGATAATTAAGAAGCGATTGACGAGTAGAGGAAGATCAAGAAGCAGTTGGAGGTATAATTCATGGAAATGAAGAGATTGAAGCATTAGAGGCATTGAGACAAAGAATACACGAAGAAATGAGAATAGAAGCAGAAGAACGTGCTAATTTGACAAGGCGGAATCATGAGTTGAGAATGGAAAATATAATACTACAGAATAGAAGGTCAAGAAGCACAACAAGATCAAGATCAATCAGAAGGGAAGAAAGACAAAACTCACCTGTAGAAAATGTTGAGGGAAATATTAGGTAGAAGGCACAAAATCCAGATGAAGAATGTCGTGAAAATAAAGAAGTGATTGAAGATCGATACATTCCACATGGAGAAATTTCTCAAAACAGGCAGAGTCAAGAAAGAAATAACCAAGATGGTGAAGAAAATCAAGAGGAAGGAAGGAGAATATTATACGGGAGAGAAAATCGCAGAAATCAACAAGTAATTGAAGAAGAAATCAAGACACATTATGCTGAACAAGCACGTTTAGCTTGCGAGAGAGAAATATTGAGAGCAGGAATGGAGGAAAGAGAGATCCAAGAAGCAATACGTCTGAACAATCATGACAATAGAAAAGAAGATGCGAACAAAATCGCAACAATGGTAATATCAATGAAGAATATGATAGAATACAAAGGAGAATCGAAAGACGACAAAGAGAATTGATGAGGAATGAAGAGAATCGCAGGGGAGAAAATGAAAGGCATAATCATGTGTGAATTCAAGAAGGTGATGGAGGAGTAAATCGCAGAAGGAGACAAGATAAAAATGATGAAGAAACACATAATCTCGCAAGACAAGACAAGCATGCACGCCGAAGGAGAGAATCAGAACTTAAAAGACCAATGAACCAAAATCCAAGTGTAAATGAACAAATCTTAAGGGAATTGGCAGAGATGAGAGGAATGCTAAATAACAGAAGAGAAGGAGGCAGAAGGAAATTAGATGAGTCCATTGAAGAAGCTGCGAAAACTCCATTCACACAAGAAGTACAATTAGGAGGAATACCCCCAAAGTGCAATTTGCCTGCAATAACTAGTATTTTTGACGGAATGACATGTGCAATTCAACGTATCAAGGCGTATGTAAGGTGTATGCTACAGTGGGATAATCATGATGCTGTATTGTGCAAATATTTTGCATCTAGTTTAACAAGGGAGGCGTTGAAATGGTTCGAAGGTTTTCCCAAGAACACGATAACATCTTTTAACCACTTGCAAACTACGTTCTTATGAGCATATATAAGTAACAACTCTTCACAACCAGGGATTGAAGATGTATTCGGATTAAAGAAAAGAATTGGAGAAAGTCTTAAGCATCTAACCATAAGATGGAAGACAATGTGCAGCGAGATGGCTGGTCGTGTGGATAAGAGATGTCTCATTTTATCATTTATCAACGCAATGTTCGCAACCAATCTGTTGTACATTCAAATTTTTAGAATCAAGAATACAATCACAATGACTGAATTGCGGGAGCTGCATGAGGATTATATTGCCCTTGAAGAAAAACAGAATGAAATGGAATCATATCCCGTTGCGAATACAAGCTCAGCAGCAGCAAATGCGAGTTTGCTACCAAAGTTGATAAACACAGTGACGAGCACTTCGCAGGTCCAACAAGAAAAGAGTATGGAGAATAATCAACAGAAAATAGTAGCTATGGGAAGTCGTGACCAAGAAGAATTTGAGAAATAAAGAAACTTCTATAGCCGAGGTGGAAACAACAAAATACAAAGACTTGATCAGCCGCAGGAAAATTATGGAGGACAAATAAAAAATTATCATAGAGGATCAGGAAATCAAAAAATGATATGGGAGGAGATCAAGATGCCTCCTTTGAATACTAGTGTGGAAAAAAATTGGGAAGAAATAATTTTAATGGAGAACATACTAGCACCCTAGAACATGGGAAAAGAACCGCTTCCAAAATACAGAAGTCAAGAATTTTGCTCTTATCATCACTTTCATGGACATTCCATAAATGACATCACTTTCATGGACTTTCCACAAATGACTGCAGAAACATAAAGATAATCATTATCAGAATGATAGACCAGGGAAAGCTAAATCATTTTCTAATAGGGCACCCTCAATCTCAACTCTTACCACCACCACCAAAAATTCGCAGGGTAAATGCAACAAAAGGAGGAGAAACATTTGTCATAGAAGTTGGAGAGAAGTTGAAGAATCTGTTTTGTAATTCTATGGTACATTCGTACAAAACAATTGAAGACTTTCATGACAATGTTCTAAGTAGAGTTTTCGTAAGAGATGTTGATGAAAGAGAGATAATGAACATTGCGAAAATCTCGCCACTAAAAGAATGGCAAAAGCAGACTATCTCTTTCACTGCATAATAAGTTCCTGCAGGAGGAGAAACACATGACAACCCATTAGTGGTAAGATTAGAGATAAACCCAAAACCAAAAGAAGATGGGGATGAGGATGAAACTGAAGATTCATGGGCGATCAATAAAATTTTAATTGACACTGGGAGTTCTGTAGATATCCTATTTTATCATTATTATAAGACTATGGGAGGCAGAGATGAGGATCTAGTACCTTCCACCTATAAAATATATGGTTTTAATGGTACTTCCATTAAGCCTAAGGGGGAAATCACTATGCGAATTCCATTAAAGGGGATATCTTCTAAGATCCTATTATGTGTAGTTGATGTAGAATCGCCTTACAACGCCTTAATTGGCCAACCTTGGATACATGAGATTCAAGGTGTAGCATCAACTTTCCACCAATACATTAAATTTCCTCATCCCAGTGGCATTGGAATCATAAAGGTAGATTGGAATGAAGGAAAGAAGTGTTATGGAATCGATGTAGAATCCTGCGAAGAAAGAGTTGCGAAGAAGGATAATTGGAAGTATAACATCAAACAAAAACAAAGAAGTGAGAGATTAATGGTTGATGCAATAATAAGCAGCGAAAATGTCGCAGAAGGAATGACTGTAGCGAAAAGCAACAAAAGAACAGAGGCAGAAAATAGTAAAGGTAAAACATTTAAATTGTGAAATGAAAGAAATATTAATAAAGGAAAAAGAGATGTATGATTGATTTGTTGCGAAAATTTCAAAAACATATTTTACTTAATGATAAAAATGATATTGAGAAATTACAACAGAGCTGAAATGCAAAATAATAATCCTTAGAATGGGACGAACCTTTATGACGTACACCCTAGTTCGCGAATAAAATTTCGCAAGAAGCAAATGTAAGACCTAAAGTGCGTCATAGAAGGGGGTATCTGTTGCATGACTCATGGATAAGGTTACACCGCTGCTGGAACTTGAGTCATGGAGATTTGGGGTCAATGAAAGCCCTTCCTGGAGAGGTACCTTGGATTTTCAACCTAAACTTATGATTTAGGTTGGACGACTGAGGGTCTCTTCTAAGGGGTGCAGAATATGACCAAGGCACCGAGGTACACGGTTGAGCCAAGAGTGCCTGGGGCGTATGAAACTACCCTGGCCATTCTTGGAAAGTCTTGGCTATGATGCACTCGGCCCGAAGAAAACCCCACTTAGGGTGCAGTCTCGTAACCATAAGCCATATAGGCAAAAGGGATAAGAGGTTGTGAAAACAACTGGTTGTTGTTAAGACTAGATGGGAGGATCTAGTTTTTTATGGCAGAAGTACGTCTCCTTGAAAGGGCAACCAGGGGGAAGATAAGGGCGGCACCCTAAATTAGGGAGCTGATAAGTGTCTTAAGACGCAAATGTTATGAGGCTATATTTTCTCAAGAATATTTAGTTTGTCATATTTATGCAACATTCCTGAAGAGGCAATAATAAAAAAGAGAAGATAAGACGAGATCAATGGGTCATTGCATGCGAGTGTAAAGACGTCATGCGATTTCGTCGCAAAACGGCAATGTCACGGGGCTTTAATTTAGCAAGAAAATTTAGGCCTGTCATATTTTGCAGCAAAAATACAAAAGAACAAAAAGTTAAGGCAAGATCAATGGGTTTCTACATGAAAATTTAGAGACGTCCTGCGATTTTGTCGCAATGAAAAAAGATGGCAAAATAAGACCTTTACTTGGGAAGGCAAAATAAGACCACATCAGAATTCAAGAAAAAGAATGTAATCTTATAATTTATGATTGCGAGATTATGTAGAGATAACTGCGATTTTATCGCAAATTATTTTACTAAACAAAGATAGCTTGCTCAATCATTCATCTGAATACAAATAACAGAGGCAAGTATGGGAATGCATAGAAATTAGAATGAGTTAAATGTTATTTGTCTCCACATGATAGATTTACGCATAAGGTATCATATTGCAAGAGAGAAATATTTTTCTAACACATGCAGGATGAAACAAAAGAAATAGATCTTATATTGAAGATTGGAGAAATTTGTAGTGATAGAGTACAAGAATAGAAGATCAAAGAACGAATGCACAAGTTTTACAAGAAAATCAAACAAGAAAGCAAAATCTATTTCTTGCTTGATTCAAAGCTTTTTTCCTATCTTCATCAGATTCTTCCTCTGCATCTTCTTCAGATTCTTCTTTATCAGCTTCACTATCAGAGATGACCAAATTAGGAACATTTTCTGGAACTTTATCTAAGAGACAAGGATATTTGGAGTGAGGAACCTTGTTGTCATCACAGATCTCCTTGATGGTGTCATTGCGGAAAAAAATTGCGTCATTCCCAAAATTCGCAATAGTGATCTTCATTTGAGTCTTCAATCTTGAACATTTCTCGTTGCGAGAAGATAAATATTTTGCGAGCTTCTCTTTCTCATTCTCAAGCTCATCAATTCTCTTGCGATATCTCTCTTCAGATTCTGCAAACCTATAACAATAAATTAATAACCTGATAGTGGTTTATGAAAAAGCAAACAACTAGATATGGAGGAACAGTTAACAACCTTCTCTGTTAGAGATCATATCTTTAATCAAGGCTGTTTTCTCAGCTTGAAGACTAACATTTACACCTAAGCTATTTCTGGCATTATCTAGAACTTCCGCAGCCCAAGAAAATTCATCATCATTATTTATGGGAAGATGGGAGAGAGTTTGATTCTCTCTTTCACAGAGCACATCATTTCTATGTTTGACATCATCTATTTCAATTTGGACCTCAAGAAGAGTTTCTTGGAATTTCGCTAAAGTTTGAGCACCTTGGAGAGAAATACGACCTTTTTCATCAATGAGGTCACTATTTTTGGTTCTTAAACTATTGATTTCTTCTTTGGAATTATGAAAGAAACGTTTAAACTTATTAGTTATAGTCAAGACGGATCTATAGTCAACTTCTAAGAAGCGAAGTTTGGATCTGAGTTCATTTATGGGAAGAGATTCAATCTTATTATTTGAAAAGCTATTTAGAGAAGTATTTAAGTGTTTAAGAAGAGTATCATCATCCATAAGATTGGGAAATGTATGAAGAAGAATAGCCTCATCAGAAAGACCATAAACGTCTGCGAAATGGTGAACCATATAAGAAAGGGTAATGAGAAAATGAAATGAAGAAAAAGAAGAAAACGTTCGATACCATAAAGTTTCTTATTGGCATCTTGAAGACCAGAGATTTTATTCTTCTGATCAGCAGCCTCAGATTCTAATTGGTTGTTCTTCTCGCGAAGACTAGCAGTTTCAGCCTCTAATTCTCATTCTTCTTGCGAAGTTCAAGATATTTATTTTCAAAGGCCGCACGCCTTTTTTTCCAAATCTGGGGTAACAGCATAATCAGCTTTCCCAACCTGCGAAATAATGCAGCGAATTTTCAGAATAAATTAAAAATTCAAGACAAAAATGAAAAGAAGAAAAGTATAAGTATGAAAATTTACCAAACTATTGAGTGAATGTAAGAAACTTGGAGATATAGATCTTGAAACTCCGCGAAGAAATTCATTATTCTCTAAGAGGGGGGAATCACATATAGCAGCTATGGACTTGCAAGCATTGGTAAGAGGAGTATTACCAATTCCTTACATAGTATCAGAAAATATACTGGACAATTTTGCCATAGAAGACTCAGGTCAAGAATCTTCCTTCGCAGAAGAAACATCATCATCATCATCGTTATGATCACTAGAACTTTCGCTAGATTGGACTTTTCGTTTCTTTGAATGAGGGGCAGTGGATTTATCTTTGCGAGAAATACTCTTGCCTTTACCCCTAGTCTTCGCAACTTTAACAGGTTCTTCCCACTCAGCGATAACCTTTATACACAGATAAAGATAAGAAATAGAGGCAACAATATATTGTGAAGAATCATAAAAGAATATTTCTTACTTCATCTGTGATTGATTGAAGAGCAGATAAAGTACTGACTTTCCCAGTCTTGTTATAGCTTTCTTTCAATCTTATAATTTTGCAAGTGAAAATATTGGAGTGGTCAGCAAAATTATATATAAGAGTGAAAAGAATAACAACTCAAGCAAAGTGTGGAAATATACCTCTGCTTCCCTCTCAGGCCATTTAAATACCCATGGTTGGTATGCTGCGAGATTCGCAGGTAAAACATGAGAGATGGAGATGTACGGACCCTCTAAGATTAGGAGAAAGATACACCATTTATCATCATTAGAATAACGCGGGGTTGAATTGTTGTCAGGATGCCAATCAATGTCTTGCATAAGTATCTTATCATTGTCAACACTATCCTTCTTCCTCAAACAAATGCTCCAGCAAGTGCTATCTCTTTTCATGGGAATTATCTCATAATTCGCAAAGAAGTTTTCTACGGTATACTTCGAAGGAATAATCGCAATATCAGCAAACTTAGGATTTTTAAATTTTGAGGGGTAAAGAGATCCCATACCAGCACCACGATTCGTAAACTCAAGCATTAAGCGAATGTAATCTCCACTCAATTGATATACTGCTCGCGAGAACTTCGCATGATAAAGTATTTCATAGAATAAGGGAAGATCAGGATCATAAAGGGGAATAGGAAGACCATCGAGTAGTTGACCTAGAGAGATTATGATCTTTCCATGATTGCAAGGATGATCAGAGAATAACTTGGCAAAAAGATTAGATTTAGGGTTTTGACCAGGAATGGGAGATAAAGTAAAACCCTTGGTTAGAAATTCCTTTCGAATTTCTTCAAGAGCAACTTCATTCTTACGACCAGCTGGAGGCATTTTTAGTATGGGAATGAAGAAGAAAGTAAAAATTGAAAGAAGAAGAATCAAGAAAAATTGCAGTAGTAGGAGAGGAAATTACGGGAGAACAATGAAGCGAAGTTGCAGAGAAAGTAAAAGAGAAAGTAAAAAAGAAGAGAAGAGAGGAATAAGAAGAATATATATGGAGAATATAAATTCTTGAGAAGATAAGTGCATTTAATGCGAGAAGTATACGTGAGCGGTTAAAAATCAGAAGTTGAAAATAACGTGTCAAGAGATGAATAGAAAAGAGTATACGTGTAATAAAGTTTGTGCAAAGTACGGAATCGTGTCAGTACAGAAGAATATGAAAAGATGAAAAGTTGCGGCATATTGAAGAACAATTTCTCATGACATTCTCCCCTTCGCATAGAAGACATGAGAAGAGGCAAGATGTAGGATCAAAATATTGCAAGAAGGACACATTTGCGAAGTTTAATCAACAACACATTGCGAGCGTCGCAGGTTGATATGAAAAATGACGTAACAGGTGACGATGGCAGAAACATGAGAAAGGTGTGATGGCATTGCGATATTTAGAGTGTTTACGAAGATTAACAATAGAACTCTTGCGAGAATATCGCAGGTAAGATCCGAAATCAAAGGACATATTAGCTATCATCCACTATGTAATTCCCTATATAAAGAGTTGAACAGGCGTAAGGAAGGGGGAGATCTTTTCAAGTGTTGAGCAAGTCATTAGGAGAGAGAAAGTTCAGAGTGGTTGTTAATTCCTTATCTTTATTTCCTTTCTATCTTGTAAAATTTGTGAGATTAATCAATAAAAATTGTGATTGTAGATTTAAAAAATTATTTGATTGTATGATTTCTTGTAAAGGGTGTAGTTTGGGATTTCCTGCTACTACACTAGTATCACACAGAATGTGTGGGGATTAGGTTTCCTAGTTGCTAGAGTTCTCCCTTATATAGTCTTTCAAATCAGGATTTGCAATTAATGTTAGCTTAGTAACAAAGTATTAAATATTTACCGTTAGATGAAAACCTGATTAGATACAAGCTAATATTTATCAACCGTTAGATCGAAAAATTATCTTGTCATACACACATGTACTTGATGATTTTGGGTTTGTGTAACCGTACCCAAACTTGTACATTGGTTGGTTCAACACTAATTAACCAAATGGTTACCCAAATGATAACTTTCATATCAACCATATTCTTCTTCCCCATAACTAGTCCAAATGAACTAGTCAGAGAGTTGTTCAATTGCTATGAGATCTCATGTACTACACAAGATATAATTGAAGCAAAAATAATGTGATTCACTTGAATCGATTTATGAACTGTAAAGCCACGGTTTGCAATAGCATTTATTAGTTTATTAAGATAAGTTCACAAACATCGTGTTTAGACATAACCTACTCAAGTTCGCGGATAGGGTTCACGGACTCAAGTTAACCGGTTGGAGTTTACAAACTCCAGAATAAATTCTCAGGTCGAGAACTTCCGTCAGTTCGCGGACTGAAACTGAGCTACAACTCCAGCAGAAATTCTCAGGTCTGAGAACTACGCCAGTTCGCGGACTGAGTTGATGGCTCACGTTCTGGTTTCACTTAATCAACAAAGTTCGCAAAATTTGATTCAAGCAATAAGGACTTATACATATATGTGTTACCATAAAAATATTTATATCCTCCAATGGTTATATTGTCTAAACTCTCATTTTAATCATTGAAACATTCTCAGAGGACGTTATATAGTTGTTATTCAAAAACTATTTTTCGTCTGAACAATTTCCAAAATGATTGAAACATAACATGACTTTCGTCACTAGGTAAAGATGAACTTGGCTAAAGCAAAGGCTTTACCAACACATATTTTGAGAAATAGGTAAGCGAGATATACTTAGCTCGAAATATCACATGTGTATATTCTTAGTCTATATAGTAATACGACTTTTATCTCAATATAAGAGATTGAGTAGATATACTTTTGATTGATAGATAAGTTCAAGTCTCCACATACCTTTTAGTCGATGAAGACCCACTGGTTCCTTGAGTAGTCCTTTGTCTTGTATGCTGATCGTCATGGAGTTCTTGAGCTCAACTACACTTTCTATCCTAGTATGAGGCCTTAGCTATAGTAGACTAGAAATCAAGACTTTATAGTTTTGATCACTAATATTTACAAACATGCTTGAGATAGCAACACATGCGAGTTCGACCGATCAATGCTCTAACTCCCTTTTATTTCTCAATCACGCATCTTTTGCATCTCAGCTTGTTTCCACACATCCCTCGGTTGAGTCAAACTCTTTCCAGGACAATATTCCACGTGACTTCAGCAAATCAACCCAAGAAAAACTCGTGTTCCTCTCACCTCCATATTTTACCAAAACTTCGTGGATAACTCAATTTCTTCGAGTCAAAGTCCATTTCCAATCCTGTTTGATCAAAACAGGCCTAAACCATTACTAATCTGTCATTAAGTCGCACCCAAAACTCCCCAAAACTCTGCCAGAAAATATCGCAGGTAACTCCGAGACTTCTCACTGTTTTTCTTCAACTCTATGATCCCAGCCAAATTTAATCGATTCCAAGGACCTTACCAGACTTGTTTCACTCCATTAAGCTCATTCCAACCAAATCCAGTGATTGAATCTCACTGAAATTCTTCAAGAGTCGAACCCTAATTTTTCCCGAAATGGTTTACTTTAAATCCACCACTCTAGCCAATTCCAAACGAAACGGAACCCATTACCAGTCTTGTTAGGTCAATTAGAACAAACCCATTTAATTTCAGCCCTTGAATCTCCCCAGAGCATGATCAAAATCTGGTCGTGTGATGCAATATTTTCCCGCCAACATAAAATTCAAATGAAGAAGAAAGGGTTGCCACTTATCTATCTGTGAAGTGTAAATAGAAGGTGTCCAACTGAGGTTCCCCTTATAAATTGAGGTACCCCTTATCCAAAGCAGTTGTCCGTTTAGCAAATGTCCTCCGGGATGCCTTTAACAACTTTTCGAGCTGATTTTTCCAAAAATGTTTATTGCCCAAAAATACCTTCAAACAAGTTTATTAGTGATAAAATAGGTCCCAACTAATGTATTTATGGGTGAAAATGCGTCACACTTGCGTGCTCATCACACTACACATTAATTACCCCCCTTTTTGTCAATATAAATTGGCAAAGGTACGAAAACTAGTGGGATCCTAATGAAGTTTTCATAGAAATACTTCATGACCAAAAGAGAACATATCAACTTGTTTCGATGATTTCACATAGTCGAAACTTAGTGTATTCATCAATGAGTTTATAAAGATACAAGAAAACTCCTACAATATTCCACAGTCGCACTCCCCACGAAGATTTGGCAATCAAGCACAAGTTCAAATAAGAACTCTTCCCCATAAAATGTCATTCCCAAAAGAACAACAAGAGTGACCTTACTTTTACAAGAAAAGAAGAATTTCTTTGGACATTAACAAATAACATGAAACATGAATTTGTACCCAAAAATATCAATTGAATTAACCACAAGGAAAATGATCAATTCAATTGGCCATGCTCAACATAAGAAAACTTACGGAGCAACATAGTACATACACAAAGGATCAGGAAATATCAATACTGCGGAATAGTCAAAGATTCATTTTATTTTTCATCACTATTTGCACAATGACATATAATAGACTTAATCTTTGTAAACAAAAGTTCATCATATCCCCCATCAATATTTGCATATGACATAATAGGCTTAACTTTTGTTGTCAAAAGTTCATTCTATCTTTTATCAATATTTGCATACAGACATATAATAGAGTTAACTTTTGAACAAATATGGGACAGTCAAGGTTCACGGACGTAAACAACATATCCCATAACAATTTGAAATATATAAAATCATAAAGATTAATACTGCAAAAATCATCTTCCAAATAACTTAGAATTTAAATAAATAAATCTAAAAACATTGCAAGATGAAAACGTTGGCAATGGCTATGTGTACTCACAATAATTGATATTCCAAACCCTAGTTATTCTTCTTAAAAGCACAAGAATAAATTATCATAAGTAGTTTTATAGGTTATTAAAAACAACTCCTATGAAGCATTTTACTTACTTTGAATACTCTTCTCATATTCCCTATACTCATCAAGCTCATCTTCGATCAGATCAATCCTAGATTCAAGGTTATCTGTCTTTTCCTCAAGTATTTTGGAGGAGGATTCAAGTTTACTCTTCATGGCATGCACTTGTTCCAAGAAGCGATTCATGGTTAAAGAGAGCTTATCAAAATTATAAATAGAAGGATTCTCATCAAGGGAGGAATCACGTTTGTCAGAGTACATCTCATTATTAGAAGAATCGAAACGAACCTTCTTAGAGGGAAAAAGAACAGTCCAAACATCACTTTCTTTGCTTGAAAGACTTGATAAGGACATGATAGAAGAGAAAAATAAAATGCTCTTACATAGGAAAAATATTCATCTTAAAAAGAAAGAAGATATGGGATAAATTTCCAAAAATACCTTTGACCAAAACCCTAACAGAATTTGGTTATCCCAAAGAAAAGGTCTTATAGGAAAAAAAATGTTTATGTATAGAAACGGATCTTCGTTCAATGATCAAGAGAAAGAATCAAACTGGAAGAACAATGGAAATATTTTATCAAAACCTCTTGAAGATTGTGGTTCTTGCCCAATAGAGAAGAACAAGAACCATCTTAAACCTTATTACAGATTCTAATTTCTCCAATCCAAAACATGACTGGGTGGTTTCTTACGAGGGGATGAAGTATTTATTATTTCTTGTTTCTGTTTTATCTTCATGGAAGAAGAGTTACGTGCATCATTTTTTCTTTTCATCATAGTTTCGAATACCTTGTTTGTTGATTTTCGCAAGCTATGAATGGCTTTCGAAATCTCTTTGAAAAAAGAGATTTCTTAGCAGATTTTATTTTATTATTCTGAAAACTAGACTTAACAGATGAGAAAATTTCTTAATCCTTTATGCAAACTGTATCTAGATGATCCTAATTTTCACATACGAGAACCAAACCATTTGGTATGTTCTTGTATTTTTCTATATCATTCTTTTCGTTAGGGTAATTTGAGAATGATATAGATTCAAGAGTAACTTGCTGATAATGCTTAAAAGAGTTAATCAAAGAGGTTCGACGTTTCTTATTAGGATCACAATTGCTAACATAAGCACTTGACATTCCAGATTTTCAATCCTTTTAATCAAGGCTTCCTTTTCTAGTTGAAACTATTTTGGAGAAGTAAGATTGTATATCATAGAATAATTAGGACTGTTAGGAGGACAAGCGTGAAGATCGGCAAAGAAGTTAAGAGAACTTTCACAAACATCTTCCTCAAGACAGTAGTCAAGAGTATCCATCCATGCTTTATTTAACTCACTAAAATCCTCATCAGAACTTTTGGAAGTATCATCGACACTTCTATAGCATATGGAACAAGTTTCATTATCATAGTTTTTCCGAACCTTTCTATCCCTTTTGTTTATTGAATGAGCTTCCTTTTGAGACTTTTTTTTACTTTTCCTAAGAGTATTCTTTAATTGTTGTATGAACAGTGAAAGAGTTGAATTAAAGCAATTCTCATCCCTTGTAACAATCAACTTAGGGCGTCGAGTCTTTTTATCGAATGTAGCAACAAAGTTGACTAGCAAGTGACGTTTTTATCTTTGACTTAGTTCAAGAACGAAAATATTTAGCTTTCCAACAAGAGTATTTCTGGAAAGAGTATCAAGGTTATTTCCCTCAACGATGCCATGCTTCTTAGAATCGTATCTAGATGGCAGCAATCTAATAATTTTCAACAATGTCCTTTTCAGGAATAATCTTACCCAACGCAAAAGATGCATTAACAATTTCAGACACTTTGTGATTAAACTCATCAAATGAATCTTCATCTTCCATACAAAAGTTTTCCAAATCAGAATTTAGGTTTTGAATCCTATCTTCCTTTTCACAGATATTCCCTTCAAATACGGTTTCTAAGATATCCCAAGCATCTTTAGACCGAGTGCACATAGTCACATGGTGCTGAAGATCTGGGGTAATGGCATGGATGATAGCATTTAAACCGTCAGAATTTTGCTTTGCAGTGAGAATCTCAGTAGGTTCATATGCACCAATATCCTTTGGAACAGTTGCATCGTCTTCTGCAACAACATGAGGATTATAACCATTAATAACATAAACCCATGATTGAAAATCACGCGCTTGAAGAAAGGCACGCATAGCAATTTTCCACCATAAGTAATTCGAGCCATCGAAGACTGGTGGTACGTTTATAGAGATAACACTTCCATCCATATTCAGATCGCTACAAACACATACTTATAAGGTCTTAAACGTATTTGCATGCTCTGATACCAATTGAAAAAATGAGGGTCTAACAACCACACCCAATATTTCGTTCGGCAATCTGAATGGACAAACTCCAATATACTTTTAAGAGGGTCAACTAGACAGTCAGACTCAATCTATAGAAATGTATATCAAAGAGTTATATCTCTATTTCTCAACTCAATCTGCAATCAAACAAATAGGAATTTGCGAGCCCGATTGAATAAAAAAAATAACTTGGATGGTATCACAAACCAATATCCAAGTGTCAATCAATTCAATCCACAACCCAAAGGTCGGATTCAAGAACTGATTGAACTTAACGCACAACCTGTGATATTTCTATTATATAACAAAATATATTGCAGAAAAGAAATAACACGGACACCATAAATTTTGTTAACGAGGAAACTGCAAATGCAGAAAAACCCCGGGACCTAGTCCAGCTTTGAACAACATACTGTATTAAGACGATACAGACACTATCCTACTACCAATGAACTTCGGACTGGAATGTAGTTGAACCCTAATCAATCTCACACTGATCAAGGTACAGTTGCACTCCTTACGTCCCTGAACCCCAGCAGGATTCTACGCACTTGATTACCTTAGTTGATCTAACCCACAACTAAGCGTTGCTACGACCCAAAGTCGAAGACTTGATAAACAAATATGTCTCACATAAAAAAAGTCTATTATAATAGATAAATCTGTCTTCCACAGACATACCTATGATTTTTGTTCCGTCTTTTGATAAATCAAGGCGCACATGAACCAATTGATAAACCAAACTTATATTCCTGAAGAACAGCTTAGTATTATCAATCACTTTACAATAATATTAATCGTGTAGAAGCGAAACAAGATATTATGGAATCACAAACGATGAGACGAAGATGTTTGTGACTACTTTTAATCTTACCTATCGGAGATAAATCTAAAGCAAATCTTAGCAAAGATAATACTCAATAACGATAGTAGAAGTAAGATCAGAACACGCAACTACAGAAAAAATAGTTGGGTCTGGCTTCACAATCCCAATGAAGTCTTCAAGTCGTTAACCTACAGGGTTTTGGAGAAAACCTAAGGTTAAAGGAGAATCGACTCTAGTCGCAACTAGTATCACACAGAAGGTGTGGAGATTAGGTTTCCCAGTTGCTAGAGTTTTCCTTTATATAGTTTTCAAATCATGGTTTGGAATATAAGTTACCTTGGTAACAAAGCATTCAATATTCACCGTTAGATGAAAACCTGATTAGAATCAAGCTAATATCTTTCAACCGTTAAATCGAACTTAGATTGTTATACACAAATGAAATGTACCTTCATTTAGGTTTGAGTAACCATACCTAAACGTGTACACTAGTTTTTTTTTTTTTTTTTTTGCTCAATAGTAGTTAACCAAAGTTAGCTATATGAAAACTTTCATATCAACATTATTCATCTTAACCACAACTAGTTCCAATGACTCAAATGAAACTAGTTATAGAGTTGTTCAATTATTATATTCTCATAGAAGTATACAATAACACAATTGAAGCAAAATTGGTTTGATTCAATCGAATCAATTCATGAACATTATATCCACGGTTTGCAAAAGATTGCATTCCTTATTATATAAATGTATTAGGTCATGTCATAACCGATTATAGCTAGTATGCGAACGGGTATGCATACCTCCAAACTCAGCAGAAATTCCTGGACCCAAACCTTACGCCAGTACACGTACCGGTATGTGTACTTAGGTACTTGGACTTTCACAAACCAACAGGTAAGCATACAGGTATGTATACTATGGTTCCCGGGCATGGATTACATATATGCAAGAACACATACTATGTTCATAATCCAATAATGGTTAATTGTTTTAAACTCTATTTCAATCATTGAAACATTCTTAGTGGATGACAATAGCTGTTTTCACGAACTATTAGCATCAAAGCAATTTTCAAGTTATTGAAATAATTATTACGAAACATTCCAAGTCTACACCAAATGATTATATCACACAAATCATGTAAGATGTTACTCGATGATTTTTACATGATCATCTTTTGACTTTCGTCAAGAATATAAGATAAACTTGGTCGAAGAGAAAGCTTACCAACATATATTTTGAGAAATATGTAAGCGAGTTAAACTCAGCTCGAAATCTCAAATGTGCGTAATAGAATACTATATAGCAATACTACATTTGTCTCAATATAGGAGATAGAGTAGAAATAGACTTTCCAAGTGATATATAAGTTTCAGTCTCCACATACCTTTTATTGATGAAGTTCCACGAGCTCTCCTTAGTAGTTTTTCGTCTTCAAATGATGAACGCCGTGAAGTTTAATGCTCAACTACACAATCTATCCTAGTCCGAGACATCGCTATAAGTAGACTAGAAATCAAGACTTATAGTTTTGATCACTAACATTGACAAACAAGCTTGAGATAGAAACGCTTGTGAGTTCGACTGGGCAGTGATCTAACATTATAGATATATTACTTGTAGTGGTTACATGGAGGTAGTCAAATGAGATTTCTATATACTTTCATTGATATTTTATTTGAGTGACTTCCGGAGTTTCTATGAAAATCTAGAAACTTCTAGTGAATTTCATAGAGTATATCATAGAGTCTTTGTAACTTGTAGAGATAGAAAAATGAGACTTGTAAAGAGACTCGGTGATTTGTAGAGACAAAAAAATATATAATATGTGATCAATTGTTATTGTTCTCTGCATGTTTGACAGTTAGTAACGTCTTCTTGAGTTACCTTATTTGTAAATTATCTATCCATGTAATATAAAAGACATTATACTCTTTTCTTCTCTAGTAATGAAAATTTGTTTCTCTCACATCAACTATGGTATCAGACTGAAAACCTAATCTCTGGATTTCAGGTTCTCGGTCTTTCTTCCATTGTTCATTTTTTGTCTTTTCAGGAATTCAATTTTGATTAATCTTCGTATCTTCTTAATACTCTCAAATAATGTCTCGTCTTATTGAATCTGCAAATTCTTCAATTACTTTGGTTCATCTAAGTACTCTTGCTAATATTATTCCTATTAATCTTCAGGTTGATAATTATCTGACTTGGAAGTTATTAGTTACTCCAATTCTCCGTAAATTTCCTGTTCTTGGATATGTTGATGATTTTGATCCATGTCCTTCTCTATTCATCGATTTGGATCTAGATCCGCTCTGACAGTGAATCTAAATCACTTAATTTGGCAAGATGAAGATACCTTGTTTTATACTACTTCTCAATGCATCAATTTCTTGTTCGTGTCTCGAATTCTTGTACCTTTAATGAATTATAGGATAACATGAAGAAAAGAATTGGTTCTTCTTCATCTACTCACACTATTCAATTACAAACACAACTTCAAAAAATAAAAATGGGATCTTCCAAGGTTTCAACTTGCATTTGTGGTATTGAAAAAATACATAACCAATTCGAGGCATGTGGATCAATAATTTCTGGTGATGAGCTTTTAGTTATTGTTCTTAATGGTCTTGGACTAGATTATCATGATTTTGCAATATCAATCATAATTCGATCTCCTCCCGTTACTTTTAGTGAAATCCATAGTCCTCTTTTAAGTGAATAAATCATCATTTCTTAACATAATGCAACAATTAGGTTTGATGAAGAATCCAAGGTTTTTCTTGCATCTTCTTCTAATCAAGGTAATTTTTGAAATTCTAGACCTAATTTAAATTCTATGTTCCATGATCTTGGTCGTGGATACTCATTTAAACATGCATCACTTACTAATATTATTTTTCCAAGATCCACTACACCACCTCAACCGTATTGTTTGTCAGATCTTCTTTAAAATTGGCCATACAACTCTAGAATGCTATCAAATAATGAGTTTCGCCTATCAATGCCGAGAACCTCCACGTAATCTCTCTGCAATGCTTTCTAATGCTAATATTCTTGTTGAAAATCAATGGTATATTGATTCTGGTGCGACCAACTATATCACCTATAATATGGATGATATTCGTTCTTGTACTTATTATGATGGTTCTACTCAAGTAGATAATGATACCAGTTAAGGTATGGTAATTTCTCACATTAATAATTCGAACTTTTTTTTTCAGAATAAATCTTTCACTTTGGTAAATGTTCTGCATGTACCAAAATATGCACAAAACTTGATATTTGTCCCTCAATTTACTAGAGATAATCATTTCTCTTCCTTTTGATTACGTGGAAAAGGATGTTCTATCTTAGAAGACATTGTTCAAGGGACTCAGTAAAGGTAAACTATATCTATTAGAGCATTGCTTGGTCGAATTCAGAAGTGTTGCTATCTCAAGATTGTTGTCAAATTTAGTTATCAAAACTATATCTTGATTTCTAGTCTACAATTAGTTAAGTCTCGGACTAGGATAGAAATGTAGTTGAGAAATAGTGAATCACGAAAGTCATCATTGCGTTCTACCGTTTGAAGGCGAAGATCAGCAGAATCTTTTGGAGAACTTCATCAACAAAAGGTAAGGGAAGATTGAACCACCTATATATTATTTAAGATGATGTCGCATAACTAATTAGAGTATTATGCATAAACAAGAATTTTGAGTCGAGAACTAATTATCTAGTTAACGAATTTCTCGAAATATAATGACTAAGCTCAATGAAAATTTGTTCACACTTGATGAATTTCAATAAAGGACAATTTATTATTCGGAATCAAAATCATGATTCAAGTTTATCATTCAGAAATAGCCTAGAACAGTGATATGTGTCATTGATGTTATTTAAGAATGTTTCGAATCGATTTAGGGAAATATAGAACTACTATTGATTCGGATACAAGATAGTGGTATCAGTATTACAAACTGGGTAAAATGTTATATGTCTGAACCCGTATTACATATACTTGTACCCGTAGCGGAGTAGCTATAAATCGACTTACAGATTAGTGGTACACATATTCTTACATATATCATATAAAAATATGTGGGACTCGTGAACCGGATCGGTATTCATACTTGTATGCACACCATTTTTGAACTGTGGTTATGAAACCGGGTTTGTTTCCAAACCGGTACGCAAACTGAAACAGTTCTGTGTTCCTAAACTCGGCAGCGTTTCCAAACCGGTATGCAAACCGATTTAGTTCTGTGAACTCAGGAACCGGAGACAATCTTAAGGATTCCAAACCTGTACGCAAACTTAAAAAGTTATGTGAACTCCGGAACTCGGTTTGGTTAAATGTTTACAAACCGATACGCGTACTATGACTAAACAATGGTATTTGTACCTTGTACACCTACTAACCATGTAGATTATACTTTCAAGTGCATTATAATTATTTCTACGAGATAATTATCATTTGATTAATTCTCTAAAACAGTAAACTTATTTGATCATATGTTTGTGACTCAGAATTAATGTCTTATGTGTTCATGAAAATGAAGATTAAGCTTTTAAGCTCAAGCCGGCTAGTTTCGGCTAACCATGTTGAACATAGTCTTTGTAGATGGTTCAGTTACAGTTTTACCTAACCAGAGTGTATATCTTGTTTATGTGAATCATATTCGAAGATTCGTCTAATGGTGGATATTGTTTGCTTGGTTCCAAAGCTATATTAGCTTAAACCTAAAGCAACCTATGCTGAATGTCTATAAAAGGGGAACTTCAAGCAAATGGGATCTTTGAATCCCGACATTACTTTTTGGTATGTCCTAGTTGTATCTAGAGTTGTCTTCTTCCCAACAATTTTAGGGTTTAGCAAATACAAAGTCTTCATAGGGATTCGTGAAGCCAAGTCTAGTTATCTTTCCTTGATAACTCTAGTATCCTGATGTATATCGATTGTTGATTTATTTCTGGAACAAGATTGATATAAATCACTAAGTTTTATTCATCTCAAACTTTGTGATTTCACGGGTTTAATACGTGAGAGGTGAATAATAATATATGATGCATTTCGGGTTCCATAAGTCCGGATTCTGAGGTTAGCTAGACTTTGTCTATTGCTATCGATTTCCACACCTTTGATCATACTATTTGATTGTAAAAGGAAATCATATATATGTTTAATCTGTGGGAGGAAGATTTGGTTTGAAGTCTTCAATTTAGTTGAAACAACTCTTAGTTGGTGTGACGTCGGTTAAGGGAATCAATTACGCGGAGTCCTGCTGGGATTCAAGAGGCGTAAGGAGTGCGACTGTACCTTAATCGGTGGGATACCTTTTAGGGCTCAACTACATTCCAGTCCGAAGTTAATTGGTAGTTGGATAGTATCTGTAGTGGCTTAATACAGTTTGGTGTTCAATCTGGACTAGGTCCCGTTTTTTTTTTTTGCATTTGCATTTGCATTTGCGATTTCCTCGTTAACAAAAATTCTAGTGTCTGTGTTATTTCTTTTTCCGCATTATATTTTAAAAAGCGGAGCTCTAACAACCACACCCAATATTTCATTCGGCAATCTGTATGGACTAACTCCAATATAATTCCAAGAGAATCAACTAGACTGTCAGACTCAATCAAGGAAATAAATCCAAGAGATATATCTTTGTTTCTCAATGTAATTAGCAAATCAAACATATAGGAATCCATGAGCCTGATTATTATGAGAAACAACTTGAACGGTACCAAAGACCAATGTTCAAGTGTCAATCAATTTCAATCAACAACCAAAGGTTGTATTTACAAATTGATTGAACTACGCACAACCTGTGATATTTTAATTATATAAACAAATATAATGCGAAAAAGAAACAACACAGACACCAGAAGTTTTGTTTACGAGGAAACCGAAAATGCAGAAAAACCCCGGGACCTAGTCCAGATTTGAACACCATACTATATTAAGCCGCTACAGACACTAGCATACTACAAGTTAACTTCTAAGTGGAATGTATTTGAGTCCTAACCAAGTCGCATACCGATTAAGGTACAGTCGCGTTCCTTACGCCTCTAGAACCACGCCGAATTGTGTGCACTTGATTCTCTTAGCTGATCTCACCCACAACTAAGAGTTGCTACGACCCAAAGTCGAAGACTTTATAAACAAATATGTCTCCCACAGAAAAGTTTATTCTGATAGATAAATATGTCTCCCACATAAATACCTACGGTTTTTTGTTCCGTATTTTGATAAATCAAGGTGAACAGGAACCAATTTATAATATGGTATTATATTCCCGAAGAATATCCTATAAATATCAATCACCTCACAATAACTTAACTATATGGTAGTAGAACAAGTTATTATGGAATCACAAAGAATGAGACGAAGATAGTACTCAATACGATAGAACAAGTAAGATCAGAACACGCGACTACATAGAAAATAATTGGGTCTAGCTTTAGAATCCTAATCAAGTATTTAAGTCGGTAACCTATAATGGTTTTAGGAAACACCTAGGTTAAAGGAGAATCAACTCTAGTCGCAACTAGTATCACACATGAGGTGTGGGGATTATGTTTTCCAGTTGATTGAGTTGTCCCTTATATAGTCTTCAAATCATGGTTTGATAGCTTTGAATCAAAGCAATCAATATTCACCGTTACATGAAATCCTGATTTAAGATTCAAGATAAGTTTTCCTAAAACCAAAGCAATATCTCTCCATCGTTAGATGGTGTTAGCTTGTCACACAAAAATGAAATATACCTTCATTTAGATATGGGTAACCATACCTAAACGTGTATATTGAGTTGGCTCAATAACAGTTAACCAAAGTTAGCCATATGAACATTTTTGTATTAACCACATTCATCTAACACTTCTAAATCAAATGATAATGAAATGAATCTAATTGTGTTACTCATATAGTTTTTCAATTATTTATATTCTCATAGAAGTATAAAAGGCACAATTGAAATAAAATCGGACTGATTCAAGAGAATCAATTCGTGAACATTTTAGCCACGATTTGCAAAGATTACATTCCTTACAGGGGGTTAGTCAATTGGGATTAATAGAGACATTCAGAGACTTTTTATGTAAGAGATTTTCGGTGGCTCTCCGTGAGTGTAGAGATTTTGAGAGACTCTCTGGATGATATTCAAGGAATTATGATGATTCATTGATACCATAAAAGACTTCAGCTTACACACATGAGACAAACAAAATGAATATATGTATATTTCAATGAAAATGTATTAGCCCATGCATGACTAACAGAAATTGTAACCATTTTTCCAATAAAATCAAAACCAGAAGAACATAAGGGATTTGAATCTCTAGTAAACTTTATTGGGTTTTGGAAGACAACAAATTTTTTTTCTTCATTTTTTATGAATTTTTAATTGTAGCTTATTTGGTTATTGTTTTTAATATTTTGATATTTAATCCTTAAAGAAAAGAGATAGAACAAAGTCTCACAAAATATCACCTACTTAGGAGAGACCTTTTTTTAGCCATTTATGGTATGTGAAAAAGTGAGGGTCTAACAACCTCACCCAATATTTCGATTAGCAATCTGTATGGACAACTCCGAGTTGTTTTTATAGAGAATCAACTAGACTCAATCAATAGAAAATACTCAAGGAGTTATTATCTCAATCTCTCAATTTGATTTACTCAAGCAAATATGATTCACGAGTCTAATCAAAGAGAGATAACTTGGATGGTATCAAAGACCAATATCCAAGTGTCAATCGATTTAAATCAACAACCAATAGGTCAGATATTCTAATCGATTGAACAACGGACAACCTGTATTATTTCAATTATATAAAAATATAATGCGGAAAAGAAATAACACAGACACCAGAATTTTGTTAACGAGGAAACAGCAAATGCAGAAAAATCCCGGGACCTAGTCCAGATTAAACATACACTATATGTTTTAAGCTTCTACATATACTAGCCTATTCCAAATTAACTTCGGTCTGGACTGTAGTTGAACCCCAAACAATCTCACACTGATCCAAGGTACAGTTATGCTCCTATGCCTCTGATCCTAGTAGGATACTGCGCACTTGATTCCCTTAGCTGATCTCACCCACAACCAAGAGTTTCTACGACCCAAAGTCGAAGACTTTAGCAAACAAATTTGTCTCACATAGAAAAGTCTACAAGATAGATAAATTCGTCTCCCACGAATAAACCTATGAGTTTTGTTCCATCTTTTGATAAATCAAGGTGAACATGAACCAATCAATAAAACCAGACTTATATTCCCGAAAAACATCTCAGTTTTATCAATCACCTCACAATAGTCTTAATCGACGCAGCGAAAAAATATATTGTGGAATCACAAACGATGAGACGAAGATGTTTGTGATTACTTTCATATCTTGCCTATCGGAGATAGAAATCTCAAGCCAATTATTATAATTGTACTCGTACGATAAAAACATCAAGATCAAATCACACAACTACAAGAAAAGTAGTATCGGTCTGGCTTCACAATCCCAATGAAGTCTTTAAGTCGTTAACCTGGTTTTAGAAGAAGAAAACCAAAGGTTAAAGGAGAATCGACTCTAGCTTAGCAAACTAGTATCACACAGAATGTATGGGGATTAGGTTTCCCAGTTGCTAGAGTTCTCCCTTATATAGTCTTTCAAATCAGGGTTTGCAATCAATGTTATCTTAGTAACAAAGCATTCAGTATTCACCGTTAGATGAAAACCTGATTAGATACAAGCTAATATCTCTCAACCGTTAGATCGAAAACTTAGCTTTCCATACACACATGTACTTGACGATTTTGGGTTTATGTAACTGTACCCAAACGTGTACAATAGTTGGTTCAAGATTAGTCAACCAAATGGTTAGCCAAAATGATAACTTTCATATCAACCATATTTTTCTTCACCATAACTAGTCCAAATGACTCAAATAAACTCGTTAGAGAGTTGTTCAATTGCTATGACATCTTATGTACTACACAAGACACAGTTGAAGCAAAAACGATTTGATTCACTCGAATTCATTCATGAACTATAAAGCCACGGTTTGCAAAAGCATTCCTTAGATAATTTAAATAAGTTCACGAACATCGTTTTTAGACATAACCACTCAAGCTCGCGGACTTAAGTAACCAGCTGGAGTTCACAAACTCCAGCAGAAATTCTCGGGTTCGAGAACTTCCGTCAGTTCGCGGACTGAAACCAAGCTTCAACTCCAGCAGAAATTCTCTGGTTCGAGAACTACGCTCGTTCGCGGACTGGATTGACTGCTCAAGTTCCGGTTTTCACTTGATCAAAAAAGTTCGCAAACTTCGGTTCAAGTGCATAAGGACTTATACATATATGTGTTACCACAACAATGTTTATATCCCCCAGTGGTTATATTGTCTAAACTCTCATTTCAATCATTTAAACATTCTCAGAGGACGTCATATAGTTTTTATTCACGAACTAGTTTTCGTCGGAGAAATTTCCAAAGTGATTGAAACATAACATGACTTTCGTCACTAGGCAAAGATGAACTTGGCTAAAGCGAAAGCTTTACCAACACACATTTCGATAAATAGATAAGCGAGATATACTCAGCTCGAAATGTCACATGTGTATATCATTAGTCTATATAGTAAAATGATTTTTGTCTCAAGATAGGAGATAGAGTAGATATACTTTTGAGTGATAGATAAGTTCAAGTCTCCACATACCTTTTAGTCGATAAAGATCCACCGGTTCCTTGAGTGGTCCTTCATCTTGTATGATGATTTCCATGGAGTTCTTGAGCTCAACTACACTTTATATCCTAGTCCAAGACCTTAGCTATAGTAGACTAGAAATCAAGACTTTATAGTTTTGATCACTAACATTGACAAACATGCTTGATATAGAAACACATGCGAGTTCGACCGAGCAGTGCTCTTACAATCTCCTCCTTTGTCAATTTTAGTGGAAAAACTATTAATACATATGGAATACAAAAAATATATAAATAAACTTTGAAACTCCTATTCCATATGTCTAATCTTCAACAATACTCAAAATCTTTGCCACTTCCAAGTAATCCAATGATCCCAAAGGTTGTAAGTTTAGCATCATCGTTGTTGAAAATCCGTAGCTATAACAATGAGAAAAGAATCGGTTCTCAATCATTGTTATACAATGTCATAGTATTATTACACAGCGTCAAAGTACAATTGCATCACAACTTCAAAAACAACACTATGGTGATACTTTACTCCCCCTTAGTCAATACTCCATCTCACATGGATCCACTCCCCCTTACATAATGATCCGAACACCATATGTATTTGTAGTGTGAACTACAATTAATTCTCCCCCTTTTTGTCAATAAAATTGGCAAAGGTACAAGAACGGGATCCTAATGAAATTTCTGCAAGAGACATTTCATGACCAAACATAAATATGTATCATCTTGTTTAGATGCAATCATAAATCCGAAGCTAAATGCATTCATCAAGGAGTTTATAAAGATGCAAGATAACCCCTCTAATATTCCACAGCCGCACTCCCCACAAAGATTTGGCAATTAAGCACAAGTTCAAAAGAACTCTCTCCCATAATATGTCATTCCCTAAGGAACAACAAGAGCGACCTAAATTTCAAAAGAAAAGAAGGATTTCTTTAGACTCAACAAATTACATACAAGTATGAATTTGGAATCCAACAAGAAATATTCAATCAAATTAACCAAAGAGAGCCAAGATTAATTTGACTAAACATGCTCAACACAAGTAAACTTATGGAGACTTAAAAAAAAAACTCGATTAGACTATTCACAAGAAAACCCATAAATAATCCAACCGGATACATAATTAAACTAATCACAAAAGTAATAAATTCAATTGGCCACACTCGACATAAAAGAGATCTATGGAGTGCTAACTAAATAATCACACAAGATGATCGATTTAGTTTATTTGGGCTCAACATAAGAGATTATGGAATCCCAACTAAGATTATCATAACATGACAACCTTAACCGTACATTTACTCAACATAAGAAAACTTAGGGAATACAAACTAAATAACCATACAAGTTGATTAATTTAGTTCTTAATGCTCAACATATAGCATCTCATGGAACAACCAACCATGCCAATAAGAAATCGACTTAGTTGTATCGTGCTCAACATGAGATACACAATGGAGCCTTCACGGTAATACATAAAAAATGGATCAATAAGGATCTATACCCTGGATAACACAAGGATTCATTCTATGTTTCATCACCATTTGCACAATGACATACAATAGACATAATCCTTGAATCACAAAAGATTTTAACCTATCTTACATCAATAATTGACAATATATGCTTAACTTTTGTGTTTGTCAAAAGTCTATTCATCCTTTTATCAATATTTGCATATTAATTCACGAACGACTTTACTTTTGACAAAATATGGGACAATCAAGTTCACGGACGTAAACACAATATCCCATTAAAATATTACAATATATAAAACCATAAAGATTAATACTGCAACCATCATCTTCCAACCAAACTTAGAAATTTTAAACCAAAAAATCTAAAAACAAGAAGATAAAAACATTGGATATAGCTATGTGTAATCACAATAATGGCTATTCCAAAACACTAGTTATTCTTCTAAACAAAAGAGAAAAAATAGAAGATTTACTAGACATTAAGACCTTTGAAGAATTCATTATCGTCCCCGAACTCCTTGTCGTCAACAACCATGGGAACATAAGGTTCATTAAGAAAGGAGTTTGTATCGATGAACCTTCTTGTTGTTGTCGAACCAGGGCTTTCTGAATCTCATGAGTCTTATACACAAAAGCCCTTATTTGTTGAATCTCCTTTCGCATCTCCTTCAACACTTCAAGAGCATCAGAAAAAATTTGAGAATTTGAAGGAACATCTCTTGGCTTCCTCGTATTCCTTATTTTTCTTTTCAAGGTTGGAGGAAATGGATATTTTTATTTTTCCTTCATGATTGATGGCTTAACAATCACATTACCTTCTTTTTCATCAGAAGATATCATTCTTGGAGCATCTATAAGCATATAGGTTTGTGAGAGGAATTCACAATTAACTCAACAAGTAGTCTTAAGATAAAGAGAGGTTTTAGAGAAGGAAAAGGAATGTAGGGTTCGAAACCTAAAACAGGTTCGTGGACGATCAACTCTTATCCCTATAAAGAGCAGAATTGTCGATAGTACCCTTTCTTCTATTTGATGGACAAAAAGGAAAAATACTCCTAAGAAAAAAAAACAAAAAAAAACTTTTCCTAAAGCCTGAGAGGTACACAATCATTGTCTATTTTGATCAGGCACATGAGACATGATTTTAAGAACATCACAATCAAGTTGCGTTGTAGTGAACTATAATTTGTCCACCAATTTCCACTTGTGAAGAATCCACAAGCTTCTGTCTATCAAAACAGTTTGACCATACTTTCTTCTCAAATGGTTTTGATTTTTCCTTTGAAACTAACTTCTTAGACGAAGATAAAATATTACATACCTCTGCGGTCTTTTGATCAAGTTTAAGCTTTCTTGCTAGATGATTTGCTCTTCGTTGAAGTTTGTTGACGTGTCTTTGCTTGTGTTTGAACTTGTAACACCTTGAGAGTTCATGATTTTTTAATGAACAATATGAGCACGTCACATTTGGATAGTAATCAGGCTTCTGAAATGTGCAAGCAGCTAGGCACATAGTGGATCCTGAAACATTATAGATAGAGTCTCCAAGAAAAGGGTCAACTTTTTCTTCCAGAATGGTTGGATTATCTTCTGAAAGAATATCAAAATTGATATGTGTATTGCTACAATTATGAAAATAAATATGTTCACCAAGAAGTGCAACACTTAATTTCCCATCTTCATTGGAGTCATAGCTATCAGACATTTCATCAAGAGTTGCTGCTAGACCTTTGTTCCCAGTGTACTTTCTACGATTTGGACACTCGTTTGCAAAGTGACCAAATCCCTTACACTTAAAGCACTGAGGCATATCCTCATCATTAGTTTCATCAATATCCCTGTTTTTGGGAGGAACACGATTATGAGGTTTGACTGATGCCTTAGGCTTATATCTGGAGAACCGTTTACTTTTCTTCAATAGAAGATCCCTAAACTGTCTTTTGATCATCGAGACTGATTTATCAAGATTTTCATCGGATGAATCTGTCTCAGAGTGATCTCCTTTAGAGATATACACTTTTTTACTTTTATCAAGTAATTTAGTGTCATTTAGTGCTTTGAACGCAACATCCTTAGATTTGGATGAATGTTCATGATCAAAGATCTTAAACTTTCCAACCAATGTGTTTCTGGAGAGATTAACTATGTTATTTCCCTCAACGATGGCATGCTTCTTAGTATCTATCTAGATGGCAGTGATCTGAGAATTTTCATCATATCCTTTTCAGGAATAGTCTTACCCAATGAAAAAGATGCATTAACAATTTCAGACACTTTGTGATTAAACTCATCAAATGTTTCTTCATCTGCCATACAATGGGTTTCCCAATCGGAACTAAGGTTTTGAAGCCTATCTTCATTTTCACTGGTATTTTCTTTAAATACGGTTGCTAAAATATCCCAATGTTCTTGCGACTTAGTGCAATTAGACACATGGTGCTGAAGATTTGGGATAATGGCATGTATAATTGCATTTAAACCGTCGGATTTTTGCTTTGCAGCAGGAGTGTATTCCGCAATATTCTTTAGAACATTTATTATAGGATCAGAATATCGCCACAACAACACTCCTGCGAGATTTACAGCGACAACTCTGCGAGTTCTTCAACAACACTTTGCGAGTGTCACAAGATAATTTAACGAGTGACATAATAGCTGACGAATGAAGAAACACGAGAAGAGCATGATTTCCCTGCGATGGGAACGATGCTTGCGAGAATGGACATTATAACTACTGCGATAATATCGCGGGTCAGACCCGAAATTAAAGGACAACTTAGTTGTCATCCACTATGTAACTATCCTATATAAAGAGACCCAATATATTCAGAAAGGGATGATATATTTTTGAGTGTTTAGAAAGTCTTGAGGAGACAGAAAATTCAAGAGAGCGGTTGTATTCTTGATTCCTTCCATTTCTTGTAAACATTTCTGAGAATCAAATAATAAAGTGTTGTTTTTAATCTTCAATTATGTGTTAAATACCGTGAATTCTTATCAAGGGTGAAGTGTAGGATTTCCTGCAACTACATTTTGGCGCCCGAAACAGGGATGAATTGATGATTATTTGAAAAAAAGATAAAAATTGACATTGTGATTGGAAGGAATTTGGAACAATTAATGAAAGATCTTATGCAACATCCAACAAATTACTAAGATTAATGGCTAGAAGAAGAAGAAACACATCAGAACCACCAACAACCGTAAGGAGGAGTAAAAGACTTGCAGGTGGAGAAACAAATGAAATAGGATAATCTTCAAGGATAAGAACAAGAAGAAATATAACAAGGAATGAAGGAGAAAATCAAATTCAAAAGCCGAATCAACAAACACCAATACAAGATAGAGTTGTGGATTATGACAGAGTGAGTGTGCATACTTGGCGATCAGATTCGATGGAAGAAGCAGAAGATCGACAATTAAGAAATGAAAGGAGAGAAGAAAAAGATCAAGGATTGGTTGAAGGATTAATTCATGGAGAAGGCGAAAATGAAACAGCAGATGATTTAAGACAAAGAATACAGGAGGAAAGGAGGTTAGAGGCGGAAGAACGTGCGAATCTGACAAGACAAAATCACGAGTTCAGAATAGAGAATTTGAGATTACAAAGAAGGAGATCAAGAAGTACTGCTAGATCAAGTTCAAGATCATTTAGAGAAGAACCAAGGCAAAATTCCCCTATGAGAAATGCTAGAGCAAATATCCGAGAGGAAATGCAAAATCCAAATGAAGAGAAATATCATGGAGAAGAATAGATGATTAATAATCTCTACATTCCACGCGGTGAAACTATGAATGGTAGACGTGATAATAGAAATCAAGAGGGTGGAAATAACCAAGATGGTGAAGAAAATCGAGAAGAAGGTAGAAGAATATTACATGGGCGAGAAATCCAAATATCAAAGAATCATTGAGGACGAAATTGAGAGGCATTATGCTGAGCAAGCACGTCTAGCTTGCGAAAGGGAAAGATTAAGAGCAGAAGTGGAAGAACAAGAGTTTCAAGAAGCAATACGGCAGAATAATCATGACAATCGAAAAAGGATACGCACACAAAATCTCCATAGAAATAATATTAATGAGGAATATGATAGAATACAAAGGAGAATAGAAAGACAGCGAAGAGAAACGATGAGAAATGAAGAAACTCGCAGAGAAGAAATTGGAAGGCATAATCAGTTGCAAATTCAAGAAGGAGGTGAAGAGGAAAATCATAGAAGAAGGCAAAATGAAGATGCAGATGAAGATACACAAAATCTCGCAAGACAAGAAAGACATGAACGCAGAAGAAGAGAATCTGCACTGAAAATACCAATTGAGCAAAATTCAGCTGGGAATGAACAAATTTTAAGAGAGTTAGCAGAAATGAGGGGAATGTTGAATAACAGAAGAGAAGGAGGCAGAAGGCAACTTGATGAAGCCATTGAAGAAGCTGCGAGAACTCCATTCACTCAAGAAGTACAATTAGGAGGAATCCCTCCAAAATGCAATTTACCAGCATTAACCAGTATCTTCGATGGGACTACCAGTGCTGTTTAACATGTCAAGGCTTTTGTTAGGTGTATGCTATAGTGGGAAAACCATGATGTTGTGTTATGAAAATACTTTGCATCTAGTTTAATTGGCGAGGCGTTAAAATGGTTCGAAGGTTTACCTAAAAATACAATAACTTCTTTCAACTATTTGCAAGCTATATTTCTGGGAGCATATATAAGCAACAATTCTTCGCGGCCCGGTATTGAAGATGTATTTGGGTTAAAACAGAGGATTGGCGAGAGTCTGAAACACCTAACCATAAGATGGAAGACAATGTGCAGTGAAATGGCAGGAAGAGTGGATGAGAGATACCTCATTTTATCTTTCATTAATGCAATGTTCGCAACCAATCTGTTGTACATACAAATTTTCAGAATCAAAAATACCATCACAATAACTGAGCTAAGAGAACTACAAGAAGAATACATTGCTTTGGAGGAGAAAATAAATGAGATGGAATCATATTCAATCGCAAACATCAGCTCAATAGCGGAAAACGAGAGTTTACTTCCTAAAATGATAAACAATGTGGCGAGCATTTCGCAGCCACTACAAGAGAAAGTGGTTATTGAAAACCAGCAGAAGTTAGTAGCTATGGGAAGTCAAGATCAAGAGGAATATTAAAGGGAAAAGAGTTATTACAATTGTGGTGCAAATAATAAAATTCAAAGACTTGATCAGCCGCAAGAGACTTATGGTGGACAGAGGCAAAATAATTTTAGAGGGCAAGGGAACCAGAGAATAATATGGGAAGAAATTAAGATGCCACCCCTGAATGCTAGCATAGAAAAAATTTTGGAGGCTATCATTCTGATGGAAAATATACCATCACCCTGGAATATGGGAAAAGAGCCACATCAAAATAATCGAAATCAAGAATTTTGTCCTTATCATCATTTTCATGGTCACTCAATAAATGATTGCAGGAATGTAAAAAGAATAATTTTGAGGATGATTGATCAGGAAAACTTAAATCATTTTCTAATAGGACATCCGCAATCTCATCAGTTACCACCAGCACCATACATTCCCAGAGTGAATACTGTAAAAGGAGCAGAAACATTTTTGATAGAGGTTGGAGCCAAGGCGAAGAATTTGTTCTGTAATTCCATCATACATTCATACAAGACTATTGAGGATTTCCACGACAATGTTCTGAGCAGAGTCTTCGCGAGAGACGTAGATGGAAGAGAGATAATGAATATTGCGAGAGTCTCGGCATTAGAGGAATGGCAAAAGCAAACTATTTCTTTCACAGCGCAAGAAGTACCAGAGCCTAGAAAGATGCATGACAACCCAATGGTGGTAAGATTAGAAATAAATCCAAAACAAATAGAATAAGAAGATGAAGAAAATGATAATGGTTAAACTGAGGATTCCTAGGCCATTAACAGAGTTCTAATAGATACTGGAAGTTTAGTTGATATCTTATTTTATCATACTTACAGAACCATGGGTGCAAGAGACGAGGATTTGATACCATCAACATATAAGATCTATGGTTTTAACGGTACTGCCAATAAGCCCAAAGGAGAAGTTACAATGCGAATTCCATTAAAGGGGTTATCTTCTAAGATCCTATTCTGTGTTGTGGATATTGAATCACCTTATAATACCCTAATTGGCCGACCTTGGATACATGGGATATTAGGTGTGGCGTCAACCTTCCACCAATGTATTAAATTTCCTCATCCTAATGGTGTTGGAGTAATAAAGGGAGACTGGGATGATGGGAAGAAATGCTATGAAATTTATATGGAATCTTGCGAGGAAAGTGCAGCAAAGAGAAGAAACTGGAAACGAAACATCAAGCAAAAACAAAGAGGTGATAAGCTGATGGTTGATACAATATAGTGACGAGAGGAGGGAAAACTGCGAAATCAACATGAGTTGCAAACTGTAGGTGGCGAGCATCTCGCAGATGGAGAGAAAACAACAAAACGCAACAAAATGGGAGAAGCAGAAGGTAGTAAGTAGAAAGGTAAAATGATGAAATTTAAGAAGTTTATGAATGATTTGTTGAAGAAAATATTTCAAAAAGATATTTTGTTTGAATGAGAGAAATGAAATTGAAAAATTATGCAAGAGTTGAAATGAAAATAAAGAGAAGAACAAAGAAAACAAATTTCATCAGAATTGTAATATTCGCAAGAAACGCGAATTAAATTTCGCAGAGACATAAGAATGGGACGAACCTATATGGCGTACACCCTAGTTCGCGGATACAATTTGGCAAGAGGCATATGTAAGACCTAAAGTGCGTCATATAAGGGGGTATCTCTTTGCGTGACTCAGGGATAAGGTTATACCGCTGCTGGAACCTGAGTCATGAAGATGTTGGGGTTAGAGAAAACCTATCCTGGGGAGGTACTTTAGATTTCCAACTATATAAGGTTATACCCTGGTTGGACGACCAAGGGTCTCTTCTAAGGAGTGCAGAGTATGACCAAGGCGCCAAGGTACACAGTTGAGCCAAGGGTGCCCGGGGCGTACGAAACTACCATGGCCATCTTTGGAAAGTCTTGGCTATGATGCAATCGGCCCGAAAAAAACCCCACTTAGGGTGCAGTCTTGTAACTATAATCCATATAGGCATAAAGGACAAAAGGCTGCGGAAAAAACTGGTTGTTGTTAAGACCGGATGGGAGGAGCTAGTCTTGTATGGCCGATGTACCCTCCTTGAAGGGGAAACCAGGGGGAAGATAAGGGCGGCACCCTCCATTAGGAAGCTGATAAGTGTCTTAAGACAACAATATCATGGGGCTTTATGTTCGCAAGAACATTTAGGCCTGTCATATTGTCGCGTGGAAAATATTCTACAGAGGCAACAAGCCAAGAAAAAAAGTTAAGATGAGATCAATGGGTTTTTACATGAAAGTGTAAAAACGTCCTGCGATTTCATCGCAAGACGGCAATGTCATAAAGCTTTGTTCTCGCAAGAGAGCTTAGACTTGTCATATTGTCGCAGAGAAATTGACAAAATAAGGATAAGGCAAGATCAATGGGTTTTTACATGCAAGTGTAACGACGTCCTGCAATTTTGTCGCAGATACAAAATGTGGCAAAATACGACCTTTAACTAGGAAGGCATAATAAGACCACAAGAAATCAAAATTGAATGACTTCGATATTGGCGCAGAGATAATTAGACTTGCGATATTATCGTAAAAATAGAGGCAAGAATATTTAAATAGATTTTGTTCACAACTAATATCTAAGTTCTACTTAATTTTTTCATATTGCAGATGAATAACAAGAGGCAAGTATGGGAATGAATAGAATGATAAAATTGTTATTCATTTATCATATGATAAATTTACGTAGAACATTATTATATGATACATCTACACAGATAGTTAAAGATTAATAATCGTATTGATTAACTATATTGCAGAAAAGAATTGTTTTCTAATTCATACAGATAGAAGCAAAAGAAATTTATACATCAAGGAACCTTGCAGTAATATCACAAGAAGAAGGATATCAATGTACAAATATTACAAGGAGATTAAAAAGAGGAAACAAAACTAGTTAGATCCATCATCATCCTCGCCAGATTTTTCTTCTTTATCTTCGCCAGATTCTTCAGCCTCACTGTCAGAGATAACAAGGTTTGGAGTATTTGTTGGAACTTCCTCAATGAGGCAAGGGTAAAAAGAGTGATAAATGTTATGATCATCACAAACACCCTTGACGGAGTCATTGCGAACACCAACAAGGATATTACTAAAATTCGAAGTATTGATCTTTAATTGTTCCTTCAATCTTGAATATTTTTCATTGCGAGCAGCAAGAGTCTTTGCGAGTTGATTCTTATCAGCTTCAAGTTCTCCAATTCTTTCAGTGTATCTCTTCTCAACTTCTGTGAGTATATAACAACAAATTAAAAATTCTGCAAAGATAAGAAGATTAATGACAAGAAATTTATGAGGAAGAACAATTAACAACCTTCTCTTTTAGAAATCATGTCTTTAATTAAGGCCGCTTATTCAACATGAAGACTAACATCTACACCTAAGTTAATTCTCTCATTGTCAAGAATCTTCGTAGCCCAGGAAAATTCATCGTTATTATTAATAAGAAGATGGGAACGAATTTGGTTTTCTCTTTCAACAAGAACCTTTTTCTCGCAGATAAGTCTATCTCTTTCAATTTGGACTTCAAGAAGGGTTTTATGAAAATCCGCTAAAGTTTGAGCTCCTTGCCTAGAGATGCGATCTTTTTCATCTATACTGTCACTTTTTTGGGCTCTTTGAATCTTGACCTCTTCTTTAGAGTTAAGATATTGACGTTTGGATGTGTTAGCTGCTTTCAAACTAGATCTGAGATCAATTGCTAAAAGATGAAATTTGGATCTAAGATCATCTACAGAAATGGATTTAATCTGTGCATCTGAATAGTTGTCTAAAGATTCAATAAGGTGATTGAGAAGAGTATCATCGTCTATTGGGTTTGGAAAAGAACGAAGGGATACAGCTTCGTCAGAAAGGCCGTAAACATCTGCGAAGAAGAAAAAAAAGAAAAAAAATACAAAGAAATACAAGGTTAAAGAAAAAGGGAAAGATTTCTTACCATAAAGTTGATCATTCACAGCTTGGAGGCTTGCGACTTTTTCTCACGAGAAAGAAAGATTAGTTTCCAACTGCTTAATCTTTGCTTGAAGGTCAGCTGACCCAGATTCCAATTTCCCACGAAGACTAGCGGACTCAGATTCCAAATCCACATTCTTCTTGCGAAGAATGGAATTCTTCTTGCGAAAAGATGCGCACCTCCTCTCCAAGTCTGAGGCAATAGCAAAGGAACCTCTTCCAGTCTGCGAGGGAACAATGTAAATTAAAGCTTGGCGAGGAAATGAATATATAAATATAAAAAAGAAATGAAAACGTACCAGAATACCAAGATAATTTAAGAGACTGGGAGATATTGATCTAGAGATTCTTTTGATGGAATCATTATCAACCAGTATGGGAGCATTGCAGATCTTGGAAAGAGCCTGGGATACCCCATTAAGAGTTTCATTTCCATAATCATTTGCAATACCATGAGTAATATCGCAAAAAAATGTTAGATAGTTTGGCCATGGAAGAATCAGATTGAGAAGACTCTATTGCAGAAGGGATATCAGCATCAAAATCATCATCATTGTTGTCATTATCGGAATCATCACTTGAATTTTCTGGATTAGGTTGAGGAGTTGAGGAAGAAGAGAATTGGGTTTTTCTTTTCTTTAAGTGAGGAGCACCAGATTTCTCTCTGCGAGGAGCAGTAGACTTCTCTTTGAGAGGGGCAGTAGATTTCCCCTTGCAACCAACTGTGGATTTCTCTTTAGTTCTCGCAGGCTTCACAGGCTCTCTTTCCTCAATTTCCTGCGAACACAGATAAAGATAAGAAATAGAGGCAACAATATATTGTAAAGAGTTATAAAGAAATATTTCTTACTTCATCTGTGAGAGATTTGAGGGCTAAGTAAGTAGCAAGTTTACCTAGCCTATCGTAGCTGGCTTTCAAGAATCTAAAGACATGAAGAAAATAATAATGGTAGTTTATTATGCAAAAAATTAAGAAAACATACTTTTTTATTTCTCTCAGGCCAGTTGAATACCCACGGTTGGTATTCTGTGAGATTCGCAGGTAAAGCATGGGTACCCGAGATATATGAACCCTCTAAAATTATAGGGAAGATATACCATTTTTCATCGCTAGAATGACGCGGACCTTGATTAGTACCAGTATGCCAGTCGATGTCCAACATAAGAATTTTGTCTTTCGCAATATCATCTTTCTTTTGGAAGTCGACACC
The DNA here is from genome assembly GCA_023529315.1 of Papaver bracteatum. Taxonomy (NCBI): domain Eukaryota; kingdom Viridiplantae; phylum Streptophyta; class Magnoliopsida; order Ranunculales; family Papaveraceae; genus Papaver; species Papaver bracteatum. The sequence goes on along the minus strand of JAJJWX010002349.1, from coordinate 2,240,106 downwards.
CCAGCAGGTGTTATCCCTCTTCATGGGGATTATGTCATAGTTTATGTAGAAATTATCTACAGTATACATTGCGGGAATAATTGGAACATCTTTAAATTTAGGATTCTTCGCAGTATCAGGGTAGCGATATTCTTTATCAGCACCGCGAGTAGCATACTCCACCAGCAGACAGATGCAATCCCCACCTAGTTGATATACGGCTCGCGAGAATTTTGGATGAAAAAGTATCTCATAGAACAAAGGAAGTTCAGGATTGTAAAGAGGAATAGAAAGACCAGCTTCAAGTTGACCTAGCGAGACTATAATCTTCTCCCGAGAACTTGGATAATCAGAAAATAGTTTAACGGAAAGTTCAGCTTTATGGTTTTGATCAGGGAAGGTGGATAAAGAAAAACCTTGATCCTTAAGCTTCTTCTGCATTTCCTCAAAGGTGATCATGTATTTATGACCAACGGGAGCCATTTTTAATAGAGTAAGAATGGTAATGAAGAAAAGGGTAGAAGATTGAAGGAAAGGATACAACAGTAACATATGCGGAATTTACGAAAGAACAACAAAATTGCAGAGAGATAGAAAGAAGAATGTAAAAAGAGGGAAATAAAAGAATGAAAGAAGTATTTATAGAAGAAGAAAGTTCTCGAGAAGATGAATGTATTTAATGTGAGGATAAAACGTGAACGGTTGGAACGCAGCGGTTGAAAGGGATGTGTCAGAAGTTGAATGGAAGAAAAGACACGTGTAATAAATCTGGAAATAGATGCAGAAGTGTGTCAGAACAGTATAAAGTGAAGAGATGAACATTTGCGGCATTTTGATTCTCATGATATTTCCACCCTCGCAGAAAATACATGAGAGGAGGCAAGATGTAGGATCATAATATCGCCACAACAACACTCATGCGAGATTTACAGCGACAACTCTGCGAGTTCTTCAATAACACTTTGCGAGTGTTACAAGATAATTTAAAGAGTGACGTAATAGCTGATGAATGAAGAAACACGAGAAGAGCATGATTTCCCTGCGATGGGAATGACGCTTGCAAGAATGAATATTATAACTACTGCGATAATATCGCGGGTCAGATCCGAAATTAAAGGACAACTTAGATGTCATCCACTATGTAACTATCCTATATAAAGTGACCCAGTAGATTCAGAAAGGTATAATGTAATTTTGAGTGTTGAGAAAGTCTTGAGGAGAGAGAAAATTTAAGAGAGCGGTTGTATTCTTGATTCCTTCCATTTCTTGTAAACATTTCTGAGAATCAAATAATAAAGTGTTGTTTTAATCTTCAATTATGTGTTAAATACTGTGAATTCTTATCAAGGGTGTAGTGTAGGATTTCCTGCAACTACATTTATATCTCCAACTACATCAATAGGTGCATTATAGCCATTAACAACATATACCCATGATTGGAAATCACGTGCTTGAAGAAAAGCGCGCATAGCAATTTTCCACCATAAGTAATTAGTGCCATCGAAGACTGGTGGTACGTTTATTGAGATAGCACCTCTGTCCATAGAGTCAGATCGCTTACAAACACAGACTTATGAGGTCTTGAACGTGTTTGCTTTCTCTGATACCAATTGAAAAAGCGGGGGTCTAACCCAATATTTCGATTAGCAATCTGTATGGACAACTCCGAGTTGTTTTTCTAGAGAATCAACTAGACTCAATCAGTAGAAAATACTCAAGGAGTTATTATATCAATCTCTTGATTTGATTTACTCAAGCAAATATGATTCGCGAGTCTAATCAAAGATATATAACTTGAATGGTGCCAAAGACCAATATCCAAGTGTCAATCGATTTAAATCAACAACCAATAGGTCGGATATTTTAATTGATTGAACAACGCACAACCTGTATTATTTTAATTATATAAAAATATAATGCGGAAAAGAAATAACACAGACACCAGAATTTTGTTAACGAGGAAAACACAAATGCATAAAAAACCCGGGACCTAGTCCAGATTAAACATACACTATATTAAGCCGCAACAGACACTAGCCTACTCCAAATTAACTTCGATCTGGACTGTAGTTGAACCCAAACCAATCTCACAATGATCCAAGGTATATTTATGCTCCTACGCCTTTGATCCTAGCAGGATACTGCGCACTTTATTTCCTTAGCTGATCTCACCCACAACCAGGAGTTGCTACGACCCAAAGTCGAAGACTTTAGCAAACAAATCTATCTCACACAGAAAAGTCTACAAGATAGGTAAATTCGTCTCCCACGAATAAACCTATGAGTTTTGTTTTGTCTTTTAATAAATCAAGGTGAACATGAACCAATCAATAAAACCAGACTTATATTCCCGAAGAACAGCTCATTTTATCAATCACCTCACAATAGTCTTAATCGACGTAGCGAAAAAACATATTGTGGAATCACAAATGATGAGACGAAGATGTTTGTGATTACTTTTATATCTTGCCTATCGGGGATGGAAATCTTAAGCCAATTATTATAGTTGTACTCGTACGATAGAAACAGCAAGATAAGATCACACAACTACAAGAAAAGTAGTATCAGTCTGGCTTCACAATCCCAATGATGTCTTTAAGTCGTTAACCTGGTTTTAAAAGAAGAAAACCATAGTTTAAAGGATAATCGACTCTAGCTTAGCTAACTAGTATCACACAGAATGTGTAGGGATTAGATTTCCCAGTTGCTAGAGTTTTCCCTTATATACTCTTTCAAATCATGGTTTTCAATCAATGTTAGCTTAGTAACAAAGTATTCAATATTCACCGTTTGATGAAAACCTAATTAGATACAAGCTAATATCTCTCAACCGTTAAATCAAAAACTTAGCTTTCCATACACACATGTACTTGACGATTTTGGGTTTGTGTAACTGTACCCAAACGTGTACAATAGTTGGTTCAAGATTAGTCAACCAAATGGTTAGCTAAATGATAACTTTCATATCAACCATATTCTTCTTCACCATAACTAGACCAAATGACTCAAATAAACTCGTTAGAGAGTTTTTCAATCGCTATGAGATCTTATGTACTACACAAGACACAATTGAAGCAAAAACGATGTGATTCACTCGAATCGATTCATGAACTATAAAACCACGGTTTGCAATAGCATTCCTTAGATAATTTAAAAAATTCACGAACATCGTTTTTAGACATAACCACTCAAGTTTGCGGACTTAAGTAACCGGTTGGAGTTCACAAACTCCAACAGAAATTCTCGGGTTTGAGAAATTTAATCAGTTTGCGGACTGAAACCAAGTTTCAACTCCAGCAGAAATTCTCGGGTTCGAGAACTACGCTCGTTCGCGGACTGAATTTGCGGACTGGATTGACTTCTCAAGTTCCGGTTTTCACTTGATCAACAAAGTTCGAAAACTTCAGTTCAAGTACATAAGGACTTATACATATATGTGTTACCACAACAATGTTTATATCCCCTAGTGGTTATATTGTATAAACTCTCATTTCAATCATTGAAACATTCTCAGAGGACGCCATATAGTTTTTATTCACGAACTAGTTTTCGTTAGAGCAATTTCCAAAGTGATTGAAACATAACATGACTTTCGTCACTAAGCAAAGATGAACTTGGCTAAAGTGAAAGCTTTACCAACACACATTTCGAGAAATACATAAGCGAGATATACTCAGCTCGAAATGTCACATGTGCATATCTTTAGTCTATATAGTAAAACGATTTTTGTCTCAAGATAGGAGATATAGTAGATAGACTTTTGAGTGATAGATAAGTTCAAGTCTCCACATACCTTTTAGTCGATGAAGATCCACCGGTTCCTTGAGTAGTCCTTCGTCTTGTATGATGATTGCCATGGAATTCTTGAGCTCAACTACACTTTCTTTCCTAGTCCGGGACCTTAGCTATAGTAGACTAGAAATCAAGACTTTATAGTTTTGATCACTAACATTGACAAACATGCTTGATATAGCAACGCATGCGAGTTCGACCGAGCAGTGCTCTAACAGTATGTTTTGTAATAAAAGTCTCTACAAGTCTCTCAAAACCAGAAGTCATTGATTTTAAATTCCAAATCCAATAACAGAGAATTCTGAAGACTTTTTAAAAGTCACGATCCAATAACAGAGATTGTTTGAGATTTTGAAGAACTCTCTATTGACTAACAAGAGATTTTAGAAGTCTCTAAAATTCTTTCAATATCTCCACAAATCCCAATTGACTAACCCCCTGTTAATATATAAATGCATTTGTTCATGAGTATGAAATCATACTTAACCAATTTTGGAACTTAAACCAACTCAGTTTGCAAACGGGTAGGCAAACTAGAGTTTCGGACTTTGGTCACGTCCGACAGTTCGCAAACGGGTATGCATACTATCGTATTAGACCTAACTTAGGTGAAACCGTTTGCATACTGGTATGCAAACTCGGTTCTCGGACTTTGACAGTTAAAAACATTCGCATACTGGTACGCTAACTTGGTTCCCGGACCCGAATCATATTACAACAGTTTGCATACTGGTATGCATAATGTGCTATATCCAGACAATTGTTATTTGTTCTAAACTCTTGTTTCAATCATTGAAACATCCTTAGAAGACGACAATAGATATCTCACACAAACTATTAGCTTATGAGTAATTTTCTAGTGATCGAATGATCAATACGAAACATTTCAAGTCTACATTAAATGACTGTCTCACACAAATTATGTAAGATGTTTCAAAGCAATTTTCACATGATCATCTTTTGACTCATTATTTAGTTTCCAACAAATAGATTGTTATCCAACTAAACTCTTCAAGAATAATGATGAACGTAGTTAAAGCAAAAATCTTTCCAACATATATTTCGAGAAATATATAAGCAAGTTAAACTCAACTCAAAATATCAAATGTGTATAATGTAAAAGTCTATATAGCTATATGACTAAGTTTATTAGGAGATTGAAAAGAATAGACTTTTGAGTGATTGATAAGTTTTAGTCTCCATACACATTTTGTTGATGAAGTTCCCCCAAGCTCTCCTCAGTTTATCTTCGTCTTCAATCGATGAACGCCGTGAAGTCTAAAGATCAACTACATATTCTATCATAATCTGATACATAGCTATAAGTAGACTAAAATCAAGACTTATAGTTTTGATCACCTAAACATGAAAAACAAGCTTGAGATAGCAATGCTTGTGATTTTGATCGAGTAGTGCTCTAATAATATTGTTTATCTTTATAATTGAAATATCACAGGTTGTGCGTTGATCAATCATAGTAGAGATATCCGACCTAGTTTGTTGGATACGACTCGATTAATTCTTGGATATTGGTATTTGGTACCGTCCAAGTTATCTCTTTATAATTAGGTTCCCAGATTTGTTTCTGTAAATGTTTTAATCTCAAGATAGATAGATAGAGAGAGAGAACTCTAAGATATGATTCCTTGATTGAGTTTAACTCTCGGAGTTGTATTGAGTTTGTCCATACAGATTGCCTAAGAAAAAAGTGGTGGTGTAATTTGGTATCCCCATGTTTTCACCAACTATGTAAATTGATATTTTTAGTGTCAAGATATCTGCAACAACTTGGCATATAAGATTCGATCATCCCTCATTCAAACCATGAATAAAGTTTGTGGAAATTTATCCTTACCTGTTTCTTTGCATGAACCCATCTTCTGAAATGATTGTAAGCTAGCTAGGAGTCATAAGAAACCTTTTATAGTATCTAGTTATATTAGTTGTGCTCCTTTGGAATTACTGTATCTAAATGTCTGAGGTCCTGCACCTACTCTCTCAGAGTTTGGCTTCATATTTTATGTAAACATTATTGATAATTTTAGTAAATTTTATTAGATTTATCCTTGTTGCAAAACAAAATTTCAAAACCATTTTTTTCATTCTAAAGCCTTTGGTGATATTATCTTTTCTATCGGAATTAATATGTTTTGAGAACAGATGGCGGTGGAGAATTCGTAATAAGGAATTAGGTTCATTTCTCTTAAACAATAGAAGTAATAATGAACTTACATGTCCAAACACACCATAGCAAAATGGTGTTTCAGAGTCTAATCATAAACATCTTATAGAAATTACAAGAGCATTTCTGCTGCAAAATTAAATTTCAAAACCATTTTCTTTCAGTTTAAAGTCTTTGGTGAGAATATCTTTTACACCAAAATTAAGATGTTTTGAGAAAGGATGGTGGTGGAGAATTTGTAAATAAGGAATCGGGTTCATTTTTCTTAAATAATAGAAATGGTAATGAACTTACATTGACAAACAAATCTTAGCAAAATGGTGTTGCAGAGTCTAATCATAAACATCTTATAGAAATTACAAGAGTATTCTTGATACAATATGGTGTTCCTTATAGGTTTTGTATTGAGGCTTTAATTGCAACTAACTTTATCATTAATAGACTTCCCATTAGGCTTTACTTATGGTCTCTCATTTTGAAGTTTTACTCACGCTTGAAATTATGATTTTCCCTTATGATTTCCATGGCTCAAACCTTATACCAAGAACAAGCTTGGACCAAGAAGAAAAGCATGTTGTTTAAGGGTCAAAAATTAATTCTGGTGAAATGGGTAAAAGCGGGGTAGGTTGAAGAGAAACGAGTCTGGACGCTAAATAAATATATTATCTGGAAGAATTTTAAATCTGAGAGATCAATCTAACATTCTCAGAATTAAGCCGTTATACAAAATCTAATTCAAACTTATGTTAGAGCATTTCTCGGTTGAACCCACCAAGCATTGGTGTGTCAAGTTTGGTTGTAATATTTTAGTGAATCAAAACTCATCTAAGAGTCACTTGATTATGTACTAGAGATAACTTCGTATAGGTTAGACTATAAATTCTAGGAATATGAGACATACAAGTATTACTCGAAGACCTGATGAACGTGATGAAGTAACGATCTACAATGACGACATCATCCTTCCTCTTGAGGTAAGTAATATTGACTTGAATTGTTTCATTCCTAATGTATCTTTCGAGTCGTGTTATATTAAAAACATTACTATGAAGCTGTGAATGAATATTTTACTCTAGTAGTGAGACATAATCATATGATCATAGTATTAACGAATTAGACTACGAAGTATAACACTTATCTTTTGAACTTCATAGATATGGCATCAACAAAATCATATGAATGCTATTGTGATTATATGAATGGGTATAGGTGAATATTTTATCATAGGAAACAATGTTTTACATTTTGTTTAAAGAAAGTACATTCATGAACTTGTTTATGAATCGAAAGGGAAATCGCTAGGCTTATTGGTATTGTTATTTATTGCATTTCTTTGGATTACCAATATGTGTGAGATGGTAGAACCGATCATAACTTGTTATGTATCTTGGTATAACTAATCACAATGATTGACTTATGATTTGGTATGACTAGTTTTGATTAATTAGTGTAACCGATTCTAAGTAATCACCTGAGATGGTATGATCGATATTTGTAATTGGTGTGACCGATCCTAGTAATTGGTGTGACCGATCACAAAAGAGTTGTGTAATCGATCCTTGTAATTGGTGTAACCAGTCCTGGTAATTGGTGTAACCGATCCTGGTAGTTGGTGTAACCAATCACAAGAAATACCATGAGTATATGGTAACCGGTCCTGGTAATTGATGTAACTGATCCTGGTAACTGATGTAACCAGTCCTGGTAACCTGTGTGACCGATCACAAGTGTTCCATGTTAAGGTATAAATGATCCTAGTGATTGGTAGAACCGATTAAACCCATGAATATGATTTGATATTTGATCAATCACATAGTTGTCTTGGAATATAGATGAACCAATTCTAAACTTGTTTGGAAGTTTGTTATAATCGATTCCAAGATTGTAAATATGAAAGAGGATTTACAAAGAAAATATGTCAACATACTTTGAACACGGTCAATAACTCTTATCTTTTATTGTTCAAAGATATTCCTTAATTACTCAAGGAGATCCCGGTCCGAAATAAATTAAGAATCTTTTAAATAAGATTGTTAGTTTTATATGCTTTAATTACCAGCAATTAAATGCATATCTCTAGAGAATAAAAATTGGTAATGTGCATTTACTGATTGGAGATCTTCTATTCAGAGATTTCGTAAAAATATTGGACAAAGCATTTCCTTGAATTATGAAAACCGAATGAGCATTTATTGCATATCTTGAGAATACTTTCGATTTTGGAAATTACTTGGTGTCCAAACATCCTTGGTCTATAAATACCTAAGTTTGCATTTTTAGAAAACTGTAGCACCCCCTAAGCTAGCAGCTGACTAATCCAAGAGATTATCTAAATAAAGAGGCACTAAGTATCTAAGTCATATTCTTAAGCATTCAATTAAGAAATCTGCTACAAAACTTAACCCAAAAGCTAACCCGGCTCTGAAATATACATATACAAGAACTCCTCTCAAATGTACATATACAAAAGACATTTTATTTACAAATAGAATATACAACATAAAAATCATAGTCGAAGTTAACCAACTAACGAACTCAATCCTTGAAGCTTTCGTTGCGCAACTCTGAAACTGAAAGTGGGAATTGGTGAGCACATCATCCCTAAAAGGGGTTCCCAGTAGGAATACCATTTAAATTTCAAGTAATCATTGGAAATGATTTGAAAAAAATTCATGTTTTCTCTAAACACTAAAACACAATCAATTTCACAGAGGTAAACAATCATGTATATGGAACTAACTCCTTCCAAACAATGTATAATATGGTGACTCATCCCGCACCTAGATAGATATATGGTGACTCGTCCCGAACCTAGTTATTGCATAAAAGCTCGAAGGTAAGTAGGTATAAATGAAGGAGCAGTATCCTATATACCACAGATGGAAATTCTTATTTCTAAACATTCAAATGGAAATTCTTATTTCCCAAACAATTCATAAAGACAAACAAGCATTACAATTCCTTTCCAAACAATGGAAATATTAAAAGAGATAACAGAACTTTCGGAATTTAAAACTAAACAATGCAAGGAATACACAATCAGACAATGCATGAATTTGGTAAACGTAATCTTTGGTAAAATAAAACAACAATAATCAAAATAGAGTTAAATATCAATTCCCACCTCTTTTGATGACAAGCCACTCCTACCTCTAGATCCAAGATCTACTGGTTCATCCTTTGATTCGATCATTGTTAATAAAGACTAACTATTAATCACACAAGAACTCTAAGAATCCAGCCAAAAAGGCTCACACAAGAATCATACAAGTCTATCTGATGGTTCTAAGCCCATTTATGACTTTACACCTTTTCATTCTTTATCTTTAATATAACTAAGGTGATCGATGTCGTAATCATCAAAAATAATTTACTTTCTTACTCAACAAAATATAAATGAAGTATAGAGTAAGTAAGACTTCGTATCCACAGAGAGGCGATTGTTGTTATCAAATTCTAGTTTCTTAGTAACCATAAGGGGGAATTTCTGACTTTTGTAAAATAAAAGTAAAATAAAAGCAAAGTAAATAGTTGGAAGTAATCAATGAGAGAAAGATATTGGTCTAGGAATTCATCTTCAATCTTAAACATGTGCTTGCATATATGATTAGAATTAAAATTTAATCTATTATATTATCAGAAGCCTAGAATATCAAGAGATCAAGATAATCTAATAATTTCCTAAGTTCACCAACACACACATTAGAGCTGCATATGTGAATTCTACCTAAAGAATAACCTAACGCCTTGCGCTAATTAAGTTCAATTCCTAGGAGCATTAAGTTTGGTAAATAGGCTAATCAATGCAATTGTCATACATTGCGCATGACAATTCGGAAAATGGTCAAACTCTACATATGATTATAAGAGTGTATCACTACAAACTATAATCATATCATGCTACTTTTATTTGGATTATCGCTTGATGAAAAACCCTAAAATAGCTATGGAGAAGATGCAAGTTCAATTAATTGGCCACTTAACTAACTAAATATCTAAATCCTATCACAATACATCAATCATGTGATTATTAAAAGCAGTAGATATTTGAACGAAAACAAAGAGAGAAAACTAATACATAAACTCAAGCACAAGTTTTAGAAATAAGACTACATCCTTAACCAATAATATAAGATTTAACTACTCATAGCTATGGAGTTCATAAGAATATGAAAAGATGAAAAGTTACGGCATATTGAAGAACAGTTTCTCATGACATTCTCCCCTTCGCAGAGAAGACATGAGAAGAGGCAATATGTAGGATCAGAATATCGCAAGAAGGACACATTTGCGAAGTTTGATCAACAATACATTGCGAGCGTCGCAGGTTGATTTGAAGAATGACGTAACAGGTTACGATGGCAGAAACATGAGAAAAGTGTGATGACACTACGATATTTAGAGTGTTTGCAAAGATTAACAATAGAATTCTTACGAGGATATCGCAAGTCAGATCTGAAATTAAAGGACAGGTTAGCTATCATCCACTATGTAATTCCCAATATAAAGAGTTGAACATGCATAAGGAAGGGGGGATCTTTTCGAGTGTTAGGCAAGTCATTAGGAGAGAGAAAGTCCAGAGTGGTTGTTAACTCCTTAGCTTTATTTCCTTTCTATCTTGTAAAATTTGTGAGATTAATCAATAAAAATTGTGATTGTAGATTTAAAAATTATTTGATTGTATGAATTCTTGTGAGGGGTGTAGTGTGGGATTTCCTGCTACTACACTAGTATCACACAGAATGTGTGGGGATTAGTTTTCCCAGTTGCTAGAGTTCTCCCTTATATAGTCTTTCAAATCAGGGTTTGCAATCAATGTTAGCTTAGTAAAAAAGCATTCAATATTCACCGTTAGATGAAAACCTGATTAGATACAAGCTAATATTTATCAACCGTTAGATCGAAAAATTAGCTTGTCATACACACATGTACTTGACGATTTTTGGTTTGTGTAACCGTACCCAAAATTGTACATTGGTTGGTTCAACACTAATTAACCAAATGGTTACCCAAATGATAACTTTCATATCAACCATATTCTTCTTCACCATAACTAGTCCAAATGACTCAAATGAACTAGTCAGAGAGTTGTTCAATTGCTATGAGATCTCATGTACTACACAAGACATAATTGAAGCAAAAACGATGTGATTCACTCGAATCGATTTATGACCTGTAAAGCCACGGTTTGCAATAGCATTCCTTAGTTTATTAAGATAAGTTCACAAACATCCTTTTTAGACATAACCTACACAAGTTCGCGGACAGGGTTCGCGGACTCAAGTTAACCGGTTGGAGTTTACAAACTCCAGCAGAAATTCTTAGTTCGAGAACTTCCGTCAGTTCGCGGATTGAAACTGAGCTACAACTCCAGCAGAAATTCTCGGGTCTGAGAACTACGCCAGTTCGCGGACTGAGTTGACGGCTCACGTTCTGGTTTCACTTGATCAACAAAGTTCGCAAACTTCGATTCAAGCAATAAGGACTTATACATATATGTTCTACCATAACAATATTTATATCCTCTAATGGTTATATTGTCTAACCTCTCATTTCAATCATTGAAACATTCTCAGATGACATTATATAGTTGTTATTCACAAACTATTTTTCGTCAGAACAATTTCCAAAATGATTGAAACATAACATGACTTTCGTCACTAGGTAAAGATGAACTTGGTTAAAGAGAAGGCTTTACCAACACATATTTTTAGAAATAGATAAGCGAGATATACTCAGCTCAAAATAACATGTGTATATTCTTAGTCTATATAGTAATACGACTTTTGTCTCAATATAGGAGATTGAGTAGATAGACTTTTGAGTGATAGATAAGTTCAAGTCTCCACATACCATTTAGTCGATGAAGACCCACTGGTTCCTTGAGTATTCCTTCATCTTATATGCAGATCGCCATGGAGTTCTTGAGCTCAACTACACTTTCTATCCTAGTTCGAGACCTTAGCTATAGTAGACTAGAAATCAAGACTTTATAGTTTTGATCACTAATATTGACAAACATGCTTGATATAGCAACGCATGCGAGTTCGACCGAGCAATGCTCTAACTCCATTTTATTTCTCAATCATGCATCTTTTGCATCTCAGCTTGTTTCCACACATCCCTCGGTTGAGTCAAACTCTTGCCAGGACAATATTTACACGTGACTTCAGCAAATCAACCCAAGAAAAAATCGTGTTCTTCTCACCTCCATAATTTACCAAAACTTTGTGGATAACTCAATTTCTTCGAGTCAAAGTCCATTGCCAAGCCTGTTTGATCAAAACAGGCCTAAACCATTACTAATCTGTCATTGAGTCACACCCAAAACTCCCCAAAACTCTGCCATAAAATATCGCAGGTAACTCCGAGACTTCTTACTGTTTTGCTCCAACTCTACGATCCCATCCAAATTTAATCGATTCCAAGGACCTTACCAGACTTGTTTCACTCCATTAATCTCATTCCAACCAAATCCATTGATTGAATCTCACTGAAATTCTTCAAGAGTCGAACCCTAATTTTTCCCGAAATGGTTTAATTTAAATCCACCACTCTAGCCAATTCCAATCGAAACGGAACCCATTACCAGTCTTGTTCGGTCAATTAGAACAAACCCATTTAATTTCAGCCCTTGAATCTCCCCAGAGCATGATCAAAATCTGGTTGTGTGCTGCAATATTTTCCCGCCAACATAAAATTAAATTGAAGAAGAAAGGGTTGCCCCTTATCTGTCTGTGAATAGTAAATAGCAGGTGTCCAACTGAGGTTCTCCTTATAAATTGAGGTACCCCTTATCTAAAGCAGTGGTTCGTTTAGCAAATTTCCTCTAGGATGCCTTTAACAACTTTTCGAGCTGATTTTTCCAAAAATGTTTATTGCCCAAAAATACCTTCAAACAAGTTTATTAGTGATAAAATAAGTCCCAACTAATGTATTTATGGGTGAAAATGCGTCACACTTGCGTGCTCATCAAACTACACATTAATTACCCCCCTTTTTGTCAATATAAATTGGCAAAGGTACGAAAACTAGTGGGATCCTAATGAAGTTTTCATAGAAATACTTCATGACCAAAAGAGAACATATCAACTTGTCTCGATGATTTCACATAGTCGAAACTTAGTGTATTCATCAATGAGTTTATAAAGATACAAGAAAACTCCTACAATATTCCACAGTCGCACTCCCCACAAATATTTGGCAATCAAGCACAAGTTCAAATAAGAACTCTTCCCCATAAAATGTCATTCCCAAAAGAACAACAAGAGTGACCTTACTTTTACAAGAAAAGAAGAATTTCTTTGGACATTAACAAATAACATGAAACATGAATTTGTACCCAAAAATATCAATTGAATTAACCACAAGGAAAATGATCATTTCAATTGGCCATGCTCAACATAAGAAAACTTACGGAGCAACATAGTACATACACAAAGGATCAGGAAAGATCAATACTGCGGAATAGTCAAAGATTCATTCTATTTTTCATCACTATTTGCACAATGACATATAATAATTTTTTAAATAATTACAAAGTTAAAAATTACATACTAGGCAAGCGAGCGACAAGCTGTGCCGCTAGCCCTTTTTTAATAGCAAAACCTATCCTATTAAAAATAAAATCTCGTGAGCCAGGGGTCATTACATTGCTGCGCATGACTTTCTGGACCCTCTTGAGTAGTCCAACTGCTTCTGGAGCCAAATAGCCAAAAGTATCAAAAGCAAAGGGGACGAAAGCATGCCCATTGTCAACACATGCTTTCTCATGCTTCGATATCTCACGCTCCCTCTCTCTCCTTAAGTTTTTAACGCTCCCTCTCTCTCCTTCTACAGTAACTTAAAAAATTCATTGGAAAATTGAGGGCGTTTTCAAATTTAGGATTCGGAAAATTCATTGGAAAATTCATTTCGTTTTCAAATCACCGACTGTAAACTACCAGCAGCAAACTCCCATTTCCACCACCATCATCTCGATGGGTTACAGTGGTTTGGGGGGTTTCGTTTTATTTTAGTTTTTATGTTTTCCATGTTGGTACTCTCATGGTGTGTTGATGGGTTAGTTTGTTCATACTTATTTTGGTTGATTGATTTTGTGCTTTTGAATTGTCATACACCTAGAAAACTGCTTGTAATCGGGTGCTACTCTGTGTGTTTCTGAACCAAAGAGTGGATAATTTATTTAAGCACTCAAATTGTTTGTCATTATGCTTCAATGACAGTTGCAAGTAAAGGAATCATCAGATGTCCGTTTAGAGATTTTCATGGTTGTCCAGATGGGGGGACTGGGAGTAAAGGTTTTTCATGTTTGATTCCCCACCTGAAGAGACAACACCTCTCGCAATAAAGAAAAGAAGACTGCACTCCAACAGGCCATAAGAACTGATGTTGATGTCTTCATGAGTTTAGAGGAAACTCTGAGAACCTTAATACAATGGTTGTGCTTCGAATGTATGAGTATTCAGGCTTGGAACAGAGCGTGCAAGCATGAAGGGAACACTGATATTAAGCCTGAGATATGTGCGAGTTCTGGTGAAGTAGCTGAAATAATTTTTGGAGTGCCTAAGCCTCGTCTACAGGAGGATTTAGTGCATGCTGACAGCGACTTCAAATTGAATGAAGCAATTGTGGATGCAGTCTTTAGAGCCCCGGTATGTACGGTTAAGAGCATTCCAAGAGGTTGCAGGTTAGCTTTTTCTCATGCCCTGAAAGCGGCACTACAGAAAGTCTCGGCTGAACCTAAAGCTGTTAAATATTGGGTCAGGCTTTTGATGCTCCCTCGATGCACTTTGAGAGTGTTCCGACCTAAGGGTAGAGTTGAATGCGGTCCGTAATCGCAAGGCGACACAATGGTATTCACAAATTCTTAGAGCGCTGGCACTTTGGGGTGAACCTAGTGGGACTATAAATCTTGTTCGTGAGATTTTAAAGATGCCGGCAATAGTTAGTGTTAGAGATGATTACACAGAGAAAGACAACAAAGATGATGACACGGGGAAAGACAACAGGCTCGGTACCAATATCTCTACTTGTTTGCGCAAGGTGGCGGATGGTCACTTCACAGCGGCTGTTAAATCCATCAGTTCGTCCGGGGTGGCGCCATACAACGAGAACACAAGGAAATCACTTGAGGATAAGCATCTGACGATGCCGCCTCCACGGAAACCAACCTGTACGTTGCAGGAGACACCGTTAGTGGCCGAAGAAGGTACCATTATTAGTTGTATTAAATCTTTCCCTAAGGAAACTTCGTGTGGAAGGGATGGCCTTCGGGCACAACATTTGTTGGATACTTTCTGTGGGGAAGGCTCAACTGTGGCTGCTGATATGGTCACGGCCATAACTAGGGTTGTTAATCTTTGGCTAGGTGGGAGATGCCCTCTTAACCTAGCGGAGTTCATTGCATCGGCTCCCCTAACACCCCTCCTTAAACCGGATAAGAGCATTCGTCCCATTGCTGTTGGGACAATTTGGCGTCGACTGGTGTCCAAAGCGGCGATGAAAGGGGTTGGTAAGGACATGCCAGCGTATCTACAGGATTTCCAGTTTGGTGTAGGTGTTTTAGGTGGTGCTGAGGAAATCCTACATGCTGTGAATAGGTTTGTCAGTAAACATCATGTAGACGCTAGCCTCTCTATGCTAATGGTTGACTTTACCAATGCTTTTAACCTAGTTGACCGAACGGCTATGCTTTCTGAGGTATGTAAGCTTTGTCCATCTATATCGCCTTGGGTAGAATACTTGTATGGTCAACTCCGCACGGCTCTATGTGGGGACTCCTTTATCTACTCATCCACAGAGTACAACAAGGTGACCCTTTAGGGCCTTTGTTATTTGCTCTGTACTTCATCACTTATAGCTAAGATAAATGAGCACTGCATATTATCCCTACATGCCTGGTATCTTGATGATGGCACTGTTATTGGCGACACCGAAGAAGTGGCAAAAGCACTCACTATTATCAAAACAGAAGGGCATGCGCTGGGGCTTATACTGAATATTAAGAAAACTGGAATATTTTGGCCCTCTTGTGATGGACGAAGGATAAGTGATGGGATGTTTCTGTCGAAATCTCAAGACCAGATAAGGGAGTCAAACTATTAGGTGGTGCAGTTAGCCTCGACGATGGTTTTGTGAAGGGCCTTGCCATTAAGAGGGCTGAAAAAGCAGTGGATTTGATGCAGATTTTATCCAAGCTCCATGATCTTCAAAGTGAATTGCTGCTTTTACGAACGTGTATGGGTATCTCCAAGCTGCTTTTTGGCCTTCGTATTTGTCACCCAGACTATATTATGGAGGAGGTAGATATATTTGATAGAGGCTTGCGAGAAGTGGTGGAAGGCATCGTGGTGTGCGGGGGACCGTTCTTTGGAGAGCTACAGTGGAGACTATCTACTCTACCTATCAGATATGGAGGTCTTGGACTTTACACTGCTAGGGAGGCGTCTGAGTATGTTTTTGTGGCTTCACGTGTGCAATCTTGGGGATTACAGGATCACATATTGAGGAGTAGTGGTGTGGACGGTATGGATGATAATTTTAATAAGGCTTTGGAAACGTTACAAGTGACTCTTCCTGATTTTGATCTTAACAACTTCACCAATAAAGACAACGCCCCCCCTAAAGCACAAAGCATCCTAGAGAGTGCTCTTTTTGGTAAAGTGGTTAAGGACATTGATAGAGTTTACATGCTAACGGAGAGACAGAAAGCGGTTTTTGGTTGTTTGCAAGCAGCACATGCCCAAGATTTTCTTCTGGCTATTCCGATTGAGGGGCTGGGGCAGAAGATGTCTCCTTTGGAGTACCGGTCTATCCTCAAATACAGGTTAATGATCCCGCTTTATCCCTCTGACTCTCGCTGCCCTGCTTGCATCACAGGTTGCTTGGATTCATATGGTGAACATGCAGTTCATTGTAAAGTAGACCCTGGTTATAAATATAGACATGATCATGTGAGGGATATTTTGTATGATGTCTTGTGGAGGTCTGGCATTTCGGCAAAGAAAGAAGCACCTGTGCATTTCCTGACAGACCCACTTGAAGGGAGATCGACACTAAGACCAGCTTATGTTCTTATTTTTGGATGGGATAATGGGAAACACACATGTGTTGACCTCACCGGGGTATCTCCTTTGGTAGGCATTGGACATGGCACATATAATAGACTTTATCTTTGTAAACAAAAGTTCATCATATCCTCCATCAATATTTGCATATGACATAATAGGCTTAAATTTTGTTGTCAAAAGTTCATTTTATCTTTTATCAATATTTGCATACAGACATATAATAGAGTTAACTTTTGAACAAATATGGGACAGTCAAGGTTCACGGACGTAAACAACATATCCCATAACAATTTGCAATATATAAAAGCATAAATATTATTACTGCAAAAATCATCTTCCAAATAACTTAGAATTTAAATAAATAAATCTAAAAACATTGCAAGATGAAAACGTTGGCAATGGCTATGTGTACTCACAATAATTGATATTCCAAACCCTAGTTATTCTTCTTAAAAACACAAGAATAAATTCTCATAAGTAGTTTTCTAGGTTATTAAAAACAACTCCTATGAAGCATTTTAATTACTTTGAATACTCTTCTCATATTCCCTATACTCATCAAGCTCATCTTCGATTAGATCAATCCTGGATTCAAGGTTATCCGTCATTTCCTCAAGTCTTTTGGAGGAGGATTCAAGTTCACTCTTCATGGCATGCACTTGTTCCAAGATGAGATTCATGGTTAAAGAGAGCTTATCAAAATGAGAAATAGAAGGATTCTCATCAAGGGAGGAATCACGTTTGTCAGAGTACATCTCATTATTAGAAGAATCGAAATGAACCTTCTTAGAGGGAAAAAGAACAGTCCAAACATCACCTTCTTTGCTTGAAAGACTTGATAAGGACATGATAGAAGAGATAAATGAAATTCTCTTACATAGGAAAAAATTTCATCTTAAAAATAAAGAAGATATGGGATAAATTTCCAAAAAGACCTTTGACCAAAACCCTAACAGAATTAGGTTATCCCAAAGAAAAGGTCTTACAGGAAAAAAAAAACGTTTATGTATGGAAACGGTTCTTGGTTCAATGATCAAGAGAAAGAATCAAACTGGAAGAACAATGGAAATATTTTATCAAACCCTCTTAAAGATTGTGGTTCTTGCCCAAGAGAGAAGAACAAGAACCATCTTAAACCTTATTACATATTCTAATTTCTCCAATCCAAAACATGACTGGGTGGTTTCTTACGAGGGGATGAAGTATTTATTATTTCTTGTTTCTGTTTTATCTTCATGGAAGAAGAGTTACGTGCATCATTCTTTCTTTTCATCATAGTTTTGAATACCTTGTTTGTTGATTTTCACAAACTATGAATGGCTTTGGAAATCTCTTTGAAAAAAGAGATTTCTTAGGAGATTTTATTTTCTTATTCTGAAAACTAGGTTTAACAGATGAGAAAATTTCTTGATCCTTTATGCAAACTGTATCTAGATGATCTTAATTTTCACATACGAGAACCAAACCATTTGGTATGTTCTTGTATTTTTATATATCATTCTTTTCGTTAGGGTAATTTGAGAATGATATAGATTCAAGAGTAACTTGCTAATAATGCTTAAAAGCGTTAATCGAAGAGGTTCGACGTTTCTTATTAGTATCACAATTGCGAGAGATAGCAATTTCTTGTCTTAAGATAAGCACTTGACATTCCAGATTTTCAATCCTTTTAATCAAGGCTTCCTTTCCTAGTTGAAACTCTTCTGGAGAAGTAATATTGTATATCATAGAATAATTAGGACTGTTAGGAGGAAAAGCATGAATATCAGCAAAGAAGTTAAGAGAACTTTCACAAATATCTTCCTCAAGACAGTAGTCAAGAGTAGCCATCCATGCTTTAGTTAACTCACTAAACTCCTCATCATAACTTTTGGAAGTATCATAGACACTTCTATAGCACATGGAACAAGTTTCATTATCATAGTTTTTCTGAACCTTTCTATCCCTTTTGTTGATTGGATGAGCTTCCTTTTGAGACTTTATTTTACTTTTCCTAAGAGTATTCTTTAATTGTTGTATGAACAGTGAAAGAGTTGAATTAAAGCAATTCTCATCCCTTGTAACAATCAACTTAGGGCGTCGAGTCTTTTTATCGAATGTAGCAACAAAGTTGACTAGCAAGTAACGTTTTTCTCTTTGACTTAGTTCAAGATCGAAAATCTTTAGCTTTCCAACAAGAGTATTTCTGGAAAGAGTATCAAGGTTATTTCCCTCAACAATAGCATGCTTCTTAGAATCGTATCTTGATGGCAGCAATCTGTGAATTTTCATTACAATGGCCTTTTCAGGAATAATCTTACCCAACGCAAAAGATGCATTAACAATTTCAGACATATTGTGATTAAACTCATCAAATGAATCTTCATCTGCCATACAAAAGTTTTCCAAATCATAATTTAGGTTTTGAATCCTATCTTCCATTTCACAGATATTCCCTTCAAATACGGTTTCTAAGATATCCCAAGCACCTTTAGACCGAGTGCACATAGTCACATGGTGCTGAAGATCTGGGGTAATGGCATGTATGATAGCATTTAACCCGTCAGAATTTTTCTTTGCAGCGAGAATCTCGGTAGGTTCATATGCACCAATATCCTTTGGAACAGTTGCATCGCCTTATGCAACAACCGGAGGATTATAACCATTAAAAACATAAACCCATGATTGAAAATCACACGCTTGAAGAAAGGAACGCATAGCAATTTTTACCATAAGTAATTAAAGCCATCGAAGACTGGTGGTATGTTTATAGATATAACACTTTTATCCATGTTCAGATCGCTACAAACACATACTTATAAGGTCTTAAACGTGTTTGCCTGCTCTGATACCAATTGAAAAAATGAGGGTTTAACAACCACACCCAATATTTCGTTCGGCAATCTGAATGGAAAAACTCCAATATACTTTTAAGAGGGTCAACTAGACAGTCAGACTCAATCTATAGAAAAGTATATCAAAGAGTTATATCTCTATTTCTCAACTCAATCTGCAATCAAACAAATAGAAATTTGCGAGCCCGATTGAATAAAAGAAATGACTTGGATAGTATCGCAAACCAATATCCAAGTGTCAATCAATTCAATCCACAACCCAAAGGTCGGATTCAAGAACTGATTGAACTTAACACACAAAATATATAACAGAAAAGAAATAAAACGGACACCATAAATTTTGTTAACGAGGATGTAGGACTAGAATATCGCCACAAATATATTCACGAGAGATTAATGACACTTCTGCGAGCGTCACTGAAAACTCTTCAACAACATTTCACGAGCATCACAAAATAATTCAAAGAATGACGAAGTTGACGACTGAATAAATATGAGAAGAACGTGTGTGTTTTACGATGGTTACAAAGTTCGCGAGAGGATCGCAAGATAGATCCGAAATTAGTGGACAACTTAGTTGTCACCCATTATGTAATTTCCTATAAATAGAGATCTAATAGATTTAGAAAGGGATGATGTATTTTTTAGAGTTGAGAATATTTTGAGGAGAGAGAAATTCTAGAAATAAAGTTGTACTTCTGAGTTTGAATATTTTCTGTAAACATTTCTGAGATCTAAATAATAAAGTGTCGTTAATTCTTTAATCTTCAATTAGTTTTCTCCTAAATTTCTATAGAATCTTAATATGGGTGTAGTGTGGGAAATCCTGCTACTACATTTTGGCGCCGACTAAGAGGACGGATTGAAGAAGATTCAAAGAAATTGGCTATTGTTGGAATTAGATTTTACTGGATCTAAAAATTTCAAGATCAAATATGGAAAGCTACACCGAAAGATCGTGATTATACATCAAATAGAGAGAAGGAGATATATTAGGTGGCGGATGATCAGCAAAATTGTGTCAACAAATCATCAAAATGGACAAATTTCTTCTCACTTTTCTTACTCTTTGTTTCATTTTTCAAATATGGGAATTTCAAAACACAAATTGAAAAATAGATTTTTACTCTTTGCTTTTTGTAGAAATTTGATTTATTGTGGAAGTCTTGAATCTAAAAGTGTTTTGTTACGAATTTGTAATAACCAAACTTTATTTTACAAATTTGTTTAAAGAATTTCTAAAAATGTCAGATTATGAGATTTTCTGTTCTTCGCAGGGAGAAATCCAATGAATTTGGATCAATTAATTGTTCAAACAGGACAAATTCTTTCTTATCTTATTATATGTTCATAGTATAGATCTGGAAGATTTTGAATTTTAGATTATTAATCTTTATTTTTCGCAAAAATTGTTGTTTAGTTGATACTTTGAATTAAAACGAGTTTTGATCATAAATTCACACCCGTAAATCTTGATTTTAATCGAAATTATGATCATTATCTCTTTCAAATTAGATTTGTGAAGTAAAAATTTACGATTCTTCTTTTAATTTTGTGAGTAGCAATGATGTCTTCAAGATTAAATAGACTACTAATTAAATTAATTGATTGTTTGCAGCGAAGATAAAGAACAAACGTATGGGATATAACCAATGTAAAAATTCGCGATGATCAACAAAAATATACGAGGACAACATACGTTTAAAAGAAGAAGTTAACTTTATCAAAAGTTGCACCAAAGACAAATTATGTAACCATCAGCGAGAATGAAGCCTACAAATTCAGAATAGATTCCAGCCAAGTTAACTTAACCAGCATTTAAACTTGACTTTAGTCTTTTCAGCATTTATGTTGTTGAGGTCATAAGCCATCAGCAAGGAAGACTGTTGCGAGGTGCTCGCTATTATTTCAGTAAACAACAAAAGGGAAAAACAAAAAGGAGTACACGGTTGTTTACAACAAAAAGAAGAATGATAAGATGGGCGTAAATGGCAGAGGAACAACAAGAAACATAGGACCAAAATATTATATTTGGTCAGTTACATTTGGTCAAAGGTTACATTTGGTCGTTACATTTGTTCAGTTACATTTGGCCAAAGGACATCTTCCTCATTTCTTAACGTGAGGGTCCCTCTCATTTGTTCGTTACTTTGAAGACTTCTTTTGATCATCTTCGTTATTTGTTCAAAGCAGATGTCCTTTGAATAACGTAAGGGTCCCTCTCATTTCACCTGTTACATTTTGGCGATATTCTCATCAACTACATCAGCGAAGGGGAAGTACCGACGAAGTTAATTTGCAAGAAGAAGCTGCAAATAACTACGACTAATAAAAGCAAGGAGTGTAGTATACAGTTAATGCTCGTGAAATTTTCTTGCTGTCATTAATTTCACGTGAAATTGAGAAAGGTGCAGAATGACCAACTAAGGACGATGGGGCCCAACTGTATATGAACGGAGTGGAGAACATGGACATTGAGAGCTCCATTATAATTCATTACAGGTATTTGATTAAACACCAATAGTTAATTCACACATGAGGATTCAGAAAATGATTAATTATATGACCAATAGTTATATTAAGAGAATCCATTATAGTTAATTCAACACAATTTGTAAAATTACTACATTTTTGCGAGGAGATACTAGATCAAAGATAGTTAGCTCTGTATTTTATCACCAAAATTTCCTGCGAGCAACACATCCAAAGTTTGGAAAAGTGAATGAATTAACAATTGCGAAGAACAAGAAAAGATGCACAAAAATAAAAGTTGGCGATAGTTGTATTCCAGCGAAGAGGTCATTTCATCTAAGTATAAGGGGCAATTAGTTGTATTCCAGCGAGCAGATGATATCTTGAGAGAGGCCCAATGAGTTTTGCCAACTTCGCAGATTTTCTTAAAAATAAAAGGACGAACAGAAACAAAGATGTACATCTACAGTCGGTCACTGGCGAGAAGAAGAAGCTTAATATCGCAAGATCGAGTCTTACCGCAACAATATTTTTTCACGATTTTTCAAAAGTTGCCTGAAGAGAGGAAAATAATAGCCTTTCTTTCGCAAGCAACAAGTAGCCCAAACAGTCAGAGTTGATAATTATCTACCTTCTCGCAGAAAATTTATTGCGAGGCAAAGAGAAGAGTTGATGATTATCTCGCCAAGAATGAAGAAAGTTGACAAGAATTTTGCAAGTAAATTTTGCAAGAAAGGGTTAAAACAATTGGTATGGTGCAAGAGGCAGATCAAGAATTCATTTCTCATTTCTTCTCATTTCACGAGAAAATCAAATACTTCGCGAGAGACGGCAACCACAGAGAATCGCCAAAAAGCTAAGTACCACTTCCTTGAATATTTTACTTACAGAAAATGAAAATTTTAGATTATCGTCAGATTTCAAAAAAACATTTCTAAGATTTATAATATTTCAAAAAAATTCAAAAACTTTTGATTAAATTTTCCAAAAGCAATTTAATCGCAAGATTTCTAAAATTTCAAAGTTTCAAAATATTTCAAAGATTTTTTGATTTGATTGAGAAACAGCGATACATCGCCAAGAATTCAAAATTTTCAAAAAAAAAATTATTATAAAAAATGAGATCATCGCAAAAAATTTAAAGATTGCAAAAATTTTCAAAGATTTCAAAGATTACAATAAATGAAACTATCGCAAAGATTTCTAAGATTTCAAAAAAAAAATTGATTTCATTTCCAAAACAGCGATACCCTCGCAAAATTTTCAAAGATTTCAAAAGATTACAGAAAACGAAATTATCGCCAAAAATTTCTAAGATTTCAAATTTCCAAAATATGCGATAAAATTGCAAGATTTCAAAGAATATTTCTAAGATTTCAAAAGATTTTAAAGAATATTTCAACTCACAGAAATTTGCAAAACAAATTTTTATCAGAGCTGCGAGCGTAATCGCAAAATTATTCAAGATTATATAAAGAATTGACATAAATGAAAGAATAAAGAAACGCGAAAATATCGCGAGAAACGCGAATAAAATTTCGCAGAGATTTAAAGAATGGGACAAACCTTTATGGCGTGCACCCTAGTTCGCGAATACAATTTCGTAAGAGGCAAATGTAAGACCTACAAGCACGTTATAAGGGGGGTATCTCTTTACATGATTCAGCGATAAGGTTATACCGCTATTGGAACCCGAGTCATGCAGATGTTGGGGTTAAAGAAAACCTATCCGGGAGAGAGATCTTGGATTTCCAGCTTTATAAGGTTATACCCTGGTTGGACGACCGAGGATCTCTTCCAAGAAGTGCAGAGTATGACCAAGGCGCCGAGGTACACGGTTGAGCCAAGGGTTCCCGGGACGGACGAACCTACCCTGGCCATCTTTGGTAAGTCTTGGCTATGATGCACTTGGCCTGAAGAAAACCCCACCTAGGGTGTAGTCTTGTAACTATAAGCCATATAGGCATAAAGGACAAGAGGCTACGAAAACAACTGGTTGTTGGTAAATCTGGATGGGAGGAGCTAGTCTTGTATGGCCGATGTTCCCTCCTTGAAGTGGAAACCAGGGGGAACATAAGGGCGGCACCCTCCATTAGGGAGATGATAAGTGTCTTAAGACGGCAATGTCATGGGGCTTTATGATCGCAAGATCATTTAGGCCTGTCATATTGTCGCGTGACGTAAATTATTCAGAGGCAAAAATCCAAAAGAGAAAAAGTTAAGATGAGATCAATGGGTTTTTACATGAAAGTGTAAAGACGTCCTGCGATTTCATCGCAAGACGGCAATGTCATGGGACTTTACGTTCGCAAGAATATTTAGACATGTCATATTGTCGCGTGACAAATATCCTGAAGAGGCTATAATACTAAGAAATGATAAGTCAAGATCAATGGGTCAATACATGAAAATGTAAAGATATCTTGCGATTTTGTCGCAAAGAGAAAAATTGGCAAAATAAGACCTTTAACTAGGAAGGCAAAATAAAACCAATAGAATAATCTCAAACATTAATTATTTTATTTTAAGAATGCAGGAAAGATTTGTTCATCGCAAGAAAGATAGCAAGTAATATTCAGAGTTTCTCAGAAGTATTAATTAGAGTCTCTCAAGAGGAATGTCCACAATCTCGTAGCATTATTCACAATCTCGCCACTATTCATCGCTACTATTCATCACCACTATTCATCGCCACTATTCACAACATTATTTCAGAGCCTCGCAGAAACATTAAGAAACTAGCAAACTCATTTAGCATTTCGCAGGAAATTTGATTATTTCTCCGAATATGATTATTTTATTGAAAGAGGCAGAGGCAATTCGTTCATTTAACATTTTCTCATGGATTCTTCCTTCATAGATAAAGAACAGAGGCAACTATGGATTACCAAGAAAACATTTTATGTTCTTTATCTACTCGTCAAGAATCATTTCCAAAATGGACTAGGATTTCACCAAAAATGAAGCAATAATTTCACGAGAACAGAGGCAATACTTATGATTTTCATTAAAGGACGGATACTTCTTGAAGATTGAGTACTTCTTATATTTATTCAGGGATACTTCATACTTCACGAGCACTTCAAGAGTTAATACTTCTTATTTACTTAACAAAGATATGGAACTTCGCAAAAGAATAGAGGCAAGTATATACTTTTCAAGACCAGTATTCTTTCGCTCGTTCCTTCATCAACAAAAATCAAAGACTACTACAACAACATATTTTTTCTTAAAGATTACTTTTCAACCAATATTCAAGAAAAAATAGGCAAGATGTAGGACCAGAATATCGCCACAAATATATTCACGAGAGATTAATGACACTTCTGCGAGCGTCACTGAAAACTCTTCAACAACATTTCACGAGCGTCACAAAATAATTCAAAGAATGACGAAGTTGACGACTGAAGAAATATGAGAAGAACGTGTGTGTTTGACGATGGTTACAAAGTTCGCGAGAGGATCGCAAGATAGATCCAAAATTAGAGGACAACTTAGTTGTCACCCATTATGTAATTTCCTATAAATAGAGATCTAATAGATTTAGAAAGGGATGATGTATTTTTTAGAGTTGAGAATATTTTGAGGAGAGAGAAACTCTAGAAATAAAGTTGTACTTCTGAGTTTGAATATTTTCTGTAAACATTTCTGAGATCTAAATAATAAAGTGTCGTTAATTCTTTAATCTTCAATTAGTTTTCTCCTAAATTTCTATAGAATCTTAATAGGGGTGTAGTGTGGGAAATCCTGCTACTACAGAGGAAACCGCAAATGCAGAAAAATCCTAGGACCTAGTCCAGCTTTGAACAACATACTGTATTAAGCCACTACAGACACTAGCCTACTACCAATGAACTTCGGACTGGAATGTAGTTGAGCCCTAATCAATATCACACTGATCAAGGTACAGTTGCGCTCCTTACGTCCCTGAACCCAAGTAGGATTCTATGCACTTGATTCCCTTAGCTGATCTCACCCACAACTAAGAGTTGCTACGACCCAAAGTCGAAGACTTGATAAACAAATCTCTCTCACATAGAAAAGTCTATTATAATAGATAAATTTGTCTCCCACAGACATACCTATGATTTTTGTTCCGTCTTTTGATAAATAAAGGCGCACATGAACCAATTGATAAACCAGACTTATAATCCTGAAGAACAACATAGTATTATCAATCACTTCACAATAATCTTAATCATATGGAAGCGAAACAAGATATTATGGAATCACAAACGATGAGACGAAGATGTTTGTGACTACTTTTAATATTACCTTGGTAACAAAGCATTCAATATTCACCGTTATATTAAAACCTAATTAGAATCAAGCTAATATCTTTCAACCGTTAGATAGAACTTAGCTTGTTATACACAAATAAAATGTACCTTCATTTAGGTTTGAGTAACCATACCTAAACGTTTACACTAGTTTTTTTTTTTTTTTTTGCTCAATAGTAGTTAACCAAAGTTAGATATATGAAAACTTTCATATCAACCTTATTTATCTTAACCACAACTAGTTCTGATGACTCAAATGAAACTAGTTATAGAGTTGTTCAATTGTTATATTCTCATAGAAGTATACAAGAACACAATTGAAGCAAAATAGGTTTGATTCAATCGAATCAATTCATGAACATTATATCCACGGTTTGCAAAAGATTGCATGCCTTATTATATAAATGTATTAGGTCATGTCATAACCGATTCTAGAACTTTAACCACTCAAGTATGCAAACAGGTACGCATACTTAAGTAGTCAGACCAAGTTTGGGTTTGCCAGTATGCGAACGGGTATGCATACCTCCAAACTCAGCAGAAATTCCCGGACACAAACCTTGCGCCAGTACACGTACCGGTATGTGTACTTAGGTACTTGTACTTTCACAAACCAACATTTACGCATAAGGGTATGTATACTATGGTTCCCGGGCATGGATTACATATATGCAAGAACACATACTATGTTCATAATCCAATAATGGTTAATTATTTTAAACTCTATTTCAATCATTGAAACATTCTTAGTGGATGACAATAGCTATTTTCACGAATTATTAGCATCAAAGCAATTTTCAAGTTATTGAAATAATTATTACGAAACATTCCAAGTCTACACCAAATGATTATATCACACAAATCATGTAAGATGTTACTCGGCGATTTTTACATGATCATCTTTTGATTTTCGTCAAGAATATAAGATAAACTTGGTCGAAGAGAAAGCTTACCAACATATATTTCGAGAAATATGTAAGCGAGTTAAAATCAGCTCGAAATCTCAAATGTGCGTAATTGAATACTACATAGCAATACGACCTTTGTCTCAATATAGGAGATAGAGTAGAAATAGACTTTCCAAGTGATATATAAGTTTCAGTCTCCACATACCTTTTATTGATGAAGTTCCACGAGCTCTCTTTAGTAGTTCTTCGTCTTCAAATGATGAACTCGGTGAAGTTTAATGCTCGACTACACAATCTATCCTAGTCCGAGACATCGCTATAAGTAGACTAGAAATCAAGACTTATAGTTTTGATCACTAACATTGACAAACAATCTTGAGATAGAAACGCTTGCAAGTTCGTCTGGGAAGTGATATAACATTATAAATATGTTACGTGTAGTGGTTACATGGAGGTAGTCAAATGATATTTCTATATACTTTCATTGATTTTTTATTTGAGTGACTTCCGGAGTTTCTCTGAGAATCTAGAAACTTCTAGTGAATTTCATAGAGTATATCAGAGAGTCTTTGTAACTTGTAGAGACAGAAAAATGAGATTTGTAAAGAGACTCGGTGATTTGTAGAGACAAAAAAATATATAATATGTGATCAATTGTCATTGTTCTCTGCATGTTTGACAGCTGGTAACGTCTTCTTGAGTTACCTTATTTGTAAATTATCTATCCATGTAATATAAAAGACATTATACTCTTTTCTTCTCGAGTAATGAAAATCTGTTTCTCTCACATCAACTATGGTATCAGACTGAAAACCTAATCTCTGGATTTCAGGTTCTCGGTATTTCTTCCATTGTTCATTTTTTGTCTTTTCAGGAATTCAATTTTGATTAATCTTCGTATCTTCTTAATACTCTCAAATAATGTCTCGTCTTATTGAATCTGCAAATTCTTCAATTACTTTGGTTCATCTAAGTACTCTTGCTAATATTATTCCTCCAATTCTCCGTAAATTTTCTGTTCTTGGATATGTTGATGATTTTGATCCATGTCCTGCTCTATTCATCGCTTTGGATCTAGATCTGCTCTGATAGTGAATCTAAATCACTTAATTTGGCAAGATGAAGATACCTTGTTTTATACTACTTCTCAATGCATCAATTTCTTGTTCATGTCTCGAATTCTTGTACCTTTAAGGAATTATAGGATAACATGAAGAAAAGAATTGGTGCTTCTTCATCTACTCACACTATTCAATTACAAACACAACTTCAAAAAACGAAAATGGGATCTTCCAAGGTTTCAACTTGCATTTCTGGTATTAAAAAAATACAAAACCAATTCGAGGCATGTGGATCAAGAATTTCTGGTGATGAGATTTTAGTTATTGTTCTTAATGGTCTTGGACTAGGTTATCATGATTTTGCAATATAAATCATAATTCGATCTCCTCCCGTTACTTTTGGTGAAATCCATAGTCCTATTTTAAGTGAATAAATCATCATTTCTTAACATAATGCAACAATTAGGTTTGATGAAGAATCCAAGGTTTTTCTTGCATCTTCTTCTAATTAAGGTAATTTTTGAAATTCTAGACCTAATTTAAATTCTATGTTCCATGGTCTTGGTCATGGTTACTCATTTAAATATGCATCACTTACTAATAATATTTTTCCAAGATCCACTACACCAACTCAACCGTATTGTTTGTCAGATCTGCTTTAAAATTGGCCATACAACTCTAGAATGCTATCAAATAATAAGTTTCGCCTATAAATGCCGAGAACCTCCACGTAATCTCTCTGCAATGCTTTCTAATGCTAATATTCTTGGTGAAAATCAATGGTATATTGATTCTGGTGCGACCAACTATATCACCTATAATATGGATGATATTCGTTCTTGTACTTATTATGATTGTTCTACTCAAGTAGATAATGATACCAGTTAAGGTATGGTAATTTCTCACATTAATAATTCGAAAAAAAAATTCCAGGATAAATGTTTCACTTTGGTAAATGTTCTGCATGTACCAAAATATGCACAAAACATGATATTTGTCCCTCAATTTACTAGAGATAATCATTTCTCTTCCTTTTGATTATGTTGAAAAGGATGTTCTATATCAGAAGACATTGTTCAAGGGACTCAGTAAAGGTGAACTATATCCTCTAAATTATGCCAACTATTAGAGCACTACTTGGTCGAATTCAGAAGTGTTGCTATCTCAAGATTGTTGTCAAATTTAGTTATCAAAACTATATCTTGATTTCTAGTCTACAATTAGTTAAGTCTCGGACTAGGATAGAAATGTAGTTGAGAAATAGTGGATCACGAAAGTCATCATTGCGTTCCACCGTTTGAAGGCGAAGATCAGCCGAATCTTTTGGAGAACTTCATCAACAAAAGGTAAGTGAAGATTGAACCACCTATATCTCAAGTTATATTCACTTTCTATCATTTAAGATGATGTCACATAACTAATTAGAGTATTATGCATAAACAAGAATTTCGAGTCGAGAACTAATTATCTAGTTAACGAATTTCTCGAAATATAATGACTAAGCTCATTGAAAATTTGTTCACACTTGATGAATTTCAATAAAGAAAAATTTATTATTCGTAATCAAAATCATGATTCAAGTTTATCATTCGAAAATAGTCTATAACAGTGATATGTGTCATTGATGTTATTTAGGTGTTTGTGGGAGAAAACTACTTCTGCCGGTTTAGGTAATTTTGGGTGTGTGTGGATGAGAAGTGAGTTTAAACCTTCAACAAATGTGATGCACGATGAGCACTTTGATTCGAGAGATAATCTGTACAATTCTGGCCTAAACCTAAGACACAGTCGTTCCAGATTTGTTTCGGTCACAGGTGAAGGATGTGAGGTTGATCTTAGGGAGGGAAGCGAAGAAGGTGTTGAGAGTATGAAGGTGAAGGCTATTTGATGACTTGTTAACAGAAGGTTGAGCAGGCTAGAAAATGTTGCAGGCAGGCTCTGGGTGTTGAATACGATGGTATTAACACTTGGTTTTTCTGTTGTCTGGACTTGTGTTGTTGTTGAAAATAGGGCGGAGAACCTATTTATACAAGTCTTTTAGCCTAACCTTCGTATCTCGTGGGAAGTGGAGAAAGTGGAGTGATGGAGTAGTGGAGTAGTATGTTGGTGTCACACGACTAGGCTTGCCCACTTCTCCCATCATCACTAACCGTCCATGACTTCCTGACACGTTCTTGTGATGGCGCGTTGTGCGCTGCACGCTGTAAACCTCCAGACCAATACCCCAGTATGTATCCCCTAGTTTGTGACATGATTGATGTCTCGAGTGTTTTGGAGAACATGTAGCATGTTGTTGTAGCTTGGAAAGTCAGGCTCGGGAAGCTTGCTAGCTTGGTGACCTTCGACGGTCGAGATTTTGCATCTTGAGAGGAGGGGCAACTGTTGATCGTTGCACCAGAAACCCTAATTAGCGCTCCTTACTAGAATCGTTGTAGAATTCTAGTACGGACTCGTATTTTGATGATCCGCCCCTCCATTCCATACGGAAAAGAATTTTCTATCTCCCAACGCGGGAATATTTAGGTTTTAAGCTCTTTCGGGAGGAGAAAACAGCTCGAAAGAAAAACCCAGGAAGGAAATTGATACTTGTGAAGTATCGTGTTGTTTGTAGGTGCATATTGTATGCATGCGGTGCATTAAATATGTTTAACACATTTGAATCCTACAACCTTGATGAAAAGATTGAAAGTTGAATTGACTCAACTAGCTATGTTCAGGCGTTGTTCGGAGGTCGCATGAGCGGGACCCACCTTGGCCGGTTATGCCATGGGGAAGTGTGGAGGATGGTGATCACGGTGATACATTGCCACCTAACTCCCTTCCTAGGCTATTCATTCAAGTATGCGAACTTGGACGGACGAGATTGGTGGAGGAATAACCGTTGGATTAGGGTTTGGAAGGCTTGCGAGCTTCCTCTTTCTCCCTAACGGTTTTATGCCTTGGGAGGCGTGCATGGAGTGTCCGATTGGCCTAGTAGGTAGGCAGGATGCCATTCTACACGTTCATGCCTGCAGGACGTCCATCGGAGCGATCTGGGTCGCCCGTTCTAGCCTGCGATGATGGATGGTCGATATTAGAAGTGGCCTCGCATGCCTTCTTTGTGGCACCGTATCTCAACGTTGGTTACTCCCATAGAGAAGCCGTTTGCACCAGCAGGGAGGTGGGTCGGTGGAGAGCATGCGCATGCTTGGTTTGTGACCATAGGCACGATCTAAGCCATCCAAGCACGCCTGTGATGACGGATGGATGAGATTAGGAGGGGACCGTGGATGATATTTTGGACAAGGATTTCGAGACGGTCGGCTGCAACCAGCCATGGCCGATTGGTTCACCGTGGAAGTGGGCCCACGGTGAGCACGTAGGTGCTATCGGCCGGCGACGGTTCCTCCTAATCTTTCTTGTACGCCCGACCAAAGTCGCTTGGTCACAACATGTAAGCAAAACCCTAATTTTAGGGTTTGTGAGTCGCAGCTTCATGCTAGCATATCTTAACGCCCATGGCTCCTATGGTGAAGACGTTTGCACCATCAGGAAGGTAGGCCGGCGATGAGCATGTGCGCGCATGCTACTCGGTCCCGCGCATGATCTAGGTCGTCCAACCATGACTGCGAGTTTGGACAGTTGAGATCTATTTTTAAGTTTGTTTTCAGCAGTGAGACTAACATGGGTAGTCTTGCATGCGTTCAACGGGGCTAATATAACCCACCGTCAGGTAGCCTACGGGTGTTTGCATGTCGAACACAAGGCTTTAATTAAATCATTAATAGTAATGCTGTATACCTACAGAAAACCGGGATGGTTGCTACATGCTCAGTTCTGGGTATATTAAATTCACAGGATGGTTGCACATGCTTTGGTGAATTAATAAAGTGAGAAGTATTCGTCACTTGAATGGTTTTATCTATCAACAGGCAGGTATTCCATACCTGTTTGGGGGTGATGAAATCGATATGGGCCATCCAATCAGGCTGGTGGAGTTGGATGGTCGTGATCATATCCAGACTGATACGGTCAGTCTGGATGCTCAATCGGGCTAGTATAACACACCGTGAGGGTCTCAATCGGGCTAGTATAACACACTGAGAGTTCAGCCTGTACGGGTATTTCGTACATGGTTTCATTATAATGCTTGGAGGTTCGTGTTGCTCCGCTAAGATCAACACTCAGTCGTCATGCCGCATTGATAATGAGTACATGAAATACAAGGATGTTGCACATTAATTAATAATACTGGAAATTCACAGGGTATATGGGATTGTTGCTACATGCTCCAACCTAGATGAATTTCGTGTATTTTATTCACAGAATGGGATTGTTGCCACATGCTCCATCCTAAGTGAATTAATAAAGTGAAGGAGTATCCATCACTCATTAATGGCTTTATCTTTTACAAGATGTTAGCGCACAATATTTTGGCTTTTACAATTTTAGCCTTTAAATGAAAATCCACCATCAGCATTAGGAATGTTTCGAATCAATTTAGGGAAATATAGAACTACTATTGATTCGGATACAAGACAATGGTATCAGTATTACAAACTGGGTAAAATTTTATATGTCTGAACCCGTATTACATATACTTGTACCCGTAGCGGAGTAGCTATAAATCGACTTACAGATTAGTGGTACATGATAGGTGTCTAAAACACCTATATATTTATCTATTGTTTATGCTTGCTTTGCTTAGGTTTCTTGTAAATTATGTATCTTATGTTTGCTTTTGAATATTTAGGTACTTTAGAGTCACTTGGAACAAAAGAAGAAGAAACGGCGCAGAAATCTCATCTCATGTGCAAATGCTTTTGGAGGCAGATTATTTCTCACAATTTACTTTTATTTCTTCATCTATGTCTGAAAAGTATGTCGGATTTAGTGATGCAACTTTTCTGTCCGAAAAGCACGACAACTTTAGTGATGACTCTCATTGAAGAGGAGAAGTGAATCTGAGAAATAGGAGACGGCTATTGCTTGTGGAAGAATTCTAGAAAGAAAAGAGAATTCATTTGGAGCAATGAGGGAAAAAGCGTTCAATCGCTTGTGCTATGTGGAGTCAAGCCAACGATAGGGGGTCGCTATTCTATCTCAAAGGAAAGTTAACGGGCTACCGGTTGGTTGGCCCTTATCCTATTCAGGGGTGCATATAGTCATTATCGGTGTTCACCCCTTATCTACTGTATTTGGGTGGTTATATCCAGTTCACTTAATACACAACCCTAAAATTCAGAGAAGCAATAACTCTTTTTTATCATTAGCTGCCTATCCTACTCCACTTGAATTCGATAACATATGGAGTAACTTCAGGAGATTAAAGGGTTTGAGCAAGAATAAATGAAGATTCGGATATAATTTGTGGAACTGATGGTTGAAGTTTGTTGGTGGTTAGAAATTAGCTAGGAAGGTGATTGCTATACAGGGAAGAGATGCTGTTAAAAAGGGTTTGCTGTTTCTATGAATCAGATGGGTTCTAGTGAATCAGAGGGTCTTGTTGTGGAGATTGTATGAAGTAGAGGTGAAACTGGAAGCACTAGAATTGCTGGAATGGAACCACATGGCAGATTGCAAGGAGCTGGGATAGTGCAGGGTCAAGAAGCTGGTGGCAGCAATGGTGGAATGGTGATGTTAGTAGATGCTATGAGCATAAGAAGAAGAATACAGGAAGTTACAGGTGCGGACTGAGATGGAACTCGGTATCGCAGGAGAGGCTAGTAGTTCAGCTGAAGTGTAAGTGATGCTGATTGCAGAGTTGCAGGTGTTGGAAGTGGTCAAGTAACAGGTGGTAATGGCCCTGAGATTACAAGGGTGCCCAGTTAGGACTTGCTGGTGGTTGTGAGCAGTAAGGGAAATTGTTGGCGGTGATCGGAGAATAGGTTTGGGAGTTGTTGGCAGTTCACAGATACTGTCATTGCTGTGGTTTGTCAAGATTGGGAGCGACAGTTTCAGGTGAGGGTGCTTGCAACTGAGAGGACAACCGGGCTGAAGACGATTGATTCAGAGGAAGATCAAGGCAGTAGCTCAGGTACCTCAGATGGAGGTGGAATGAATGCTGATGAGTGGAACTGGAGTGAAGTTACAACTTGCAAGGGAATGCACAGGCACTGTGAGTTGGAGGATTAAGATACAAGCAGATGTTGCAGGTGAAGTCTGGTGCTGATGGGTGTGAGGTCAAGTAAATGAATCTGATGACAGGACAGGGTCATAGTTGCAGCTGGATGAGCAGGTATGAATTGCAGGGAACTGTAATCCAGTGGTTACTAAGAATGCAGTTGGATTTGATGCTCTGAAATGGTCATGGTTTGGGATTTGGACTAGCATCAAGCTACAGGT
The DNA here is from genome assembly GCA_023529315.1 of Papaver bracteatum. Lineage (NCBI taxonomy): Eukaryota > Viridiplantae > Streptophyta > Magnoliopsida > Ranunculales > Papaveraceae > Papaver > Papaver bracteatum. The sequence continues at coordinate 2,205,202 of JAJJWX010002349.1, read as the reverse complement.
TAGTGGTTGAGAAGAATGCTGCAGCTGTAATTGGTGTATGGCACTTGAATGAGCAGTTTTGGCTTGAGAAGGTTGAATATGTGTGGCAATGAGTTGATTGAAATGATTGTGGAGGTTACAGATGAATATTTAGTGCAGCTTGCAGAGCATTACAGGTATAATGAGCAGGATAGGTTGATGTTAAGTGGTAAACTGAGATAACAGTGGTGCTAAAGAAGCTACTGCAGAGATGAGAGAGCTAACTGATGCTGTTGGTAAGAAAGCATGGTGGGTTCTGGTACACTGCAATGCAGGGCAATACAGTTGTATCTGGAGCTGTAAAGTGTATGATGGTGATGTTGTTTACAAGGTCAAGAAGAGGACAATGCAGCTGAGAAGGTTAGACGGTGGTCAAAGACATAAGCAATGGGTGTTAGCTGCAGTTACGGGGACTGGAAGCTACAGATGGTGTGGTCAGGTGCAATGATGGTGCATCACAGATTTATGGCTTGTGCAAAATAGTTCAGGCCTGGCAAGCATTCTGGCGATTCAGTTAGATGACTAGGTGTTAACTCAGGTCTGATTAGACCTTGCTGATATCACTGACCCGGACTGACCGAGTTGTACTACTTTGACCGGTGTCCGGTAATTTTTCGGCGCCGGCGGCCAAGTTCCGGCCAATTTCCGGTAATATACCCAGTATTCCGACGACTATTATATGGCATATTTTCTACATGGGTTTTCTCCTATGTGGGCTTGGTGGACACAATATATGGGCTTTTGAGACTTAACCTAGTTTTGAAAGGGAGAAAAAGCTACAAAAAGGGAAGAATTTCTACACTTTTGATAACACGTATTTTCTATTCTACTTGGAGTTTTGCAGAGAGATGGAACTAGGGTTTGCTTCCTTGTTTAATTTCATTTACTTTATTTCAATTATTATTTGATAATGAACTCCATTATTATGAGTAACTAAAACTCTCTTTGATTAAGGGCGATTTCGAAGCCCGAAATATGAATCTATATTTGATATGAAATAAATGGTTCACTAGCATTCATTTATGTTATTGATTGATTTTCTACTATTCTAATATTGTCTATAGATTATTTGTTAAGGGTTTAAGTTCGAAATTGAATCATTAATTCTTAATCTATTTGCTAGTTTAGATTTTCTTCGAATCCGTAATTGTCTAGAGAAGATAAACACAAGTAGCAATATGTGGGTACTGATGATGGGACTTTGTTAAGTGTCCATATGTAGAAATCAACACTAGTAGGTGATTCATGCTTTTGAGTTCATCACTAGGAGCAACCTTATATCACAAAACTTAGAGCACTTGTTTAAGTCACACCTAGTAAGCGTACCTCTAGGAAACTTGGCAAGTAGGAACCGGTAGTCGAGCGCTTCCGTATCTGGTGAGCTTAGGAGATAATAACGGAATAGTTGAGCGTACTAATTATTCTAGGGTTGTTAATAACATGATAATGTAAAGAACTTGGCTATATATCAATTTGGTTTGTATTCTGTGGTCTAGAATGAACCTTTAATCAATTCCATCTCATATTTGAATACATTTTACAATTTTCAGATTTTCTACAACACAATCATCTTTGCTAAGAGTATCTTCTTAACAACTAGAAATTTCATACCTCCCTTGGGACGATCCTGCTTACATTATACTACTTGCTAGTGTAAAAGTAGAGAAATATTATTTTTGCGAGATTCGACTCCTCGTCAAAATTGGCGCCGTTGCCATTGACGAGATTCGACTCCTCGTCAGGATTTCTTTCTTGACTACTTCCATCATTGGAGGGTTCAAGCGACGTTGAGCTTCTCTAGTTGGTTTTTCAGGTTATAACCAGCTTGTAATAGCTCCGGAATATCAAGAAAATACGACGTTTACTTGTCCTTTTGGCACTTTTGCGTATAGACGTATGCCATTTGTCTTGTGCAATGCTCCAGCCACTTTTCAACGATGTATGGTAAGCATTTTTTTTCAGATTATGTGGAAAGCATCATAGAAGTGTTTATGGATGATTTTAGCGTGTATGGTGATTCTTTTGACAAATGCCTAGATAACCTTGCACTTTTTCTTAAAAGATGCGTAGAAACTAATCTTGTGCTTAATTGGGAAAAATGTCACTTTATGGTCACTCATGGAATTGTGCTAGGCCATGTTGTTTCCTCTAAGGGGTTAGAAGTTGACAAGGCTAAGATAGATTTGATTCGGAACTTACAATACCCCACAAATGTGAGGGAGGTTCGCTCTTTTCTTGGTCATGCAGGATTTTATAGGAGATTCATCAAGGATTTCTCCAAGATTGCAATGCCCCTGTGTAGAATTTTGCAAAAAGATGTGGCCTTTGATTGTGACAAGGAGTGCAAGGAAGCTTTTGACACCTTGAAAGAGTTGTTAACTACCGTACCAATTATCAAACCACCCGACTGGAGCAAGCCATTTGAGTTGATGTGCGATGCAAGTGATTATGCCGTTGGAGCCGTGTTGGGACAGCGAGATGGTAAAGTTCCATATGCCATTTATTATGCTTCTCGAACTCTCAACGGAGCGCAAATCAACTACTCCACAACTGAAATGGAGCTCTTGGCTATAATGTTTGCACTTGAGAAGTTTCGATCCTATTTAGTGGGTACAAAGGTGGTTGTTTTCTCCGACCATGCTGCACTTCGATACTTGCTAACAAAGAAGGATGCTAAGCCAAGGCTCATAAGGTGGATACTCCTTCTTCAAGAGTTCAACATGAAAATCAAGGACAAGAAGGGCAGCGAGAATACCGTAGCGGATCATCTAAGCAGATTGGTTGTGTCCAAAGAAGCGATTCCTTTGCATGATAGCTTCCCGGATGATCAACTCTTTGCGGTTGGTGGCACAACTCCATGGTACGCTGATATTGTTAACTTCTTGGTGACGGGACAAGTACCTAGTTCCATGTCTACATTCCAAAAACACAAGCTCAAGAAGATTGCCAAGCAATATATATGGGATGAACCTTATTTGTGGAAGCATTGCTCCGATCAAATGATCCGCAGGTGCGTACTTGAATCTGAGTTCCAATCAATTCTGAATTTTTGTTACTCATATGCTTGTAGTGGCCATTTCGGAGCCAAGAGGATAGCCCTCAAGGTTCTCGAAAGTGGTTTTTATTGGCCTACATTATTTAAAGATGCATATTTATTTTTTAAGGCTTGTGATAGGTGTCAAAGGACAGGAAACCTTGGTGCTAGAAACCAAATGCCGCAAACACGAATTCTCGCTGTTGAGATTTTTGATGTTTGGGGTATAGAATTTATGGGGCCTTTTGTGAATTCCAATGGGAAATTTTTTATACTTCTTGCTGTAGATTATGTTTCTAAGTGGGTGGAAGCTAAAGCCACTCCCACCAATGATTCTCATGTTGTTTGTGAGTTTGTGAAGGAACATATCTTGTCTAGGTTTGGAACACCTCGAGTGGTGATTAGTGATGGAGGCTCGCACTTCAAGAGATCCTTTCACGCTTTTCTAAAGAAGTACAACATTTCTCATAAAGTTGGCACACCGTATCATCCACAAACGAGTGGTCAAGCTGAAATTTCCAACCGAGAGATTAAGATCATCTTAGAGAAGACAGTGAACGTTACAAGGAAGGATTGGAGTTATAGACTCAATGACGCTTTGTGGGCGTATATGACAGCTTATAAGACACCAATTGGTATGTCTCCTTTTAGGCTTGTATATGGCAAACCTTGCCATCTTCCCGTCGAACTTGAACACAAAGCTTATTGGGCTATCAAGGTATGTAATATGGAATTAGATGCAGCTGGTGAACATAGGAAACTTCAAATCAATGAGTTAAAAGAGATACGAAATGATGCATATGAAAGTTCACGCATTTATAAAGAAAAGACCAAAGCTTTCCATGATAAGATGATTTCCCGAAAGATTTTTGAAGTAGGGCAGAAAGTACTTTTATTCCATACTCGTCTTAAATTGTTTCCGGGTAAACTTAGGTCCAGCTGGGTTGGACCATTTTTTGTTACTAATGTGTTTGCGCATGGTGCAGTTGAGATTAATAGTCCCAAAACAGGGCTTGTTTCCAAGGTCAACGGCCATCGTTTGAAACCATACTACGAGCAGTTTGTGACGGAAAATCAGGATATGATCACATTGAGTGACCCACTCCCTTTGGAGGATTAATTGGAGCTGAACGTTGGGCTGACGACGTTAAACAAAGCGCTAAGTGGGAGGCAACCCACCGGTTTTGTATCTTTACCTTTATCTGTTTATTTTTCAGCATTTTATCTTTGTTTTTGCATATCATTTGCGGAATTTCCCACCTTGAACTTTACTTTGAATGACTAAATTTTACATTGAGGACAATGTAAAGTTTAAGTTTGGGGGAGCATTTATATGTTTGTATAGTTTGTTTTATGCCTTTAAAAAAAAAATCAGAGAAAAAATCAGAAAAATAGAAAAACAAAGAAAAAAAAAATTGTGCTTTTTGAACTCCGAAATCTAGAAATTTATTCCTTTAGGATGACACTATTAGTGAATGGAACCATTGTGATTGCAGGAGTTGAGGAACCCATTAATTAACAAAGACGAACATAGCTCAGAAATTATAAATTATATGTTAGTTGTTACCATATCTCAGAATATCACCATATCACATTCTATTTTTATTTTTCCATATTTATCTATTGTTCTCTAAGTGTTTTGGTGGGTCACTAAAAATCAAGTTGTTATTACTGCTAGGATGAAATAGAGTGATTGAGTTGCTAAGAAAAAAAAAAAAAAAACGAGACCGACCAATTAGACCAAAGCGGAATAAAAATGACACTTGGGAATAATAGTATGTGTGAAACGTAGTCCCTGTCTCCGTCGCCTAAACAAGCGTGGAATGCAGGATCCAAGGCAACTATCATGTACTTGCTGACAAGAAGCATGCGCTTAGATCCAAAAGATCTAATCATGCCGTCTAAAAAAAAAGTGAAAAAGAAAAGAAAAGAAAAATATTATTATTGTGTTGAATAAAGTCACTCCTGGTTCCCTTGTATATGCCAGTGAGTTGATGTAGAAATAAGTTTGTTGACCACTGGTTCCCTTGTATATGCCAGTGTGTTAACACTAGAATTGACCAGTAGCTCAATCCAATAGGATAGGTTCATTTTGGCGGTGACCTTCAGACAGATATGGGATACATCGATCACTTGTGAATATTCGCCACATCTACCTCTCTATCCATCTTCTTTATCTTTTCATTGTGATTGTGGTTAGTCAGATTTCGAGTATTGTGGTTTGTTCGACTTTCTAAGAAAAACTTTATGCACTATTATATGAACTTAATTTGCGCAAGGTATCTCCTCATGTATTCATTTTGGATCCGTTCATTGATTTGTCACAAATAGACGGAGTTGGAAATATAGGTTTTGTAGGCATACCTCTTGTAAACCTTCACGAGACTAAAACTCGTCCACTAGGGACAACTAGGGGTTCAAAGGCCTATTATTCATGCTTAGAGTAACCGTAGCCTCGACGAGACGGAGTTGTATGTATGTTTTATAATTATTTTGTTTGATTTTCTCGAGGACTAGCAAAGTCTAAGTGTGGGGGAATTTGATATGTGTCTAAAACACCTATATATTTATCTATTGTTTATGCTTTCTTTGCTTAGTTTTCTTGTAAATTATGTATCTTATGTTTGCTTTTGAATATTTAGGTACTTTGGAGTCACTTAGAACAAAAGAAGAAGAAACGGCGCAGAAATCTCATCTCATGTGCAAATGCTTTTGGAGGCAGATTATTTCTAACAATTTACTTTTATTTCTTCATCTATGTCTGAAAAGTATGTCGGCTTTAGTGATTTAACTTTTCTGTCTGAAAAGCACGACAACTTTAGTGATGACTTTCATTGAAGAGGAGAATTGAATCTGAGAAATAGGAGACGGCTATTGCTGGTGGAAGAATTCCAGAAAGAAAAGAGCATTCATTTGGAGCAATGAGGGCGAAAGTGTTCAACCTCTTGTGCTATGTGGAGTCAAACCAACGATAGGGGGTCGCTGTTCTATCTCAAAGGAAAGTTAATGGGCTACCGGTTGGTTGGCACTTATCCTATTCAGGGGTGAATATAGTCATTCTCGGTGTTCACCCCTTATCTACTGTATCTGGGTGGTTATATCCAGTTCACTTACTACACAACCCTAAAATTCAGAGAAGTAATAACTCTTTTTTATCATTAGCTTCCTATCCTACTCCACTTGAATTCGATAACAGATGGAGTAACTTCAGAAGATTAAAGGGTTTGAGCAAGAAGAAATGAAGATTCGGATCTAATTTGTGGAACTGATGGTTGAAGTTTGTTGGTGGTTAGAAATTAGCTAGGAATGTGATTGCTATACAGGGAAGAGATATTGTTAAAAAGGGTTTGCTGTTTCTATGAATCAGATGGGTTCTAGTGAATCGGAGGGTCTTGTTGTGGAGATTGTATGAAGTAGAGGTGAAACTGGAAGCACTGGAATTGCTGGAATGGAACCACAGGGCAGATTGCAAGGAGCTGGGATAGTGCAGGGTCAAGAAGCTGGTGGCAGCAATGGTGGAATAGTGATGTTAGTAGATGCTATGAGCATAAGAAGAAGAATACATGAAGTTAGAGGTGCGGACTGAGATGGAAATCGGTATCGCATGGGAGGCTAGTAGTTCAGCTGCAGTGCAAGTGATGTTGATTACAGAGTTGCAGGTGTTGGAAGTGGTCAAGTAACAGGTGGTAATGGCCCTGAGATTACAAGGGTGCCCAGTTAGGACTTGCTGGTGGTTGTGAGCAGCAATGGAAATTGTTGGCGGTGATCGGAGAATAGGTTTGGGAGATGTTGGCAGTTCACAGATACTGTCATTGCTGTAGTTTTTCAAGCTTGGGAGCGACAGTTTCAGGTGAGGGTGCTTGCAACTGAGAGGACAACAGGGATGAAGACGGTTGATTCAGAGGAAGAACAAGGCAGTAAGGCAGTAGCTCAGGTACCTCAGATGGAGGTGGAATGAATGCTGATGAGTGGAACTGGAGTGAAGTTACAACTTGCAAGGGAATGCACATGCACTGTGAGTTGGAGGATTAAGAGACAAGCAGATGTTGCAGGTGAAGTCTGGTGCTGCTGGGTGTGAGCTCAAGGAAATGAATCTGATGCTGTAACAGGACAGGGTCATAGTTGCAGCTGGATGAGCAGGTATGAATTGCAGGGAACTGTAATCCAGTGGTTACTAAGAATGCAGTTGGATTTGATGCTCTGAAATGGTCATGGTTTGGGATTTGGACTAGCATCAAGCTACAGGTTAGTGGTTGAGAAGAATGTTGCAGCTGGAATTGGTGTATGGCACTTGAATGAGCAGTTTTGGCTTGAGAAGGTTGAAGCTGTGTGGCAATGAGTTGATTGAAATGATTGTGGAGGTTATAGATGAATATTTAGTGCAGCTTGCAGAGCATTGCAGGTATAATGAGCAGGATAAGTTGTTGTTAAGTGGTAAACTGAGATAACAGTGGTGCTAAAGAAGCTACTGCAGAGATGAGAGAGCTAAATGATGCTAGTGGTAAGAAAGCATGGTGGGTTCTGGTACACTGAAATGCAGGGCAATACAGTTGTAGCTGGAGCTGTAAAGTGTATGATGGTGATGTTGTTTACAAGTTCAAGAAGAGGACAATGCAGCTGAGAAGGTTAGACGGTGGTCAAATACATAATCAATGGATGTTAGCTGCAGTTACGGGGCCTGGAAGCTACAGATAGTGTGGTCATGTGCAATGATGGTGCATCACAGATTTATGGCTTGGCAAAATGGTTCAAGCCTGGCAAGCATTCTGGCGAGTCAGTTAGCTGACTAGGCGTTAACTCAGGTCTGATTAGACCTTGCTGATATCACTGACCCGGACTGACCGAGTTGTACTACTTTGACCGGTGTCCGGTAATTTTTCGGCGCCGGCGGCCAATTTCCGGCAATACACCCAGTATTCCGTTGACTATTATATGGCATATTTTCTACGTGGGTTTTCTCCTATGTGGGCTTGGTGGACACAATATATGGGCTTTTGAGACTTAACCTAGTTTTGAAAGGGAAAAAAAGCTACAAAAAGGGAAGAATTTCTACACTTTTGATAACACGTATTTTCTATTCTACTTGGAGTTTTGCAGAGAGCTGGAACTAGGGTTTGCTTCCTTGTTTAATTTCATTTACTTTATTTCAATTATTATTTGATAATGAACTCCATTATTATGAGTAACTAAAACTCTCTTTGATTAAGGGCGATTTCGAAGCCCGAAATATGAATCTATATTTGATATGAAATAACTGGTTCACTAGCATTCATTTATGTTATTGATTAATTTTCTACTATTCTAATATTGTCTATGGATTATTTGTTAAGGGTTTAAGTTCGAAATTGAATCATTAATTCTTAATCTATTTGCTAGTTTAGATTTTCTTCGACCCGTAATTGTCTATAGAAGATAAACACAAGTAGCAATATGTGGGTACTGATGATGGGACTTTGTTAAGTGTCCATATGTAGAAATCAACACTAGTAGGTGATTCATGCTTTTGAGTTCATCACTAGGAGCAACCTTATCTCACAAAACTTAGAGCACTTGTTTAAGTCACTCCTAGTAAGCGTACCTCTAGGAAACTTGGCAAGTAGGAACCGGTAGTCGAGCGCTTCCGTATCCGGTGAGCTTAGGAGATAGTAATGGAATAGTTGAGCGTACTAATTATTCTAGGGTTGTTAGTAACATGATAATGTAAAGAACTTGGCTATATATCAATTTGGTTTGTATTCTGTGGTCTAGAATGAACCTTTAATCAATTCCATCTCATATTTGAATACATTTTACAATTTTCGGATTTTCTACAACACAATCATCTTTGCTAAGAGTATCTTCTTAACAACAAGAAACTTCATACCTCCCTTGGGACGATCCTGCTTACATTATACTACTTGCAAGTGTAAAAGTAGAGAAATATTATTTTTGCGAGATTCGACTCCTCGTCAGTACACATATTCTTACATATATCATATAAAAATCTGTGTGACTCGTGAACCGGATCGGTATCCATACTTGTATGCAAACCATTTTTGAATTGTGGTTACGAAACCGGGTTTGTTTCCAAACCGGTACTTAAACTGAAACAGTTCTGTGTTCCCAAACTCGGCAGCGCTTCCAAACCGGTATGCAAACTGATTTAGTTTTGTGAACTCCGGAACCGAAGACAATCTTAAGGATTCCAAACCTGTACGCAAACTTAAAAAGTTATGTGAACTCCGGAACTCGGTTTGGTTAAATGTTTACAAACCGGTACGCGTACTATGACTAAACCGATTCATGAACGACAATGGTATTTGTACCTTGTACACCTACTAACCATGTCGATTATACTTTCAAGTGCATTTAAATTATTTCTACGAGATAATTATCATTTGATTAATTCTCTAAAACAGTAAACTTATTTGATCATATGTTTGTGACTCAGAATTAATATCTTATGTGTTCATGAAAATGAAGATTAAGATTTTAAGCTCAAGCAGGCTAGTTTCGGCTAACCATGTTGAACATAGTCTTTGTACAAGGTTCAGTTACAGTTTTACCTAACCAGAGTGTATATCTTGTTCATGTGAATCTGATTCGAAGATTCATCTAATGGTGGATATTATTTGCTTGGCTCCAAAGCTATCTTAGCTTAAACCTAAAGCAACATATGTTGAATGTCTATAAAAGGGGAACTTCAAGCAACTGGGATCTTTGAATCCCGACATTACTTTTTGGTATGTCCTAGTTGTATCTAGAGTTGTGTTCTTCCCAACAATTTTAGGGTTTAACAAATACAAAGTCTTCATAGGGATTCGTGAAGCCAGGTCCAGTTATCTTTCATTGATAACTCTAGTATCCTGATGTAGATCGATTGTTGATTTATTTATGGAACAAGATTGATAGAAATCACTAAGTTCTATTCATCTCAAACTTTGTGATTTCACGGGTTTAATACTTGGGAGGTGAATAATAATATATGCTGCACTTCGGGTTGCATAAGTCTAGATTCTGAGGTTAGCTAGACTTTGTCTATTTCTATCGATTTCCACACCTTTTATCATACTATTTGGTAAAAGGAAATCATATATATGCTTAATCTGTGGGAGGAGGATTTGGTTTGAAGTCTTCAATTGAGTTGAAACAACTCTTAGTTGGTGTGACGTCGGTTAATGGAATCAATTGCGCGGAGTCCTGCTGGGATTCAAGAGGCGTAAGGAGTGCGACTGTACCTTAATTGATGGGATGCCTTTTAGGGCTCAACTACATTCCAGTCCGAAGTTAATTGGTAGTTGGATAGTATCTGTAGTGGATTAATACAGTTTGGTGTTCAATCTGGACTAGTTCCCGTTTTTTTTTTTTTTTGCACTTGCGGTTTCCTCGTTAACAAAACTTCTGGTGTCTGTGTTATTTCTTTTTCCGCATTATATTTGAAAAAGCGGATCTCTAACAACCACACCCAATATTTCATTCGACAATATGTATGGACTAACTCCAATATAATTCCAAGAGAATCAACTAGACTGTCAGACTCAATCAAGGAAATAAATCCAAGAGTTATATCTCTGGTTCTCAATGTAATCTGCAAATCAAACATATAGGAATCCATGAGCATGATTATTATGAGAAACAACTTGAACGGTACTAAAGACCAATATTCAAGTGTCAATCAATTTAAATCAACAACCAAAGGTTGTATTTACCAATTGATTGAACTACGCACAACCTGTGATATTTTAATTATATAAACAAATATAATGCGAAAAAGAAATAACACAGACACCAGAATTTTTGTTAACGAGGAAACCGAAAATGCAGGAAAACACCGGGACCTATTCCAAATTTGAACACCACACTGTATTAAGCCGCTACAGACACTAGCATACTACAAGTTAACTTCTAACTGGAATGTATTTGAGTCCTAACCAAGTCGCATACCGATTAAGGTACAGTCGCGTTCCTTACGTCTCTAGAACCACGCTGAATTTTGTGCACTTGATTCTCTTAGCTGATCTCACCCACAACTAAGAGTTGCTACGACCCAAAGTCGAAAAGTTTATAAACAAATATGTCTCCCACCGAAAAGTTTATTCTGATAGATAAATCTGTCTCCCACGGAAATACCTACGATGTTTTGTTCCGTCTTTTGATAAATCAAGGTGAACAGGAACCAATTGATAATTTGGTATTATATTCCCGATGAACATCCTAGAAATATCAATCACCTCACAATAAATTAACTATATGGTAGTAGAACAAGTTATTATGGAATCACAAAGAATGAGACGAAGATAGTACTCAATACGATATAACAAGTAAGATCAGAAGACGCGACTACAGAGAAAATAATTGGGTCTAGCTTTAGAATCCTAATCAAGTATTTAAGTCGGTAACCTATAATGGTTTTAGGAAACACCTAGGTTAAAGGAGAATCAACTCTAGTCGCAACTAGTATCACACAGGAGGTGTGGGGATTAGGTTTTCCAGTTGCTTGAGTTCTCCCTTATATAGTCTTCAAATCAGGGTTTGATAGCTTTGAATCAAAGCAATCAATATTCACCGTTACATGAAATCCTGATTTAAGATTCAAGATAAGTTTGTTTAAAACCAAAGAAATATCTCTCCATCGTTAGATTGTGTTAGCTAGTCACACAAAATTGAAATATACCTTCATTTAGATATGGGTAAACATACCTAAACGTGTATATTGAGTTGGCTCAATAACAGTTAACCAAAGTTAGCCATATGAACACTTTTGTATTAACCACATTCATCTAACACTTCTAGATCAAATGATAATGAAATGAATCTAATTGTGTTACTCATATAGTTTTTCAATTGTTTATATTCTCATAGAAGTATAAAAGGAACAATTGAAATAAAATCGGACTGATTCAAGAGAATCAATTCGGGAACATTTTAGCCACGATTTGCAAAGATTGCATTCCTTACAGGGGGTTAGTCAATTGTGATTAATAGAGACATTCAGAGACTTTTTATGTAAGAGATTTTCGGTGACTCTCCGTGAGTGTAGAGATTTTGAGAGACTCTCTGGATGATATTCAAGGAATTATGGTGATTCATTGAGACCATAAAAGATATATGCACTTCATCTTACACACATGAGACAAACAAAATGAATATATGTATATTTCAATGAAAATGTATTAGCCCATGCATGACTAACAGAAATTGTAACCTTTTTGCCAATAAAATCAAAACCAGAAGAACATAAGGGATTTGAATCTCTAGTAAACTTTATTGGGTTTTGGAAGACAACAATATTTTTTTTCTTCATTTTTTATGAATTTTTAATTGTAGCTTATTTGGTTATTGTTTTTAATATTTTGATATTTAATCCTTAAAGAAAAGAGATAGAACAAAGTCTCACAAAATATCACCTACTTAGGAGAGACCTTTTTTTAGCCATTTATGGTATGTGAAAAAGTGAGGGTCTAACAACCTCACCCAATATTTCGATTAGCAATCTGTATGGACAACTCCGAGTTGTTTTTATAGAGAATCAACTAGACTCAATCAATAGAAAATACTCAAGGAGTTATTATCTCAATCTCTCAATTTGATTTACTCAAGCAAATATGATTCACGAGTCTAATCAAAGAGAGATAACTTGGATGGTACCAAAGACCAATATCCAAGTGTCAATCGATTTAAATCAACAACCAATAGGTCAGATATTCTAATCGATTGAACAACGCACAACCTGTATTATTTCAATTATATAAAAAGATAATGCGGAAAACAAATAACACAGACACCATAATTTTGTTAACGAGAAACCGCAAATGCAGAAAATCCCCGGAACCTAGTCCATATTAAACATACACAATATTAAGCCGCTACATATACTAGCCTACTCCAAATTAACTTCGGTTTGGACTGTAGTTTAACCCCAACCAATCTCACACTGATCCAAGGTATAGTTATGCTCCTACGCCTCTGATCCCAGCAGGATACTGCGCACTTGATTCCCTTAGCTGATCTCACCCACAACCAAGAGTTGCTACGACCCAAAGTCGAAGACTTTAGCAAACAAATCTGTTTCACACAGAAAAGTCTACAAGATAGATAAATTCGTCTCCCACGAATAAACCTATGAGTTTTGTTCCATCTTTTGATAAATCAAGGTGAACATGAACCAATCAATAAAACCAGACTTATATTCCCGAAGAAAAACTCAGTTTTATCAATCACCTCACAATATTCTTAATCGACGCAGCGAAAATATATATTGTGGAATCACAAACGATGTGACGAAGATGTTTGTGATTACTTTTATATCTTGCCTATCGGAGATAGAAATCTCAAGCCAATTATTATAATTGTACTCGTACGATAAAAACAACAAGATCAAATCACACAACTACAAGAAAAGTAGTATCGGTCTGGCTTCACAATCCCAATGAAGTCTTTAAGTCGTTAACCTGGTTTTATAAGAAGAAAACCAAAGGTTAAAGGAGAATCGACTCTAGCTTAGCAAACTAGTATCACACAGAATGTGTGGGGATTAGGTGTCCCAGTTGCTAGAGTTCTCCCTTATATAGTCTTTCAAATCAGGGTTTGCAATCAATGTTAGCTTAGTAACAAAGCATCCAATATTCACCGTTAGATGAAAACCTGATTAGATACAAGATAATATCTCTCAACCGTTAGATCGAAAACTTAGCTTGCCATACACACATGTACTTGACGATTTTGGGTTTGTGTAACTGTACCCAAACGTATACAATAGTTGTTTCAAGATTAGTCAACCACATGGTTATCCAAATGATAACTTTCATATCAACCATATTCTTCTTTACCATAACTAGTCCAAATGACTCAAATAAACTCGTTAGAGAGTTGTTCAATTGCTATGAGATCTTATGTACTACACAAGAAACAATTGAAGAAAAAACGATGTGATTCACTCAAATTGATTCATGAACTATAAAGCCACGGTTTGCAAAAGCATTCCTTAGATAATTTAAATAAGTTCACGAACTTCGTTTTTAGACATAACCACTCAAGTTCGCGGACTTAAGTAACCGGCTGGAGTTCACAAACTCCAGCAGAAATTCTCGGGTTCGAGAACTACGCTCGTTCGAGGACTGAGTTCGCGGACTGGATTGAATGCTCAAGTTCCGGTTTTCACTTGATCAACAAAGTTCGCAAACTTCGGTTCAAGTGCATAAGGACTTATACATATATGTGTTACCACAACAATGTTTATATCCCCCAGTGGTTATATTGTCTAAACTCTCATTTCAATCATTGAAACATTCTCAGAGGACGTCATATAGTTGTTATTCACGAACTAGTTTTCTTCAGAGCAATTTCCAAAGTAATTGAAATATAACATGACTTTCGGCACTAGGCAATGATGAACTTGGCTAAAGCGAAAGCTTTACCAACACACATTTCGAGAAATAGATAAGCGAGATATACTCAGCTCGAAATGTCACATGTGTATATCTTTAGTCTATATAGTAAAACGACTTTTGTCTCAAGATAGGAGATAGAGTATATAGATTTTTGAGTGATAGATAAGTTCAAGTGTCCACATACCTTTTAGTCGATGAAGATCCACTGGTTCCTTGAGTGGTCCTTCGTCTTGTATGATGATTTCCATGGAGTTATTGATCTCAACTGCACTTTCTATCCTAGTCCGAGACCTTAGCTATAGTAGACTAGAAATCAAGATTTTATAGTTTTGATCACTAACATTGACAAACATGCTTGATATAACAACACATGCGAGTTCGACCGAGCAGTGCTCTTACAATCTCCTCCTTTGTCAATTTTAGTGGCAAAACTATTAATACATATGGAATACAAAAAATATATAAATAAACTTTGTAGATCCTATTCCACATGTCTAATCTTCAACAATACTCGAAATCTTTGTCACTTCCTAGTAATCCAATGATCCCAAAGGTTGTAAGTTTAGCATCATCGTTGTTGAAAATCCGTAGCTATAACAATGAGAAAAGCATCGGTTCTCAATCATTGTTATACAGTGTCATAGTATTATTACACAACATCAAAGTCCAATTGCATCACAACTTCAACAACAATACTATGGTGATACTTTACTCCCCCTTAGTCAATACTCCATATCACATGGATCCACTCCCCCTTACATAATGATCCGAAAACCATATGAATTTGTAGTGTGAACTACAATTAATTCTCCCCCTTTTTTGTCAATAAAATTGGCAAAGGTACAAGAACAGGATCCTAATGAAATTTCCGCAAGAGACATTTCATGAACAAAGGTAAATATGTATCATCTTGTTTAGATGTAATCATAAAGCCGAAGCTAAATGCATTCATCAAGGAGTTTATAAAGACGCAAGATAACCCCTCTAATATTCCACAGCCGCACTCCCCACAAAGATTTGGCAATTAAGCACAAGTTCAAAAGAACTCTCTCCCATAATATGTCATTCCCTAAGGAATAACAAGAGCGACCTAAATTTCAAAAGAAAAGAAGGATTTCTTTAGACTCAACAAATTACATACAAGTATTAATTTGGAATCCAACAAGAAATATTCAATCAAATTAACCAAAGCAAGCCAAGATTAATTTGACTAAACATGCTCAACACAAGTAAACTTATGGAGACTTAAAAAAAAAACTCGATTAGATTATTCACAAGAAAACCCATAAATAATCCAACCGGATACACAGTTAAACTAATCACAAAAGTAATCAATTCAATTGGCCACACTCGACATAAAAGAGATCTATGGAGTGCTAACTAAATAATCACACAAGATGATCGATTTAGTTTATTTGGGCTCAACATAAGAGATTATGGAACCCCAACTAAGATTATCATAACATGACAACCTTAACCATACATGTACTCAACATAAGAAAACTTATGGAATACAAACTAAATAACCATACAAGTTGATTAATTTAGTTCTTAATGCTCAACATATAGTATCTCATGGAATAAACAACCATGTCAATAAGAAATCGACTTAGTTGTATCGTTCTCAACATGAGATACACAATGGAGCCTTCACGGTAATATATAAAAAATGGATCAATAAGGATCTATACCGTGGATAACACAAGGATTCAATCTATGTTTCATCACCATTTGCACAATGACACACAATAGACATAATCCTTGAATCACAAAAGATTTTAACCTGTCTTACATCAATAATTGACAATATAGGCTTAACTTTTGTGTTTGTCAAATGTCTATTCATCCTTTTATCAATATTTGCATATTAATTCACGAACGAATTTACTTTTGACAAAATATGGGACAATCAAGTTCAAGGACGTAAACACAATATCCCATCAAAATATTACAATATATAAAACCATAAAGATTAATACTGCAACCATCATCTTCCAACCAAACTTAGAAATTTTAAACCAAAAAATCTAAAAACAAGAAGATGAAAACATTGGATATAGCTATGTGTAATCACAATAATGGCTATTCCAAAACACTAATTATTCTTCTAAACAAAAGAGAAAAAATAGAAGATTTACTAGACATTAAGACCTTTGAAGAATTCATTATCGTCCCCGAACTCCTTGTCGTCAACAGCCATGGGAACATAAGGTTCATTAAGAAAAGGGTTTATATCGATGAACCTTCTTGGTTGCTGTTGTCGAACCAGGGCTTTCTGAATCTCATGAGTCTTATACACAAAAGCATTTATTTGTTGAATCTCCTTTTGCATCTCCTTCAACACTTCAAGAACATCAGAAAACTTCTGAGAATTTGAAAGAACATCTCTTGGATTCCTCGTATTCCTTCTTTTTCTTATCAATGTTGGAGGCAATGGATATTTTCCTTTTTCCTTCATGATTGATGGCCTAAAAATCACATTACCTTCTTTTTCATCAGAAGATATCATTCTTGGAGCGTCCATAAGCATATGGGTTTGTGAGAGGAATTCACAATTATCTCAACAAGTAGTCTTAAGATAAAGAGAGGTTTTAGAGAAGGAAAAGGAATGTAAGGTTCGAAACCTAAAATAGGTTCGTGGACGATCAACTCTTATCCCTACAAAGAGTAGAATTATCGATAGTACCCTTTCTTCTGTTTTATGGACAAAAAGGAAAAATACTCCTAAGAAAAGAAAACAAAAAACAAAAAAATCATAAAGCCTGAGAGGTACACAATCATTGTCTCTTTTGATCAGGCACATGAGACATGATTTTAAGAACAACACAATCAAGTTGCGTTGTGGTGAACTATAATTTTTCTACCAATTTCCTCTTGTGAAGAATCCACAGGCTTCTGTCTATCAAAACAGTTTGACCATACTTTATTCTCAAATGGTCTTGATTTTTCCTTGGAAACTAACTTCTTAGACGAAGATAAAATATTACATACCTCTGCGGTCTTTTGAACAAGTTTAAGCTTTCTTGCTAGATGATTTGCTCTTCGTTGAAGTTTGTTGACGTGTCTTTGCTTGTGTTTGAACATGTAACACCTTGAGAGTACATAACCTTTTAATGAACAATATGAGCATGTCACATTTGGATAGTAATCAGGCTTCTGAAATGTGCAAGCAGCTAGGCACATAGTGGATCCTGAAACATTATAAATAGAGTTTCCAAGAAAAGGGTCAACTTTTTCTTCCAGAATGGTTGGATTATCTTCTGAAAGAATATCAAAATTGATATGTGTATTGCTACAATTATGAAAATCAATATTTTCACCAAGAAGTGCAACACTTGATTTCCCGTCTTCATTGGAGTCATAGCTATCACACATTTCATCAAGAGTTGTTGCTAGACCTTTGTTCCCAGTACGATTAGGACACTCGTTTGCTAAGTGACCAAATCCCTTACACCTAAAGCACTAAGGCATATCCTCATTATTAGTTTCATCAATATCCCTATTTTTAGGAGGAACACAATTATGAGGTTTGGATGATGCCTTAGGCTTATCTCTGGAGAACCGTTTACTTTTCTTCAATAGAAGATCCCTAAATTGTCTTGTGATCATCGAGACTGATTTATCAAGATTTTTATCTGATAAATCTGTCTCAGAGTGATCTCCTTTAGAGATATACACTTTTTTACTTTTATCAAGTAATTTAGTGTCATTTAGTGCTTTGAAAGCAACATCCTTAGATTTGGATGAATGTTCATGATCAAAGATCTTAAGATTTCCAACCAACGTGTTTCTGGAGAGATTAACTAGGTTATTTCCCTCAACGATGGCATGCTTCTTAGCATCTATATAGATGGCAGTGATCTGAGAATTTTCATCACATACTTTTCAGGAATAGTCTTACCCAATGCAAAAGATGCATTAACAATTTCAGACACTTTGTGATTAAACTCATCAAATGTTTCTTCATCTGCCATACAAAGGTTTTCCCAATTGGAACTAAGGTTTTGAAGCCTAGCTTCCTTTTCACTGGTATTTCCTTCAAATACAGTTGCTAAAATATCCCAAGCTTCTTGCGACTTAGTGCAATTAGACACATGGTGCTGAAGATTTGGGATAATTGCATGTATAATTGCATTCAAACCGTCGGATTTTTGCTTTGCAGCAAGAATCTCTGCAGGAGTGTATTCCGCAATATTCTTTGGAACATTTATTGTAGGATCAGAATATCGCCACAACAACACTCATGTGAGATTTATACCGACAACTCTGCGAGTTCTTCAACAACACTTTGTGAGTGTCACAAGATAATTTAAAGAGTGGCGTAATAGTTGACGAATGAAGAAACACGAGAAGAGCATGATTTCCCTGCGTTGGGAACGATGCTTGCGAGAATGGACATTATAACTACTGCGATAATATCGCGGGTCAGACCCGAAATTAAAGGACAACTTAGTTGTCATCCACTATGTAACTATCCTATATAAAGAGACCCAGTAGATTCAGAAAGGGATGATGTATTTTTGAGTGTTGAGAAAGCCTTGAGGAGAGAGAAAATTCAAGAGAGCGGTTGTATTCTTGATTCCTTCCATTTTTTGTAAACATTTCTGAGAATCAAATAATAAAGTGTTGTTTTTAATCTTCAATTATGTGTTAAATACTGTGAATTCTTATCAAGGGTGTAGCGTAGGATTTCCTGCAACTACATTTTGGCGCCCGAAACAGGGATGAATTGATGATTATTTGAAGTAAAAGATAAAAATTGACATTGTGATTGGAAGGAATTTGGAAAAATTAGTGAAAGATCTTACGCAACATCTAACAGATTACTAAGATTAATGGCTAGAATAAGAAGAAACACATCAGAACCACCAACAACCGTAAGGAGGAGTAAAAGACTTGCAGGTGGAGAAACAAATGAAATAGGAGAATCTTCAAGGATAAGAACAAGAAGAAATAGAACAAGGAATGAAGGAGAAAATCAAATTCAACAGTCGAATCAACAAACACCAATACAAGATAGAGTTGTGGATTATGACAGAGTGAGTGTGCATACTTGGCGATCATATTCGATGGAAGAAGCAGAAGATCGACAATTAAGAAATGAAAGGAGAGAAGAAAGAGAGATCAAGGATTGGTTGAAGGATTAATTCATGGAGAAGGCGAAAATGAAACAACAGATGATTTAATACAAAGAATACAGGAGTAAAGGAGGTTAGAGGCGGAAGAACGTGCGAATCTAACAAGACAAAATCATGAGTTCAGAATAGAGAATTTGAGATTCCAAAGAAGGAGATCAAGAAGTACTGCTAGATCAAGTTCAAGATCATTTAGAGAAGAACCAAGGCGAAATTCCCCTATGAGAAATGTTGGAGCAAATATCTGAGAGGAAATGCAAAATCCAAATGAAGAGCAACATCATGGAGAATAAGAGATGATTAATAATCGCTACATTCCACGCGGTGAAACTATGAATGGTAGACGTGATAATAGATATCAAGAGGGTGGAAATAACTAAGATGGTGAAGAAAATCGAGAAGAAGGTAGAAGAATATTACATGGGCGAGAAATCCAAAGAAATCAAAGAATCATTGAGGACGAAATTGAGAGGCATTATGCTGAGCAAGCACGTCTAGCTTGCGAAAGGGAAAGATTAAGAGCATAAGTGGAAGAACAAGAGTTTCAAGAAGCAATACGGCAGAATAATCATGACAATCGAGAAAGGAGACACACACAAAATTGCCATAGCAATAATATCAATGAGGAATATGATTGAATACAAAGGAGAATAGAAAGACAGCGAAGAGAAACGATGAGAAATGAAGAAACTCGCAGAGAAGAAATTGGAAGGCATAATCAGTTGTGAATTCAAGAAGGAGGTGAAGAGGGAAATCATAGAAGAAGGAAAAATAAAGATGCAGATGAAGATACGCAAAATCTCGCAAGACAAGAAATACATGAACGCAGAAGAAGAGAATCTGCACTGAAAAGACCAATTAAGCAAAATTCAGCTGGGAATGAACAAATTTTAAGGGAGTTAGCAGAAATAAGGGGAATATTGAATAACAGAAGAGAAGGAGGCAGAAGGCAACTTGATGAAGCCATTGAAGAAGCTGCGAGAACTCCATTCACTCAAGAAGTAAAATTAGGAGGAATCCCTCCAAAATGCAATTTACCAGCATTAACCAGTATCTTCGATGGGACTACCTGTATTTTTCAACATGTCCAGGCTTATGTTAGGTGTATGCTATAGTGGGAAAACCATGATGTTGTGTTATGCAAATACTTTGCATCTAGTTTTATTGGCGAGGCGTTAAAATAGTTCGAAGGTTTACCTAAAAATATAATAACTTCTTTCAACTATTTGCAAGCTACGTTTCTGGGAGCATATATAAGCAACAATTATTCGCAGCCCGGTATTGAAGATGTATTTGGGTTAAAATAGAGGATTGGCGAGAGTGTAAAACACCTAAACATAATATGGAAGACAATGTGCAGTGAAATGGCAGGAAAAGTGGATGAGAGATACCTCATTTTATCTTTCATTAATTCAATGTTCGCAACCAAACTGCTGTACATACAAATTTTCAGAATCAAAAATACCATCACAATGAATGAGCTAAGATAACTACAAGAAGAATACATTGCTTTGGAGGAGAAAAAAATAAGATGAAATCATATCCAATCGCAAACACCAGCTCAATAGAGGCAAACGAGAGTTTACTTCCTAAAATGATTAACAATGTGGCGAGCACCTCGCAGCCACAACAAGAGAAAGTGGTTATTGAAAACCAGCAGAAGTTTGTAGCCATGGAAAGTAGAGAGAAAAGGAATATGAAAGGGAAAAGATTTATTACAATCGCGGTGGAAATAATAAAATTCAAAGACTTGATCAGCCGCAACAGACTTATGGCGGACAGAGGCAAAATAATTTTAGAGGGCAAGAGAACCATAGAATAATATGGGAATAAATTAAGATGCCACCCCTGAATGCTAGCATAATTTTTTTTTGGGAGGCTATCATTCTGCTGGAAAATATACCATCACCCTGGAATATGGGAAAAGAGCCACATCAAAATAATCGAAATCAATAATTTTGTCCTTATCATCATTTTCATGGTCACTCAATAAATGATTGCAGGAATGTAAAAAGAATAATTTTGAGGATGATTGGTCAGGGAAAGTTAAATCATTTTCTAATAGGACATCCGCAATCTCAGCAGTTACCACCAGCACCAGATATTCGCAGAGTGAATAATGTAAAAGGAGCAGAAACATTTGTGATAGAGGTTGGAGCCAAGGAGAAGAATTTAATTCCATTATACATTCATACAAGACTATCGAGGATTTCCACGACAATATTCTGAGCAGAGTCTTCGCGAGAGACGTAGATAGAAGAGAGATAATGAATATTGTAAGTGTCTCGCCATTAGAGGAATGGCAAAAGCAAACTTTTTCTTTCACAGCGCAAGAAGTACCAGAGCCTGGCGAGATGCATGAAAACTCACTGGTGGTAAGATTAGAAATAAATCCAAAACAAATAGAAGAAGAAGATGAAGAAATTTATGATGGTGAAACTGAGGATTCATAGGCCATTAACAGAGTTCTAATAGATACTGGAAGTTCAGTTGATATCTTATTTTATCATACTTACAGAACCATGGGTGGAAGAGACGAGGATTTGATACCATCAACATATAAGATCTATGGTTTTAACGGTACTGCCAACAAGCCCAAAGGAGAAGTTACAATGCGAATTCCATTAAAGGGGCTATCTTGTAAGATCCTATTCTGTGTTGTGGATATTGAATCACCTTATAATGCCCTAATTGGCCGACCTTGGCTACATGGGATATTAGGTGTGGCGTCAACCTTCCACTAATGTATTAAATTTCCTCATCCTAATGGTGTTGAAGTAATAAAGGGAGACTGGGCTGATGGGAAGAAATGTTATGAAATTGATATGGAATCTTGCGAGGAAAGGGCAGCAAAGAGCATAAAATGGAAACGAAACATCAAGCAAAAACAAAGAGGTGATAAGCTGATGGTTGATACAATAGAGTGGCGAGAGGAGGGAATACTTCGAAATCAACATGAGTTGCAAACTTTAGGTGGCAACCATCTCGCAGATGGAGAGAAAACAACAAAACGCAACAAAATGGGAGAAACAGAAGGTAATAAGTAGAAAGGTAAAATGATAAAATTTAAGAAGTTTATGAATGATTTGTTGAAGAAAATATTTCAAAAAGATATTTTGTTTGAATGAGAGAAATAAAATTGAAAAATTATATAAGAGTTGAAATGCAAATAAAGAGAAGATCAAAAAAAAGAAATTTCATCAGAATTGCAATATTCGCAAGAAACGCGAATAAAATTTTACAGAGACATAAGAATGGGAAGAACCTATATGGCGTATACCCTAGTTCGCGGATACAATTTCGTAAGAGGTAAATGTAAGACCTAAAGTGCGTCATATAAGGGAGAATATCTTTGCGTGACTCAGGGATAAGGTTATACCGCTGCTGGAACCTGAGTCATGAAGATGTTGGGGTTATAGAAAACCTATCCTGGGAGGTACTTTGGATTTCCAACTATATAAGGTTATACCCTGGTTGGACGACCAAGGGTCTCTTCTAAGGAGTGCAGAGTATGACCAAGGCGCCGAGGTACATGGTTGATCCAAGGGTGCCCGGGGCGTACGAAACTACCCTGGCCATCTTTGGAAAGTCTTGACTATGATGCACTCGGCCAGAAGAAAACCCTACTTAGGGTGCATTCTTGTAACTATAATCCATATAGGCATAAAGGACAAAAGGCTGCGAAAACAACTGGTTGTTGTTAAGACCGGATGAGAGGAGCTAGTCTTGTATGGCCGATGTGCCCTCCTTGAAGGGGAAACCAGGGGAAGATAAGGGCGGCACCCTCCAGTAGGGAGCTGATAAGTGTCTTAAGACGGAAATATCATGGGGCTTTACGTTCGCAAGAACATTTAGGCCTGTCATATTGTCGCGTGAAAAATATTCTACAGAGGCAACAAGCCAAGAGAAAAAGTTAAGATGAGATCAATGGGTTTTTACATGAAAGTGTAGAAATGTCATGCGATTTCATTGCAAGACGGCAATGTCATAAAGCTTTGTTCTCGCAAGAGAGCTTAGACTTGTCATATCGTCGCAGAGAAATTGAAAAAATAAGGATAAGGCAAGATCAATGGGTTTTTACATGCAAGTGTAACGACGTCCTGCGATTTTGTCGCAGATACAAAATGTGGCAAAATAAGACCTTTAAATAGGAAGGCATAATAAGACCACAAGAAATAAAAATTGAATGACTGCGATATTGGCGCAGAGATAATGAGACTTGCGATATTATCGCAAAAATAGAGGCAAGAATATTTAAATAGATTTTATTCACAACTAATATCTAAGTTCTACTTAATTTTTCATATTGCAGATGAATAACAAGAGGCAAGTATGGGAATGAACAAAATGATAAAAAATGTATTCATTATCATATGATAAATTTACGTAGAACATTATTATATGATACATCTACACAGATAGTTAAAGATTAATAATCGTACTGATTAACTATATTGCAGAAATGAATTGTTTTATAATTCATACATATAGAAGCAAAAGAAATTTATACATCAAGGAACCTTGCAGTAATATCACAAGAAGAATGAGATGAATGTACAAATATTACAAGGAGATTAAAAAGAGGAAACAAAACTAGTTAGATCCATCATCATCCTCGCCTGATTTTTCTTCTTCATCTTCGCCAAATTCTTCATCCTCACTGTCAGAGATAACAAGGTTTGGAGCATCTGTTGGAACCTCCTCAATGAGGTAAGGGTACAAAGAGTGAGAAATGTTAGATCCATCATCATCCTCGCCAGATTTTTCTTCTTCATCTTCGCCAGATTCTTCAGCCTCACTGTCAGAGATAAAAAGGTTTGGAGTATCTGTTGGAACCTCCTCAATGAGGTAAGGGTACAAAGAGTGAGAAATGTTATGATCATCACAAACACCCTTGACGGAGTCATTGCGAACACCAACAAGGATATTACTAAAATTCGAAGTAGTGATCTTTAATTGTTCCTTCAATCTTGAATATTTTTCATTGCGAGCAGCAAGAGTCTTTGCGAGTTGATTCTTATCAGCTTCAAGTTCTCCAATTCTTTCAGTGTATCTCTTCTCAACTTCTACGAGTATATAATAACAAATTGAAAATTCTGCAAAGATAAGAAGATTAATGACAAGAAATTAATGAGGAAGAACAATTAGCAACCTTCTCTTTCAGAAATCATGTCTTTAATTAAGGCCGCTTGTTCAACATGAAGACTAACATCTACACCTAAGTTAGTTCTGTCATTTTCAAGAATCTTTGCAGCCCATGCAAATTCATCGTTATTATTAATAAGAAGATGGGAACGGATTTGGTTTTCTCTTTCAACAAGAACCTTTTTCTCGCAGATAAGTCTATCTCTTTCAATTTGGACTTCAATAAGGGTTTTAAGAAAATCCGCTAAAGTTTGAGATCCTTGCCTAGAGATGCGATCTTTTTCATCTATAAGGTCACTTTTTTGGGCTCTTAGAATCTTGACCTCTTCTTTAGAGTTAAGATATTGACGTTTGGATGTGTTAGCTGCTTTCAAACTAGATCTGAGGTCAATTGCTAAAAGATGAAATTTGGATCTAAGATCATCTACAGAAAGGGATTTAATCTGTGCATCTGAATAGTTGTCTAAAGATTTATTAAGGTGATTGAGAAGAGTATCATCGTCTATCGGTTTTGGAAAAGAACGAAGGAATACAGCTTCGTCAGAAAGGCCATAAACATCTGCGAAGAAGAAAAATAAGAAAAAAATACAAAGAAATACAAGGTTAAAGAAAAAAAGGAAAGATTTCTTACCATAAAGTTGATCATTTGCAGCTTGGAGGCTTGCGACTTTTTCTCGTGAGAAAGAAAGATCAGTTTCCAACTGCTTAATCTTTTCTTGAAGGTCAGCTGACCCAGATTCCAATTGCCCGCGAAGACTAGCGGACTCAGATTCCAAATCCACATTCTTCTTGCGAAGAACGGCATTCTTCTTGCGAAAAGATGCGCGCCTCCTCTCCAAGTCTGAGGCAACAGCAAAGGAAGATTTTCCAGTCTGCGAGGGAACAATGTAAATTAAAGCTTGGTGAGGAAATAAATACAAAAATATAGTAAAGAAATGAAAACGTACCAGAATACCAAGAGAATTTAAGAGACTGGGAGATATTAATCTAGAGATTCCTTGGAGGGAATCATTATCAACCAGTATGGGAGCATTGCAGATCTTGGCAAGAGCCTGGGATACCCCATTAAGAGCTTCATTTCCATAATCATTTGCGATACCATGAATAATATCGCCAAAAATGTTAGATAGTTGGGCCATGGAAGAATCAGATTGAGAAGACTCAATTGCAGAAGGGATATCAACATCAAAATCATCATCATTGTTGTCATTATCAGAATCATCACTTGAATTTTCTGGATTAGGTTGAGGAGTTAAAGAAGAAGAGAATTGGGTTTTTCTTTTCTTTAAGGGAGGAGCACCAGATTTCTCTCTGCGAAGAGCAGTAGACTTCTCTTTGAGAGGGGCAGTAGATTTCCCCTTGCGACCAACTGTGGATTTCTCTTTAGTTCCCGCAGGCTTCACAGTCTCTCCTTCCTCAATTTCCTGCGAACACAGATAAAGATAAGAAATAGAGGCAACAACATATTGTAAAGAGTTATAAAGAAATATTTCTTACTTCATCTGTGAGAGATTTGAGAGATAAGTAAGTAGCAGGTTTCCCTAGCATATCGTAGCTGGCTTTCAACCTTTTAATCTGATAAAAAGGAAATAGTCAGCGAGAATCTAAAGACATGAAGAAAATAATAATGGTAGTTTATTATGCAAAAAATTAAGAAAACATACTTCTTTATTTCTCTCAGGCCAGTTAAATACCCACAACTGGTATTCTGTGAGATTCGCAGGTAAAGCATGGGTACCAGAGATATATGAACCCTCTAAAAGTATAGGGAAGATATACCATTCGTCATCGCTAGAATGACGCGGACCTTGATTAGTACCAGTATGTCAGTCGATGTCCAACATAAGAATTTTGTCTTTCGCAATATCATCTTTCTTTTGCAAGCGGACACCCCAGAAAGTGCTATCCCTCTTCATGGGGATTATGTCATAGTTTATGAAGAAATTATCTACAATATACATTGCGGGAATAATTGGAACATCTTTGAATTTAGGATTCTTCGCAGTATCAGGGTAGCGAGTTTCTTTATTAGCACCGCGAGTAGCATACTCCACCAGCAGACAGATGCAATCCCCACCTAGTTGACCAAAGGAAGTTCAGGATTGTAAAGAGGAATAGGAATACCAGCTTCAAGTTGACCTAGCGAGACTATAATCTTCTCGCGAGAACTTGGATAATCTGAAAATAGTTTAACGAAAAGTTCATATTTAGGGTTTTGATCAGGGAAGGTGGATAAAGAAAAACCTTGATCCTTAAGCTTCTTCTGCATTTCCTCAAAGGCGATTATGTATTTACGACCAGCGGGAGCCATTTTTAATAAAGTAAGTATGGGAATGAAGAAAAGTATAGAAGACTGAAGGAAAAGATACAACAGTAACAGATGCGGAATTTACGGAAGAACAACAAAATTGTAGAGAAATTTCCGAGAGATAGAAAGAAGAAAGTAAAAAGAGAGAAAGAAAAGAATGAAAGAAGTATTTATATAAGAAGAAAGTTCTCGAGAAGATGAATGTATTTAATGCGAGGAGAAAACGTGAACGATTGGAATGCAGCGGTTGAAAGGGACGTGTCAGAAGTTTAATGGAAGAAAAGACATGTGTAATAAATCTGGCAATAGATGCAGAAGTGTGTCAGAAGAGTATAAAGTGAAGAGATGAACAACTGCGGAATTTTGATTCTCATGATATTTTCCCCCTCGCAGAAAAGACATGAGAAGAGGCAAGATGTAGGATCAGAATATCGCCACAACAACACTCCTGTGAGATTTACAGCGACAACTCTGCGAGTTCTTCAACAACACTTTGCGAGTATTA
Organism: Papaver bracteatum; assembly: GCA_023529315.1. Lineage (NCBI taxonomy): Eukaryota > Viridiplantae > Streptophyta > Magnoliopsida > Ranunculales > Papaveraceae > Papaver > Papaver bracteatum. The sequence goes on along the minus strand of JAJJWX010002349.1, from coordinate 2,177,688 downwards.
CAAGATAATTTAAAGAGTGATGTAATAGCTGACGAATGAAGAAACATGAGAAGAGCATGATTGCCCTACGATGGGAACGACACTTGTGAGAATGGAAATTATAACTGTAGTTGCAGGAATTCCCACACTACACCCTTGTTAAGATTCTATAGAAATCTATTGGAAATCAATTAAACTTCAAAGATTTAAATGACACTTTACTATTCAAATCTCAAAAATGTTTACATAATTGGAAGAAATCAAGATTACAAATATTCTCTTGAAATTTCTCTCTCCTCAAGTCTCTTTCAACTCTCAAAAATACATCCTACTTTTCTGGATCTATCGAGCCCTTTATATAGGGATTTACATAATGGATGACAGCTAAGTTTTCCTCCTATTTCGTATTTATTCTGCGATCTCATCGCGATCGCTACAATATTCTCTATCGCAAGAATGATTATCATCGCAGGATTAACATATTCTTCTTTTATTTCTTCCATAGTCAGTTTCTTTTGGATATTCTGTGACGCTCGTGAAACGTTGTTAAAGAATTGGAAGTGACGCTCGCAGAAACGTTGTTAATATCGCAGGAATAACGTTGTAGCGATATATTGGTCCTACATCTTGCCTCTTCTCATGTCTTTTCTGCGAAGAAGAGAAGATCATGAGAACTTTTTAAAATGCCATAACTTCTTATCTTTTCAGACTTCTCCGTTCTGACACGTTTCTATGTCCTTCGCCAGCTGTTTTCACGAATTCTTTCTTCCAATAAATTTTTGACACGTCTCCTCTAACCGCTGCGATCTGACCACCCACGTCTTTTCTTTGCATTAATTTCCTTCATTTACTTCGAGAAATTTCTTCTTCTATAAATACTCTTCTCATTCCTTTCCTTTTTCTCTTTTACTTTCTTCTTCTTTCTCTCCATACCCTCTCTGCAAATTTTAATGTTCTTCCGCGAATTGCGCTTCTGTTACTGCTGTAATTTCTTTCTTCTTTTCAACCTTTTATTTCATTCCCATACTCAAAAATGGTTGTTGCTGGTACTAAAAACTTGAAGGCCTTTAATGAGATGCACGAGAAACTCAAAATTAAAAGTTTTAAGTTGTCTTTAATTCCAGATCAGGATTCTAGATCCGAACTTTCTCTTAAATTATTTACTGATGATCAATGTTCTCGCGAAAAAATCATAGTATCGCTAGGCCAACTTGAAGCTGGTCTTCCCCTTCCTCTCTATGACCCAGAACTCCCATTATTCTACCAAATAATATCTGACGAGAGGTTCTCGCGAGCAATATATCAATTAGGTGGAGATTGCATTAGATTGCTACTTGAATATGCTTCTCGTGGTGCTGGTAAAGGATCACGCTATTCTGAAGATGCTCAAAATCCTCTTTAAAAACATATTCCAATTAACCCTGCATATTATACTGTATAAAACTTTTTCAAAAATTACAAGATACTCCCTATGAAGAAGGATAGCACCTGCTGGGGTGTTCGCCTGAAGAAACTCGCTGTCGAAGAAGCTCTCATGCTAGATATTGACTTTCATATGAAAACCAATCATGGCCCTCGCCATTCTAGCGATGAAAATTAGTTTATTTTTTCGTTGTGTCTCGAAGGTCCTTATATTTCTGGTTCTCGCGAACTTCCCGCAAATCTTTCAGAATATCAACCTTGGGTCTTTAATTAGCCTGAACGAGCTAAAGAGGTATAATCTCTCTGATATTTTCTATAATTATGATCCTTTATTCTCCTTCCGTTTTCACATTCTCGTTATCGCTAAATGACTTCTATCTTTTCCAGATTGACAGGATGAAACTCAGTTATAAAAAATTTAGGAAGCCCATCACTTTCTTAGCTCTCAAATCCTTCACGGATGAAGTAAGAAATATCTTCTCGTAAGTTTTAACAATATATTGTTGCCCCTATTTCTTATCTTCATCTGTGCTCGCAGGAAATCAAATAACTAGAGCCAATAAAAACCGTGAGAACTAAAGAGAAATCTTTAAATGACAAATCAGTTGTTCCTCCCAAAGGGAAGTCTTCTTCGCCTCGCGGTGGAGAATCTGGCGATCAAGATAAATCTATTGTTCATCCCAAAGGGAAACTTTCTTCTCCTCGTGGTGAAGAATCTGGCGATCCTCCTTTGAAGAAAAGGAAAACCCATCCCTCTTCTTCTTCAACTCCTCAACCCATTCCAGAAAATCCGAGTGTTGAATTTGATAAGGATAATGATGATGAAGATTTTAACAATAATAATTCTGGATTCCCTTCTATAAAGAACTCTTCTTCATATGATTCTTCAATGACCCATTTATCTAGAATTTTTGGCGATATTTCCCACAATATAACTTGTAATGATGAGGATGAAGTTATTAACAAGACATCCCAAGCTCTCGCTAAAGTTTGTGATTCCCCTATTCTGGCGGATAATGATTCTCTCCAAGGAATCTCAAGATCGCTGACTCCCAGTCTCTTGAATTCTCTTGGTACCCTGGTATGTTTTATTTCTTCAATTTGTTTATGTATTTACTCCATCGCTAGATTCTTAATTTATATTATTCTCTCGCAGGTTGGAAGAGCTTCCTTTGATGTTGCTTCTAATTTAGATAAGAGACGCGCCAACTATGAAAAAAAGGCTGCTAAATTTCGCCAGGATAAAGAAAAATTAGAATCTGAAGTTGCTGAGCTTTATAAGAAGAATAAACAATTGGAGGCTGAAGCTTCAGTTGATAAACAAAAGATCTCTGATCTTGACAAAGCTAACCAGCAACTCTATGGTATTACTTATTTCCCTTTTTCTTTTAATTCTCCTTATTCTATCACGGCTTATTCAAGCACCCACTTTTAACTTGCAGATATTTATGGTCTCACTGACGAGGCTACATTCTTTCAATCTTTCCCTGAACCTATAGATGATAATACTCTTCTTGCTAGCCTTAATAACTCTTTAAGTAACTTCTCATATAATAAGATTGAATCCCTTTCCATAGATGAACTAAAATCCAAACTTAATCTCTTAAAAATTGAAAACAGATTCAATTTAGGTTTGACCAACAAATATAAGCGCCTTCATCTTGATTCAAAGAAAGAAAGAAATAGATTAAGAAAAAGGAATAGTGATGTTAATCTCTTAAATATTGAAAACAGATTCAATTTAGGTTTGACCAACAAATATAAGCGTCTTCATCTTGATTCAAAGAAAGAAAAAAATAGATTAAGAAAAAGGAATAGTGATGTTATTGACGAGAAGGATCTTGTTGTTAAAAATGGTTCCAAGACTCTAGATGACTTCCATAAGACTCTTCTTAACATTCAAATGGAAAGAGATAAGCTTGTCCGCGAGAATGAAGATCTTATTGCGTGGGAAACTCAAGTTCGATCTCGTCTTCTTATAAATAGCGATGATGAGTTTTCTTGGGCTGCGAAGATTCTTGATAATGCCAGGAATGATTTAGGTGTAAATGTTATCCTTCAAGTTGAACATGCGGCTTTAATTAGGGATATGGTTTCTGAAAGATAAGGTTGTTAGCTGTTCTTCCTCTCGCTATTTTCTTATTTTCATTATTCTTCTCTACAAAATTTCTAACTTGTTGTCATATTCTTGCAGGAGCTGAAAAAATATATCTTGACAGAATTGAGGAACTTGAAAATGAGAAGAATCAGCTCGCGAATACCCTTGCAGCTCGCAATAATAAATATTCATGATTAAAGGAGCAGTTTGACATTACTACCACGAATTTCAATAGATCTCTCATTATTGTTCGTAATGATTCTCTTAGGTTGGTTTGCAGTGATCATGGAATTTCCCCTTCTATATATTCTGATCTTGCAAAGGAAATCCCCGCAAAAATCCCAAGTCTTGACATTTATGACAGCGAGGCTGAGGATTCTGATGAGGATGAAGATAATAATAATAATGACGAAGGAAAAAAGTCTAGTGGAGAAGAAGAATCTGATAAGAATGAAGATAGCGATGATGAAATGGAGAAATCTGGCGATGAAGAGAAATCTGACAAAGAGGATGGCGATGAATCTAGCTAGTTCTTCTTCTTCCCTATATCTTCTTTGTATATTTATTTTCTTCTTTCTGTAATATTGCTGCGAGTTTCTCCAATTCTGTAAATTTCTTTTGCTTCTATCTGTATGAATTTAGAAAACAATTCTTTTTCTGAAAATTAATCAATCAATATAATTATTATCCATTAAGTATCTATGTAAATTTATCATTTAACAATCTCTATGCAATTTTTATATGGTGGATGAATAATAATTTCATCGCTCTTATGCATTCCCATACATGCCTCTATTATTCATCTACAATATGAAAAAAAAATTGAGTAGAGATTAGATATTAGCTTTAAATAAAATTTTCTTTGATATTTGCGATGTTATCGCTAACAATAACTGCGAGTATTATCGCAGTAATCTTGTGGTCTTATTATGCCTTCCTAATTAAAGGTCTTACTGTGCCACACCTTTTTCTTTTTGCGACAAAATCGCAGGACGTCTTTACATTTGCATGTATTGACCCATTGATCTTGCCTTATCTTTCTTCTTTGATTGTATTGCGATAATATGACAAGTCTAAGCTCTCTCGCGAGATCAAAGCCTCGTGACATTGCCGTCTTGCGATGAAATCGAAGGACATCTTTACACTTTCATGTAAAAACCTATTGATCTCATCTTAACTTTTGGCTTGTTGCCTCTGTATAATTTAAGTCACGCGATAATATGACATGCCTAAATGTTCTTGTGATCATAAAGCCCCATGAAATTGCCATCTTAAGACACTTATCATCTCCCTAATGGAGGGTGCCGCCCTTATCTTCCCCCTGGTTGCCCATTCAAGGAGGGAACATCGGCCATACAAGACTAGCTCCTCCCATCCAGATTTACCAACAACCAGATGTTTTCGCAGCCTCTTGTCCTTTATGCCTATATGGCTTATAGTTACAAGACTGCACCCTAAGTGGGGTTTTCTTCAGGCCAAGTGCATCGTGGCCAAGACTTACCAAGAATGGCAAGGGAGTTTCGTACGCCCTTGGCACCCTTGGCTCAACCGTGTACCTCGGAACCTTGGTCATACTTTGCACTTCTTGGAAGAGATTCTCGGTCGTCTAACCAGGGTATAACCATATATAGTTGGAAATCCAAGATCTCTCTCCCGGATAGGTTTTCTTTAACCCCAACATCTGCATGAATCAGGATCTAGCAGCGGTATAACCTTACCCCTGAATCATGTCAAGAGATACCCCCTCCTATGACGCGCTATTAGGTCTTACATTTTCCACTTGCGAAATTTTATTCGCGAACACGCCATAAAGGTTCGTCCCATTCTTTAATCTCTGCGAAATTTTATTCGCGCTTCTTGCGAGTATTGTAACTCTGATAGAATTTCATAACTTTGATCTTCTTTCTTTTTGTAAAATCTTGCGATTATTTCAAGTAGAATATTCTGTTCAATTACATATTCTTTAGACAAATCATTTATAGAGTTCTCTAAAGTTCATCATTTTACCTCTCTACTTACTATTTTCTGATTCTGCTTTTCTGCTACGTTTTACTGTTGTTTCTTTTTCTGCGAGACGCTCGCCATTAGCTTTCACATCCTCTTTCCGCTCTATTGTATCAATCATTAACCTTTCACATCTCTGTTGTTGTTTGATTTTGTACTTCCAATTGCAATTTTTTTCAGCTCTTTCTTCGCAAGACTTCATATCGATTTCATAACATTTCTTGCTTTCTCCCCAATCTCCTTTAATAACTCCAACACCTTTAGGATAAGGAAATTTGATACACTGGTGATAAGTAGATGCTACACCCAATATCCCGTGTAACCAAGGTCATCCTATCAAAGCATTGTAAGGTGATTCGATGTCCATAACACAAAATATGATTTTTGAAGATATTCCTTTTAACGGTATTTGCATTTCAATTTCCCATTTGGTTTGTTAGCTGTACCGTTAAATCCATAGATTTTATATGTTGATGGTATCAAATCTTCATATCTTCCACCCATGGTTCTATAGGTATGATAGAATAAGATATCAACTGAACTCCCGATGTCTATTAAGACTCTGTTGATGGCACAAGAGTCTTCAATTTTACCATCATTTTCTTCATCTTCTTCTTGCATTTGCTTTGGATTACCTCTAATCGTACCACCAATGGGTTGTCATGTTGCTCGCCAAGCTCTGGTACATCTTGCGCGGTGAAAGATCGAGTTTGTTTCTTCCATTCTTCTAATGGTGAGGCTCTCGCTATATTCATTATCTCTCTTCCATCTGTATTTATCGCGAAGACTCTACTTAAAACATTATCATGAAAATCTTCCACAGTTCTGTATGAATGCACAATGGAGTTACAAAACAAATTCTTTGCTTTAGCCCCCACTTCTATCACGAATGTTTCTGCTCCTTTTACAGCATTCACTCTGCGAGTTTCTGGTGCTGGCGGTAATTGATGAGGTTGTGGATGTCCTACTAGAAAGTGATTTAACTTCCCCTGATCAATCATCCTCAAAATTATCCTCTTTACATTCCTACAATCATTTATTGAATGGCCATGAAAGTGATGGTAAGGACAAAATTCTTGACTTCGATTGCTTGGATGTGGTTCTTTTCCCATGTTCCATGGTGATGGTATATTTTCCATCAGAATGATAGCTTCCCAAATTTTTTCTATACTAGCATTAAGAGGTGGCATCTTAATTTCTTCCCATATTATCTTTTGATTTCCTTGCCCTCTAAAGTTATTCTGCCTTTGTCCGCCATAAGTTTCTTGCGGTTGATCAAGTCTTTGAATCTTATTATTTCCACCGCGATTGTAATAATTCTTCTCCCTTTCATATTCTTCTTGATCTCGACTGCCCATCGCTACCAATTTTTGTTGGTTATCAATTACTACTTTCTCTTGTTGTGCCTGCGAGGTGCTCACCACATTATTTATCATTTTAGGGAGAAAACTTCCACTTTCCTCTAGCGAGATGGTGTTCGCGATTGGGTATGATTTCATCTCATTTTGTTTCTCCTCCAAAACAATGTATTCTTCTTGTAACTCTCGCAATTCTGTCATGGTGATTGTATTTTTGATTCTGAAAATTTGAATGTACAGCAGATTAGTCGCGAACATTGCATTAATGAAGGATAAAATCAGGTATCTTTCATATACTCTTCCAGCCATCTCGCTGCACATTGATTTCCACCTTATGGTTAAGTGCTTCAGACTCTCGCCAACTCTCTGTTTTAACCCAAACACATCTTCAATACCTGGCCGCGATGAATTGTTGCTAATATACGCTCCTAAAAATGTAGCTTGTAAATGATCAAAAGAAATTATGGTATTTTTTGGTAATCCCTCGAACTATTTCAACGCCTCGCCAGTTAAGCTGGATGCAAAATATTTGCATAGCACAGCATCATGATTCTCCCACTGTAGCATACATCTAACATAAGCTTTGACATGTTGAACATCATAAGTAGTTCCATCAAAAATGCTGGTTAATGCTGGTAAATTGCATTTTGGAGGTATCCCTCTTAACTGTACTTCTTCAGTAAATGAAGTTCTCGCAGCTTCTTCAATAGCTTCATCAAGTTGCCTTCTACCTCCTTCTCTTCTATTGTTTATCATTCCTCGCATTTCTGCTAATTCTCTCAATATTTGCTCATTCTCAGCTGAGTTTTGTTCCATTGGAGTCTTTAATGTTGTTTCCCTTCTTCTGCGTTCTTGCATTTCTTGTCTTGCGAGATTTTGTGTATCTTCTTCTTCATCATCATCTCGTCTTTCTCTGCGATTTTCTCTTTCATCTTCCTCTTGATATCGTAACTGCCTATCTTCTTCTCTGCGGCTTTCTTCATTTCTCCTCATTTCTCTTCGTTGTCTCTCTATTCTCCTCTGTATCCTATCATACTCCTCCAGAATATTACCATTGTAGCGATTTTGCGTACGTCTCCTTTCTCGATTTTCATGATTATTTTGTCGCACTGCTTCTCGAAATTCATGTTCTTCTATTTCTGCCCTTAATCTTTCATTCTCGCGGGCTAGACGTGCTTGTTCAGCGTAATGTCTCTCAATTTCTTCTTCAATCATTCTTTGATTTCTTTGATTCTCTCGCCCATGTAATATCCTTCTACCTTCTTCTAAATTTTCTTCTTCAATTTGGTTGTTTCTTCCTGATAAGCACGTAAGTGCACCATTTTATACCCATATTTATATTAGTTATGTCTCAATTTTATCACTAATAATCTTCTTTGTATGTGTTTTTGTCGAATAAGCTCTTATGGAGAAAGTTGCTCGAAAAGTGGTTTTTGTACCCTGGAGGAAACATGTTATTCGGATTCTCAATGTCGGTTAAGGGGCACCTCAATTACTAAGGGGTGTCTAATTGCTAAGGGGCACCTTCTTTGTTATTTGGAACCTGTGGTTATTCGCACCCCATGAATTGCTGTTTATACCCAAATTACTAAAGGGACTCCAGTTCAGGATATGGGGCACCTCATCTTCAACCTTTTGAAATACGTTTTTGGCGGGAAAATGGGTTTTGAAGCACCATAATTAGGGTTCGATATTTGGATGAGTTTTAGTGAGATTCAAGAGCTGAAATTAAATGGGTTTGTTCTAATTGACCTAACAGGAGTGGTAATGGCTTCCGTTTCGATTGGAATTGGCTAGAGTGATGGATTTAAAGTAAACCATTTCGGGAAAATTAGGGTTCGACTCTTGAAGAATTTCAGTGAGATTCAATCACTGAATTTGGTTGGAATGAGCTTAATGGAGTGAAACAAGTCTGGTAAGGTCCTTGGAATCGATTAAATTTGGCAGGGATCATAGAGGTTGAAGCAACACAGTGAGAAGTCTCGGAGTTGCCTCGATATTTTCTGGAAGAGTTTTGGGTGCGACTCAATGACAGATTAGTAATGGTTTTGGCCTGTTTCGATGAAACAGGCTTGGTAATGGAAATTGATTCGAAGAAGTTGAGTTATCCACTAAGTTTTGGTAAAACAAGGAGGTGAGAAGAACACGAGTTATTCGTAGGTTGATTTGCTGAAGTGACGTGGAAATTTCGGCCTGGCAAGAGTTTGACTCAACCAAGGGATGTGTAGAAACGTGCTGAGATGCAGAAGATGCGTGATTAAGAAATAAAGGGAAGATATTTCCCATATCTGGAAAGAAAATAAAGAAAATATTCTCAAATAATATTGAGTTACTGTGAAGATTTTTGGGAAGTTAATGTGGAGATTTGGATGCTGTCGGGTATAAAAAGGATTGTATGGGTCACATAAAGGATATCGAGAGTAGGGGGACAAAAATCAAGAGTTGCAGAGCAACTTCTCTGCTGCTGCAGAGAAGAAGAAGAAGAAGAAGAAGAAGAACAGACTACACTTGTAGTATGTCATTTTAAACTGTCATAGTTCTTTCCCATGAACGACTGTTTTCTGCGACAGAGTAAAACATTTGTTTTCTGTAACAGCAACACTAGCAACAGTTTTGGAATTTCATTGTAACGGTGGGCTTTGTAACACCGGGAAAGTGTTGCAAACACGTTGTATTATTAGTTTTCTTTAATAAAAACACCATTTGAGCCATAAATTATATTTTTGAGTGTGTTTTTATCATGAGAAGCTAGACCCCTACACTAGGTCGACGGAGGAAGCCGAATTTTATACATGGGTGAATTTGTTTTATTTTCTATATGACTTTTGCACTTGTTTTGAATTGATTTATGATTCGATTAAATTAGTTGTGATTCAATTAGATAGGTTATGCTTTGTTTAGATAATCTATGCTTAGGGGATACAATTAATATTTTGAGGATCTACTCTGGCAAAAAAATAAGAGTCGGTGTTGTTTTGTTTAATGAGCTTAAATTGTTGAAAATAAGTAAATTGAACCCTATGTTATGAATGCGGTGAACTCCTAAACCCAATGACTCTCTCTTTTATTATTTTCGTTAAACCTTTTAATTTAATCTTAACAACTTCCGAGAGAACGAATCTTAATTACCACTACGAAAATTCTGAAAAACTTTTAATCATTTTGGCGCCGTTGCCGGGGATTTGTTTTTAGATTATTAATTTTTAGGTTTATTTTTATTTTGTACAATATTTTCTTTCTTTTTTTAGTTTTTTTTTTTCCTTTTTATGCGTTTCTTTTTCTATTTCTTTTCAGGATGATGAATTCTTTTGAGGAGACGTCGTCTACGATGACGCTGGCGGAATATATGCGCAAAAAATTCAAATCATCAGGCAACTTCATCAGAGATGACGCTTGGTGAATATATGCATAGGCAACGGTATGGAGTTTCTGCTCCACATGAGGTATGTGAAGAATCTCCGTTAGAGATTTATGAGAAGTATTATAAACACACACCACTTAGTTTGGAACAAAGACTGAGAATATTGGAATGCCAAAAATTATTTAATGACGACGATGATGAATCTGATAGTGACTCTTTGTCCCAGACTGAACATATATATGACCCTGTGGATGATTGTGTGGAGGATTCGCCTAATTCCACATATGAATCTACCTCACAAGATCATTCACCCGACTTAGCGGTTGTTTCTAGACCCCTAGACTTCCAAAAGTTGCCTAATTTAGGGTTAGAATTGTGTGCTTCTAAAATTTTATTGGAATACTTTTCATCTAAATACCCGGAGGACTTTCTTATTCCTGATATCGTGCATGAATCAATTAATATTTCCCCAGTTTCAATAGAATCCCCATACTTTGTTCTTTACGCACTTCCATGTGCAGTAAAAACTTGGTTTAGGGGTAAATTTTGTTTTCTGACAGTTTCAATGTCCCATTTTTTCCATAAAATAATTGTGAAGCTGTCATTTGTAAATATTGTATTTTGGGTCGATCCCCAAGTTTTCAGGTTATTAGTTTACGGGGATATTTTATGTACATTCCAGTAGGTATAATTAATTATTTTTTTATTCATTTTTGTTTATTTTTATTTTTATTTTTATTTCCCATCTTAATTTTTACGTTGGATGACTCAATTACATTGAGGACAATGTAATATTTAAGTGTGGGGGAGTGGTTAACGTTTTATTTTTCTGTTTCAGGAATTTTCTTGCTTATCATGACCAGCTGTGTAGCAGATCTCTCTAAAACAAAATTATTATGACCAGCTGTGTAGCGGGTCTAAAAAAAAAAAAAAAAAAAAAATTGCATGATATAACCAGCTGTTGAGCGGGTCTAATTTATTTTTTTTATTTTTGCATTATATGACCAGCTGTGTAGCGGGTCTAAATAAAAAAAAAAAAATTTGCATTTGCATTTAATGACCAGCTGTGTAGCGGGTCTTTTCTTTTTTTTCTTGTATGTTATGACCAGCTGTGGAGCGGGTCTCTAAAAAGAAAAAATTATGTCTTGTGTACGTGGCAATTGTCATGACCAGCTGTGTAGCGGGTCTAAGTCTCTTTTTATTTGACCAGCTGTGTAGCGGGTCAATTTTCTTGTTTTGCTCGGTACTAGCAAAATATAAGTGTGTGGGTGTTGATAAGCACGTAAGTGCACCATTTTATACCCATATTTATATTAGCTAGGTCTCAATTTTATCACTAATAATCTTCTTTGTATGTGTTTTTGTCGAATAAGCTCTTATGGAGAAAGTTGCTCGAAAAGTGGTTTTTGTACCCTGGAGGAAACATGTTATTCGGATTCTCAATGTCGGTTAAGGGGCACCTTCTTTGTTATTTGGAACCTGTGGTTATTCGCACCCCAGGAATTGTTGTTTATACCCAAATTACTAAAGGAACTCCAGTTCAGGATATGGGGCACCTCATCTTCAACCTTTGGAAATACGTTTTTGGCGGGAAAATGGGTTTTGAAGCACCAGAATTAGGGTTCAATATTTGGATGAGTTTAAGTGAGATTCAAGAGCTGAAATTAAATGGGTTTGTTCTAATTGACCTAACAGGAGTGGTAATGGCTTCCGTTTCGATTGGAATTGGCTAGAGTGATGGATTTAAAGTAAACCATTTCGGGAAAATTAGGGTTCGACTCTTGAAGAATTTCAGTGAGATTCAATCACTGAATTTGGTTGGAATGAGCTTAATGGAGTGAAACAAGTCTGGTAAGGTCCTTGGAATCGATTAAATTTGGCAGGGATCGTAGAGGTTGAAGCAACACAGTGAGAAGTCTCGGAGTTGCCTCGATATTTTCTGGAAGAGTTTTGGGTGCGACTCAATGACAGATTAGTAATGGTTTCGGCCTGTTTCGATGAAACAGGCTTGGTAATGGAAATTGATTCGAAGAAGTTGAGTTATCCACTAAGTTTTGGTAAAACAAGGAGGTGAGAAGAACACGAGTTATTCGTAGGTTGATTTGCTGAAGTGACGTGGAAATTTCGGCCTGGCAAGAGTTTGACTCAACCAAGGGATGTGTAGAAACGTGCTGAGATGCAGAAGATGCGTGATTAAGAAATAAAGGGAAGATATTTCCCATATCTGGAAAGAAAATAAAGAAAATATTCTCAAATAATATTGAGTTACTGTGAAGATTTTTGGGAAGTTAATGTGGAGATTTGGATGCTGTCGGGTATAAAAAGGATTGTATGGGTCACATAAAGGATATCAAGAGTAGGGGGACAAAAATCAAGAGTTGCAGAGCAACTTCTCTGCTGCTACAGAGAAGAAGAAGAAGAAGAACAGACTACACTTGTAGTATGTCGTTTTAAACTGTCATAGTTCTTTCCCATGAACGATTGTTTCTCATGACGAGTAAAACATTTGTTTTCTGTAATGTAAAGAACACTAGCAACAGTTTTGGAATTTCATTGTAACGGTGGGCTTTGTAACACCGGGAAAGCGTTGCAAACACGTTGTATTATTAGTTTTCTTTAATAAAAACACCATTTGAGCCATAAATTATATTTTTGAGTGTGTTTTTATCATGAGAAGCTAGACCCCTACACTAGGTCGACGGAGGAAGCCGAATTTTATACATGGGTGAATTTGTTTTATTTTCTATATGACTTTTGCACTTGTTTTGAATTGATTTATGATTCGATTAAATTAGTTGTGATTCAATTAGATAGGTTATGCTTTGTTTAGATAATCTATGCTTAGGGGATACAATTAATATTTTGAGGATCTACTCTGGAAAAAAAATAAGTGTCGGTGTTGTTTTGTTTAATGAGCTTAAATTGTTGAGAATAAGTAAATTGTACCCTATGTTATGAATGCGGTGAACTCCTAAACCCAGTGACTCTATCTTTTATTATTTTGGTTAAACCTTTTAATTTAATCTTAACAACTTCCGAGAAAACGAATCTTAATTACTACTACGAAAATTCAGAAAAACTGTTAATCATTTTGGCGCCGTTGCCGGGGATTTGTTTTTAGATTATTAATTTTTAGGTTTATTTTTATTTTGTACAGTATTTTTTTTTCTTTTTATCCGTTTCGTTTTCTATTTCTTTTCAGGATGATGACTTTTTTTGAGGAGACGTCGTCTACGATGACGCTGGCGGAATATATGCGCAGAAATTCAAATCATCAGGCAACTTCATTAGAGATGACGCTTGGTGAATATATGCATAGGCAACGGTATGGAGTTTCTGCCCCACATGAGGTACGTGAAGAATCTCCGTTAGAGATTTATGAGAAGTATTATAAACACACACCACTTAGTTTGGAACAAAGACTGAGAATATTGGAATGCCAAAAATTATTTAATGACGACGATGATGAATCTGATAGTGACTCTTTGTCCCAGACTGAACATATATATGACCCTGTGGATGATTGTGTGGGGGATTCGCCTAATTCCATAGATGAATCTACCTCACAAGATCATTCACCCGACTTAGCGGTTGTTTCTAGGCCCCTAGACTTCCAAAAGTTGCCTAATTTAGGGTTAGAATTGTGTGCTTCTAAAATTTTATTGGAATACTTTTCATGTAAATACCCGGAGGACTTGCCTATTCCTGATATCGTGCATGAATCAATTAATATTTCCCCAGTTTCAATAGAATCCCCATACTTTGTTCTTTACGCACTTCCATGTGCAGTAAAAACTTGGTTTAGGGGTAAATTTTGTTTTCTGACAGTTTCAATGTCCCATTTTTTCCATAAAATAATTGTGAAGCTGTCATTTGTAAATATTGTATTTTGGGTCGATCCCCAAGTTTTCAGGTTATTAGTTTACGGGGATATTTTATGTACATTCCAGTAGGTATAATTAATTATTTTTTTATTCATTTTTGTTTATTTTTATTTTTATTTTTATTTCCCATCTTAATTTTTACGTTGGATGACTCAATTACAATGAGTACAATGTAATATTTAAGTGTGGGGGAGTGGTTAACGTTTTATTTTTCTGTTTCAGGAATTTTTTTGCTTATCATGACCAGCTGTGTAGCGGGTCTCTCTAAAAAAAATTATATTGGCCAATTGTGTAGCGGGTCTAAAATAAAAATAAAAAAAATTGCATGATATGACCAGCTGTTGAGCGGGTTTAATTTATTTTATTTTATTTTTGCATTATATGACCAGCTGTGTAGCGGGTCTAAATAAAAAAAAATGCATTTGCATTGCATTTTATGACCAGCTGTGTAGCGGGTCTTTTTTTTTTCTTGTATGTTATGACCAGCTGTGGAGCGGGTCTCTAAAAATAAAAAATTGTGTGTCTTGTGTACGTGGCAATTGTCATGACCAGCTGTGTAGCGGGTCTAAGTCTCTTTTTATTTGACCAGCTGTGTAGCGGGTCAATTTTCTTGTTTTGCTCGGGACTAGCAAAATATAAGTGTGGGGGTGTTGATAAGCACGTAAGTGCACCATTTTATACCCATATTTATATTAGCTAGGTCTCAATTTTATCACTAATAATCTTCTTTGTATGTGTTTTTGTCGAATAAGCTCTTATGGAGAAAGTTGCTCGAAAAGTGGTTTTTGTACCCTGGAGGAAACATGTTATTCGGATTCTCAATGTCGGTTAAGGGGCACCTTCTTTGTTATTTGGAACCTGTGGTTATTCGCACCCCAGGAATTGCTGTTTATACCCAAATTACTAAAGGGACTCCAGTTCAGGATATGGGGCACCTCATCTTCAACCTTTTGAAATACGTTTTTGGCGGGAAAATGGGTTTTGAAGCACCATAATTAGGGTTTGATATTTGGATGAGTTTTAGTGAGATTCAAGAGCTGAAATTAAATGGGTTTGTTCTAATTGACCTAACAAGAGTGGTAATGGCTTCCGTTTCGATTGGAATTGGCTAGAGTGATGGATTTAAAGTAAACCATTTCGGGAAAATTAGGGTTCGACTCTTGAAGAATTTCAGTGAGATTCAATCACTGAATTTGGTTGGAATGAGCATAATGGAGTGAAACAAGTCTGGTAAGGTCCTTGGAATCGATTAAATTTGACTGGGATCGTAGAGTTGAAGCAACACAGTGAGAAGTCTCGGAGTTGCCTCGATATTTTCTGGAAGAGTTTTGGGTGCGACTCAATGACAGATTAGTAATGGTTTCGGCCTGTTTCGATGAAACAGGCTTGGTAATGGACGTTGATTCGAATAAGTTGAGTTATCCACTAAGTTTTGGTAAAACAGGGAGGTGAGAAGAACACGAGTTATTCGTAGGTTGATTTGCTGAAGTGACGTGGAAATTTCGGCCTGACAAGATTTTGACTCAACCAAGGGATGTGTAGAAACGTGCTGAGATGCAGAAGATGCGTGATTAAGAAATAAAGGGAAGATATTTCCCGTATCTGGAAAGAAAATAAAGAAAATATTCTCAAATAATATTGAGTTACTGTGAAGATTTTTGGGCAGTTAATGTGGAGATTTGATGCCACGGGTATAAAAAGGATTGTATGGGTCACATAAAGGATATCGAGAGTAGGGGGACAAGAATCAAGAGTTGCAGAGCAACTTCTCTGCTGCTGCAGAGAAGAAGAAGAAGAAGAACAGACTACACTTGTAGTCTGTCGTTTTAAACTGTCATAGTTCTTTCCCATGAACGACAGTTTTCTGCGACAGAGTAAAACATTTGTTTTCTGTAACAGCAACACTAGCAACAATTTTGGAATTTCATTGTAACGATGGGCTTTGTAACACCGGGAAAGCGTTGCAAACACGTTGTATTATTAGTTTTCTTTAATAAAAACACCATTTGAGCCATAAATTATATTTTTGAGTGTGTTTTTATCATGAGAAGCTAGACCCATACACTGGGTCGACGGAGGAAGCCGAATTTTATACATGGGTGAATTTGTTTTATTTTCTATATGACTTTTGCACTTGTTTTGAATTGATTTATGATTCGATTAAATTAGTTGTGATTCAATTAGATAGGTTATGCTTTGTTTAGATAATCTATGCTTAGGGGATACAATTAATATTTTGAGGATCTACTCTGGCAAAAAAATAAGAGTCGGTGTTGTTTTGTTTAATGAGCTTAAATTGTTGAGAATAAGTAAATCAGGGTTTTCAATCAATGTTAGCTTAGTAACAAAGCATTCAATATTCACCGTTTGATGAAAACCTGATTAGATACAAGCTAATATCTCTCAACCGTTAGATCAAAAACTTAGCTTGCCATACACACATGTACTTAACAATTTTGGGTTTGTGTAACTGTACCCAGATGTGTACAATATTTGGTTCAAGATTAGTCAACCAAATGGTTAGCCAAATGATAACTTTCATATCAACCATATTCTTCTTCACCATAACTAGTACAAATGACTCAAATGAACTCGTTAGAGAGTTGTTCAATTGCTATGAGATTTTATGTACTACATAAGACACAATTGAAGCAAAAATGATGTGATCCACTCGAATTGATTCATGAACTATAAAACCACGGTTTGAAAAATCATTCCTTATATAATTTAAATAAGTTCACGAACATCGTTTTTAGACATAACCACTCAAGTTCGCGGACTTAAGTAACTGGTTGGAGTTCACAAACTCCAGCAGAAATTCTCGGGTTCGAGAACTTTCGTCAGTTCGCGGACTGAAACCAAGCTTCAAATCCAACAGAAATTCTCGGGTTCGAGATCTACGCTCATTCGCAGACTGAGTTCGCGGACTGGATTGACTGCTCAAGTTCCGGTTTTCACTTGATCAACAAAGTTTGTAAACTTCGGTTCAAGTGCATAAGGACTTATACATATATGTGTTACCACAACAATGTTTATATCCCATAGTGGTTATATTGTCTAAACTCTCATTTCAATCATTGAAACATTCTCAGAGGACGTCATATAGTTGTTATTCACGAACTAGTTTTTGTCAGAGCAATTTCCAAAGTGATTGAAACATAACATGACTTTCGTCACTAGGAAAAGATGAACTTGGCTAAAGCAAAAGCTTTACCAACACATATTTTTAGAAATAGATAAGCGAGATATACTCAGCTCGAAATGTCACATGTGCATATCTTTAGTCTATATAGTAAAACGACTTTTATCTCAAGATAGGAGATAGAGTAGATAGACTTTTGAGTGATAGATAAGTTCAAGTCTCCACATACCTTTTAGTCGATGAAGATCCACCGGTTCCTTGAGTAGTCCTTCGTCTTGTATGATGATTTCCATGGAATTCTTGAGCTCAACTACACTTTCTATCCCAGTCCGAGTCCTTATCTATAGTAGACTAGAAATCAAGACTTTATAGTTTTGATCACTAACATTGACAAACATGCTTGATATAGCAACGCATGCGAGTTCGACCGAGCAGTGCTCTAACAGTACGTTTTGTAATAAAAGTCTCTACAAGTCTCTCAAAACCACAAGTCATTGATTTTAAATTCCAAATCCAATAACAGAGAATTCTGAAGACTTTTAAAAAGTCACGATCCAATAACAGAGATTGTTTGAGATTTTGAAGAACTCTCTATTGACTAACAAGAGACTTTAGAAGTCTCTAAAATTCTTTCAATATCTCCACAAATCCCAATTGACTAACCCCCTGTTAATATATAAATGCATTTGTTCATGAGTATGAAATCATACTTAACCGATTTTGGACCAACTCAGTTTTCAAACGGGTACGCAAACTAGAGTTCTGAACTTCGGTCATGTCCGACAGTTTGCAAATGGGTATGCATACTATCGTATTAGACCTAACTTAGGTGAAACCGTTTGCATACTGGTATGCAAACTCGGTTCTCGGACTTTGAAAGTTAAAACCATTCGCATACTGGTACGCAAACTTGGTTCCCGGACCCGAATCATATTACAATAGTTTGCATACTAGTATGCATACTGTTCTATATCCAGACAATGGTTATTTGTTCTAAACTCTTATTTAAATCATTGAAACATCCTTAGAAGACGACAAATAATATCTCACACAAACTATTAGCTTATAAGTAATTTTCAAGTGATCGAATGATCAATACGAAACATTCCAAGTCTACATCAAATGACTGTCTCACACAAATTATGTTAAGATGTTTCAAGGAAATTTTCACATGATCATCTTTTGACTCATTATTTAGTTTCCAACAGATAAATTGTTATCCAACTAAACTCTTCAAGAATAATGATGAACGTAGTTAAAGAAAAAAGCTTTCCAACATATATTTCGAGAAAGATATAAGCAAATTAAACTCAACTCAAAATATCAAATGTGTATAATGTAAAAGTCTATATAGCCATATGAATTAGTCTCATTAGGAGATTGAAAATAATATACTTCTGAGTGATTGATTAGTTTTAGTCTCCATACACATTTTGTTGATGAAGTTCCCCCAAGATCTCCTCAGTAGATCTTCGTCTTCTATCGATGAACGCCATGAAGTCTAAAGATCAACTACATATTCTATCATAATCTGATACATAGCTATAAGTAGACTAAAATCAAGACTTATAGTTTTGATCACCTAAACTTGACAAACAAGCTTAAGATAGCAATGCTTGCGATTTTTACCGAGCAGTGCTCTAACAATATTGTTTATCTTTATAATTGAAATATCACAGGTTGTGCGTTGATCAATCATAGTAGAGATATCCAACCTAGTTTGTTGGATACGACTCGATTAATTCTTGGATATTGGTCTTTGGTACCATCCATGTTATGTCTTTATAATTAGGTTCACAGATTTGTTTCTGTAAATGCTTTAATCGCAAGAGAGAGAGAGAGAGAGAGATAGAACTCTAAGATATGATTCCTTGACTGAGTTTAAGTCTCGGAGTTGTATTGAGTTTGTCCATACAGATTGCCTAAAAAAAAGTGGTGGTGTAATTTGGTATCCCCATGTTTTCACCAACTACGTAAATTGATATTTTAGTGTCAAGATATCTGCAACAACTTGGCATATAAGATTCTATCATCCCTCATTGGTGTAACCGGTCCTGGTAATTGGTGTAACCAATCACAAGAAATACCATGAGTATATGGTAACCTGTCCTGGTAATTGATGTAACTGATCCTGGTAACTGATGTAACCAGTCTTGGTAACTTGTGTGACCGATCACAAGTATTCCATATTAAGGTATAAATGATCCTAGTGATTGGTAGAACCGATTGAACCCATGAATATGATTTGATATTTGATCAATTACATAGTTGTCTTGGAATATAGATGAACCAATTCTAAACTTGTTTGGAAGTTTGGTATAATCGATTCCAAGATTGTAAATATGAAATAGGATTTACAAAGAAAATATGTCAACATACTTTGAACACGGTCAATAACTCTTATCTTTTATTGTTCAAAGATATTCCTTAATTACTCAAGGAGATCCCGGTCCGAAATAAATTAAGAATCTTTTAAATAAGATTATTAGTTTTATATGCTTTAATTACCAGGAATTAAATACATATCTCTAGAGTATAAAAATTAGTAATGTGCATTTACTGATTGGAGATCTTCTATTCAGATATTTCGTAAAAATATTGGACAAAGAATTTCCTTGAATTATGAAAACCGAATGGGCATTTATTGCACATCTTGAGAATACTTTCGATTTTGGAAATTCCTTGGTGTCCAAATATCCTTGGTCTATAAAGACCTAAGTTTGCATTTCTATCAAACTGTAGCGCCCCCTAAGCTAGTAGCTGACTAATCCAAGAGATTATCTAAATAAAGAGGCATTAAGTATCTAAGTCATGTTCTTAAGCATTCAATTAAGAAATCTGCTACAAAACTTAACTCAAAAGCTAGTCCGGCTATGAAATATACATATACAAGATCTCCTCTCAAATGTACATATACAAAAGACATTTGATTTACAAATAGAATATACAACATAAAAATCATAGTCGAAGTTAACCAACTAACAAACTCAACCCTTGAAGCTTTCGTTGCGCAGCTCTGATCTATCTCTGAAACTGAAAGTGGGAATTGGTGAGCACATCATCCTTAAAAAGGGTTCCCAGTAGGAATAACATTTGACTTTCAAGTAATCATTGGAAATGATTTGAAAACAATTCATGTGTTCCCTAAACACTAAAACAAAATCAATTTCACAGAGGTAAACAATCATGTATATGAAACTAACTCCTTCCAAACAATGTATAATATGGTGACTCATCCCGCACCTAGATAGATATATGGTGACTCATTCCGAACCTAGTTATTGCATAAAAGCTCGAAAGTAAGTAGGTATAAATGAAGGAGTAGTATCCTATATACCACAGATGGAAATTCTTATTTCTAAACATTAAAATGGAAATTCTTATTTCCCAAACAATTCATAAAGATAAACAAGCATTACAATTCCTTTCCAAACAATGGAAAGATTAAAAGAGATAACTGAACTTTCAGAATTTAAAACTAAACAATGCAAGGAATACACAATCAGACAATGCATGAATTTGGTAAACATAAACTTTGGTAAAAGAAAACAACAATAATCATGTAGTACCAGAATATCGCTACAACACTATTCCTACGATATTAACAACATTTCTACGAGCGTCACTGACAACTCCTCAACGACATTTCACGAGCGTTACAGAATAACTAAAAGAAACTGACGATGGAAGAAGTAAAAGAAGAATAAGACTGATCCTGCGATGGTTATCATGCTTGCGATAGAGAAATATTGTAACGATCGCGATAAGATCGCAGAATAGATACGAAATAGGAGGAAAACTTAGCTGTCATCCATTATGTAAATCCCTATATAAAGGGCACGATAGATCCAGAAAAGGATGATGCATTTTTGAGAGCTGAGAGAATTTTGAGGAGAGATAAACTCCAGAAAGAAAGTTGTATTTCTGAGTTTTAACATTTTTTGTAAATCTTCCTGAAGGTGAATTAATAAAAGTGTTGTTGTTCATTCACAATTATGACTTAGTCTTTATAGATTCTTGACAAGGGTGTAGTGTATGAAAACTACCAGTGAAGGTTAGCTCGCGAGTACAACAAACGAGTCAAGAAACGTCAATTCCAGCCTGACGATCTAGTTTTGCGAGAAACACCAAAATATCAGCAAGAAAGTGGTGGAAAATTAGCGAGAAAATGGGATGGACCATACATCATTAAAGAGATAATTGGAAATGGAGCATACAAATTTATGGATCCATAGGGAAGAGATGTTGGGCAAAGACATGATAGACCATGGAATAGATTTTTTCTGAAAAGGTATTATCAGTAGCAATTTTTGCGAGGTAAGAAATATAAATGTAAGATGAAACAATTAAAAAATTCTTCTTTCTCTATCATAATTTATGCGAGCATCATCGCAAGAATAGCGAATAAAATTTCGCAGAGATTAAAAGAATGGGACGAACCTTTATGGCGTGCACCCTAGTTCGCGAATAAAATTTCGTAAGAGGCAAATGTAAGACCTAATAGCGCGTCATATGAGGGGGTATTTCTTGACATGACTCAGCGATAAGGTTATACCGCTGCTGGAACCTGAGTCATGCAGACTATGGGGTTAAAGAAAACCTATCCGGGAGAGAGATCTTGGATTTCCAATTATATAAGGTTATACCCTGGTTGGACGACCGAGAATCTCTTCCAAGAAGTGCAGAGTATGACCAAGGCGACGAGGTACACGGTTGAGCCAAGGGTGCCCGGAGAGTACGAAACTCTCTTGCCATCCTTGGTAAGTCTTGGCTACAATGCACTTGGCCTGAAGTAAACCCCACTTAGGGTGCAGTCTTGTAACTATAAGGCATATAGGAATAAAGGACAAGAGGCTGCGAACACAACTGGTTGTTGGCAAATACAGATGGGGGGAGCAAGTCTTGTATGGCCGATGTGCCCTCCTTGAAGGGGCAACCAGGGGGGAGATAAGGGCGGCACCCTCCATTAGGGAGATGATAAGTGTCTTAAGACGGCAATGTCATCGGGCTTTATGATTGCTAGAATATTTAGGCCTGTCATATTGTCGCGTGACGTAAATAATGTAAAGGCAACAAGCCACGAGAGAAATGTTAAGATGAGATCAATGGGTTTTTACATGAAAGTGTAAAAACGTCCTGCGATTTCATCGCAAGACGGCAATGTCATAAGGGGAAATTCTTGCGAGAGAATGTATGCTTATCATATTGTCGCAAAGATTTTGAAAGAAACATGGATAAGACAAGATCAAAGGGTCTTTACATGCAAATGTTAAGAAATCCTGCGATTTTGTCGCAGACAGAAAAAGTTTGGCAAAATAAGACCTTTAACTAGGAAGGCAAAATAAGACCAAAAGAATAATCTTACAAATTAACTATTCTAATTTAAGATTGCAGGAAACATTCAGCCATCACAAAATTATATACAAGAAGCCAAAATTCTTAATATCGCAGATTCCTTCATAAATTTTCAGAACATCGCAGCTATATTTATCATATCACGGATATTTATATAAAGACAGAAGATGCAGAAGATCATTCACCATTTCAAGAAAGATAATTAAGGGGCAGATAAGGGAATGGAGAAGTGACATTTCATTATCTTCCTTGAAAACTTCCAAGAGGACTAAGTTAAAAGTTAATATTCCAAAAAGGTTTCAAAAATTACATTACTTGAGAAAGAAGAAGGAAAAGAAAACAAAAGAAAAATTCAAGCCTCGCCACAATTATTGTTCTTGTCAGATTCATCAACATCATCAGCATCCTTCTCACCGCGAGCTTCTTCTTCTCTGGATTCTTCATCAGTAATTACTTCTTTTGGAGGACTTTTTTCTTCTTCTTCACCACCTTCTTGATCTTCTTGAGTGGTATTTTCTTCATCATTAGTAAACTCTAACTCTTCATCCATGGGAAGAGGAATTTCATCATCGTCAACCTCTAGAGGAGGGACAGAAATAGGAGAAAGAGAACGGGGAAGCAGAATATTGTTCACGAGAACTTCAGCCCTAAGATGGACTTGGCGAAGAAGAGCTTTTTCACGATTCCTAATTTCTATATTCTTAAAGTATTCAAGATAATCAAGTCTTCTTTCAGCTTTGTCGTAAGCACTAAGGCAATTAGAAGCAAGAGATTTATTTTCTTTGCGAACTTTATCCAATGTAGCAGTCAGATCAATGATGGTAGAATGAAGATTTCTTTCGGATTCTGCGAGCAACAAAATAAAAAATCAGTTAGACAAGAATCTCACAAGGAACATAATATAAGATTTTATGAGAAGATAAACAAGAGAGGCAGTCAACTGACTACCTTCTTTTTGCGAGGTTAAGTTTTGGATTAAAGCAAATAAACAGTTCTCCCACTGATTCATGGCATCATCGAATTTATCGCCAACCATACCCTTCAGACGAGATTTCATGTTTTCTTCTTTGTTGCGAAGATATGAATTTTCCTTTGCTAATGAAGAATGAGATTCCTTTAACTGAGAGTATTGGTCTTGAAGTTCGCTAGCTCTTAAACTAAGCGTTAATCTACCCTTGATAAGTTTATCCTTTCGGCGGCAAATGATTCAGTTAACTCCTTGAGCTCCTTCTTAAGAGAATGAAGAGATTGCTCTTGACTATTACATGTACTTTGAAGATTACTTATTTGCTGCGAGGAAATCATCATCAAGCTTGAAAATCTATGTTTTTCTTGGGACAGGGTTTTATTCTCATCTGATAAAGATTCCATCGCCAAATTAGCCTTAAAAAACAAATATGAGAGGCGATCAAGCTCGCCACTCAAAAAATTCTGCCTTTGCAACAATTGATTGTTCTCATTAGTAAGATTATTTATGCTATCAATTGAATAAGTGTACAGATTGTCTAGTCTAGTATGTTGATCTATCCAAGAATCTCTTTCAACGCGAACTTCTTCAGCAATAGATTCAGATTTGAGTCTTTCTATGAAACGAGCCCGATTTGAAACTAATATATAAATCAAGAATTTAAGAAGTAAGTCTAAGTACAAAAAGTATGTATATGAAACAGAAAAGCAAAAAGAGCAGAGGCAAGAAAAAATCACCTTTCAGCTCGTCATTTTTTCTGCGAAGATTCTCGCAATCTAGAGAAGAGTTGCGAATCATGTGATTCAAGGTATCACATTCAGCAGTTTTAGCTCGAAGACTTTTTCTCAGAACTTCAATATCATTCTCCAAAGACGCTCGTGAATCATTACAATCAGAGCCAAGATATTTAAATAGAGTCTCGCAAGCTTCCTGTTGGAGAGGGTCAGTGGAAGACTTTCTAGCATTGTCTAAAATATTAGACAAGACTTTAAAAGCAATATCAACACCTGCGAAAGTTTCGCTTGATGAAGGAAAGGATTTAGAAGGTGAAATAGTAGTAAGAGTAAGTTGGCGATCATTTGTGGTGGTTGAGTTATCAGGAGGAGTATGTGGAAAAACCACAGTCGAAGGCCGTAAAGGACTATAAGGAACCTCAGTCGCAGCAGCTTTAGAAGATTGGTTTGTCAAAATGTCAGAAGGGGTTGAGGTATGAACATTGATATTCTCTCGGATAGGAGAAGAAAGATTTGGTTGCGATGGTGTGGGAGTAATCTTCACAGATGTTAGCGAGGGAATAATGAGATTTTCCCCGAGTGTCTTAAAATGGCGAGACCTTTTGGGAGGTTTATCAGGATTCACGTCATTCTGCGAACAATAACCCAGATAAGAAACAGAGGCAACAATATTGTTATTAAAAAATAAAGGATATTTCTTACTACCTTATCATTCGCAAAATTTATCTTCTTCTTTTCTACTGGTTTCTTGCGAGGATTAGGGTTGTGAGTCCTAGATTGTGTGTTAGAAATCTTTCCACTAAAAAGAAGACATAACAAGGAAATAAGAAAGATTGGAGAATGAAAATAAAAACTGGCTTAAAAATCAAGAAACAAACCTTGAGGACTCCATTAGAACAGTAGCACAAGAATATGAAGAAGAGGCAAAGTTGCAGACGGAAGATAAAGAAGATGAAGAAACAGAAAAGTAAAATTAATTCTGAAGATTAGTTCAACCTTTTATAGGCAAAGGGGAGTGGACCTATGGAGTAGGAACGTGTCAGTAAATGAAGGGATTCACAACACGTGTAAGAAAGGCTGGATTAACGGGATCTTGTCGAGGAGAAAAGGGGAAGAAGTTGCGAAGAATAATAAAGAATATTAGTTCTCATGATCTTCTCTTTTTCGCAGAAAATACATGAGAAGAGGCAAGATGTAGTACCAGAATATCGCTACAACACTATTCCTGCGATATTAACAACATTTCTACGAGCGTTACTGACAACTCCTCAACGACATTTCACGAGCGTTATAGAACAACTAAAAGAAACTGACGATGGAAGAAGTAAAAGAAGAATAAGAGTGATCCTGTGATGGTCATCATGCTTGCGATAGAGAAATATTGTAACGATTGCGATAAGATCGCAGAATAGATCCGAAATAGGAGGAAAACTTAGCTGTCATCCATTATGTAAATCCCTATATAAAGGGCATGATAGATCCAGAAAAAGATGATGCATTTTTGAGAGCTGAGAGAATTTTGAGGAGAGAGAAACTCCAGAAAGAAAGTTGTATTTCTGAGTTTTAACATTTTTTGTAAATCTTCCTGAAGGTGAATTAATAAAAGTGTTGTTGTTCATTCACAATTATGACTTAGTCTTCATAGATTCTTGACAAGGGTATAGTATAGGAAATCCTGCAACTACAAATCACAATAGAGTTAAATATAAATTCCCACCTCTTTTGATGACAAGCCACTCTTACCTCTAGATCCAAGATCCACTGGTTCATCCTTTGATTCGATCGTTGTTAATAAAGACTAACTGTTAATCACACAAGAACTCTAAGAATCCAGCCAAAAAGGCTCACACAAGAATCATACAAGTCTATCTGATGGTTCTAAGCCCATTTATGACTTTACATCTTTTCATTCTTTATCTTTAACATAACTAAAGTGATCGTTGTCGTAAGCGTCAAAAATAATTCACTTTCTTACTCAACAAAATATAAATGAAGTATAGAGTAAGGAAGAGTTCGTATCCACAGAGAGGCGATTGTTGTTATCAAATTCTAGTTTCTTAGTAACCAGAAGGGGGGATTTCTGACTTTTGTAAAATAAAAGTAAAATAAAAGCAAAGTAAATAGTTGGAAGTAATCAATGAGAGAAAGATATTGGTCTAGGAATTCATCTTCAATCTTAAACATGTGCTGGAATATATGATTAGAATTACAATTTAATCTCTTATATTATCAACAGCCTAGAATATCAAGAG
Source organism: Papaver bracteatum (assembly GCA_023529315.1). Taxonomy (NCBI): domain Eukaryota; kingdom Viridiplantae; phylum Streptophyta; class Magnoliopsida; order Ranunculales; family Papaveraceae; genus Papaver; species Papaver bracteatum. The sequence goes on along the minus strand of JAJJWX010002349.1, from coordinate 2,151,132 downwards.
AGCAAGATAATCTAATAATTTCCTAAGTTCACCAACACACACATTAGAGCTGCATATGCGAATTCTACCTAAAGAATAACCTAACGCCTTGCGCTAATTAAGTTCAATTCCTAGGAGAATTAAGTTTTGGAAATAGGCTAATCAATGCAATTGTCATACATTGCGCATGACAATTCGGACAATGGTCAAACTCTACATATGATTATAAGAGTGTATCACTACAAACTATAATCATATCATGCTACTTGTGTTTGGATTGTCGCTTGATGAAAAACCCTAAAATAGCTATGGAGAAGATGCAAGTTCAATTAATTGGCCACTTAACTAACCAAACATATAAATCCAATCACAATACATCAATCATGTGATTATTAAAAGCAGTAGAGATTTGAACGAAAACAAAGAGAGAAAACTAATACATAACTCAAGCACAAGTTTTAGAAATAGGACTACATCCTTAACCAATAATATAAGATTTAGCTACTCATAGCTATGGAGTTCATCATAATCAATAATCAAATAAAGAAGATGAAAAATAAACATGAAAGCAAACCCTAGTTGCTGCTATCCTCCAGAGCTCCAAGTAAAATCCTCAAAGTTGTAGAAAACTCTCCCATTTGTAGCTTTTTTTCAACTTCTAAAATTAGGTCTAGTCTTCAAAGTCCAATAGAAAAGCCCATCAAACCATGTGTGAGAAAAACCCATGTAAAATCATGTCAAAAAAAGTAGTCACCAGAAAGATGGGTTTCCGCCGGAAGTTGGCCGGAATCCGTTCCGGAACAGAACTCAGGTAACCGGAAAAATCCACCCCGGTCAAACGAGTTGAATCGGTCGGGCCAACTGAGTGAACTCAGGTCAAGCACCGAGTCATACCGAGTTGAATATCTAACTCGGCTCATTGGTCTCTAGGCCATTGCACATGCCTGAGCTGTTGCAGCACGATCATTGTGCATCACCTCCAGCCATGACGGCTGTGCACTTTTCACAGCTACAGCTTTAGTTCTGTCCATTCAACCCTCTATGATTGCAGTTTCTTTGTAATTCTCAGATGCACTTTATTTCTTCATAACCAATTAAATAGCTCACCATCACATCCTGCACCAATCACTACACTGTACAACTTCAACTCCAAGCTACTGCGACAACAATACATCTCTGTAACCAATTCAATCCCCACTGCAATCTCATCTCAAACAATACCACCTGCAATACCCATTCTTCCATCTTGCACTATTCAATCTGAGATCCCAAAACACCAGCTCCATCATTGCATTTCCATCACCAGTGCTCAAACCCATTGTATCCTCCATTGAACTCAGAATCACACCTGCAATACCCGGTTAGTCCACTAAAAAACAGCACCACCAACACTTGCCTGTAGCTTTATCACAACCTCCCTGTCTCCTCAGTGAGTTCAACACTACCAAGCTATCACAACAATTCAACTGAGATACACAGCTTCCTCTATTCACCACAATCAACTCATTCTCCATACTCGACTCCATTTAAACCAAGCTACAGATTCAACCTCTAGCTCTACAGCTGTACCTCTAATTCCCTGTAACTCCAACTCCACCAATTCAACCGTTAATTCTCATTAAAGCCCATCGATTGCAGTCACAACAATCACTGCAGAACAACAGTTCATCTTAAACCCACAATTATGTCCATCATTCTTCAACTCCACCTCAAGAACATCAACAACAACATATTTCCTCCAGTTTCTAATTCTTCCTCCAACTGCAATCTCTGCCCATTCTCAGTTCATCTCATTCTTTTTACATCTCCCTACTTCAACCAGTTGCAGCACCACCTGTTCCTTGCATTCAATTGCTCTTGATTGCAATATCCAGCTGCAGCACTTCATTGAAACAGCCCACCAATAGAAGTTATTAGTTCAACTATCTCTCTCTGCCATTCCTGCAGCTTCACACACACACACACACCATTGCAATATCATTTCCCGCAGTAAACATCAACTCTGCAGCTACAACAGCTACACCCATGTAATACCAACACCTGCTTCTCCATTTGTTTCTAGCCACATCTTCATGACATTAATATTACAACCTGCAATTGCATGTAACCCACAAGACCATTATGCACTTCACTGTCAAATTATTGCACCACCAACTCATCCCACCTGCAATTTCCTATACATACATCTACAAATAACAGCAACAACCCTTCTCTGCATTCTACAGGATCACCACCAGTGCCTCAATTCCATTGCAGCTTCAGATTCCATAGCTCCATTTCTCTCTGAAAATTTGAGGTTACATACAACCGATTAAAATACTCAAGCATTCAATCACACTTTCATTACAGATTGCAACCAACTCGAACCACAAAACCCTTAAAGCTCTTGCATCTGTATTTCTTCCATTCACTACTCCATAACAGCAACAAAAACTTGATTTCAGGTTAAGATGTAACCTAAATCAACCCCAAGCTCTGCCAATTTCCTCGTTTCTCTTTCTCCATCAATGAATCTAGTTCAACCCTGTGAAACAATCCACTAATTTCATTATAACAGCAGAATTTCTTGTAACTGGATGGAAGGCGATAAACCCACAAAAATCAGCATCAAATCGAACCCATATCTCCTCCAAATCAAACCAACAGAAGCCATATGAACTCAACTACTAAATAACTCGTTCTCAGCCCCAAATTCGAGCTCAAAATCACCAGAATTCGTTTAATTGACAGCTTCAGACCCATCTCTCAGATTCACTTCCTTAAAACCCCAATTTCTGCTTCAAACCCTCAATTCATCATCAACAGCTTCAGCTACTTCTTGATTTAGTAAAACCCATTTGTTCTTCTCATTCCTGTAACTCTTCTTAGCATCAATTTCTCGATCTCCAACTCTACTTTTACTGAATTTCTGCATCTCTCGACTCTGAATTCCATGGCCGCCATCTCAGTTCTTGGTTTTAGGTGGAGAAAATGAAATAAAGATAATGAGCCACTGAATTCTAGGTTTACTATAGGAATGGGAATGATTATATCCACTCTAGTGAAGTAGATAAGGAGTGACCTAGAATGTCTCTAGACACCCAGTCAGTAGATAAAAGGTCGCCAAGGTATGATCCTTGCTTATCTAGATTAAGCTGTAGTTGTGTCCGCTATTGTTGGCTCGGTTCCCAATAACTTGTCCGTGAAATAACCGCTATGCCATTTTAGCTCCAAATGAACGCTCTCTTCTTTTGATAATTCTTCCACCAGCAGGAGTCGTCTCTTACTTCTCAGATTCACTCCTTCCCTTCAATGTCTTTTCATCACTAAAGTTGTCATGCTTTTCAGACAGAATTTGCATCACTAAAGCCGACATACTTTTCAGACAGAGATGAATAAATAAAAGCAAATAATGAGAAATAGTTTGTCTCCAATAGCCATTGCACAAGAGATGAGGCTTTCACGTTATTTTTTCTTCTTTTGTTCCAAATGACTCCACAGTACCTAAATACTCAAAAACAAAACATAAGATACATAATTTACAAGAAAACTAGCAGAGAAACCATAAACAATAGATAAATATAAAGGTGTTTTAGACACCTATCAAATTCCCCCACACTTAGATTTTGCTAGTCCTCGAGAAAATCAAACAAAATAATTATAAAAGATACATACAACTCCGTATCGTCGAGGCTACGGTTACTCTAGGCATAAATAACAAGCCTTTGAACGCATAAGTGTCCCTAGTGGACGAGTTTTAGTCTCGTGAAGGTTTACAAGAGGTGTACCTACAAAACCTTTCTACTCCAAATTCCAGCTACCTGTGAAAAGTCTATGAATGAATCCAAAGTGACTACAGGAGGAGGTACCTTGATGCAAATTCAATTTATATATAAGTAGAATAAAGTTTTTCTTACAAAGTCGAACAAACGACAATACTCAGAATCTGACTAACCACAATCACAATGAAAAGATTAAGAAGATGGATATAGAGGTAGATGTTGCGAATATTTACAAGTGATCGGTGTTTCCCATATCAATCTGAAGGTCACCGCCAAGATGAACCTATGCATCCTATTGGATTGAGCTACTGTTCTGAATTCTAGTGTCAACACACTGGCATATACAAGGGAACCATTGGTCAACAATCTTAATTCTACATCAACTCAACAAGCATATACAAGGGAACCAGGAGTCGACTTTATTCAACACAATAATAATATTTTTTTTTATTTTTTTTTAGCAACTCAATCACTCTATTTCATCCTAGCAATAATAACAATTTGATGTTTAGTGACCCACCAAATCACTTAGATAACAATAGATAAATATGGAAAAATAAAAATAGAACGTGATACGGTGATATTCCAAGATATGGTAACAACTATCATGTTATTTCTAACACATGAGTTCTGTCCGTCCCTTTTAGTTAATGGGTTCCTCAACTCCTGCAATCAAAATGGTTCCATCCACTTATATTGGTAGTGTCATCCTAAAGGCACGAGTTTCTAGATTTCAGAGTTTATAAAGCAATTATTTTTATTTTATTTTATTTTCACTAAAGGCATCAAACAAATTATACAAACATACTATACAAACATATAAATGCTTCCCCACACTTAAACTTTACATTGTCCTCAATGTAAAATTTAGTCATTCAAAGTAAAGTTCAAGGTGAGAAATTTCGCAATGATATGCAAAAACAAAGATAAAATGCTTAAAAATAAAAAAGATAAAGATACGAAACCGGTGGGTTGCCTCCCACTTAGCGCTTGGTTTAAAGTCGTCATCCCAACTTGCTCCTTGTTTGTTATGCCTTAGCCGGCTTCCAACAAATTATGGAAATCTGATTGAATGTTGCTCGAGTGTTTCCTCGCCTCAAAGATATTGAAGTGAACGACTTCTTCATCGAACTCCATAGTCAAGGTGCCATTGTGAACATCAATCTTCGTTCTAGCGGTAATCAAAAATGGTCTACCCAACAGTAAAGGTGTAGACGAAGTTGAATTCGCATTATCCGTGTCTTGAACATAGAAATCCACTGGAAATATTAATCCTTTTACCTGCACCAAAATATCCTCAACAATCCCTTTTGGGTAAACATTAGATCTATCGGAAAGTTGAATAACTATGCTGGTTTCCTTGAGAGGACCAAGATTTAAAGCATCATAAATTGAAGTAGGCATAACATTAATGGAAGCTCCTAAATCTAGCATAGCTTTTGTAAACCTTGTTTTACCAATAGTGCATGGAATAGTGAAACTATCAGGATCCTTCAGCTTAGGTGGGAGTTTCTTTCGAAGATATGCCGAAGCATTCTCCCCCACACTCATCACCTCATTACCAGTTAGCTTGTGCTTGTTAATGCACAATTCCTTTACACACTTTGCATAACGAGGAGATTGCCTAATAACTTCAATGAGTGGAATATTCACTTGGACCTTCTTAAAAACATCCCAAATATCCCTATCTTGTTCCACCCTCTTACTACTTTTAGAAAACCTACCAGGAAAAGGTAGAGGAGGAACATAAGTAGAAACAAGAGGTTTAGAGTTGGATTTAGTTACCTTGGGAGTTTGGGGAAAATTTGTGTTCTTTTCCATTAAAATTGGTTCCTTTGGGGCTTCTTCTTCACTCGAATTAGTAACTTCGGGTTACACAAGTTGTGTACCACTTCCCAACGTAATAGCATTGACACCCTCTCTTGAGTTAAGAGGTTGGGAAGGGATTTTCTCACCATTTTTTGCATGCAACTGATTAATCTCCTCGGCCATTGAACCAACTTGTGTTTGCAAGTCCTCGACCACACCCTCCGTTATTTGCATAAAAGATTTCAGCAACTCTTCCATATTGGACCCTTGATTTTGAGGTGGTTGTTGTTGTTGCTAGAATTGTTGTTGTTGCGGTTGACCAACTTGTGATTGCAACTCCTTAATTGCATTATCCGTTTTTTGTTGATTTAAGTTTGCTAGTTGTTGATTTTGTTGTACCACGGACATTAGAGCCTCCACCAAAGTAGTCATCTTTTCCAATTCTGGATTATGCCCTTATTGTGGTTGTTGCACTTGTTATTGGAACTCATTCAGATGGATGTAAACAGAACTTACACTTGCAACTTGCTCGTAAGTGTTGGAGTAAATACCATATGGCTGAGTTGAGAATATAGCATTGACATGCTCTACATTCTCATAAGATGGGCGTGATGGTTTTACAACCACTGCTGCAATTTGTTGCATCATTGCCATCATATTGCTCATTTGTTGACGTAATTCAATAATCTTGTCAACTTGATTAACTCCCTTGGTAGGTGGTTCTGATCCACGACTTGAATTTTTTTGAGAATTTGTTGCCATACTCTCAATCAACTCTCTAGATTGTGTCACCGTCTTGTTCATAAGTGCACCACCACTTGCAGCGTCAATAAGATTCGTATCACTTTCTTGGAGACCTTCATAGAAGTATTGGATAATCATTGCATCACTAAATTGGTGATGAGGGCAGCTTGCCACCAATCTCTTGTATCGTTCCAAACATTCATATAAAGATTCTCCCACATTTTGCTTCATCCCACAAATCTCCTTGCAAATTTGAGTAGCCTTTGATGCAGGAAAATATCCCTCTAAAAAGAGTTTCTTCAACCCATTCCATGTTATGACACTTCCGGGAGGCAAATAATATAACCAATCCTTTGCACTATCTGCCAAAGAGAATCGAAAAACTTTCAACATTGCACCATCCGCATCAGTATCCTCTGGAAGCACGTCCATGACAATGGTGTGGAAGTCCATAAGATGCTTGTTTGGGTCTTCATTCACCATGCCATGGAACTTTGGTAATTCTCTAAGCAATCCCGGCTTGATCTCAAAAGTAGAATTTGTTTGAATACACCCCTGTTGTGTATCCAGCTTGTGAGAAGCCAAGTCCTTGAGTGTACGATTTGCATCACCCATTGCTTTTTCTTCTTCTTCAAAAGGTGGTTCTTGTTCAACCGGAACCTCTTTTTCTACAACTACTTCTTCTTGCTGGAAAGCTTCGTTTTCTACTTCCAAATCTTGTTCTTCCGTTGTGTCTTGCCTTGGTTGGAATATTGTGCCTTTTCGAGTAGCTATCTCGCACCTTGGATAATTCTAATCTTTACAATCTAGGGATTAGGTACCTGAAAACAATTCTCGCAAACAAGTGAGAAACAAGATAAGAAACGAAACACAAATATGCAAGCTGAAAAATAATAAAAAGAAACTAAAAACTTAATAACAAGCCAAATGCCTCCCCGACAACGGCGCCAAAATTTGATCGCTGTCGTAGGCATAAAAAATAATTCACTTTCTTACTCAACAAAATATAAATGAAGTATAGAGTAAGGAAGAGTTCGTATCCACAAAGTGGCAATTGTTGTTATCAAATTCTAATTTCTTAGTAACCAAAAGGGGGGATTTCTGATTTTTGTAAAATAAAAGTAAAATAAAAGCAAAGTAAATAGTTGGAAGTAATCAATGAGAGAAAGATATTGGTCAAGGAATTCATATTTAATCTTAAACATGTGCTTGCATATATGATTAGAATTACAATTTAATCTCTTATATTATCAAAAGCCTAGAATATCAAGAGAGAAATATAATCTAATAATTTCCTAAGTTCACCAACACACACATTAGAGCTGCATATGCGAATTCTACCTAAAGAATAACCTAACGCCTAGCGCTAATTAAGTTCAATTCCCAGGAGCATTAAGTTTGGGAAATAGGCTAATCAATGCAATTGTCATACATTGCGCATGACAATTCGGACAATGGTCAAACTCTACATATGATTATAAGAGTGTATCACTATAAATTATAATCATATCATGCTACTTGTATTTGGATTATCGCTTGATGAAAAACCCTAAAATAGCTATGGAGAAGATGCAAGTTCAATTAATTGGCCACTTAACTAACCAAACATCTAAATCCTATCACAATACATCAATCATGTGATTATTAAAAGCAGTAGAGATTTGAACGAAAACAAAGAGAGAAAACTAATACATAACTCAAGTACAAGTTTTAGAAATAGGACTACATCCTTAACCAATAATATAAGATTTAGCTACTCATAGCTATGGAGTTCATCATAATCAATAATCAAATAAAGAATATAAAAAATAAATACGAAAGCAAACCCTAATTGCTGCTATCCTCCAGAGCTCCAAGTAGAATCCTCAAAGTTGTAGAAAACTCTCCCCTTTGTAGCTTTTTTTTCAACTTCTAAATTTGGTAGTCTTCAAAGTCCAATAGAAAAGCCCATCAAACCATGTGTGAGAAAAACCCATGTAAAATCATGTCAAAAAAAGTAGTCACCGGAAAGCTGGGTTTTCCGCCGGAAGTTGGCCGAAATCCGTTAACGGAACAGAACTCAGGTGACCGGAAAAATCCACCCCGGTTACCGGTCAAACGAGTTGAATCGGTCGGGTCAACTAAGTGAACTCGGGTCAAGCACCGAGTCATACCGATTTGACTATCTAACTCGGCTCATTGGTCTCTAGGCCATTGCACAGGCCTGAGCTGTTGCAGCACGATAATTATGCATCATCTCCAGCCATGACGGCTGTGCACTTTTCACAGCTGTAGATTTAGTTCTGTCCATTCAACCCTCTATGATTGCAGTTTCTTTGTAATTCTCAGATGCACTTCATTCTTCATAACCAGTTAAATAGCTCACCATCACAGCCTGCACCAATCACCACACTGTACATCTTCAACTCCAAGCTACTGCAACAACACTACAGCTCTGCAACCAATTCAATCCCTACTGCAATCTCATCTCAAACAATACCACATGCAATACCCATTCTTCCATGCTTGCACTATTCAATATGAGATCCCAAAACACCATCTCCATCATTGCATTTCCATCACCAGTGCTCAAACCCATTGTATCCTCCATTGAACTCAGAATCACACCTGCAATACCCGGTTAGTTCACTAAAAAACAACACCACCAATACTTTCATGTAGCTTCATCACAACCTCCATGTCTCCTCATTGAGTTCAACACTACCAAGCTGTCACAACAATTCAACTGAGATACACAGCTTCCTCTATTCACCACAATCAACTCATTCTCCATACTCGACTCCATTTAAACCAAGCTACAGATTCAACCTCTAGCTCTATATCTGCACCTCTAATTCCCTGTAACTCCAACTCCAACAATTCAACCGTTAATTCTCATTCAAGCCCATCGATTGCAGTCACAACAATCACTGCAGAACAGCAGTTCATCTTAAACCCACAATTCTGTCCATCATTCTTCAACTCCACCTCAAGAACAACAACAACAACATATTTCCTCCAGTTTATAATTCTTCCTCCAACTGCAATCTCTGCCCATTCTCAGTTCATCTCATTCTTTTTACATCTCCATACTTCAACCAGTTGCAGCACCACATGTTCCTTGCATTCAATTGCTCTTGATTGCAATATCCAGCTGTAGCACTTCATTGAAACATCCCACCAACACAAGTTATTATTTCAACTATCTCTCTCTGCCATTCCTGCAGCTTCACACACACACACACCATTGCAATCTCATTTCCTGCAGTAAACATCAACTCTGCAACTACAACATCTACACCCCTGTAATACCAACACCTGCTTCTCCATTTGTTGCCAGCCACAGCTTCATGACTATAATATTATAACCTGCAATTTCTTGTAACCCACAAGACCATTCTGCACTTCACTATCAAATTATTGCACCACCAACTCATCCCACCTGTAATTTCCTACACATACATCTACAAATAACAGCAACAACCCTTCTCTGCATTCTACAGGATCACCACCAGTGCCTCAGTTCCATTGTAGCTTCAGATTCCATAGCTCCATTTCTCTCTGCAAATTTGAGGTTACATACAACCCATTAAAATACTCAAGCATTCAATCACACTTTCATTACAGATTGCAACCAACTCGAACCACAGAACCCTTAAAGCTCTTGCATATAGATTTCTTCCATTCACTACTCCATGATAGCAACAAGAACTTGATTTCAGGTTAAGATGTAACCTAAATCAACCCCAATCTCTGCCAATTTCCTCATTGTTCTTTCTTTATCAACGAATCTGGTTCAACCCGGTAAAACAATCCACCAGTTTCATTGTAACAGCAAAATTTCTTGTAACTGGATGGAAGGCGAGAAACCCACAAAAATCAGCATCAAATCGAACCCATATCTCCTCCAAATCAAACCAACATAACCCATATGAACTCAACTACTAAATAACTCGTTCTCATCCCCAAATTCGAGCTCAGAATCACCAAAATTCGTTTAATTGACAGCTTCAGACACATCTCTCAAATTCACTTCCTTAAAACCCCAATTTTTGCTTCAAACCCTCAATTCATCATCAACAGCTTTAGCTACTTCTTTATTCAGTAAAACCCATTTGTTCTTCTCATTCCTGTAACTCTTCTTAGCATCAATTTCTCGATCTCCATCTCTACTTTTACTGAATTTCTGCATCTATCGACTCTGAATTACATGGCCGCCATCTCAGTTCTTGGTTTCAGGTGGAAAAAATGAAATAAAGATAATGAGCCACTGCATTCTAGGTTTACTATAGGAATGGGAATGACTATATCCAATCTAGTGAAGTAGATAAGGGGTGACCTAAAATGTCTCTAGACACCCAGTCAGTAGATAAAAGGTCGCCAAGGTATGATCCTTGCTTATCTAGATTAAGTTGTAGTTGTGTCCGCTATCGTTGGCTCGGTTCCCAATATCTTGTCCGTGAAATAACCGCTATGCCATTTTAGCTCCAAATGAATGCTCTCTTGTTTTGATAATTCTACCACCAGCAGGAGTCGTTTCTTACTTCTCAGATTCACTTCTTCCCTTCAATATCTTTTCATCACTAAAGTTGTCATGCTTTTCAGACAGAATTTGCATCACTAAAGCCGACATACTTTTCAGACAGAGATGAAGAAATCAAAGCAAATAATGAGAAATATTTTGTCTCCAATTGCCATTGCACAAGAGATGAGGCTTTCACGTTGTTTTTTCTTCTTTTGTTCCAAATGACTCCAAAGTACCTAAATACTCAAAAACAAAACATAAGATACATAATTTACAAGAAAACTAGCAGAGAAAGCATAAACAATAAATAAATATAAAGGTGTTTTATACACCTATCATAAGGTTTACTAATTGAATTAGAATGGTTATATAGTTTATTAGCTAATTCTTATGAATATCTACAACTTTGTTGAAGGAACCAAAGGCTAAATCAAACCATAAGGGTCCAATACATCAAAATATGAAAAACTAAACCTAGTCCACTACTCCGGCCCATTAATCTAAAGCCTGGTCCAACTTGTCAACTAACAGTCACTAACGGCCAACATCTAGTCTAACAAGGTCAACTAACAGTCAACGTCCATAGTCAAGTCAAGGTCAAGTCAATGGTCAACCAAAAGGGTTAACTCGGTCAACGAGTCAAACAGGAATCGATCCAGGTCAACTCAGTCAATAAGACTGATTCAGGTAAGTCAAGTTTCTATGTGACTCGGTCAGATAAGCTGAGTGATCTAAGTCAGACAGCTGACTGGGATGACTAATAAGCCTAAATCCCTTGTTGTACACAGATTTTCACTCTTCTTTATAACTAGACTGATACTAACACACCTATTGACAGAACTTCACAAGCAAATGTACAATTCAATTATTCTTAAATACACTTCAAACTTCAATTATAATTACAAATTAGATTTACCTGCAATTGCAGCTTTTAGCAACACATTCCACTAAACTGAATCATCACTAGTTTCATATTAACTACAACAATAATCTCAGCTTAATCACTTCAAACATATATTCTACACATGTAAACTTCATAACTAATTCACAATCATAAACTCGGCTTACCTGCAATTACAGCTCTAAGCCAGCCTACACTGAAATCACCAAACTTTAGTCATATAATTCTATAACTCATCAACAATCACTGTTCCAACCTATCTTCAAGCTTGAGCTAAAGTTCAACCATTCCCCTGCAATTCTATCAACACATCTCCACACCAGTTCAATCCACTCATCTACATCTTCTTTCTATCTTCCCTGCAACTATGCCTCCTACACATTCGTCTGGCCTTAACCAACCACTGCAATATCAACAATATCTAAAATTCACAATCTCAATAACATTTATCACTCCACTTGAGAACTCCATTTCAACCACCACAACTCGGCTAGAACTTAACTTGGATAACAAAAATCTACCAAATTCAACACAACCACCAATATCAACTCCACTGGAAACAATCACTTATAACTCCAACTCTTTCTCATTCTAAATTATGTAACAAACCAATATCCATCTTACTCAGTTTAATATCACCACCACCAAATTTCCTAAACACCAATTCTCTGCAATTTGTACTCATCTTAAATTCCTACATATATTTCAATCCCATTTTGTTGCCTTTTTAGCTAAACATCATATCCATTTCAGATAACCCACAACCACATGCATCTTTTAATAATAACTAAATTCATCCACAATTCTACTGCATATCCATCTCATAACACAATTTCAATAACAATTGTACAAACTCAACACTTCAATGATTCATCCTTCAAATATCAAAATTAAAACAAACAAAAGCTTACCCCAATAACAGCATCCACTGAATAGAAATTATATGATGTTTCTCTTGATCTCAGGCCCACAACCATCCTCTCCTTCATCGAATCTCAAAGAAATTATAATTCATATCACCTTCACTGTTCTTGGAGACCCTAAATAATCTCCAAAACCTTAACCTTTAAGTTAGTGTTGTTTTTGAACTTTCTTCTCTAATTCAGATCAAACCCTTCTTCAATTAGTCTTCTAGGGTATCAATTTCATCTTTAGAATCCTCTCTGCAATTGCAGTGAAACCCTAACTCTTCACAGAATCACTAATGCCTCGGTTCTTCTTCAACACAATAAAACAACTTCAATTCAGGGGTAACCCTTTGTTCTATAACTAATAACAAACTAATTATCTAACAATTTTCTACTAAAATCAACATCAAACTCAAACTCTAATTCTCACAGAACTATCTCTCTTCAACTAAATCTAAACTTCAGATCAAATCCAATTTATGAACTCAACAACACCTTATTTGATACAATGATTTCACTAATTTTCTGTGAAGTTCCTCGACAGAGATTTTATCTCTGAATCGCCAGAGAAAAAGAAGAAAAAAAAGAAGAAAGAGAGAAAAGAAAATAGAAAGAAGAAAGAAGAAGAAAACAAAGAATAAGAAGAATGAATCTTCTCGATCGATTAAGGATAAGGCAGACCAAAAATTGCTAAAGGAGCTCGACTAAAAGATAAGGGCAGCCTGGTCAGCTAAACTACAAAAGACTATTTTACCCTTCGAACTAGACCAATAATATCTTCTTCATCCGGTATACGATTGACACATTCGAGTAGCCCATCTCGCATAACTTTTCGAAACCTAATCGATGATACTAGTTTCGTATCTAGTTCGTTGTTAGATTAATTCCTAATAATTAACATTCGTCTTAAATTATCGAGTTATTATCGTCTAATTGTCTCTTGACCATCGCTAGACTAGTCAAATAGTGTTGACGAGCTTGAGGGTCTTTACATTCTCCCCACCTTATACATTTTCGTCCTCAAAAATCAAAACATCCTTCTGGTCTTCAAAAACTCCCCACCTTAAAGAATAATCACATCTCTTGTCTAAGCGCAAACAACATAAAACAAATCACAAACCTAAATGGCTTTCTATAACAATGATTTAAAATTTGTAGCTCTAGATTCAACTACGCTGATTGAAGTTCTATCAAATAGGATAGTGTAAGTTTCTTAAACTAATTTCTATTTCAATAAGTTACTGGTTCTAATTACAAGAGAAGATACTCTATAATAAAATTTTCTAGGTAAAATTTGGGATCTATCAGTTTACTAATAGAAGCAAGTCTCCCTTCTATGCCTGGTGATACAAGAATGCAGTTGACCTTTCTAGGTTCGCGACGCCTGACAATGCCTACCTACGTAACAAGTATCACCCGAACACATCAGAATTATCAACCTCACTATTCCCCAGTGCTGGATTACTAAGTATTAATTAAGATTAATTAATCTTTAAATTTTTACCGCAACTGGTATAATTCTGATAAATTTACTTTGTAAAATATATAAATAATTCACATCATATTAAGCAATTTAATCATCAAAATTTATTTTATTTTATTTTTATTTGTCATTATTATTTATTTATTTAATGAAATCGAATTTTAATTCCAAATGAAACTATATTATATGAGTAAGTAATTTTTAAATTCATGTACTATTTAAGAATAACTTTTTTTTTTAAGCATGAATTTTATTAGAGAAAATATTAAATTACAACTTATCGTGGGTATGTGGTACCCACAGAGTCTTGAAATAAAATATGACTGATAAAAGATGGGATTGCCTGGTCCTAAATTTTGGTTGATTAGTTTCCTACTTGGCTTCCATCTGCTGCATGGTTTGTTAATCCGTCCGCCGCTTGATTTCCTTCCATGTAGTTGTATTGTATGACGACTTGCGGGATTTGCCTAAGTCTATTTTTTATTCCTTAAATCATTCCTGCTATGTGCCAAGGTGGTATAGTGGTTGATGTGATGAAACGCAGGAGGTTCTCTGAGTCCGTTTCAAATAGAATTCTCGGCCATTGTCTCTCTATTGTTGTTCTTGAGGCCAAGAGTAATGCCCAGGTTTCTGCAGTTAGGGCAGTGGTGATTCCTAGTGGTTGAGCCATTGCTATTAACGGTCGTGCATCAGAGTATCTACAGAAGAATCCTGCCCCTGCAAATCCCGGGTGGCCTCTGGCTGCTCTATCTGTGTTAATATTTATCCAGTTGATGTTCTGAGTGGACCAACTTACCGATATTATTATTGTCCTTCTATCCATTGTTGGGTAGTTGAATGTTGGTGTATCTCCTGGTATGATTAGTGGTGAAGAGTGCAATGCCCCGAAATATTCTTGTTGTAATTTTTGTGCCCAGGGTAGGATTTCTTCCGAAGTTGTTTGTTTTTGTTGGTAAACTAGATCATTTCTGGATAGCCATAGGGTCCATAATAGAAAACAGAATGAGGAGGTTGTAGTTTTTGAAGTTGGTTGTTACAGGATTTGGGATATGGTTTTTTGTGGGGTTAAGGTGAAGGTCGGGTTGGGGTTGTAGTTTGGTGTATTTGTAAGTTGATTGAATAAGTTATTCCAGGAAGTAGTTGATGTTGGGCAATGAATTAAAAGGTGGCTTGCTAATTCTGTATCAGTATTGCATCTTGGACATATGTCTGAGTTGGTCAAATGGATTCAATGTAATAAAGAGAAGGTTGATAATCCTTCATTGATGGCTTTCCACAAGAAAAACCGAATTTTTGGTGGACATGGTAAGGTCCACAAGAATTTGGTAGGTGTGTGGGTTGGTTGACCGTGGGTTAGACATTTGTATCCCGAAGATGTAGTGTACTTTCCATTTTTTGAGTGTGGCCAGATAATTTTATCTGGGGTATCATTTTGAGGAATGTGGATGTTGATGATTTTTTGAATTATTGGATTGGGAAATGTGTTCAATTTCTCATGATTCCATGAGTGGGAGATCGGGTCGATGATATCTGCTACCTTGTGGAATGGGTAGCATTGTGTCGGGTCTAGATTGGGAGCGTGCGGAATCCAATTAGCTTTTATCGGAGTTGTTAATCCATTTCCAATACGGTGGAAAATTAAGTTTTGCATGGTAGGGATAATTGATGCGAGTTGTCTCCATTGAGGACTGGAAGTAGAGGGTATGGAAACACTTCCTTGAAAAATTGGTTGTTCTTTAAGGTATTTTGTGTTGAATAAACTTCTGCATATAGAGTTAGGTTTTTCATACAAATTCCAGATTCTCTTCATTAGAAGAGCCTTATTGTGATCACTGCTTTTTCTTATTCCTAATCCTCCTTCAGTTAATGGTTTTGTTGCTTTATCCCATCCTATAGGGTGTATTTTTTTTATTGTTGAGTCATGTCCACAGAAAAACTCCTGGTGATACGATCTATCTGTTTGTGTATATTTTTTGGGAGGTTTTGTGTTTGCATTATGTGATTGGAGGTTGGGGTTAGGGAGGTTTTGATGAGAATCAGTCTTCCGGCTGGAGTTAGGCATTTTGTCATCCATCCTTTTTCTTTTCTGACTAATCTTTGTAGGAGGGGAGTGAAAGTTCGATTTGATGCTCTTCCTTGTTTAAACTGGATGCCTAGATATATTGGAGGTTTTGATGTGGTCGGCATATTGAAGAATTGTTGAAGATCATTTATTTTGATTAGGTCTAAATTAGGGTGATGGATGATTACCGATTTGGTAGAATTAATTACTTTCCCCGCAGAGGATCTATAGGCGTGGAGGAAGGTTTTAAGGTGTTGGTTACTTTGATCTGAACCTTTATAGGTAATCAGAAGATCATCTGCATACATTAGATGAATTATGGGAGGTGATTTTTGTGATATGTTAAGTCCTGGAACTAATTTTTGGTTTTGAAGGTTTCCCAGGTTTGTGAATAGGATTTCAGCACATATGATAAAAATATAGGAAGATAGTGGGTCTCCTTGTCTGATACCTCTGCTTGGGGTGATGTGTCCATGAGGTGTACCATTTATTTTGATTGAATAAGTAAATGTTGTGACGCTTAGCATAATGTAGTCTATAAAGGTTGGTGTGAATCCAAGTTTTGTAAAAGATATTTTGATGAATCCCTAGTCTAGGCTATCATAGGCTTTTTGGATGTCCAGTTTGAGAGCTATTTTTGGATATTTAGTGGATTTTGAGGTTCTAATATGATGGAAGAGTTCTCAAGCAATTGCTATATTGTCGTGTATTAATCTTTGCGGCACAAAAGCACTTTGGAAAGGGCTTATTAAAAAGGGGAGAACATGTCTAATTCGGTTGACCAAATTTTTTGAGATGATTTTATATGTGACGTTACAGAGTCATATTGGTCTGAATTGTGAAGGTTTTGAAGGGTGGTCGACTTTAGGTATTAGTGTTATGTTTGTGTGATTCATGATAGGGTGCATACTAAGATTATTAAAGAAGGCTTTAACCATTTCTATCAATTGAGGGTAGGTTGTTTCCCAAAAAACTTTAAAAAACTTACTTGTATAGCCATCTGGACCCGGAGCACTTTCAGAATTTATGGAGAACAATGCTTGTTTGATTTCTGATGTAGTTACTTCCTTTGTAATTAGGTATGATTGCCTAGGAGTCAACCGAGGTCTGATATTTGTAAAAATATCTTCATTTATTTCTGTAGGCGGGGCCGTATACTGTTGAGAATAGTGATCCAGAATGAGGTGAACAACGTCTTCTTTTTTGCTAATCCAGTTGTTTTGTGTGTCTTGTAGTTGTTGTATATTATTACAGGCTCTGTGAATGGTAGCTTTAGTGTGGAAAAAGGTTGTGTTAAGATCACCTGATTGGAGCCATTGAATTCAAGATCTTTGTTGCCAGTACGTCGCATGACATTGTAATAGTTATTCATGCTCTATTCTCAGTTGTTTTTCTTAAATCAGCTAGAGTTCCAGATCTGATCATGTTTTGGATGCACATTGGTGTTGGGCGTTCTTTATCTTTGCTGTCAATTTCTTGATTTTAGTTGGTAGGTGGCCAAAAGTTTCTTTGTTCCATTCTAAGAGAGTTTGTCCAGTTGTAATAAGCTTCATTTGGAGGTTGAGTGTAGGTTCATCATCTTGTTGTTTATCCCAAGCCGATTCGAATATTTGCTTGAGTTGGGGGTGAGAGAGCCAAAGGTGTTCAAATTTTTAGTTTTTTGTTCTTTGCCAATCCATTGCTTTCTTCTGAAGTAGTATCGGGGCATGATTAGATGCTATTCTTGGAAGGTGAGTAATTGCTGCATGGGGATTTGATGTTCGCCACATTTGGTTTGCTAAAGCCCTGTCTAATCTTTCTAAGATATTCTCTCTCCACATTTGGTTGTTTTTCCAAGTGTATGGGTCTCCTCAAAATCCTAAATCTATAAAACCCATTTAGTCCATCAGAGTGAGGAGAGGTTGAGATTGGGCATATGTAACTTGCCTTCCTCCTTTTTTATCCGATTGATTTAGGACATCATTGAAGTCTCCTATTAACATCCAAGGGTTAGTTGGGTTGATATTGTCGAAGATTGTTGGAAATTCTTGCCAAAGATTTTTCCTTATATCTGGATGCGGAGGGCCATAGATACCCGTGAAGTACCAAGGTTATTCTGGAAGTGGTGGCGTTACTCTTGTGTGGATGTATTTTTGAGATTGAAGTAGTATTTGGATATTTAGGTTATCTTCCCACATTAAGCATAGTTCGCCTCTCCTTCCAATTTTGGGGACGTTGACATAATTATTGAATTGAAGTGATTGAGATAATATTCTTATGTGTTGATAGTTAGTTAGAGTTTCAGAGAGAAATAAGATGCTATGCTTATAAAGAGTAACTAGTCCTTTCAAATGTTGAATAGAGGGTGGGAGGTTTATGCCTTGACAATTCCAAGAAAGAATAGTCATGTTATTAAAGGAAGAGTTAGTGTGAACGGGTTTTGCAGTCGTACTGAAATGAGAAATTTAAATACGGTTTGATAAAAAGTTTAAATGGGCTTTTTGAGAAGATGGGATATCTAAGTTTAAGTGGGTTTTTAAGGGAATAGAAGAGTTTGGGTTGATGTTGGTAAAACTAATTAATTGGGTTTGCTGACTATTACATATGACTGAATGTTGAAGAAGGTTAGGCCTGGTTTTGAAGAATTGCAAGTGTGTGAGAATGAAACAATGAGAAGTTGTATAGTGGCTGTATAATAGGAGATTAGGATGAAGGATTCAAGAACATAACATTTGTTGTGTTATGAAAAGTTGACCAGGTTCGCATGAGGTTGTATTATAGCACTTGCAAGCAAAAACTTTTCAAATACAATTATAACCTATAAGAAAAGTTGTGAAACTCTAGCCTAAAAAGTGTGTTGTATAAAAAACAGCATATACAAAAAGAAGTACATCTATAACTAAGAAGGTGTGCTTTATAATACAACACTTACAAGGAGAATTGTAAGATATAAAAAAAATGGAAAAAACAGTAATTAGTTCCGACTAACACATTTGTCAGACCTATTACACATTTGAAAATGCTAAGCAGCACATATTGCAGGCAAATCTATAAACTAAAGTAGCAGGGGAGTTAAGAGATAAAGCAAAGATAAGAAAATGGAAAAGAGGATATTAAACGGTAGTTAAGTGGACTTACCTAGGGGCTTAGATTGATTAGAGGAGCTTGGGATTGGAAACTGAGGATCAATTCTTCATTTGGGCACAGTTATTTGGTAGGTAACAATACAACTCAGAAAAACCAGATGCATAAAAGAGGTAACTATTATGATAAGACGAAAAAACAGGCCCTAAACTATCACTGTAACTCACAACACATGGAACCGAAATAAACTTGAGCTTTAAAAAATTAGAACTAGTCTAGAAAAATGGCTGTCATCCTAAGTCAGGAAAAACCAGAAGGAATCTACTAAAGAGAAACAATCACAAGATAGGGAAAGAAAAAACAGAAACACAAACCATATTCAGAACGGGCAAAGAACACACAACTTCTCATGCAATGATTCAAGACTATCTAAATTAAATAAAAATTCATGCAAATAGAAAATAAACAAGAGAGATGGAACGGTGAAGAACTCAATATTAAGAAGTAGAAAACTAGAGAAAGGATATAAATTAAAACATAATGCGTATGCTAGGATTATCAAAACAAGGCCACAATCACATATGAAACAACTGATCAATTAGCAAAATCCTTCATCCAGATTAGAACATAATGCTTATGCAAAACAAGGCTACAAATAAATATGAAACAACTGATCAATTAGTAAAATCCTCCATCAAACAGAGACAAGGATAAGCATAAGAACTATTACATTAACTAACATCAGTAGAATACCAACATTAATCACAACATGCAACTACTTCACAAGCAAGAAAAAACGAAGGAACTGGCCATAAGACCACCAAGAACAACAACCACTATTAGGAAGGTTTTCCAATTTTCAAGTTTTGTTTCGACAAAGAAAAGAAACAATAAGGTTTTTAATTTTTTTAAATTTTTATCATCATACACCAAATCCATTTGGGAGATCCCAAATTATATCATCATACACCAAATTTCACTTAACTATTTATACTCATAACATCAAAGTAGCCTTAACAGAAAATTGAATGTGCTATATTTTTTTAAAACAATCTTAAACAGGGAAACGCATTATGATTCTAAGAAGATAGCAGCAACATGAAAGAATAAACAGAGAAGCAATTAAAGGTTCTAAATGAGAAACTTAAGAAGAGGCAATTCAAACAATACAGGAAGTGCATTTCATCTACTAAAATTAAGTTACTAGAACTCAATCACAAAACAGAAAGCTAAATGATTTCATATCTAACCAATCGAAATTTGTTGGAGTCCGAGCTCAAAACCGAGATACGGAAAAAATAACATTCATAACAGCAGGAACATTTAGAACATACCAATCACTATCCTAAATCTAAGAGCATAATTAGAAAATCAAAAACCAAAAACAAATGACACGCCTTCACAACTTAGTACAAACAACAACAAAAAAATTATTTTATTTTTTGAAAGAATTTGACAGATCAAACATTGCTGATAATCAATTAAAGCACGATAAACACTAGAACGTAGAATCCTTCAAAAACTAATAATCCCTAAGACCCCATTTTAAGATACTTTGCTTTAAATAAAATCCCAAATTTAATAAATTACAAAGCATCTTATTCAAATTCGCATTAAGTCACAGAAAACCAATTTGGGAATACCAATCCACCATTTACCAAAAGAAGAATTCAGGTCAAATAACTAAGAAGCCTAAACAAAAAGCTATGAAACAATCTACTAACAACTCATTCAAGTCCAAGAAGAATGCAACAACAGAGAAAAACGGAAATCAATTAACAACCTTAAACGTACGGCCTAGAAGATCAAAATCAATACCTACTAAGAAAGAACTAGAACATGAAAAAAACTTTGAAACACAGACCCTTTTCTAAACATCAAAACTGGGATTAACCATCAGGAAATCAGATCTAAAAAAATAAAAAAATAAAAACCTTCCAAATATTGTGTCATTCATCAGTTCCTCAATTCCATAATCCCCATCTCTTAATCTTTCTTTCAGTCCCCAGGAGTCCTAAGGATTACTCTTGATTGAAATTGGTCACCATGGAAGTTGACTATTGGATTTGATTTTGAAGTTTAAGTTTAGGTTTTGAACTAATCGATTTATGAGAAATAAGGGTCCTGGATTTCACTGAAGGGATCTGATTTGATGAAAATAATGGTAAGATTTGAGGGGAAAATAGATGACTTTGATGAGAAAATCAGATCATGGATGTTTTCAAAGGATTAGGTAATATGAATTTTGAATCTCTATCGCCTATGTCGATTCATATTTCACCCAATTCGCTTCTTGTAAGACTTGATGGTAACAATATTTATTTATTTTTTCTATTTAAGAATAACTTAATGTTATAACCATTATCCAAATTTAAAGTTATATTTATTTGTTTATTTCATTATGTGACTTGATATAAGTAAATAACCGCTAACAATTTTTCATAGTTGTTTGGTATAAATATTTTATTATTACTATAACATTTATTGCTTATTTCTTAGGCCGATAAAAGTTAATCGTAACTAATCATAATGCAAGTTTAAATTTTATTACTAATACTAGATTCGATTTGTTCCAATTTTATTTCCTTAAATTTTATATTATTTCTAAGTAATCCTGAAGTTGTACTATTAATAAAACTTACATTTTGCTATTACTATCTAAATGATATTTACAATGACTCTAAATTTTATAGTAATTAGCATTATATAATATTATTCTTTGCTTATCTTATCAAAAATTTTTATCTTAATTATATTATCATTTTCGTTATTCTTAAGATAATAGTCCAGTTGGTACACTAAGTCTTAATCTTATAAATATAATTATACTTTCACGTAAAGATTGATATAACATATTTTATTTATTCATATTGAATCCGTATACTATATCTTGTTAAATATTAACGTTGGTAATTTAATATGATTTAAAGTTTGAGTCTGCATAAAATTATAATATGTCTTAATAGTATTTAGACTTTGGTATAATAAGTATTTTATTCATAGGCAAATTTATTCTCCTTTAAGTATAATTTTGTACTAAGCATCCAATACTATAAATATCACTTCATGTGTATAATTTAGTGAATCATTTATTGGATAATCAAGGTATAAGATCGTTAACAAGTTTAATTTTTAGGTTATGAATTATATGATCTCACGTTCTTAATTATACCTAATAATAAGTTGTATGTTAACTATCTGGTTTAAACGCAAAACATATGATTCTAATTTGTTGTTGGTTGACTTTGTAGAATTAAAACATAGATAAGCACTAATAATTTTCCATAGCTATTTAATCTCAATCATTATTCTATCGCTATATATTTGTTAATGAATTTTAATTTAAGTTATCTTAAATATAATACTAATTTAAATTCTAACAAGTTCGTCATACTAATTTTTCAGTTCAAAAGATGATTAAATCTATTTACGAAGAGGATTCTATTAATATACAAATTTATTTTCTTTTAATTCTAATATTACACTAAGTTCCGAATGCTATTATTACTCGTGTATATTTGTTTCATTTTAGAGATTTATTGGATCATTTGTTAGACTAAAGATAATTCCAGCAAGATTACTAACAAGTTGAGTCTTTTTATTTATTTATATATTATATCCTCGCTTTCTTAAGTCTAACGCCTAACAAGTATTATATTAATTATTTAGTTTAAACGAAAAGCATATATCCCTAATTTGTAATTAATTACTTCGTTAATAATAATTATTAGTCATTATTAGATCTTTAATAATTATTTAATCATAATTATTATCTCTATATCTTTAATGAAATTTTAGTTAAGCTAAGTTCAATGTGGTACTAAATCATAACGCTAATCATTACTTCATTAAAATTATTATTACTTTGATTATCATCTATAATTACTATTATAATATTTTATTAAGTTCCAAAAATATTATTAATATGTATGTAATTATAGTTTGATTACTCTTCATAAGTCAATGTGTTCAGTAAATTTCCATGTGATTTATGAGTTCTATCAATACTACTAATCTTATTATTATTATAGTATTAGATTATTTACGTGTTCATACTTTTTGGATTAATTATTCTCAAGTCCTTATTAGCTAAAGTTATTGGTGTACCCGACAATTTTTACTTCATTACCTTTACAAACTACCAAACAAACAAATCAATCAATCAAGTAAATTTTAATTTTTTAATTTTTTAATTACTATTACTATATAAGTAAATTATTATTACTATACAAGTAAATATTTTAATTATTGATAGCTTTTAGTGATTAAAATTTATCTCAAAACTCAATCCAGTTCTAAACTAATCTAGTTCACTAACTGGCACTGGCAATTCCGATTATTTCCCATATAAGATCTAATAGTGAGCTCTGATACCAACACTTTAGCGCCCCCTAATCTAGTAGCTGACTAATCCAAGATATTAACTAAATAAAGAGGCAATAAGGATCTAAGTCATATTCTTAAGCATTCAATTAATAAATCTGCTACAAAACTTAACCAAAAAGCTAGCCCCGCTCTGAAATATACATATACAAAAACTCCTCTCAAATGATACATATACAATAGACATTCGATTTACAAATAGAATATACAACATAAAAATCATAGTCGAAGTTAACCAACTAACAAACTTAACCCTTGAAGCTTTCGCTGCGCAACTCTGATCTGTCTCTGAAACTGAAAGTGGTAATGGGTGAGCACATCATCCCTAAAAGGAGTGCCTAGTAGGAATAACATTTAACTTTCATGTAATCATTGGAAATGATTTGCAAACAATTCATGTTTTCCCTAAACACTAAAACACAACCAATTTCACAGAGGTAGACAATCATGTATATAGAACTAACTCCTTCCAAACAATATAATATGGTGACTCATCCTGCACCTAGATAGCTATAGGGTGACTCGTCCCGTACCTAGTTATTGCATAAAAGCTCGAAAGTAAGTAGGTATAAATGAAGGAACAATATCCTATTGTAGATGGGGCAAAACGAGTGGCTGATTTTTACGGACTTGAGGAGACGACCGTGCGGAGGAAACTCTTTGAACCGAGTGAAATGTTAAACCTCACACAGATACACTGCAACGAGGGAGTGCTTTGAATTCGAGAAATCAATCTGTAGTACTCCGGCCTAAACCAATACAATGGTAGTTCCAGAGTAAATTCGGTCACAAGAGAGTATGGGTCGATCTGTAGGAGGGAAGCTGAGAAATGTGTGAGATCAATAGTAATCGAATATCGTAGGTATGTTGTGTATTCTGAAATTAAGATCAATTCTGAATGATTGAATTTTACTCTATTGAGAGTAATTGCTCAGACGTTGAGTTGCTAATCTCGTGTTGTATGTTTGACGTAAGATTGTCCTGTTTTCAATCATGATTCAAAGACTTATTTATATTGCTAGAATTATTAAAACCATGATCCCATGAAGTGTGAAAGTTGATGGAATCAAAGAGTGGACAAGTGGAAATTGTGTTAAAACCAGTTACTCAACTTCGGAGACTTGGTCGATTTTCCATCCACTACTTTGTTAACTCCTTCAACTGATTGCATGACTTGATCACATTCTCATCGTGTGTATGAGCACACATGCTGTAGACCTCCAGACCAAAACCCTGGTTAATATCCCCCATGTGACACGATTGATGTCTCGTGATTGTGGAGTCTGCAAGGCATACGTGTATTTAGTTAGTCAGTTGCTGACTCCATGACTTCATGGGACGATGAGTCCTTGTATTGTTAAGTCGAACATGATTTGAAAATGTTATGAGACTCATGAATTGAACATGTCTGCTGAGACAGAGGTATAATGTATGAATAAACGTTGATAGTTAATGTGAGCAAATATTGCCCATTCGATGAATTGTTGAATATTGACAGTTGAACCAATATTCCTTGGTTTGAGCAAATATTGCTCATCTGAGCAGATGTTGCTCGTTTGATGAATTATTGGTAGCATGACCAAATAAAATATTAATTTAAATATTGGCAACTGAACTAAATATAATTAATAAAATGTTGGCCATGAGATTATCGTAAAATTATTAGCGTTTGGATCTGAAATTATGAACCTTGTACTCAAAACTCTAATTCGATCAATTGATGGTTTATTGGAAATTAACCACAGAGTGAAGGAGGGACTGGCTACATGGGATCATGGGTCGACCATGTAACGCCCAGATGCTCAAGTGAGTAAAATGCCAAAGTCTCTTGAAGACCAGTTGCTGAAAGGATGATTAAATGCAGGTTTAGTCATTTATTAAAGTAATGCTCGTCTGAGCCTAAGGTGATAAAACCTAATTAATTATGAAGAGATGAAGGACCGACCAAGGGGTCATGAAATCGGCCCTGGGTGGTTACGGGATCGAATAACGATCGTTCCATGAAGTTCCAAATTGTTTGGAAGAGTTAGAACCTAATGTAAACAAATTAGGTCGAATGATGAAAAATATGCGGGACCGGCCTCTTGCAAGCCGAAGATCCAACCTTGGTTGGTTAAGGTAGTATGATCGCATCACCAAAGTGTTCGTGTCTTAGACCTGAGAATTTTGATATTTCCTGATGTGCGTTTGAGCAATCATTTGGGAAAATATGAAGAAATCAAGGATTTTTGCTGAAACTGAGGAAACTTCATGAGAAGAAGGAAAAATAATAATAAAATAAAGGAATCATGAAGTGTGGGACCGGCTATGGCCAAGGCATGGATAGCCGGATAATGAGCCTGGTCAGAAAACCGAAATAAACTCTCGTTTCAAAGGAAGACGATCGTACGTAGGAAAATAGTTTTTTTTTTTTTTAAACCGTGACCTGTTCATGGATTATTTTTTTTTTGAACCGTGGAATATCCGCGTCAAATTTTTTTTTTTATTCACGTGAGTAAATCACGTATTATTCATATATATATGAATATATAATTAAAATCAAAACATGAATTTTGTTTAGTTATTAGAAGTGAATAATTATTTATGATGAAATAATGTTTTAGTTTTCATAACTCCATGGTGAATGTTCACAGTAGAAATGTTCATGATTTTATAAAAATATGAGTTTTTCCCGTCTTTTATAGGGTCGAAGAAGCGAGCAAGTTTTGAAGTGTTGACTCTTACGTTGCAATCACTACTGTTAGTAAAATTGTAAAAAGGTAAGAGTTAAGAATTACCATTTCATTGTGAAATTGTTATTGGCGCATCCATGATTCCATGTTTCTGGTTCCAGATAATGGTGTCTTCCCGCAATACTTATTCTTCTAGCTCCTCTGAAGATGATTCTAGTATCTCTGCGGCCAGAGTACGTGCTAATGTGGATCATGCTAAGAATATGATAAATATCACGTCACCTAATGAGCTAAAATATGCTCGTGACGAGTTCTTGAAGAGGAAAGAAAGGGAGGAGATACTTGTTGAGTATCGAGAAAAGAGACGCATAATTCAACGGAAAAGACTAGAAGCCGAGGAGAGACTTCGATCTCGTCCTGATGGTATAGCCTCAGACTCAGATGCTGAAGAAGAAGAACATGTATGGGAGCCGATGGAATGCAAAATAAGGCCATATCAACGCACATGGATATTGAATGACAAGTTAAGGATGATCTCCAAGCCGAATGTGATGAAGACGATTTACTGGATGCGACATATGGCGATGTCGAGGAAGAGTTCCCCGATGATTCGGACAGTGACTCCGAGAGAGAGTCTGAAGAGGATTCTTCAAAGGATGATGATGATGATGAATCGGATGACTCCAACGATTAGTCTTGATCATAATCCTATTTAAACATTTGAATGTTTTTTTTTTTAGTCTTCGTAGTAGACATCTCTTTGATCACTTGAACAACTTTGCTTTAGACTTAGGATTTTTCTCTTGAACGGGAAACCCTTTTATTAATGTTGATCCTTCCCGAATTGAATAAAATTTACCAATGTTCATGCTCCAAAATTCATCATGATCCCTTTCTGCATGCCTTAGTGATTTCCATTTGCGGAAAATACTAAGATATATTGCATGGGATAAGAAAACACGTGTTATACACAAATCCGTGTGGTTTTCTGACCGTGTCTAGCTTTTATCAGTCCCCAGTTATTTTTCCTCCGCATATCCAGTATCGACCTTGTTTGAATCTTAGGGTTTCAGTAAAATCCGCAACTGAATTAACTATCCGCAGAAGATAAGTATCCATTATATCTTGTATATATCTCCAAGACTTAGGGTTTAGCATTTAAACAAATATTTTTTCCATTCCTGAGTCAGTTTCATCATGCAGAGGAAATTTTGATTATCATACCTTTTCATCGATATGTCCAGCAGTAGTATTTCTTATCGAAATGAACCTCAGTAGAAGCATAAAGTAGAAGTTTCTGTCTCAGTAAGTTGTGTACTTTTCTTTATCTCCATTTGATCAGAGTTATTGATCATAGTAAAATGATTTGTTGCAGGATAATCAGAAGAATCCATCTTCTTTTCATAATTCAAGACCCAAGCGGACTGTTAGAGTCCCTTCCCGGTATAGGTCAACTCATGCTGAAGTCAGCACATCTGTGAGTAATTCTATGATTTTTTGAGTGGAGTATTATTCGACGATTTTATCCAATCTTCATATGAAATTAAAAACTTCTTTACTGCAGGTTGATATGCATGTTGTTGTTGATGCTAGAAAGAGAAGGAATGGGAAGTCTACGAATGATGATGATGATGTCGACAAAAACTCTACCAAGTTCGTGGAGATTGGAGTTAGAATTCACTACCCAACCGCTGGACTCCCATTTGAGACTCTCATGATTAACAATTTCCCGGGTAATGAAATAGAAAGTGGCTTTGTCGTTCCCAAATGTCACGCATATTTGTATACCAAGATCTGGAGACGATACGGTCACATTGCCACTACTGAGGTGTGGAGAGGCTTCTTGCCGACCCTCCTGACTATAGTCGCATGGGTTTTACCGATCATTGAAGAGGTGATGGAGACTAATCTACGAGATGTTAAGAATCATGAACTTCACAGATGGGATGACATGATATCGAATTACGAGACCTTGCGGTTCAATGTGAGTTGGCTTCGCCATCGGCTTGAGATGATTAAAGTTGACAGGGCAGCGGCCGCTGATGAAGAAATTTCCACCATAACTGATTTTTTGGAAGAGGAGAAGGCACTTAACTTGGAGTCGGCGAGAGTTGAGAAAGCTGTCCAGGATTTGAAAGTGAAGACCAAGAGCTTTCAAAAGAAGCTTGACATGGCTGTCTATAAAAATTACTCTTTGCTGGATGGTTTACTCTGAGTGATCATTTATAATTGTTATTTTTTGAATAGGTTTATGCATTTTCTTAGGTAAAATAATTGATCATGATATGAGGAAATTTTGTTCATTTATGAAATGTTTAATGAACAAGGGAGCATTTTGCACACTCTTTGGAGGAATATAAATTACATTCTGAAAATGCTTGAAATGTTGAAATGGTGAAGATTTGATTCAAGATATTTTGTTTTGTTGGCAAAACAAATATATTCCTCATGGGGTCAACTCAAGTTTACTGTTACTTCTACCAAAGATGAGAGGTGCTAACACTCTTTCTAATTTCGGACCAATTGGCTGAAGTAAAAAAAATTTAAAGATTTTTACGAAAATCCTAGATACTAGATTGGGTAGTGTGTTGGGAAAATTGGTCTCTGAGGAGCAGGTGGCCTTTATAAATGGAAAAAAATATTCATGAGAACATTAGCTTGGCTTCGGAGATGGTGCATGAACTCCAAATTAGAATAAAGGATGGTAATGTGGTCTAAAGCTTGATATTACTCAGCTTTTGATATGGTTAGTTGGACTTTCATCTTGGAGGTTTTTAAACATTATGGTTTCTCAGATAATTGGTGTGCTTGGATTCTTCATATCCTTAAATCAGCCAGGATTTTTGTTCTTTTTAATGGGAGTCCGGAAGGTTTCTTCAAAATTGATAGAGGTCTTCGTCAGTGGGATCCTCTCTCTCCTTTGGTTTTTGTTTTGATTGAGGATGTTTCGAGTAGAAATATCTCAAAGTTATTCTCTGAAAGAACGATGTCGCATATGGTCTCCAAGAAAGGTATTGTTCCAACCCATTTATTCTTTGCAGACGATATTATGATTTTCTGCAAAGGAAC
This sequence comes from Papaver bracteatum, assembly GCA_023529315.1. Classification (NCBI taxonomy): domain Eukaryota; kingdom Viridiplantae; phylum Streptophyta; class Magnoliopsida; order Ranunculales; family Papaveraceae; genus Papaver; species Papaver bracteatum. Next base: position 2,121,794 of record JAJJWX010002349.1, on the reverse strand, counting down.
TATGAAAAGCTTGAGAAATTTAGTGACTTTGCTAGATTCTTATCAAAAAGTGTCAGGGAAAACTGTTAGTAGAGATAAAAGCAAATTGTATTATGGCGGAGGCTATTCAAGTAGACATGCTACAATTGCTAATTTTCTTCAGATGAGTGTGGCTTCTTTTCCGGATAGATATCTCGGTATGCAGGTTATGTCGGGTACAGTTAGATATCAACATATTAGTAATGTGGTTGAGAAGTTAAAAACTCAACTTTTGGGCTGGAAGGGAAGACATTTTTCTTTTCAAGACAGGGTGGTTTTGGTTAAATCGGTGATTGCAAGTTATTCCATTCATAATATGGCTTTTATAAATGGCCTCGAAAGTTTATACATCAGTGTGAGGTGGCTATTCGCAACTTCCTTTGGACTGGAGATGCTGTAGTTAGAAGAGCTTTTATGGTTGGTTTTGACAAAGTGTGTGCACCTTATGAAGAGGGAGGTCTGGGGTTAACTTCATTGAGATGCATTAACAAAGCTATGTTAATTAAACTGTGGTGGAATATAAAAACTTCGGATAAAAAGTGGGCGAAATTCTTTAGAGCGAAATTCTTCAAAAGAAATGGACATCTTGTTTGTTACTTAAAATCCACTATTCTGTCTGGAATTAAGTGGGTATACAATGAAGTTGAAGCTAACACAAAGGTTCTTATTGGTGATGGGAGAGCCACATCTCTTTATTTTGATGTTTGGTGTGGGGAAAACAACATTGCGCATATTTTGGATGGCCAAACTCTTGACCGTACCATTTTGGTTAGTGATATGCTAACGAATGGGAACTGGGTTTTATCTGATGCTTGTGTTACTAATATGGTTGTTGTAGGTATTGATGTTAATGTGTTACAGGTACCATTATGGGGTGCAGATTATCGTATTTGTACGCCTGATTACAAGGGTTTCTTTACAGTCAGTTCAGCCAAAAAATTAGTCCGCAGAAGATATGAAGTTATGGAAGGGGGAAAGTTGTTATGGAGGTCTTCTTTACATCTTATTCCGGCAGCTCAGAACTGGAAGTTCTTGAGAGGGGAGTGTGTGACTCTTGACAAGGTTAAAAGCAGGTTCAAGATCCAAGTAGTGAATAAATGTTGTTTGTGCAACAGGAAGGAGGAAACTCTTGATCACATTCTATGGTCGTGTGATTTTGCTGCAAGGGCGTGGGCTTGGGTGGAAGGTATTTTTGGAATTAGCATGATACAAGACTTGGTGCAGGCGAATAAGGAAGCAAAGGGAAAGTCTAAAATGTTTAAGGACTTATGGTTGTTGTGTATTGTTGTTGTTAGGTCTGAATTATGGAAGACTAGAAATGAATTTATTTACAATATTAAGAAGATTAACTGGAGTTTTTTTTTCACAAGAGAGTTTTCAACCAAGTGCATCAGTACTCCATCAGATTGAAAAGTTATATAAGGAATACAGTGGAATATTTGTATGTGCTTAACTATTTCCATGTCTCACATAGAAAAGTGAAAAATGTGGAACCTGTTGAATGTTATTGGGTACCTCCAGAAAATCATGAGATTATGATTTGCTGCGATTGCGCGGTAAGAGGAAATCCAAGGAGAGCGGGTGGAGGAGCTGTAGTGCGTGATTCAAACTAAAATTTTCTGGGGGCTATGTGTGTTGGTTTTGGAGTTCAAACTAATTATTTGGCGGAATTTTTTTGTGTGATTATTAGCTTGGAGTGGGCGATCAAATTTGGGGTTATGGATGTTTGTGTCCGTACAGACTCTTTAGCTGCGGTTTTGGCTTATTCTGGTGATGTGACTTTGGTACCATGGTTTCTAAGACATAGGTGGTTTGCAGTGAAGTCTAGATATGCTTCTATCCGGTTTGTGCATACTTTTAGAGAGGCAAATTTTACAGCTGATGCAATGGCAAAAAGAGGTTGCCTGCTAGATAACGAAGAAGGAATGAATTATGAAGATAATCCGGATTTCATCACGGCTATTGAATTACCAAATGTATGTTATTTTCGTTTTTAAATAGTTTGTAAGTTTTTGGGGGTTTCTGCCTCTTTTCTTATAAACTATGTTTGTAATCTAAAAGTTATTTATTAATACAATTTGGATTTACCAAAAAAAAAGAAGATGAAATGGTGAAAAGGTAATCGTTTTCTACGGATCATGCGTAATATTCTTTGAGCCATTTAACGTTGATTATATTTCCTTCCACTCCTCCATCAATATCTAAGATTTTGTAATATTCGTTGGATACTGCCTTGATAAGTACATATGGCCCTTACCATTTTGGAGAGAACTTGTGAGCAGACATGTCTTGTTGAATGTGCTTTGCTGTCTTTAATACCAGATCCCCTACTTGAAATGTTCGAGGTCTTACCATTTTATTGTAGGCTCTGAAGATCTTTTGTTTGTAGGTTTCTACATATTTTTCCACCTTATCCCTCCTTGACTCGAGCATGTCCAGTTCAGAAATTCTTGAGTTAGACACTTTGGATTCATCCCATTGTACTCCACTGGATGTTGCAATCCTTGCTGAAGGAATTTTGATTTCTGCTGGCAGTATGGCGTCGGCCCAATAGACTAGAGAATATGGTGAAGTCCCAATCGAGCTCCTTGGCGCTGTTCGATAATCCCATAAAGCCATAGGCAATTGTCCATGCCAGGTTCGAGGATTATCATGAATTGTTCAGCTGAGAATTCGAATCAAGGTTTTGTTTGTGCTCTCTGCTTGTCCGTTTCCTTAGGTATAATACGATGTGGAGAAAACTTGTTTGATGCCGTATTCCTCGAGCAATTCTGTCATGTGCTTGATGGAAAAAAAGAGTTCCATTATCAGTGATAATGTGTTTAGGAACACCAAATTTACATATGATGTATTCTTTGATGAAGGCTGCAATCGTGACTCCCATGGTGCTTCGAAGAGGAATAGCTTCAACCCATTTGGTAAAATTCTCGGTTACAGTGATGATGCATTCATGCTGCTTCGAAGATGCTGGATTGATTTTCCCGATGATATCTAGTCCCCATCTATATAAAGGCCATAAACTATTCACATAATGCAATGAGAGACAAGGAGTGTGAATGAGATTCCCATGGACTTGGCATTGATGACACCTCTGACCGTGCGCAGCTGCATCGTCTTCCATGGTCGTCCAATAATATTTCTCATGAATCAGGAGAAATAATTTCCTTTTTCCTTGATGTTCTCCATCATGCATCTCCTTCAAAATTGTTGGGATTTCATGATCAGCTAAGCATCTCAGCAAGTTTCCACCAAAGATTTTGCGGTATAAGATTCCATCAAGAAAGACAAATCTTTTAGCTCTCTGAATGAGTTTGATTGTTTCTTTCTTTTCCCACGGTAACTCATTATCCCATATGTATTTGATGTAGGGTTCCCTCCAGTCCCTAGTGTGATGGGCTTTCAGAGCTTCTAAGTGATGAGGAGGCGTCTGACAATTGGGACATGACTTTTGCAGAATTCTTGATTGAGCCTCCATGGAAGGCCAATAGTATCACATTCTTTGAAGCCTTCTGTAAAGTGTTACCACCAGCGTCTGTCCGTAGATTTCTTCATGTATACATTTGAGTTATTCGTCCGCTTCTTTGTTTCCAAGGCATCGTGATAAGGACCCATCGAGTTTCGATAGTATAACGCTCCGTGAAGCAAGAAATAATTCTTTAATTCCTTGAGACTGACTTTCCCTTCTGAAAGAGACCTGCTCAATTCATGAATAATTGGTGCTCGACAATCATCTGCTTGAATGTCTTCGACTTGAGCAAGCCAGGTAGATGACATAGCACGCCTCTGTATAGTGATTATTTTTTCTGCTCCTTCGAATTGCAGCTTAGAAGCGAGAGTTGACAGGCAGTCAGCATGCCTATTGTTAGTTCATCTAGTATGGAAAATCGTTGCATCAGCGAAGTGAATTAATATCCATTGAGCTTCAGTTCTGAATGGATCAAGTGTGATTTCTTTGACAGAGTATGTTCCATTAATTTTATTGACCAATAGCTTTTAATCTCCTATTATATCGAGGTGTTTTTCTCCTGCTTTCTTGGACAGGGACAATCCTAGTAAGAAGTCTTCTGTATGCGTGTCATAACCACAATAAATTAATTAATATTTCACTACCTAATTAACAAGTAATATAGGGTAGTCAAGGTCGATCCCACGAGGAGCACGAGATTCTAGTTGTAAATTTGTCACACAAAGGGGGGTATTGATTAAGAATTTGAGAAAGTAAATAAAATAAACAAAGCAATTAAAAGGAAATCAATAAGAGAGATTAGATCAAGGAATCCTTCTTCGCTGCAAAACAATGATTAAAGTTATGTTCTTTTCCACTTCTTATTAGTCACAAATTATCACCAACCATAGGTAAAGCAGCTAGATCAGTGCTAACCCAAAAATCCCTTATATCACCGGATACGGAAGTTCTCGACTACCAGATTCTATTCACCAAACCACCTAGTAGTAGATCACTCAAGATGTAATTTAGTTAAACGCATTAAGATTTATGAATTTATTAGGTTGATATTAGTAGTTAAACTCTTAGATCAAGGTCCACTTGCTAACGTTGTTTTTACACACAATTGCTCCACGGAATCCCTCCGCAAGGTCTCGTGTTTGCTACTTATGTGAAAAGTAAAGAAACGATTACTTATCCCCTAACTTACACTAGCTTTAGATTAGACTAACAAATCAATCTAGTTGTACACCTAGATAATCTATCAATCAATCATGAATGTCTTTAAGAACACTCCTATTAGTAAAAACAAACGATAATCATATGAAAACTTCAAAGTAGATTTAAAACAAAATCAAAACATGTTAAGAACTAGGAATTCATCCTCAATCAATAAAATTAGTTCATGCTTAAAAAGTTCACACAAAGAATAAAGAAAAGAGAAGTGTTGTGTGTGTATCAGTGTGTCAATGTATTGTAAAAGATGTGTGTATCTAAGTGCATCTATGTGTATGGAAGTGTAGAAGTTCTTCTCTATTTATAGGCTTCAATGTTCTCCATATCTTCTAAGGAATAAAATCCCTTTCCTTTTGTAGCTCAATTTCCAAATCCAAGCCTTTCTCAAATCTTTCATCTCCTCTTTCCAAATCCAATCCGAATTCTTCATTTAATTCCAAGTCCAACTCTTCACATCCCATGAGAGAAATCCACACAAAATTCTGCAACTTTTGCTCGCCGGAAAACTGGGTTTTTTGGCCGGAAATAGGCCGGAATCCGCCGCCGCCGACTACCTGAAAATTCTCCTCCGGTCAAGGTATATTCCGTTGGTCAACCGTTAAGACTAACGGTCAAAGGAGTCAACCGTCAGTCAACTGTTAGTCATCGGGTCAAGGAGAATCACTGAGTCAGAACCAAATCAGCCAGCTAACTCGGCTGACTGGTTCTGGTTGCCAACTTATTTCTCGCTAATCGCTATGCACGGCCAAGATGGCCGTGCATTCTCTCCACCCACCATGATGGCTGTGCACATTCCCCGCACTTCATATCATTCATTCCCCACTGTAAGTCCATCTCAACGCCACAAAATAGCCATTCCACCCGCAAATCTCCTTCTCTGTTTATTCTCCTAGCACTTGCACAACAACTATATCCGAGCCGCAAGACCAACTCCATCCCCGTAATCTATAGCTAGCCCCAGTAACTCACATACACAGAACCAACTCCAGCTCCAATTCATTTCATCATCTCCCGTGTAACAAAGACTCCAATCTTCACCAATTCGAAACTCATTATCTCCATGTGTCCAAACTCATGAAAATCTCTAATTGAAGCTCTAAACCCCTTCAAGAATGGCCACCGCCCGCTCCTCCATCCATCACTTGGACAATCTCCAGTTTTACCACCCATTAGCCGTAGCTTCACCTCAAACACACCACCAGCTCCTGTGCAACCACCACATTCAACTCCACCACTAAGCATCAGCACCAGCATAATTTTGCATCTCCATTTAAGCCAACACCACCACCAGTACTGTTGTCAAATCTGGTTCATTGCAGCAGGACCATCACTCCAATTAAAAAACTGCACAACCACCTGAGATAAGAGAATCAACTCCACCATGTGTTGTTCTTGCTCAATACAACTACCAGCACCAATTCAGTTTTGCAGCTGCAACTGAACTTTCTAACTCCTGTAACATAAACACATTACCTCCCCTCTTTCACAGTAAACACAGCAGCATAAATTCCGAACCCAATTTCTATCTGAGTTCATCTCTTGAACCAATCAACAGCACCACTGCTTTAATTCCACAAACCCATCTCTCGCCTGATCTTCTCTGTGTTTTTGAGCATCATATTTTCTCGTTATGATTCTGCAACTGAGACTTCACCATTAATCAATTAGGTCAAAACCCATCTCTGATTCATCGACAGACCAACAACCCTATTCGATTTATCGATCTACTTAAGCTCTTGAACTTCGATTTTTCTCTTGATTTCTCACGTAGCTGCTTTAATTCATCTCTCTAAATTGCTTCCACCAACTCTGTCTGCTTGATAACTTCACTTCTGTATCAATTCCTCACAGCTCTGTTGCTCTCTCTCTCGATTTCTATTGATTTGTTCATGGCTGCTGCGCAGCTTTTCTTCATGTTCTAAATTTCAGCAGCGAGTAATGATTGAGAGGTCTATACTCAATTTTAGGTTTAGGTATGAGAGTTGGGTCTGGATCCGGGTTCGGGTCCGGATGGGTATTCCCCACGGGTGTGGGTATATGGGTTCAATAATACACCCACCATTAAAACCACCCACTGACTGGGTGCTAAAGCCAATCCTTCCTTTGGATAAGGGCTATCCAGTGATAGTAACATCCACTGATAAGTGATAAGGGATACCCTAAATGAGAGCCCCTTAACCATAGTTGGGCTCCAGATAGTGCTCGCCTTATGAAATGACGATTTTTTCCTTTTTGTCCAATTTGGGTGATTTCTCCTTCTTTTTGTCTGTGTGACTCCAGAGTACCTAATAGCTCAAAAACACACATAAAATACATAATTTACTAGAAAAATAGCAAAGAAAGCATAAACTCTTAGATAGTAAATTAGGTGTATTCTACACCTATCATCTTCATATTCTGCTGAATTGTTGGTGCAGTGAAAATCCAACTTGAATGAATGCGAGAAAACTTTGCTGGATGGAGAGACTAGTACTATTCTTGCTCCTCCAGTGTCGTTGCTGGGGGTGGCGGAACCGTCAAAGTATAAAAGCCACGTCTCTTCTTTGATAACTAAGATATCTGGAAACTCACCAAGTATATCTTCATGTAACATTGTTGCATCCTCTCCTGGAAAAGCAGCGAGCAAGTCTGCAACTGCTTGGCCTTTGATTGCTTTAGGCGGTGTACATGCTATGTCAAATTCTGACATATGAAGTAGCCACTTTACTGGTCTTACTTATAGGGTCAGCCTTGGAAATGAGCACGACTCTGTTGGATAGTAAATAGTGCCTGAATTTCTGAATTTCATGCACTAACGCTAGACATGCTCTCTCAGGCTTTGGGTATCGGAGTTGAGCGTCTCGCATTGTACGACTGAAGTAGTAGATCATTCGTTCGATGCCTTCATCGTCTTCTTGAGAAAGGAGTGCTCCGATAGCGACATCACTAGAAGCAGTGTAAAGTATCAGTGGTCGTCCTTGCAGCGGTGATTTGATGACAGCAGGTGATAATAGTATCTGTTTTATTTTCTCTGAAATACTTCTTGTTGGACAGTTGTCCATGTAAAATTCGCTCCTTTCTTCAGTAGAGGGGTGAACGAAGCAATGAGCTGAGCCAATCCAGGGATGGAGCGTTGAATATAATTTACCTTGCCCATAAAACTTTGGAGTTCCTTCACAGTGCGTGGAGGAGGAATGGTAGTAATAGCCTTCGTCTTGTCTGGATTGACTTTAATTCCTTATGTTGTGACCAGTAATCCTAGAAATTTTCCAGAGGAGACACCAAAAACACACTTCAGAGGATTCATCCTTAATTTTTATTCTCTGCATCTTTCAAAAACCTGTCTCAAAACTTCAAGGTGGGAGGCTCGAGTCTTCGACTTCACTACCACATCATCAACATAGTCTTCCACTTGTTTGTGCATCATGTCATGGAATATAGTCATGGCTCGTTGATAAGTAGCACCTGTATTCTTTAACCCAAATGACATCACAGTATAGTGAAAACTCCCAATAGGAGTGCAGAACGCGGTTTTGTTGGCATCATGCTCGTACATCTTGATCTGGTTGTATCCACTGTAACCATCCATGAACGAGAACATACCATGACCACTGGTTGTATCGACGAGCATATCAATGTTGGGTAAGGGAAAATCATCTTTCGGACAACATTTATTCAGATTCCTGAAATCAACACAGCATCTGATTTGACCATTCTTCTTCTTGATAGGAACAACGTTGGCCATCCATGTTGGGTGTTGCATAGGTTTGATGAATCCTTATGTTAGTAGTTTCTGAATCTCGACTTTGATTTTCTCCTCGACTTCATGTCTGAACTTCCTAGGTGGTTGTTTGACAGCTTTGGAACCATGAGTAATGTACAGATGATGAGTAACTAATTTTCCATCTAGACTAGAAATTTATTCGTATGTCCAAGCAAAGACATCCTGATATTCCTTTAGCATATTTATCAGTTTCGTCCGTTCCTATGGTGACAATACGGAGCTAATTAAAATTGGCCTTGGATCATCCTCCGTCCCGATGTTTATTGTTTCGAGATCATCAGTGGTGGAATCAGTGCCATCTTGCAATTGTCGTGGAGCATCTTGAACCTCTTCCTCGAGTGATGGTTCGCTCTGACATGATTATTTGGGGCGAGGAGACTTTTCATCGTTCTCCCTTGTTAATTGCTAATATTTGTGTCAGCAATAAATGATCCTCCCCTCCTCATCATGACTGGCTATGAAATTAGATCCCGGAGTTCAGACCTGGTCCTTACGTCACTTAATTGGTGTAGCAGATGACTTGATAGTCCTGAGGATGATGGTTTGTCAGTAATTTTTTTGATGGAATTCCAGCTTGGGAGTGGAATACTGTAAATCTTGCTTGGATGTTCGGGGATACTTTTTTGAGATTCAAGGAATTCAGCATCATATACACGAGCATAAGGAGATAACGAAGCAGCGATGCGAGCAATCTTGTTGTTGAACAGATCCTTCATGCATTGATGGTATGTTGATGGAACCACCTTGTTGTCATGGAGCCAGGGGCGTCCGAGTATCATGTGATAATCAGGTTCTTGCTCAATTACATGAAACTTGACTTTTGATTGAATAGGTCCTACCTTTAGATCTACATATGTATATCCATACATACGGCTTTGACTTCCTTCAAAACTGGTCATCAAGATGGGGTGACAAATGATTTTGTTCTGTGGGATCTTGGATTCCTTGAGAGTCTTTATAGGAATAATATTTATGAAAGAACCTGTATCAACGAGAGCTCTCTTGAATTCAGAGTCTTTGATTAAACCGGTTACATATAAGGCTCGATTATGCCCTTTATCTGTTATGCGATCTTCTTCTCCAAATGTGATGTTGTTGATCGAGTGTTCAAACACCATGGATACTTCTTTAATGGCTGGAGACGGTGGAATTAGTTACACGTCAGATGATATTTGGTTGAGTGCAAAAAATGTGTTCATACGCTGATTTCTGGAGAAGTGTAGGAGTTTACACAAACTCTCGATCAAATGTGTAACTTCCTGATCCACCGGATTTTCATAAGTGGTGAATCTGTTTTCTTGAGGGATAGCGTCAGCGGCGTCAAGATACGATCGTTCCACAACTTGGGCTCCTAAGATTCTTGTCAGGTCCACCATGTAGTTTAAAAAATTATCGATTGCTCCCTTCAATCGATTTATGTTTCTTTCCATAGAACTACTTGCCTTCGTGCCAGTTCGGCCAATGACAAAATTTCTCCATCAAATGCATTGATAGATGAGAAATGAGTTGTAAAGTAAGGGTGATGAATATTACTAGAGTCATTCGGATGAGCCAGAGAAGCATCACCATTTGAAATACTTTGATTGGAGTTTAGAGTAACTGAATTGGATCTAAGACCGACCATCATGATAAAAATTAAGGAGAGAATGATCTCCCACTGTGGTCGCCAATCTGTAGATGGGGCAAAGCGAGTTGCTGGTTTTTAAGGAATTGAGGAGACGATCGTAGGGAGGAAACTCCTTGAACCGAGCAAACTGTTAAACCTCACACAGATGCACTGCAAGAAGGAAATGATTTGAATTCGAGAGATCAATCTTTAGTACCCCGGCCTAAACTAAGAAAATGGTTGTTCCAGAGTAAATTCGGTCACAAGAGAGGATGGGTCAATCTGTAGGAGGGAAGCTGGGAAATGTGTGAGATCAATGGTAATCGAAGATCGTACGTGTGATGTGTATTCTGAAAATAAGATAAGTTCTGAATGATTGAATTTTACTCTATTGAGAGTAATTGCTTAGACGCCGACTTGATGATCTCGTGTTGTCTGTTTGACGTAAGATTATCCTATTTTCAATCATGATTCAGAGACTTATTTATATTGCTAGAATTGTAAACACCATGATCCTATGAAGTGTGACAGTTAATGGAATCAAATAGTGGAGAAGTGGAAATCGTGTTAAAACCAGTTGCTCAACGTGCAGAGACTTGGTCGATTTTCCATCCACTACTTTGTTAACTCCTTTAACTGATTGCACGACTTTCTAATATTCTCATCGTGTGCATGAACACACATTCCGTAGACCTCCAGACCAAAAACCTAGTTAATATCCCCCATGTGACACGATTGATGTCTCATGATTGTGGAGTCTGCAAGGCATACGTGTATTTAGTCAGTCAGTTGCTGACTTCATGGGATGATGAGTCCTTGTATTGTTGAGTCGAACATGATTTAAAAATATTCTGAGACTCATGAATCGACCATGTCTGCTGAGACATAGGTATAATGTATGAAGAAACGTTGATAGTTAATATGAGCAAATATTGCTCATTCGATGAATTATTGAATATTGATAGTTGAACCAATATTCCTTGGTTTGAGCAAATATTCCTCATCTGAGCAGATGTTGCTCGTTTGATGAATTATTGGTAGCATGACCAGATAAAATATTAATTTAAATGTTGGCAACTGAACCAAATATAATTAATAAAATGTTTACCACGAGATCATCGTAAAATTATTAGCATTTGAATCTGGAATTATGAACCTTAATTCGATCAATTGATGGTTTATTCAAAATTAACCACAGAGTTAAGTAGGGACTGGATACATGGGATCATGGGTCAACCATGTAGCGCCCAGATGATCAAGTGAGTAAAATGCCAAAGTCTCTTGAAGACCAGTTGTTGAAAGGATAATTAAATACTGGTTTAGTCATTTATTAAAGTAATGCTCGAGCCTTAGGTGATAAAACCTAATTAATTATGAAGAGATGAGGGACCGACCAAGGGGTCATGAAACTGTCCCTGGGTGGTCACGGGATCGAATAACGATCGTTCCATGAAGTTCCAAATTGTTTGGAAGAGTTAGAACCCAATGTGAACAAATTAGGTCGAATAATAAAAGATATGCGGGACCGGCCTCTTGCAATCCGAAGAGCCAACCTTGGTTGGTCAAGGTAGTATCCTCGCATCACCAAAGTGTTCGTGTCTCAGTCCTGAGAATTTTGATATTTTCTGGTGTGCGTTTAAGCAATCATTTGGGAAAATATGAAGAAATGTGGGATTTTTGCTGATACTGAGGAAACTTCATGAGATGAAAAAATAAAAAATAAAATGAAGGAATCAAGAAATGTGGGACCGGATATGGCCAAGACATGGATGTCCGGCTAATGAGCCCGGTCCCATAGCATTTTCCTAATTTTATTATATTTTTTCATGATTTTATGGAAATATCATAAAATCAAGGAGTTTGTTGAAATTAAGGAGTTTTGTTGAAATCAAGGAGTTTCCTTGAAGTGAAGGAGTTTCCATGAGATGAAGGAAACAAATAACATTAATAATAATAAAATAAGGGCATGTGGGACCGACTTGGGCATGGTCGGCCGGCTAGGGACCGGTCCCGTGAGTTTTCCCTAATTTTATGTATTATTTCATGATTTGAAGGAATTTTCATAATTTGAAGGAAATATCAAGGAATTTCATGGGATCAAGGAAACATAAAAATAATATTGATAAAATAAGGGGCATGTGGGACTGGCTAGGGCCCGGTCCCACTAGTTTCCCTAAATTTTATTATTTTTCATGATTTGAAGGAAATACCATGAAATTAAGGAGTTTTCATGAGACTAGGAAAATAATAATAAAATAATAAAGAATCATGAGGTGTGGGACCGGACATGACTAGGACATAGCCGGCCGGCTAGTAGACACGGTCCCATGATACCTTTCCCAATTTTATATTATTTCCTTGATGCGAAGGAAACACCATGAAACTGAGGAGTTTCCTTAAAACGAAGGATATTTGTTCAAATGAAAGGATTTGTATAAGGTCAACGAAAATAATAAAAAATATGATAAAATATAAAATTGGGCTTGGGACTGGTCACGGCATGACCGGCCGGACGGTGGGCCCAGTCTATCACCACATTGGTTAATATTTTATTATTTATTATTTTCTTTCCTATTTTGCATAGGTTCATCGTCTCGTCGTATTTTGAAATACTCATTCGTGCATTGTTAGTGCATTATTGTTGAGTACAACTGCACCATTTTGGTCGGGGCTTACTCGAAGGTTTCTCAGATGCCCGTGTGTTTAATATTTATTACTAACCCATGGAATTCTGCTAGGAAGAACTATAAATTGAAGTAACGAAATATTATGAAAAACATTGAATATTTTCCAGGGATTCAGTTAATGAATCTAATGATTTTAAGAATAATTAATTTATGGCTTTATACTAGTACGATCGTCTAGGAGCATTAATTATTCAGGAATTGAGTGATATGAGCTTGTTGAAGCGTCATATTTCTTTCATATAGTCAGGGAAAACATTGTTACATCCTGAAGACTTTGTTGCTCTATACTAGCAGGAAAGCTGTCTAGGAGTCGTCCAATCTTTCGATTATATATAGAAGTAATTACTAAAATTGCTCAGTATTCATGAGATATGTCGTTGCCTCAACTGAGAGATTACACATCTACATATACTCTGAGAGACAGTATTCTCAGTCAGATATTCTCGTGGCATGAGCTTTCATGCTTTAATGGGATACATGAGCCTCAATACTCATCTGATTGCTGGATCAGGAGCATGTATAATTATGGTTTTACGATTTTAGCCCTTGTCAAAAATCCACCATCTACACCAAAAATTACTAAAGGCACTCGACCAAAAGATAAGGGAAGCCCGGTCAGCTAAACTGCAAAAGACTATTTTACCCTTCGAACTAAGCCAATAATATCTTCTTCATCCAATATACGATTGACACATTCGAGTAGCCCATCTCGAAAAACTTTTCGAAACCTAATCGATGATACTAGTTTCGTATCTAGATCGTTGTTAGATTAATTCCTAATAATTAACGTTCGTCTTAAATTATCGAGTTATTATCGGCTAAATCATCCCTTGACCATCGCTAGACTAGTCAAATAGCGTTGACGAGCTTGAGGGTCTTTACACAAATTATCCTAAGAGCCAGGAAAACTTTATCTTTTTGTTGTTTCTGGTGGAGCCATCTATTCAGAGAGGAAAGTTCTTAGTTAGGCGAAATCTCTTACGACCGCTCGTTTAAATACTTTTGTGGGATCAAGAAGCTCTACGAGTACCGTTGGTGGGAAACTAGATAATTGCATTTTATTAGTTTTCGATTTTTTTGATTGACTATCGGTTGTTTAACTTTGATTGCACCTTGTTTGTTTATTCTTGAGAATCTTTTCTTCTGATATAAGATTCACTCAAACTAGATCGAAGTATCGACGGGATCTTTAGAACTGTTGGTAGATCTAAAGACATCTTGTGATAATCCATTGTTATAGACTCTGTTCTGTGCGTGATTGATCACAAGAGATTCAAGTGGTGTTGTGCAGGTTTAATTGAAGATTAAAGAAGATTTGAAGATGAAGAAGATTTCTTATTGGTTTCTCATATCTTTGTGTAGCACAAACCTTGATCGGTTGGGATCCAACTAGAATCAGATTTATTCGATTGATTAGTTGCGTGAGATCGGTAACACCTAATAGTTCTCTTGATACCTATTTTGATTGTTACAAATTCGAATCTTATTACTTAGGTAATAGAGATTGGATTGATCTAACCCGGGAAAGGAGTTTATTAGTTTATACGGAAGAGACTTTGCTTATGACTTGAGATATCTTTATTTGGAAAGAATCAATAGAGTTGTTACCAAAAAAAATTGTTGTTCCTTTACTGAAGAAACTAAGTGAACAAGGGTTAGTTACTTGGTCTTAACTATACGAAGTTGGTTTAGATTTTGTATAATGGCTTAATTTTGAGAGTTTTCAATTCTGGCCTAGGTACCGGGGTTTTTCTACATTTGCAGTTTCCTCGTTAACAAAATCTTGCTGTGTTTTTTACTTTTATATTTTCGCAATTATAATTATTTTTATTATAATTAGAAGTATAATACACAAACATTAATTCTGTATTACTTGATAGTGATCCTATAGAGTTTGGTTAAGTCCGAACCTATTATCAAGTAATCACACTTTGATTTTTGTATTGTCTCGATCTCGAATCTATAGACAATCACACAAACTGTGAATATCGATTTGTCGTATTGTCTCAACTTTGTCCGTAGACAATCACTTTCAGTAAGAGGAATTATAGGTGGATAAATTAAAGATTGTGGTGTATTTGGGAACCCTCGTCTTTTTAACTTCGTATAGTTAAGACCAAGTAGACTACCCTTAGCTACTTAGTTTCCTCAGTATACCTGCGCCTTTGACTTCTAGAGTCACACACGTGAATCACCAATCCTTTTGATCGTATTCCAAACAGTAAAGGATAAAGTTATTTGGTAACCACTCTATTCAATCTTGCTATGTTTCAGAAAAAGTGATACTTTCGTTCCGTTTTTGAACGGAACAAAAGTATCACTTTTTATGAAACTGAGCAAAAGGCGAAAGTAGTAGCAGACAAACACCATCTTTAGATTCTTCTTCGGTCGGCCCTCCTACTGTGGCAACGATTGTACTAGTTTAACCAAACAGCTAGAGTATGGTTTTCTGGTGGTCAAGAGGTAGGCGTTGGATATTGATTTCGGCTCTTTTTAGACCTCCAAGTTCCCCGCAAATTGAAATTTAACTTTCTTTTTTGAAGGAACAAGGGGCTAAACAGAGCCCCTAGCGCAATCATATTAATAAAATGTCAACAAGTGACAAAAATTCATACATCATCAACAAAGAATAGTAAAAAAATACATTTAATGAGAGCCCCTAATACAGAAGATCTAACACACATTAAAGGTGTTGAGTACATATTCAAATAGAAAACAGATATTTTCTGAGGGATGGTTTTTGGAACTCTTTCCAACCATTTGGACAACTTCTTCAAATCTTCATGCTCACATAGCAAGGTAATAAGCACATAATATCATAATCACGATTAGAACCGGTAGCCATGGATCTTGTATCGAGTTGCAGAGACCTACATCACGCCGGGGAGAATCGCCGTTAACAATATACATGAACATACCATCACATGTTAACAAAGTGCCATTAAGGCTATTATATTCTTCATAATGACAGTAGTCAGCCATTAGAAGACGATCAGGAGAAATATATACAAAACCTGACTCTAAGATCCCTGTAAAATAAGGACAAGTTTAATTGAAAGCATAAAAACCTAATTTAAATATTACCAAATTTACTCTAATTAATATTGGAGTAAATCTAGGCAACACATAAAAATCTACTAAGAAATTGATATGTAATTGAAGATTTGTAAAAGGAATTGATGATGAAGAAGAAGAGGTAGTTTGAGTTTTTTGGGATATTCGGTTATGCAGAGCAAATGGAGAGAGGATTTAAAACTGTACTAATCAAATTAGAATTTAACACACACCTATTAGTATCCACCATCCATTAACAAAAACCGGGAATCAAAGAAAATATATCCGAGTTGGATGTTTATTTCAGTTTGGTTTAGGTGATTAAAGCAAATCTAACCGAGTTGGATGTTGATTTCAATTTCAGAATCAAAGTAAAAAATTAATGGGGTGACTTACTGAAACATTAATGAAGAATAAACTTTTTTAAATACTAAAAGATGGTTTAGTAGAGATTTGATGCAAAGAATTTTCAGAGAAAAGGAGGTTTTATCTATGTGGTTTGAAACATTTTGGTAATGGTGGTGTCTTTGGAACGATTTAGGTTTAAAATGGGGAAACTAATGTGGCTGCAGAGGTGGAAATTTTATTGGTTTTCGTGGATTGATATATAGAGAAGATGAAAGCCCAAATAGAGTGATGGAATATTATGTAAATGAGAGGATTGGGAGAAAGAGAAATGATATGTCAAAACATTATGATCAAGGAATAAAACCATTGTTATAGATCAACAATAGATCTGAAGTCCGTAATTATTTTTCTCCGATGCCCAATATGATTATCATATACTATATTATTATTATTATTATTATTATTATTATTATTATTATTATTATTTGTAGTTAAAGGATCTAAAATTAAATGAAGAACAACAACAAATCAGTCTGGTTTACGAAATCAGATCTTTCTTCTTCGTATGGAAGAAGATGAAGTGAAATAGTAGATTTATGGGTTTTAACAAGAGTCGTTGATTATAGGGGTTTCATGACAGCCATCGGATCTTATCACCATGGTAACAGAGTTAATAAAGTTAACATTAACTATAGTCAAATTAGGTCAACTTTATTTTCAAGTACCAAACGCAAAGCTGGACAAATGTTAGACCAAACACAGTTTTTGGAAAATACATAAGTAACAAACACCAAATAACCCAAAATTTTATTCATTCATAATAGATAGTTTTATTCAAATAGACCTTATACAAAATATCGAAATACATAATCTTATTTTTCTTCCATGAGCAAGTTAATCCTTCATATCAGTACTAGAGGAAGGTAGGTTATTATGCTCAATCTTAAGCTTGTGAATTTCTTCAAGAAGATAACCTTGTTGCTTGACCATAATTTCTTTCAGTTGAGAAGTTTTGGTGAAGGACTCTGCAAGAACATGTAATTCTGTCTTAGATTGAACACAAAATTGTGTTAGTATCTCAATACACTGATCTTTCTTCAGTATATTTTATCTTTCCTTCTTGCTAAGACAATCTCTCTTTTTGATCTTTTTCTTCGGTTTCTTAGCATCAAGAGATGGTGCAGACTTATTCTTAAAGAATTATTTTAGATCAAGTACCTTTGCAAGAGAAGACATCGGATCCTGACTCATGGTTCGGACAAGGAATGACCAGAGAATGGGGAGAATCCTTTATAAATCTTGAAATATATTTTTTCATACTATCGAAAATATAATATTCATATAAATATGAATATATTTTTAATTACTAGATTTTATTCCCATAATCTACACATAAGTGCCTTAATTTTGCTTCCTCACACACAAATGGCACATAAGGTGAGGATGCAATCTAATACCGATTAGGTGGTATTAGTATGAGATTTTCTCTCATCATAGGGTTTAGAACATACAAAATATTCTTGATCTAGTGAATTATGATTCATATATCTTCTCTTGTTACCTTGATATATCGAAGTTTTCGGAGAATGGCGGGAATTGCGCAAGGGCGTCTTAGAAATCCTTGGTTTTGATACAGTTTGCACTTTGTGTTATTTTTCCTTGTACCATTAGTTGGATTTTCAACATCGGAAGACGTATGCATTTTTAAAATGGTTAAATCACTAATGGAATACGAGGGAATTAATAAATTAAGAATTAATTATAGGCGCCTAGAGTTACAGCTAATGCCTTGCTTCCAATGTATTTCCTTAGATTAGGACAATGTTTAGTCAAATGACCAAAACCTTTACACTTGAAGCACTGAGGCTGATATTCATCATCTTCTTCTTGATATTTTTTGTTATTGATTGGAACATGATCACGAGGTCGAGAAGTACGATGGATATCTTTTATGAATCTCTTATTTCTTTTCTTTAAGAGATATCGAAACTGTCTAGTAATCAATGATAATGTTAATTCAACATCATCGTCTGAATCTTCTGAAATCAGTTCATCGGAATTATCTACCAATCTATTTTTCTCCATAGGAGATTTTGAAAAAAAATCATATTTAAAGGCAATTCCTTTAGCTTGGATAGATTAAGATTCATGATCAAAGATCTTTAACTTTCTAACAAGTGTGCTCCGAGAGAGAGTTGAAAGATCATTTGCTTCCACGATTGGATGTTTCTTAGATTCGTATCTAGATGGCAACGATCTGAGAATTTTGCATACTATATCTTTTTTGTAAGTAGTCTTTCCAAGAGAGAAATAAGCATGAAAAGATGAGGGTACCCAAATATACCTCAATATAAAACCTTTCCACCTATAATTCCTCTTACCAAAAGTGATTATCTATAGACTGAGTCGAGACAATACAATGAATCGGTATTCACACTTTGTGTGATTGTATATGGATACGAGATCGAGACAATACAATAATTAAAGTGTGATTACTTGATAATAGGTTCGGACTTAACCAAACTCTATAGAATCACTATCAAGTAATACGGAGTTAGCATTTGTGTAATTTACTTTAAATTATAATAACAACAATTATAATTGCGGAAAACAAAAGTAAATGACACAACAATATTTTGTTAACGAGGAAACCGCAAATGCATAAAAACCCCGGGACCTAGTCTGGTATTGAATACTCTCAAAATTAAGCCGTTATACAAAATCACACCAACTTCGTATAGTTGAGACCAAGAAACTAAACCTATAGTTCACCTAGTTTCTTCAGTATCCCTGCGCTTCCGACATTCAATAAGTGCACGCACTGGAACAATTCCTTTGGTTCGTATTCCAAACAGTAAAGGAATAAAAAATCTGTTTGGTAACAACTCTATTCAATCTCAGTGATATGAGTTAGACAAGGGCTCTTCTGTTTAATCCAATAAACTCCTTTGTCGGGTTTAAATCAAACTAATTAACAACTACCAAAGAAATTGAGATTAGATTTTGTAATCAATAATAGGATCTATGAAGATACTAAATATTGATGCCGATCTATGCAACTAATCAATCAAATCTATCAAAGATAAACCGATTATAGTTGGATCCCTGTTGATCAAGTTTCGTGTACACCAAATATTATGAAACCCAATAATAAATCTTCTTCGTCCTCGAATCTTCTTAAATTTTTAATAAACACCTGCACACCACAACTTGAATCTCTTGTGATCAATAACGCACAGAATGGAGTCTGTTAACAATGTATTATCACAAGATATATTTAGATCTACAAACAGTTCTAAAGATCCCGTTGACACTTCGATCTAGTTTGAGTGAATCTTATATCAGAAGAGAAGATTCTCAAGAATAAACAAACTAGGTGCAATCAAAGTTCAACAACCGTCAATCAAATCGAAAACTAATAATACTGCAATTATCTAATTTTCCACCAACGGTACTCGTAGAGCTTCTTGATCTCAAAGAAGTCTTTAAATGGGCGGTTGTAAGAGATTTCGCCTAATTAGGGTAGTTTCCTCTCCGAATAGATGGCTCCACCAGTAATAAAACAACAAGGTAGTTTTGCTGGCTCTAAGGATAGTTTGCCCGAAATGCAAACTTGGGTATTTATAGACCAAGGAAGTTTGGACACCAAGGAATTTCCAAAACCAAAATATTCTTAAGATATGCAATATATTTCCTAATCGGTTTTCATAATTCCTAGAAATGCTCTGTCCAAAAATAAATGAAATCCTACTAGAAAATCTCCAATAAGTAAATCCACATTACCAATTTTTATTTTCCAAAGATATGCATTTTAATTGATGGTAATTAAAAACATATAAAATTAACAACCTAAACTAAAAGATTCTCGACTTATTTCGGTCCGGGATCTCCTTTATTTATTAAGGTATATCTTTGAACAATAAAAGATAAGAGTTACTGAACATGTTCAAAGTATGTCGACATCTTATTTCTTTGTAAATCCTTTTTCATATTTACAATCTTGGAACCGATTATACCACACTTCTAAATAAGTTTAGAACTGGTTCGTCTGATTTCCAAGAACTATGTGATTGATCAAATATCAATACACTAATCATGGGTTTACGGTTCTACCAAACACAGGGATCAGTTCTACCTTAATATGGTTACTGGGACCGGTTACATCAGTTACCAGGATCGGTTACATCAATTACCAAGACTGGTTACCATATTGTCATTATATTACTTGTGATCGATCACACTAGATACCAGGATCGGTTACACCAATTACCAGGACCGGTTACACCAATTACAAGGATCGATTACACACTCTTTTGTGATCGGTCACACCAATTATAAATATCGATCATACCATCTTGGGTGATTACTTAGGATCAGTTACACTAATTAAAGTCATACCAATACATAAGTTAGGCATTGTGACTAGTTTTACCAAGATACATAACAAGTTATGATCGGTTCTACTAACTCACACATATTGGTAATCCAAAGATATGCAATGAATAACAATACCAATAAACCTAGCGATTTCCCTTTCATTTCATAAAACAAGTTCATGAATGTACTTCCTTTAACCGAATGTAAACATTGTTTCCTAGGACAAAATTTTCACCCATACCCATAATCACAATAGCATTCATATGATTATGTGGATGTCTTATATACGAAGTTCAAAAGATAAGCGTTATACATCATATTCTAATTCCTTGACACTATGTCTATTAAAGTATAATCATTCACAGCTTCGCCGTTATGTTTTCAATATAACACGACATGAAAGATACGTTAGGAACGAAACAGTTCAATTCAAAATATTACTAACCTCAAGAGGAAGGATAATGTCGTCGATGTAGCTTGTTACTTCTTCACATTATTCATGTCTTCGAGTAATACTTGTATGTCTCATTATCCTAATATTTCTAGCCTAAAATATGACAACCAAACTTGACATACCAATGCTTGGTGGGTTCAACCGAGCTATGCTGTAACAATCTCCCCCTTTGTCAATTTTAGTGACAAAAATCTTACAATCATATGGATTAAAAAATTACTAAAATTCATTATACATAAGCTTGATTCCAAGTTTCAACGGCACATTGCCCTGCATATATTCAATCCATAAATGTCGTTGTTGACATTTAAATAACAAAGCTAATACTCCCCATAAAGGTAAGATAGGTAGATTTTCAATCCGCATATCTTTGTTATTTCTCTTTTGTAGTCCAAACCGCATATCATATCATATGTTTCTCCCCCTTAGTCAATGCTTTAATCTTTCGTTAGATATAACGTTTAAGCACAATTTTCCTTTCCTTAATGATTACAAATCACTTGTTTACTCCATATATTTCTCCCCCTTTTTGTCACAAAATGACAAAGGTCCGAGAAAATACCAAAACCGAAAGGATCTTACAATCTAAAAGAATCTTTCATAACTTATAAGAGTTAAGCACGAAGGTTTCACATACCACTTTAGATAACCAATACCAAAACCGAAACTACAAGTAATTTGGTTTTAATATGCTATCAAGGAAACAATTTCCCGAAGCAAATTTTCCTAACAGTTTAACAAATTTACTAAAAAACTTAGTTCCCTTGCTAAACCAATTGCACAAATACAATCGCTTATTTCAATAAGACCAAAATAAAGATCAGAATTAACTTTATTTTTCTCATCAGGCACTAGTTATTCAGATAATAACTTAGACCTTACATTTTAGACAAGACAAATACTAGGTTAGTTAAATAAAATTTCTTGTCTAGGCATTCAATTAGACTTGAGTAACCGAATTCTTTACTTTTGATAAGTCTAACTAAGATCAGAATTAACTTAGTTTCTCTTATCCATAACTGAATTGGACTAAACAAATGATCCCATATTTTGTTAATCCATAAAAAATACATACAAACCAAATAAATTGACTTGCACAATTATTTTTCTTAACCAGAAGCAATTGAAATAAACATAGACATTAAAGCACCACAATTGCACCGAAATTTCGTTAAGTCTAAAACAATTAATCGATACCAAATAATAAAGAAAGATATCAAACCAGTTTTTCCTAACCGGAAATAATTGAATCACATACATACACACATAATATAATCAACATCAATTGTACCGAATTTTGTTAAGCAAAATATATATGCAATAAACTCAAGCTTTTCTTAAACAGGAAAATGATTAACTAACAAATTCGTTACCTCAGATTCCGCATCCTCTTCTCCCGATAAAGATATATCATTAAGCGCAAGTTCAAGTTAGAACTCCCCCCCCCATTGTGTTGTCATCCTCTCGCAAGAACAAAGGAACAACAACAAAAGCAACCTTTACCAGAGAAAGGTTGAATCGGTTTTAGCTAATGTATATCAAAAGTTGAAAACCTCGAAACACATAAACTTTTATGCTAAACCAAAATCGATTAAAAATATTGTGACTTTTTCACATATGAGTTTCAATCGGAACACCTTATGATCCTTTAATAAAGCCGGCCAACATAGGCTAGAACTTAATCCCGCTAAATCAAAAATCCACACAAACCATAAGGGTACACACATCAAATGAGATCGAATATTAAGGTTAAGAAAACCGAAATCAAACATCCCATAAACATAGCAATAATACAAAGCATTTAAGCGCAGGCTATGTAAACGAAAAAACTATCACAAGAAAAATTCTAAAATAATAATTTTATTCATAAATAATAGATAGTTTTATTGTAATATCCGTCCTAATATTTAACCTGGCTTGATTGGGGTATACCCAGATTAATTTGGGTATACCTAATGAGACAAAGCTAGGTCATTTTGAAGTAAAAGAAGCCACCCCTTAACCATGTATTTTCTAAATGTCTAATATACCCTTGTTTAATTAACACTAAAAAAATATGATTAGCTTAACTAATTGAGTTTAGATTGATTAATTGAGTAGATTAAAACTTATGAAATGAAATTTTGTTTTTGGTTGAACTTATTTGGAAGATTTTTGATAAAAAAAAATGTTTTGAGAAAATCTTTTGCAACGGAAATGAAAGCACACTATCCAAACGCTCTAAAAAGGGGATTGCAAAGCTGTTGTATGAAATCATACTCAAAATTAGATCATAAATCAACACTTTCAGTTATGAAAGTATGAAAAGTCGGCAAGGTCGACGAATGAAGACCGTGCCGACTAACTTTGGCCGGCAAGGTTCTTTCTAAATAACAATGCCGGCTTTATTTTTTTGACACAAAGGAAACAACTAATATTAGTTGGCAAGGTCTACAAAAAAAAAACGCCGGTTGTTGAGAAAAATGTGGAATCATGTATTGATCGGCAAGGTCTACAAAAAAAAAAACCTATCGGCTGTTGAAAAATACCCTGTCGACTGTTGAGAAAAATGTGGAATCATGTATTAGTCGGCAAGGTCTTCAAAAAAATACCATGTCGGCTGTTGAAAAATTTTACAGTCACCATGGATATTATAAAAATTCGGAAAGATATGCATGTTACGACCTTGCCGACTAAAGACATATAAATCATGATTTCGATTTCTAACCTAATATAACAATCATATAACAATCAAATCACACAACACAATGATGGGTTTGAGTTTAGACATCACTTATAGTCTTCTTTTCTTCGGTAGAATCAACAATTTTTTTGGAAAATCAAAGTTGAAGATTTTCGGTTGATGGAAGAAATGGAAGAAGATGAAGGGGAAGAGCAGAGAGATTAGGGAAGATGAAGATTTTTTTAGTTTTCAATTTTATGGTTTAATTTTAAGTTAATTGGTTCAAGAGTATTAACGTAAAATCACCAATTTTGGCCACCCCTTAGCAAGAGCACTAGGTCCATTTAAATTTGGGTATACCCCAATCTCGCAAGGATATTTAAGGGTATTTTTGTCATTTTACTCTTAAGGGTAAATTAGTCATTTTATTTAAAAGGTATTATGATAATTTGGTGCTTAAATAGTGATTTTTATTTTAAATTGGTTTAGTCGTGTGATTTTTGTTTAGAAAAATAAAATAGGTATACACTTGAAAGAAAATTATCATCTTTTAATATTTTAATGCCAAATCTTAAGTTAGTGTGTTAGTGCAGCAATGTCGTTTTGGCTTATTAGCAATACAAAAGATGTTTGCTTTAATAACTTTTTTTTTTTTTTTTTTTGCTCAGAAAACACACCATTGCATTAACGTAAAAGAAAGTTGCAAACATCCGACAAAGGATCTTTCCTCAATAAACTATCCAAAAAAGGAGGAAAAGAAACCCAAATATCTTTCAAACTGAACTCTCTAGCCCGACGTGCAAGTCGGTCTGCTAGTTTGTTCTTAAGACGCTTAATATACACAACTATAAACTACTACTACTAGAAAGGGAAATCCGACACTTCTTTAAGAGATCCATGCATCGCCAATCGACAACACCTTTGCCTTCATTAACAAAATTCACCAGTTGAAGGCAATCGCTAACGAACATGACTTTAGAAAGATTCATCTCCAATGCCCAAGAGATAGCCAAAATTAGGGCAGTTGTCTCAGCACCAACCGCACCTAGGATCCAACCAAAGTCCGCTTTAGACTATTTTACTCTTCCTGCAGTATCATGGAGTATAATACCAACACCCATTTTTAAATCCTTGAAAGAACCATCAACAAAGATAATATTATCAACATCCTGAAGGGTAGTTTTAATATCCAATCTTCTAGAAATTTTATTCATAGGAGGAGCAATATAAGTATTTAAGAGTCTTCTAGCATCCATAATAATATTTTCAAGATTTATCGAAGCATTTCTAAACACTACATCACATATGATTTTCCAAATACACCACATAACTATAGCACCTATACTTGGCCAACAAACAGCAAAAGGAGATAAACCCAAAAATTTATCAAACCAATTCCGGAAAATTTCTTCAACCCATTCACAATCAGTAATAACTAAATGTTGTAGAGAGAGCAAACCAAATATGATAATCCATATGATATAGAAAGAACAAATACATTACATATTCCACGTCATTTCTACATAATGGGCAGCAGTCATCAACAACAGGGTTATAAAGCATACGAGTAGTATTTACTGGTAACATATGTGCAAAAAATTTCCACATGAAGAACTTGATATTTGGAAGACAATCCAAGGACCAAAGTTTTCTCCAAAAAGCTGCTTCCTCAACTGAACTAGATTCATTTGTATAAACCTTATAAGTTGTCTTAAGTAAACTCACCAGTTCTTGTATGAGCCCACATAATACTATCGTTTGCATTCATATTTAAGTTTAGAGACCTTATCTTTACTACATCATTAGGAGCAAACAAAGAGTTAAGAAGATCAATATCCCATATGTTATTGTGAACATCTATAAGTTCACTAACAAAAGTATAATTATTATAATTAGGACTAATCGAAACTTGAGGAGAATTACTACAAGGTAACCAAATTGAAGACCAGATTTTTGTAGAGGAACCATCATTTATCTTACACATAATATTAGCTTTTAAGAAGACCAAACCTTTAATTATACCTTTCCAAATCCAAGAAGAATTATCAGCTGCTTTATCTATTTCCAACAAGTTTTGATTACAAAAATACTTATCCTTAAGAAATCTGGAGATTAAACTGTCTGGGTTTATACAAATTCGCCAACCCAACTTTGCAATAAGCACTCTGTTAGTAGCATGTGAATTTATAATACCAAGACCACCATAAAGTTTTGATCTACCAATATCTTTCCAAGAGTGAAAATAAGCATCTTGTCTTGGGTTTTTCTTCGACCACCAAAAGACTCTCTGAATCGGGTCAATTTTAGAGGTGATTTTCTTAGGGAAAGGAAATCAAGACATATGGTAAATAGCTAAACTGGAGAGAACATATTTAGTTACAACTGTTCTACCAGCACCATTAAGGTTTGTTCTTTTACAGTTGCTCAATCTAGGATAGATTTATCAATAAGAAATTTAAATGTCTTTGTTTTATCTCTTTTAACAAATAAGGGAGTGCCAAGATACTTTTCAGAATTACTCAGATATTTAATTCCCAGAGTTTTTGAAAGTAACTTAACATGTTTATGATGCATTTTGCTGCTGGTAAAAAAATTATATTTTTCCAAGTTAATGGCTTGACCAGAGGCCTTCGCAAAAGTGTTAATAATCTTCATAAGATTTTTAGCATAGGTTAAAGAAGTTTTTGAAAAAAGCATGCAGTCATCTGCGAAAAAA
The DNA here is from genome assembly GCA_023529315.1 of Papaver bracteatum. Taxonomy (NCBI): domain Eukaryota; kingdom Viridiplantae; phylum Streptophyta; class Magnoliopsida; order Ranunculales; family Papaveraceae; genus Papaver; species Papaver bracteatum. The sequence goes on along the minus strand of JAJJWX010002349.1, from coordinate 2,095,428 downwards.
AGGTGAGAAATTAGAGGACTATTGTTCCTTAGTTTAAAACCCTTAATGACTTTATCATTTTCACCTTTCAACAAGAGTTGAGATAAAGTTTCCATACAAATGATAAAGATATAAGGAGGGGCAATCTCCCTGCCTAATTCCTCTAGTAGGATAAAAAACCTCACCAGGCGAACCATTGACTAGAACTGAATATGAGACTGTACTTATACACTAAAAAATAATTTGTCACCAAGCATCTGAAAAACCAAGTTTTTTAAAGACATAAAGAATGAAAGGCCATTCTAGTCTATCGAAAGCTTTCGAAAGATCTAACTTGATGGCCATAAAACCATTTTTATTATTTTTCCGTTTTCTAGTTTTAAAAGAGTTCAATATTTCATGACTAATAATGATATTATCCTGAATTTGCCTATTTGCTATAAAAGAAGATTGGTAAGGCGAAATAAGATAATCTAATAGAGGTTTAAGTCGATTAGTTAAAAATTTTGAAATTATTTTATAAACTGAATTTGTTAAACTAATAGGACGAGAATTATTAGGAGAAGAGGGATTATTTACCTTAAGAATAAGCGTAATGAAACTGTGGTTTAACTGCTTGAGATGAAACTTATTAGCAAAAAAAGATTGGACATGATTGATGATCTCAGTAGAGATTTCTTCCCAATTATATCTGATAAAACCGCCCAGGAAGCCATCAGTCCACGGAGCTTTCCAAGGTGCCATATTGAGAACAACTGAATGAATTTGTACGATAGTAGGAATTGATACCAGGTTGATATTCAATTCATATGTAATAATTGGCTGAATATCCTTTAAAACCTCTTTAATTTCAGCATTACACGGCACTGAAGAAGTATAAATACATTTAAAGTGACTTGTAAGGAGAGAAACAACATGTTCTCTATTTTCCAACCAATTACCTTGACTGTCTCTTAATGTGTGAATGGTGTTATACATATTTCTAAGCTTTACAGTGTTATGAAAGAAATTCGTATTCTTATCATAATGGAGAAAGTAGTCAATTCTTGATTTTTGTTTATAGAAAGAATTTTCTATTTCATACCAGAAGTCCAGCTGCTTTGAATAATTCAAAATATAATTACCTATATTAGGAGTTTAAGGTAAAGTTTGAAGCTTCTCAATTTCAGAATTTAACCTAGATATAGTTATTTTAATATGACCAAAGGAATTCAAGTTCTAATTGTTGAGATCCTGCTTAAGATTTTTAAGCTTGCCAGAAACAATGAAAGTTGGAGATCCCTTTATACCTTTTTCCCATGAGTTAATAAGTACATTCTTAAACTCTGAACTCAGTTGCCAATATTTAAAATTTTTGAAAGGAATAAAAAGACTATGTTTATGATGAAAGCACTTAAGAATTATTGTGTTTGTTTCTTTTTATTATCACTTGATCTAGACAGAGAGAGTAACTGGTCTAAGATAAAACAACGGAGTAAATATGGGTCTGTCATTTGGGAAGCTCTTCAGTCGTCTCTTCGCCAAGAAAGAGATGAGAATTTTAATGGTTGGTCTCGATGCTGCTGGTAAAACCACCATACTTTACAAGCTTAAGTTGGGTGAGATCGTTACAACCATCCCCACCATTGGCTTCAATGTAGAGACAGTGGAGTACAAGAACATCAGCTTCACTATTTGGGATGTTGGAGGCCAAGATAAGATCAGACCTCTATGGAGGCACTATTTCCAGAACGCTCAAGGTTTCATCTTCGTTGTTGACAGCAACGACAGGGACCGTGTAGTTGAGGCAATGGATGAACTCCACAGGATGCTAAATGAGGATGAGTTGAGAGATGTTGTGCTACTTGTTTTCGCAAATAAACAGGATTTTCCAAATGCTATGAATGCTGCTGAAATTACTGATAAACTTGGTCTACATTCCTTACGTCAGAGATACTGGTACATCCAGAGAACTTGCGATATATCTGGTGAGGGATTGTACGAAGGGCTGGATTGGTTATCCAACAACATTGCAAACAAGGCCTAATCTTCAAATTTTCATTCTGGAGGTGAAGAAATTATTTTGCAGGCATTTGAGTTCGGAGGGGCTACTCGTTGGATATACTATTCTATTATCTGTATACTTTGTTTGGTTGTTACTGCAGAAGGAATTTATAGTCCCTTTCCTTTATGATGTTATTTTTTGTACTTTTATTTAGCTTTGGCATAGTGTTTTGAACTTTTTCACCTGTCTGGAGATACTTTTACTGGCTATTTAGAAGTGGATTTAATTTCTTAACTGATTGATATAAAAAAAAAACTTAAGAATTATAGGACTATGATCCGAATACATTTTTCCTAGATTAGCGACTCTTGTGTGAGGAAGAACCGAAACCCACTTATCATTCATAAATCCTCTATCTAACTTTTCAAAAATCAATTCAGAAAGATTCTTGAATCTTCTATTACACCATGTAAAAGGATTACCATAAGCATAGACTTCATTCATTTTCAACTGAGTTAAAGAGTATCTAACAAAATCTGGAAGCAGTGAGTTATCAGGGTTTCCACCTTGTTTTTCCGATGTATGAAAAATAAAGTTCAAATCTCCTAATAATAGTGAAGGTGTATTATCTACCTCATTCATAAGATAAAGATAATTCCATTGATTCCTCATACCCACAACATTCAGAGAACCATAAACAAAGGACACAATGCAATTTTTTATAACATAAGTAATATCGCAGACAATGTGAATCATGTTAAAAGCACTACTTATAACTTTAATATTTGAATTTACAAAATATCCTAATGCCATACCTCCAGATTTACCTACAACATGGATAATATTCCACGAATCATAGGGAAGACGATGAGTGAACTTATTAACTGTTTCTGTGTCTACCATAGTTTTTAAGAGGCAAATTGCACTGGGTTTAAACTTTCTAAACAAATTTAATAAATGAAGGCATTTTTTGTCCGAGCAACATCCATTCATGTTCCAGCAAAGAAATTTCATGATTTGAAGAGAATAATAACAGCGGAAAAACATCTCAATAACAAGATAATATAAGCAGGATTTAAAACTACATGAATTCAAAAACGATAAAGTGAATATGGTACTTACTAGGTCATGATCCGCAAGGGTTACGCATCTATAGATTCAGAGTCCATCATCATGAGATCGATTTCTTTTTAAAAATATTCATCAGTGATCACAGGTTCAGGAGGAAGAGTAGCTAAGGAACAGGTTCAAGAACTATGGAATCTTTAAACTCATCATTCTAGTCATCATTGAACATAAAACCATTATCTGAACTTGAGTGCATACATTCCGAAGAGTAATTCATTTCTGAAGCAGAGTTAAAGATAAATCCATATGAAGTAAAAATAGTCTGAGCAAAAAGCGGTAAGAGTAGTAGACCAGAACATATTAGTCTCAGAATTTCCATGACTAGAAGACACTCCTAAGCTACCCGCATCGAACGAAGTATCACTAAGAGGATTAAATGGAGGAACTGAAGTCATTGGATGCCAGCGAAGAGTAGGCATCATTGAGAAAGAGGATGAAACAACACTAACATACATGAGACCATCAGTACCAAATGAGAGGCTGCCAAAGGGTGAAAGATAACTATAAGAGTTCAATAGGGATTGAGGGCTTGAAACTGAGGTTGTCCCAATATTAATAGGCTCATGAATTATCAAGGAAGAGATAGCAGGCATACCAGAAGAAATAACAGGTAAAGTTAAGGAAGAACCCTTATTTAGGAGAGCAGCAAATGATTGTAAGCTGACAGAAAAATCCGATGGATTGAATGTTCATTAGAAACAACAGCATTTGCATTGCTTTTTGCAGCTCCAGCAGCAACAGAACTCTCACCAACTTCTTTAGAGGCCACCACCTTTGTAACAGCCACATGTGAAGCTCTAGGAGATAGAGCATGCAATGCTCTGAAAAATATTCTCATCTGAATCTCCTTGCACTTATCCTCATCATGGTAGAGTACAAAACATTTCTTGCAAGCACGAAAATGCAGCTTTGGGTAAAAAGCAGTCATGTAACATGTTCTCTAATAAGTATTAAAAACCACTTTTCTTGTCAAAAGAAAGATTAATGGAACCATAACCTTTGCCTCATACAAATTCCCAGCTGGAGTATCTAATGTGATGAATGATCCAATCTGCTCCAAGACCTCCCTAGCCTTTCCTTTGTTAACTTTTGGTTGACTATACAAATACTCATGAATCAAAAGGAAATCAGTGGACCACAGTATCAAGGTTTGCGGATTTTGGTAAACCTAGCTAGGATCACTTGTCTACCGTTAGATGATGAATTTAATTGGCTAAGGAATGTGCTCGGATATACTTGCACTGTTTTTGATCGATAAGTTGTCAGGGATTTCATTAACATTGTGTTAAGTGACTATTAGGTTAGCTATGATCGTGGTATATTTAGATAGGTTTGACGGGGACTAGGTCATTGGGATATATAAAGAAAATTTAGAAATGTTAAAAGGTATTTTTTTTTTTAGGTTTGGACGCATAGAAAGTCGATGGCAGAGAAGCCTTAAACCTTTAAGTTTTTTTTAGATCTTTTCATCTTTTGAAAAACTAAAACATATACCTACCTTGTGGCTGTTACCAGAGGCACTGTGATTAGTTCGAGTTTTGGGAAGGGATATACTAATCCATCTGTTGTTTTTCTTCTTTGAGATTATTTGCTAGCGTTTGAGGTAGGCGCAACACTAACTAAATCTTGTTTTATTTGGGTTAAAATTGATAAAATTCATATTTATTAGTTTTAATTATTATGGTGACGTGTGATTGATGGTATTGTATTTATTGATTTCATGATGATGTTGAAGTTGTGTGATCTATGTATATGTTTGATAAATTATGGTCCTTTGGAATTGATGGTTGCTTCCCAAAAATATTGCCTTTTTGATGGGGTACGAGATATCCTTGGGATTTGAAGGTTGCCTCCCTAAAAACAACATGGGGCTCATTAGGAGTTTATGGTTGCCTCCTATTTGATTGATAAACCCATGGGCTCCCTGGGGCGAGCGGATTGATTGAATTTATTGTTGTTTATGGATGTGGTGTTTCCATGTGTTTGTGGTGTTGTTAATCATTATAGTTTTTTTTTTTTTTTGCTCAATCAATGTAAAATTTTATTAAGCTATGATCAGAACAAAAGAGAGTAAAAAAAACCATTTAAGGTTTTTTACATGAAAGAATCTACTAACATAATCTGTAGTAGGTACTAGATGGGGATTCTAAAATAAAAGAACTACTATCAGTATAGGTCTTAACATTGCATATATTCAATTTGGTGCCTTTTTTTGCCATTTGGTAGCATTAAAATTAATCTCTCTATAACAACGGACAAAATCAATACTTCTGATATTATCACATACTAGATTCCATCTAGCAAGAATAAACCATAGCAGATCATTTTTTTAGAACGCAAGAATGTATGCTTTAGAATCAGAGTTGAAGACTACTTCCATATGATGATTTTGTACTGCTCATTCACCTGCACAGACTATGGCCATAATTTATGCAAAATAGTTTGTAGCCACACCAAGACCACCTGCAACTGCAATTATAAAATCTCCCCTGCCTCCAGCCCTTGCTACAAAGCCATAACCAGCTAATCCTGGATTACCCTTACTTGCCCCATCACAACATAGTAGAACTTTAGGAGATGTAGAAAGAGTGAAGAAGACTTCTGTAACTTTGAAACCATAAGTCTGTCTATACTTAATTCCAAAGAAGCTTAAAATCTGGAGATCATATGCTTCATTTCTTATTTTACCTTTTAATCTGAATTCATTCTCACTTATTAAAAAGAAATTTGTTCTTAATCAAATCAAGGTTCTCTATTTCTTCTTCAAAAACTGCTCTATTCCTGATGAACCAAATCTCTCTGAAAATGTAGAAGGCTGAAGCTATCCACAGTTCTTGGATCACTGAGATTTTATGGTTTTCCATCCCCAAGACAGCATGGAAGGAAGAAGGGTTTTTTAATTGAAACACATTGCAGAGCCAACTCCACAAAATAATACTATCATTGCAGTGCCATAATATATGATCAAGGTTTTATTCTTCATTTTTGCACAAATAACATCTTGAAGCTATTTGAAAACCTTTATTTTTGAGTTTAGCATCAGCAGCACAAATCCATCTAGCTATTTTCCACACATTACTGGCTACAGTAGGATGAACACAAGCTTTCCAAATTGATTTATAACTATTCAAGACAGGAAACTTACTTGTTATGCATTGAACTGCTGAAGAAACAGAGAAATTTCCAGTGATTGTGCCAATCCAGATTAGCTTATCCTTTCTCCCATCTATTACTGGCAGCTCTTGAGTACCAAAAAAATTAAGCATTTCAGAGGGCATGTGCCATTTTTTATTTTGTATAAGAGAGCTAACCTTCTGATTCTTGTGCCTTTGAATGTAATCATTTTCTGGATGTAAAGAGCTTAGAGATTTCTCCTTAATCCATGCATCTTCCCATACTGAAATATCTTCACCATTTCCAACAATCCATCTAGAATGATTTTTGACATCAGTCATACCCATTTCAAGCCTGGCCAGATAGACGATTGTTTGTGATAATTGATCCATTCTCTAGTTTTTATTTTGAACTTAGCTTGAAAAACTGGTGCCCATTCATCCTTCCCTTGTTGAATTTTCCACACAAGTTTCATTAACAAAGCTTTATTAATCACCTCCAAGCTTCTAATACCTAGCCCACCTTCTTCAAATGGCGCACAAACTTTTTCCCATTTAAGGGTGACAAGTTTTCTTGAACTTGGATCACCAGTCCAAAGGAAGTTTCTAATGATTTTTTCACATTCCCTCAATACACTTTTTGGCCATTTATAAATGGACATATTATAATGGGAATACTATTAAGGACTATTTTAATTAAGACCAATCTTTCTTGAAAAGCTAACATCTTCCCCTTCCATCCTGCTAAGTAGCTCTGTAATTGCTCCACTACACTCCATACATGGATTGATTTAACTCTGCCAGAGAATAACATTACACCAAGATATTTTTCAGGAAAACTTGCTGGTTGCATATGACAATCATCAACTATTGATTCTTTTCTGACTTGAGAAGTACCACCTACAAAACACTTGCTTTTGGCTACACTGACTATCTGGCCAGAGGATATTTGATACTCAGCTAGTGTTTGCATAATTCTTCTCACATTCCTTCTATCTCCATTGCAAAAGAGAAACATGTCATCAGCAAAGAAAATGTGGGTTGGACAAATACCATTTATGTTGACCATTGGAATGAATTTTTTCCCCACCACCATTTGAGTTAATGCCCTGCTTAGCACATCTTCTGCAATTATAAACAAAATGGGAGATGAAGGGTCTCCTTGTCTTAATCCCCTGTCAACTGAAAAGTAACCAGAAGGCCCTCCATTTATCATAACTAAGACTCTTGCTGACTTGAATATCACTGAAATCCAATTAATGCATTTTGCTGAAAATCCAAATTTCTTCATTACTGAGAATAAGAAATCCCAACTAAGAGAATCAAAATCTTGAGAGATATCAATCTTTAAGCCAACATTCCCACCTCTTCTATTGATTTCCATTTCAGAGGCAAGAACTATTTGCTCTTGAATTGTTTTTCCTTTAATAAAGGCACCTTGCTGAGGGGAAATTATTTTACTAAGCATACTACTTATTCTCATATTAAGTATCTTGGTAATAATCTATAAGAAAAAATTTGAAAGACCAATTGGTCTAAACTGATTGGCTTTTTTTGCACTATGAGATTTAGGAGTTCAAACCATTTGGAATATAGCATCTCTTCCAGCATTATTGGATTGCTGCAATTACTTCTTGACCAATGATGTCCCAACAATGTCTATAAAACCAGCCACCAAAACCATCAGGTCCAGGAGCACTATCTGGATCAAGGTAATATATTGCCGCTTTAATTTCTGTTGCACTTGGTATAAGGTCAATGAAGGCTCTGTCTCCATTTGTAAGAACTGCAGGAACTGCTTTCATAATATTGTCAAAAATCTGGACTTGGTGAAATTTAAACTTGTCAGTATAATGATTGACTAAAACTACAGACATTTCCTGTTGTGATGCTACAATGTTTCCATTCTCATCTTCAAGTTCAGTGATTGAGTTTTGAGATTGCCTTATCTTCATAAATGTATGGAAATAACTTGTATTTGATGCCCCTTCCTTTAGCCACTTAGTTCTTGATTTTGAAGGAGAATTGATTTATGTTATTGTGAAGTGAGATCTTGCACCCCCCCCCCCCCCAACCACCCACCCACCCCACCCCCACACTACACCCCCCTTGCAGTGACTAAATCATTCAGTAGTTGGAGATTTTCAGGGTTGTTATCAGAATCTAATGAAGCCTTCATTACCTCATTATCTGCCTTAAGTAACTCAGCATTGACATCTCCAAAGGATTCCCAATTCCACTTCTTAAGAATTATCTTCAGGTTTTTTAACTTTGTCATGAAGACAAAAATGGGAGTACCACATACAGTCTTAATCCATTCATCCTGAACAACTTTCAAAAAATCTATATGAGTTAACCAAACTTTTAGAGCTCTGTAAAGAGTATTTTTTGGCTTTGGGACAGAAATATGAGCTCCACATAATGGACTATGATCAGAAGTTCCTCTAGTACCCACCTTGTATTCCCAGTTAGGGAATTTTTCCAACCATTTAATATTAAAAACTGATCTATCTAAGTTGTAGAGAATCCTTTTACCTCCTGATCTATTGTTACACCAAGAAAAATTCAACCCAGATTTTGGAGCATTGATTAATCAACAAGCGTTAAGGCATTGATTGAACTCCAAAAAAAAGATTCTTAATGGAATCCTAACCCCTTTTTTTTCTACAATGGAGAGAACAGTGTTGAAATCCCCAATAACAAGACAGGGACATTAAAACTACTAAATATATTTCATCGTTTGCCATAAAATTCTTCTGTCAACTGTTATATTTTCACCATGAACTCCAGTTACCATTACTTCTCCAACTTTTACTGTAATAGCATGTCTTGTTGAAGATACCACCAATAGTTCTGTAATAGCTTCATTCCAACAAAGCCAAATAGTTCCATTTCTCTCGTCATTACTATCATGTATGAATTATTTTACAATTCAAACTTATAAACTTTAGCATTCTAGCATATTTGGAAGTATCTTTTACTTTAGGTTCTACTATCCAAACTAAAGTGGGTCTAATTTTTTATATATTAAATTCTGTAATTTGTCTTTGGCTTGGAGTCTTCCCAAGCCTCTGACATTCCAGTATAGAACTATCATTTGGGAAGGTTATTTGGAGGAGCAGGACCCCTCTTCCCAGAATCATTTTTTCCAAAAACTTTTGTTGCTTGCCTTCTTGTGGTGACAACAGGCTTATTTTGTTGGACAGGAAATCTTACCACAGATGTGACCACTTTATTATAATTAGGAGAAGGAGAGCCCACCCTCTTTACCACTTCCAGAGTTGGAGCCTCATCAACTACACTAGAGGTAGAATTACTTCCAATCTCAATCATCTTCATCACTTCCAATGGAGGAACCACACTAACAACATTAGAGATAGAAGTATTACCAATCTCAAGCATTTTCACTACTTCCAAAGAGGGAAATTCTTAAGGAATTAGCACTAAGTCTTCATTATTTTTAAGAATGTCAAATCTTACAGAAGAAACTTCACCTTCTTTAAGGGGATCTTCATTAAAAGGAACTGCTCCACTGTCTTCTGGGATATTGTTTGGAGTTGGATTACAAATATCAAATCCAATTGTCAAGTCTTCTTTATTTTTGTTTTTTCTCCTAAAATTGTTCACCACCTTAGAACCCTTGTCCAATCCACTTTCCTTTTGTGCTATTTGTTTACTTTTGGTTCTGTAATCAGCTACAGAATGACCTATGACTTTGCAGTGATTACAAAATTTTGGCACCTTAGGAATTTGAACTCTCTGTAAGAACCCTCCATATTTGGTTTTCACCCATACTCTATCAGGAATAGCCTTACTGAGATCAATCTCTACCAACACACTAGCATAATACCCAATCTTTCTTTGAAGAGTAGTGTCATCCAACTTTACAGGCCGTCCCAAAGCTCTGCCAATATTCATAAAAAATTTCTCCTTCCAATATTCAAGACTTAACCCAGGAATATGAAACCAAACAAAGGCTGTTGAAGTATTTTGATCAGCTGCTTTGAAATTAGGTTCCCAGTTACGAATCTTCAAACTCTGTTTGTCTACTTCCCAGTATTGAGACCAAATGTATTTCCTATCTTCATAATTATCCAATTTAATCACAAAAACAAATCTTTACCAAGAGGTATTAGTTGACACTTGCCTTTTAAAATCCATTGATTTCGAAGTGTTTTTTCAGCAGAATCAAAAGAAAGTTTCAAAAATACAATCTACCAATGAGACTAAACTTCCATTCATCTATACACTCATTGATATCATCATCAGAAATACAAACCTCAGGATCATTTTCATGATTCTTTTCAGCGGAACTTGAAAAAATTGTGTTACCAGAAGTTGTAGATCTAGATTGATTTTCCATCGAGTTTTGTAAAAATTCAGCCATAAATCCAAAATTCCGACAATATTAAAATGAAAAAGAATGGAGCGTATGAAAATCAACACCAATCATTAGGTTTAGTATTGAAAATCACCTGAAAATGATTCAAAAGTCTCCCATAAAAATGAAAGATGAAGAAAAAATCGACTGAATCCGTCGCCCGATTCGCACGGTCTCTCTCTCCTTAACTCAGTCTGAATTGCAGTCTTGCAATTGTTCTGTTAATCATGATAGTTTTTTTTAAAAGGAATTGAAAAATGTTGCTTAAAATATTTTGTTGCTTCTTTTCCTACTGGGTGTCACAAATCACGTCGTTTCATGAAAAAAAATTCCAGATTTTATGGCACCACAAGGAGCTAATGGCGGAAAGCATAGAGATCAGTTTTGGTACTTTAATTAGTAGTTTGCATAGGTTTTGTGAACGGAAAATTATAATAAAATATTATCAAACTCTTTTAGATGATTTTTACTTTGGAGATTATTAGGTTAATGTATAACCAATGAAACAATATTTTGTTAAGAAAATTTTATTTGATTAAATAATGAAAATTTTTGAGTCATGTTGGTTTGACTGTTAATAATAATTATTCTATAATATAATTTTATTTCATTATTTTTTTATCTTATGAAAAACTCCTCCATGATAAATTGATAAAAATTTCAGAATTTTCTGAGTTCCATAAGTAATTTTAACACAACCGTTTCTCACCGTAAGAAATTCAGATGTTTTCTACCAGATTCAATTATATTGAAGTTTTCCTATTTTAAAACAATTCAATGGCATGCTTTAGTCTTTTTTGTCCTTGTAAACTTGAAGATCTTTCTTTTTACATTTTAAAATGTTAAAACAAACTTGATTTAGAGTTGTGAGTGATTTTATACAATTTTTATAAAATGGACTATCTCTGTTTTGCTTTTCTGCAGTTCTGGTCAACTACGTGTTTGACCGTGGTCATAGTATACTAAACTCGTTTAAAAATCCTTAATAATCTACATCTAATAGTATTTAAAGTATAGATTCTACATAATAATTTTCATAAATTTTGGAACTCGTATAGAGCCATAAAAATTCCTGGAATCTACCTTGGTTTGTTTTTAGTTTTACAATTTGGTGTTGAAATCGTTACTTATTAATTAAATCTTAAGACTTGAACAGTGTTAATATTTTTATGTGAAAACCAAAATGTGTTTTGTTTTCAGTGGATATAAAATTTGGTAAAATTAACAATTAGATTTTTCTAAATGAATTTCTAAGTTTTCACTGCGATAGAATTATTAAAACGAATATAAATTAAATAAGCACAAATAATTGTTTAATGAGCTTGAGCTTAGTATCCGGGCTTCGGCTATGATATCGAAGTAGCATTTCATATTTTAATACATGGGATCAGGGCAGGATCCATGCTCGAAAATCGGGGTGTTACATATTGGTATCAGAGCGGCGATTATATCCTTTCAGAGCTAGTTGTTGCGCATACAGTAAAACTTCGATAAATTAATCCGCGATAAATTAATAACTTCGCTAAAATAATATCGTTCCTTGACACACTTGTATGTTAAATTTTCAAGAAGCCATTTTTGTGTTTCTCTTTGAGTCATATTTGGATTGGAATGACTATATATATACTCACACAATGCTTTTCGAATCTCGTCTGTCATCGTGGATTTTTGACACCTTTGAGACAAGACGTATGAGCTATTGTTACATTCTTCTTTTGTGTTGTTGTTTTTTGTTTCTTTTAACATCAAAAGATATATAAATTTATGCACATAATATGCAATATTATATACTATTATATTATATTATGCCAAAAATTTATTACACATCAATTCGAATTGAAAATAATATCTCAAGATATATACTCCCTCCGTTTCACAAAGACAGTCCGCTTTGACTTTGCCAAAATATTAAGGAGACCATACAATTTTACTTGACTACCCTTAGTTACTTACCTATTTTATTTTAATAAAAATGCTAGTAATAAAGACTATCCAAAATTGTTGTGAGAATTATAAATACGAAATATAACTGGAAAATTTAAAATATATCGAATTTATGAAGCATAAACTTTATAAGGAATTTAATTTTTAGAGTTAAATGTATATTTTCTTAAAAGGAATGAAGGATATATTTGTTTCCTTAATTATATTAATTTCATTAATATTTTAGATTGGGTCACGTTAAAAATGGATTTATGAATATAAAGAATTCAAGGGTATATTAGAGAGTTCATTGAAAAAGTATGACTATAAACAGAAGTTGGACACAATTTTGAAACTGACGAAAAAGGAATAGAGGACGGTCTTTCAGAAACAGAGGGAGTATTTGTTATTATGGGAAACCATTAAGTTTAACTTGAATATTTTATTTTATTTTATTTTTGAAATTTAAATTTAGAGTGTTTCGAAAATTTAATAACTTATTAATTTATCGATAAATTAATACTTCGCTAAATTTATAGAATTTGTCAAACCCAACATTATTAATTTATTGAAGTTTTACTGTACAATAATAAATGTTAATTGTGTTTCGATAAAATTATTTGTGTGTTTTCTTTTTTTAGCTTGATTTTTTTGTCATTGTGTTATCTTAAATTTAGGGACTAAATTTCTTGAAGTGTGTGAGTTTGTAATACCGCCCAAATATTTAAGGGTATTTGTGTCATTCTACTCTTACGGGTAAATTATCATTTTCTTTAAAAGGTATTATGATAATTCAGTGCTTAAATAGTGATTTTTATTTTAAATTGGTTTAGTCGTGTACTTTTTGTTTAGAAAAATGAAATAGGTATACACTTGAAAGCAAATTATCATCTTTTAATATTTTAATGACAAATCTTAAGTTAGTGTGTTAGTGCAGCAATGCTGTTTTGGCTTATTAGCAATACAAAAGATGTTTGCTTTAATAACTTTTGGTTGACTATATAAATACTCATGAATCAAAAGGAAGTCAGTGGACCACAATATCAAGGTTTGTGGATTTTGATCGGGGGTGCACATATCCTACCCATACCCGTATTCCTACCTTACCCGCCATTGTTTTATCCGTACACGCCATTTGACGGGTAAGATGACGGTTAAACAATCTTTTATCCGCCGTCAAATGGGTAGGGTGGCGGATAAAACCCGAAATTATCCTACCCTACCCGTTTACCCGCCTAATAAATCAAAAGGACCAAATAATCCTTATTTTCTTTTTATTTCGTGCCCATTTTTCGTTATTTTAAAACAAATCAGGTGTGAAAATACAAACTTGTTTTCTCTCTTATTATCTCTTTTCTCGAATCCATCGAACACAGAAAATCCTTTCTTCCTAGTTTTCTCCTTCAACCATTTCTTCTCTACATAGAAATTGAACTGGATCAATCTCATGTTCATCTTTCAGGGTCTCATTTAAAACCCTTTACTCGGTTGGTTCAAGGTAACATCTAAATGCAATAGATTTTTATATTATTTTTGTGTTAAATTGATTGAAAAATCTTAGGGTTTTACGATTGCATGCATGTTGCAGGATACGATCTTAAGTAATCTTAATTGATTAGGACAGTTCCAAAATATGATTTCTAGCTAAAACCCATGTCTTAAATTTACAGATTTTCAATATTTCAATCAATTTCAGTGAGATTTTGATTATGTGAGTGAACAAGTATTCACAAACCACAATTAACATGGAGGGCTAAACCAACAAAGAATAGTGAAGAGTAGAGAAGAAACAGAGAAGAGTAGAGAAGAAGATAGGTTAGCATCTGAAGAAGCTCCATCAAGAGCTGTTGAAGCTGCCCACAAAAGGTTTATTCTCTATTTTTCTTATCCTCGATTGTTTGTTTTCTTATCTTCTTTTGTTTTCTTCCTGAAGGTCCTGAATCAATTGTTGAATTATTTTGCTTCTAGGGTCTCAAATTGAAAATTATCCAGAGCCACCTGATAACACTTCTACGGAAACCCCAACTGATATTGCAGAACAACCCAAGCTCATGAGTGTTGCTCTGGTTAAGGCTGCAAAGCAGGTAAAGTTGAGCAAAAAAATACTGAATCCCATTTGCTGAATGCGAGAACCCTTAGGAATACATATGAATTTGTTACATTGATGGTGTAATTGGATGATTGGGTAGTTTGGTTGTATTGTTTAGGTTATTGTTGATATACTTCTCGAGATAATCTAGTTACACTGACGATAATATTTGCCTATAAAAACATCTAGCATGTATGTTTCTGTGGAAATATGAATTTCTTGGACTGCATTTTTTCCCGCTATATTTATCATAAGTGTTTTTTATTAGAGGGGAAGTAAAGACAATTTCATTTTTTCCTGGTTAAGCTGGTTGGTGAGTCGTTTTGGGAAGACATGTGCTAGCGAAGCCAAATGATCTGTGTAATTAATGACTTACAAAAGGGTAATATTTCTCACTGATATATGGTTTGGGAAATATGTAGTAGTCTAAGATTGTTTGCTCTAATGGATAGCTAGAATTAGTCATAGTTTCAAACTCTTTACTTAGATCTGTATACACCTAAAATTGCTTAAGCTAATTGTGTTCAGTGTCTCACGCTGGTTGTCAAATCTTGGCTGTAAAACCTAAAATTGAGTGTCATGTATCACCTAAAATTACTTCAGTGGTGGTTCCTATGTTTTTGTAAAGCTACCGTTATAGGAGATTTATAGAAAAATTATGAAAATCTAATGTATTGTTGGAAATGTTGTTTTTGACTGTTTATTGTGAAATTCAATTTAGTTATATTATGAAATATATGCAAACTATTATACCATTGCTATAGCTAGTGGTTGAAGATTATGTGATAAGACAACTCGATGTGTTGGTAGTTAAAAGATTTGAAGACAGTGAAGTGTTATTGGTGGGTGATTGTGTTGGTTGAAAGATTTGAAGCCAGTGAAATATTATTGGTGGGTGATGTTTCGTATAGTTGTGTTTTTTTTTGTATCATGTATTTTATGTTGATGTGCATCCCATGCCTAAGTGAATCCATGTAAAGAAGTTTAGTCTATCGTCGTAGGGGATTTGTAGAAAAACTATGAAATGTAATGTCGCTGGTTTAGTTTGTGCAGGCTTAGTATGAGCAAACATGGTTGAGATTACAGAAGATATGTCAACGAGACCTCTTATTCCCTCTCAAGTTGCATCTCAATCTGTGCAACGAAGGGCCAACACTGTTGCATCTATGCCACCTTCACCATCTTCTCAACCTGAGGTCAGAGAAACTAGGAAGCGGAAGAGAACACCTTGGGTTTGGTCCAAAATTGGTAAGACCAACTGATTTTTTTTTCGCTAGGTCAAAATGGTTTATTAAAGCATAAAAACGTAATTACAAAATGGGAGGCTCCAGGCCTCCCCACCCCCCATAAACCAAAGGGGCAAAAAATCTCTAAAAACTCATCAAATAAGCTCCTAAGCACTTAAGCAATTTTGACTTATCAAAAATAAAATAAAAATCCTAAGCACTTAAAAAAAGATAGCATAAAGAAGAAAACTAGAAAAATTAATATCGTTTTCGCCCCTTATTTCCATTTCTAAAATTCTTCTTCTTGGGAATGAGACCAGCAATTATTTGAGTCAAATCATAAGACTCCTTGTATTGATCTCCATAGTCATCATAAGTTTCATCATAGTCATAATCCTCTTCATTTTCCTCTGAAGCATAATTACCACCCGGAAAAAGCTTAATAGGAGATTGAGCTTTTTTCTTTGTTGAAATTATATCCATTTGTTCCTTTTTTTTCTCCTTGAAATGGTAAGACCAACTGAGATCACACCTTACATTATTCTGATTCAGCATTATATTTTCCTTCCTTGTGATTGGTTTTGAGATTAAAAAAAATCCATGTACTCGAGAATCCATGTGGAACCATAGATGTATACATATCCGTTTTTCTTCTCTTTTTACCCACTTGGTGCATACGATGTTATGTAATTCTCCAACTAATATGTTTTGTTCTTTATTTTCTTCAAAAACCATAGAGTTCGCTACAAGACTTCAATGTCCTCAGTACTACTACAAATATTAGTTAAAGAACTTAATATCCTTTACTCAACAATGAATGTTTATGAGAGTGTATTTGTGGATCAATTGGGGTGTTCCTTCCTTTGTTAAATTTTTATGGCTTAACATTATATCATCTGTGGAAATTTGAGAATTAGATATTTAAACAATTGCATATTTTACATGTATGATGAATTGGATTTTGAATTAGTTTTTAGGAATGGTAATAATTTGTTTATTGATTTAAGCTTTGGAGTTCTCTCCAACTAATTACAGAAATCGAAGATACTTCTGGTTGCCAGTGTGGTTTTGTGCAAGAGTGATTTTTATTTCTATAATTTATCTCTTCATGCACTTTGTATAATTTGTTGATTGGATTTGATATGTAGCGTATAAAGAGATTTTTATGTTGATTGGCTTTATCTGTTGTTATGCAGATTTATTTGGTGATCTTAGTGCTTATTCCATCATCGTAGATGATGATTGAAGAAGAAGGTCATATGAAGAGCTTTTGGTAATGATACTGTTATATGAAGAACAAGGTTAAGTGAAGAACATGGAATTATGCTGGGATTCATGGTCGCTTTTGAAAAGAATAGAACTTTTGTTTCTTGAGACTACAAATGGCTTTATGCATAGCAGGATGCTTTTGTTTGTTCATTTTTACCTAGTTAGATTGACATTACCATTGGGTACATATTTAGCTAGACTGTCTTTTGTGCTATTGCAAGTTTTTTTTTTTTTTATATCTTAAGCTATATTAGGAGGTAGGGTGGCGAAATAGGCCCTATTGACATTACCCGTTTAGTGGCGGGTAAACTTTTTCTTACCCGTCATTCAGCAGGTAGGGTGGCGAAATAGGCCCTATTCTACCCACCCTACCCGTTGTGCAACCCTAATTTTGGTAAACCTATCTAGGATCACTTGTCTACTGTTAGATGATGAATTTAATTGGCTAAGGAATGTGCACGGATATACTTGCACTGTTTTTGATGGATAAGTTTCCAGGGATTTTATTAACTTTGTGTTAGGTGTCATTATTAGGGGTTTCACCTATTTTCCACCCATCATTTTCCTAATTGCCACTCACTTTAATTACTACTCCTAGTTATCCTATTTACCACCCACATATATTGTAAAATATCCTAAATACTACCTTCATATATATTGACTTTTTTTTTTACACCCTACATATCTTTTTTTGTCCACCCCACATCTATAAACCCTAAAACCCAAATATCTAACAATTATCCAAGCCGCCGCCACCACCACCGCCTCTTTCAAATTTTTTTCCCCTCTAATCACTTAATCGAGTGATCAAAGTCACCAAAAAATAATAATCCAAAAATGATACGTACGTTGTCAAATTAAGTACGAAAATGACTGTATACGAACAGTAATGGTCTCATGTATAATTCTGCAAATTGATGAGAAACTTTGAGTCTTTGACTTTAGTTGTATTTACAAGAAGACAAATGCTTTTTCTGTTTCTTTTTTATCAATGAGACAAATGTTAATCCTACGTTATTCTTGAATTGTGTAGATGAAACTGTAGTTATCTTCTCCTACACTATAATTGTATTCACCGAGATCAGAAACTATCCAAGTAGATAGTGGTTCGTAGTCGCCCAATCCTGGACTACTGGCTAAGTAAATCTTACAGTAGTAGGTTAATAAACTTTTGGTGTAGATTTTAAAAAATTCTAACTAAGATTAATGGTTCTTCAATGGTTTTGAATAAAAATGGAGACTAATGAGGAAGAAGATAAATAAGAATAACAATGGTCAAAATTAATTTGATTTTTGTAGATGGTAAATAGGAAAAATTAAAATGGAAAAATAGAATTACATTAGAAATTTTAAGTGTGTGGTAAATAGGAAAAATATGGGTTAGCTATGATTGTGGTATATTTAGATAGGTTCGACGGGGACTAGGTCATCGGGATATATAAAGAAAATTTAGAAATGTTAAAAGGCATTTTTTTTTTAGGTTTGGCCGCATAGAAAGTGGATGGCAGAGAAGCCTTAAACCTTTAAGTTTTTTTTTTTTAGATATCTTCATATTTTACAAAACTAAAACATATACCTACCTTGCGGATGTTACCAGAGGCACTGTGATTAGTTCGAGTTTTGGTAAGGGATATACTAATCCGTCTGTTGTTGTTCTTCTTTGAGATTATTTGCTAGCGTTTGAGATAGGCGCAACACTAACTAAATCTTGTTTTATTTGGGTTAAAATTGTTTAAATTCATATTTTAATGGTTTTAATTATTATTGTGATGTGTGATTGATGGTATTGTATTTATTGATTTCATGATGATGTTGAAGTTGTGTGATCTATGTATATGTTTGATAAATTACGTTCCTTGATAATTGATGGTTGCTTCCCAAAAGACTTGCCTTTTTGACGGGGTACGAGATATCCTTGGGAGTTGAAGGTTGCCTCCATAAAAACAAAATGGGGCTCATTAGGAGTTGATGGTTTCCTCCTATTTGATTGCTAAACCCATGGGCTCCCTGGGGCGAGCGGATTGATTGAATTTATTGTTGTTTATGGATGTGGTGTTTCCATGTGTTTGCGGTGTTGTTAATCATGATAGTTGTTTTGAAAAGGAATTGAAAAATGTTGCTTAAAATGCTTCGTTGCTTCTTTTTCCTACTGAGTGTCACAACTCACGTCGTTTTATGACAAAAAATTCCATATTTTATGGCACCACAAAGAGCTAATGGAGGAAAAGCATAGATATCGGTTTTGGTGCTTCAATTAGTTGTTTGCATAGGATTTGTGAACGGAAAATTGTAATAAAATATTATCAAACTCTTTTAGATGATCATCTATGTTTTTCTTTTCTGCAGTTCTGGTCAACTATGTGTTTGACCGTGGTCATAGGATACTAAACTCATTCACAAATCCTTAATAATCTATATCTAATAGTATTTACAGTATAGATTCTACAGTATAATTATCATAAATTTTGGAACTCGTATGAAGCCTGTAAAATTCATGGAATCTACCTTGGTCTGTTTTTAGTTTTACAATTTGGTGTTGGAATCGTTACTTATTAATTAAATCTTAAGACTTGAATGGTGTTAGTATTTTTATGTGAAAACCAAAATGTGTTTTGTTTTCGGTGGTTATAAAATTAGGTAAAATTAACGGTTAGATTTTTCTAAGTTTCCACTACGATAGAATTACTAAAACGAACATAAATTAAATAAGCCCAAATAAATTGTTTAATGAGCTTGGGCTTAGTGGTCGAGCTTCGGCTATGATATCGAAGTAGCATTTCGGATTTTCGATCATGGGATCCGGGCAGGATTCGGTCCCAAAAATCGGAGTGTTCCATTTATTCAGCAATAGACCTTACACAATAATTGAAAGAAATCAAAAACTGATGCCTATTTTGTTAGAAAAATTATTATTCTTCCCTTGTAAGTTGCTCAATAGATTCTTGTTCAGAGGCTTGATCCTTTTCACCTTTTAAGAACACATCATTGATCTCCACGATTCCTTAAGGGTTTCTGGATCATTTCTAGAGGTAAAAGCTAACTGTTTCTGAATACAGTCCAATTGTCTTCCAAGACGCAAAATATGAAACAAGAGATCTCTGTTGCTATAGACTTGAGTAGTAGAAACAATAGTTCCTCTTTCCTTTTGGGTTTTACTCATTTGTTTGATAATTCCTTGGGAGACAGATTTTGTGACTTTCTCATCTCCGAAATTATTTCCCATTGTGGGTTCACACAAGCTGGTGATGAGAGACAGATATCCAAGATTTCTCTGGGATGCTGTGGTATTGATAGATTCGAAGATCTTGATCATTTGATTGATAATTATCCCACAAATATCAATTTGTTTTTTTACTTTTAAGAAGAAAGTATACAAACTCAGCAAATTCCTTATCCTATTGAGAAGTATCCCTTGTACAAGCAAAAATAGTTGCTATTGCAAGTTTACCGAAAACCCTTAAGTAGAACGGTATTTCTCTGGTTAGCATCCTTCCCTTCTTCAAGTCATCAGATTTTCTAGTGATAAGTTTTGAAATATTATCGTGCTCAATTTCAAAACCGGTAATCATATGATTTCCCTTCACTTTGTAATTAATGATCTTGGATATCATTTTTCTGTCAACATGATGAAAAGTACATCCAACCAATGTACTGAAAGTAAGTTTTTCATGATCAATACCGTGAATATATTAGCATAAAAAATTCTTACTATATCAAGTGAATATTTTTCTAACCCAAACAAGTTTCCCCAGTTTCGGTCTTGAACGAACTTCACATATTTGCTTTCTGAAACATCTGGATCGAATCTCTTCTCAGCAGTGAAGTTTACTCCTTTTAAAGCTTGATATCTTTCGAAACATGTATTGTCCACAAAGACTGTAAGGTCATGTTTGTCTTTGATCAAGTGAGGATTCTTGGTTTTCTCGATGTCACCTTCAAGAATAAAAGGATTTACAACCAGGTTATCAGTTTTGGTTTCTCCTCTGTCTTTCCTTTTTCCCATACTTTCAGAATTCGAGGAGGTATGAGAAAACCTAGTTTTTGTTCCTAACAGTTTTTCCACGGCTATTTGTAAAAATACCACGAAATATTCGCCTCTTATAGGAAGAGAGGATGTCAAATTTCGGAAATAACTAGTTTTAGGAAAATCTTCCAAAATCGGAAACCTTGACTTGTGGGAAAAAAATCTGATTTTGTATCTAGGTCTTTCTTTCGGAAAACCTATTTTTCATGGACCGGATCTATATTACTGATTAATTCTATAATCATGTCCAAAAATTTGTTTATGATCGCTGTCGTATGCTTCAAAAATAATTTCACTTTCTCACTCAACTAAATTTAAATGAAGTATGTGGTAAGGAAGAGTTCGTTCCCACAGAGAGGCTTTTGTTGTTATAAAATTTCAGTTTCTTAGTAACCAAGGGGGGATTTTTGATTTACCAAAGCAATAAAAATAATTGAATAATTGGAATAATCAATAAGAAGAAGATATTGGTCATGTGATAGTATCATTCACAAACGTGTATTTTCATCAATGACTAGAATTGATAGTTTAATCTCTTCATTTACTAAAAGTCCTAGGATACCTTGATCGCAAGCATATCCCGCTAATTCCCTGATTTCGTCACAAACACATTAAAATATGCATATATGAATTCTACTTAGAGAGCAACCTAAAGTGTAAAAGCACAATTAGATTCAACTACCCCAAGAGCACTAAGTTCTATGGAATAAGACTAATCAAGGCAATCAAACGCGTAAAATCATTAATTCGATTTAACCAAGGTTATAATTCATATGTGATTATAAAGATTCATCACTACAAGTATGTAACATCCCCACTTCGAATTCTAGGTCGGCCTCCCTAAAATCCAAAGTGTGGCATACTCATGGACCACTTTACACACTCAAACCGTCAAGCCAACAAATGGAGATCAGGCTATTGTATGGAGCACGTCGACATTAATCCATAAATAAATGAATTTATTTATTTAAATGAAACTGATAAGTAAAAAAAATAATCCTCGACTCGCAGGTCTTCGTCCAAAATAAATGCGAAGAATTTATTTAAAAGAAACAAAGTATGGTCTTTTAAAAGAACCAAAAAAAAAACATTTAGCTTAGCACCTTAAATAGTAACGAGGAAGCCTTTTTGGACAGAGATGCAATCTACAAGCTAGGTTTCTCCACGATCACGGTCTCCTGAAAAAAAAATGAAAGTTGGGTCAGACCCCAACTAAAAGTAGACTTTCACACCCTTATAACCATTAAAGACAATCTATCGAGCCCTAAATGACTCTTAGGTAATGTCTATCAGTAAGAACAAAATGTGAGATGGAAGCTTTAAAACTGTAATTAATGACATCCTCATTAGATTATTAAAGGGACTAATAAAAAGTATACGTCCAAGGGAACAAAACAAGTTTTTAAGTGATAAACAGTGAAAACTTTAGAAAACATAGATCTGTGAAGACTCCCCCATCCCCTGACTCCATAGTTATACTTACGGACTGCCCACTCTGATTTATTAGTCTAACCGTTCGACAATGATGTATCAACCCTTGTGTAGTCCACCTAGTTCTTCTATCGTGCACCGGAGATCAAGATGTTGTCGAACCCCTTCAAAGATAATAGATCCATATCTTTTAGGCGACCCCTCGGTCATCGCCCTAATAATTTATGGGAATCGAGCCAACTACGGGCGATAAAACAAGTGGATATCCACACCATTTATTATCACTAAATGATGATAAATCCGACTAAAAACATACTAGAAGTAGATTTAAAACACAAGCCTATGACCCTTCCTTTAGTCATCAATACACAATGACTGTAAAACGTAATTGTTTCCTTTTCGGCGCAGCATCTAGTTGTGCAAAAAGAAAGACAAAACTATGGGCAATTATCCAGTCGGAAATCGACACGCAACAAATTCCCTTCGTTACATTTCATAGCTAGATCCCAAAATGAACACTACTACTCCTACTATACCATAGGAACTTAGTCCAAGTTCCTAAAATTAATTAATTAACTATACTAGCATCCTGTACAAACTCAAGAGTTTTATTAGTTAAGCCTAACCTACTGTTTTGACACAGCAACATCTCTAGCACTTTACTAATAATTTTAGCCCATTGAAGTAATATGCAAAACACCAAAAATGGGACCTGATTCCTAACACCTTGTTCACAGTAGTCGACATAAGAGATCGAACACACACATTCAAAGAAAAACTAACAAAGCCTATCAGAGAGCAATATGAAAGTCCAGGGTTAAACCCATATATAGATACTAGCATAAGAAAAAAAAAAGAATGAAACAACCATCTCGACCATACACAACTACTGGAATCACATCCTAGGAATCAAGAGAAGACATTTTCAGCCGCCCTTCGCAGCTGCTCACTTAACAACATCTTAAGTCTAATTCGAGGATGAGAATACAACTATAGGTATTTATTCTTTTAGTCCGATTCCATTTAACCTTTCTAGCATCAATAGATCAATCTTATAGGACATAAGAGATAGAAAATCTACCTGGTAGAAGTAAAAGCAATCCCTCCAATCGAAAACAGTGGCTCTATGCCTCAAATCAATCGCTTTCTCCTTCCACTTCTTTCACAACAACTAGATTTTCAGAGAGAAAGGTTTAGTGCGGCTGTTTTTGTTTAAAGTTTTTTGTGAGAAAAGATTAATAACCCTAATCTCTTAGTATAAAACCCTTGCAAACTTTCCAAAACGGTCGATATTCTCTTCACCAAAAATATCAAACAAATACTTATTGCCCGTGGACTAAAAATGGATAGCCAACTCCAAGGCTATTACTAACCAACATAAGTTTGAAAGAGGATTTCGTCCTCGAAATAAGTTGTACTTACCGAATTATCAAAAAGATCAGGATAACGCTTGATCATGTCATCCTCACGCTCCCAGGTGACTTCCTTATCATTATGATGTTGCCACTGTACTTTAACCATCGGGATGGTCTTCCTTCGAAGGACATGTTCTCTATGGTCGACAATCTTATATGGTTTCTCCTCGTAAGACGCATCTTTTTGTAACTCCAGATCATGATAATCTATCAATGAGTGTTGATCCGTATCACTCACATTCTTTCGAAGCATAGATACATGAAACACATTATGAACACCAGCTAAACTCTCCGGTAAAGCAAGACGGTAAGCGACCTTCCCAATCCTTTCAGTAATGGTGAACGGTCCAATAAAGCGAGGAGCAATCTTTCCCATTTTACCAAAACGCAAGACACCATTCATAGGTGACACCTTGAGAAGCACTAAGTCCCCTACCTCAAACTCTCTGTCTTGACGGTTCCTATCTGCATAGTTTTTTTGCCTACTCTGCGCCGTGCGCAACCTCTCCCTAATTATGGCAATCTTCTCGGACGATTCGCGAATAATTTTTGTGCCCAGGAGCTTGGCATCTCCAGCTTCCGCCCAACATGAGGGTGAACGACATGGTCTTCCATACAATGCCTCAAACGGGGCCATGCTAATGCTAGAATGATAACTATTGTTATATGCAAACTCTACCAAGGGTAAGAGATTCTGCCAACTACCACCAAGATCAATAATGGTACATCTCAACATATCCTTAAGCACCTGATTCACACGCTCTGTCTGCCCGTTAGTCTGGGGGTGAAAGGCTGTGCTAAAGTTCAATGAAGACCCCAAAGACGATTGTAAACTCTTCCAAAACCGCGATGTAAAAGAGGAGTCTCTATCAGAAACAATCGATACTGGCACGCCATGAAGCTTGACTATCTCACTCATGTATAATTGAGCTAGTTTGTCACCAGTATCAGTTGTCTTTACATGTAAGAAATGCGCTGACTTCGTCAATCTATCAACTATCACCCAAATCGCATCGTGACCTTTGCTTGATCGCGGAAACCCTGTGATAAAATCCATGGATATGTTCTCCCACTTCCATTCAGGAATAGGTAAAGGTTACAATTTTCCAGCTGGTTTTTTATGTTCAATCTTAACTTGCTGACAAGTCAAACATTTTTGGACGTACTCGGTCACATCTCGCTTCATTCATGTCCACCAGTACTGCCTCTTCAAATCCTTGTACATCTTGTTTCCACCAGGATGTATGGTGTACTTGCTTCGGTGAGCTTCATATAAAATAGATCGTCTTAGATCATCAACTTTGGGCACGCAAATTCTACCACGGAATCTCAACCACCATCTTGCCCCACAACATAATTCTCATCCGCAAGCTCCAGAATTTTCTCAAGCTGATTATTACACCACTCATCATCAGCCTGAGCTTCCACTATACGACTCATCAGAGATGATTTGATAACCATACTACCAAAGAACAAGTCTTGTCCTCCGACTGTTCCCAATAATATGTCTAGAAATCCTATTATGCAATCCACCCAAAAACCTATCGATCCTATCTGCTTCGGTAGGCATAAGATGAGCAGCAAAAATCGACAAACGATCAAATTCGCACTCGTATTTGACCACTAATTGATTTTCCTTCTGCTCTAGTACCTCAAACTGCCTAATCATAGCTTGACGCTCGGCCGAAGGAAAAAAGTGCTCAAGGAATAACTCTTTGAATCTTGTCCAAGTAACCTCCATGGCATCAACTGTCCTTCCCATCGACTCCCACCATGTTGCTGCATTTTCCTCCAATAAGAAAGCGGCCATCCTCTGTTTAAAAGCACCATAGCAATCAAACTGAGCTAGTATCCTATCCACTTTGGTACACCATTGATGTGCTTCAGTTGCACCTCCCTTCCCGGTGAATGCCGGAGGCTTTATTTTCAGAAAATCTTGGTAACACTGAACCCAAGACTTCACGTTTCTCTCCCCAATTGCATGTCCATTCATTTCTGGGGGTGCCACATCTTCCGTAACTCCACGTTGACCAAGCCTCTGATCTAATGCCGCTGTGATTGCAGTATTCAACATTGTCTGAATATTCTCTAATGTTAAGGCATTAGGCCCACCCTCTATTCGTTCGGTATGAACAGATCGTGAGCCATTTGTGGACCTAGTCCTACGAGATCGAGAGCTACCAGTTGACCTAGTCCTACGAGATCGAGAGCTACTTGTGGACCTAGTCTCATCTTCACTACGAGACCCACTATCAGCAATGCGTGAGTTACTTTCTTCCACAGAATCCTCAATAGAAATCTCACCCCTTCGTCCACGACCATCCATCCTCTAAGAATGGAAATAAAACAAGAAACTATCAACACAAATTCACACAAAGGAAACAATCAAAGTGCTCCTAAAACTCGTGCCTAACGTGATCAAACAAGACCCTACACCCGCTCCCGAGGATTTATGTTACCAGGGCTCTGATACCACTCTGTAACATCCCCACTTCGAATTCTAGGTCGGCCTCCCTAAAATCCAAAGTGTGGCATACTCATGGACCACTTTACACACTCAAACCGTCAAGCCAACAAATGGAGATCGGGCTATTGTATGGAGCAGGTCGACATTAATCCATAAATAAATGAATTTATTTAAATGAAACTGATAAGTAAAAAAAATAATCCTCGACTCGCAGGTCGTCGTCCAAAATAAATACGAAGAATTTATTTAAAAGAAACAAAGTCTGGTCTTTTAAAAGAACCCAAAAAAAAAAAATATTTAGCTAAGCACCTTAAATAGTAACGAGGAATCCTTTTTGGACATAGATGCAATCTGCAAGCTAGGTTGCTCCACGATCACGGTCTCCTGAAAAAAAATGAAAGTTGGGTCAGACCCCAACTAAAAGTAGACTTTCACACCCTTATAACCATTAAAGACAATCTATCGAGCCCTAAATGACTCTTAGGTAATGTCTATCAGTAAGAACAAAATGTGAGATGGAAGCTTTAAAACTGTAATTAATGACATCCTCATTAGATTATTAAAGGGACTAATAAAAAGTATACGTCCAAGGGAACAAAACAAGTTTTTAAGTGATAAATAGTGAAAACTTTAGAAAACATAGATCTGTGAAGACTCCCCCATCCCCTGAATTCATAGTTATACTTACGGACTGCCCACTCTGATTTCTTAGTCTAACCGTTCGACAACGATGTATCAACCCTTGTTTAGTCCACCTAGTTCTCCTACCGTGCACCGGAGATCAAGATGTTGTCGAACCCCTTCAAAGATAATAGATCCATATCTTTTAGGCGACCCCTCGGTCATCGCCCTAATAATTTATGGGAATCGAGCCAACTACGGGCGATAAAACAAGTGGATATCCACACCATTTATTATCACTAAATGATGATAAATCCGACTAAAAACATACTAGAAGTAGATTGCAAACACAAGCCTATGACCCTTCCTTTAGTCATCAATACACAATGACTGTAAAACGTAAGTGTTTCCTTTTCGGCGCAGCATCTAGTTGTGCAAAAAGAAAGACAAAACTATGGGCAATTATCCAGTCAGAAATCGACACGCAACAAATTCCCTTCGTTACATTTCATAGCTAGATCCCAAAATGAACACTACTACTCCTACTGTACCGTAGGAACTTAGTCCAAGTTCCTAAAATTAATTAATTAACTATACTAGCATCCTGTACAAACTCAAGAGTTTTATTAGTTAAGCCTAACCTACTGTTTTGACACAACAACATCTCTGGCACTTTACTAATAATTTTAGCCCATTGAAGTAATATGTAAAACACCAAAAATGGGACATGATTCCTAACACCTTGTTCACAGTAGTCGACATAAGAGATCGAACACACACATTCAAAGAAAAACTAACAAAGCCTATCAGAGAGCAATATGAAAGTCCAGGGTTAAACCCATATATAGATACTAGCATAAGAAGAAGAAAAATGAAAAAACCATCTCGACCATACACAACTACTGGAATCACATCCTAGGAATCAAGAGAAGACATTTTCAGCCACCCTTCGCAGCTACTCACTTAACAACATCTTAAGGCTAATCCGAGGATGAGAATACAACTATAGGTATTTATTATTTTAGTCTGATTCCATTGAACCTTTCTAGCATTAATAGATCAATCTTACAGGACATAAGAGATAGAAAATCTACCTGGTAGGAGTAAAAGAAATCCCTCCAATCGTGGGAAAGTGGAGGAAGTGGAGTGATGGAGGAAGTGAAGTTGTGTGTTAGTGTCACACGGTTGCTTGCCCACTTCTCCTATCATCGCTAACTGCCCATGTTCCCCTGACACGATCTTGTGATGGCGTGTTGCACGCTGCACGCTGTAAACCGCCATACCAATACCCCAGTTTGTGACATGATTGATGTCTCGAGTGTGTGGATCGTAGGACCCACGTAAAATAGTGCAGGGTGAATCGTGAAATTGGTATGTCATCGCATGCAGCCATCTTCAGCTGACCGTTTGGAGGCTGTATGGGCAGGCCACGCCTTGGTCGGTCACCCTGTGAAGAAGAGTGACGGATGGTGATCATGGTGATACCTTGTTTGCTGGTTGATTCGCACCCTAAGTCATTCGTCCAAGCCTGCAAAGTTGGACGGACGAGATGGTTTGTAACCCTACTTGCGATCGCTCGATGGGAGGCGCGCATGCTGCCTCTTTCAACCCAAACGTTTGCATGCTAAGGGAGTTTCTATGGAGGAACCGATTGGACCTGCATGGAGGTGGTACAATATTGTTCACGCCTATGCCTGCTTGACTCGCAAAGATTTGATCTAAGCCACTCGACTCAGGTGGCAAAGACGAGTGGTCGAGATTAGAACTTATGAAGGGGCCGTGACATGCCACCTTTGGGCGCGCGTACCGAGGAACTTGACCACTGCCGATCTTGGCCGATCATCTAGGCGTGAAGTCGGGCCCACGGTGGTCATGCTAGCATGCTCGGTTCCCTCTAAGTCTCCATCTTTTCCTTCCATCCAAGCCTGCAAATATGGACGCTCGAGATGTTTCTGCAACATATGCGCCGCAAACCCTAATTAGGATTTCGGACCGGCCACTTTGGGTGATCGGTTTTGGGTTGCGTGCGCCTCCTTTGGGGAGGCCGACCATGTATGCAACATCTTGGGCTTACAGTGAGCATGTACATGCTTGCTCTATGACCCTGGGAGCAATCTAAGCCATCCAACTATGCCTGCGAAGTCGGATGGTCGTGATTGTTTTGGATCTTCTCAACCTGCATAAGGAGTTAACCTAGCCTTGTTTGGGCAATCGTTTCTTGCATCACGGCTTGCCTATGAGGGAGACGGTCATGTAGGTAGAAAGTGGGTCCGCCAATGGTGTATCATCACTTCACTACTTGTTTTAGGGTATAATCTAAGCCGTCCAACTATGCCTGCGAAGTTGGACGTTCACGATTAAAAGGAACCCTAGCCGTGCGTCATGCTCACTTTGAGCGCATGTTTTGGAAGGACCAACTGTAGTTGGTCTTGACCGTTCGGTCATGCATGAAGGTGAGTCCGAGGTGATCATGGTAGCATGCTCAAGACCCCCTGAATCTATATCTACACCCTCCATCTATGCCTGCGAAGTTGGACGGATGAGGTCTATTTTTGGGTTTGTTTTCAGCAGGTGAGACTAACATGGGTAGTCTTGCATGCGTTCAACGGGGCTAATATAACCCGCCGTCAGGTAGCCTATGGGTGTTTGCATGTCGAACACAAGGCTTTAATTAAAGCAGTAATGCTGTAAACCTACAGAAAATCGGGATGGTTGCTACATGCTCCGCTATGGGTAGGTTATAATTCTCAGGGATGGTTGCACATGCTCCAATGAATTATCATGGCGAGAAATATTCATCACCTGAAGGATTTATCCTTTGCAGGGTGTCAGCTTACAAAAATTGGTTTTTTACAATTTCATCCTTTAAATAGAAATCCACCATCAACACCCGCCGTTAGTATGGATCTATCTAACGGTAAAGCATGAACTCATCTGGTTTTTAAAATTATTTATTTATGATGATAACATGCATGGGACATTCCAATCAACTACTGATCATTTCATACTCAAAATACACCACCACAACGAATATCAATCATTTACGCACAAGGAAAATATGTAATCATCTACAAAATACAATACAGACTTTCTTGGATTCATAAATTATTATGATTGCACAATATTTTCATTTAAAAGAATTATGATGAGAAAACACAAAATACACCATCATTTATACGTCAAACAGCATAAACAAATGGCTACAAACAAACTTATTAGACATTAGGATCAGAGTTCAAAGTATCCAAAGGGAGAAAGTAGAATTCAAATCAATTCATAAATTAATCATCTCAAAGAGGATAAGTCACTGAACCAACCTTTTCATTTTAGGTTTCCCTACAGTTTTTTTTTTAAGCAAATCAAATCAAATATATATATATATATATATATATATATCATAGTTGAGACTGCATCCACCAGTCGACTACAAAGTCATACGGGTCAAAAGTCCCAAAGATGGTATCAAGCTCCATAGCAATACAAAGATAAAAAATACAAACCAAGTTGGAAGATGCTTTCTTACCAACTTTTACACATAGGTGACAAATATAAGAAATTAAAAATGCATAGACATATCCTTTTGCAGAACATCTTCGTTAACCTCATAAATTCTTCTTTTATCCTCATCTGAAATCTTTGTAATCATAAAAATGTAAATATTTCCATGCAAAGATGGTGATGAAGTTTCTTCACTTCCAAAAGATATATCAGAATATGCTCGATAATCAAGGGATCAAACTCTTTCATCAGAAAGATTATAGTCCCAAGAAATATCCCAACCCTTCTACTAATAGTATAGCTGCCACGACGACTCAAAGGGATCGATACAATTTTCAAAATAGAAGACCGAACAAAGGTGAGGTAGTTAACCCCAGTAAACTGCATGTATATAAAATAACGCCTCTATAATTCATATACAAGCCTAACATCCCTATTAATGAAATCATCTTGAAGGAAAAAATGAGAATATATATTCCCTCAAGTGATAAAATTGATCGGGACAGGATAAGTTATGCAATTATTACTTATACCGAAATATAAACCTATGCAATTATTAATACTTTATTTAATACTAATCAAGTTAATAGTATTAGTAAGGGTTATGTAACCTTTTGTAACTGATACGAAGGAAATCATCCTTGTTACTATTAAACGATCATGATCCTCTCGAGCTTTAGTAATATTGCTTCCCCTACGTGTAGTGAAGAGATAAAATCCCATCGGATCCGTCGGGTTAAGAATAAAAATCCACATGAAAAGTAATATTGATAAAGAAAATATGCTTCGACACAAACCCATGATGGGCCCATATCATGAAGCATAGGACCCACAGTAAGGGCCCTCTAGTAATTAGATTCCTCAAATACTCACTGTATAGAAGCGTGGAATTTTTATAGATCACCAGAGGAATAAACGCATCACTGTAACACCTCTTGATTAGCAGGCCAATTTGGTCTGGACTTATGACATCAATCTTTGGAAAAAGATCAGTTAACACGTCGTGAGAAGCAACCAGAGTAATTTCCATTTCGTCGATGATGGTTAATCGACCTAACTAGTAACACAGGAAATCTTATGATTACATTGATGACGGTTTGAATCAATATTGATTAAGAGAAGAAGATACAGGACTGTGAAGAGAATATATACACCATTCTCTCTCTCGACTAAATTCATCTCTTGCACTCGCACGTGCTACACATACTCAACCTACACACACAATCACTTGGACACTTAGTAACACAGGAAATCCTATGATTACATTGCTGACGGTTTGAATCAATATTGATTAAGAGAAGAAGATAATTGTTTACAGGATTGTGAAGAGAATATATACACCACACTTTCTCGACTCAATTCATCTCTTTCAGTCGCACGTGCTACACACACTCAACCTCCACACACAATCACTTGGACACTTACGTTACATGTTATTACTAACAGGCAACAAAGAAAATCTTCGTCGATAATGTTTAGCTATGGGAGAATATCAGTGGGGGCATCGTGAGCAGTAACCGGAAATCTCACATCATCAATGATAATTAAACGATCATACAAGCAGCAAATAAGGTCTTCATTAAAGGGATGTTCACTATCGATTTTGAGGTGATGAAAGAGCAAGCAAATATCATCCACTTCCATCTTAGCTCCAATACGGACTCAACTATTGATGAAGCAAGATTTACGTGAGCCCAGATATGAGACAACTATTCATATTGTGTAGATGATTCTCTTTAAGGAAACGATTAATTTATATGGAATATATAGTTTATTTGATATGTATGGCTGATAAGGGAGGAACAATAGAAGCAAAGGAAAAAGAAATACATTACACGCAATGTTATTGGTTTTGGATGATTCCCTTATTTGTTCCCTAGGTATATATATGCATATATAGGATTAGCCATTAATTTACTGGCTTGATTTGGGTATACCCAGATTAATTGGGGTATACCCAGTTTAATATGGACATAGTGCCCTTACTAAGGGGAGGCCAAATATGGGTGAAGTTACAATACTACCCTTTCCCTTAATAATTCTGTTACCCTAATCAGTTTTTTTATTTTCATTTCATCTTCCTTCTTCTCTTATTCTTCTCCTCCACCACCATACCTACTTCCCCCACCACCACCATCAAAACTCGACGATTAAATCGAGTGGATCGTCGATTCAAAAATTCCGATTAATTTTCAAACATGGAACCACCACGTCGGAAGGGAACTCGTATGAAAGACGCTAACAGAAAACCCAATGAATACAGCCCTGGATTTGCAAAATTAGTTCAACAAAAAGAGAAGAAAAAAATGGTTGAAAAAGAAGAAATTGAATCCGCTCAAAACGAAGAAATGGTGCGATTAAGAAAGTAAGGGCCTACTTAAACTCACTCCAGTACTTCAATTTCATGTTTCCATGTCAAATTAGGTCAGAAAAATCAAAATTCTGAATTTGCAGTTATTTTCCCGGCAAGGTTTTAGTTTCACGACCTTGCCGGGATTTCATATTTAGTGTTCCGTCGGGATGCTCTTAGGTTGAATATCTTGCCATCTGTTTAGTTTTTGTAACTACTTTTACATGGTCGGGATATTATTCAACGTATAAGCTTGCCGACGTTATTTTTTTTAAGCCGGGTCGGTTATAAACTTTTAACTTGCCGGGTGTATTTCAGTTTTTTAGCATCTCTTGATGCCTTGAATTATGAAAGTCGGAATGGTATGTAAATACTACCCCGCCGGCGTTATGTTAGTTGGTGTTGTTTTTATTATAGATGTTGCCGACTTTTGTAGTTGAAAACCCAGTCATAGTTGTTAAAAACTGGAAGGTTATTGGAATAAAACCCTCCCGACCATTGTTTAGCCAGCTTGTTGTTTAGATATCCACCCTTCTGACCTTGGTCCGCCGGAATGGTTATATATGTTGAGCCTGCCGACTTATAATTTTTCTCTTAATTGTTCTTGTTCAGGTTGCAAAAGGAAAATAAGAAAGCTCTTAGTCCTCCTTCAAGACCTCCTCGTGTTGGTGATAAACTCTTGACTTCAACACATCGAGGGGCATACGTTGTGCCGTGAACGCTCAAGATCCGTGTATCAAATGATGATTATGAACCACCATCGGAACCCAGTGATTCAAATGAGACTCCAGATGAAGACCAATTAATTCCATCTGGTAGAAGAGGTAATGATGATGATGTTGTCGAAAGAACTCCGGCTGCTGGAGGAGGTAACAATGATGATGATAATGACGGTGATCAAGACATGCCACCTTTTGTAGGAGGTAATGATGATGATGATGGAGATCAAGGTAAGGATATCCAAGATGAAATTGTTGAAGAGGCAGAGGAACAAGAAGAAAAAGAAGAAGTTGGGGAACAAACCCAAGCTGCAAGTACTAGTGCAACCGGAAAGAAGAAAAGGGATATCACTAAACCAGCTAATTCCCACATGCCTCCCTCTCAGTTGATGGTTACACTGTAAAAAGATGAGCCTCTAAGGGGGACCCCAGACGATGGTGGGAATGTTCTATTTGGATACAAAGACTCATGGGCATGTACGATCCATAATACTATCGTAAGTAATCTCAATCCGTCTTTTTTTTTCATTTAAGTGTGTAACTATCTTAAATTTACGTCAAGTGTTTGTATTTATTTTCATTTTGTGTTTTTGGTATTTAAGATCACAAGCATGCCATCCGTCTCTTGAGGCACCAAGCTTCATGTTCAGTAAATAAAAACTGGGACCTTGACAAGGAATGTGACGAGGTGCAAGCGATTGTCAAAAACTCCGTGTTGTGGCCTGCGGTGGAGAGTTCAAATGTTGAGTATGATAGGGTTACCGTATCTTCATTCTGTGGGAGGTTATACGGAGAGACCGATACAATGTTATTCCCATTCGGTGAGATGGCGATAACTCCCGATGATGCTCATAAAATTCTAGGCCTCGAGGTTGAGGGAAAAGCAATCAGTGATGGCTTCGATAATGGCATCGAATGGGAGAATATCTTCAAATTGACCAAAACTTTGTTCGGTTGGAATCAGTTTGAGACGGAGTGTATGCTTTGGATGAAGGATGGTAATATAAGAAAGAAGTTTAATCTGAAGAAGCTGAGGGATACATTATCTGGGACCAAGGAAATCTATGATAAGGAAGGAAGGGTGGACTTGGTGCGAATCAATGCTACAATGTCAGCTTATCTGCTCTACATCCTGGGCAAATGTATCTTCCCCGACAGTTCCGGAAGCTTGGTCGATGCCAGGTATTTGCAACTATTGGATCCCTTAGATAAGATACATGAGTATTCTTTGGGTACTGCGGTGGTCGCCTTCTTGAACAATGAGTTGACAAAGGCTTCAAGGGCACTAACGGCGCATGTTAACGGAAATATATGTCTCTTCCAGGTAATTTTATTGTGTAAATCATTTATATTTGCAAAATGCTTGTAATGTTTGATTCTTACTAAACTTTTTGTTTGCATAGGTTTGGATATATGAGCACTTCCCTAATTTGGTGAAAACCAACTCCCACGTCAAAGTGAATGAAAAGATTGCGATTGATAAGCCAAGAGCATAAAGATACAGTTTTAAGGGTGATCAGGAAAAGGATATCCCGCAATAGCTTATCAATGTGCGAATCGCCTTGGACAAATTGACCGCAGATGAGGTAATATTTGATCCTTATTGATATGCTAGAAATCAAGGTTTAATCCAAAGGAGAGATGAAGTTGCATTATACTACGGACCCTTGTTGTTCTCCCATGGATTTTCAATGTACAATCCACATCGGGTAATGCGAAAATTGGGTTACGTCCAGAAAGAACCCCATTTCAATGATGAGCTATTCTTTAAAGTGTTAAAGGAGGACTGCAGCACGTCCCAAAAAACTATTAACATCGCCTACGCTCCACTGCCAGCTCTAGAACATTGGAATGGAAGACTTGACTGTAAATTCGATACAAGTCTTTTGGACGAGGTGACCGAAGGTCATGAAGCTCATGAGAGATACATGTCGTGGTACTTGGGTTTGGCTCATTCTACTGTGATTATGGAAATGACTGCTGAAAAATTGGCTCGTAAGAAGAAGATGTCATCGAATGACTCAGCAACAATTCATAAGTTCCTTGTAAGTTTTCTGGAGTTGATATTACTATTTTAATATTACATTATCGAATCATTCTATTAATTGTTTGTTGTTTAACTGAAAATAGAAGGAACATTTGAAGACCTTTGTAAAGCTGTTGTGTTGCGCGAGAGAAAGAGGAGAGCCTTTGTCGATTGAAGAGTAAACCAAGCATATTCACTATGCTAGCAATCTTGACAATGAGGATGCCTATGAAATGTTCAAGTAAGCTGATGCTGAAGTAAAGAGGGAAGAAAAAGCTAGGAGGGAAGCACAAGCCAAGATGAATGCTGACAAAAAGAGGGCTCGTAGTAGTCGTGTTGGTGAAGGCGGTAGTAGTGGTGGTGTTCCAAAACGGGGCCATGGTCGTGGTGAATGAATTATTTCCTAGTTTTTTTCTTTATGTTGTGTTGGACAAATATTTTTTTAAGGTTTATGGGACATGTTTTCTTATTTTGGACAACAAGTGTTGGATTTCTAGTTGTTGAATGAATGGTTTGTTTAACTATGTAAAGTTTCAAGACAAATGGCCTGCATGTTTTTTTAAGTTACATTGCCGACCAAAGCATGCCCGGAAAAATTTGTAAGTGTCAGACTGTCGTCCCTGACAGCAGAAAATGCTTGTATACCAGGGTCGGCATGGTAGTCAGATCATTACCAAGCCGGCTAATATACAACCGGCAGTGTATTATGGTATAGAACATGCCGGCCATTTGTTGCAGAAAATACCTTTTCCTGATGCCTAAAACCATCATCACGCCGGCATGGTTATAAAGTTATACCTTGCCGACCATATTATAGCCAACAACCAAATGTCAAAATACACTGCCGGCGTATTGACAGAAGAAAATGATCTCCTGATGCCTAAAACCATCATAACGCCGGCATGGTTATAAACTTATCACCCTGCCAGCCTGAGGTAGTCGTCATATTGAGAAAAAAAAATCTCGACGGCAAATTCAAAATTCAAATTTTTGGCAACTACAATTTCATTGATTGACTTGTACTTGGGCACTATAACGGCCAAATTTGGGCACAATCCTATAAATCCACTACTTCTCTCTACAAAATAACACACAACTTTTGCGTATACTCTCCAAAGATCATACCATCATACACTCCATCTAACTCACCCAATAGCTCTACAAACAATAATGGCATCATTTGATTCAAATGAAGATTTGGCAATCACCAAAGCTTGGTACGCGGAAAATCGACTTAGACGTCAATCCTCCGAAAGGGAGGATTCTACGACCTTTTGGGATAGGGTACATAACAAATTTATCCAGGAGTTTGGGAATCATAATGCAAGAAGTGTTCAACAAATCCAAGCTAGGCACCTAGTTATCGAAAAAACGATGCTTGCTTTTTTTGGCTCTCCAACCTCGGTTTTTTAACACTCGCCCCTTCACCTTGTCTATTGCACAATTTTTAAGTAATTTTGTGGCTTTTTTTAAGTAACCCATGTTGTTTGATCTTCCAACTAAATACCACTAACAAATGTAAGTTTCTTTTTGTGTTTTTGTAGCACAAAGTCGTGAAAGCGCGCTACTTGGAAGAAAAGGGGGAAGCATTCGCTTTCGATAGAAGCTATCACTTCTTGGCAGAAAGAATCCCGGACTACTTGGATGATGTATCGTCTTCGGAGGAGGAAGAATGATGGCTTTAGAAGTTTTTGTATAGGTTTTATGGGTAGACCTCTATGTAAACCCTCACGAGACTATAACTCGTCCACTAGGGTCGCCTAGGGGTTCAAAGGCTTGATGCACATGCTAAGTGCATTCGTTTTTCCGTCGACAAGGAGTTAGGTTTTATGTTTCAATCAATGTAGTAACCAAAATTGCATGAATAAAGTGAATTACATCTTCCCATATTTTATTTTATGTTTGGTATAAGTACAGGTCGGCAGGGTTAGAAATCCTTAACATGTAGGCTACATGTCAGCCGGCAGTGTTATAAATTATCTTCATGCCGACTATATTATAGCCGGCATTGTAGGAAATATTTACATGTCGATCGTAAGATTGCTGCCCCAAGAAAGTCGGCTTATTCTTCATTCAAAGACCCTTCCGGCCAAAAAATGATAGGCGTTTTCTTCATCCAAAGACCATGCCAGCTACATTTGGTCGGCGTTTTATTCAAACGTCTACCTTGCCGACCTTTGACATTCTGGAAGACCAAATTTTTTGATCAAAATCGAACTCATAAGACGGGTTGAAGGTTTAATCTACTGAATTTTCATTTTCAAAATTTTAATCTAAACCCAATTAATTAACCTAATCAAAATTTTAGTGTTAATTAAACGAGGCAATTTTGCCATTTTGAAAATATTTGGTTAAGGGGTGACCTCTTTTACTTCAAAATGACCATATTTTATCTCATTTGGTATACCCCAATTAATCTTGGTGTACCCCCAATCAAGCCAGAATTAATTTCACAAGGCATTATTTCACATTAAATGTTTTCAAAAATTAAGGCACGAAAGGAATGTGGAATTTAATAGGTCCCTAACTTCGGCAGAATTTTGCAAGAGCTTTGCAGTTTCTACACCAGAAGAGTGCTACTAAATCTCTCATTTATTAATAATTACTCCCTCCGTCCCGATTTAAATGAAGGTGTAGGTATTTTCACGCATATTAAGGAAAAAAATAGAAATTAAAAACTTTCCAAATCTACCCTCATTAATAATTCCTAAAGTATTGAAGTCTTTACTTTTTAATTCCTAGATTCTAGTATAAATTTGGAATCTAGTGAATTATTTAAGAATTTCATTTTGAGAAGTTGAACTTACACAATATTTTATATTTGTATATGATTCCAAAGCAGGGATAAATCCGAAAATTATTGGGAAAAATAGGAAAACCTTCAAGTAATATGAGACTTACAAAAAACCTAAAACCTTCATCTAAAAAGGGACGGAGGGAGTCTATTATTTTCTATAAACATAATTATACACTATAATCCATTAATTAACGTATTCTACGTGCAACAAATATATAGAAATGCAATTAAATACACATGCATAATAATAATTATCATTATTTTTTTAAATCCGTTATCTTTCTTCATTTTCTTCTTTTCTTTCTAAACAAAATTTTCCAGATCCTTCCCTTTATTTCCTACAAATGTAATTATATGACATGCTCCGTGAAGTGAAGAGTCTTTTTTTTTTTGCTGAGAAAACACACAATAACATTACTAAAACAAATTGTTACAAATACCAGTCAATGACACTTCTCCTATAAGCTGAATTTCCTAGCTCGACGTGCAAGTATTCCATATGTTCTTTAAGATGAATTTCCTAGCTCGACGTGCAAGTCGATTAGCTATTTTATTTCTAACACGCTTAACATAAACTAGCCTAGAATTCACACAGCAAGAAAAGGACTCCGACAATCTTCTAAAAACTGCAAACTTCTCCAGTCAATTTCTCCCTTTCCTTCATTCACCAGATGAACCAACTGAAGACAGTCGCTAACAAAGAGGACATTGGAAAGATTCAACTCTTTCACCCAGGAGCAAGCCAAAATTAGCGTCATTGTTTCAGCAGCAACAACACTGTGTACCAGTCCAAAATCCGCACGACAACTCTTTATGTTTCCTGCAATATCACACATAATGATACCAATACCAATGTTAAAGTCTTTAAAAGAACCATCAATGAATATAATGTGATCTGATAGGTGTCTAAAACACCTTGATATTTATCTATTGTTTATGCTTTCTCTGCTAGTTTTCTTGTAAATTATGTATCTTATGTTTTGCTTTTGAGTATTTAGGTACTTTGGAGTCACTTGGAACAAAAAAAGAAGAAACGGCGCAAAAATCTCATCTCATGTGCAACTGATGTTGGAGGCGGATCATTTCTCATTATTTTCTTTTGTTTATTTATTTCTGTCTGAAAAGCATGTCGGCTTTAGTGATGCGATTTATGTCTGAAAAGCACGACCGCTTTAGTGATGAATAGAAATTGAAGAGAAGAAGTGAATATGAGGAGTAAAAGACGGCTGTTGTTGGTGGAGGAATTCGAAAGGAGGACAAAGCATACAATGTGGAGCAAGGAAGACGAAAGTGTCGGGTCGTATGCAAGCACGATTGGGAGCACAAGGCGCATGCGAATGACAATGGGGTCGAGCCAAGTCAACAAAAGGCTATTTAGGGGTGCTTAGAATCATTCTGGGTACCCCTTATCTATCTCACCAGGGTGGCTGTATCCGGTCCACTTACTACACAACCCTAAGATTCAGAGAGTAATCATTCTCTCTTATCATTAGCCCGTCCACTCCGCTTGATAACAACAGGGGCACCAATTTAGATCATAGAAATCGAGAGAATCAGAAATTCAACAAAATTAGAGTTGGAGATCGAGAAATTGATGCTTAGAAGAGTTACAGGAGTGAGAAGAACACAGATTAAGAATATTTAGACAAGTTGAGGTGGGTCTTCTGTTGCAGTCGATCTAGCTATTTTGGTGGGTGTAATTTCGTAGAATCAAATCAGACTTCAAAGGACTCAAGGACTACAAGGTATGGCTGGTTTAGATTTATGTTGTGAGTAAGAAATTAGTCGTCTAGATAGTTGGATTCTGGCAGGGTGGAAATCGATTCAAGGAAGGAGTGTAGAAGGTACTCCATTGACTGATGACAACTTCACCAGGTAATGCACACAAACTGTTCAAGTGAAAGCTTGAATGAAATTATCTTTTATCATTTCAAGCTAATTAAATCTGTATACAAGAATTTGTTTGAATGTGTATTTCCCATGAGTTCTGTTTCGAATTAAAGAACATAAGTGGTGGAGTTTCAAGACAAACTTAGTTGAGAAGATATCTAGGAGAAGTGACTGTGGTGTGGTGGTCATTGGTGGAATCTGATGAATCTTAGAAGGAATTCGATTGTGCTGCCATGGTTGCTAACAAGGGTTTGATGTTTGGTGATACATGAAATATTCAAGATGAACTTCTGTTCTACAGTGATGCTGATACTGAAATTGAATGAGAAGACGGGGTAGTTGGTTTGGTTGATGTCTGGGGATGCTGGTGAATGGCTGGTGGTATGAGTTGCTATTGAGATCATGTTATGTTTCAGTTTCTAATGTGCAGTGTTGTAATGAGTAGTTGGAGCTGGAACGAGGTGTTGCTGCTAATGTTGGAGGAAGGCCTGGAGTCAAGTAGGGGAATTAGAGATGTTGTTGTTGAGTCAAGGAGAAGGATGTTAGGGTTTAGAGAATTGGAGCTGCTGGTGATGAGATAAGATGGTGGAATGAAGATGGGTTTTGGTCGAAATTGTAGTTGGAGGTTCTACAAAGAAGCTAGGGTTTATTTCTGAATCCGGTGGTGGTTGTACTGCAGTTGAAGGTGGTTTGCTGTAAAGATTGACTTGGGTTGAATGTTGAACTGAGTCCAACAGAGAGATGGAATTGGAGATGAATCAGCTGTTGTTGTTGGTGAGTCACAGAAGCAGTTGCAGCTGTTGGGTAGAGTTCAGTTGGCAGCTGGAATTGCAGGGGTTTTGTTGGGTTCAAGAATGCTGCTGCTGTTGATATTGGGCACTGAATGAAGCTTAAGATTTGCAGCTACAGGTTGGAACTGAAATGGGTTTTGCAGGCAGTGAAGTGAAGTGAAATGAAGTAATTGGTGGCTAGTTATGGTGATGCAGGTGAAAGAATTTGAGCAAGACAATGATAGTTGCAGCTGTGCAATGTTGTGGTTTTGTGTTGTTGCAGTTGGTATTGAAATGGCAAAGTTGCAGTAGCTGTAATGCTGTTGGTGGAATGCTGATGAATGGCAGCTTCTGAGTTGATAGTCGACGCTACTGATGTAAGATGGAGCTGTGAATGACTGGTTATGCAGGCAGAGCTGGAATGAAGTAAAAGAAGTGAAGTTGTAGGAGCAAGAAAGACTTGGAATTGTAGGTGGAAGAGATGATTGCAGATGGTTATGGAATGAAGCAACTCACACTGAGTTGGTGGATGGTTGATACCTGGGAAAGATGCAGCTGCAATGGAGCTAAGGTTGGCTGTAAGAAACAGGGAAGATGATCGTTAGGTTCAGCTGTAGCTGGTGTTTGAAATGGACTGCTGCTACGATGGAGATGATCGAGTTGTGAGAAGAGCTTAACAGGTAAAGCTATATGGAGATGGAACTTAGGGTGTTGCCTTGCAGAAGTTGGTTGTGGTGAAGTTGCAGGTGGAATATAGTGTTGTGTGTTGTCTTGCAGTCGCAATAGGCATGAACCGAGATGCGAGTAAGGTGAAGGCTGAGACTTTGTGTATGGGAGTGGGAACTGAGTATCGCAGGCATGATCCTAAGCAGTGGCGGTTATGGATAGCTTGTTACAGATGGGTATGAGCTGCGAGGAATGGAGGTGTGCTCTGATATGCAGGTTGTGGAGTTGCAGCTGTCACAGAAAATGGTGTTGAATTCGAGGTTGCGTCTTAACTGATGTCGCAGGAGGAGCATTGAGGTACTGGTGCTGTGTTAGTGCAGCTGTGATGTGCAAATGGTGGTGCAGCACAAGCAAGGCCACTCAGCCTAGTTAGCTGGACTCAGAACCTGACTCAGTATGCTTAGCTGAGTTAACTCAATCGATTGACGTTTCACTGGGGTTATCACCTGAGCTCCGGTCCGGTGACTTTTCCGGCTAATTTCCGGTAACTTCCGGCGTGACACCAGTTCTCCGGTGACTACTTTCTGAGCATGTTTTCTACGTGGGTTTTCTCCTATGTGGGCTTGGTGGATATACTAGACTTGGACTTTTGGGGATATGACCTAGTTTGAAGAGAAAAATCTAAAAAAGGATTTCTACACTTTTGGAAAATCACGTATTTTTCTATTCTACTTGGAGTTTTTGCAGAGAGCTGGAACTAGGGTTTACTTCCTTGTTAATTTCCATCTTCATTATTTCATTTATTATATTTGATGATGAACTCCATTATTATAAGTAACTAAAACTCTTTTTGATTAAGGGCGATTTCGAAGCCCGAAATATGAATCTATATTTGATATGAAATAACTTATTTTATTGCATTTATTTATGTTATTGATTGATTTTCTACTATGCTATTATTGTTTATGGATTATTTGTTAAGGGTTTAAGTTCGAAA
The DNA here is from genome assembly GCA_023529315.1 of Papaver bracteatum. NCBI lineage: Eukaryota > Viridiplantae > Streptophyta > Magnoliopsida > Ranunculales > Papaveraceae > Papaver > Papaver bracteatum. Next base: position 2,052,665 of record JAJJWX010002349.1, on the reverse strand, counting down.
TTGAATCATTAATTCTTAATCTTATTGCTAGTTTAGATTTTCTTCGACCCGTAATTGTCTAGAAATATAAACGCAAGTAGCAATATATGGGTACTGATGATGGGACTTTGTTAAGTGCCCGTATGTATAAATCAACACTAGTAGGTGATTCATGCTTTTGCGTTCATCACTAGGAGCAACCTTATCTCACAAAACTTAGAGCACTTGTTTAAGTCACACCTAGTAAGCGTACCTCTAGGAAACTTGGCAAGTAGGAACCGGTAGTCGAGCGCTTCCGTATCCGGTAAGCTTAGGAGATAGTAACGGAATAGTTGAGCGTACTAATTATTCTAGGGTTGTTAGTAACATGATAATGCAAAGAACTTGGCTATATATCAATTTGGTTTGTATTCCGTGGTCTAGAATGAACCTTTAATCAATTTCATCTCATATTTGAATACAATTTACTATTTTCAGATTTTCTACAACACAATCATCTTTGCTAAGAGTATTTACTTAACAACTAGAAACTTCATACCTCCCTTGGGACGCTCCTGCTTACATTATACTACTTGCTAGTGTAAAAGTAGAGAAATATTATTTTTGCGAGATTCGACGCCTCGTCAAAATTGGCGCCGCTGCCGGGGAAGCAGTGGCAAGTTTAGTTGTGACTTTTATTCTTAGTTTTTATTTTTTCTTTTGGTTACAATTTCAGTTTACTTATTCAATCCTTAAGAATCTGATTTTCAGGTACAATTTCTTTGGTGAATGCGTGGAGAGGGCAGACCAAGTCCTATTGGTATACGTCTTTGTTCAGGCACTTTACTAAAAGATTTCATTCGAGCAATCAACACTGCACTACCTCCTAGTTCTACACCAAGTGAATTCTCGGACTCGGAGGAAGAGGAAGACAACACAATGGGAGCTCGACCGCCTGCTCCAAGAACACTCAAGGAGCTCACTTCTCCAAACCTTGACCAGCAGCCTTTATGTATTCAGCTGAATGGAAACATTGAGTTGAATCCACAATTGATTAACTTGCTGCCCAAATTCAGAGGTTTATCGGGAGAAGATCCTAATCGTCACTTACAACAATTTCATCATGTTGTAACTAGTATGAAGCAAGCAACTGCAGATGCGGATATGGCTATGATGACAGCTTTTCCTTTTTCCCTTATAGATGCTGCAGGAGAATGGTTCTTTTGCTTACCCGCTGGAAGTATAACCACATGGAATGGAATGAAGAAATTGTTCCTTGAGAAGTATTTTCCAGCATCAAAAGCAGCTGTAATTCGCAAGGAGATTTGTGGTATTAGGCAAATATCGGGAGAGACTCTCTATGAGTATTGGGAGCGCTACAATAAGATTCTAGCTAGCTGTCCACACCACCAAATCAGCGATCAACTTGTGATTCAATATTTCTACGAGGGGTTGCTTTCTACTAAGAGACATTTGATTGATGCCGCAAGTGGTGGTGCACTTACCAACAAGACAATTGCGGAAGCTACAAGCTTGTTAGATAACATGGCTACAAATACACAATAATTCTTCACTAGAGATGAATCAGCGGTAAGGAAGGTGAATGAAGTTGCAATTCTTCACACATGGAACAGAGGATGGGCAATATGGAGAGGATGATGCATCAAATAGCAGCGGCTGTCATACCATCATCATCATATACCGAAGATGTTGAGCAAGCAAGTGTCATGTACCAAAATCATCAAAGGCCAAGATATGATCCATACTCTAGCACATACAATCCGGGTTGGCGAGATCATCCCAATTTTAGCTACGCCAACAAGCAAGCGGCAGTTCCCAATCCCCCTTTCAATCAACAAGGTGGGTACCATTTCTTGCAAAATCCACGTCAAGAAACTCAAGGCACGAGTATAGATAACAAGTTGAATCTCATCCTCAACACAATGGTGCAAGATAAGCAAAAGTCAGAGATGGATATGAAAGACATCCGAACACAAATGGGTCAATTAGCTACTGCCGTGAGCAAATTGGAAGCATAAGCAGAGGGAAAACTTCCTTTGCAAACAGTAAATCACAAGGAGAATGCCAATGCTATTGAGTTACGAAGTGGGAAGCAAGTAGAGAAACCAGAAACATCACCGGTGTCCCAAGAACCTGATTTGGAGAAAGAAGAGAGTGAAACAACCCCTAAAAAGGCTGACCCGGTAACAAATTCTAACTCTAAAACTCGTGTTTCTACTTATGCTACTACTCCTCCTTTTCCTAGCAGGTTTGCAAAGTCGAACAAGGAGACATTATACCAAGAGCTTTTGGAAATCTTTAAGAAGATTGAAGTGAACATTCCACTCATTGAGGCGATAAGGCAAGTTCCGCGTTGGGCAAAGTTCTTGAAGGAATTGTGCACTAACAAGCACAAATTGACCGGTAATAAAGTGATGAATGTGGGGGAAAATGATTCGGCATATCTTCAAAAGAAACTCCCACATAAGTTGAAAGATCCCGGTAGTTTCACTATTGGTAAAGTCAGGTTCGAGCGTGCTATGCTAGATTTAGGAGTATCCATTAATGTTATGCCTGCCTCCGTTTATGAATCATTGAAACTTGGACCTCTTAAAAATACCGGTATTGTTATACAACTTGCTGATAGGTCTAATTCTTACCCGAAAGGGGTTATTGAAGATGTTTTGGTGCAGGTTAATCAACTCATATTTCCGGCAGATTTCTATGTTCTTGACATGATGGATGAAGATTCACCATCGACTACCCCCTTGTTGTTGGGTAGACCATTCATGAGAACTGCTAGAATGAAGATTGATGTTTTCAAGGGCGCTTTAACTATGAATTTGATGATGAGATCATAAGTTTCAATATCTTTGAGGCTATGAGATATCCTAGTGACGTGCATTCATGTTTTTCTATTGATAATATTGATTCTCTAGCTCAAAAGATGTTTGAATTGAATAGTGATGATGCTTTAGAAAACACCATAGTCGAAGGTTTAGGTTATGGGAAATACAAAGACATTGAAAGTGAATTGTCTATTTGTGATGAGCTTAAAGAGGCTGTTTTATCTCTTAACTCATTACAAGAAGTTCCACAAAAGTATAATGTGTCTTATGTTTCTTTGCCGCTTACTAATGAGAAACTTTTACCGTCGATTGTGCAGGCACCTACTTTTGAGTTGAAACCTCTTCTGGATCACCTTAAATATGTATATTTAGGTGACAATGAAGAGTTACCGGTGATCATTTCCAACAACCTCACTGAGGTGCAAGAGGAGAAGCTTGTTCGAGTGCTAAGAGAGCACAAATCTGCCATTGGATGGACCATTGCCGATATTAAAGGAATCAGTACTTCCACATGTATGCACCGAATACTTCTTGAGGAGGGGGAAAAACCAACAAGAGAAGCTCAACGTCGCTTGAACCCTCCAATGATGGAAGTAGTCAAGAAAGAAATCCTGAAGTTGTTGGATGCCGGGATTATCTATCCCATATCCGATAGAAAATGGGTGAGCCCGATTCAAGTCGTTTCAAAGAAGTCCGGAATCACGGTGGTGAAAAATGAAGATAATGACTTGGTTCCAACTAGAATCCAGACCTGTTGGAGAGTTTGTATTGACTACCGAAAGCTCAATTCTACCACCCGAAAGGACCATTTTCCTTTACCATTCATTGACCAAATGCTTGAAAGGTTGGCTAGACATGCTTACTATTGTTTCCTTGATGGTTTTTCAGGTTATAATCAGCTTGTAATAGCTCCGGAAGATCAAGAAAAGATGACATTTACTTGTCCTTTTGGAACTTTTGTGTATAGACGTATGCCATTTGGCTTGTGCAATGCTCCAGCCACTTTTCAACGTTGTATGGTAAGCATATTTTCAGATTATGTGGAAAGCATCATAGAAGTGTTTATGGATGATTTTAGCGTGTATGGTGATTCTTTTGACAAATGCTTAGATAACCTTGCACTTATTCTTAAACGATGTGTAGAAACTAATCTTGTGCTTAACTGGGAAAAATGTCACTTTATGGTGAATCATGGGATTGTGCTAGGCCATGTTGTATCCTCTAAAGGGTTAGAAGTTGACAAAGATATATTTGATTCGGAACTTACAATACCCCACAAATGTGAGGGAGGTTCGCTCTTTTCTTGGTCATGTAGGATTTTATAGGAGATTCATCAAGGATTTCTCCAAGATTGCAATGCCCCTGTGTAGATTTTTGCAAAAAGATGTGGCCTTTGATTGTGACAAGGAGTGCAAGGAAGCTTTTGACACCTTGAAAGAGTTGTTAACTAACGCACCAATTATCAAACCACCCGACTGGAGCAAGCCATTTGAGTTGATGTGCGATGCAAGTGATTATGCCGTTGGAGCCGTGTTGGGACAGCGAGATGGTAAAGTTCCATATGCCATTTATTATGCTTCTAGAACTCTCAACGGAGCACAAATTAACTACTCCACAACTGAAAAAGAGATTTTGGACATAGTGTTTTCACTAGAGAAGTTTAGATCTTATTTAGTGGGTACAAAGGTGGTTGTTTTCTCCGACCATGCTGCGCTTCGATACTTGCTAACAAAGAAGGATGCTAAGCCAAGGCTCATAAGGTGGATACTCCTTCTTCAATAGTTTAACATGCAAATCAAGGACAAGAAGGGCAGTGAGAATACTGTAGCAGATCATTTAAGCATATTGGTTGTGTCCGAAGAAGCGATTCCTTTGCATGATAGCTTCCCGGATGAGCAACTCTTTGCGGTTGGTGGCATAACTCCATGGTACGCTAATATTGTTAACTTCTTGGTGACGGGACAAGTACCTAGTTCCATGTCTACATTCCAAAAACACAAGCTCAAGAAGATTGCCAAGCAATATATATGGGATGAACCTTATTTTTGGAAGCATTTCTCCGATCAAATGATCCACAGGTGCATACTCGAATCCGAGTTCCAATCAATTCTAAATTTTTGTCACTCATATGCTTGTGGTGGCCATTTCGGAGCCAATAGGACAGCTCTCAAGGTTCTCGAAAGTGGTTTTTATTGGCCTACATTGTTTAAGGATACATATTTATTTTGCAAGACTTGTGATAGGTGTCAAAGGACATGCAACCTTGGTGCTAGAAACCAAATGCCGCAAACACCAATTCTCGTTGTTGAGATTTTTGATGTTTGGGGTATAGACTTTATGGGGCCTTTTGTGAATTCAAATGGGAATTTTTTTATACTTATTGCTGTAGATTATGTTTCTAAGTGGGTGGAAGCTAAAGCCACTCCTACCAATGATTCTCATGTTGTTTGTGAGTTTGTGAAGGAACATATCTTTTCTAGGTTTGGAACACCTCAAGTGGTGATTAGTGATGGAGGTTCGCACTTCAAGAGATCCTTTCACGCTCTTCTAAAGAATTATAACATTTCTCATAAAGTTGGCACACCGTATCATCCACAAATGAGTGGACAAGCTAAAATTTCCAACCGGGAGATTAAGTCCATCTTAAAGAAGACGGTGAACGTTACAAGGAAGGATTGGAGTTATAGACTCAATGTCGCTTTGTGGGCATATAGGACAGCTTATAAGACACCCATCGGTATGTCTCATTTTAGGCTTGTCTATGGCAAACCTTGCCATCTTTCCGTCGAACTTGAACACAAAGCTTATTGGGCTATCAAGGTATGTAATATGGAATTAGATGCAGCTGGTGAACATAGGAAACTTCAGCTCAATGAGTTAGAATAGATACGAAATGATGCATATGAAAGTTCACACATTTACAAAGATAAGACCAAGGCTTTCCATGATAAAATGATTTCCCGAAAGAGTTTTGAAGTAGGGCAGAAAGTACTTTTATTCCATTCTCGTCTTAAATTATTTCCGGGTAAACTTAGGTCCAGATGGGTTGGACCATTTTTTGTTACTAATGTGTTTGCGCATGGTGTAGTTGAGATTACTAGTCCCAAAACAGGGCTGGTTTCCAAGGTCAACGACTATCGTTTGAAACCATACTATGAGCAGTTTGTGACGGAGAATCAGGATATGATCACATTGAGTGATCCACTCCCTCTGGAGGAGTAATTGGAGCTGAACGTCGGGCTGATGACGTTAAACCAAGCGCTAAGTGGGAGGCAACCCACCGATTTTGTATCTTTACCTTTATCTTTTTATTTTTCAGCATTTTATCTTTATTTTATTTGTTTTTGCATATCATTTGTGATTTCCCACCTTGAACTTTACTTTGAATGACTTAATTTTACATTGAGGACAATGTAAAGTTTAAGTGTGGGGGAGCATTTATATGTTTGTATAGTTATTTGATGCTTTGTTTGAAAAATAAAAAAAAAAAATCAGAAAAATAGAAAAACAAGAAAAAATTGTTCTTTTTGAACTCCGAAATCTAGAAACTTGTGCCTTTAGGATGACACCATTAGTGGATGGAACCATTGTGATTGCAGGAGTTGAGGAACCCATTAATTAACAAAGATGAACATAGCTCAGAAATTATAAATTATATGTCAGTTGTTACCATATCTCGGAATATCACCATATCACATTCTATTTTTATTTTTTCATATTTATCTATTGTTCTCTAAGTGCTTTGGTGGGTCACTAAAAATCGAGTTGTTATTACTGCTAGGATGAAATAGAGTGATTGAGTTGCAAAAAAATAAAAAATAAAAAAGACCAACCAATTAGACCAAACGGAATAAAAATGACACTTGGGAATAGCAGTATGTGTGAAACGTAGTCCCTGTCGAACGAAGATGCACACGAAGCTTCATAACGAAGCTTACTTCATAACTAAAGATGCAAGAACGTTGGCAATAACGAAGGCACTCAAAAGCTTGGTCCGTGCATATATAAGTGTTATGTAAGAACATCCAAAGTCAGACGCCGAAGATACAACCCATACCCAGCACATTGCTACAAAGGACGGTGCCTATAAGGCAAAGTCCTGAGACGAGGAGCCAAAGGACAATCCGAAGCCAGCAACAATGATATTTGGAAGCGAAGAGCAAGACTCTTCACTGGATAAAGCTACTACTTCAGCGGATCCCGTCATCTGAAACGTCGGTCTCACAATCTGACGATGATTTGGAATGCACATTGGTTAAAGCTTCGGTCCAACGCTTAAATGATTTGGAATGCAACTAAAAAGTTTTACTAATTAACTCAAGCTTCGCGCTTCAACCCGAGGACGAAGCTCTATTCATTATCACGACGATGTAATCCCGCTCCTCAACCCCGATGATACCAACAACCTAAAGCACATTCCATCTGACGATGATGAGGATAGCTCAAATCCTTTATTCCGAAGATAAAGCATCGGTCCTCCACTTCGAAGATACAGGCACCCGACGTGCAGATACGTTGGAAGATAAACCAAGCCTCTCCCCAATTTGGACGACGATGACATCGCTGCTAGACCCCAAGTGCAACACGATGTTGTTGCTGCTAAAGCTGCCAAAGCCAGAGCACGAAGTTAGTGCCACTTCACCGACGATGGAAAGCCATGCAAGGCATGTAAACCAAAGTTCAATTTTTGAGTTACAAAGCCCAACAGAGAGGAGGGCACAAAGTCTAACCGCAAGAGGGAAAGCACGAAGTTTACCAAAGTGCTAAAAGGTACAGGAGTCTCAGGCACAGATACGCAGATGCAAGCTTCATTCCTGCAGCTAAACCTCCAAAGCCTCAAATCCGCTGCTCTCCGCTGCTCCGAAACTCAATTCCGCAGATTCAATTCCGCAGTTCCATCTCCAGATCACGCAGCTGATAGCGAAAGCTTCAAAATACGAAGCTTAACTGTCCCACTGCCCAGCACAATTCCGAAGACAAAGCATCGGTCCTCCACTTCGAAGATACATGCACCTGACGTGCAGATACGTTGGAATATAAACCAAGTTTCTCCGTTTATCTTTTTGCAGGTCTATGACCAACAGCAGATTTGAACCAGATACAGACCAACTCAATTCGTAGAGAAAGCAGCTATTCAACTGGCACGAGGTATATAGTATCCCAAAGTCGATGATGCAAATTCTGCGACGATGGTGTAAAGTCGCTGCCTCTGACGATGGTCCAATTCCGATGATGATGATCAAAGTACCAATTCCGAAGATGTATGAAGATGCAAAGTCAATAAACGATGAAGATGCAAAGTAGACGGCAATGATGCAAAATCATGACACGATAATCCAATGCTGACCAGCTCAATCCCAGATGCACGTACGTTAAAGAGAAAATAAGTGATGTATACATGCATTTGAAGCTACAAAGGAAGGAAGCGTCATGACCGATGGAAACAACCCAAAGCACAATTCATCATGTGTCCAGATGATTAGTAAAGGCCGAATATAATCCAATGAACGTCAACGATGAGACCAAGTCTTGCTGAGATGACCAATTACGAAGAACTAAAGTCCTTCTACGAAGACGATGAGCCCAAGTCTTCCCAAGACAATCGAAAGTTTTTTCTAGGACGATGGTCCCCGAAGTTGCCAGCTAGAAAACCAACCTAGAAAGGACCGAGAGAATTTGCGGTGATCTTCAGGAAAATTAAAAGTCGATAACTTTTAAAAATGAAGAACCGGTGTTATCGGCTAATGACGACGCTGGTTATCAGCAAATGATCCTCGGATTTAGGATTGTTATCAGCTCTCGATGGTTGCTCCAATCCCCTAAAGTGATGATACACACGAAGGCTCTGGAACCTTCGTTTTCTACCTCAGCTTAACACGAAGGCTTTGACATAATCTCAAAACGAGGGTCCGCGGATATAAAATCCGCAGTCCAAGTGAGAAAATTACGACAAATTTTTCCCTTTCATCTCTTTGCAGGTATAAGAACAACAACCAAGTATCTTTAGGGATGCAGTGAACATGAAAACCTTGTGACAAAGGGCCAAAGTCAATGCATACAAAGACAATACAAAATCTTGTGACGCATACAAGCTCTACTCCGATGACTCCAACTGGAACATAGCAACAAAACTCATTTCAAAAGCTACTACTTCGATGGTGGAGCATGATGATGTGTTTGCTGCGTAAAAGTTGCTGTGGACAGTCAATGGTTAGATGGTTCACTCGCCAAAGCCGCTGCCTACCCACTGAAGATTTGCACAGCTAACACAACAAAGCGGCATGGCCGCAGACAATGCGAAGCCATGTCACCAAGGGGCATGTCTGCAGACAATGCGAAGCCATGTCACCAAGGGGCATGGCCGCTAATAATGCAAAGCCATGTTACAAAGGGGCATGGCCGCCAACAATGCGAAGCCATGTGACAAAGGGGCATGGCTGATGACGATGCAGGCTATTCCTCATGAGCAGGCTACTCCTCAGCCCGATGATATCTTCGACGATACCTATGAAGAGAGTAATAATAGCTGGGCTGTATTACTCCTCGACCAATCTTGCGACGATGATATCTTCGTAGAGAGACAGCATTTCAAGTGTGAGAATTTGGGCTCCAACGATGACCTTTTATAAAGATATTCCAAAGTATGAAGCCAACAAATCTGCGGACCTTTGGAAGCAGCCTCACCACAGTCAAGAACGGGAAATTCATGCTTCAAAGAGCGAATGATAACGCTCCGTCCTATCACCAAGAAGATGCACACCCAGTAAAGATGAACAAGAGATAAATAACGATATGAAGTCCCGGAGACGTGCTATAAGATGACGAAGAGCAGCAGCATAGAGATGAACTTCATTAAAGCACGCAGCTTCAAGAACTTATCTCAAGGTGCATCCATAAAGCTCAGGGATGGGACGAAGCACGAAGCTTCCTCCAACAGTAGCAGTTGAGGTCCAAAGGCTAATCCCTTAACAACATGCATCTCCTCAGGTGAAAGACAACAATCGCATGAAGACGGGGAGATTACGAAGATCAAGCTTTGATGATGATGAAGATAAAGCTCCAGTGTAGCTCTCGTTTATGCTACGATGCCAAAGTACAGTCGTGAGGCATCTTGAAGCTCTCATCCCCATGAATGCAAAGCACTTGCAGTAGCTCAAATTCAAGCATTGATCGCTCCGAACAACACAGCCCAGTGTAGCACCATTCGTCGATGCTAAAGTATTAGAAAGGCTATGTCATAGAGTCACACGATCAGTGGGGAAACAAAGTTCGAAGAATCCAACAGCAAAGTTCAGTACCTTCCCTAGATAACAATGAAGATGGCTCACCTACACAACGTACCCGCAAAGACATCACAACGAAAGTTACTTTTGCTTTCGCAAGCTTCGAAAACCAGCTTCAAAAACCAAAAGGGGGCATACATACAACACACAAATAAAAAGTTTGCAAACACTCATACTCCTATAATAATTTTAAATTTTGCATATATTTCTAGAATGCTTATAACATTTCTAATTACAGAAAATTGCACTCTTATAATTCGTAGAGCATAGTACATGCATTTCTACAATATTACTCTTGGTCTCATTTTGCATAAAGAGATGGAGAAATCACCACCACTCTTTTTGGATACCGATGTATATATTTGAGAATCGTGGCAAGCACCACCGGTCTCAAACAATCATACTGGGGAAAGCACTTGCATGCAATCTCTCCGGACTCCCTCGTAAGTGTCTATGAGCGTATGACCAGGGGAAGACATCCAGTAGAAAGAGATACCCATCATATCTAAACTATAGACCCCCACTGTTCGGTAATCTCCTGGCCCGAGATTGACCAACGGGGTGACAGGTCCCAAACATAGCACAAGGAAATCCCTTCGTGACACTATGGTTTTAAACACTCACCATGCTCAGCGTTAGTAAACTCATAAATCTGCACAAGGCAGGGAGGCATCACAGAGACAACGACGACTTAGCTACATGTAGAGAGTAACCAAAGCTCATTCAGCGTATTCGCGGAGGCTGTATAAAGGAAATCACTTTTACTTTCACAATCTTCGTCAACTAGCTTCTGAAACTAAAATGGGGCATACATACATCACACCCAACCAAAGAGTTTCCAAACACTTATACTCTTTACATTTTTCTTATATTAGTATACATTTTTACATACATTTGAAACATTTCATACATGGCATACATTTCATACATGGCATACATTTAGTCAACTATCTTTTATGCTACGGTGGGATGGGTACTTCGCACAATGCGACCCATATCCTTAAACACACAATCTATCGGGGAAATCATCTATATGCAATCTCTCAGGACTCCCCTGTAAGTGTCTATGAGTGTACGACCATGGGGAGACTTCCAACATAAAGAGATATCCGAGAAATTACAAAGCTGCGGGTCAATGGAATGGGCACGTACAATGCGCATCCCATATCCTTAAATGCAGCCTCGACAGCCACCGTTTGGGAATCCTCTGGCCCGGCATTAGCCGAACAGGGTGACAGGTCTCAAGACGATCCCGAAGGTACGAATCCTCGGGATTGCACACAAACACTCCAAATCAAACACTCATCGCACCCAGCGACAACAAGTTCATCTACACAATGCTGGGGCAAGAAAAATAATATTATAAGCATCTATATAATGTTTATCAAGCATACCATGAACTCATATTATTTCTTTACTTAAAATTGTGGCACACTGAAGCTCTCAGTTCATAACTTATTACAAGTCTACAAACTTTTGTAAATGCCCACATCGTAAGGGCTGCGGGATTTCTCATTTCTAGTATTCTACTAGTACCGCATGCTGTGGAACTTCTCAAACTTGGTACACTCTTATAATTCTTCGGAATACATACTTCTAATTGGTCATGGTTATACTTCATGTACTTCATATCGGGTATACGTCATACTTCTCCAAATTACCGAGGATTGATACTTCTTATTTTGGGACTCTATATTTCTTACGCGAAGTGTACGTCAAAAATTTTATACTTATTTCTTACGGTACTTCATATATGAGAAGACTTACTCAAGAACGGACACCACTGGATCCAGTAATGACAAGATTTTTTCAATCTTCGTTGCTGCCTACCTGCGTGCAGATCTTTCAATCTTCGTTGCTACCTACCTGCGTGCAGATCTTTCAGTCTTCGTTGCTACCTACCCGCGGACATAATTCTCAACCTTTTTTGATTCCTACTTAGGCTACTTCTATTCATTATTTATGCTTCCGCAGAACCCCTCGACAAAGAGCAGCTGAAGGAAACAACACTAAAGCATGACCGATTATGGCAAGAGGAATCTTTCTTAAGGATCGCTCGTCATCGACCCTCAAGAAAAGGTGAAAATTGTGAGTACCATAATCAATATGGACACGTGGAGGGACATTAGTAGTCGCAGCTGGATACCAGTGTACCTCAGTGCACACCGAATCATGTCCAAGGCTGCTTCAATATGAAGCTAAGGCTAATTTAGTAAACTGACTAAATATTTTCCTATAAAGGGAAAGCATCATTAGGTTAGAAAGGAGGACTTTTGGGTCCACCGACACCCTTCTCTTTCTCCTTTTCCTTCTTACTGTCTAAAAACTCTCTGAACATTGGAGAGCTTGTAATGAAATTCCATTGGAACCGAACAACCCTTAATGAAAATGAACTCTCTATTATCCCGTGGACGTAGGCAATGCCGAACCACGTTAATCACTTGTGTTGATTCTTATTTCATTTTACTGCACTTTTGTTATGATCTAAATTTACATTTCATTCTATATGTTGATTTATCTGTTTATTCATTTGTTTGTGACGCCAAATAAAATGGCGTTCACAGAGGCCATTAGAAATTATTGCTCGAATGTTACCAAGCTGATTCAATTAATCATGATACATATGATATAATAAATAATGTATTATAATGTTTTTACTTGGGTTGCGAGGATAAAGGTAATTATGTTCGTCACTGATTCAATATGTGGGCACTATATGATACAAAAAATTTATGATCCAACTAATTAAACATGCCACAGTGACCCGAATAACTAACACACTATAATATGAAATGACCAACTAAATATTGTGACCGTTCTACTATGACCCGAATAACTAAATATGCTCCCGACTATAATAGACAGGACCAACTAACACACTAATTTAAATGTGGGCACTACATCTGCCTTTAAATTTTCTCCACCGTCGGGGTCGTAGGCCCTGGTCCCCTCCGACTACTATGATCCAATCAATTAAACACGCTACATAACCCGACTAACTAACACACTATAATATGACACGACCAACTAAATATTGGAACCGTTCTACTACGACCCGACTAACTAAATATGCTACTGACTATTATAGACGGGACCAACTCACACACTAATTTAAATGTAACACTACATCTGCTTCTAAATTTTATCGATCGCCAGGGACGTAGAACCCGACCCCCTCTGGCTGCTATGATCCAACCAATTAATCATGCTACAGTGACTCGACTAAATAACAAACTATAATATGACATGACCAACTAAATATTAGGACCGTTCTACTATGACCCGAATAACTAAATATGCTCCGGACTATTAGACATGACCAACTAACACACTAATTGTGGGCACTACATCTGCCTTTAAATTTTCTCAACCGTCGGGGCCGTAAGACTCAGCCCCCTCCGGATACAATGATCCAACCAATTAAACACGCTACAGTGACCCGACTAACTAACAGACTATAATATGACACAACCAACTAAATATTGAGACCGTTCTACTATAACCCGAATAACTAAATATGCTCCAGTCTATTATAGACATGACCAACTAACACATTAATTTAAATGTGGGCACTATATCTACCTTTAAATTTTCTCGACCGCCGGAGCCGTAGGACCCGGCCCCCTCCGGCTGTGATGATACAACGAATTAAACACGCAACAATGACCCGACTAACTAACACACTATAATATGACACGACCAACTAAATATTGAGACCGTTCTACTATGACCCGAATAACTAAATATGCTCCGGACTATTATAGACAGGACCAACTAACACACTAATTTAAATATGGGCACTACATATGCCTTTAAATTTTCTCGACCCCGGGGCCATAGGACCCGGCCTCTTCCGGCTACTATGATCCAACAAATTAAACACCCTACAATGATTCGAATAACTAACACACTATAATATGACTCGACCAACTAAATATTGGGACCGTTCTACAATGACCCGAATAACTAAAGATGCTTCTGACTATTATAGATGATACCATCTAACAAACTAATTTAAATGTGGGCACTACATCTGCCTTTAAATTTTTTCGACCGTCGGGGTCGTAGGACTCTGGCCTCTCCGTCTACAAGGATCCAATCAATTAAACACGCTACAATGGCCCGACTAAGTAATACACTATAATATTACACACTAATCTAATTGTGGGCACTACATCTGCCTTTAAATTTTCTCGATCGCCGGGGCCGTAGGACCCGCCCCTTCCGGCTCCTATGATCCAACCAATTAAACACGCTACAGTGACCCGACTAACTAACATACTATAAAATGACACGACCAACTAAATATTGGGACCATTATGCAATGACACGACTAACTAAATATGCTTCGGACTATTATAAACAGGACCAACTAACACATTTATTTAAATGTGGGCACAATATTTGCTTTTAAATTTTCTCGACCGCCAAGGTCGTAGGACCCGGCCCCCTCCGGCTACTATGATCCAACCAATTAAACACGCTACTGTGACCCGACGAACTAGCACACTATATAATATGACACGACCAACTAAATATTGGGACCATTCATTTGCCTTCAAATTTTCAAACTAAAAATATGGCTTGCCCCGGCTTCCCGGCTACTATGATCAAACTAATTAAACACGGTACTATGACCCGACTAACTAACACACTATAATATGATACGAGCAACTAAATATATATGTTGGCACTATATCTACTTTTCAATTTTCTCGACGGCTCCGGCCCGGATACTATGATCAAACTAATTAAACATGCTATTGTGACCCGACTAAGTAACACACTATAATATGATACGACCAAATAAATATGTGGGCACTATATCTGTCTTTAAATTTTCTAGAACGCCGGGGCCGTAGGTCCCGGCTTCCCTTCTACTATGATCAAACTAATTAAACACGCTACTGTGACCCGACTAACTAACAGACTATAATATGATACAACTAACTAAATATGTTTGCACTATATCTTCTTTTAAATTTTCTCCACCGTCGGGGCCGTTGGCCCTGACTTCCCGTCTACTATGATCAAACTAATTAAACATGTTGCTGTAACCCGACTTACTAATACACTATAATATGATATAACCAACTAAATATGTTGGCACTATATCTGCTTTTAAATTTTCTCCACCGTCGGGGCCGTAGTCCCCGACTTTTCAGCTACTATGATCAAACTAATTAAACACGCTATTGTGACCCGACTAACTAACACACTACAATATGACACGACCAACTAAATATTGGGACCATTAACTAAATATGCTCCCGACTATTATAAATAGGACCAACTGACACACTATAATATTATTCAACTAATTAAACGCGCTATTGTGACCCGACTAACTAACACCCTATAATATGACACAACCAACTAAATATCGGGATCGTTATACTATGACCACAGACTAAAATTGCATGGGAAGATACTGATCGACCGACCAAATAACTGAACAATAAACAAAACTTAAGTAAGTCTCCATATTCGATTTGAAAAAAATGGACAAGAGGTTGAGCGTCGGCCGCAGGACGGCATGATACCTAGTATATATTATAAAAAAAGTGGTGTTTGTGTAGACTGACAAATCCGACCATCAATTTCGTTATTTGGAGGTTAGGATCATTCGGTTGTATGTTTTGTATAAAAGTATATGGCCGTCCGTTGGATCGTTGGGTTTCCTAATCCCGCTATACTTCCAAAACTTAAGAAGATTAACCCGAAAAGAAAAGAAAACGTCCTTGATTTTCCAAATTTGGTTAGGCTTCCATATAACAATGACGTCAAGTGTGTTTTCTAATACGGAACAACGAAGAAACCAAACTGGCTTTCCTATTATAGAACGGATATCTAACTTAACTTAACTAGATACGTAACTTAACTTAATAAAATATATTATATTATGTTTTCTCATATAACTATATATTATTAGCAAACCAGTACAAAAGGAGAATTCACAATACACATGATGTACTAGCGACGATAAGAAGTAAGAAAAAAGATGCACGTTTTTGGGATGCATATGATAATAAATACCATCGGTATGATGAACTATACGACGACAAAGGACAAACTATTGTAAATAAGTCGGTAGTGAGATCAATAAAGCCTTTAGTAATGTCGAAATTAGGCCGGTCTTTAAGTTGGAAAACACTGAAGAAGGTTATCAGCGTCAAATCATATTGAATTATTATCTTGGTACGACCATGAGACCAGAATTAATTGGTTTGCGGGCATGATATGATCTTAGCTACTTTTTATGTGAACAAACGTATGTTTTCATGCTAAAGAAAACATGGCGAGCAAACATATGTATGTTTGCGACACTATACATGGCTCTACTTTGCACATTCACAACACAGCGTGATACAAATCCCTCATGCACTAAATAGCTTTGTATATATTATTGCCTTTGTCCTCCATCTGGAATGATAATAACGGTTTATTCATGACCATATTTTATAATATTGACCATTACAATGAAAGAAAATCGGAAATAGTCGGCCGTTCTTGGATGTGGCTGAAGTTAGATTATTAAACGTAAATTACCACCAAATCGATGATGCGTCAACACGGAGCGGAGCGAAGCCCCGTTGTGCACACTGAGTTAAAAATAAACCGTCGTCACGGTGCAAGGCAAAGCCCTGCACACCAAATTAAAAATGCATTCCCATGAGTGGTACGAAACTCCACCCAAACCAAGTCAAAAAAAGAAAAAAATATGCATGGTAAGTAGCACTGGTACAAACTGTTAAGTTCACGATTTCAATCGTCAGACGAAATTGATGACCTTCAGAGCAGTAAGATTAATTAGATATCTTTTCGGCTATGACAAAGTTGTCATGTTGGAAGCATGTTTTGTTACCTGTAATGATGCCAAATGTGCATGTTCATTAATTGGTTTCTTGGATGCTGCAACATTGATCTCTATAAACAGATCCTTAAGTGGCATGTATTAGATAAAATTTGTTTCTCAAAGTCCTATAAATTTCAGGTTATTATTGGTGAAAGGCGATGATAGATAGTCAAGAGATGATTTACTTGACTCTGATAAAGTGTAAGTGATACAAAGCCTGTTTTTGATGTTCAATTTCATTTTTCAAGGTTTTTTAGTTAAACAGATAAGAAAAAATGGGTGAAAGATGATGGTCGGTGGGTAGAGTATGTGGACATGGAGTAGGACAATATAGTCGACGGTGGAGAGCGAGAAGAAATAAACTGTGACTCTGTTTTGTTTTTTTAGCTATTGGGTGGTTTTATTGTTGGGGGTAAACAAAAAGTCAAAAAGTGTTGTTTAAGATATTTTCAAAATTATATGGGTGGTAAATAGGATAAATAGGGGTGGTAATTTATGTGAGTGCAAAATAAGGAAAGTGTAGGTAGCAAATATGGAAAACCTTTTTGATATAATGGCACTGCAACGTTATAAAGGGATTGTAGGCCCTAATTGATCCTAATTTGACCTTACAGACAAAACACCATGACTTGTTTAACAGGCGCCGATTGGGAATGTAGGCGCCGATTAATTTTAATGCGGGTACTGCATTTAACTATTGATGTTGTAATCCACGTCCAAGGTTAGTGTCTGTCTTATATGCTCTACCCTTGGATTTAAACCTAATCACAAATGATTTTAATGCAGGAACTATATTTGACTCTAGGTTTTCTAATCCAGGGCCGGGGCCGTAGGCCCCGGATACTATGACCCGATTAACAAAACACGACCCCAATTATTACAGGTTGACTAAGATTTTTTGTGAGGATACTAATCGGCCGACCAAACAATAAACAAAAATAGATTCCAACCTAATCACAGATGATTTTAATGCAAGAATAATATTTAACTCTAGATTTTCTAATCCACTGCCGGGGCCGTAGGCCCCGGCTACTATGACCTGACAAACTAAACACGGCCCCAATCCTAATCATTACATGATGACTAAATTTTTGGGTGAGGATACTAATCGGCTGGAAAAACAATACAAAAAAATCGAAAAAGGTTGAGCCCCGGCCTTAGGCCGGGGTGATACCTAGTATATATAAAAAAAAACTAGAATATGACCCGTGCCGTAATGACCCGAGCTATATTGTTGTTGTTTTTTTTTTGGACAATCAACATATTTCAATTCATTCAAATAAAAATCGTGATTACATGTTCGCTTACAAGAATAACAAAAACAAAAACATAAAAATACAAAATAATCAAGACCCTAATACAAATAAGGACATCAATTACAAGTAGATCGCGAAGAGAAAGAGCGATAAACAACAAAGATATCCAAAATAATTTGATGTATAAGGGAGAGATGATGGTATATCCGGAAATAAAATCCGACCATTTAATCTGATTGTATTCTTCTTCTTCGGTAAGAGATTCTCCTAATACAAAGGAGTATTTTGCCCATAAATTTGTCGATCCACAAGAACACGGATGCCGATTGAAAGCGATGTCGTGATGAATCGTTGATGTTTTTGAATCAAGAATAACAAGCCACGAAACAACCATTAAAATTTGAAGAACTCTCCCCACAACGACGAATGAAAATCGTCCCAAAACGATGAAGAAATATGTCAAAAAGACAACAAAAACGATGTAAAACATCTTATTCAATTACCTACTGCCAAAACTTCAAAAGAAAACGAATCCTTGCCCAGATCTGGTCAAAAGGACCAAATCTGAGCAAGACGGCTCTAGGGTTTGTTTTTTTTCTTTGAGAAAGGGAAGAGGATGAGAGAGATTTTTTTTAATGGCTATATTGTTGTTGGTATGCGAAAATGTTACCTTTTAATTTATTATTCTAGTGATTTTTTTCTAGATAAACTACAAAGGGTGGAAATTTATGAGGAACCCAAGTCTGGTTCGTCTCTCTTTTAGAAACCCATCATTAAGATGGAATATATATGTAGCCCAAAATACACATCCTACGGTTAAGATTAGTAACATTAAATCAGATTTACAATATTATTTTTTTAGATGGACATAATTAACCTTCATCAGTAAATTATTATTAACAAAATTATTTTTATAAGAAAAACGTTGATTTGGACGGTCAAGTAGTTGCCGTTTTTCGTGGACAGTTAATTAACTCAGTCAATGCGGTTAATTGACTTAGTAGTGTAACGGAGGATCCGGGTCTTTAAGGATCCTAACTTACTTATCTCATAATATAGATTCCATAATCTTAGGATCCTAATTAAGTGTCAACAGAATATTGGACGTGGTTATCCTATTTAATTTTGCTGCCCTTAACTGGATTTAGCTCTCTCGGATTTTTGTGATTTAAAGAAAATTTTACTACAACAAGGAAAGATAAAGATATCAGGATTTTTATAGTGATTTGATTGTGGTGCACAGAATACCACCATTCTCATATGTGAAAATCATAATTATCATGGAATTGTGAAGTATGTGAAAATCATAATTATCATCAATTAAATTTTTAGTTATCAGGCCCGCAAAAAGTGATAATTCCATATTTCATTAATTGTGATAATTTTAGATATCACCCTTGAATTGTGATAATTTCAGTTTTCTATCTTCTTCGGGTTTTAATAATCATCGTCCAAGCTCGATTCATTAGGATCGGCCTCTTTATTGCGCAGTATTGCCATTATGTCACTTATTCCTTTTGCCAAGGAAAATCCATAGTCATGACCAAGATATGAAGGAAAAAATATGAAAATTTTGCACACAAACACTACATATGTGATAAATTTAGCTATCACATATGTATCAAAAATCGTAGAACACAAATCATCACCAAATATGATCGACAACCAAAAATTGATAACAGACGAACACAATACAATCAATCTATATGTGTATAATTAGAGCTAAGAAAATTTATACAGAACCTATTAGCAATCAAAACATGCATGCATGGATTGTTTTCTCTATCACTGAAAATTTTAGTTCGACGACTTCAATTGCTGAAAAATTTAACTATCACATAAAGACTAGTGATAAATCAAAATATCACATACTTTACCAAAGTAGAAAACATTGGATTATTAATCACATATTTAGTTACTATACAAAACTAAAACTAACGATCGTGATGAGTTCTGGTTTATAGAAAGAAAAAAATAGTAGTATAAAGAATGAAAACAAACAGTAGGTAATCCACGAATTGACTACACAGTAAGGACAAAATCCTTTCAACAATTCTTCCGTCCTAACCAATAGATATGTTTACTTAATCAATTTTTTCATTTGTTGATAATGGATGTTGCAGCAAATAACTAAACTACAAAATCAAGTGATAAATGTAATTATTTTTTAAAATAGTTTTTGTAACTCTGTATATTTATTAATAGAAAAAATATAAATCAAAGTAACACTCAACTCATGGGTGTTGGCTGCATATTGATTAATGATCTGTATACAACAAGAAACTCAATTTGATGACCTCCAAATGGGTGAAAACTGGTTTTTGTATGATTGCGTCGCAAATAATCGAATCAAATCTTTAAAGAGATATATGAAAAAACCAACCGAAGAGAGTAACAACAAATCTTCTGAAATAGATCAACAGATTGAAGCTCTTAAATCTATTAGTTAAACTTAAACTAGAGAGTAGGAGGTGATATCAGGGTTTTCTTTCGGTTTTGTAAAAAAAGATAATTACCTTTCAAAAAGCAGGATAAAAATGGTCTAGAGATATCCCCCCCCCCCCCCCCAGAGGGGATTAGGCTCTCTAGAGACACGCCGTTAAGATAATTATATCTAACATGCATTTTTTTTCCCGTCTTATTATTTTGCCTTTTGTTAACTTGTATCCCCGGATACATGTTAAGAAAGTATAAAATAATATTTATTTGCTTTGAATGTTGTAATTGTGTTTTGGTATTTGGAATTTCTTGGAAATCTGATTTATTTTTTCAACAAATGGTTAGTTCCATTGTTACCCTTTCAAGTTTTTTATTTTATTTTATTCCAAAGACAAATTAAACAAAAAATGTGAGATTTTCATTATTAGTATTATTTTCGTGGACCCCATTTAAGATCTGGACGGCCGTGATTTAAATCCTTTCTTTCACCCACTTTCTTCATCTTTCTCTTTTCATGGAGACGAACATGAACTTCATTAAAATTTCAGTATAAACTTTCATTTTTTCGTAATCAAATTCCACCTGCTCCTTTACCCTGAGCAAATTAATAACATGATATTTAACTGATTTCAAAATTATAATCATCCAAATTAATTTTCTTTGAAAACCATTGTTGATAAAACCCTGAGAAAAGTTAAGAAATCACAAATCACTTTCAGATGCGTTCTTTGGGTTTCTCCTTCACCTTTACTATATTCACAGATGTTCACCTCTTTTACCTTCGTTGTTAAGATCCGGTAAAATTTAGCAATTGAAAAAAAAAAAAAAACTGTGTTTCTTCAGTTTCTCACGAGAGGCAGAGCAGACGATGAAAAAAGGGAATATTAGAGTTTTACGGTAAAATAAAAGTGAAGAAGACGATACTCGAGCAGAAGAGGAGAGAATTTCTTCACTTTACTCCATTTATTAATCCAAGGGACAAGGGTATTAGTGGAACAAAAATCACAAATTCAGATAAAGTTAAGCAATTATTATTTTGGTAACTGATTTCAATTTTCTATATAAATAAATTCTGATTATATCCCTGTTAACTTGTATATGGGTATACAAGTTAACAGGACCCTATTATTTTTTATCTCAGTACTATTTTCTTTTTAGTCCCAAAGTATGACATTTCATGATAGTAGTTAGAAATTTCCTCCGGTCTTTTCAAAATTTTGACATTTTAATGTGGGCACAGAAAATGGGATATAAAGAGTGAGGTTGAGAACCTTTATTGCACCGTGTTTTTTAAAAACACAAGTGTCTGGGTATATTTCCGTTCCCTCTTCTCACCGGTGAAAGATAGAGGGTAACTACCGCTAAAAGTTTTGGAATCCATCCATCCACGCATGGATTTACATTCAAATTAATGAAAAATAATAAACAAAATCTACATGATGGTCTAAATAGGATTGGTGGACCGTTATTCTGGGTGATTTCTTTTGCTAGCTTCTTCTTTTCCACTTATAGGTTACAGATCTTTATACTATTTTGTTGGGTCCATTTTATTGTTGTAATTGCCCCAAGTGTTCTTCCTTCATATCTGCTACTTTTTGGTTTCCATCCGGTCTTCTTCATCTTTTAGAAAAACAATTACCACCGAAAAAAGTTAGTGGTTGTAGGATCAGAATATCGCAGCAAGAACATTCTTGCGAAGTTTTCATTAAAGACACTGGCGAGCATCGCGGAAAATATTAAAAGAACGACGCAACAAATAACGATGGTAGAAACATGAAGAAAAGTTAAAGATCCTGCGAAGATTAGAGTATTTGTGAGATTAACATTATTGCACTCGCAAAGATATCGAATAGAGGCTAGTATGGATTATCAAGAAAAAATCATATATTCTTGGCAAGAATCATTTCCAAAATGGACAAGTTAAAGTGATAATTTCGAAAGAGTAGAAGCAATATTCTAGAACTTCGCAAAAGAATAGAGGCAAGTACGTACTTTTCAAGTCCAAATATTCTTTCACTCGTTCCTTCAACAGCTACAACAAGGAAGATTTTTCCTTAAAATCGCTTTTCAAAGCAATATTCAAGGAAAAAGAGGCAAGATGTAGGATCAGAATATCGCAGCAAGAACATTCTTGCGAAGTTTTCATTAAAGACACTGGAGAACGTCGCAGAAAAGATTAAAAGAACGACGCAACAAATAACGATGGTAGAAACATGAAGAAAACTTAAAGATCCTGCGAAGATTAGAGTGTTTGCGAGATTAACATTATTGCACTCGCGAAGATATCGCAAGTTAAATCCGAAATTAAGGGATAGCTTAGTTGTCTATGAGCTGTCATCCATTATGTAATACCCTATATATAAAGGATGAGTAATCTTGAGAGGAGATAATTTTTTAGAGTGTTGAGAAAGTCTTGAGGAGAGAGAAAATTCTTGTGAGCGATTGTATTCCTGATTTCTTCCATTTCTTGTAACATTATTAAGAATTAATCAATAAAAGTGTTGTTCTTAATCTACAAATATGTGTTGATAATTGTGGATTCTTGTGTGGGGTGTAGTGTAGGAATTCCTGCAACTACAGTGGTGACTCAAAGTTATAATTTAAGACATGATATAAGTTCAAAGCAAAGTACAATAAGTTCTTTGTAACTGATTGAAATTTACTAAAAGAATACAAAAGCTAACCAATTTTAACACATTCACCCAAACACACCAATATTACTCAAAATAATATCTTCATACTAAACTAGGTATCATTGGGGCCTTACGGCCCCGGTGATACCTCTCCTTTTAAGTATACATACTTTGTTTCTTTGTAACAATACATAAAAAATAGGCTAAACTTAGTTAATGTATCTAAATACTTTAAAAAGACTATAACTTAGTCAATAATACAATAAATAATTATATCATTCAAGGGTACTCATACTTCTACAACATCAGGAAACACCTAACAACAACAATACTAATAGAACCAGTCTATATTTAGGCACACAATTCCAGCAAAAAAAATATCTAAAAAAATATCAATCATTTGATTTAATTTCATCAATATTTATCCATGTTTTAAAATCAATCATCGTTATTAAAAATCGAAATACAGAAATCAAAAAAACAGATGGATCCATGTTGGAAACTATAAATTAGTTTAGTTTAGTCCGTTATGGTGATAAAGATGAGAGAGCAAAAAATAAAGTGACATTTCTCTCTACCAAACAAATTTCAATATACTTAAAGAATAATCCAAAACAGAAGTGCTCAAATTGGGTCAACTTCATGAAAAATTAAATTGATGGTGCTTTACTTCGAAAGTACAATATATTTATGTTTTATTAGCGAAATAGATGTGATTTACTTAACATGTGATTGTGATCCTAATTTGGGAAATTTAAGGCGAGACTACACAAAAGACATGCGGTAGAGTGCAAGGACTACAACAACGTGACGCTAATACATCAATATGTCTAAGCTCTCAGTTTAGCTAAAAGCAATTAGTATATCAGTTTGCTCAATTTGGTATAAGAGGACAAAATTACTTTGACCTTCAATGATCTTCACATGTTATTAATATTGTCAATTTACTGAAGAGACTACTCTTTGTGAATTTATGATGCTCCCCGATCATGAAAACACGTATTATTAGATCGTTAATGATGTGAGTATTTTATAAAATACATGGCGATAGGAAATAATAATGTAATACTGTCTCATTAAACACCTAAAATATATCTAGATTAAAGAAATTAAAAGTATTTCATGAAATACATGTTGATAGGAAAAATAAAAGTAATACTATTTCTGCTTATCACCCAAGATTGGTATACATACTTCAATTAAAAAAAAATGGTATTAGTATTTCAAACAAAAAGGTGAGGTCAATTTTTTAAAGGAAGATAGCAGAGTACTGCATACTTAAAAAGTGTATATGATAGTACTTTGTTTTGAACTGAGTTTAAACAATTAATCATATTCCTTCAACAAATAGACAGGTGTTAAAAAAAGTTTGATATTACCAAAACAATATAACAAAAAATAGCCAACAAAAAAACTCATAGAGAAATATGATTCTATATAAAAATTTGCAGATACTCGTTAACAAAATTGCAGACGGAAAAATTTAACCCTTATGAAAGAGTAAATCAATAATTCCTAACGAAAAAAGGAATTAAAAGACTTAGATAAGTACATATTCATATCTATTGTACTATCCAATGGTACATATATCATGTAAAACGTAGCATGAAATTACCTTTTAATCCTATTTGACTTATGTTAGTTACTTAACGCGAAATTTATATGTCTTTCAATTGTACTCGACTTCCCATATTCTCTCTTCAGTTTTATACACTATAAGACCTTCTTTGAATATTTTTCATTCTTTCTCGATCCCAAATTATATTCATGTTTAAGCTGTATTTTTTTTTATAGAGGTTCTTTGAAAGTTATCATCCTACGCTATTGTCTTCGTTTTTTTTTTTTTTTTTTTTAGTTTTCGTTCATGGTTATAATAATATTTTCCATATTCTTCTATTTGCTCTTGAAATCCATGATTTTGGAAATTACTCGTATTATCAGGCTCTCTATGTATTTGTTATATATATATATTTGTTCTCTATATATTTTTAACGCCGCAAAGATGTCTCTGTAATTCATTTGCATCCGACTCCTCATTAGACTTTGAATTTACTCTGAAAGTTTTCCCCAATAAATAAACTTCAAGCATTTTACTGTCACGCGACAATAGATGAGTTGTATAATTTTTCCTGCATTTTTGATTTCGTCAGTATCATCCAATTCTAAAAATTGGCTAAACATGATGCCACTCCATTCTTTGTCTAATTTTTGATTTTGTATAAAATTTGTTAGCTCGTGTTTTTGTCTTCTTTTTTAACTGTATAGTTGTAACAATATTTCATCCAATCTTCTTTAGATTCATAAAACTGAATTAGATAATACTGCGAAAACATGGCATCATACCCATACCGTTTTCCGTGTATATAATGTTCCAACACATATTTGCCATAGGAATCCATCGGTTTTATATTAAAGAAATAAGGGCGTCGTGTGTAGGGTTTCTCTTGATGTGTCGTACCTAGTATTAGTTTTTTATAACGATTTGTTCTTCATCTATTGAACTATTTTGATCTGAAGTTTGAACTAACTTTTTGTGGAGAGATATTTTTCTCTTTCTGTTGTTCTCCAAATCCATATCTTTTATTGTTTTCATACTTCAGTTGTTGTAATATAAAAACTCTGTTATTTTCCGGGTTTATACAGCAGTAAACCTTGTCATTTTGTTGGTTTATATAACATATTTTTGATGCCGGCTTGTGATTCATATGCTTGAGTATATACGGAATTCTAACTGATTTTGTAAATCGTATAGTTTTAAGAAACTCTGTAGATTGTTTGATACGCTTTTTTTACAGGGATTTTGAAAGGGTTATTTGGTTTTTGGTACTCAGGTTTTGGTCAAAATCTGGTTTGGTCTAACATTTGTCCAGCCTTTGCCTTTAGTCTAAAAACCAAAGTTGACTTTAGTGGACTTTGTTAAGTTTAACTTTCAGTCAATTAAATAGGTAATTAATATGTATTACTTTACTAACATTGACTAACCAAGTCCCCAACTCATCAATACACATGTACGATCGTTATTAGATCTTTACCCCATCAAAAAACCAATAACTTAGATAACAATACGTTTCCATTTCCCATCCTCCTCCTCCCACGATGATCTCTGGTTTCCAACTCAATCCCATCCTCGTTAAAATAGTCATTATTGCCAGATTTTTTTGATTTGTTTAAAATAAAAGAATCAAGGTTATGATTACTGATTTCTCGATTAAATCAATTAGCTAAAGAAATTTTGAGATTGAAGTTACTGATTTCAATATGTAATTGATTAGCTAGGGTTTTAGATAAATTAGTTAGGGTTTCAAATCAATTATTTGTATGAGAAACTCTTAAAGTCTTAATTGAGTATTAATTGACAGCAACTACAGAACATAATGAACATATTTTGGGGTTCTTGCCGTGGAATGAAATTGAGTTAATTTTGAAGATGAAAATCAGGATTAGAGAGATGGTTGCTTCCATTAATTAATGGTTCCCAAAGATACGTAAGCAGTGAGTTTTGAATTTTTAAGCATAATGAAACCACGGAGCTGGTGATGCGAGATTCAGATGGTTTCACTTGATCTGGAAAGTGAATGTGTTGTTGTTTGTGGTAGCTACGCCAAGGAGAATGAAGAACACGATAAGAGGATAAAGAAGAAGACGATGTGATATTGTAAATTAGTGTTAACAAAACCGTTAACATCGTCAACTAGTTAAAAAAATTATAATTACTTAACTGAAATCAAGATTTGAGACAGTCAATGCGGGTCAACGTTGGTCTTTAGATCAAACGCAAAGGCTGGAAAAATGTTAGACCAATCCCAGGTTTTTCTTAAAACTCTAATAATTTAGCAACCAACTAAACAAACTCGTAAGTATATTTGTGTTATGTACGTGTATTATTGTGAATGTTGATTTTCCACCTCAGCAAGCTAGTTTTCCGCTATAAGTACTAAATATGTAACTTGATTTTAATCATCGAAATTTAACAAATTTCACAAAGTGACACGGCAAACAGTTACTCGATAAATTCCTAAAGAAGTTATTCATCGAAACCTCGACATTGTGTTTCTCTTGGGGTAAAAAATAACTATAGATTGATCTAGTTATGTTGGCTATGAATTAGGTCATTACCTTTAGTCTATAATTATTATGCCCCGGGAGTATGGGAACTTTTTAAAAAAAAATTATAGATAATGTGATAGGTACTGGCACTGAAACCATCTATTCTGTGTTCCATTGTTGATTCTCTACATGTTCATGTTTGAATTCAGGATAACGCAACAAATTATCCTCTATTGCATTACTAAATATCCAAGTATCTTGAGAAACTATACTTGGTTATTTTGAACATTGATTTTCCACCTCGGTAGTATTTTTTGATGTTGGAAGTACTGACCATGTAACTCGATAAGAAGTTACTCAGAGATGAATACCTTGATATACCCCAAGTTCACTAACACTTGGGGATATTAACTTGACTACCCAATCTCATATTAAATGTGATAATTTCTGGTTGCAGCGAGAAGTTGGAGCTCAGATGAACTGTGACTGGTGGATTTGTGTGTTATCTTTCATGTTTTTGATTGATTTAGTTAAACTTAATTATGTTAGAATCATGTCACAAAAGTTGTATATTTGTGTTTTATCTTTCATTGTGAGTTGGATTTGTTCAATTTAAGAATATTATGAATAAACTATGAATATTTTGGCAACTTGATGTAATCTGCCCAATTTCTATGTTGATCTTGTTAAATCAATATTTTAAGTTTGAGCCATTATTTTGATGTGAAATTTGGATATGTTGTATCTAATGGTGTGTGTATTATTCAATAAAAAAATTGAGAATGACCATACAAAGTTATCACCATGAAATAATTAGTGTAAGGTGTCTGTTGTTTATAAAATGTATTTTTGTTTGCATATATGATTGAATGAAATACATCATTAGTTGTTATTAATACCTATATGCATTTTCCTGTTTCCTTGTAACGTTTTGAGTTCGGATATTGAACCAGGTGTGATACAATCTCGGTTCCTTATTTCGTACCTCTGCGTCATTAATGGGTGTACTGATTAGTTTGAAAATTTTCGTCTTAGAATCTCCCAATGAGTGGCCCACTTTAAACTCTAGTAGGAACACCCCATTCAAGGGTATACCTATATCATAAATGATGCAAGCCTACATATGTTACTATGGCATCACTATTGTAGTAAACCAAAATAGTAGGTAACTACGATCTGGGAAGGTTATTTTTGTTGAATATCGTTGTTGGTATCTTGTATATATCTAGTTCATCCAGGCGTCGTAAGAGTACCCCCACAGTCTGCAATTCGCAGGTAATCAAGTACACAAAAATATAGAAAAAGAGATTACACGACAACTCAATTACAACATCTAACCAATCGTAACAACCAAAATCCTACAAAATTCCCCAACTGTCTGATAAATAACGATGTAAAACTGGGAACAAAGAGAATTTCATATTGATAAGTTATCGTTCTTTACACTAACACACTACAACCCAAATGTTTGCTGGAGTCTGAAAGACCTCGCGAAAAAAATGTGCACTTGATGTCGGCATTATATATACGAAATTTGTTATCTTTGTAGCTTTAATTACTCTGCTAGTCACTACTTTATTAAACACAACACAGTAAATTTATCAAAAGAAAGTGACATGAAAAGAAAAATAGCCTGCTTTATAAGTGAAGTTTAAATAAAAATTATATTTTAGAACTTAGCTTCATAAATGAAGTTTACATTTGGTGTCAGGAACTCTAATTTTTGGTTTCCACTTAGCTCTTGTCTCTTCATGTTTATCTTCCGTTGTTTTTGGAGTTTCTCATTCTTCAATGCCACCTACATTTGGATATAATGTTTAAATTATCCAGTATACATCTATTAATGCTAATTGTTTGTTATAAAGAATGTTACCTGAATGGAAAATTGTTGAACATTTCTTTGTATACAAAACTTTTTATCACTATTTTCAAACTTTGACGTGATGTTATTATTGAAACAATTTTGGAAATTTGATTCCATCATTATGTATAGTGTTCTTTTATGTGCATGAGCAGATTCAATAATTGTCTTTATAATGTCAAGCCTCGAGGAAATAAAAATTGAGTAAGTAAAAGTAGTTTACATTCGATTAGTCAAGAATCAGAACAAATCTTGTATTTCTACTTCTAAGCAATCGACTTCTAATCATGGTCATGTATATGAAAAACTTAAAATAATTTGTTGATATTAAATTTATATGTATCAAGAGAAGTACAATTCCAATTGATTTCTAAGGAGTCGTCGTTGCACTCACTCATTATCGTTGAATTCAATGCGCCTAACCCTAAGTTCAACCCCTCCACAGTTCAAACCAAAACTTTGATATTTCCAACTGCTTCGTCTCATTAGACACCTGAATAATAATAAAAAATATTGGATAAAATAGAAGGCTAAGTGAATTCTCAGCCGACTAACATACATGATGTGGTTTGAATCGCTATAATTAAATCTAACCATTGAATTTAAAACAATAATTTAGACCGTAGGATTAATGTCTTAAATCAACTCTTATTGAGGAACCAATGTGGAAAAATTAGTTTATATGGAGATGACTTTTTGATTGAGACTTAAAATATGGCATTGAGCATTTTCAAGACGTTGTGGTGTCATTGTATTAATGATGGTCATTTGAATGGGAATCAAAAATTATAACCCTTTTATATTCTTCCATTAAGTTTGGCAAATAAGTATTAGTTAATTAAGATGTTGGGTTAGATGTTGTTATAGTTGTAACTGATACTTACTCTAAAACAATGAGAAAGAAGAAAGAAAAACTATCTTTTAGTATTGATTTTTCTTCTTCAATATTGGAGGCCATGAGGATCAAGCGGGTAAAGGACTAAAACAATTGGTTGTGGAGGTAAAACATCCCATATTTCAGTTCAAACTTCAATGTAATGACTACATATTATAGCAAGTACCATTAAATTATAAGACATCATAGAGAGTTTGATTCTTTAACTGCATTCTTAAAAATTTGAATGTCATGCCTTATTGTTCTCTTCACATTCATCAGATTGAGTATTTCTTTGGGACGGCTCCTGAAGGGAAAACACATTTGGAAAAATTGAAATATTTTTTGAGCCTGAAAATTACTGTGATCTATCTTAATCCAACAAAAAATTTACCATTTGCATCCACACTAAGTGTAGAAAGTCTTCCAAAACCCTTGTAGTACCAAGAAAATTGCTACTTTGGGAGAGCTGATTTACTTGTCCCTCTCAAAGACAGAAGAAAAAAAGAGGGATTTCCTGTTTAGTCCACTAAACCCGACCCGGTTTAGTGGCTAGTCCAGCCAAAACTTCTTCTTAATCGTTAGTCCAATAAAGTTTAAATTCAAGTAGATTTACCTATATACCCCCGAACATTATAAGTCCGTTTTTTACATTTAAATTCAAGTAGTAACTAGTATACTAGTATGTAGTATACTAGTAGTAACTAGTACTATACTAGTAACTAGTATACTAGTAACTAGTATACTACTAATATACTAGTAGTATACTAGTACGTAGTATCTAGTAATAACATATGTAATATACTAGTAGTAACTAGTACTATACTAGTTACTAGTATAGTACTAATATAGTATAGTACTAGTATATTAGTAGTATACTAGTATGTAGTATACTACTAATATACTAGTAGTATACTACTAGTAACTAGTACTAATAGTAATATGTTATGTATTGATACTACTACATATTGATATATTGACACTACATATTGATATGTAGTATATGTTTGATATGTAGTATGTTATATATTGACACTACATATTGATATGTAGTACGTTATATATTGACACTACATATTGAAATGTAGTATATGTTTGATATGTAGTATGTTATATATTGACACTACATATTGATATGTAGTACGTTATATATTGACACTACATATTGAAATGTAGTATATGTTTGATATGTAGTATGTTATATATTGACACTACATATTGATATGTAGTATGTTTGATATGTAGTACGTTATATATTGATATGTATGTTATGTATTGATACTACATATCAAAAAATTATTATGTATTGATACTACATATGTTACTACTAGTACTACATATCAAAAAATTATTATATATTGATATGTATGTTATGTATTGATAACTAGTTACTACATATTGATATGTAGTACGTTATATATTGACACTACATATTGATATGTAGTATATGTTTGATATGTAGTATGTTATATATTGATAATACATATTGATATGTAGTACGTTATATATTGACACTACATATTGATATGTAGTACGTTATATATTGATATGTAGTATGTTTGATATGTAGCACGTTATATATTGATATGTAGTATGTTATGTATTGATACTACATATCAAAAAATTGTTATGTATTGATACTACATATGTTACTACTAGTACTAGTTACTACTAGTATATACTAGTATAGTATACTAGTTATACTAGTATACTATAATAGTTACTACTAGTAGTTACAACAAGTATAGTACATATTAGTATACTAGTTAGACCTAGAAGGGTGTTTTAGGCATTTCGAAAATACACTTTATAATCTCCACGAAGTTTTTGGACTAGAGAGTAAATGTTTTTCATGGGTGGACTAGCCATTAACTGGGTCATGAAAAAGTGGACTAGCCAGTAACACTAAAGAAAGTGGAGTAACAATGCACCAAATTCCAAATGTAAATCAACTTTGCTTTACCTGGAACCCAATATCATGTAGTTGAGTATTGAAGATAGTTTCCTCGGCATAGCGTACTCGAGGTGAGTTCATCACTTATTGAAGGATTAAGTTATCTCAATTACTCTATATTGAACGATTAAGTTATAAATGCAAGTTACACACCAAATGCACACAATATACGATAAGATACCCAAAAATGAAGTTCCAACTCATCGGAAGCACTCTCCTAAAGTTCAGCATCTCCAATTGCTTCACTACACAACAATCAGAATTTTAAAAAAAAAAAACAAAAAAAAAAAAAAAAAAACTCCCTCATCTATGAAATAAAATTGAGGTCATCTTTAAGTTTAAATCATTATCGGAAGAAAAAATTATTCGATCTTAATCCATACATACCATCATTTTATCTAAGAAAGATATCAAAAGCATTACCTAGAAATATCTTCTCAATTTTATCCTCATTTTGGCCCGGAACTGGGATGAGCTATATTTCACAGTCTCAATGTAGTATTTGATGAATACCGTATTTTGCAGAAAAACAAACAAATCCGACAACATTTTAAAAGATATTAAATCATCAAAAGTCTGAGAGTTCTTGCAGCAAATGTGGCGATGAGTACCTTCCGAAAGGTGTATATATATGATAGTGATAGCCAATTGAGGAACGAAAAATTGTAACTAAATTGGGGAAGATAAAATATGTTGCAACTCCTAAGGTAATTCCCTTTGTTTTCTTTGGAGATTCTCAAGCATGTTATCTCTCTTTCATCTACTTTGGTGTCGTCTTTGCTTGGATAATGAGATAGAGGATTTGAATCACCACATAGTTCCAAATTTGTTTTTCCTTCGCTCTGAAAATTTATCTTGTTCGCAAATATTAGAACGTGCGATTTATCCTCCACCATCATGACTTGCACAACTTGAGCATGCTGGACCTGCCAGTGTAGTCAATTTAGTTTGTACCGGCCGAAATATCGGCGATATTTCGGGTACCGGTGTTTCACCGAGATGCCGATATTACCGTTATTGGCCGGTATTCCGCCGATATTGGCCGATATTTCACCGGTATTGGCCGAAATATCGTGTCTCGCTGCTCGACCGGTATGCCGATATTTCCGATATTGACTACATTGGGACCTGCTATAGTAACCAAAAACAAAAAAAAAATCATCAAAATTAACATCATAATAAGAGATAGAGATAGAGAAGGCTTTTGATAGGGTAGAATGGCCTTTTCTTATGGCTATCTTAAAGCGCATGGGCTTCTCTTCTACCTGGTGGAACCTTATATTCCAATGTGTTAGCACTAGTACTTCTAGAATTCTAATTAATGGTATTCCTAGCACCTCTTTCAAACCCACTAGGGGGTTTACGTCAAGGGGATCCCCTCTCTCCCTATCTTTTCATCCTTTGTATGGAATCGTTCTCTAGAACTCTTTCTAATGCCGAAGCGGTTGGAACTATCTCTGGTTTCAAAATTTCTCCGAAAAGCATTCCTATTAGTCACCTTCTTTTTGCCGACGACTGTCTGATTTTTGGTAAAGCTACCATCAAGCATAGCAAAGGTCTTCTGAAAACTTTAGACTCCTACGGTAAACCATCGGGTCAAATGATTAACTTTTTCAAATCTGGGATCTTTTTCTCCCCCAAAGTGAAAAACTCTTTTGGAAAAAAAATCATCAACATCTTAAAGGTCAAAAAAATCTCCTTAGACGACAAATACCTAGGCACTCCTTTGTTTACTAACAAATCCAAAATTGGTTGCTTTGAAAATGTGGTCGGAAAAATGGAAGTTAGACTAAAAGGCTGGGTCGGAAAAAAGGTATCACCAGCGGGTAGGAATGTCCTCGCTAAATCAACCCTTGAATCTATTCCTGTTTACGCCATGTCATCTTTCCTCCTTCCCAAAACCATTATTAAGAGAGCTGAAGGTGTTATTCGTGATTTCTGGTGGGGAAAAGATACTAGGAAAAGAGGTTTCTACCCCAAAGCCTGGAAAGGTCTATGCAAAGCCAAGGATAAAGGTGGTACTGGAATTAAAGACATGAGGAAAATGAACCTTGCCCTAATTGCCAAAAACGCCTGGAGGTTGTTCTCTCAGCCTAACTCTCTGTGGGCTAAAAACATGAAAACCAGATATTTTCCTTTCTCTAATCCTTTTCATTCCTCTTGCAATTGCAGCTCCTCTTGGGCCTGGAAAGGTGTCCAAAAGGGCCTTATGATTCTCAAAGAACATTGTTGTTGGGAAGTTGGAGATGGCCTTAGCATTAACATTAGGAAAGACATTTGGTTACGTGATCAACTAGAACCTTTTCATCCTTCTACTTTGGATGATGAAACCCAAGGAGTTTATTTGGTTGCCCACCTGCGTATTGGTGATTCTTGGAATGTCCCGCTCATCTCCTCTCTATTCTCTTCCTCCCAGGTTCAGAGTATTCTTGCCATAAAACCCAATCCCAGTCAACCTGACATTCTAATATGGAACCACTCTGATGATGGTATCTTAACCACTAAATCTCTTTACAACATTCTAGCTAAAAATGAGGCTCAGACTATTGATAAAACTGCTTCTAAAATCTGGAGACTCGATGCTCTGCCTAGAATTCAAATGTTCGCCTGGAAGCTCTACTCTGATATTCTCCCCTTCAGTGGCAATCTGTCCAAGTACATGCAACACATAGACCCTACTTGCACCTTGTGTAATAATGCTATTGAAACAGCTGAACATGTTTTCCTTCATTGTCCCTTCACTAGAGCGGTTTGGGCTAGCTGTAGCCTTAGCCTTGATAATACTACATCCCCCAAACAGAGTTGCTCTAACTGGTGCAATGCCTGGTTCTCATTTACTCCTTCCAGTACTCCCCTTGGTAATTGGCCTGAACTTTGTGCTACCATAACCTGGTTTATTTGGAAAGCCCGATGTGACTGGGTGTTCAAAGACATTAATCCCAACCCTCTTTCTACTGGTACTCAAATTATCAACCACCTGAACTCCATCTCTAAGTTACATCAGCTATCTAATTTGCAGTTACCCAGTAGCAACAACACATCTAGGCACATATTAAACACCAGTTGGCCCACTATTGCTTTTAACACTCGCTATGATAACAGAACTGAACTCACTGGGATCGGCTCTATCTTTTATGATGAATCGGGGAGAACTATTGGAAAAAGAACCAACAATGTCAGAGCTCATAGCAAGGAAGAAGGAGATTGCTTAGCTGCCATTCAAACTCTGGAATGGGCTAAGCAACTTAAGTGCATCAGTTTCAACTTTTTGATAAACAACACAAGCATCATGAGATCAATACAACAAACCAGGAGAGCTACAAGCTGGAGAAACAATAGACTCATGGACACCGTTTTAAAGCTTTTTAATAGTTTTAGTAACATTTTGTGGATCTTCAATCCAAAAAACATATAGACTTATCTTATTTGGCGGTGAGAGGGAGACCAATCCATGATCCGCTTGTTTGGATTCAGAATGGTTCCTTCACTCTCTAACTGTATCTGTCCTTATTTCTATCAAAAAAAAAAAAAGAGAATCCCAGGGGTGAACTTCCAGAATTACAACAAAATTTGTGGTGAGCTTGATGTTTGTGTTATTCAATAAACTAAATGGAATTACCAATTCAGATTACGGCTGAAGCTAAACCTATACATTTTACAACAATTGATCAAGCATGTCTAAACTGCAAGTAAAGCACAGTCAAAACTTGTGCAAATTGACAACCTTAATACCTTGCTACAATCCACACAACAAAAGAAAACTAAATTAGATGAAATCAACATCCTAGAATAACATGCAAACAAATCAAATTTTTACTCTACGGTCGAAAATTATCAAAGGGAAGTACATCTAATACATCAACAGCCATAGCATCTACCTACAGTGAGCATCAGTTTCGAGCTCATCAATTTTCCACCCTATTAAGCATGTGAAGAACATCATATCAGTGTTGTATTCGAGTGCTTATGCTTAATTCTTTAGCACTTTCAGCACACGAATATGATAAAGAATCACATGGCTTGATGAATCAATGCTACTAAATTATTTTTCTCCATCCTATTTCTCAGAATTATAATCAAGGAAGTGTACTATATACAAAAATCTACATGAGTAGACAGAGCTCAGGGTGTGGGGCTCTTATTGGCCTCTCAATAAATGTGATGCTCCGATAATCCACACAACAAAAGAAAACTAAATTAGAAGAAATCAATATCTTAGAATAACATGCAAACAAATCAAGTTTTTACTCTACGGTCGAAAATTATCAAAGGGAAGTACATCTAATACAACAACAACCACAGCATCTACCTACAGTGAGCATCAGTTTCGAGCTCATCAATTTTCCACCCTATTAAGCATGTGAAGAACATCATATCAGTGTTGCATTCGAGTGCTTATGCCTGATTCTTTAGCACTTTCAGCGCACGAATATGATAAAGAATCACATGGCTTGATGAATCAATGCTACTAAATTATTTTTCTCCATCCTAATTCTCAGAATTATAATCAAGGAAGTGTCCTATATACAAAAATCTACATGAGTAGACAAATCTCAGGGTGTGGGGCTCTTATTGGCCTCTCAATAAATGTGATGCTCCGATCATATGATGTGTCATATACTTTGACCCCACCCTACCCCAGCATTATTACAACGCAGTCAACCCAGAGTCTTCTGGTTCTTCTTGTTATTATTCTCAAGTGGATGGATGAATGCAAAAAGGTGAGAATATAAAGATGTAGCTGGAGTTCATTGTAAGCTGGACTGATGAGTTTGTTATGCATGAAAAATAATAATTATGAACTATGAATTGTACGCATCCCAATAATGAAAAGAGTGAAGATACATTATTGAGAGAATATGATAAACCCGTATTAAAATACTAAAAATGCATTCATGGGGAAAATATACCTTGAGGTGTATTGCTAGTTCGTTGTCATGCAATACAATTGCAAGCTTTATTCGTGAAAATACTTGCCAGATATTGTACCTATAAGATAGAGAGACCAACAATAAAGATCTTATAAATAAACCAATATCCACTTGCATCCACCTACTGTTCACATTGCCTTTTGGTAAAGCTCTTCAACGTAACAAAAACTGCATTGAAATCCAGGGAGCTTGTAACACGATTTTAGAGCCACTAAGATTTTTCAGTAGCACTTGATCTTTCAACATATGATGATGGAGGTCTCATGTTAGGATTCTCGCATGCCAAATCTCAGATTAAATTCATACAGTTTCTTACATAATCTAAGGGAAACCAAATCAATAATGCAAAACCTGCAAGGATACTCGAGATCAAAAAAAGGAAAAGCTCTTCTTACAAAAATAAGTTATAACTACTACCACAATGTTCAAGATTGCACTAATAATAATAAAAGCAAAAAAATCATGAATCTTCGTGCTTAGTGCTACCGGAGCCCATATGAATAATAATCGTAGAAAGGCTCAAACTGAGTAAACAATGATTCGCTAATAAACCTCTCCCTATAAACTCAAATTCTCTACACCTACACTAAAAGGAATCTACCAAGAAAGGCTCAAACTGAGTAAACAATGATTCGCTAATATACTTCTCTCCCGGTAAACTCAAGTTCTATCCACCTAATCTAAAAGGCATCTACCAAGATTTTCGTGAGGATCCACCTACACTAAAAGGCATCTATCAAGATGTTCATAGTATCCACCTACACTAAAAGGCATCTATCTACAGTGAGCATCAGTTAATCAATGAATTTTTAATATATATTTCTTGGAAGATGGGGGTAAGATTGACCCTTCACAATTCGGCAAATAATCAATGTGGGCATAATCAGAGAGTAAGGGAACTTCTGCTTAATAAAGTTGATAATACAGAAAAAATTATAAAAAAAATGCAATGGCCTTCAATGATATGCATTTAAGGAAAGTTCTCTTTGCTGTGCTGGATGATATTTGGAAGAGTAAACTCCAATCTATTTTGGTTTTCCACGAATACAACTCTGACTATTACATTATTGTAAAAATTAGGTTATTTGGTTCATGTTGCTCAACTGGTGTCCTTTGTTTGGGATGATTTTCTACGAACGGGAGAAAATACTAAATACTCCCTCCGTCTTAAAATAAGTGTCCTAATTGACTTTGTCAAAATAATAAGGATTTCCTATAAAAAGTCATGACTAACCTTGACTAACCTATTTAATTTTAACTTATTACCAAAACTAAATAGAAGTATTAGGAATGTAATAACTACTCATAAAATATTTTTATTTAAAAAAGGAATGACAATTAATATGAAAACATATTGAATGGATTTTTTCCTTATATATGGTGATGACATTTATGATTTAGAATTAAGTTTATATTAGAAATGATTTTGTAATTATAAAAAATAAAGGGTATATTTGATAGTTTAAGAGAAAAGTATGTCTATAAACAGAGCGGACAGATAAAAAAAGACAGACCAAAGTAGAAATTAGAACAGATAAAAAAAGACAGAGGGAGTAATAAATAGCCATTGTAACCTACAAAATAAAATTGAAAATTGAAAAACATAGATGTCTAAACTCCCAAGCGAATCTAAAGAAACCATGCATAAATTCTGTGAAAGTCTAACCTGATCCCAGCTGCCATACAAACAAATAAGCAAAAGCCCAAATGAGTGAACCAATTCAGAATATACCTTTTCCCTTCCAGTGGTAAGGCTATTTTGTACTACTTGAGAGCTTTAACCGACGGTGGCACAGACTTCATAGCCTAGTAAGAAAATGCTACAATTAAAAACTTATTGAACATGTCGTATCATTTCAGAAGAATTGATGTTACACCATGAAAATATGTCTGGATTTACCGCCAAATATCAGTACATCCCCTGATTCCAAGGCGGCAGGGCTACTTCAATATATTCATGCTCTGCATACATGAAATTTGCTGAATAACCAATTAAGATAGACACAACATGCAAACCTTAATCAAGGTTTTCTTTGGCCTCATCCTTGTCCTATTCCAGGTGGGGAAGAAGAAGAAAAAGAAGCAACGAGAGACTCAATGACATTTTTAAAGACAAAAAAACAATGAAGTAAACAACCAATATGGTCATCCAGTAAGTTCAGTAACAAAAGGAAGACAAAATTTAGTGCTAAAACAATGCTCCTTAGCATTAGTCTTTTGAAAGTGTCACCACAATTTCAAAAAACTGCAGATATCAAAAGTAAAATAATACCCCCAAAATATGATTTCCCACAAAGATAATTTTTCTTTGAGAGCAAGATTTCGAAGACCCTACCTATGGCTATTAAGAATGTCGAGCTTCGGCTATGATCTTCCAAACCACATCCCCATCAATATCCTCTCTTTGTTGTTGTTGTTGATAATATTTATGTTCTGTGCCCAAAGCTCACTTTCCTAGACCTGGACAAAAATAATTGATAAACAAACTCAAATTAGCAAAACCCACACCTCAATTGATAAAACAACGACAGTGTACATCACATTAGCTATACTCATAACGTATACATCACTTTAGCTATACTCATAACCTTAGAATTCACCTAGATATCTGATATCAAAGGACAAACTGATATGATATCTGGCAAAAAAAAAAAATCAAGCAGCTTCGTGCTTAACTGATATGATAATACAATCAGATTAGAAAAAAAACTGCAGTGTCTAAACCATGTTCTTCATAACTTCTAAACCATGTTTCATCTGACCTGAAATTTTCCAGCATTAACCTTGGAAGCAACCTAGGTTTCTGCCGTGTTATCTTCCATACCACCAGCAGCATCAATTCTTCTCGATTTCAAACTCCACAGACCCACAACTAATCGGTGAATACCCATAAGAGACCATGTCTTGCCGGCACAAGGCATTAGTTCTTCTTCACAAAATTGCTTGATCAAATCTCTTTCAGATTCAATCTTCTCTCGTTTCAGCATCTTCTTCTCAATTTCAGTGTTGTTGTAGCAGGAACCCTCGTTTCAGCAACAAACTCTTCTAACCCGAGCTTCTCCGTGACTTCCATGAACCATTCTTTCTTTAATTTTTCAAACACACAGCTCCAACTCTGTCTCTGTTTAGGAAACACACAGCTTCAACTCCGAGTAAATCACCCCATCTGATTCGAGATTTTTTTTTATACCTCCTAAACCGAGTAATCATCCTCTCTAGCTGCATCACTGTTTTGACAGGTAACAGCATCATCGCCTTGTTCGTGTTCTCCATGCTCATGCCTTTCGTGATGGAATAAATCAAACAAAACAAAAGACAAAAGAACATATCATAGGGTTAGAGTTCTCATCCAACAAATAGCTAAGAAACATACCAAATCTAGGGTTGAAATTCCTTTTGTAACAAACAAATTTGTTTTCTTCATAACATCAAATTAACACCGAGATTGAAGGAGGAAAATTAGGGTTGAAATTTCAAAAACCGAACACATGATTTTCTTATGTGTTTCTTTGTCTAGTGAATGACTTTGGAGAGGAGAAGAATCGCAAAAAGAAAAATCACAGATTAAAACATAAGAGAGAAGACGATTTTTGGGCTCCAGATCGGGTCCATCCAGAGTTAAGCGAATTTTCCTAGCCGTCGAATTGTAAAAACCCATTCGGAGCTTCCCACTGCCGGATCAGGGTACCCGTCAAACGTCGTCCGTCTGATAGCCCTAGCTATCATGAAGACAAAGCTCATACCTTTTTATAACAATGATTGAATGTAGAACCTTGCACCAATACAACTGGGACAGGTTAACAATTCAATACAAATGTTTCAAGAGAACGAAAAAGAAGAATACGTCATTGGTAAATGTCCAATATGTATCCTACAAAATCAAAACATGGTATAAAGAACTATTCAGCTGACTTCTACAAAGGTAGATGTAAACAAAACGCTATCATATAAGTGACTTTGTAACAACATTGGATGTTTAACAAATTGATGGAGGTTTATTGAACTGGAGGATACATATGCGAAACTGAAACATCAGTTTTCACCCTAACTCTCAGATTGTTATGGTTACCCATAAACTCGAAGTGGATGAACAAATTTAACTGTTGTAATAAGTTCCACCATTATTCGTACTGATTCGGCTTCTTTGCACACGATGTTTTTGTCTTGTGAATCTTTTAGCAGAAATTGCAATAACTAAAAACAAATAATGAACCACTCAAGCGAGCGAGTGTTAAAGTGGTAATGACTAAAAACATACAACTTATCGAAGGCATCTGAAGAGTAGGGTTCGCGCAAGTAATGAGCAAAAAGTCTTCTAGATATCAGAAGAAGCCAAAAAGCTTATAACACTTTTAATGGGTTGTTTAAGGAAAATTCCAGCTCATTTCAATTTCTTGGAGACAAATCATGGCTGGTAATCAAAATCACATATGGCATTATATGGACTCATGAATTTATACCATTGCCAATGTAACAACCACCACTATTTACTTTGTAATTCTGACATCCGAAATGCACCTATTACAGGTCATGCATTCGTGTATCCGTTAAGCTCGGTAGAGAAATCTAGATCAAATAACACACTTAAAACTCATATACCATGAAGATTAGAATCAGCCATTATAGTTGTCAAAGTAGTTTGGCTAGACGAGTCAACCTCTATAAGAGACAGACACTGAGAGGTTATTACATCCTAACCGTATCTGAAATAACCCACAATCGAAAAAAAAATGATGAAATAAGAAAACTAACTTCAACTTGACAATCACCACCACTCACTTATATAGCAAACGTAACTAAACTTCAAATCTATGAAATTAAATTATGAAACTTCAAATTCAATATACTAACCTTAAAGAGAAAAACAAAACGTTTATCTAAACAATGATCAAGAACTGGTCCATTGATGCATAAGAATCCTAAAACAAACAAAACATGATGAGGGTAAACAAAACCATCAAGCTCTTAAAATTCACAACTGAGAAGACTTCAATATAAGACAGATTTCCTGAATGGTGCATATATACCTTAACTTTGTAGGCACCAAGAGCCTCTGCTACCATCCAAGAAATTCCCCATCATGACGTTGACAGTAGCTACACTAAGTGTCAAATCTGTGTCCCTGTGTCAAGAATTAGCAACACCACCATCAGAAATCACGGGGTCCAAACGGGAGAATTAAGATTACAACAATAGATGACTAAAAATAACTAGATGACCGCTGTCACGGTGGGACGGCCGACCGAAAAAGTTGACGCAAAACTAAATTTTGTACTCACAATTTAGTTCCGCCAAAATGGCACCCAACTTGTAAATTTGTAAAGCAAAATCGTAAAGCAAAGAGATGTTCAGTTGAAAAATGTTCAGAGATGTAGAATACAATTTTGACGGAAACTTAACCGAAAACGTAACTCGAAACGCATATATCCCTTTGCGATTCTTCAAATATAATTGGTACCCCCTCTTTGATTCAATGAAACTTTAAGTTCTACACTTCAATCTCCGACAACCGGTATACGTTACTGGTAGCAATTGCTTGCTATTTCTCCTCCCTTTTGCACAGTTTTACTACATGACTGGTTCAGGAATTCTGTCAAACACCTCCTAAACATGACCCAAAAGAAAAATTGGTGAATTAGCTTGATTTGTAGATCCTAAACACGGCTCCATCCCTGCATACTATTCCTGACAAACGCAATCTAATTCTACCAAAATATGATTCCATCAAAAGAAATCACTTATCACACCAAAAATGCATAAAAGACATAATTCTATAGCCAACTGCCATTAGAAATAACAACAGTAGATTTCCTAAAAATTAAACAGGAATTAAAACAAAGCCAGATTCAACTATTAATGGAGTGCACGCTCAAAGTGAAAAGTGGAAGTCTAACAGGATGCTCCATGCTGATCTTGATCTAACATGAAAATCAAACAAAGATTCGGATGCATATTAGCCACCTGATAAACGAACTAGCCCCTACAAAATACCCACAC
This sequence comes from Papaver bracteatum, assembly GCA_023529315.1. Taxonomy (NCBI): domain Eukaryota; kingdom Viridiplantae; phylum Streptophyta; class Magnoliopsida; order Ranunculales; family Papaveraceae; genus Papaver; species Papaver bracteatum. The sequence goes on along the minus strand of JAJJWX010002349.1, from coordinate 2,009,727 downwards.
CAGAACTTTGTTTACCTTGACTTCTAAATTTATAGTCTTCTCATATTTATCAAACTCCTTACTCAAGACAAGAAGGAACTCTTTGATCCCATAGTCTTCCCATGAGTTGTCAACCACTTCAGCAATATTTGCTAACCGTTGTCAACCACTTCAGCAATATTTGCTAACCTATCCATCTCTGGTTCAATCTGTGTGGACTCATCCATAACACTCTCATTATCAATTATGAGTTCCATATCATCCTCGTTTCTTCTAAAACTTTGAGACTTACCAATCTTTGAAGTGGGAGTGAAACTTTTTGAAATCAAAGCAAGGCTTCTGGAGTGCTCAAGAGTTAAGACTGGAAACTTTTGCTGGAGTAAGTTTAGCATCATCAGTCATTGGGGATGGAACCTGGACGGCAGAAGGAAGTTCTCCATCTTCCCTTGCACACTCTATCTCATCCTTTGATTTATCAGTACTTCCATTTACATTAAGGTCTAACGGGTCTGCAGGATGCTCTGCAGCAACAACAGTCAAGGATGAAGCTTGATTAACTGAAGGTCCTAATCGAATCGTAACCAACTTTTAAGATTGAACGAGCGTGTATGCAGTGCCCATGGAACATCAGCATTATTCAGAGAAGGCCACATGAGCTTCGTAAAGGAATCAAGCTGCTCCCTGTAAAGGCAACCAAAGATTCTAAAGCTATTAACTTAAGCCCCACCACAAGAGCAAAAGGAGAATATAATGATAACCAATAGCACAGTAACTTCCGAGTGAAGAAGATCAAAAGATAGAAGTTAAGTTCACAAAAACAAAGGAATAAATTGAACCACTGACTGAGCTAAATATAACACAGGGAGCTCAAAAACAGGTCTCTGTCCAAGCACTGTAACTTTAAGAACTTGGAGAAACTTCTTCAAGCACATTGAATATTTGTCTCAAAAATTATTATATTCCACTATCATTCTAATACAACTACAAAACGGAGCAAAGCAGTGACTCACGCGAGAGCTAGCTGATCCCTTTCGCTAGAGCGAATCCTTTGAAAAACTCTCCGTACTCAATTCTGCTGGCGGGAAAGGACAGAAGTAATGGCAGCACTTTTAACGGCTGAACTGCTTTGACCTTCGAGGGCTGTAAGCAGAGGCGAAACTTCGGGTAAGAAATCAATTCCTGCCAAATGCTGGGCCCACTTATAGTTATATGCAACAACATCACCAGCACATAACTTAGCAGACTGCACGACAATCAGAAAATACTATCTTAGATATTAAACAGAGAAAACCGTTCTTTTTTCTATTATTTTTTGTGAAGGATTTTGAGAAGGACTAACAAAGAACCATAAAAAGTAGGTTAATTCGAGAATGCTTAAAACACCCATACCTGGTGAGGGGGAGCTCAGTACCAGTGTCATCGGGGAATAAATTGCACAAAATGTTATTATCTGGTCCTTCACAGGATCCTTCAACCCCGTCGCATACAACATTCAACTTATGCAAGTATTCAAACCGCAGACTGGCTGATTTTGCAGGCTTCACATTAGAATCCTCATCATCATGGAGAATAACTTTGAGGGGTGATACTGATAAATTCCAGCCTGGTCAAGGTTCTCCTTCCCTGGAACCCACAATTTCCCTAAAAATCAAATCAAAAAACAAATCTCCACCTCAATCCACAACATATTGATACTAATCAAGAAACCAATTGCAAATAAAATACTTTCCCCACCCAAATCAATGAAATGAATTTAGGGCAAATAAAAATCCTAAATGTATTTAGGTCAAAACAGAGCTGGCTTACCATCAACGAGAAAAGAAGTAGAAGGCCAACCCCTAGAAGTATTCACCGAAAAGGTTTCATCTTCAAACAAAGGAATTAGCCAATTTCCCAATCAATTCAGCAAAACCCTGAGGTCTTTTTTTAGGGGGTACCCAATAAGAAGAACCAGGTGAAAAAGGTAACCAATCTGGTGCCGATCTTCGCACAATAATTCCATAAATTGCATCCTCAAGTCTCTTCATACCTAGTATTTCATTTTCACCATCTGTTTCCAGATTCACTTCTATTAAGCTTCCTCCTCCTTCTGATTTTTTCGATAGATTTCTCGTGGTTACAAATCTTGATGATGTCGATCCTTATGATGATAAAATCGAGAGCTTTTTAGATTGGGTTCGGATTTGTGATAATGTTCTTGCTCCTGCTGCTGCCATGGAGATATTTTTCACAGAGAGAAATGGATAAGAACGGAGTAACGAGAGAATGAAGAAGAAGAAAAAAAAAAAACTAGTAAAATTTTGGAGGTGGTCGGATTCGATCCCGTGACCTCTACTCCGAGTTTTACTAAAAACCCCTCAACAATTAAAAGATTTCCAACCTCCGTGTCCTTTTTTATGTCCACTAAATTTACGGAACTACCCTTCATTTTTCAGTTTATGTACGAAAATGTTTAAAAGAAAAGAAAATATAAATTACGCTAGCATCCTTTTTGAGGGTCATTTTCGGATTTTCATTAATAGACAGACACCAAATCCAATCTTTTGTGTAAAATTGAAAGAAAAAAACCATATCCCACATTGACACAAAATCACCATATACTAGAGGACCGCTGCCACGGTGGGGAGGCCGACCGAAGAAAAAAGGAAACACTGCTACAATTGGACTGTAAAAGAAAATTTGTGCCTAAAGTGAAAGTATCACTTTTCTTGAAACGGGGAGAGTCCATCGTTTTATTAGTTGCAAAGGAAAATTAGTTGATGAATAAACCAAAATATGGTGATATAAAGTATTATGTATCCTTTGTGCATAATAGATATACATTTATTTTCCAAATTGTGCCTAAAATGATAAATACCTCCTAATTTTTCGTAAAAACTCTAAATTTGATATTGTTGTTTGTGCTCGTTGGATAGGTTTTTTTATTAGCTTTCCAACGAGATAAAATTTGTAAAATTCCAAGGCACGGATTTTTAGATATGTTATTTTAAAGTTTGGTTGTCAATTATACCCCTAAAGAAATATGATATATAAAGAATTTTAATAAAATTGGGCTTTTATATCTAGTTGCCCTCCTTCTTTGGTTTATTTACGAATATGTCTAATACCTTACTGTCATTCCTCTTTGATTTATTTACAAAAATATCTAATACCTTACTGCCCTTCCTCTTGGGTTTATTTACGAAAATATCTAAAGGAAAAAAAGAAAAAATTTATTTAGAGGGGCAGTGCGTTGAACCAAATCCAATCTTTTTTGTGAAATTGGAAAAAAAAAGTCATGTCCCATGTGACACAAAGTCACCATATATAAGGTCCTCCCTCACTTCGCTCAGTCGGCCTAAATATCAAGCATCAATGTATAAACCTCCATAGAAACTTCAAATTCCACAAAGCCATGTAATTTGAGATTGATTAAAAATAGCGTAGCATTCAAACCTCACTTGAAATCCAAAATTCTCTATTCTCGTAAAGATTCACACAAACATAGAAATTTCAATTACCTTATATGAGTTACCTGGCCAGGAAATTTCATTTTCATTTTCTATTGATGATGATTCTGGTTTGGTGTTGTTATTGATAAGTGCAGAAACACTCAAATCAGGACATCCATCTTTGTATTGATAAACAATCAAAACCACTGATGAGAGAAGCACACATCTTTAATGAACGATTAATCCAAACCCGGGATTCAACAAAAAGATTAGGAACAATATCAAAACCAGGGAGATTTCCCTCAAAGTTACCAAATCAGGGAAACTTACATGAATCTTTGAGAAAAAGGAGATGGGTAACCACTGAAAAACTATGCAAGATAACTTTACGAGGGTTTATATAGTCGAACATGATTTGTAAGAAGAAATAGTGGTATTGTTAATGGTTATTCTCTATTTTGGTAACGCATGAGCACTTGATTTGATTATTCAGGTTTGAATCAACGGGCTTAATGGTGGTGCTTATTGATTTCATCCGTTATGGAAGAAAAGCTGGAGCAAAATTAAAACCCTAGTAATGGCAGGCGTTACAGATGGAAATTAAAAGAGAAGAAGTCGAGTTTGAGACGTTGGATGAGTGCGCAGAAGAAGGGTGCATTTTAATCCACGATTTGTCTCCTTCGCTTTTCTACATTTTGAGAACAATGAAAGCCGTCCATCTCTTAGAAAACACCTTTCAGAACCGTCAGATTGGGGAAAAACCATTTGTTTTTGTAAGATAGATGCTAACTAAAACTTATTTAATTTCCCGTTTTCCTCCACTACTTAATATCCATGCATAACCAAAAAATTAAGATCCCAAGTTTTAAGCGGAAACGTGTGTCCTTTGAACTTCCTAAAGTGTCTTACTGTATTTTTAATTGCTTGATTATTTAGGAATATGCATTATGATTAATTAATGATATTCTCTAACACAAAATGTAAAATGATTATCTCTAATTCAAAATCATATCATTAGAAACTACATATGCAACTAGTTGGTTATATTTGCATTGTATTGGGTCTTCGCATTTTATTCTGATGGGTCAACATTTGGGTACTAAAATCCGAACCAAAAACACATGGTATTACAACAAAGATCTTAAATACTTCCCAAAGTAATAGAGAGAACTCAAGCCAAAATAAATACTTAAGTTCTAAACATTAAAGAGTTATAAGTTTAAGACTAGATCTTCTTCTCCTAGGTATTGAATGCCCTTGTTTTTTGGAGAAGCTTGGTATTTATAGCCCCTTATGCTCCAGATATATCTTTGATGTCTTTGGGTCCATCGTCCCATGATATACCTTCCGTACAAATGGTACCTTCATTCACCGCGCGCTTTCTCCAGTCAGATTCTTCCACCCCAGCTGACCCACGTTCCTCCGGGAACTACCCAGCCTCAGTACAAATTGTACCTTCGTTAACCGCTAGCCTCTGCCAGTCAGACTCTACAGTATCATCTCTCTCCACATGCTTTGATTAAGCGTGTAGATAAGATATTTGCGCATTAAATGCTGATTGGATATGTCATCTACCTCTGTCCCTTCGCCAGCTGCCTCTCTCTAGGCTAGGTTCTACTTTTTACATCTTAGCCGTTGAGGTATCCTTCCTTGGGATGGGATCAAGTAGATCTGCGAAGGTATAATCCGCTTCTCATATTTCTATGTGTAGCGATAGCTACACAGTTATCCTACACGCGACCACTAAAATCGCGACACGTGCTCCGCAAAATATTGATATTCACAGTTTGCCCCTTTTCTTTCATATTCTACCGTTTGGTAGGATTGGAAGAAAAAAACTTCCATAACGCCGCCATTTTTGCACGCACGGGTTGGGTGGTCCCCATGTGTCCTTTCATGCAATAACTTCCCCTTGAATTTCGGGATATCCAAATTTTTGGATTCTCTAGCCGCCTATAAGAAGAGAATGAAAGAACGAATTTCATTAACTTTCCCCTTTTCTTCACGAACTGTCGCTCTCTATCCCTTTCCCAAAGATTTTTTCATCTATTTTTCTTCTAATTGTTGACTTTCTCTTTAACTTCCAAAAACCCTTGCTCGTTCTTCATCGACAGGTTAGTATGTACTGCTCTCTCCATGCTTTGCTATGTTTTTCCTTTCTTTGATTGTTGAATTCATTGTTAATCTTGTATATGAGAATTTCGATTCCCCTTTGCCTCTTCATGTTGTATGAGAACTTGGGTTTATTTCAATTTTGCATTTTTACCATGAATGCATCGTGATTTCTTTTCGCTTGCAAATTTTTAAATGTGGTGATCAATCATACTCCGTTTTGCTTCTCGGGAGGATGAAATTGTTTCCTTTGGTTGGTTTTGTTAAACCCATGCCCAAAGTACTATTATTTTTGCCCCAATCATGTTTTAGAGCCGACTGTAATTTTGGTCCGCCATTGTTGAAGAACTGTTCTTTCTGCTGGTGTTTTAGGAATTATGATACTGCCAAATAATCCTGCGCAAAAGGATCTGAGGCCTAGGTCGTCCACTGAGCCACCTCTGCGTATGGATCATCCTGGCGTTATGCCCTCTCCACCCCCTGAGGATACTGAGATACCTGAGGGACCTGAGATAGCTGTGGAGGCTGAGGTAGAAGAAGTTGTTGTTGAGAACCTTCCTCCTACACCACCTCAATTTGAGCTCCAAATGTTGCAGTTGTGTGACAAGGATAGCTACGCTCATTTATCCTTGGCTGAGATCTCCAAGTCTTTTCGCCTACATAAGTTTGACATCTCTTTCGTTGATGGCCCTGATGTTCTCGCTAAATCCCTGATCCGGAGCTTTCCTTATGATGAGAAAAATTTATTGATTAGTGTTGGCCAACTAGCCGCGGGTATGTTTCTACCTTTGTATAGTAGAAAGGATCCCTTCTATTATGATGTTTTGTCTACCAGGGATGACCCGGTGAACAAAACTCGGGTCTGAGGGGTCATGCAATACACTGGCAATTATTGGCGTTCCCTTTGTGAATGTTGGTATCGTAGCAAGGGTAAGACTACTTTGAAGTCTTATGACCCCTTTGTTGCCAGGAGGTCTAAGCAGTATGATTCAATGATACTTATGATGATGCCATGCAAAAAAGCAATCTTCTTCCTTGGAGTGTTGGTCCCTGTCGTATCCATGTTACTGCTAAGAAGATTAGGGAAGGCAATCGCCTTCGTTTGTTGGAGGAGATTGACAAGACTGTGCTGACTGTCATCCCTTACTCTTCTAATCTTTTCTTGCCGAAGTCTGACTGCATTCTCCTGGACCATGATGATCAAAGGGCGCGTACTCATCTTCGTGTTGTTGGTTTATGGTCCCGCAGATTTACTACCGCAGACCCCAACGTCCCCTGTACAACTTCATCTCTGCCTGCTAAGTATGATGGATATCATTTTTAAGTTTTCAACCTTGTTGTTTCTCATGAGGTGAGCTTCGTTTGTTTCTGATGTTTTTTGTTTTTTATTTTTTATTTTTTATTTTTGTTTTGCGTCCTTTGCTAAGTATTTTTGATACTTCATTTGTAGCCTGCCCCTACTTATTCTGTTGGGACTGCTCCGGGCTCTGTTGGTAACTCCGTAGCCACGATGACAAGGAAAATGAGGGCTTCGTTTGAAGCAACTAATCCAACACCTACGGAGGTAAGGATTATAACCTTACCTTAGTGTTCGTATATTCCTTAATATTTTTCCCCTGATCCTTAGCTTGCACATGTGTTCTTCTACAGTCTTACAAGAAGAAAGGCAATTTAAAGGTTGTGATCGATATTGAAGAATCCGATGAGGATCCTAAAGTTGATAGGGAGGAACCAGATGACGAAGACATGGAGGATATCGAGGATACTGCCCTTATCCCCCATTTAAATGACATTGATGAATATTTCTCCAAGGACAGTCTTAGTCCCATGCGTGTTGGTTCTGTGGAGGGTGATAACCTTCAAGTTGATGGAGGCTTTTTGTTGGTGAGCCAAGTTAGCACTCAAGTGGCCACTCCTTCTTTGCTACCTAGGGTACCCTCATTTTCTTCCCCTAGTGATTTGCAGCCCGTTGTTTCGGCTACCACTAGTGCCATGGTAATATCTTCCAAGAACCTTCCGTCTTCTCCTGCTTCTTTGCTTCACTCGAGTGGTTCATTTGCGAAGGGTTCCGCTCCGGTAGTGAGGGTCAGTAGCTCAGGCAGCCGAAGAAGAATGTTGTGATTTCACTTGGCAGCTTCTCCTTCAATGTTACGCCCACTTCTTTGGGAAGTGCTCAGTATGTCTCTACTGCCCCTGCTAGCAAAGTTGTTGGACCTCCACCTTCATTACCAGATTGGACCATACTGGGTAATCTTCCTTATGCTGGTGATATGGACTTAGGTGGTACTTCTAGTCAAGCATTTCTTTCCATTCCCAGTTCATCCACCATGCCATCTCTTCGTCGTGGTGAGGATTCGGTACTTGTGCCCCATGCTCATTCTCAAGCGACTGGTGGGGTTTTTATGGATCTTGGGAAGGGTAAGTTACCTGAGAACCTGAGCCCTGGGAGTTCTGACGATGCCATCATCGAAGCCATACTGTGGGATTCAAAGGGTCCCTTTTCTGCTAAGGTCGATCATCATCAGCTGGATGATTCTTTGGTGGTTGATTCGAGGTTGGATACTTTGACTGCTCAGTATCAAGTGGCCAAAGATCTATTTTTTGACCCAGATTACCTTCGCTCTAGTCAGAGCTTCGGTGAAATCCGTCGGGGTAACATCCAAGAGATGGAGACCTTCATGGATACCTATGTTGATTTCCTTCCCCGTCTCTCATTGTTCTCAGTAAGTGGTTCTTACCTTATTGTTTTGCGCATCGTTTCGAACCTTCGTTTGTTCTTATGCTCCGTTGTTTGCAGCTTTGAAAACAAATCGATGTTGGGTGTACCTTGTTCAAGTTTTATATGGATAAATCTACTCACTTGAGTTCTCTGTTGGAGCGTGCTCGTCAAGATTATGCCTTTGTTAGCGCACAACAGCCTTCTTTCAGTGATGTTGCTTCTGCCACCAAGGTACCTTTGTTAGAGAGTGAACTGAGGAAGACTCGGAGGTCCCTAGGAGCTTGTTTTTTGTCTCTTAAGAGATCTAATAATATTGCGAAGGTTGCTGAGGAGGGATGCAAGGCTGTTAATTCTGCTTTGGCTGCTGAATCCTCCAAAGCCATAGGTTCATTCCTTCTTTCCTTTAGCTTTGTTTTCATTTTTGTCTGGTAGTATAAACCTGAGAGAATCTACGCCTGCCAGCTGGTAGCTCCGGTGAGCTAAGACATCTTTGGGATTAAGTATCGAAGTTGACCTCCGATGTTTGGTACTATCAGAAGAAGTCTGATAGGTTTATGAATGTGACTATTCATAATGAGGCCCAAATCTCCCTTGAGTCTTCTCATAACTCAAACCTTTGAAGAAGATGGCTTTGCTCTGTAAAGAATGTGACGAGACCCTCAAGTGGAAATATGATCTCATTTTAAAGAAAAATGAGGATATTGCCTTAGTTGAAAAACGTCTCTCAGCCCAAGAAATTATCCGTAAAAAGTATTACGCAGATTTTGAAGATGCTTGTGTTTCCTTAGCCAAGGTTAATGCCGAGCGTAATGTATTATCCTCTGAGGTTTGTTCTCTTAAGAACAAACTTAGTGAAGTTTCTTCAATGGCCTCTTCCATGTCCCATGCATCTATGGTCAAGAGATTGGAAGAGTTAGAGAATGTTTACTAGGTTTTATCCTATGAAAATGCTTAGCTCCGGATAGATGTCGAAGAACTACGGGCCGAACGTGATACTCTAGTAGAAGATATTAATGCTGCTGAGGAAGATCTTGCCGGAACCCAACATAATTTAAAGGATTCCCTTAGCCATGTTGGAGGTATCTTAGGGTTTCCTTATTCCTGTTTCCTTCTTTGTGCCTAACATTGTCTTTCTTCTTTACTCATCCCATGTATGTCTGCAGGTCTCCAGGAGCAGCTTGTAGGTGTGAATTCTAAGGTCATCCATTTGAGAGACGAGTATCTTCATTGTAGATAGCTCATCAGTTTGATGATGATGCAAAGTTTAATGCTGAGGCACTTCAGCAGGCCAACGACCAACTTAGCGGTCAGATGATGGAGCTTCGTCGGAAATCATCCTCGGATCTGGAGGTTCATTCCTCTCAGATGAAGGTGTAGTTCGAGCGTTCGGCTATTGATTATATGAACAATGCCATTGCTGAAGCTAAACTCCAAGATGGCGGAGTTGTCTTTCCCCGTCTTCCTTATCCTTGATTCTATTGTCTCGAACCTTGTTTAAGTGAACTCATGTTGTTTATGTCCTCAACTGATATGTCATCTTTAGTTGATATGTCTCTTTTCTTTGAAACAATGCTTTGTGGTGATTTGAACCTTTGTTATCTGCCATGTAACTTTTAAGAAATGTTAGACATGTTTTGGTAAAATTATTATTTCACATTTATTACTGCATGAATATTTTGTTTTAGACATAATATGTCTAATCGGTCGCACTTTCAAGTCATCACAAGGTGCTAAGGTATGCTTAACCTTTGGTGGAACATTCAACGTCCTACCAGGATATCTTTTGTCCATAAGGTATCATGGTGGCAAAGGTCCCTACATGGGTAATAGTTTTCCTGTAACCCTACGCGTTCAGCGCGGAGACTGCTTTACTTCGACAGGGTATCTATATAGGGGGTATCTTATTTTTTTATTATGCCTCATGAAATGAGCCATCGCCACGAGGATCCGAGATTGACATATGCACAGTCATGCCTTGCCTTACCTCATCGTCACTCCTGACATAGGGTGTCTATTCTAACCCAATTGTATCAATACTTAGTTATTTTTTTAGCAAAAAGTTTCTTTCATTGATTAGTAAGGTCTATAATACCTTTTGTCAGAGATAAAACATGGTGGGTCGTTCCCCGTTCCTTTCTTCTCCTGAGTAATCACCATTCTCTTACGGGTAGTACTTTTTTAGGTACATCGCATTCCAAGGGTGTTGTAGCACTCTCCTTTTAGGGTTCTGAAAAGACGAGGGTACCCAAATATACCTCAATCTAAAACTTTTCCACCTATAAGTCCTCTTACCAGAAGTGGTTGTCTAAGGACTGAGTCGAGATAATACAATGAATCGGTATTCACACTTTGTGTGATCGTTTATGGATACTAGATCGAGAAAATACAACAATCAAAGTGTGATTACTTGATAATAGGTTCGGACTTAACCAAACTCTATAGGATCACTATCAAGTAATACGGAATTAACGTTTGTGTAATTTACTTTAAATTATAATAACAACAATTATAATTGCGAAAAACAAAAGTAAATGACACATCAAGATTTTGTTAACGAGGAAACCGCAAATGCAGAAAAACCTCGGGACCTAGTCCATAATTGAATACTCTCAGAATTAAGACGATATACAAAATTTAAACTAACTTCGTATAGTTGAGACCAAGCAACTAAACCTATAGTTCACCTAGCTTCTTTAGTATCCATGCGCTACCGACATTCGATAAGTACACACACTAGAACAATTCCTTTGGTTCGTATTCCAAACAGTAAAGGAACAATAAATTTGTTCGGTAACAACTCCATTAAATCTCAGTTATATGAGTTTGACAAAGGCTCTTCTATTTACTCCAATAAACACCTTTGTCAGGTTCTAGATCTATCTATTCAACAACTACCAAAGTAGCCATGTTTAGACTAAGCAATCAACCAGTATAGAGTCTATCAAGATACTATATAGTGATGCCGATCTACGCAACTAATTAATCAAATCTATCAAAGATAAACCGATTATAGTTGGATCCCAGCCGATCAAGTTTTGCGCGCACCGAATATTATGAAACCAATAAGAAATCTTCTTTGTCTATAAATATTCTTAGATCTTCAATAAACACCTGCACACCACAACTTGAATCTATTGTGATCAATCACGCACAGAACGGAGTCTGTTAACTATGGATTATCACAAGACATCTTTAGATATACAAACAGTTCTAAAGATCATGTCGACACTTCGATCTAGTTTGAGTGAATCTTATATCAGAAGAGAAGATACTCAAAAATAAACAAACTAGGTGAAATCAAAGTTCAACAACCGTTAGTCAATCAAATCAATCGAAAACTAATAACACTGCAATTATCTAGTTTCCCACCAACGGTACTCGTAGAGCTTCTTGATCCCAAAGAAGTCTTTAAACGAGAGGTCGTAAGAGATTTCGCCTAATTAGGTTAGTTTCTTCTCCGAATAGACGGCTCCACTAGTAACAACAGAACAAGGTTAGTAACAACAGAACAAGGTAGTTTTGCTGGCTCTTATGATTAGTTTGCTAGAAATGCAAACTTAGGTATTTATAGACCAAGGATGTTTGGACACCAAGGAATTTCCAAAATCGAATATTCTCAAGATATGATTTTCATAATTCCTGGAAAAGATCTATCCAATATATTTCAAATCTCACTAGAAAATCTCCAATTAGTAAATGCACATTACCAATTTTTATTTTCCAGAGATATGCATTTAATTGCTGGTAATTAAAAGCATATAAAATTAATAACCTTAATTAAAAGATTTTTAATTTATTTCGGTCAGGGATCTTCTTAAGTTATTAAGGAATATCTTTGAACAATAAAAGATAAGAATTACTGAAAATGTTCAAAGTATGTCGACATCTTTTCTTTGTAAATCTTTTTTCATATTTACAATCTTGGAACCGATTTACCACACTTCCAAACGAGTTTAAAATTGGTTCATCGAATTTCCAAAAACTATGTGATTGATCAAATATCAAATCAACAATCACGGGTTTACGGTTTTACCAAACACAAGGATCGGTTCTACCTCCATATGGTTACTGGGACTGGTTACATCAGTTACTAGGATCGGTTACATCAATTACCAGGACCGGTTACCATATTCTCATGGTATTACTCGTGATCGGTCACACCAGTTACTAGGATCGATTACACCAGTTACTAAGACCGGTTACACCAATTACAAGGATCGATTACACAACTCTTTTGTGATCGATCACACAAATTACTAGGATCAGTTACACCAATTACTAGGATCGGTCACACCAATTAAAAATATCGATCATACCATCTTAGGTGATTACTTAAGATCGGTTGCACTAATAAAAGTCATACCAATACATAAGTCAGGAATTGTGAATAGTTTTACCAAGATACATAACAGATTATGATTGGTTTTACTAATCCACACATATTGGTAATCCAAATATATGTAATGAATAACAATACCAATAAGCCTAGCGATTTCCCTTTCTATTCACAAAACAAGTTTATGAATGTACTTCCTTTAAACAAATGCAAGCATTTTTTCTTAGGATGAAATCTTTACCTTTACCCATACACATAATCAAAATAACATTCATACGATTATGTCGATGTCTTATGTACAAAGTTCAAAAGATAAGCGTTATTTTTTGTATTATAATTCCTTAATACTATGTCTAACTAGAGTATAATCATTCACAGCTTCGTAGTTATGTTTTCAATATTGCACGACTTGAAAGATACTTTAGGAATGAAATAATTCAAGTCAAAATATTACTAACCTCAAGAGGAAGGATGATGTCGTCGATGTAGCTCTTTACTTCTTCACATTCTTCAAGTCTTCGAGTAATACTTGTATGTCGCATATCCTATAGTCTTTCTAGTTTAACCTCTTCGAAGTTGACTCTAGTACATAATCAAGAGATTGTTTAAATGAGTTTTGATTCACTAAAATATGACAACCAAACTTGAAATACCAACGCTTGGTGGGTTCAACTGAGCAATGCTCTAACAATCTCCCCCTTTGTCAAATTTAGTGTAAAAACTCTTACAACATATCTATAAACAAATTACAAAAATTCATTATACATACGCTTGATTCCAAGTTTCAACAGCACAAAAACCTGCATAAATTCAATCCTTAAATGTCGATGTTGACATTATAATAACAAAGCTAATACTCCCCCTAAAGGTGAGATAGGTATATTTTCAATCCGCACATCTTTGTTATTTCCCTTTTATAGTCCAAATAACTACAATCATCATATGATATGTTTCTCCCTCTTAGCCAATGTTTTACTCTTTCGTTAGATATAACGTTTAAGCACAATTGTCCTTTCCTTAGTGAATACACATTGAAAAGACGAGGGTACCCAAATATACCACAATCTTAAACTTTTCCACCTATAAGTCCTCTTACCAAAATTGATTGTCTATGGAATGAGTCGAGACAATACAACGAATCGGTATTCACACTTTGTGTGATCGTCTATGGATACGAGATCGAGATAATATAATAATCAGAGTGTGATTACTTGATAATAGTTTCAGACTTAACCAAAATCTATAGGCTCGCTATCAAGTAATACGGAGTTAACATTTGTGTAATTTACTTTAAATTATAATAACAACAACTATAATTGCGGAAACAAAACATAATGACACAGCAAGATTTTGTTAACGAGGACACTGCAAATGAAGAAAAACCCTGGGACCTAGTCCAGAATTGAATACTCTCAGAACTAAGACGCCATACAAAATAAAACCAACTTTATATAGTTGAAACCAAACAACTAAACCTATAGTTCACCTAGTTTCTTCAGTATCCCCACGCTTCCGACATTCGATAAGTGCACGTACTGGAACAATTCATCTGGTTCGTATTCCAAACAGTAAAAGAATAACAAATCTGTTCGGTAACAACTCTATTCAATCTCATTGATATGAGTTAGACAAGGGATCTTCTGTTTAATCCAATAAACTCATTCGTTGGGTTTAGATCTATCTATCCAACAACTACCAAAGTAGCAGAGTTTATATTTTGCATTCAAATATAGGATCTACCAAGATACTATATAGTCATGCCGATCTACGCAACTAATCAATCAAATCTATCAAAGATAAACTGATTATAGTTGGATCCCAGCCGATCAAGTTTTGTGCACACCAAAGATTATGAAACCAATAAGAAACCTTTGTTGTCTTCAAATCTTCTTAAATCTTCAATAAACACCTGCATACCACAACTTGAATCTCTTGTGATCAATCACGCACATAATGGAGTCTGTTAACAATGGATTGTCACAAGACGTCGATCTTGTTTGAGTGAATCTTTTATCAGAAGAGAAGATTCTCAAGAATAAACAAACTAGGTGCAATCAAAGTTCAACAACCATTAGTCAATCAAATCAAATTGAAAACTAATAATACTACAATTATCTAGTTTCCCACCAATGGTATTCGTAGAGCTTCTTGATCCCACAGAAGTCTTTAAACGAGTGGTCGTAAGATATTTCACCTAATTAGGGTACTTTCCTCTCCGAATAGATGGCTTCACCAGTAACAACACAACAAGATAGTTTTTCTGGCTCTTAAGATAGTTTGCTCGAAATGCAAACTTGGGTATTTATAGACCAAGGAAGTTTGGACACCAAAGAATTTCCAAAACCGAATATTCTCAAGATACGCAATATATTTCCAAAAACGGTTTTCATAATTCCTGGAAATGCTCTGTCCAATATTACCGAAAATCTCACTAGAAAATCTCCAATTAGTAAATGCACATTACCAATTTTTATTTTCCATAGATATGCATTTAATTGTTGGTAATTAAAAGCATATAAAACTAACAAACTTAATTAAAAGATTCTTAATTTATTTCGGTCCGGGATCTCCTTGAGTTATTAAGGAATATCTTTGAACAATAAAAGATAAGAGTTACTGAACATGTTCAAAGTATGTCGACATATTTTTTTTTTTGTAAATCCTTTTTCATATTTACAATCTTGGAACCGATTATACCACACTTCCAAACAAGTTTAAAATTGGTTAATATGTATTCCAAGAAGAACTACGTGATTGATCAAATATCAATACACAAATCATGGGTTTACGGTTTTACCTTAATATGGTTACTGGAACCGGTTACATCAATTACCAGGATTGGTTACATCAATTACCAGGACCGGTTACCATATTCTCATGGTATTACTTGTGATCGGTTATACTAGTCACTAGGATCGGTTACACCAATTACCAGGACCGGTTGCGCCAATTACAAGGATTGATTACATAAATCTTTTGTGATTGGTCATACCAATTACCAGGATCGGTTACACCAATTAAAAATATCTATCATACCATCTTTGGTGATTACTTAGGATCCGTTACACTAATAAAAGTCATACGAATACATAAGTCAGGCATTGTGACTAGTTTTACCAAGATACATAACAAGTTATTATCGGTTCTATTAACTCACACATATTGGTAATCCAAAGATATGCAATGAATAACAATACCAATAAGCCTAGAGATTTCCCTTTTGATTCATAAAATAAGTTCATGAATGTACTTCCTTTAAACGAATGTAAACATTATTTCCTATGATGAAATCTTCACCTTTACCCATACACATAATCACAATAGCATTCATACGATTATGTCGATGTATTATATACGAAGTTCAAAAGATAAGCGTTATACTTCGTATTCTAATTCCTTAATATTATGTCTATTAGAGTATAATCATTCACAGCTTCACAATTATGTTTTCAAATAGCACGACTTGAAATATACGTTGGGAATGAAACAGTTCAAGTCAAAATATGACTAACCTCAAGAGGAAGGATGATGTCGTTGATGTATCTTGTTACTTCTTCACATTCTTCAAGTCTTCGAGTAATACTTGTATGTCTCATAATCCTAATCTTTCTAGCCTAACCTATACGAAGTTGTCTCTAGTATATAATCCAGCGACTCTTTAATTGAGTTTTGATTCACTAAAATATGACAACCAAACTTGATATACCAACGCTTGGTGGGTTCAACCGAGCTATGTTCTAACACATATCACTTGTTTACTCCATATATTTCTCCCCCTTTTTGTCACAAAATGACAAAGGTACTAGCAAATAAAGGACAAACCGAAAGGATCTTACAAATCTAAAAGACTTGTACAACCTATAAGAGTTAAGCACGAAGGTTTCACATACCATTTTAGATAACCAATATCAAAACCGAAACTACAAGTAATTTGGTTTTAATATGTTATCAATGAAACAATTTCCTGAAGCAATTTTCCCTAATAGTTTAGCAACTTGACTAAGCAACTTAGTTTTTTTCTAAATCGATTATACAAATACAATCGCTTATTTCGATAAGACCAAAATAAAGATCAGAATTAACTTTATTTTTATCATCATGCTCTAATTATTCAAACAATAACTTAGACATTACACTTTAAACAAGACAAATACTAGGTTAGTTAACTAGTATTTCTTGTTAAGGCATTAGATTAGACTTGAATAACCGTATCCTACACTTTGATAAGTCTAACTAAGATTAAAATTAACTTAGTTTCTCTTATCCGAAATCGAATTGGACTAAACAAATGATCCCATATTTTTGTTAAGCCATAAATAATTCATACAAACCAAATAAATCAACTTGCATAATTATTTTTATTAACCGGAAGCAATTGAAACAAACATAAACATTATAGCACCGCAATTGCACCGAAATTTCGTTAAGCCTAAACAATTGATACCAAACAATAAAAAAAGATAATAATAGTTTTTCTCAACCAGAAACAATTGAATCAGACACACATCCATACACAAATAATGGAATAAACATCAATTGTACCGAAATTTTGTTAAGCAAATGCAAAATATATGAAATAAAATCAGGCTTTTCTTAAATAGGAAAACGATTAACTAACAAATTCGTTACCTCAGATTCCACATCCTCTTCTCCCCAGAAAGATATATCATTAAGCGCAAGTTCAAGTTAGAACTATCCCCCATTGTGTTATCATCCTCTCCCAAGAACAAAAGAACAACAACAAAAGCAACCTTTACCAGAGAAAGGTTGAATCGGTTTTAACTAATGCGTGCCAATAGCAAAAGTTGAAAACCCGAAACACATATGCTTTTATGCTAAACACAACTTATGAAAACACAAATTGATTCAACATATTGTGACTTTTTCACATACGAATTTTAATCGGAACACCTTATGATCCCTTGATAAATCCTACCAACATGGGCTAGAACTCAATCCCGCTAAATCAAAAAGCCACACAAACCATAAGGGTTCACACCATATGAGATCGAATATTAAGGTTATGAAAACCGAAATCAAACATCCCATAAACACATAACAATAATATAAAGCATTCAAGCACAGGCTATGTAATTGAAAAACTATCACAAGAAAAGATATAAAATAATAATTTTATTCACAATAATACATAGTTTTATTCAGCAATAGACCTTATACAAAAATTCAAATAATCAAAACTGATGTCTATTTTCTTTGAGATAACTATTGGGAGGAACGTTTCTTCTCATCAAGTACTTTTCGACAATCTTCTATTTCCGATTCTTGGTTCCAAAACTCTGATTCAATGTTTAGAATACCTTTAAGAGTTTCTGGATCATTTCGAGAAGCAATGGCTAACTGTTTTTGAATACAGTTTAACTGTCTTCCAAGACGTAAAATATGGAACAAGAGATCTCCATTGCTATTGATTTGAGCAGTTGAAACAACAGTTCCTTTTTATTTTCGAGTTTTGCTCATCTGTTTAATAATTCCTTCAGAGACAGTTTTGGTGACTTTTTCATCTCCGAAATTATTCTCTATTATATGTTCACACAGGTTGGTGATGAGACAGGGATATCCAAGATTTTTCTAGGATGTTGTGGTATTAATAGATTCGAAGATCTTGATCATTTGATTGATAATCATTCCACATATGTAAAATTGCTTTTTACCTTCAAGAAGGAAGTATACGAAGTCAGCAAATTCCTTATCCCATTGTGATGTATCTCTTGTACAACCAAAAAGAGTTGCTATAGAAAGTTTACCGAAAACCCTTAAGTAGAAGGGTATCTCTTTGGTTAGCATTCCAGCTAACATATTTTCTAGTGATTTGAAACGTTATCGTGCTCAATTTCAAAACCAGTAATCATATGATTACCCTTCACTTTGTAGTTGATGACCTTTGATATCATCTTCATGTTGACATAATGAAAAGTACATCCAACCAGCGTACTAAAAGTAAGATTTTAATTATTAATACTGTGAATATTAGCATAAAATATTCTTACTATATCATGTGAATATTTTTCAAACCCAAACATATTTCCCCAGTTTCGGTCTTGAAATCACATATTTGCTTTCCGAAACATCTGGATCGAATCTCTTTTCAGCAGTGAAGTTTGCCTCTTTTAAAGCTTGATATATTTCAAAACGTGTATTATCCACGAAGACTGTAAGATCATGTTTGTATTTGATCAACTGAGGATACTTGATTTTCTCGATATCATCAGGAGGAATAAATGGATTCAAATCCAATTTGTCTCTTTTAGGATTTTCTTCTCTTGATTTCCTCTTTCCCATACTTCCAAAAAATAGTGGAATATGAAATAACCTAGTTACGGTTTTGAACAATCTCCCCCAGTATGTTTGTAAACACAACAAGAGATAATCTTTTATAGGGTGAAAAGATATCAAAAATGGAAATAACTAGTTTTAGTAAAATCTTCCAAAATCGGAAAACTTGACTTGTGGGGAAACAATTCCGATTTTGTATCCAGGTATTTCTTTTAGAAAACCTATTTTTCTTGGACTGAATCTATATTACAGATTAATCGAGTATTCATGTCCAAAAGTTTTTTTTACTCTATAATTACCAAGATTTGATATTTTTTTACGAAATTCACTCAAGAATTTTCTAGTAGAGTATTCAAAGATAATTTTGAACATGTGTAGAAATCGAGGTCTAGCACGGGTCGAGACACGGACTTTTCCGATCCCTAATTATTATGGGGTGAAGTCTATGTGCTCATACGTTCGTGGATATTTACCGCAAAAGGTCGGACAAAGATAATTTCTAACTAGTTCTTTAGTAAGAGAGCTAACTCTGCAAGGAAAATGAGATGTTTTGAAGTCGCCACCTGACTAAGCGGAGTTAGGACCATATAACTAGTTTGAATTCTTTTGGGGAAAAAAAAACCTAGTTATGACTTTCATGTTTATGGTCTATTATCAGAGAGTTCAGGGTAAGGAGATTCTAGTACGCGATGGGAAGGTGTTAGGCACCCATCAGTTGCCCAATCATATGATTGTCCTATACTTCCTGATTAAATGGGAATGATATTCATAACTTTTATTTAAATGTTTTATACACACTTGTGACTCTGGGACTAATATATATAGCTGGAAAAAAAAACTTATGATCATTCAACGGTATCAGGAACCTAAATCAATTCCTAGCATGTTGAGAATATTAATAGGCCGAATCTAAAGTTATAATTTATTGATGTGAATATGTTAAATTTGAACTAGACATCCACGGATGATGACAGAAATATGGAAGTTGTCATGGATTACCGATTGAAGGATTATTGAAATTTTGGAGTAATAACCGATAACCTGCAACTTAACCAATAATTAGATAAGTTATTTGCATATTATTCATATGTGGGGTCGTGATATGAGAGGGGAAACTGCTCCACGATATGAATTAATTAGATTATACTACGAAATATATCATTACAAACAAATAATGTAGAAATTGACATGGACAATCATAATGTGAGAGGGGAAATTCACTCTATACTCACGATTTTGATTTATCCACGAGAATAAATTTGATCAATATACCTTAGACGGGGTATTTGCTTCAAAGATTCATATACTCTTCCCCCTTTTTTTTGTTAAGTATGCTGAAAGTAGTTAAAGTACTAGCAATTTAATGCTAATCTTTTAAAAACTTAAAGACAATACATGATTTAATATTTCTATTTTTTGGGTTTTTCTCGAAATGAACTATGAATACATAAGACAATAATAACTATTATGTATGAAGGAAATTTGATTTCTCTTCGATTAAATGACAAAATACATGGAGATTAGGAACATGTGAGAAGAAATATTTTTCTAATTGAGAGACAATAATTCTTCTTGGTTTGGGTGGAAACCTAGATTTTTGATTGTGTTTGCATGAGGAGAATAATAATGATTTCTTTGATGTAATTGGTTGTGATTCTTTGTCGTAGAATCAGATTTTTATGGGATAGTTGGTTGTGATTGATTGTTTTTTTCTTTGGTGTAATTCCCTTGGTTTTTCATGTTTTTCTTTCCTTGGTTGTAAGGCATGTCTTATATAGTTGAAGAAAGGTAGGGAGTAGGTGTAAGAGAGGTATGGAGGAAGTGATGATAAGGATAGTGGGGGACAAAGGATATTGGGATTGATTTGCTTTTTTTTTTTTTTTTTTGAAAATTTGAAAGGTATTCAACGGATGGAAATTGGAGAGATGGTGCATGTGATGTGTTTAAAATTGGGTCATTGGATAGTGGGATGAGAGAGGTTTATTATTTTAGAAAAAAGGTGGTTTTAGTGGGATTTGAGAAGAATGTTTCTTTGCTTTTTTAGGTAGTGGGGGACATGGAAATAAGAAAATATTTATTTTATTGGATAATGGGTAGAGGAGAATTCTTTTCATTTGTGAGAAATAATTAATGGTAAAAGAAGGATTATTTCTCATGGGCATTGGAAATGGGTAAATGGGTAATGAAATGGGTTATTGGGTAATGCTTGTGGGCTTGCTTGGGTAGTGAAATGGATGGTTTAGTAGTGCTTGTAGGCTTGATTGGATAGTGAAATGGGTGGTTGAGTAGTGTTTGTGGGCTTGATTTAAAGGATATGGAAATTCTTAATTGTTCCACAAAGGGTTTCTCTTGTATTCGGCTTCGAAGTATAAGACTGATATTTTTCGATGGAAGGTGCGAAATTGGGTTGTCAACAGTTTCCCCTCTTTGAGAGTAATCGCTCGCGGTTGGCGAACAAAGTTGTGGACCCGATTTCGCACTTTGTTTGTTGTTGATGAACGATAATTCAACTGTTGATGCAGAAATTTATGACATTGGCCAGGTTTTCCCTGGTTAAGCTTCGTCGATTTCCTATGAGGCGTTGGGCCTTGCATTGTGTCCTTTGTTGTAGATTATGAGGTCACTACTTTTCGGTGTGTCGTGCCTTGACTTGATACGATGGATTTTCCTTTGCGGAATAAATCCTTTTTTGGAAAGGGTCGTTGTTCTATTCCAAGCTTCCTGAAGAAGAAAGTACTTTTGTTCCTTTATATAAGATTGGGGGATAAGACTATTCTTTACCCAGAGGGTTCTTCTTTCATTTATTTTTATTGTTTTCTCTTTCAAGATGACATCTGGGAAGCCTTCTGACATTTTCTTTGCTCTTCCTCCTTTGCCGCCGGTACGTAGAAGACGGAGGGTCGGGGTTTTGGATGATGTTGATAACCACGTTTCGGCAAAGATCCGTGATAGTCCGGTAAGCTTTTGAGTTGAGATTTCCACTGTTCATGTTCTTCGAGTTTGTCTTCTGGTAATTCTGATCGGGATTCTTCCTTATCACGTGCTTTTGCAGGATTATTCTTGGGCACGCGTCCGTGGAACGACCACTAGCATAGTGGAGTGGTGGACTGTATTAAGAAGATGCATAGGTGTTTGTGACATTGTACGTCGAGTCGGTTGGTTCGCCTTCATAGAATCTTTGAGTTCGCACCAGGATCGTGATAATGCCATAGTTTTGGCGGAGCGATGGTGGGGTGACACTAACTCATTTCATCTTCCACACTGAGAGTTGACCATCACTCCTTGGGATTTCTACATGATTACTGGAATCCGTGTGGGGGTCGGAGCTCCTGTGCCCTCAGGTGTCAACATGATTGAGGTAAATGTCCGACAGATGTTGGGGCCGCGTTGTGGGAACATTTTCCCAAAGAGTTGGTCAGTCAGCCTTCCCGACTTGAGATCAAGTTTTTTGACTCCTGAGACGGAACCTGCTGATGACGCTCCGAGAGATGACCCTAAAGTCATTGAAGTTACTAGAGATTTTCTTATTTATTTTGCTAGGTATACCTTCATCAATTTCTCCCAAGACTATGTCAAATCGAGCTACCTGGAAGCTTTCAATGATCTTGATCTGTTGGGTTTTTATGACTGGGGAAGTTGCGCAATGGCGTGCCTCTTCAACAGTCTCACTCGAGTGAATCTTCTTGATATTAAGGTTCTGTGTGGGTTTTGTCCCATCTTGAATATGAGTGTCCATCACCTTGGATTAATCCTGATAATTTCATCTAAATTTCTCATCGCTTTCTTCAAACATCGCTTCTTACCTTTTTCAACAGTACTGGTGTTATGAGTATTTTCCCACCAGCCGTCCACCATTTGATTGCAACTTCTCCAATATCCAGTTGTTTCCACGAATGGCTAGGTAGAGAGGTTCCTTTCGAAATCATTCTCCTACACATGCTCGTCTCTGTTTACAGGAGGCTACCGTTGACTCAGTAAGGCTTTTTTATTTTTTTACCTTCACTTCATTTTTGTTGTAGATTTGTTGGGATCCTTAGAAGAATCATCCGACCAATCGTGATGACGGAGCTATTCGTGTTATGTCACTTAGCATGCTTCGTTACTTGTTACGAGGCCCGGATTATTGTGCCCGGTATCTTGGTGATAAATTTGGGAAGAAAATCGGTCAACCGAATGCGACACCTCGCTTTCCCCCTCCTCAAGATACATGTTTAATTTATGCATCTTTTAGTGATATGATCACTATGTCTCGACAACTGCAACGCTTATATGAAGACTCGGTCGATCGTGACTTGGATTTTAAAACGTATTGGAGATCAGTTTCTTTTGGTCCACCTCTGAGCATCCGTGTTCAGTGTGAGGATCTTATTGTGAGAGACATTGGTTTTGCCCCTCGTCCGCTATTGATGGGATATTAAAGTAATCTTCCTACTCAGCATGCTCCCATACTCAACATGGATCATCTAATTCCTTCTTAGGATCTTCAAATACCTATCTTGGGTACTTCTAACATGATTTGTATTGAAGGAGTCTCTTTTGACCGGGAGGCTGTTATTGGTTTGCCTCTTCCGGTCGACATTCCAGATGTATCTTCATTATCACTGCTTTGTTTTGATCATTTACAAGAACATCTTGTTTTAACTTGTTCCTTTTATATGTTTCCAAAGTTTTTCAAGAATACTTGCTCCGCCTGGTGGATAGACGAGATTTCCAGCTTAATTCGGTGGTAAATGAGATGTATGGGATCATGTTGAGGAATGATGCCATCAGTAGGGAATCTTTAGAGTAGCAAGCACGCATCTAAAATCTTTCTGAAGAATTGTCCACACTCTGGATGCTTTATGAGGTTTACCAGAAAATTGTTTTTTAATTTTTTTAGGGAAAAGGAGCTAGCGGGTCGGATGGGTGACCGCAACGGACCGGGTTTCATTTCGAGTGATGCCCGAATAGGTGGTTTGATGGAGCCCTAACTCTCAGCCTTATATACTTCGTCTTCTCCTTTTCGACCACCTGCTTGTTCTTCTTCTTATCCTTCTCTTATCTGCACATCCGCCTCTTTCCTCCAGCTTTTCATTAGATCCTTCTTTTATGTGCCGGATCCGGACTTCGATTTTTCTACTCTTAATCACTGTCTTCATGTTCTTCTACTTTATACTTGTTTGGTTTATTGCCATAGTAATTATTTACTGGTGAAGTGTGCAAGATAGAGTTTGAGCGGATGAATAAATTACTCTTTGGAGTAGTGTTAACTGAAGTGAGATGTCCTTGGTGGAATCTTAGTATAGATTTGTATAAATCCTCTTTTTTATGTGCTTGATGTTAGTACATCTTGAGATCCATACTAATGTTCGGATCGGAGATGAAGATCTGATGATTTATGGAAAGATACAAGATCGTTCCATATGCAGCTTCAAAATATGTACAATGATAAATCCGGATTTCAAAGTTGAAGTCAGATTTAGATGTATTCTGACAAGAATGGACTATCTGCCTGGGATGGAGATGTATGGATCGAGCGTGTCGTATGGACACTTTTTCCACCATCACACACTGGTTTCGATCAATGGGAAATGGTGAAGAAGTTGGGTCTCGGTCCACACTCAGATAAAATCATCTCCTTTCTTTATTAGTTCTTCACTTCTTCTTCTTTGGTTTATCGTCAGATCATTTTTTTTTTTTTTTTGATCTAATCATGTATCTTTCAGATGAATAAATGTTCATGCCTTTCATTGTTGTAGACGAATATCTTTTTAAATCCTTCATTTGTGAATGAAATATTTTCTTCTGGTGGTGCTCTTGTCTTTGGTTTGACTTGCACTGACTCTGCAGATCACTGACTCCGGTGGAGAGACCTTAACTCAGATAACTCGTCGTTCACAAAAGCTAAAGCATGATTAGAACATGATTAGACTCAAAATAATACTCAAAAGCTTTTGCCTCAGTTGCCTATTTGGTATGTGCATGACACAATATCATCCTAAGGCTTTCATCATCAGCATTTTTTTTTATGCAAATAATATTTGCAGAATTTAATAACTGCAAAATACTGAAATTATTGATTTAGATAGTTTGGCTCAGTTGCCTATTTGGTTGCTCATAACACCATATCCAATCCTAAGCCTTTCATCATTGACAAACTCCCCGTTTTTTTTTTTTTTTTGAAAACAAAACTTTAAAAATTTGTTTTTTTTTTTTGAAAATAATATTTACAATAACTGCAAAATACTAAAATTATTGATTTGGAGAGTTTGGCTCAGTTGCCTATCTGGTAAGTTGCTCATAACACCATATCCAATCCTAAGCCTTTCATCATTGACAAACTCCCCGTATTTTTTATTTTTTTTGAAAACAAAACCTTAGAAATCTTTTTTTTTTTTTTGCAAATAATATTTACAGAATTTAACAACTGCAAAATGCTGAAATTAATGATTTGGAGAGTTTGGCTCAGTTGCCTATTTGGTTTCTCATAACACCATATTCAATCCTAAGCTTTTCATCATTGACAAACTCCCCGTTTTTTTTAAACAAAACCTTAGATTTTTTTTTCTTTTTTTTTGTAATGGCCCAACTCTTATAAAAACACACACACTCTTTCTTTTTTTTCCATTATGAAAACAAGTTGATAAAGTAGAAAACGATGATAAAAGTCATAAGTGCTGACAAACCAGTTGACCTGCAGGGATTAGGTATGCTGGAATGTTGCCTTTGACTAGGCATAATACCTCTTGAGTTGATCTGCATTCATGGGCCTTGGATGTTCTTCTCCATCTAGGTCCATCAATTGTACTTCCATTCCCTGAAAAATCTTTTTGACAATGAACAGACCTTCCCATTTTGGTTTGAATTTTCCCCTTGGGTCGGTATGCTTGACTGGCCGAATTTCCTTGAGCACGAGATCTCCTTTGTCGAAGTTGCGTGGTCGCACATGTTTGTTGAAACTGCATGCAATTTTGTTCTGGTATGCTTGAGAATGGAAAACTGCTGTTAGCCTCTTTTCATCAATAAGATTTAATTGTTCGACTCTTACTTTTACCCATTCATCATCAGGTAATTGACTCTCCTTTAGAACTCTTAGAGCTGGGATCTCCACTTCTATAGGATGCATTGCCTCCATACCATATGTGAGAGAGAAAGGTGTAGCCCTGGTTGCGGTACGAATTGAGGTTCTGTATGCCCACAAGGCATATGGTAATTTCTCACTCCAATCTATATATGTATCTGTCATCTTCTTTAGGATCTTGACGAGTGTCTTGTTGGCTGCTTCTACCGCTCCGTTGGTTTGAGGCCGATACGGTGAGGCTAGATGGTGCTTAATTTTGTACTTTCCAAGCAGTTGTTCAGTTTCTTCACCGATAAAGTTTGACCCATTGTCTGATATTATTTCATGTGGAACTCCATATCTGCAGATAATGTGGTTCCGTATGAAATCGACTGTCGGCTTTCCTTTGAAACTTCTGGTCGAAATGGCCTCCACCCACTTGGTAAAATAGTCAATTGCAACAAAGATGTACTTGTGGCCGTTGGAAGATGGATTGATTTTACTTATGAGATTGATTCCCCAGGCGGAAAAAGGCCATGGAGACGATAGTGTATGAAGTTGAAAAGGAGGTACATGCATAAGGTTCCCATGTATCTGACATTGGTGACATCTCATGATGAAGTTACAGCAATCTGACATCATTGTTGTCCAGTAGTATCCCGAGCGATCTATCTTCCTACTCATCATATGTGCGTTCATATGAGGACCACACTCACCATTGTGTACTCTCTCCAGGATATTCCTTGCTTCGTGTTCGTTCACGCATCGCAACAAAGTTCCGTCTCTTGACACTTTGTAAAGAACATTTGCAAAGATTGTGTACTGACACGCCACCCTTCGGATGTATCTCCTTTGTTGTTTTGTTGAATATTCTGGATAAGACTGATCTTCGAGGTACATCAACAAACCAAGAAGCACCGTCTAATTGTTCATCGGCGACTTGAATGACATAACAGAAGGCAGGTTCATCTCTTTGGCTTATTTCGATCAGTTTCACCGTCATTCCTTCGGGAACTGCAAGCCAATAAGCTAAAACAACAAGAGCATTAGCACCATAATTTTTGTTTCTGTAGATGTGGTGGAACTCGGTGTGATCGAATTGTTTTGTGAGATCTTCAAGGTATGTATGATATTGGGATAACTGCTCATTAACTTTCCATTCCTTATGGATTTGCTTAATGATCAGTAGTGAATATTCGACTTTTGACATTGATTTCAGTAGCAGCTTTTAGTCCAGCTATGCAGGCTTCATATTCTGTAACATTATTAGAGCATGGAAAACATAGCCTGATAACAATAGGTGTATGGATACCTTCGGTGACTCTAGCAGTGCCCCTACACCACTTCCTTGTTTGTTGCGGGCGCCATAAAAGTATATCTTCCATGGCCTATCTTCAGGTATATCAGCATACATCACTCATTCGTCTGGGAACTCAATCTTCAACTCAGTTTTGTCGAGGATAGGATGTGATGCTAGATGATCAACAATTGCTCTTCCTTTGACAGATTTCTGCGTGATTTATGTAATATCAAAATTAGAGAGCAACAGTTGCCATTTTGACATTCTTCCGGACAACACGGGCTTCTCGAACAAGTATTTGATTGGATCCATCCTTGATAGCAGTTGAATCTTATGAGACAACATGTCATATCGAATATGTTGGGTTTCCCAGACAAGCGCCAAGCAAGTATTTTCTAACATGGTGTATTTTGACTCATACCCTGAAAGAGTTTTGTTGATGTAGTATATTGCCATCTTCTTTCCACTGCCTTAATGATACTGACCCAACATTGCTCCCAAAGAGGTTTCAGTGACCAAGAGATATAAAATCAAAGGAACATCAGGGGTAGGGGAAACAAGTACTGGCGGATTAGACAAATATTTCTGGATCTTTTCAAATGCTTCTTGACATTCATGGTTCCATACTGTAGGCACGTTCTTCCTTAGCAATTTGAATATCGGCTCGCATATGGGAGTGAGTTGATTTATGAACCGACTTATGTATTGCAGCCAACCCAAAAATCTTATTATTTCCTTCTCCATTCTTGGTGGAAACATCTCGATGATAGCCTTAGCCTTTAATGGGTCGCATTCGATCCCTCTGTTGCTGATGATGAAAACTTGGCTTCGAACAAACACTTGTTGGGGTTGAGCTTAAGTTGAAATTTTTGAAGACGTTGGAATACCTTTCTCAGAACATTTACATGATCCTTACTATGTGTATATTTTTCCACCATGTCATCTACATAAATCTCTAGCTCCTTGTGCATCATATCATGGAAGATAGTCGTCGTGGCTCGTTGATTTGTGGCTCCGGCATTCTTCAATCCTAAAGGCATAACTATGTAACAAAATATTCCCCATGGAGTGATGAAAGATGTTTTGATCATATCTTTTTCTGCCATTCTGATTTGATTATATCCAAAGAAACCATCCATGAACGAAAGGCTTCCTTTCCCAGAGGAGTTGTTGACCAAGATATCAATATGTGGCAACGGGAAGTCATCTTTTAGGCTTGCTTTGTTCAAGTTTCGGTAATCAATGCACATCCTCACCTTTCCGTCTTTCTTCGGAATAGGTACAATGTTATCCAGCCATTTAGTATAAGTGACTGCTTTGAGAAAGCCTGCGTTGAGCTGCTTCTCCACTTCTTATTTGACTTTTAAGCTCCATTCTGACCTTAGTCTCCTGAGATTTTGTTTGATTGGCTTTACATGAGGATAAGTCGACAAACGATGGACCACCAAGTCAGTATATAACCCAGGTATCTCTTCGTAAGACCAGGCAAAGACGTCCCCGAACTTAGTGAGTAGCTCGATCATATCCTTCCTTTCTTCAGCTATATTGTCCCGATCTTCACATTTCGTGGTTCTTCTTTCGTTCTCAAGTTGATTGTTTCTTCTTCCATGAATTCTGGCTCTTTTTCATGTTTTTTGACGCTGTTTTGGATCTCTTTTGGAACGTCTTTTAGGCAGGTTATCATTTATTCGTCCTCATATTCAAAATTTCCTGCAATGTCATCCCCCAAATCCAAGACAACGTATTGGTTTTCATACTCTTTTACTTCTGAAATCATACTTTCTATATTTGCTTTTCATATTTTTCTGATTTTTTTGGATTTTACTTTAAATTTAAAGGTGCATTAAACATATAAATACCGTCTTTCGGGGCCCATGAGGATTCTTGAGGTTCATCCTTCGTCAGTTGTGGACCCTCATCATCTATTCTTACCAGGTCATTTTTGTTTTTGGCGTCGGAAGAAGTCCCGACGTCCTCTGCTGCTTCGTTAGGAATTATCATGAAGACGCTTCTATCAGATGATTACTCCCTCCTTCTGACGTTGGTCCTCCAGAACCTATTTCTTTATTCTTCGAGGTACTATTCCAAGTTTTGATTGATCACCTCTGGTCGGATCTTTGGAAAATACTCAACGAAAGCATTGATCGTTTCTGGCCACGCTGCTTGTCGAACGCGGTCAATGATTGAATACCATACTGACGCACTCCCAGTTAAGCTCTTGCCGAATTATTGTTTCAAGTCCTCTTTGTGCATCTTAAATGGCTATATGTACCACAAGAATGATTTGAGGTGTTTGATGGGAGAACCTTTACCGTTATAGATAAAAAAATTCTTATTTTTAGGAAATCGCAACCCTAAGCATGCAATAACCATACACTCATGGATTGTTCCTTCAGTCTCCTGGGATGAGATTGTCGTATTTTCCTTTTGTTTAGGAATTTCCAATTCTCGTTCATCCTCCCCTTTATGTCCGCTGGATTCGCCTACACTATTGATAGGAGACGAAGAAAAAATCTGACTTACCCCTTCATAAACAGGTTTTTTGGCTTCTTTTCTTTTGCCAGAACATTGTTTTGTTACTATAGGTGAAATCATCACCGGTGTACGTGGTGCTGGAACCTTTTCTCCTCCCTTACGGATGAACCACTTTTGGAAGGACAGTTGACGGCTCCAATCTATTCCTTGATCTTCTTGCCTTTTCCCGAATGTCGTAGAGTCCCGATAGGTCGATTGATATCCAGGCCTGCCGTATCAAATACCTTTCTCCTAGGTATTGTTATTGGTTGTGTTGGCCCTTGTTGTTAGAGCTCCAGCCCCATTCCCGGAAAGAACTTTCTTTTCTGTAGCATTTTCGGAATATTTCGATTCCGATATTTGAATTGACCTGTACAGGCGCGGTGAATTGGTGCTTCCGCTTCACTCTCATGTCGGATTTCTGCAGTATAGTTATGAATTTCTGGAACCATTTTCACAGAGATCTGATGGGACCTTATTTCATTCTCTCCATCATCTCCATGTACAGTAATTAGCTTATTTCCCATCCAGAATCTTGCTTGTGGTGAAGGGAAGACGCACCAATTCCGTTCTTATGCATCCATGGACGTCCCAAAAGGAGGTTGAAGCTTGCGGAGATGTCCATTATAAGGAAAGTAGCATAGGTATTTAATGGACCAACCCATATTTCAATGGTCAGTTCACCAATTCCTGTTTGCTTACCATTGTTAAATGCTCTGACCGTCAAGGATGATTCGTCGGCCTTAGTGATATGGCTCATGTCAATCCTCATCTTTTTAGCTGCTTTTAATGTGCATATATTAACGCCAGCGCCGTTGTCCATGAAGACATAAGGTATGATCATATTTTCCCAACCGATGGTAATGTAAAGCCCTTTGTTGTAGTCTCTTCCCTCCGGTGGTAGGTCGTCATCTGTGAACGTAATTACTCCTGGTCTTGTAGCTTGGTCGATTAGGTGCACCAGTTCATTGGGCATGATTCTTGTGGAGACGTGCATCAGGCTTAGTGCCTCTTGTAGAGCCTGACGGTGATTGGTCGATGCTTCTAATAATCCCCAAATTGAGATATCCGCCTTTGTTCTTCGTAATTGCTCAATGAGCAAATTATCTTCCTTTATCACCCCTTGTTGATTACTTGGCCTGATTTGAATTGGGTTTCCCCTTTCCAAGACACCTGGGTTTTCATTCCGCAAGTTGGGAGGCTTGAACTGTCTTCCTCCCCTTGTTTGATGTTGTACCTCTTCGCATTTTTCCGGCAGTCGTTCTGAGTATATGACTTTCCCGCTACCTGCAATGGTGAACAATGGTTTTTTATTCATCGTGCGGATGTTGGCGTCTGGCGTGCTTTTTGCCGATTCCTTATTGTTCTCAGTAATGACCCTGGAGGCTTCATTTGTTTGGACCTGCCCCTTTGTCATGCAATACGATATTAGGGATGGTTGACGTGTTTCAGCATTGTCAGCTTCAATGAAGTTGATTCCTTGATTTCCCTGATGTGTTGGAAGCGATTACGCTAGATATTAGGTTGCTTTGATGCTCCCTTGACGATTATCTTGCTATTATCCAGTAAATCTTGGATAAGATGTTTCAGGACGAAACATGAATTGGTGTCGTGCCCCGCGCTCTGATGGTAGCTACACATCTTTGACTCGTCATAACCTCGAGGTTTGGAGTTTGGTACGGGATTAATTTCTCTTTAACTAGCACGGGAAGGAAATCATTGATTTCTCCATCTAGTTTAGAGAATACCTGATTTCAGCTCCACCTTTTCTCGACATATTGTTGTCCTTTATCTTGGCGAAATGTATCGGTTATAGGTGCTTTTCCTGCAGCCTTGATGTAAGTAGGCATTGCAATGGTTGGGTTAACATAGTTGATTTCCTTCTTCTTTGTTGAGCTTTTCCCTACAAGAAATCCATAGTATACACCGTCCCTCATTGCGTCCTCAATGCTAGCTCTTTTCCTTCGAAAATCAGAAATATTTTCGGGCGCAGACATGCTGACGAATACCCTTTAAGACATTGAGAGATTTTTAATTAGCATTTTTAATTGCGCCTCTTCCGATGGTCGTTCGAACATTTCGAATACTTTCTTGTACCACCGACTCATCCAGTCGATGAACCCTTCTTGTGCCCCTTGTCGAAGGGACTCAAGATGGCGTAAGGCAATAGTATGATCTGTACTTTTGGAAAAATGTTCAATGAACGAATTAATCAGAAGTGGCCATGTAGATATTTTTGATTTCTCTACATGTTGGTACCAATCAAGGGCTAACCCAGTCAAGCTTTGGTGGAAAAAGTTTAGCAGACAGTCGTCGGTTAGCCCTTGGGGCTTTAGGTATTTGAGATACAGCTTAATATGAGACCCCGGGGATCCTCGACCATTATATTTTTTCCATTTTTGGAAACCTGAAACCTTCCGGCAGGTCTCTTATCGGCGGAGTGTACCATACTTCTCCATCCACGCCAGTGCTATCTTCTATTATTGACAACCTCTTCATCACATGCTCTTTGAAGTGTACGAAATCCAATTTCTCTTTGCTTGGTGTTGGGTTTTCGTTACCATCGCCTAGATTTCCGGATTCTCCATTTTTGTTTTGCTCTTTATGTAGTGGATTGTCTTCGGGTCTAGAACCGTTTGTTTGACGATGGGAATCAGAGCCTTTTCCGTTGTTCACATTGTTTCTGGCCTCATCTTGCAGCTTCTTAAAGAAATTTTCGAGTTTTTATTCAATTATTTGTTCTATATTTGAGGTGAGGATGTCAGGATTGTTGTTTTCCCCTTTTCCATGTTGCGAAGCATCCATTTTGACCAGTCTTCCTCCTTTTCTCCGATGCCAGCTATGAGTGTAAGATCCCCTTCACGTTATGGTTTCTTACGCTTGGATGAGTACCTTCAATCACAAAATCTTAATAAGTGAACATTAGTATATAATAAAGAAAAGATTATAAAATTTCCCATTAATCATTTTTTTTCAAGTCGAATTTCTTATTTTTAGTTCCCCAGTGAAGTCACCACTGTAGAAATTGAGGTCTAGCATGGGTCGGGAGCCGGACTTTTCCGATCCTTAATTATTATGGGGTGAATTCTATGTGCTCATCCGTTCGTGGATATTTACCGCACAAGGTCGGACATAGATAATTTCTTACTAGTTCGTTAGTAAGAGAGCTAACTCTGCAAGGAAAATGAGATGTTTTGAAGTCGCCACCTGACTATGGGGAGTCAGGACCCTTTAACTAGTTTGAATTCTTTTGGGGAAAACAAAACCTAGTTATGACTTTCATGTTTATGGTTTATTATCAGATAGTTCGGGGCAAGGAGATTCAGTACGAGATGGGAAGGTGTTACGCACTCATCAGTCGCCCAATCATATGATTGGCCTATACTTCATGATTAAATGGGAATGATATTCATAACTTTTTTTTAAATGTTCTATACACACTTGTGACTCTGGGACTAATATATATAGCTGGAAAAAAAACTTATGATTATTCAACGGTATCGGGAACCTAGATCAATTCCTAGCATGTTGAGAATATTAATAGGCCGAATCTAAAGTTGTAATTTATTGATGTGAATAGGTTAAATTTGAACTAGACATCCATGGATGATGACAGAAATATGGAAGCTGTCACGGATTACCGATTGAAGGCTTATTGAAATTTTGAAGTAATAACCGATAACCTGCAACTTAACCAATAATTAGATAAGTTATTTTCATATTATTCATATGTGGGGTCGTGATATGAGAGGGGAAACCGCTCCACGATATGAATTAGTTAGATTATACTACGAAATATATCATTACAAACAAATTATGTAGAAATTGACATGGACAATCATAATGTGAGAGGGGAAATCCACTCTATACTCACGATTTTGATTTATCCACGAGAATAAATTTGATCAATATACCTTAGACGGGGTATTTGCTTCAAAGATTCATATACTCTTCCCTTTTTTTTTGTTAAGTATGCTGAAAGTAGTTAAACTACTAGCAATTTAATGCTAATCTTTTAAAAACTTAAAGACAATACTTGATTTAATATTTCTATTTTTTAGGTTTTTCTCGAAATGAACTATGAATACATAAGACAATATAACTATTATGTAGGAAGGAAATTTGATTTCTCTTTGATTAAATGACAAAATACATGGAGATTAGGAACATGTGAGAAGAAATATTTTTCTAATTGAGAGACAATAATTCTTCTTGGTTTGGGTGGAAATCTAGATTTTTGATTGTGTTTGCATGAGGAGGATAAGAATGATTTCTTTGATGTAATTGGTTGTGATTCTTTGTCGTAGAATCAGATTTTTATGGGATAGTTGGTTGTGATTGATTGTTTTTTTCTTTGGTGTAATTCCCTTAGTTTTTCTTGTTGTTCTTTCCTTGGTTGTAAGGCTCATGTAGTTGAAGAAAGGTAGGAAGTAGGTGTAAGAGAGGTATGAAGGAAATGATGAAAAGGATAGTGGTGGACAAAGGATATTGGGATTGATTTGGTTTTCCTCTTTTTCTTTTTCTTTTCCTTATTTTTTATTTTTATTTTTTTTTTTTGAAAATTTGAAAGGTATGCAACGGATGGAAATTGGAGAGATGGTGCATGTTATGTGTTTAAAATTGGGCCATTGGATAGTGGAATGAGAGAGGTTTATTATTTTAGAAAAAAGGTGGTCTTTAATGGGATTTGAGAAGAATGTTTCTTTGCTTTTTTAGGTAGTGGGGGACATGGAAATAAGAAAAGATTTATTTTATTGGATAATGGGGATGTGGAAGGGTGATAATGATGTAGAGGAGAATTCTTTTCATTTGTGAGAAAGAATTAATGGTAGGAGAAGGATTATTTCTCATGGGTCATGAAAATGGGTAAATGGGTAACTGGGTAATGAGATGGGTAATTGGGTAATGTTTGTGGGCTTGATTGGGTAGTGAAATGGGTGGTTGAGTAGTGCTTGTGGGATTGATTGGGTAGTGAAATGGGTGGTTGAGTAGTGTTTGTGGGCTTGATTTAAAGGATATGGAAATCCTTAATTTTTCCACAAAGAATTTCTCTTGTATTCGGCTTCGAAGTATAAGACTGATATTTTTTGATGGTAGGTGCGAAATTGGGGTGTCAACAACATGATAAGATAATTATTAAAAATACCTTTAGAATCATAAATCCTGTAATATTTTAAAAGATCACCTGCTTCATTAAAACAGTTGTGAGGTGTATGAAGTAGTTCAATGTTAACATAGCTATTAACTGAAAAAGCATTCTTTGTAAAGTTACAAAGTTTCCAAAATGGCATCCTTATACATTGACAGTCTTAGATCTGAAAATGTACATATATATTCTTTGGTAGAAAATCCAAAATATTTTCAAGATTCCAGATTTTTTAGGAACATAATCATGGTTCAAATAAAATAATCTTATGTGGAATCTTATGCATTTTCATGACACACCCTGTCTCATAGAGCATTGTATCATTGTTACTAAACTTGTTAGTATTCAACATAATGATATACAATCCTATAATAGCCAAAAAATTATGTAAGTCACTCAAGATATACATATGTATAATTCCAATTCCTAATATATTTAGGAATAAGAGTATCACATACTTCATTCGTGTCTTCCACCACGAGTTTTTGAAGTAGTCAAATCCTGATGCTACATTAACTGAATCATACATAGATTCAATTCGTATAGGTTGGATCGCACCAAACACAGATTTTTAGATCTCTTCGTGTTTGCCTGCTCTGATACCATTTGAAAAGACGAGGGTACCCAAATATATCTCAATCTAAAACTTTTCCACCTATAAGTCCTCTTACAGGAAGTGATTGTCTATGGACTATGTCGAGACAATACAACGAATTGGTATTCACACTTTGTGTGATCGTCAATGGATACTAGATCGAGACAATACAACAATCAAAGTGTGATTACTTGATAATAGGTTCAGACTTAACCACACTCTATAGGATCATTATCAAGTAATACAGAATTAACGTTTGTGTAATTTTGTAGATGGGGCAAAACGATTCGCTGGTTTTTATGGAATTGAGGAGACGACCGTACGGAGGAGACTCCTTGAACCAAGCATTGCTCACACAGATTATCTGCAAGAAGGGAGTGCTTTGAATTCGAGAGATCAATCTGTAGTACTCCGACCTAAACCAAGACAATGGATGTTCCAGAGTAAATTCAGTCATAAGACAGGATGGGTCGATCTGTAGGAGGGAAGCTGAAAAATGTGTGGAATCAATGGTAATCAAAGATTGTAGGTGTGTTGTGAATTCTGAATATGACAAGTTTTGAATGATTGAAATTGCTCAGTTGAGAGTAATTTCTCAATTGATGAGTTGTTGATTTCCTGTTGTCTGTGAGACGTGAAATCGTTGTATATCCAATCATGATTCAGAGACTTATTTATGTTGCTGGAATTATATACACCATGATCCCATGAAGTGTGACAGTTGATGGAATCAAATAATGGGGAAATGGAAATCGTGTTTGAAACCAGTTGCTCATCGTGCGGAGACTTGGTTGATTTTCCATCCACTACCTTGTTAACTCCTTCAACTGATTACACGACTTGCTCACATTCCATCGTGTGTATGTACACACGTGCCGTAGACCACCAGACCAAAACCTTATTAAATATCCTTCCATGTAACACGATTGATGTCTCGTGTGATTGTCGAGTCTGCAAAGCAGACGTGCATTTAGTTAGATAGTTGTTGACTTCATGGGACGATGAGTCCTTGTATTGTTGAGTCTAACGTGGTTTGGAAATGTTCTGAGACTCATGAATTGAACATGCCTATTGAGACAGAGATATAATGTGTGAATAAGTTAACGTGAGTAAATATTTCTCATTTGATGAACTGTTGAATATTGGTAGTTGAATCAATATTCTTTGGGTTGAGCAAGTATTGCTCATCTGAGTAAATATTGCTCGTTTTATGAATACGGTAGCATGACAAAATAAAATATTAAATCAGAATACTGGTAATTGAACTGAGTATGATAAATAAAATGTTGACCACGGGATCAGCGTAAAATTATTAGCGTTTGAATCTGGAATCATTAACCTTGGACTCAAAACCCTAACTTAATCGATTGATGATTTACTGACGGTTTATTGAAAATTAACCATGGAGTGAAGAGGACCGGATATATGGGATTATGGGTTGACCTTGTAGCGCCTAGATGCTCATGTGATCAAATATCAAGGTCTCCTGAAGACCAGTTGATTTGATGAAAGGATGATTAAATGTTGGTTTAATCATTTATTAAGATAATGCTCGTCCGAACCTTAGGTGATAAAACCTAATTAATTATGAAGAGATGAGGGACCAACCAAGGGGTCATGAAACTGGCCCTAGTTCAACCTCACACAGATTATCTGCAAGAAGGGAGTGCTTTGAATTCGAGAGATCAATCTGTAGTACTCCGACCTAAACCAAGACAATGGATGTTCCAGAGTAAATTCAGTCATAAGACAGGATGGGTCGATCTGTAGGAGGGAAGCTGAAAAATGTGTGGAATCAATGGTAATCAAAGATTGTAGGTGTGTTGTGAATTCTGAATATGACAAGTTTTGAATGATTGAAATTTCTCAGTTGAGAGTAATTTCTCAATTGATGAGTTATTGATTTCATGTTGTCTGTGAGACCTGAAATCGTTGTATATCCAATCATGATTCAGAGACTTATTTATATTACTGGAATTATATACACCATGATCCCATGAAGTGTGACAGTTGATGGAATCAAATAATGGGGAAATGGAAATCGTGTTTGAAACCAGTTGCTCATCGTGCGGAGACTTGGTTGATTTTCCATCCACTACCTTGTTAACTCCTTCAACTGATTACACGACTTGCTCACATTCCATCGTGTGTATGTACACACGTGCCGTAGACCACCAGACCAAAACCTTATTAAATATCCTTCCATGTAACACGATTGATGTCTCGTGTGATTGTCGAGTCTGCAAAGCAGACGTGCATTTAGTTAGATAGTTGTTGACTTCATGGGACGATGAGTCCTTGTATTGTTGAGTCTAACGTGGTTTGGAAATGTTCTGAGACTCATGAATTGAACATGCCTATTGAGACAGAGATATAATGTGTGAATAAGTTAACGTGAGTAAATATTTCTCATTTGATGAACTGTTGAATATTGGTAGTTGAATCAATATTCTTTGGGTTGAGCAAGTATTGCTCATCTGAGTAAATATTGCTCGTTTTATGAATACGGTAGCATGACAAAATAAAATATTAAATCGGAATACTGGTAATTGAACCTGAGTATGATAAATAAAATGTTGACCACGGGATCAGCGTAAAATTATTAGCGTTTGAATCTGGAATCATTAACCTTGGACTCAAAACCCTAACTTAATCGATTGATGATTTACTGACGGTTTATTGAAAATTAACCATGGAGTGAAGAGGACCGGATATATGGGATTATGGGTTGACCTTGTAGCGCCTAGATGCTCATGTGATCAAATATCAAGGTCTCCTGAAGACCAGTTGATTTGATGAAAGGATGATTAAATGTTGGTTTAATCATTTATTAAGATAATGCTCGTCCGAACCTTAGGTGATAAAACCTAATTAATTATGAAGAGATGAGGGACCAACCAAGGGGTCATGAAACTGGCCCTAGGTGGTCACGGGATCGACTGACGATCATCTTATGAAGTTCCAAGTTGTTTGGAAGAGTTTTGGACCTAATACGTGCAATTGCGCAAATTAGGTCAAATTGTGAAAATACGAGGGACCGGCTTCTTGCAAGCCAAAGAGCCAACTTTGGTTGGTCAAGGTAACATGCTCACATTACCAAGGTGTTCGTATCTCAGTTCTGAGAATTTTGATATTTTCAGATGTGCATTTGAGCAATCATTTGAGAAAATATGAAGAAATTAGGGATTTTTGATAAAATCGTCAAAACCTTCATGAGATGAAGGAAAATAATAAAAAATGAAGGAATCATGAAATGTGGGACTGTACATGTCCCAGGCATGGCCGTCCGACCAAATAGCTCGTCCCACATTATTTTCCTATTTTTTATAATATTTTCATGATTTTAAGGAAATATGATAAAACCAAGGAGTTTTGTTGAAATTAAAGAGTTTCCATGAGATGAGGAAAAAATAAAAAAAATAATAAGGGATATGTGAGACCAGCTTGAGCATGGTTGGCCGGCTAGGGCCCGGTCCCGTGAGTTTTCCCTAATTTTATGTATTATTTCATGATTTGAAGGAATTTCATAATTTGAAGGAAATATCATGAAATCAAGGAATTTCATGGGATTAAGGAAACATGAAAATATAATAATAATAAAATAAAATTGTGGGGACAGCTAGGGAATGACCGGCTGGCTATGTCCTGATCCCACGGGTTTCCTTAATTTTATATTATTTTTCATGGGATCAAGGAAATATCATGAGATTAAGGAGTTTTCATGAGGTTAGGGAAATAATAATAAAATAATGAGGAACCATGAGGTGTGGGGCCGGCCGGGATCAAGGCATGGCATGTTGGCCAATAATCACGGCACCACAATATTTTCCCTAATTTTATATTATTT
The DNA here is from genome assembly GCA_023529315.1 of Papaver bracteatum. Classification (NCBI taxonomy): domain Eukaryota; kingdom Viridiplantae; phylum Streptophyta; class Magnoliopsida; order Ranunculales; family Papaveraceae; genus Papaver; species Papaver bracteatum. Next base: position 1,970,415 of record JAJJWX010002349.1, on the reverse strand, counting down.
CCTCAGTGTGAAGGAAACACCATGAAACTGAGGAGTTTCCTCAAAACGAAGGATATTTGTTCAAATGAAAGGATTTTCATGAGATTAAGGAAAATAATAAAATATGATAAAATATAGAATTTGGGCGTGGGACTGGTCACGGAATGACTGGCCAGCCGGTGAGCCAGTCCCCTAGCGCCTTGACTATTATTTTATTATGTTCATTCCTATTTGCATAGGTTCATCATCTCGTCGTATTTTGAAATACTTGTTTGTTCATTCAGGTGTTTGTTAATGCATTATTTGTCGAACACATTTACACCATTTTGGTCGGGGCTTACTCGAAAGTAACTCAGATGCCCGTGTGTTGAATATTTATTACTAACCCATGGAATTCTGCTGGGAAGAACCATAAATTGAAGTAACGAAATATTATGAAAATATTGAATATTTTCCAGGGATTCAGTTAATGAATCTATTGATTTTGAGAATAGTTAATTAATGGCTCTATACTAGTACGATCGTCTAAGAGCATTAATTATTTAGGAGTCGAGTGATATGAGCTTGTTGAAGCGTCATATTTCTTTCATATATTCAGGGAAAACATTGTTACATCCTGAAGACGTTATTGCTCTATACTAGCAGGGAAGCTGTCTAGGAGCCGTCTAATATTTCAATTCTATGCGGAAGTAAATATTGAAATTGCTCAGCATTCATGAGACATGTCGTTGCCTTAGCTGAGAGACTACATATTTATATACACTCTGAGAGACAGTATTCTCAGTCATAGATTCTCATAGCATGATCTTTCATGCTTTCGATAAGAGACATGAGCCTCAACATTCATCTGAGTGCTGGATCAGGAATACGCATAAGTATGGGTTTATGATTTTAGCCTTTGTCGAAAATCCACCATCTACAAATTTACTTTAAATTATATAACAACAATTATAATTGCGGAAAACAAAAGTAAATGACACAACAAGATTTTGTTAACGAGGAAACCACAAATGCAGAAAACCCAAGGGACCTAGTCCAGAATTGAATACTCTCAGAATTCAGCCGCTATACAAAATCTAAACCAACTTCATATAATTGAGACCAAGCAACTAAACCTATATAGTTCACCTAGTTTCTTTAGTATCTACGTGCTTCCGACATTCGATAAGTGCACGCACAGGAACAATTCCTTTGGTTCATATTCCAAAAAGTAAAGGAACAACAAATATATTCGTTAATAACTCTATTCAATCTCAGTGATATGAGTTGACAAAGGCTCTTCTGTTTACTCCAATAAACTCCTTTGTCGGGTTATAGATCTATCTATTCAATAACTACCAAAGTAGTCGTGTTTAGACTAAGCAATCAACCAATATAGAGTCTATCAAGATACTATATAGTGATGCCGATCTACGCAACTAATCAATCAAATATAACAAAGATAAACTGATTAAAGTTGGATCCCGGCCGATCAAGTTTTGTGTACACCAAAGATTATGAAACCAATAAGAAATCTTCTTTGTCTTCAAATTTTCTTAGATCTTCAATAAACACCTGCACACCACAACTTGAATCTCTTGTGATCAATCACGCACATAACGGAGTCTGTTAACAATGGATTATCACAAGATGTCTTTAGATCTACAAAAAGTTCTAAAGATCTCGTCGACACTTTGATCTAGTTTGAGTGAATCTTATATCATAAAAGAAGTTTCTCAAGAATAAACAAACTAGTTGCAATCAAAGTTCAACAACTGTTAGTCAATCAAATCAATCGAAAACTAATAACACTACAATTATCTAGCTTCCCACCAACGGTTAGATTCTTGATCCCAAAGAAGTCTTTAAAGAAGCGGTCGTAAGAGATTTCGCCTAATTAGGTTACTTTCCTCTCTGAATAGACGACTCCACCAGTAACAACACAACAAGGTAGTTTTGCTGGCTCTTAGGATTTGTTTGCTCGAAATGCAAACTTAGGTATTTATAGAACAAGGATGTTTGGACACCAAGGAATTTCCAAAACTGAATATTCTCAAGATATGCAATAAATGCCCAAATAGGTTTTCATAATTCCTGGTAATGCTCTGTCCAATATCTTCCAAAATATCACTAGAAAATCTCCAATTAGTAACTGCACATTACCAAATTTAATTCTCCAGAGATATGCATTTAATTGCTGGTAATTAAAAGCATATAAAATTAATAACCTTAGTTAAAAGATTCTTAATTTATTTAGGTCAGGGATTTCCTTGAGTTATTAAGGAATATCTATGAACAATAAAAGATAAGAATTACTGAACATGTTCATAGTATGTCGACATCTTTTTCTTTGTAAATCCTTTTTCATATTTACAATCTTGGAACCAATTTACCACACTTCCAGACGAGTTTAAAATTAGTTCATCTGATTTCCAAGAACTATGCGATTGATCAAATATCAAATAAATAATCATGGGTTTACGGTTTTACCAAACACAAGGATCGGTTCTACCTCCATATGGTTACTGGGACCGGATACATCAGTTACCAGGATCGGTTACATCAATTACCAGGACCGGTTACCATATTCTCATGGTATTACTTGTTATCGGTCACACCAGTTACTAGGATCGGTTACACCAATTACAACGATCGATTACACAACTCTTTTGTGATCAGTCACACCAATTACTAGGATCGGTCACACCAATTACAAATATCGATCATGCCATCTTAGGTGATTTCTTAGGATCGGTTGCACTAACAAAAGTCATATCAATACATAAGTCAGACATTGTGAATAGTTTTACCAAGATACATAACATATTATGATCGGTTTTACTAATCCACACATATTGGTAATCCAAAGATATGCATTGAATAACAATACCAATAAGCCTAGCGATTTCCCTTTCGATTCACAAAACAAGTTTATGGATGTACTTCCTTTAAACAAATGCAAGCATTTTTTTCCTAGGATGAAATCTCCACCTTTACCCATACATATAATCACAATAGCATTCATACGATTATGTCGATGTCTTATATACAAAGTTCAAAAGATAAGCGTTATACTTCGTATTATAATTCCTTAATACTATGTCTAACTAGAGTATAATCATTTATAGCTTCGCAGTTATGTTTTCAATATAGCACGACTTGAAAGATATGTTAGGAATGAAACGGTTCAAGTCACAATATTACCAACCTCAAGAGGAAGGATGATGTCGTCGATGTAGCTCTTTACTTCTTCACATTCTTCAAGTCTTCGAGTAATACTTGTATGTCTCATATCCTAGTATTTCTAGTTTAACCTATACGAAGTTGACTCTAGTACATAGTCAAACGAATCTTTAAATGAGTTTTGATTCCCTAAAATATGACAACCAAACTTGACACACCAACGCTTGGTGGGTTCAACCGAGTAATGCTCTAATAGGTTCTTAGGTAGTAAGACCCTTTTCCGGCGATGTTGTGTATGATGTAAGTCCCGTAACATGTTGGAGCTATCTTTCCCCACTCATTATTTCTTTGATATGGTGGTATTTGACGTAATACATATTCCTCAGCCACAAAGTTCTGAGGGATGACCCTTTTGTTGTATTCCCGAGCTAGCCTTCGTTGATAGTTTACCATCTTTTGTATGGCTACCTCCCTTCTTTCCTCAAGGTCATCCAACTTTTCTAACATCAAGTCTGTTGTTATATTTTTCTTCCAAGCCTCTGTTTTTATCGTTGGAAGTATAACCTCTGTTGGGATTTTTTGTTCGGCTCCGTAGGTCAACAAGAATGGAGTTTCCCCCGTAACTGATATTTTTGTAGTTCGATAGGCCCATAGGACGTTGTGTAGTTTTTTGTACCACATCCTTTTGTATACGCCTAGCTTCTTTTTTAAGTTCATTGCTATAGTTTTGTTGGTTGCCTCCACTTGTCCATTTCTCTTAGGGTATATTGGAGTTGACTTGTTCTTCTGAATGTTGAAGGTATCAAACAACATATCGATATTTTTTATTTGCAATTATTTTCCATTATCTGAGAATATGGCGGCTGGCATTCCGAACCTGCATATGATTTGCTCAAACAAGAATTTGAAGACATCTGTGTCTCTAATTCTTGCCAAAGGCTTTGCTTCCACCCACTTGGTGAAGTAATCAGTAGCCACTATAAGATATTTTCTTTTTGATGTTCCCTTTATTAAAGATCTGATAATATCAACTCCACATTTCAAAAATGGCCAAGGGATGATAACCGAGTTAAGCTCCGTTGCTGGTGCATTGATTTTCTTGGCGAAGCGTTGGCATCTTTCACATCGCTTAGCCACGTTCTTTGTATCTTCGTCCATGCTTAGCCAATAGTACCTTGCATTTTGGCTTTAAATACCAAGGACCTTCTTCCGCTATGGTTTCCAGCATCTCCACTGTGTATATCATTGAGTATTCGCCTTCCTTTAGTTTATGAGAGCCACCGCATTAGGGGTCCGAAAAATGACCTCATATACAGTATTCCATTACGAAGGCTTTATATTGCCCCTTTTGACTCGAGTTTTTGAGATTCTTTAACGTCGACTGGTATTATACCTTTATCACGGTACTGATAGATCGGAATTCTCCAATTATCTTCCGCTTTTTTTACGTTGCTTTCATCTGGCATATATTGATCTTTGTCAGACTCTTTTGCTTATTCGTCTGATTCTTTCACATTTTCTTTTGTGTTTCCCTTGTCTGCTTCTGTCATTTCCTGAGTTTGAACGGCCAAAGCCTCCTCAGTGTCTGAGATAGGTCATTCGATAGAAGATTCGTATATTCTTCCAATTTGTACGGCAGTGGTGTTTCTGTCCCTTAGCATAGAAGATATGAATGCTAAGGCGTCTACGTGTCTGCTGTCCTTTCAGCAAACATGTATGAGGCTAGCTTCAAGTACAAAGATAGCACCGGGTCCAAAGTTTGGTATTTGAGTTCGATTTTTCTAATGACCAACTGAGAGTCACTAGTCAACCGAACATCTAATAATCCTAACTCCTGTTCCAAGCGTAAACCATGTATAACCGCCTCGTTTTCTATGAAGTTGTTGGTGTATTGTTTGAATTCTAACTCGAATGCATATATGAGTCGGTATCCGGTAGGGGTTGTTATTACAATCCATATTCCTGCACCTTCTCCATTGGAGGAGCCATTTACGTTTTTTTTAATACGTATTAGTGCAAAACAAAAGCTTAAACGTTTTTTTAATACGTTTTTGTAAAAAAAATTGTAGATATGTAAGGTTGCAAGTCTTTAGAGGCTTATGAACTCAAATGACTTTCGTAAATAACGGGTGAATGGGTCACTAGAGAGTGAGATCCACCGTTGTTACTCTCAGATCTCTTCGTTAAAGAAGATGTGTCAGTTAAAAGATAAAGGAACATAAAAACTCAAGATAGTGAGCAAATCCTTCTAGCGCCAAACTGTGACTACTAATTTTCCCATAGTCTACGTAATATATACAACTAAAAGAATCAAATACTAAGTAGTATTGATATATTTGTTAAACTAATAACACTAAGTAATAAAAGGTACTTGAGATCGCAGTAATAACGAAGCATACAAATATAATGTAAATGATACTGAGTTATCATGAGACACAAGAGATTACGTGGTTCCACGGGGTAATGAGTGATTTGTTTGTATTAAGTTTAGGTGGTTACAAATATCTTAAATGCTTCCCAAAATAATAGAGAGAACTCAAGCCAAAGTAAATACTTAAGTTCTAAGCATAAGAGATATAATCTTAAGACTAGATTTTCTTCTCATGGGTATTGAATGCCCTTGTTTGTTGGTGAAGCTTGGTATTTATATCCCCTTCTGCTCTAGATATATCTTTGATGTCTTTAGGTCCATCGTCCCCTGATATACCTTCCGTACAAATGGTACATTCATTCACCGCGCGCTTTCTCCAGTCAGATTATGCCACCTCAGCTGACCCACATTCTTTCGGGAACTATCTAGCCTCAATACATATTATACCTTCGTTTACCATTATCCATATGAACACTTTCATATAAACCTTATTCATCTTAACCATAACTAGTTCAAATGACTCAAATGAAACTAGTTCTAGAGTTGTTCAATTGTTTATATTCTCATAGAAGTATACAAAACACAATTGAAGCAAAATAGATTTTGATTCACTCGAATCAATTCATGAACATCATAGCCACTGTTTGCAAAATATTTCATTCCTTATTATATAAATGTATTAGTTCATGAACAAACCGATTTTAGAACATAACCTACTAAAGTATGCAAACGGGTACGCATACCTAAGTGGACGTACTAAGTTTGGGTTCGCCAGTATACGAACGGGTATGCATATCTTCCAAACTCAGTTGAAATTTTCGGACATGAACTTTATGCCAATATGCATATGGGTATGCATACTAAGTTCCCGGACTTTCATTAAACCAACCAGTATGCATACTATGGTTCCCGGACTTGGAATAACTTGCAACAGTTAGCATACAAGTACACATACTGTGTTATATCCAATCATGGTTAATTGTTCTAAACTCCCATTTCAATTATTGAAATATTCTTGAAAGATGACAATAAGTTTGTCACACAAATTATTAGCTTCAAAGCAATTTTCAAGTGATCGAATGATCAATACGAAACATTCCGAGTCTACATTAAATGACCGTCTCACACAAATCATGTAAGATGTTACCAAGCAATTTTCATATGATCATCTTTTGACTTTCATCAAGAATATAAGATGAATTTGGTTAAAGCGAAAGCTTACCAACACATATTTTGAGAAATATGTAAGCGAGTTAAACTCAGCTCGAAATATCAAATGTGTATAATCGAAGTCTATATAGCTATACGACCTTTATCTCAAATAGGATATAGAGTAGATAGACTTTTGAGTGATAGATGAGTTCAAGTCTTCACATACATTTTGTTGATAAAGTTCCACAAGCTCCCCTTAGTAGTTCTTCGTCTTCAATCAATGAATGTCGTGAAGTCTAATGCTCAACTACACTTTCTATCCTAGTACGAGACTTAGCTATAAGTAGACTAGAATCAAGACTTATAGTTTTGGCAACTAAACTTGACAAACAAGCTAGAGATAACAACGCTTGCGAGATCGACCGAGCAGTGCTCTAACAATCTCCCGCTTTGTCAATTTTAGTGACAAAACTATCAATACATATAAAAATAAATAAACTTTGTAGATTCTCATCCAAATGCTTGATCTCCTTGGTTCTTCAACATTACTCGAAATCTTCGTCACTTTAAAGTAATCTAGTGATTCTGAACGTGTTCAACTCAGCATCATAGTTTTTGAAGATCTGTAGCTATAAAAATGAGAAAAATTAGCATTCAATCATTGTTATACAATGTCATAGTATTATTACACAACACCAAAGTCCAATTGTATCACAAATTTGACAACAATACTATGGTGATATGTATCACTCCCCCTTAGTCAATACTTTATCTCTTATGAAAACCACTCCTCCTTACATAATGATATGTAAACCATATGTATTTGTAGTGTGAAATGCACATTAATTCTTCCCCTTTTTGTCAATATAAATTGTCAAAGGTACGAAAACTAGTGGGATCATAATGAAATTATCATAGAGATTCTTCATGACTAAAAGAAAACATATCAACTATGTTTTGATGATTTCACATAGTCGAAACTTAGTGTATTCATCAAGGAGTTTATAAATATATAAGAAAACTCCTACAATATTCCACAGCCATACTCCCCACAAAGATTTGGCAATTGAGCACAAGTTCAATTAAGAACTCTCCCCCATATAATGTCATTCCCGAAAAAACAACAAAAGCAACCTTACTTTTGAAAGAAAAGAAGGATTTCTTTGGACATTAACAAATTACATGAAACATGAATTTGTGTCCAGAAAACTCAATTAAATTATCCACAAGAGAACCCGTGATTAATTTAATCGAAAATACTCAACCGAAGAGAACTTACGGAGCCGGATAGTACTTTCACATAGAAGTGGATCAGGGAAATATCAATACTGTGGAATATTCAAAGATTCATTTATTTTTCATCAATATTTGCATAAAGACATATAATAGACTTAATCTTTGCAATCAAAAGTTCATCCTATCTTCCATCAATATTCGCATAATGACAAAATAGGCTTAAATTTTGACATATATGGGACAATCATAGTTCACGGACGCAAATACTCATATCCCATAACAATTTTTGCAATATATGAAACCAATAAAGATTAATACTGCATAATCATCTTCCAAATAAACTTTAGAACTTAAATAAATCTAAAAACATTGCAAGATGAAAATCGTTGGCAATAGCTATGTGAAATCACTTCCTTATCACCAAAAACATTCTTAAAATAGCTGCAAATGATCTTATAAGATAGGTACTCCGAGAATCCAAGTTCCCAAGTCCAAGAGAAGTGGCACAAGTGCGACAAAACGGAGCAAAACACTCAAAAACAAGATATGGGATAAATACCAATCTTAACTCATCCAAATTTAGGAATTATCAACCCTATTTTTAATATAATTCAAAGAGGAAGAGAATGCAAAAATAATGAGGTCATTCTGAGTTCAAACGAAGAAGTTACGGCCAAAACAAGTTTACCGAAAAACGACATCTGCTGGTCAGTTCACAAACTGGTATGCAAACAGGTATGCATACCTGAAGTGTACCAAGAAGGCCAAACTTCCCGAAATACTATTTTAAAACCTAAGCATTTAAGAACCTTAAACATAAATCAAGTTAGGTAAAAATGAACGATAATCAAGGTACATGGATTATTATAAGTACTCTAAGTAAAAATGATAAAAACCCAAATCTTGCTCAAGTTTATAGACATGCCTTTTAGAAGGATCATGTTGTGAATCCTACGACTTTACCGAATATTCAATATCATACCTAACACAAAATGTGCACCCCAATTACCGTGCTTCCCTCAATGTATACTTAACAGGGCATTCCTTGGTGAGTATGAACTTACGACATGATCAAGTTGTGTTGAGGTGAACATTGTCTTGTTCACCACAAGTGGCTGAAACAGACTTTTTCGTAACTATGGATTTTTCACCATCTATAGTTTTTGGATTATTCTATTTCACTTTTGAATTATCATGAAAGAGATCACTTTTAGAGCCTTTCACATCCAAATCCATTTTTCCAAAGAACCTTTTAAGTTCCAACATCATGGATACTGCCTTCTTCATAGTCATGAAATTTTATGGGAGGTCATTCCTTTTCACACTCAAAGCATCATTGTCTTTCTTTGGTACCCACTTCTGAGTGTGTTTAGGAACAATATGAACCTTCTTCCTATTACTCTCTTCTAGAATTCTCGGAAGAGAATTAGATTGACTATTCTTTTGCATGTTAGCCTTTCTCCAATTGGGAGCATCATATCTTGTCTTCGTCGTTACAAAGTTATCCTTTTGATAACCATTACGATTGTGAAAAGGATTTGTATGATGTTTATAGGCAAATCTAGGTTAAGGAGATTAGTCTTAACAACCTGTAACGTTAAGGGGATTAGTCTTAACATATAATCTTGGTGTCACAACTTCTTGTGATTCCCAAACAATAACATCATGAAGTTTCTCATTCCTTATACGGAAACGACATCTCCTTTCCAGGTGACCTTTATTTCTGCAATAGTGGAAAACATAAAGAATATTCTTACCTCGATCTGTGTGTGTTGACTTTGGAGGTTGATATACTTTGAAATTTCGAACCTTAACTACTGGTGAAGGTATTTCACTTTTTCCATCCTTTTGTTGAGAAGAATCACTAGCCTTGACAAATTTTACCTCTTTGTTAATACCTGGAGCATCTATTCCCTCATATCTCAATCCTCGTGTATCACGGTGATTTTTACTTACTCCTAGCATAGTGTTAATTTGATTGAACTAGTGTTGAACTTTTTCAAGTCATCTTCCAACATCTTGATTTTATCAAGAGCAACAGCTAAATCAGCCTCAGCGCGTTTTTCTCGAGAAAGATAAGCGTTTTCTCTGTCATCAAAACTAATTTGTTGAGAGTTAATCCTTGCTTCAGATTCTGCAAGTTTCTGTTCCAACAAAAAGTACTTTTGATAAAGGTTATCACATTCAAGTGACTTCATACATAGTTTTTCCTCAGAATCCTTGAGGATCGATTCGTTAGAACGATTTGAAACACAAACACCTGCGTAACATCTTCTCAATTTCTTGTTTGCACGACAGAGATTAGTCAGAAAAGGTGTGACATGAGAATTTTTCATCTTCTTCTTTTCCACCAAATCCAATATCTTAACATACTATGAGACCTCCTCATCAATATCTCTATCAATATCTGAATCACCTTCATCAAAAAGTTCATACAACTGTTCTTTTAGGCGTGATTCCATGTTATCAACAGTCTTTATATCAAGCGAATGTTTAGATATTGACCTAAATGTGATAGTTCTCTCAGGTGAATCCAAGCTTTGATAAACATCTGGTAATTTCTGAACTGGTACGTTATTAGAGATAGATTTGTCCATAAAATCATATTGCTACAAACACAGACTTATGAGGTCTTTGCGCGTTTTCCTGCTCTCATACCAATTAAAAAAGTGGGGGTCTAACAACCTCACGCAATATTTCGTTTAGTCAATCTATATGGGCAAACTCCAATATAATTCCAAGAGAATCAACTAGACAGTCATACTCAATCAATGTAAATATATCCAAGAGTTGTATCTCTGTTTCACAATGTAATCATTAAATCAAACAGAAAGAAATCCACGAGCCTAATTATTATATGAAATAACTTGAACTGTACCAAAGACTAATGTTCAAGTGTCAATCAATTTATATCAACAACCAAAGGTTGGATTATCTAATTGATTGAACTATGCACAACCTGTGATATTTCAATTATATAAACAAATATAATGCGGAAAAGAAATAACACAGACACCATAAATTTTGTTAACGACGAAACCGCAAATGCAGAAAAACCCCGGGACCTAGTCCAGATTCGAACACCACATTGTATTAAGCTGCTATAGACACTAGCCTACTCCAAGTTAATTTCAGACTGGAATGTAGTTGAGCCCTAACCAATCTCATACTGATCAAGGTACAGTCGCGTTCCTTACGCCTCTGAATCCCAGGGACTCTACGCCCTTGATTCCCTTAGCTAACCTCACCCACAACTAAGAGTTGCTACGACCCAAAGTTGAAGACTTGATAAACCAATCTGTTTTATACATGAAAGTCTATTGAATAGATAAATCTGTCTCCCACATAAATACCTAGAAGTTTTGTTTCGTCTTTTGATAAATCAAGGTGAACAGGAACCAATTGATACACATGACTTATATTCTCGAAGAACAACCTAGTAATATCAATCACCTCACAATAATCTTAATCGTATGATAGCGAAACAAGATATTGTGGAATCACAAACGATGAGACGAAGATGTTTGTGACTACTTTTTATCTTGCCTATCGGAGATTAAATCTCGAGCAAATCTTAGAGAAGATATTACTCAATCACGATAGAAAACAGCAAGATCAGAACACGCAACTACATTGGAAAATAGTTGGGTTTGGCTTCACAATCCCAATGAAGTCTTCAAGTCGTTAACCTACATGGTTTTGGAAAAAACCTAAGGTTAAAGGAGAATCAACTCTAGCGCAAATAGTATCACACATGAGGTGTGGGGATTAGGTTTCCTAGTTGCTAGAGTTTTCTCTTATATAGTCTTCAAAATAGGGTTTGCAATCAATGTTACCTTGGTAACAAAGCATTCAATATTCACCGTTAGATGAAAACCTAATTAGACTCAAGCTAATATCTTTCAACCGTTAGATCGAACTTAGCTTGTTACACACAAATGATAAGTGACTTCATTTAGATATGGGTAACTGTACCTAAACGTGTACACCTTGTTGGTTCAGCAATAGTTAACCGAAGTTAGCTATATGAACACTTTCATATCAACCTTATTCATCTTAACCATAACTAGTTCAAATGAATCAAATGAAACTAGTTCTAGAGTTATTCAATTGTTTATATTCTCATAGAAGTATACAAGACACAATTGAAGAAAAATCGATTTTCATTCACTAGAATGCATCAATTCATGAAAATTATAGCCACGGTTTGCAAAATATTGCATTCATTATTATATATAAATGTAAATGTATTAGTTCATAAACAAACCGATTTTAGAACATAACCTACTCAAGTATCCAAATGGGTACACATACCTAAGTGGCCGTACTAAATTTGGGTTCGCTAGTATGTGAAAGGGTATGCATACCTTCCAAACTCAGTTGAAATTTTCGGACATGAACTTTACGCCAGTACGCATACGGGTATGCATACTAAGTTCTTGGATTTTCATTAAACCAACCAGTACGCATACGGGTATGCATACTATGGTTCCCAGACTTGGAATAACATGCAATAGTTAGCATACAAGTACACATATTGTGTTATATACAATCATGGTTAATTGTTTTAAACTCCCATTTTAATCATTGAAACATTCTTGGAAGACGACAATAACTATGTCACACAAACTATTAGCTTCAAAGCAACTTTCAAGTGATCGAATGATCAATACGAAACATTTCGAGTCTACATTAAACGACTATCTCACACAAATCATGTAGATATTACCAGGTGATTTTCACATGATTATCTTTTGACATTCATCAATAATATAAGATGAACTTGGTTAAAGTGAAAGCTTACCAACACGCATATTTCGAGAAATATGTAAGCGAGTTAAACTCAGCTCGAAATATCAAATGTGTATAATCGAAGTCTATATAGGTATACGACTTTTGTCTCAAATAGGAAATAAAGTAGATAAAATTTTGAGTTATAGATGAGTTCAAGTCTTCACATACCTTTTGTTGATGAAGTTCCACAAGCTCCCCTTAGTAGTTATTCGTCTTCAATCAATGAATGCCGTGAAGTCTAATGCTCAACTACACTTTCTATCCTTATCCAATACTTAGCTATAAGTAGACTAGAAATCAAGACTTATAGTTTTGGCAACTAAACTTGAAAAACAAGATTGAGATAGCAACGCTTGTGAGTTCGAACGAGCAATTCTCTAAAAACAACACGAGATTTTGTTAACGAAAAAAACGCAAATGCAGGAAAACCACGGGACATAGTCCAGTTTTGAATACTCTCAGAATTAAGCCGATATAAAAAATATAATACCAACTTCGTATATGTGAGACCAAAAAGACTACCCTTAGATACTTAGTTCCCTCAGTATCCCTGTTCCTCTGACTTCTAGAGTCACGCACTTGAATCACTAATCCTTTTGATTGTATTCCAAACAGTAAAGGATAAAGATGTTTGGTAACCACTCTATTCAAAGAGTAACTATAAGGTGATGCCGATCTCACTCAACTAGCCAATCAAGTCTATCAAATATAAATACAATTCTAGTTGGATCCCAGTCGATCAAGGTTTGTGCACACAATTAACAAGATATGAAAACTAATAAGAAAAACTTCATCGTCTTCATATCTTCGTTTGTATTCAATAATAACCTGCACAACACAACTTCATTCCTCTTGTGATCAATCACACAGAATGGAGTATGTTAACAATGGATTATCATAAGATGTATTTAGATCTGAAAATGGTTCTAAAGATCCCGTCAATACTTTGATCTAGTTTGAGTGAGCCTTATATCAGAAGAGAAGGTTCTCAAGAATAAACAAACTAGGTGCAATCAAAGTTTCAACAAACGTTAGTCAATCAAATCAATAATCGAAAACTAAAATAATAATGCAATTATCTAGTTTCCCACCAACGGTACTCGTAGAGCTTCTTGATCCCGCAGAAGTCTTTAAACGAGCGGTTGTAAGAGTTTCGCCTAATTAGGGTACTTTCCTCTCTGGATAGACGGCTCCACCAGAAAAAACAAGAATGAAGTTTGCCTGGTTCTTAGGATAGGTTGCAAAAAATGCAAACTCAAGTATTATAGACCAAGGTTGTTTGGACAACAAGGAAATTCCAGAACCGAAAATATTCTCAAGATATTCACATTAAAGTACCTAATTTCCGTTTTCCTATTTCCAATTAATTACCAAACCATATTTCCGAAAATTCCCTTAGTAAACTTCCATTATCAGTCTAACACATTAACTAATAATATTTTCCAGAGGATATGTGTTGCTGGTGGATTTTTGACAAAGGCTAAAATCATAAAATCATAATGTTGCATATTTATGATACGGATTCAGATACGTATGTGAAATTCACAAACAATATCTGACCGAGTGTACACCCTCTCAGAGCTATGTTTGAATATGTTATTCGTAAAGCCTCTCAAAATGAGCTTTTCGACATATCGCATATTTCATCAACACTTATACATAGAATCGAAATGATTGGACAGCTCCTAGACATATTGCATGCTAGTATAGAACGTTAACGTCTTCAGGATGCCACAGTGTTCCCTGACTATGTAAAATGCATATGTATAGAATCTCTTAATGATTGGACGGCCCCTAGACATATTTCATGCAAGTATAGAGCGTTAACATCTTCGGGATGCCACACTGTTCCCTGACTATGTAGTATGCATATGTATAGAATCTCTTAATGATTGGACGACTCCTAGACACATTGCATGCTAGTATAGAGCGCTAACATCTTCAGGATGCCACACGGTTCCCTAACTATGTAGAATCAATATTTAGAATGAGTATGATGCTTCCATTGTCTCATACCTCATTCTCGAATAAACATAATGCTCCTAGACATATTGCATGCTAGTATAGATCCATTCACAGATTAATTCTAGCACAACATTCATTAATTAAATTCCTAGAAAAATAATCTATTATATCTCATTACTCCATTTCATGGCTTATTCCCGGATGAATTTCATGAATTAGTAATAGATAATCAATCTATTTTACTGCTCCGTTTCATGGCTTATTCTCAGCCGAATTCCATGAATTAGTAATAAATATTCACTGTTCGGGCATCTGGGCCATCACCGAGTAAGCCCCGAGAAAATGGTGCGAGTGTACTTAACAATAATGCACGAACGAGCACCCAAATGCGTAAACGAGCATTTAAAAATATGGACGAATGAGGAAAATTATACAAAATCGAAAAGGAAAATAATTAAAAAATAATAGAGAGGCGCACACGGGCCCACCGGCCATCCGGCCATGTCGTCGTGGCCGGTCCCACGTCTCTTCCTTTTATTTTTTAATTATTTTTCCTTGTCTCATGAAAACTCATTGTTTGAGCAAACTTCCTCGTTTGAGAAAAACTCCTAATTTCTCCATATTTCCTCAAATGATGAAAATGATAACATAAAATAGGGAAGAGCACCGGGCACACAGGCCATACGACCATGCCTTGGCCATGACCGGTCCCACACCTCCCAATTCCTTATATTATTCTTATTATTTCTTCCCTCATCTCATGAAACTTCTTCGTTTGAGAAAAAACCTAATTTTTCCATATTTCTCAAATATCGCTCAAACTATCAAAAGCCAAAGGTCAAATGGTCACACGACCATCCGGGCTCCTCACACAAATATTAAAATATCATTATTTTAATATTCTCAAAATAATGGTCACACGAGCAAAGTTTTACTTGCTCGTTCGAGCAAAATCAAGAGTTTCCGTCAAGATCAAACTCTTCTGAAAATCCAAAATATTGCTCGAACGCACACCAGAAAATGCCAAAATTCTCAGAATTGATCCACGAGCAATATGGTGACACGGGCATGATACCTTGACCGACCAAGGTCTCCCTTTGCTTACGGGATCCGGTCCCACACTCTATTATGATTGTTTACCTAATTAAGTTAAAATAATTCTTATTGGGTTCAAACTCTTTCCAAACAACTTGGAATTTGCTCGATCGACCATCAGTTGGTCCCACGACCATCAAGGGCCGGTTTCATAATTAGATTTTACCACCTAATGTTCACACAAGCACTATTTTTTAATGATTAAACGATCATTTAATCATCCTTTCACCAACTAATCTACAAAGGACTCTGGTGCATGCTCATTCGAGTACCTGGGCGCTACATGGTTGAGCCATCATCCCATGTAGCCGGTCCCTTTCTCACTCATTGGTTGATTTTCAGTAAATCATCAATTAATTAACAATCGATCAAAATTAGGGTTTCAAACCAAATGCTCTGCAAATCACAATTCAGAGCAAGTTCAAACACTAATAATTTTATGTTGATCCACCAATCAACATCCTAATTAATTATACAATATTCGCGGTCCATCTACCACTATTTTTAATTAATATTTTATTTGGTCCCGCTACCGATTATTCATGAATCGAGCAATATTTCTCAAACGAGCAATATTTGCTTAAACTAGCAATATTTATTTTTCTCATTCAACTGGGTTCATAACTCATTGATTCAACTATCAATTGCTCGACCGAGCAATATTCCTCATGTTGATTCAACTATCAATATTCTAATTTAATGTTTGGTCTTGCTACCAACATTTTTGCTCGACTGAGCAACATGGTTCGAACATACGACCATCCAATATTTCTGATTCCTACTCTGTCATTCAATCATTCATGATATATTAGATTAGAAATGAGCATTCTGCATAATTCGACAATTATCTCTTATTTCCTATCGAACATATCATAATAAGTCCTTGATTGAGAAACCTCATCGCACGATCATCCAAATTCCCATAATATCATTATTACCTGGACTGTTAAAATGATATATCATAATTCATCAAGACTCATCGTCTGAGCATGTCTCAGCAGACAACTTATTCTCAATCCATGAGTCCCACAACATACCACATTCATTCATCATGCTCGACTCATTAAAGCTAAGCCTCATCGTCTAGTCAAGTCAAAAACTGACTAATAAAATACACGTCTGCCTTGCAAACTCCACATTCATGAGACATCAATCACGTCACATGGGGGGGTATTAACTAGGGTTTTAGTCTGGCGGCTTATGGCACGTGTGTACACCCATGATGAGAAATGTGAGTAAGTCGTGCAAGCAGTTTAGGGAGTTAGCAAAGTAGTGGATGGACAATCAACCAAGTCTCTGCACGACATGGAACTGGTTTAACTACGATTTCCCACTCTGTCACTCCAACAACCGTCACACTTATTGGGATCAATATATCTATTATTCTTGCAATATAAATAAGTATCTAAATCCATGATTGAATAACCAAAAATCATCATTTAAGGAAGAATTCACATGTGAACAAGAACTCTCAACAGATCAGAATTCAATCAATCAATCAGAACTTACTCGAACTCAATAGTTCACTTGCAGAAATCTCCAAACACATTCACAATCCTCGATCATCATTGATCTCACACACTTCTCAGCTTCCCTCCTACAGATAGACCCTCATCCCTCTTTGTAGTACCAGAATATCGCTACAGCGCTATCCCCGCGATATTAACAACACTTCTGCAAGCGTCACTGATAACTCTTCAACGACATTTCACGAGCGTTACGGAATAACTGAAAGAAATTGATGATGGAAGAAATAAAAGAAGAACATGATTGATCATGCGATGGTCATCATGCTTGCGGTAAAGAAATATTGTGACGATCGTGATAAGATCGAAAAGTAAATCCGAGATAGGAGGAAAACTTAGCTGTCATCCATTATGAAAATCCCTATATAAAGAGCACGATAGATCCAGAAAAGGATGATGCATTTTTTAGAGCTGAGAGAATTTTGAGGAGAGAGAAACTCCAGAAAGAAAGTTGTACTTCTGAGTTTTAATATTTCTTGTAAATCTTCCTGAAAGTGAATTAATAAAAGTGTTGTTGTTCATTCATAATTATGAATTAGTTTTCATAGATTCTTGACAAGGGTGTAGTGTAGGAAATCCTGCAACTACATTTTGGCGCCCGAAACAGGGAATGAATTAACGAAAATAGAAGAAAAAGCGAAGAAGAAGATAAAAATTGTTCAAGATTAGGGAAATCATAAAGTAAATCGGTGAGAAAATTGAAGGAAGAATGATCAGAATCAAAAAATATTGTATAAAATTGAAAGGTGATGTAATAACAAAAGAAATGATTGATAAATTTCATGAAAATATCAAAGGAAGGATACATAAACGGGATTTTGAAGGAAGGAAGATTATGACAGTGGAGAAGATATCATCATTGAAAGATTAGGAAAAACAAGAAATCACGTTTACAGCAGCAGAATTACCAGAAGAAGATTCAAGTCATACATCTCCATTGGTGGTCACAGTAACCACTATACCAATGAGAAAGGAGAAATCGATAAAATCTGAAGAAGAATGGCCTATGAATAGAACTTTAGTAGACACAGGAAGTTCTGTAGACATGATATTTTATCATACCTTCAAGAAGATGGGATATAAGGATGAAGAAATATCTCATTCAACGTATTATGTTCATGGCTTTGGAAGGTCTATAACAAAACCTAAAGGCGAGATAATGGTACGAATTCCACTAGGAGAAATTGAAACACAAATATCATTATGTGTGGTAGATGTGGAATTGCCATACAATATGATACTGGGAAGACCGTGGATACATGCAATCAAGGTCAAGCGTCAACATTACATCAATGTATTAAATTTCCTATGCCTAGTGGAATTGGAGAAATTAGAGGAGATGTGAATTTCGCGAGATTGTGCTACCAAATTGAAGTAAGAAATTGTGAAGAATGTCCAAAGCTGCGAAAGGCTCGCAGAAAACTGGAAAGAGAATTGAAGAAGGAAAAAGAATTTAAAGTTTACATGATAAGAGCAAAAGAAGGAAAAGGAGTGCCCAATGAAATTTCGCGAGAAGGAGATGAATTCACGAGAGTTATGAAAACACCAATACCAATGGGAGAACCTGAAGCCAGCTACACTGCTGCTGAACCAACAAAAGAAATAAATATTGGAAGTAAAGAAGAACCTAAAATGCTGAAAATTGGGACTAGAATGGAGGCAGATGAGGAAGAAAGAACAATAAATCTTTTGCGAGACTATAGAGATATCTTCGCGTGGAACATGGATGAGATGCCATGGATAGACCCGTCAATAGCATGTCATAAATTAGAAATCAACAAAAACATAAGACCATTTAAGCAAATAATAAGGAAGATCGCAACAACATATCATTCTCAAATAGAAGAAGAATTACAGAAGATGCTCGACGCAGTAATTATAAGACAATCAAAATATCCAGAATGGATTGCAAACATGGTGGTGGTCCCAAAGAAGAACAAAGGGATAAGAATTTGCATAGATTTTACAGATCTAAACAAGGCATGTCCAAAAGATAGTTTTCCGTTGCCAGATATTCCACAGATGGTTGAATCAGCAGCAGGAAACGCAAGAATATCATCATTGGATGGGTATAAAGGATATAATCAAAACCCTCTCGCTGAAGAAGATCAAGAACATACTGCATTTTTTTCTCCAAGAGGATTATATTGTTATACAAAGATGCCATTTGGCTTACGAAATGCTGGTGCAACGTATCAAAGAATGGTGGAAAAGGTGTTTGCAAAGTGGATCCACAAAACATTAGAAGTGTATGTAGATGATATGTTGATCAAAAGCAAAGAAGCTGAGAATCATGTGCAAGATTTGAGAGAGATTTTCGATCAAATGCGGCAATTCAATATTAAAGTGAATCCTGATAAGTGTACCTTTGGAGTAACTTTAGGGAAGTTTTTGGGGTATATTGTGTCAAAAGAGGGAATACAAGTTGATCCAGAAAAGGTACAAGCAATTCGCGATATGCCAACTCCTGCGACGGTAAAAGATGTGCAAAAACTAAATGGACTCTTAGCCTCGCTAGGAAGGTTCATTTCGCGATCTTCGGACAAGTGTAAACATTTTTTCGATATACTCAAGAAGGGAACAAAATTCAAGTGGACAGATGAATGCGAAAAAGCTTTTCAAGAAATAAAAGAACATTTGGCGAGTATATCTATATTATAGAAAGCTGGACCGGGAGAAGAATTATTGATTTATCTTGCAACAACTCCATATGCGCTAAGTACTGTGTTATTGCGAGTAGATGCAGGGGTAGAAAAAACCAATTTATTATATCAGCAAAACATTTAATTCAGCAGAGAAAAATTATTCAAAGATTGAGAAACTAATTCTAGCGTTGGTACACGCAACTTTTAAGCTTCGAATTTACTTCCAAGCGCATAAGGTCAAGGTGTTAACAAGAGTGCCAATCGAATCGGTGATGAAGAATTCAAAAAGATCAGGAAGAGTTGAGAGATGGAATGTGCAAGTAGGGCACTTTAATATTCAATATGAAATTCTATCATCGCCAAAATCATAAGTTATCGCAGATTTCTTAGCTGAATTTCCTTTAGAAGATGACGAAGCTGTAGAAGAGATGATGGATATAGAAGAAGAACATGGAGACCCAAAAGAGCTATTAACAGAACCTGATAGATGGGAAATATTAGTGGATGGATCGTCAAATGGAGAAGGAAATGGGATTGGAGTTGTTTTCATTTCACCAGAAGGAGAAAAAACAGCTTTTTCATTTAGATTGGAATTTGCATCCACTAATAATGGGACATAATATGAAGATGTAATCCATGCATTGAAGTTTGCAATAGAAATGAAGTTGGAAAATGCTAGAATCACCAGCGATTCACAATTGTTTATTCGCCATATAAAGGGAGAGTATACCACAAATGAACCACCTTTGAAGAAGTACAAAAAACTTGTTGAAGAACTATCTGCGAAAATTCCAAAAATAAAATGGAGACACATATCAAGGAAAGATAATAGGCTCGCAAATTCTTTTGCTTTCATATCTAGCATGATGACAAATCCATTGGCGAGATGCATAAAAATTCAAACACTCTCAAATCCATCGATAAATAAAGAAGAAGAAGGGATAGACGTAATGATGGTAGAAGCTGGAGAGGAAGAGCCCACGAGCAATATCGCAGATTGGCGAGCAGAACTTCATGCATACCTGGCGAGAGGAGAAATTCCAAGAAATATATCAGAAGCACACAAATTAAAAATTAGGGCAACCAATTATGAGTTAAGAGAGGGAGTATTATATCGCAGATCTTTTAATGGACCATCTCTAAGATGTTTGACGAGAGAAGAAGGACAAAAAATATTGAAGATGTTACATAGTGGTGACGATGGTAATCACAATGGAGGAACATCTTTAGCATATAGAGCAAAAATTCAGGGTTATTACTGGCCATATATGCATGAGGATGCAAAGCAGCTCTCAAGACGTTGCGAGGATTTCCAGCGATACAGAAAAAGGATACATGCGCCAGGAGCGCCATTATCATCTTCAACAAGTGTATGGCCTTTTGGGAAATGAGGGGTAGACATTATAGGAACGTTTTTTCTTGGTTCTGGACAAAGAAGGTATCTGATTGTCGCAACAGATTATTTCACAAAATGGGGAGAAGTAAAGGCAGTACAACATATTCGCGATAAGGATATTTTTACATTCATTTTTGAAAATATAATCTGCAGATTTGGGATTCCAGCACAATTAGTATCTGATAATGGAAAGCAGTTTGAGGGACAGAATATAGAGTTGTTGCTCAATGCATTTAAGATAAAATGCGGGAAATCTACTCTTTTATACCCACAAGCAAATGGTCAGGCTGAGGCAACTAATAAAACAATCGCAGATATCTTGAAAAATAAATTAGAAGGGTATCACAGAGCATGGTGTGAACAAGTGCATAATGCGATATGGGCCTACAATACCACCAGACGAGAATCTACCGGGATGTCACCTTTTTGTTTGACATATGGAGTTGAAGCTGTGTTACCAATAGAAGTCGCTATTCCTACAACAAAAAGAGAGGCTTGGGAAATAAATCTAAGTGCTGGAATGATTTTAAATAAATTGGATGAATTGGAAGAAAAGAGAGAAAAAACTTTGCAACATATGGAAAATTACCATCGAAGATTAGATCGTGAGTACAACAAGCGTGTTAAGAAGCGTGAATTCCAACCTGGCGATTTAGTGCTGCGAGAAACACCAAGTTATCAGCGAGAGAGTGGTGGAAAGTTGGCGAGAACATGGGATGGACCATATATCATCAAAGAGATAATTGGAAATGGGGCATACAAACTAATGGATCCTGAAGGAAGAGATGTTGGTCAAAGACTTGATAGACCACGAAATAGATTATTTTTAAAAAGGTATTATCAATGACATCTTCTACAAGATAACAGATATTGGTATGTTATATAATGAAGCAGGTAATAAAATTCTTCTATCTCTATTTACAACAAAGCACAATAAAAACAACGAGCAATATCGCAAGAATAGCGAATACAAATTTCGCAGAGACATAAGAATGGGACGAACCTTTATGGCGTGCACCCTAGTTCGCGAATAAAATTTCGTAAGAGGCAAATGTAAGGCCTAATAGTGCGTTATAAATGGGGTATCTCTTGACATGACTCAGCGATAAGGTTATACCGCTGCTGGAACCTGAGTCATGCAGATGTTGGGGTTAAAGAAAACCTATCCTGGAGAGAGATCTTGGATTTCCAACTATATATGGTTATACCCTGGTTGGACGACTGAGAGTCTCTTCCAAGAAGTGCAAAGTATGACCAAGGCGCCGAGGTACACGGTTGAGCCAAGGGTGCCCGGAGCGTACGAAACTCTCTTGCCATCCTTGGTAAGTCTTGGCTACAATGCACTTGGCCTGAAGAAAACCCCACCTAGGGTGCAGTCTTGTAACTATAAGCCATATAGGCATAAAGGACAAGAGGCTGCGAAAACAGCTGGTTGTTGGTAAATCTAGATGGGAGGATCTAGTCTTGTATGGCCGATGTGCCCTCCCTGAAGGGGAAACCAGGGGGAAGATAAGGGCGGCACCCTCCATTAGGGAGCTGATAAGTGTCTTAAAGATGTCAATGTCATGGGGTTATATGATCGCAAGAACATTTAGGCCTATCATATTGTCGCGTGACGTAAATAATGCAAAGGCAACAATCCACGAGAGAAATGTTAAGATGAGATCAATGGGTTTTTACATGAAAGTGTAAAAACGTCCTGCGATTTCATCGCAAGACGACAATGTCATAAGGGTAAATTCTTGCGAGAGTATGTATGATTATCATATTGTCACAAAGATTTTGAAAGAAACATGGATAAGACAAGATCAAAGGGTCTTTACATGCAAATGTTAAGAAATCCTGCGATTTTGTCGCAGACAGAAAAAGTTTGGCAAACTAAGACCTTTAATTAGGAAGGAAAAATAAGACCAAAAGAATAATCTTACCAATTAACTATTCTGCTTTAAGATTGCAGGAAATATTCATTCATCGCAGAACTATATATAAGGAGGCAAATTTTTAACATCGCGAATTCCTTCAGAATTTTTCAGAAAAACGAAACATTATTCCTTATATCGCAGACATGTTCATACTTTCGTGCAACAACAAAGTTACTTAAAGAAGATACAGAAAATGATTCACCATCTCAAGAAAGATAATGAAGGGCAAGTAGGGGAATAGAGAAGTAAGATCTCATTATCTTCCTTGAAAATATTCAAAGTAAGTTAAATTGAAGGATTAAATTCAAAAAGTTACATCGCTCGCAAGAGAAAAGAAGAAAAGGAAAGCAAAGATAATATTCAAATTTCAGCGATGGCGTTGCCGGATTCATTCTTCTTGATCATCAGATTTATTATTTCTGCCAGAGTTATCAGTTTCATCAGCATCTCTTTCATCACGAGTCTCTCCTTCTTTTAACTCCTCATCAACATTTACCTCTCCACCCGCAGCTGCTTCTTTGGGAGTACTTTGTTTTTCTTCTTATTCTCCACCATATTCTTGAGCGGTGTTCTCTTCATCATTAGTAAACTCTAATTCTTCATCCATAGGAAGAGGAATTTCATCATCGTCAACCTTTAGAGGAGGGACAGAAATAGGAGAAAGAGAATGGGAAAGCAGAATCTCATTCACGAGAACTTCAGCGCTAAGATGGACTTGGCGAAGGAGACCTCTTTCACGATTCCTAATTTCTATATTTTTAAAGTACTCGAGATAATCAAGTCTTCTTTCTACTTTGTCGCGGGCGTTAAGGTAATTGGAAACAAGAGACTTGTTTTCTTTGCGAACTTTATCCAATGTAGTGGTCAGATCAGTAATGGTAGAATGAAGATTTCTTTCGGATTCTGCGAGCAACAAAATATAATCAATTAAACAAGAATCTCACAAGGAACATAACACAAAATTTTATGAGAAGATCAACAAAAGAGGCAGTCAAATGACTACCTTCTTTTTGCGAGGTTAAGTTTTGGATTAAAGCAAATAAACAGTTCTCCCACTGATTCATGGCATCATCGAATTTATCGCCAACCATACCCTTCAGACGAGATTTCATGTTTTCTTCTTTGTTGCGAAGATATGAGTTTTCCTTTGCTAATAAAGAATGAGATTCCTTTAACTGAGAGTATTGGTCTTGAAGTTCACTGGCTCTTAAACTAATAGTTAATCTACCCTTGATAAGTTTATCCTTCTCGGCAGCAGATGATTCAGTTAACTCCTTGAGCTCATTCTTAAGAGAACGAAGAGATTGCTCTTGATTATTACATGTGCTTTGAAGATTACTTAATTGCTTCGAGGAAATCGCCATCAAGCTTGAAAATCTATGTTTTTCTTGGGATAAAGTTTTATTCTCATCTGATAAAGATTTCATCGCCAAATTAGCCTTAAAAAACAAATATGAGAGGCGACCAACCTCGCTACTCAAAAAAAATTTCCTTTGCAATAATTGATTGTTCTCATTAGTAAGATTATTTATGCGATCAATTGAATAAGTGTACCGATTTTCTAGTTTAGTATGTTGATCTATCCAAGAATCTCTTTCAACGCGAACTTCTTCAGCAATAGATTCAGATTTGAGTCTTTCTATGAAACGAGCCCTATTTGAAACTAATATATGAATCAAGAATTTAAGAAGGAAGTCTAAGTACAGAAAGTATGTATATGAAACAAAAAAGCAAAAAGAGCAGAGGCAAGAAAAATATACCTTTCAGCTCGTCATTTTTTCTGCGAAGATTCTAGCAATCTAGAAGAGTTACGGAGCATGTGATTCAAGGTATCACACTCATCAGTTTTAGCTTGAAGAGTTTTCCTCAGAAATTCAATCTCATTCTATAAAGCCGCTCATGAATCATTACAATAAGAGCCAAAATACTTAAACAGAGTCTCACAAGCTTCCTGTTGGAGAGGGTCAGTGGAAGACTTTCTAGCATTGTCTAAAATATTAGACAAGACTTTAAAAGCAACATCAACACCTGCGAAAGTTTCGCTTGATGAAGGAAAGGATTTAGAAGGTGAAATAGTAGTGAGAGTAAGTTGGAGATCATTTGTGATGGTTGAGTTATCAGGAGGAGTATGTGGAAAAACAACAGTTGAAGGCCGTAAAGGACTATAAGGAACCTCAGTCGCGCATCTTTAGAAGTTTGGTTTGTCAAAATGTCAGAAGGGGTAGAGGTATGAACAATGATATTCTCGCGGATAGGAGAAGAAATATTTGGTTGCGATGGTGTGGGAGTAATCTTCACAGATGTTAATGAAGGCATAATGAGATTTTCCCCGAGTGTCTTAAAATGGCGAGACCTTTTGGGAGGTTTATCAGGATTCACGTCATTCTGCGAATAATAACCCAGATAAGAAACAGAGGCAACAATATTGTTATTAAAAAATAAAGGGTGTTTCTTACTACATTATCATTCGCAGAATTTCTCTTCTTATTTTCTACTGGTTTCTTGCGAGGATTAGGGTTGTGAGTAGTAGATTGTGTGTTAGAAACCTTTCCGCTAAAAAGAAGACATAACAAGGAAATAAGAAAGATTGGAGAATGAAAGTAAAAACTGGCTTAAAATAAACAACACAAATCAAGAAACAAACCTTGAGGACTCTATTAGAACAGTAGCAGAAGAATATGAAGAAGAGGCAAAGTTGCAGACAGAAGATGAAGAAACAGAAAAATAAAATTAATTTTGAGATTAGTTCAACCTTTTATAGGAAAATGGGAGTGGACCTATGGAGTAGGAACGTGTCAGTAAATGAAGGGATTCACAACACGTGTAAGAAATGCTGGATTAATGGGATCTTGTCGAGAAGAAAGTATAAAAGGAGAAGAAGTTGTGAAGAATAATAAAGAATATTAGTTCTCATGATCTTCTCTTCTTCACAGAAAAGACATGAGAAGAGGCAAGATGAAGTACCAGAATATCGCTACAACGCTATCCCCGCGATATTAACAACACTTCTGCGAGCGTCACTGATAACTCTTCAACGACATTTCACGAGTGTTACGGAACAACTAAAAGAAATTAACGATGGAAGAAATAAAAGAAGAACATGATTGATCTTGCGATGGTCATCATGCTTGCGGTAAACAAATATTGTGACGATCGCGATAAGATCGCAAAGTAAATCCGAGATAGGAGGAAAACTTAGCTGTCATCCATTATGAAAATCCTTATATAAAGAGCACGATAGATCCAGAAAAGGATGATGCATTTTTGAGAGCTGAGAGAATTTTGAGGAGAGATAAACTCCAGAAAGAAAGTTGTACTTCTGAGTTTTAATATTTCTTGTAAATCTTCCTGAAAGTGAATTAATAAAAGTGTTGTTGTTCATTCACAATTATGACTTAGTTTTCATAGATTCTTGACAAGGGTGTAGTGTAGGAAATCCTGCAACTACACTCTTTGTGACCGAATTGACTCTGGAACGACCATTGACTTGGTTTAGACCGGAGTCCTAGAGATTGATCTCTCGAACTCAAAGCACTCCCGTGTAGTGTATTTATTTTAAAAAAGGTTTAAGCAATTTGCTCGGTCGAGGAGTCCCCGCTCGCACGGTCATCTCTTCACTTTTCCTAAAAAATCAGCAAATCGTTTTCACCCATGAACATATTGGCGATCACATTGGGAGAATTATCTCTCGGTTGCAATCCCAATTCACAAAAATGGTTGATCTTAGGTCAGGTTCAGTTACAAATCCTATCCAAAACAATGCTATCACTAGAGATAGTGATGGTACTCCAGTCATTCCTCCCGTTTCTAACGACGACGCTACTGATACTACCCCTCCTCAAACCAATATCGGAAATAATCCTCTTTTCGGACGAGCTGTTGAAGAAATCAGAGAAGATCCACCTACCATAGATGATCTCATGAAGGTTCAGGAAGTTCTCGCCAATAATCAGATAGATATGGCTGCAACATAGAAAGAGTTGTGCGCTTACCTCAAGACTCTCACAGGCTGTCGTTTAAGCAAACTCAGCCCTACTCAGCTAAAGGAAAATTTAAGGATACATCCTCAATTTCTGATCTTGAAACCTCCCCAATCCACATCCTGGAAGATGATGAAGTCCACAATGCTGTAGATAACCCACCGACAAAGGAACTAGCAAGTTTTATCACTCGTGAGGATTTGTAGCTCTTTCTGGAGGATCTTGGAAAAGACAAGACATCATCAGTCCATTGTCACCAACCTCCATACCCTGCTGTCACACATATAATTCCTCTTCCGAAAGGTTATACTTCTTCAACGTTCACACTCTATGATGGAACATGCAATGCTCGAGAACATGTTTCCCGATTTCTGAAATCATTGGGCGAATATGAGCACAACCATGTTGTCCGCCTGAAGGAATTTTCAAAGTCTCTGACAGGCAGAACATACACCTAGTATAATAACATCACGTCAGGAAGCATCGCCAGTTAGGGAGAAACGATTAATGTTGTCTACCTATTTGTGGGAGAAAACTACTTTTGCCGGTTTAGGTAATTTTGGGTGTGTGTGGATGAGAAGTGAGTTTAAACCTTCAAAAAATGTGTTGCACGATGAGCACTTTGATTCGAGAGATAATCTATACAATTCTGGCCTAAAATGAAGACACGACCATTCTAGATTTATTTCGGTCACAGGTGAAGGATGTGAGGTTGATCTTAGGGAGGGAAGCGAAGAAGGTGTTGAGAGTATGAAGATGAAGGATATTTGATGACTTGTTAACAGAAGGTTGAGAAAGCGAGCAAATGTTGCAGGCAGGCTCTGGGTGTTGAATACGATGGTATTAACACTTGGTGTTCTATGTTGTTCGAACTTATGTCTTTTGAAATAGGGAGGAGAACCTATTTATACAAGTAGATAAGCCTTCATTACGTCTCTCATGGGAAAATGGAGGAAGTGGAGTGATGGAGGAAGAGAAGTTGTATGTTAGTGCCACACGGTTGCTTGCCCACTTCTCCTATCATCGCTAACCGCC
Organism: Papaver bracteatum; assembly: GCA_023529315.1. Lineage (NCBI taxonomy): Eukaryota > Viridiplantae > Streptophyta > Magnoliopsida > Ranunculales > Papaveraceae > Papaver > Papaver bracteatum. The sequence goes on along the minus strand of JAJJWX010002349.1, from coordinate 1,942,157 downwards.
CATGTTTCCCTGACACGATCTTGTGATGGCGTGTTGCACGCTGCACGCTGTAAACCGCCAGACCAATACCCTAGTTTGTATCCCCCAGTTGTGACGTGATTAATGTCTCGAGTGTGTGGATCGCAGGACCCACAGGAAATAGTGCAGGGTGAACCGTGAACTTGGTATAATATCGCATGCAGCCATCTTCAGGTGACCGTTTGGAAACTGTATAGACAAGCCATGCCTTGGTCGGTTACCATGTGAAGAAGAGTGACGGATGGTGATCATGGTGATACCTTGTTTTCTGGTTGATTCGTACCCTAAGTCATTTGTCCAAGCTTGCAAAGTTGGACGGACAAGATGGTTTGCAACCCTACCTGCGATCGTTGGATGAGAGGCGCGCATGCTGCCTCTTTCAACTCAAACGTTTGCATGCTAGGAGAGTTCCAATGGAGGAACCGATCAGCCCTGCATGGAGGAGGTACAATGGTGTTTACTCCCATGCCTGCTTGACTCGCAAAGATTTAATCTGATCCACTCGACTCAGGTGGCAAAGATGAGTGGTCGAGATTAGAACTTATGGAGGGGCCGTGACATGCTACCTTTGGGAACGCGTACCAAGGAGCTTGACCACTTCCGGTCTTTGCCGATTAGCTAGGCGTGAATTCGGGCCCACGACGGTCATGCTAGCATGCTCGGTTCCTTCTAAGTCTCCATCTTTGCCTTTCGTCCAAGCCTGCGAAGATGGACGCTCGAGATGTTTCTGCGCCGCAAACCCTAATTAGGGTTTTGGACCGGCCACTTTGGGCGATCAGTTTTGGGTTGCGTGCGCCTCCTTTGGGGAGACCGACCATGTATGCAACATCTTGGGTCGACAGTGAGCATGTACATGCTTGCTCTATGACCCTGGGCGCAATCTAAGCCATCCAACTATGCCTGCGAATTCGGATGGTCGTGATCGTTTTGGATCTTCTCAACCTACATAAGGCGTTAATCTAGCCTTGTTTGGGCAATCGTTTCTTGTACCATAGCTTGCCTATGAGGGAGTCGGTCATGTAGGTAGAAAGTGGGCCTGCCAATGGTGTACCATCACTTTACTACTTGTTTTAGGGTATAATCTAAGCCGTCCAACTATGCCTGCGAAGTTGGACGTTCACGATTAAAAGGAACCCTAGCCGTGCGTGATGCTCACTTTGAGCGCATGTTTTGGAAGGACCAACTGTAGTTGGCCTTGACCGTTCGGTCATGTATGAAGGTGGGTCCGTGGTGATCATGGTAGCATGCTCAGGACCCCCTGAATCTATATCTACACCCTCCATCTATGCATGCGAAGTTGGACGGATGAGATATATTTCTGAGTTTGTTTTCAGCAAGTGAGACTAACATGGGTAGTCTTTCATGCGTTCGACGGGGCTAGTATAACCTGCCGTCAGGTAGCCTACGGGTGTTTGCATGTCGAACACAAGGCTTTAATTAAAGCATTAATAGTAATGTTGTATACCTACAGAAAACCGGGATGGTTGCCACATGCTCCGTCGGGATGGTTGCCACATGCTCCGTTCTGGGTAGGTTTTAATTCTCAGGGATGGTTGCACATGCTCCAATGAATTAATATGGCGAGAAGTATTCATCGCCTGAAGGCTTTATCCTTTGCAGGACGTCATCTTACAAAAATTGGCTTTTTTACAATTTTACCCTTTAAATTGAAATCCACCATCAACATTAAGTCCCCTTCCTAGCATGCAATGGTTACACTATTGTAGGGTAGGCATGAGATGGTGAAAGTTCGCACAAAAATAACTAAGGCTAGGGTAAACGTACTTTTATCACATGGGGAGGGTTCTCGTGCCGAATGACCTGTAGCGCTGGTAGAGTTGTTCCCCCTCAACGAACTTTTCTCCGATTTCAGCTAGGTTTCTGAAGCTAGCGCGACTTGGTTGGTGTTGATCCCTTGCCGGCCGGACGTAATACGAGATAGCTGCTTCTAGGGTTTCCATTGGCGTGTATATATACGTATGCACATGAATCCTCTTCCACATCTTGAGATAGAATTTCTTCTCTGCAGAGTTCCATCATGTCTGGAAACAACAAGTCGTCTTCTTCATATCACCCAGGTTCGTCTGTCAAGCGTACCCGCTCTGCATCTCAGTGCGCTTCTGAAACTCATGACAATCCTCCAGCTCGTGTGTGTAGAGTCAAGAGGGTCATGCCGGTTTGTTCTTTTCCCTTTTATTTTACGAGTATTCACTCTTATTTCCTGATCAGGTGAATAATCTCCTCCTTTGCAGAGATGTCCACCTGGAACATGTGTAACAGTCATTGATGACGATGACTTGGATAGTCCACTTTCTTCGAATTCAGCTACACCTTCGCCGGACAACCTCGAGAATGCTGACCTGGGTATTTCATCCTATGAATACCCCAATGCCGGCCTTTCGTTCGATATCGGTATGAAATGCTTGTCTTCTAGCTACAAGGCTTTCGGTGGTTTTTTTAGTACGAAAGGAGTTCGTCTCCATGTACACAAAGATATGGAGAAAGTATGGCCACATCGCGACCAGGAACATAATTCGGCATTGCTCGTCTGCTTTGGTTACTCTGGTAAACTGCTTGATACCCATGATAGCTGAGATGGAAGGCGTCTCTATCCGCAAGGTAGCTGAATCAAATCTCGAGAAGTGGGAAAATATGCTATCTACCTGCGAGTCCATGGAGTTCAACGTGAGTTGGCTGCGGCAGCGTCTTGACATCATCAAGGTCGATCGAGCTGGTATCCTGGCGAATGTATTCCCTGATGCGAAGGCTATCTTGGAGGAAGAGAAGGCTCTGGCTGCTGATTCAGAGAAGGTGGAGCAGGCGATCCAAAGATTGAAGTCCCGGAGAGAGAGGTACCAGGCTAGGTTGAAGATGATGCTTTCCAGGGATTACAACCTATTGGACGACCTCTTCTGAGCTGCGTTGAGAGATTTCCTTCGTTCTTTTTCTTTTGCACACCATCGAGAGATGCGAGATTATTATTTTTTGTGTGATGGATGGAGAAAAATTCATTAATTTTTTCTGAATAAATTAACAAGTTAGACATGAAACGAGAATTCCTGTATTATCATGTCACGGGACAATGATCAGGCGTGATATGTCTTGAGCCATCTTCCATTGATGACTGCTTCCAACTTTCCTTCATCCACCTTAATGATTTTGTAGTATCCAGTGTTGTAAGCCCTGGTAATCACGTAAGGTCCTTCCCATTTTGGAGAGAAATTTGGTGCAGACATGTCTTGTTGGATGTGTTTGGCTGTCTTCAAAACTAGGTCTCCCACTTTAAAACTTTGTGGCCTTACAGATTTGTCATACGCCCTGGAGACTCTGTTTCTGTATACCTGAGCGCGTTCCTCTGCCTTGCTTCTTCTGTAGTCTAGAGTATCGAGCTCAGCGATCCTGCAGTTAGACGCCTCAGTTTCGTTCCAGTGGACTCCACTTGCTGCTGCAATCCTGGATGATGGGATTTTGATTTCTGCCGGGAGGACAACATCAGCCCCGTAAACGAGTGAGTATGGAGAAACTCCAATGGAGATCCTAGGTGCCGTTCGGTATGCCCATAGTTCCATCGGTAATTGTTCATGCCACTCTCTAGGATTGTCATGTACTGTCCGACTGAGAATCCGGATTAATGTTTTGTTGGTGCTCTCAGCCTGCCCATTCCCTTGAGGGTATTAGATGGTGGAGAAGACTTGTTTAATTCCATATCCCTCAAGCAACTCTCGTACCTGCTTATTGGCGAAGGGAGTACCGTTATCGGTAATGATATGTTTAGGTACTCTAAAGCGGCAGATGATATGCTCTTTGATGAACGCTGCAATCGTTGCTCCTGTAGTTCCACGCAGAGGAATAGCTTCGACCCATTTTGTGAAGTATTCAGTTGCGGTTATAATATATTCATGCTGCTTTTATGATGGCGGGTTGATCTTTCCAACAATATCAAGTCCCCACCTATAGAATGGCAACGGGATGCTTATCGAATGTAGGGGAGTGGATGGTGCATGGACGAGGTTCCCGTGAATCTGGCATTTGTGGCAGCTTTGAACGAAGGCACTACATCATCTTCCATGGACGGCCAGTAATATTTCTCGTGTATATGGAGAAACAGTTTCTTCTTTCCTTGATGTTCTCCTTCATGCATCCTTTTCAATATTGTTGAGATTTATCCTCCAGCCAGGCACCGTAGCAGATCACCTCCAAAGCTTTTTCGGTACAGAATACCCTCGTGGAACACGAAACGCTTCGCTCTCTGTTTTATTCTGACTGCCTCTTTTGGGTTAGCAGGAACTGTTCCATCACGAAGGTAGTTAACATATAGCTGCCTCCAATCTCTGGTGTGATTTATGTTGAGTACCTCTAGTTGATGCGGTGGTGCCTGACAGTTTGAGCAAGACTGTTGGAGCGCTCGAGACTGTGTCTCCATTTCTGGCCAGTAATAGCCTAAACGTTGGAGGCGTCGATAGAGTGTCACCACCAATGTTTGTCCACAAATATCGTTGTGAACACGGTCAAGTTGCAGCTGTGCTTCTTCCTCTCCGAGACATCTTGATAAGGAACTATCCGGGTTTCGGTGGTATAACATGCCGTGGAGCATAAAGAAGTTCTGTAAGGATTTAAGGCTGACCTTTTTTTTTGAGAAAGTGAACTGCTAAGCTCCTGAATGATCATAGTCCTCCAGTCACATGTTTCAACATCCTTGCATCGTGAGAGACATGTTGATTCTACTGTCCTTATTTTCACCGTCAGGGTTTCTTCTATGCCTTCGAACTGCAATTTAGAAGCTAATGTTGCCAGGCAATCAGCATCCCTGTTGTTGTTGCGGCTGACATGAGTTATGGTTGCGTCAGCGAAGTAGTTCAGCAGTCTCTGAGCTTCAGACCGGTACGGAGCTAGAGTTATATCTTTTAGTGCATACACCCCGTTCATCTGATTAACCAATAATTTAGAATCGCCTCGTATTTCCAAACGTGTGGCTCCCGCCTGCTTGGCTAATAGCAGCCCTATAAGGAAGGATTCATACTCCGCTGAGTTTTTAGTGCACTGAAAATCTAACTTGAAGGAGTGTGAAAAGACTTCGCCAGTTGGAGATACTAGGACTATGCCTGCTCCTCCAGTGTTGTTGCTGGGAGTAGTGGATCCGTCAAAATATAACAGCCAAGCTTCCTCTTCGACAACAGAGATGTCCGGAAACTCTCCAGGAAGGTCTTAATGCAATGCTGTGGTACCTTCTCCAGGGAAAGCTGCTAGTAAATCCGCGACAGCCTGACCCTTAACAGCTCTGGGCGGAGTACACGTTATGTCTAGCTCTGACATTTGGAGGAGCCACTTGGCATCCCCTTCTATTAGAACTGGTTTCGAAAGTAAGAACTTCGCAGGGTCTGATTTGGATATGAGTGTTACCTTGTTGGATAGTAGGTAATACCTGAACTTCTGGATGGAATGTATCAATGCTAGGCATGCTTTCTCTGCTTTCGAGTATTTGAGTTCAACGTCCCTCAATATTCGACTGAAGTAGTATATAGGACGTTCGACTCCCTCATCATCCTCTTGGGCCAGCAAGGCTCCAACGGCAGTGTCACTGAAGGCGGTGTAGAGATATAACGGTCTCCCTTGAACATGAGACTTCATGATGGATGGAGACGACAATATGTGTTGAATTTTTCGAAACGCTTCCTGTTGGATGCTGGTCCAGTTAAAATCCGCACCTTTCTTCAGCAAGGGGGTGAAGGAATCAATGAGTTGAGCCAGACCAGGTATAAAACGTCGAATGTAATTCACATTTCCCATAAAACTTTGCAGTTCCTTCACGGTTCGAGGTGGCGGCATAGTGAGGATGGCTTGAGTTTTAGATGGGTCCACCTTGATTCCCTCAGCAGCCACTTGAAATCCCAGAAACTTTCCAGAGGAGACACCAAAGGCACACTTCAAGGGATTCATCCTCAACTTGTACTCACGGCACCTCTCGAATACTTGTCGCAATACTTCTGTGTGTTCCGTCCGGGTTTTCGATTTGACTACTATGTCATCTACGTAATCTTCAACTTGTTTATGCATCATGTCGTGAAAAATTGCTGTCATGGCGCGTTGATATGTCACGCCGGCATTTTTCAAACCGAAAGGCATAACTGTATAGTAAAAATTTCCGAGAGGAGTTCGAAAAGAAGTCTTACTTGCATCACGCTCGTACATCCTTATCTGGTTGTAGCCGCTGTATCCATCCATGAAGGAGAACATGCCATGCCCGCTCGTGGCGTCTACCAACATGTCGATGTTAGGTAGAGGAAAGTCGTCCTTGGGGCAGCACTTGTTTAAATCTCTGAAATCTACATAGCATCGGATCTGCCCATTCTTTTTCTTTACCGGAACCACGTTAGCCAGCCAGGTTGGATGGTGGATGGGCTTGATAAAGCCGGCAGCTAGAAATTTCTGGATTTCACATTTAATCTGATCTTCCACCTCATGTCTGAATTGTCTTGGAGACTGTTTGATAGGCTTGGATCCAGGCTTGATGTGCAGGTGATGAGTAACCAACTTTTCATCCAGACCAGGCATTTCATCGTATGTCCAGGCGAATATATCCTGGTATTCTTTGAGGAGTTGCACGAGATTCGTCCGCTCCTCCGTGGATAGAGTGGAACTAATGGAAACGGGCCGGGGAGACTCTTCACTTTCGATGTTAATAGTTTCAAGTTCTTCAGTTGTAGAGGTGGTACCGTCTTGCAGCTGTCTGGGGGCGTCCAACACCTCTTCTTGTGGGTTTCCACTTTGACAGCATTCTATTAGGCGGAGAGACCGAGCATCAGTCTCTCCTGCTAATTGCTAACAGCGGCGGCGGTAGACAGTCTTTTCTTTCTGATCTTGAGTTTCCACAAAGGTCCGTCCTCTCTTGGTAACGTGGTTTCCCGCCCCGCTGGGTGAAGGAGAGTTCCTCGTCAGCTGAGATATATCATGTCTGAGTTTTAATGACGCAAGCCGATCCTCCTCCTGGATCGACGCCCACATTGGAAGTGGGGTACAATGTACTTCGCCTGGTTCTTCCTGCAGAGCTTCCTTCGGTTTGAACAATTCTACTCCGTATATGGGTGCGTATGGAGACAACGATGCATGTATACAAATGACTTCCTTTTTCAGCGTAGTTTTCAGGCACTAGTGATAGGTTGAAGGAACAATCCTATTCTCGTGGAGCCATGGCCTACCCAATATCATGTGGTAGTCTGGTTCTTTCTCTATGACTTCGAATTTCACTTTTGATTGAATAGGGCCTACGGATAAGTTCAGATTGACATACCCATATGTGCTGGTTTGGTTCCCTTCAAAGTCCGTCATTGTGGTAGACCACCGCACAATCTTGATTGGGCGAACCTTAGCCTCCTTGAGTGTCTTGAGGGTAATCACATTTGAGGATGTTCCTGTGTCAATGAGGGACCGCCTGAATTCTGAATCTTTGATGCGTGCGGTTACATGCAGGGCCCGATTGTGTCCCTCTTATGCCATCATGTATTCCTCTGTAAAGTTAACATTGTTTACATATGCCTCCATCACGCTTGAAACTTCTGGGCACAAAGGAGTTAACTGTACATCCAAGGCTATCCGGTTGACAGCTGCAAACGTCTCTGTTCGCTGTTCTTTTGAGAGGTGTAGGAGTTCGCATAAACTTCCCACTAGAGAAGCGGCTTCCTGATCCACAGGTCTTTGGCCTGTAGTGAAACTATTGATTTGGGGGCGTTCAGTCCCCAGTGTCGGAACCTCCATGACAGGGCCTCCCATCTCTGACGTCATCTTGATGAGGAGGTCGAGTATGTTGTTGATCACTTCTTTGATCAGGTCCATGTTTCTCGTGTGAACCTCATGTACTCGTGCTAACTCGATCAACGTCGGGATTCTTCCAGCCAGACCATTGGGTGTGCCGTCGGAGGGAAATTGATCATGACCTGAGACTGTCGAGGTACCCCTAAGACCGACCATCTTGAAATCAACTAAGTAGGAGTAGGTATCGAAGAAATCGACTTCACAACCGAGAGATTAACCTCCCACTGTAGTCGCCAATTGTTTGTGGGAGAAAACTACTTCTGCCGGTTTAGGTAATTTTGGGTGTGTGTGGATGAGAAGTGAGTTTAAACCTTCAACAAATGTGCTTCACGATGAGCACTTTGATTCGAGAGATAATCTATACAATTCTGGGCTAAACCGAAGACACGGTCGTTCCAGATTTGTTTCGGTCACAGGTGAAGGATGTGAGGTTGATCTTAGGGAGGGAAGCAAAGAAGGTGTTGAGAGTATGAAGATGAAGGCTATTTGATGACTTGTTAACAGAAGGTTGAGCATGCGAGCAAATGTTGCAGGCAGGCTCTGGGTGTTGAATACGATGGTATTAACACTTGGTGTTCTGTGTTGTTCGAACTTCTGTCTTTTGAAATAGCGAGGAGAACCTATTTATACAAGTCGATAAGCCTTCATTACGTCTCTCGTGGGAAAGTGGAGGAAGTGGAGTGATGGAGGAAGTGTAGTTGTGTGTTAGTGCCACACGGTTGCTTGCCCACTTCTCCTATCATCGCTAACCGCCCATGTTTCCCTGACACGATCTTGTGATGGCGTGTTGCACGCTGCACGCTGTAAACCGCCAGACCAATACCCTAGTTTGTATCCCCCAGTTGTGATGTGATTAATATCTCGAGTGTGTAGATCGCGGGACCCACAGGAAATAGTGCAGGGTGAACCGTGAACTTGGTATAACATCGCATGCAGCCATCTTCAGGTGACCGTTTGGAGGTTGTATAGACAAGCCATGCCTTGGTCGGTTACCCTGTGAAGAAGAGTGACGGATGGTGATCATGGTGATACCTTGTTTGCTGGTTGATTCGTACCCTAAGTCATTCGTCCAAGCTTGCAAAGTTGGACGGACGAGATGGCTTGCAACCCTACCTGCGATCGTTGGATGAGAGGCGCACATGCTGCCTCTTTTAACCCAAACGTTTGCATGCTAGGAGAGTTCCAATGGAGGAACCGATCAGCCATGCATGGAGGCGGTACAATGGTGTTCACGCCCATGCCTGCTTGACTCGCAAAGATTTAATCTGAGCCACTCGACTCAGGTGGCAAAGACGAGTGGTCGAGATTAGAACTTATGGGGGGGGCCGTGACATGCCACCATTGGCCATGCGTACCGAGGAGCTTGACCACTTCCGTTCTTGGACGATCAGTTATGCGTGAAGTCGGGCCCATGGTGGTCATGCTAGCATGATCGGTTCCTTCTAAGTCTCCATCTTTGCCTTTCGTCCAAGCATGCGAAGATGGACGCTCGAGATGTTTCTGCGCCGCAAACCCTAATTAGGGTTTTGGACCGGCCAATTTGGGAGATCGGTTTTGGGTTGCGTGCACCTCCTTTGGGGAGACCGACCATGTATGCAACATCTTGGGTTGACAGTGAGCATGTACATGCTTGCTCTATGACCCTGGGCGCAATCTAAGCCATACAACTATGCCTGCAAAGTCGGATGGTCGTGATCGTTTTGGATCTTCTCAACCTGCATAAGGCGTTAATCTAGCCTTGTTTGGGCAATCGTTTCTTGTACCACGGCTTGCCTATGAGGGAGTCGGTCATGTAGGTAGAAAGTGGGCCCGCCAATGGTGTACCATCACTTAACTACTTGTTTTAGGGTATAATCTAAGCTGTCCAACTATGCCTGCGAAGTTGGACGTTCACGATTAAAAGGAACCCTAGCCGTGCGTCATGCTCACTTTGAGTGCACGTTTTGGAAGCACCAACTGTAGTTGGCCTTGAACGTTCGGTCATGTATGAAGGTGGGTCCGCGGTGATCATGGTAGCATGCTCAGGACCCCCTGAATCTATATCTACACCCTCCATCTATGCATGCGAAGTTGGACGGATGAGATATATTTCTGAGTTTGTTTTCAGCAAGTGAGACTAACATGGGTAGTCTTGCATGCGTTCGACGGGGATAGTATAACCTTCCGTCAGGTAGCCTACGGGTGTTTGCATGTCGAACACAAGGCTTTAATTAAAGCATTAATAGTAATGTTGTATACCTACAGAAAACCGGGATGGTTGCCACATGCTCCATCGGGATGGTTGCCACATGCTCCATCGGGATGGTTGCCACATGCTCCATCGGGATGGTTGCCACATGCTCCGTTATGGGTAGGTTTTAATTCTCAGGGATGGTTGCACATGCTCCAATGAATTAATATGGCGAGAAGTATTCATCGCCTGAAGGCTTTATCCTTTGCAGGACGTCAGCTTACAAAAATTGGCTTTTTTACAAATTTACCCTTTAAATTGAAATCCACCATCAACACTACCGAAAATACTTTTTCGTTTCGGAGTAAGTTACTTGAAAAGGAGGGGGTGTAACAACCTCACCCAATATTTCGCTTAGCAATCTGTATAGAGTAACTCTAATACACTTATAAGAGAATCAACTAGACAGTTAGACTCAATATTAAGAAAAGTATATCATGGAGTTATATCTCAATCTCTCAATTCAATCCGCAATAAAAAAAATAAAAAAAATAGCGAGCCTAATTGAATATAAGAGAGATAACTTGAATGGTACAAAAGACCAATGTTAAAGGATCAATCAACAACCAAAGGTTGGATTTACCAATTGATCAATTCAATGCACAACCTGTGATATATCAATTATATAACAAAATATAATGCGGAAAATAAATAACACATACTCCAGAATTTTGTTAACGAGGAAAACCGAAAATGCCGAAAAACCGCGGGACCTAGTCCAGATTTGAACACCATACTGTATTAAGCCGCTACAGACACTAGCCTATTACAAAGCTAACTTCGATCTGGAATGTAGTTGAACCCTAATCAATCTCATACTGATTCAATGTACAGTCATGCTCCTTATGTCTTTAGTCCCAAAAAGATACTACGCACTTGATTCCCTTAGCTGATCTCATGCACAACCAAGAGTTGCTATGACCCAAAGTCGAAGACTTGATAAACAAACATGTATCACACAGAAATGTGTATTGAATAGATAAATCTGTCTCCTAAGGATATACCTACGAGTTTTTGTTCCGTCTTTTGATAAATCAAGGTGAACATGAACCAATTGATAAACCAGAATTATATTCCTCAAGAACAGCCTAGTATTATCAATTACCTCACAATAATCTTAATCGATTAACGAAACAAGATATTGTGAAATCACGAGCGATGAGACGAAGGTGTTTGTGACTACTTTTCTATCTTGCCTATCGGAGATATAAATCTCAAGCCAATCTTACGATTGTACTCAAACACGATTGAAATAGCAAGATTAGATCACGCAACTACATAGAAAATAGTTGGGTCTGGCTTTACAATCCCAATGAAGTCTCTAAGTCGTTAACCTACAGGATTTCGAGAAAAACCTTAGGTTAAATGAGAATCGACTCTAGCTTATACAACTTGTATCACACAGGAGGTGTGGGAATTAGGTTTCCCAGTTGCTAGAGTTATCCTTTATATAGCTTTCAAATCAGGGTTTGCAATCTAAGTTACCTTGGTAACAAAGCATTCAATATTCATCTTAGATGAAAACCTGATTAGATTCAAGCTAATATCTTTCAACCGTTAGATTGAACTTAGATTGTATACACAAATGAAACATAACTTCATTTAAGTTTGAATAACCGTACCTAAACGTGCACACTTAGTCAGTTCAACAATAGTTAAACAATGGTTAGCCATATGAGCACTTTCATATCAACCTTATTCATGTTTACCATAAATAGTTCAAATGACTCAAATGAACTAGTTAGAGAGTTGTTCAATTGCTTAGATCTCATATAAGTATACAAGACACAGTCGAATCAAAATCGGTTTTGCCTCACTCGAATCATTTCATGAACATTATAGCCACGGTTTGCAAAGATTGCATTCCTTATTATATAAATGTTTTAGTTCATGAACAAACCGATTTTAGAAAGTAACCTACTTAAGTATGCAAACGGGTAGCGTACTTAAGTAACCTATTTGAGTTTTTTTTTCACTTCCAAACTCCAGCAGAAATTCACGGACGTGAAACTTCCGCCAGTATGCATAAGGGTACGCATACTTACCCGGATTTCCAACAACCGCCAGTACGCGTACGGGTACGCATACTTTGGGTTCCCAGTTTTGGAATTTTACGCAAATGTGAGAACACACTATGTTTATATCCAACCATGGTTACTTGTTCTCATTTCAATCATTGAAATTTTCTTAGAGGATGTTAAAATAGTTGTTATTCACAAACTATTTTCATCAAAGTGATTTTCAAGTTATTGAAATAATCAACATGACTTTCATCACGAGTAAAGATGAACTTGGATAAAGCGAAAGCTTACTAACACATATTTCGAGAAATATATAAGCGAGATAAACTCAATTCGAAATACCAAATGTGTATAATTGAAGTCTATATAGCAATACGACTTTTGTCTCAAATAATAGATAGAATAGATAGATTTTTGAGTGATAGATAAGTTCAAGTCTCCACATACCTTTTATTGATGAAGTTCCACAAGTTCCCTTGAGTAGTTCTTCGTCTTCAATCGATGAACTCCGTGGAGTTTAAGGCTCAACTACACTTACTATCCTAATCTGAGACTTAACTATAAGTAGACTATAAATCAAGACTTATAGTTTTGGCAACTAAACTTGACAAACAAGCTTGAGATAGCAACACTTGCGAGTTCGACCGAGCAGTGCTCTAACATTACTATTTCCGATATAGGAAGGATGTTTCAGAGAAACAATGAACATCCCAACGATTACGTGAAATATTTTAGAGTCCAAGCTTTGGATTGTTATGATCCTAACATTACAGAGAAACAACTTGTAGATATGTACATCAATGGAATGATCCTGGTCTATAAAGATCTATAGAAAAATCTCTGATTCTAGACTTTCTCTGAACTTCATGAAGCATCCAAACGATCATCAACTACTACACCTGCTTTATTATAGATAGAAAAGACTATAAGAGTCGAGGAACCTCGTGAAACTCGCGGCAGTTGGTCAACAAACAATATAATCCCCAACCTTCCACAAATGTTGTTGCTGAAGGGAGTGAAAGGAAATCTGAGACACAACATAAGAACGCTTCTCCAACATCCCAGGATCCTTCGAAAGTGCAAAGAAATGATAACCAATCCTGCACAAACCTCGACCTAGTATCAACAAACGAGGAAATTATCAGATAGCCTCAAACTTCCCTATTCCCATTGAAGAAGTGATCGAGTTACTGGATGTTTGGATTCAAGATGGTGTAATTAAACTGCCATTCATCAGGAGAGAGCCAACTAAAGAAAACATTGATAATCCCAGGTACTGTCGCATTCATAGGTTCATCGATCATCCAACACGTGACTGTAATGTTTTAAAACGCATCTTCAAAGAGAAAGTTAATACAGGAGAGCTTCAACATGGAACTGAAGGAGTACACATGATCCTCTCGTAATCAAGACCTTCACTCTCTCTGAACAACTGATAGGTGTCTAAAACACCTTGGTATGTATCTATCGTTTATGATTTCTTTGCTTAGTTTTCTTATAAAATATGTATCTTATGTTTGTTTTTGAGTGTTTTGGTATTTTGGAGTCATTTAGATCAAAAGAATAAGAAACGTCGCTTAAAAGTCAAAAAGGTACAAATGTTGTTGGAGGAGAAATTGTTTCTCATTATTTGCTTTTATTTCTTCATCTTTGTTTGAAAAGCATGTAAGCTTTAATGATGCAAAATCAATATATGAAAATCATGGCAGCTTTAGTGATGTATAGAAATTAAAGGACAGAAGTGGATTTGAGAAGTAAGAGACGGATGATGATGGTGGAAGAATTCGAAGAAGAGAAAAAGCGTCATTTCATTACAAGCAAGAATTATCGGGAGCACAATGGAGGATAAGGGGATGTTTTATTATAGCCCTTATCAGGCATCTGGGTGCCTGTATCCATTTTATCTTTTACAGGGGACCTAAAATTGAGATAAAATCATTTCTATAATCATTCATTTTTCCTTCTATGTCTATGTGTGTGGCGGCTCCATTAGAAAAAGAAAAGGAGGCGCTGTTTTGTTCCATTAGAGATAGGAAGAGAGACTATGAGATTAGAGAGGAAGTTGATGTTGAAACGAAATCGAGAAGATGATTCTGCTGGTTTTTACTTAGCAAATCAATCTGTGTTGGGTTGGATTTGTAGAAGAAGTTGTTTCTACTGGGAGAATCAGAGAATTGCTAATAAAATTGAGAGGGGTTTCGAGTTTGGTTGTAAATGGTGATGATTTGAGTTGATAATTTGAGTTATTACGATAGAACAAGTAAGATCAGAACACACAAATACATAGAAAATAGTTGGGTCTGTCTTCAAAATCCCAATGAAGTCATTAACCTATAATGGTTTTAGGAAAAGCCTAGGTTAAAGGAGAATCGACTCTAGTCATAACTAGTATCACACATGAGGTGTGGGGATTAGGTTTTCTAGTTGCTAGAGTTCTCCCTTATATAGTCTTCAAATCAAGTTTTTATAGCTTTAAAACAAAGCAAACAATATTCATCGTTAAATGAAATCCTGATTTAAGATTCAAGCTAAGTAAAACTAATTCAATATCTCTCAACTGTTAGATGGTCTTAGATTGTTACAAACAAATGAAATATACCTTCATTTAGATATGGGTAACTATACCTAAATGTGTATATTGAGTCGTCTCAATAACAGTTAACTGAAGTTAGCCATATGGACACTTTTGTATTAACCACATTCATCTAACACTTCTAGATCAAATCATAATCAAATGAATTTAATCGTGTTACTCATAGAGTTTTTCAATTGTTTATATTCTCATATAAGTATACAAGACATAATTGAAACAAAATCGGATTGATTCAAGAGAATCAATTCGTGAACATTTTAGCCACGGTTTGCAAAGATTGCATTCCTTAACATATAAATGTATTTTTTCATGAGTATGAAATCATATTTAACCGATTTTTGAACTTAAACCAACTCAGTTTGCAAACGGGTATGCAAACTAGAGTTCCGGACTTTGGTCACATCCGACAGTTTGCAAACGGGTATGCATACTATCGTACCGGACCTAACTCAGGTGAAACTGTTCGCATACTGGTATGCAAACTTTGTTCCCGGACTTTGACGGTTAAAACCGTTCACATAATGGTATGCAAACTTGGTTCACGGACCCGAATCATATTACAACATTTTGCATACTAGTATTGAAACATCCTTAGAAGGCGACAATAAATGTCTCACACAAACTATTAGCTTATAAGTAATTTTCAAGTGATTGAATGATCAATACGAAATATTCCGAGTCTACATCAAATGAATGTCTCACACAAATCATGTAAGATGTTTCAAGGCACTTTTCACATGATCATATTTTGACTCATTATTAAGTTTCCAACAAATTAATTATTTTCCAACTAAACTCGTCAAGAATAATGATGAACGTAGTTAAAGCAAAAACTTTCCAACATATATTTCGAGAAAGATATAAGCGAGTTAAACTCAGCTCGAAATATCAAATGTGTATAATGTAAAAGTCTATATAACTATACGACTTAGTTTCAATAGGAGATATAATATAATATACTTTTGAGTGATAGATAAGTTTTAGTCTCCATATACCTTTTATTGATGAAGTTCCTCCAATCTCTCCTCAGTAGATCTTCGTCTTCAATCGATGAACGTCGTGAAGTCTAAATCTCAACTACACATTTTATCCTAATCTGAGACATAACTATAAGTGAACTAGAAATCAAGACTTATCATTTTGATCACCTAAACTTGACAAACAAGCTTGAGGTAGCAACGTTTGCAAGTTCGACTGAGCAATGATCTAACATAAGCAACTCTTAGTTGGTGTGAGATCATCTAAGGGAATCAATTGCGGGGAGTCTTGCTGGGATTCAAGAGGCGCAAGGAGAGCGACTGTACCTGAATCAGTGGGAGACTAAATTCGGGATCAACTACATTACAGAGCGAAGTTAATTGGTAGTAGGTTAGTGTATGTAGTGGCTTAATTGGTGTTCAATCTGGACAAGGTTCTTGGGTTTTTTTTCTTCTGCATTTACAGTTTCCTCGTTAACAAAATTTCTGGTATTTTTTTTCCCGCATTATATTGTTTATCTTTATAATTGAAATATCACAGGTTGTGCGTTGATCAATCACAGTAGATAGGTCCGATCTTGTTTGTTAGATAATACTTGATCGATCCTTGGATATTGGTCTTTGGTACCGTCCAAGAACTCTCTTTGATATTAGGTTCACGGATTCAATCCTGTAAATGTTATAATCACAAGAGAGATTGAGATATAACTCTAGACACTTTCCTTGATTGAGTTTTAACTCTCGGAGTTGTGTTGAGTTTGTCCATACAGATTTCCTATGAAAAAGTTGGTGATGTATTTTGGTACCCCCAGTGTTTTCACCAACGGTTAGTATGCAGTAGCCACAGTCAATGAATACGCAATGTACCTGCAGTTCACGCTAGTTAGTAGCCTTAACTTACAAACCTTTCTGAACTAGTGTCGCTCATGCAAACATTATCAAATGATTTCTCATGAGAATTAAGCACCTAACCAATTAAGTTTTTCCACACAACTTCATGTATTTTTGTTCAGAAATGCTTCACATAAGCCTCTGATGATATGCACGAGGGTGCTTATCGTCTAATCAAGTCTTTCCTGCCAATATAGCCTCGTAAAGATTTATGGAATGCTTGGTTTGAGGAAATAAAATCACTTCTATAAAGTAGAAAGTAAAATTTTGTTCCTATGTATGGTAAATAAAAATAGGAGAAAATAAAATAAAATAAAATAATATTGCTCTAAAATAAGAGAATTTGAAATCCCGTGTGGATAGTTGGTTGAGGACTCGCGTTCACGAGGGAATATGAGTCTTGGAAATGGTATTCCCTTCTTACCATCCAAGCACGTTGTTAGTATAATATAAGGCAAGAAAAGGCCTTCCGTGAGATCCTGTGGAATTAAGTTTATAACATATTTTAAACCACGTTTTTTTTTAAATAATCAACGACCTTCAAAAAGGCTAATGGTCCTCCTCAACAAAAGGCCCGAGCCAAAAAGGAGGGACATACCAATACATAGATGACTTCTTGTTTTTTTCCCACTTAGATAGTTCATGAGCAACACAATTACAAGTTATAGGTTGAAAAGAGAAAATACAGTCAATAAAAGAAGAAGCAAAAAGTTGAATGTCTTTAAAGATAGCATAAGTTCTAGGAGTTCCATCAAATATTCAAGCAGAAAATTGGGAAATCAAGTCTTGAGCATCACTTTTAATAATGATGTGAGTAAGCTTTAAGTCCACATCCTTCTTCAAAACAACCCAGATAGCTCTAGCTTTAGCCTCTTCAGTAGAATCCACATCAAAGACAATACAAGCACAAAAAGAAGCTTTACTGGATAAGTCCCTCATCACATAGCCTACACTATTATCTTTAGTAATATCATCATAGTCTCCATCAGTGTTGCATTTAGTCCATCCAAAATTTGGGGGCATCTAGTGGTCACTATAAGAAATGGTATGACTAGTAGGGTGTTGATTTCTAGTTTTCACAGTAAGAAGCGTAGCCTTAGCCCTATGAATGACAGCAACATGATTCTCTTGAAGGTTTCTAAAGAGTATATTATTTCTAATAGTCCATAAAGACCACAAGATAGCGACAAACAAGCAATGTCTATCAATAGGAATTCTAGTAATAGGGTCAATCAACCATAAATTCAACCAATCAATCATATATCTAGTAGTAGACATGACTAGCAAAGGGACATAGAACAAGAGCATGCATAACTCATCAGGATCATAACATCTATTAAGTGATAGAATTCATAGGCATCCTAGTATTAACATAGTTTTAGCAGGCAACACATTTCTGGCAGCTTTCCAAGTAAAGAGTTGAATACGGTGAGGAACACAAAGTTTCTAAATGCACTTTCAAAGTTTATTACAAGGGGAAGGCCTAAGATTTCTAACTCCCAAGTAAGCATATTTAGAGAAAAATATGCCATTATTTGAAAGCTCCCATGCCCTCCTATCATGAGTGCCTAACTGTCTTGAGGGAATAGTAATGATCTTCTGAACAGAAGCATCATCAAAGTGGATGTTTAACTTATTTATATTCCAAGATCTAGTAGCTTCATCAATAAAGTAAGAGACTTTAACACAAGGGTCAGGAGGAACTAGAGGATTAGGTGTAGCAGATCCCAAAGTAGGGATCCATTTATCATACCAAGGATCAATGAACTTACCATCTCCAATAATCCAAGAAATGAAAGGCTTAATCATCTCTTTAATGGTGTGTAAGCATCTCTAGGTCCAAGAGCAGTCACTAGGGAAAACATCGTCAAGAAAATCAGTTTTATGAAAATACCTAGCTTTCAATACAGAACCTAATAGACAATCAGGATTCTCTATAATTTTCCAGGCATTTCTAGCTAGCATAGCTAGGTTATTGAGTTCAGCTTTCCTAAAACCTAAGCCACCTTCAGACTTAGGGGAGCATAGGGAATCCCATCCCAAAATATGGATCTTTCTATATTTAGGATCTAAAGTCTCTCCCCTGCAGAGGTGGGAATATATTTTCCTACATAAGTACTTACGGATAAGAAAGGCACCCATTTGATACAAAGGAATAGCCTGGCCAACATGTTTAACCAAAGTAGTTCTAGCATCTTGAAATAAAAGTCTATGAAACCAGGAAGTAATTCTAGCATCCATAGCTTGAACAATACCCATATGGGTGTGAATCTTAGAGGCCTGGAAATCTATAGATATACCAAGATATTTTTCTCATAGATCTCTATTATAAATGTACAGAATATTGGATAAATGATTCATTAGAGGACCATGCAATATTTTACTAAACAAGAGATACCAGATTTGTCAAAATTTATTTCCTGGTCAGAAGCCAAACAATATTTTTGAAGATAATCTTTGATAGTTCTAAAATCTTTTTCAGTAGCTTTTGAAAACAAAAGGAAATCATCATAAAATAAGAGGTGGGCCATACAAGGGGCATTCTTACAAATTTTAATGCCTTCTACTAAACCTTTACTGGTCAGGGAATCAATATAAGCAGATAAGGCTTCAGAGCAGATAATGTAAAGATAGGGAGATAAAGGTTCTCATTGTCTTATGCATCTTTCAGGTTTGATAAGGCCAGTGGGACTACCATTTAATAAAACAGAATAAGAGACAGTAAAAAGACATTGATGAATAAGATTAATCCAATGTTCATACAAACCTATTTTATGTAAGAATTTAACAAGAAAGGACCACTCCAATTTATCATAAGCTTTGGACATATCTAGTTTTATAGCAGCAATACCATCTTCTTCTTTTTTATGATGATTAACTGCATAAATAGCCTCATTAGCTAGAATAATATTATCAAATATGCTTATTTTAGGAACAAAAACACTCTGATTTTGAGAAATAATTTATCCATCTCTGTTTAAGTCTATTAGCCAGGGCTTTGGATAAAATTTGGTAGATAAAATTACATAAGCCTATAGGTCTATACTGAGAAACAAGTTCAGCCAGAGGGACCTTAGGGATTAAGGCAATGTTGGTAGTATTAAATTTTTTTTTGCTAGGTGCCCATTTCTAAAACAGGTTTGGGTCATATATATCACACCTTCCACAACAATATCCCAGTTTTTTAGATAAAAAAGACCTGTGAAGCAATCAGGACCAGTTTTTTTTACCACCCATTTGGAACACAGAGTTCTTAATTTCCTCAGCAGTAAGAGGTAGATTTAATTGGGAGTTATTCTCAGCAGAAAATTTGATAGGGAGGTTTTCTAGAATTTCATCCTGATACTACTGAGGGTGAGAAGAATGAAGAGATTTAAAATAATCCACAAAATAAGTACTTATACTCTCTCTATCATTTAACACAGAACCAGTAGAATGTTTTATCCAGCTAATGGCATTTCTCTTTATCCTGAAGAGCGTAACTCTATGGAAATAAGAACAGTTTTTATCTCCTTCCAAGATCTAGACCTCTCTGGATTTGTTCTTCCAGTATAGCTCCTCAAGGTTATACAAATATTCCAATCTAACTCTCAATTTAGATATAAAATAAGACTCAGTTGGATTGGAAGCTTGGATATCCACAAGTTCCTCTCATGTAGTTTTAATATTGGTTTGAACATTACCAAAATAAGCCTTATTCCAATCCCTAAGGCCTTTTTTAGTATTAAGAAGTTTAGTTTTAAGTTTATAAGCAGGGGAGCCTACTACATTAATAAACCAAGCATTAGCAATAATATCTCTGCAATTCGGATCTTCGATCCACATAGCCATGAAATGAAAGGGTTTAGGCATATAGTTATCTTCAAAGTTAAAACCAATGTGCATGGGACAGTGATCAGAAGAGTCTCTAGGCGGATTATTAACACAAAATTTAGGACGTAACAATTCAACATATTAGACCAAGTGAACCTAGGACCGGAAAAACAGGATCATGTAAATCTAAAACATTACAGATATTTCAAAGATTAAAAAAATCAGAATCATCAACCCCATTTTTCTCTTCAGGGCCTAAGAGAGCATTAAAATCACCAACAAAAAAGGTTGGTTCATCCAAAGGTATAGGCTACAAAAGGTTGGTTCCTAATATGCTTCTTTTAGGAACAAAAACACTTTGATTTTGAGAAATAATTTATCCATGAGAGGTTTAAGTCTATAATCCAGGGTTTTGGATAAAATTTTGTAGATAAAATTACATAAACCTATAGGTATATACCGAGGAACAAGTTCAGCCAGAGGGACCTTAGGGATTAAGGAAATGTTGGTAGTAATTTTTTTTTTTGCAAGGTGCCCATTTATAAAACAGGTTTGGGTCATATATATCACAGCTTCCCCAATAATATCCCAGTTTTTTTTGATACAAAAGACATGTAAAGCAATCAGGACCAGGGTTTTTTTACCACCCATTTGGAACACAGAGTTCTTAATTTCCTTAGCAGTAAGAGGTAGATTTAATTGGGAGTTATTCCCAGTAGAAAATTTGACAGGGAGGTTTTCCAGAATTCCATCTTGATACTACTGAGGGTGAGAAGAATGAAGAGATTCAAAATAATCCACAAAAGAAGTACTTATAGTCTCTCTATCATTTAACACAGAACCAGTAGAATTTTTTATCCAGCTAATGGAATTTCTATTTCACCTTAAGAGGGTAACTCTATGGAAATAAGAAGAGTTTTTATCTCCATCCAAGAGCCAGACCTCTCTGGATTTATCCTTCTAGTATATCTCCTTAAGGTTATACAAATATTCTAATCTAGCACCCAGTCTATAAATAAAATAAGAGTCAGTTGGATTGGAAGTTTGGATATCCACAAGTTCCTCTCATGTAGTTTTAATATTGGTTTGAACATTACCAAAAGAAGCCTTATTCTAATCCCTAAGGCCTTTTTTAGTATTAAGAAGTTCAGCTTTAACTTTATTAGCAGGGGAGCCTACTACATTAATAAACCAAACATTAGCAATAATATCTCTGCAAGTAGGATCTTCAATCCACATAGACATGAAATGAAAGGGTTTAGGCATATAGTTATCTTCAAAGTTAAAACCAATGTGCATGGGACAGTGATCAGAAGAGTCTCTAGGCGGATTATTAACACAGAATTTAGGACGTAACAATTCAGCATATTAGACCAAGTGAACCTAGGACCGGAAAACCAGGATCATGCAAATCTAAAACATTACAATTATTTCTAATATTAAAAAAATTAGAATCATCAACCCAATTTTTCTCTTCAGGACCTAAGAGAGCATTAAAATCACCAACAAAAAAGGGCTGGTTCATCCAAAAGGCTGGTTCCTAATATGCTTCTTTTAGGAACAAAAGCACTCTGATTTTGAGAAATAATTTATCCATCTCTGTTTAAGTCTATTAGCTAGGGTTTTGGATAAAATTTTGTAGATAAAAAATTACATAAGCCTATAGGTCTATACTGAGGAACAAGTTCAGCCAGAGGGACCTTAGGGATTAAGGCAATGTTGGTAGTATTAAATTTTTTTCTAGGTGCCCATTTGTAAAACAGGTTTGGGTCATATATAACACAGCTTCGCCAACAATATCCCAGTTTTTTTGATAAAAAAGACTTGTAAAGCAATCAGAACCAGTGTTTTTTTACCACCCATTTGGAACACAGAGTTCTTAATTTCCTCAGAAGTAAGAGGTAGATTTAATTGGGAGTTATTCTCAGCAGAAAATTTGACAGGGAGGTTTTCCATAATTCCATCTTGATACTACTGAGGGTGAGAAGAATGAAGAGGTTCAAAATAATCCACGAAAGAAGTACTTATACTATCTCTATCATTTAACATAGAACCAGTAGAATTTTTTATCCAACTAATGGCATTTGTCTTTCTCCTTAAGAGGGTAACTCTATAGAAATAAGAAGAGTTTTTATCTCCTTCCAAGAGCCAGACCTCTCTGGATTTGTCCTTCCAGTATAGCTCCTTAAGGTTATACAAATATTCCAATCTAGCTCTCAGTCTAGAAATAAAATAAGAGTCAGTTGGATTTGAAGTTTGGATATCCACAAGTTCCTCTCATTTAGTTTTAATATTGGTTTGAACATTACCAAAAGAATCCTTATTCCAATCCCTAAGGATTTTTTTAGTATTAAGAAGTTTAGCTTTAAGTTTATAAGCAGGGGAGCCTACTACATTAATAAACCAAGCATGAGCAATAATATCTCTGCAAGCAGGATCTTCAATCCACATAGCCATGAAATGAAAGGGTTTAGGCATATATTTATCTTCAAAGTTAAAACCAATGTGCATGGGACAGTGATCAGAAGAGTCTCTAGGCGGATTATTAACACAGAATTTAAGACGTAACAATTCAGAAAATTAGACCAAGTGAACCTAGGACCGGAAAACTAGGATCATGTAAATCTAAAACATTACAGATATTTCAAAGATTAAAAAAATCAGAATCATCAACCCCATTTTTCTCTTCAGGGCCTAAAAGAGCATTAAAATCACCAACAAAAAAGGCTGGTTCATCCAAAGGTATATGCTATAAAAGGCTGGTTCCTAATATGCTTCTTTTAGGAACAAGCACTCTAATTTTGAGAAATAATTTATTCATGAGAGGTTTAAGTCTATTATCTAGGATTTTGGATAAAATTTTGTAGATAAAATTACATAAGCCTATAGGTCTATACTGAGAAACAAGTTCAGCCAGAGGGACCTTAGGGATTAAGGCAATGTTGGTAATATTATTATTTTTTTGCTAGGTGCCCATTTATAAAACAGGTTTGGGTCATATATATCACAGCTTCCCCAATAATATCCCAGTTTTTTTGACAAAAAAGACATGTGAAGCAATCAGGACCAGGTTTTTTTTAACACCCATTTGGAACACACAGTTCTTAATTTCCTCAGCAGTAAGAGGTAGATTTAATTGTGAGTTATTCTCAGCAGAAAATTTGACAGGGAGGTTTTCCAGAATTCCATCTTGATACTACTAAGGGTGAGAAGAATGAAGAGATCCAAAATAATCCACAAAAGAAGTACTTATACTCTCTCTATCATTTAACACAGAACCAGTAGAATTTTTTATCCAGCTAATGGCATTTGTCTTTCTCCTTAAGAGGGTAACTCTATAGAAATAAGAAGAGTTTTTATCTCCTTCCAAGAGCCAGACCTCTCTGGATTTGTCCTTCCAGTATAGCTCCTTAAGGCTATACAAATATTCCAATCTAGCTCTCAGTCTAGAAATAAAATAAGAGTCAGTTGGATTGGAAGTTTGGATATCCACAAGTTCTTCTCATGTAATTTTAATATTGGTTTGAACATTACCAAAAGAAGTCTTATTCCAATCCCTAAGGCCTTTTTTAGTATTAAGAAGTTTAGCTTTAACTTTATAAGCAGGGGATCCTACTACATTAATAAACCAAGCATTAGCAATAATATCTCTGCAAGTAGGATCTTCAATCCACATAGCTATGAAATTAAAGGGTTTAGGCATATAGTTATCTTCAAAGTTAAAACCAATGTGCATGGGAAAGTGATCAGAAAAGTCTCTAGGCGGATTATTAACACATAATTTAGGACATAACAATTCAACATGCTGATTAATGAGGCATCTATCTAAACATTATGGGATAAAGTTGGGGCCTTGTTGCATATTAGACCAAGTGAGCCTAGGACTGGAGAAACCAGGATCTTGCAAATCTAAAACATTATAGATATTTCTAAGATTAAAAAAATCAGAATCATCAACCCCATTTTTATCTTCAGGGCCTAAGAGAGCATTAAAATCACCAATAAAAAAGGCTGGTTCATCCAAAGGTATAGGCTACAAAAGGCATTGACTATCCCAAAAGGCTTGTCTTAAAGAACTATTTGTCTCACCATAGATGAAAAAGATGTGACAGGTTTTAGAGTGGATAATATCCTTAGTAGTCACATAGATGTACCTATTACTAGTGGATAAGATGCAAAGATCAATTTCCTTCTTCCAAGACAGAACAAGACAACCACTTCTACCAAGACAAGGCACATTAAAAGTACAAGGAAAACCCATATTCCTCAATTTTCGAGCAGCAAAATCCTTTTGCATTTTGGTTTCAGACAAGAAGATAATGTCAGGATTGACATTCTTAATCATGATACTGAGTTCCTTATTAGCAGATTTTTACCAAGACCATGCACATTCCAGCATATAATATTCACATTATTAACAAGAAAAGGAGTATGCTCAGTAAGAGAAGTATTAGAAATAATAGGGGTGGGAGAAGAGGGAACCTGATTCTTGGAGTCCTGATTTTCATTAGATTGAGAATTGGTATTGCCACCAGTATAATTAGCTCATTGGGTAGCATCCAGGTTCACATTAGTAGCCTCATGAGATGAATTATTACATACACTATTTTCAGTTGGGGTAGCATCAGTAGGTACGATGAAATGGCCAAAACAATCAGGAGAAGATTGGGTATTGAGGGTACAATGAGATAGGTTAATGGTAGAAATGTCTCCCAATTTGGTGATGGGAGGCCAAAGGGTAGAATAGTCTGTCTCATAGCTATCCAAGCTAGGAGGAGTAGACATGGGATCAACCAGAATAAAGGGGGTTGATCTAGTCCTCTTACGGAGGTCAGCTCAAGGATTGATTTTCCTTTTGAGAGTAGAAAGGGCATCATGTTCAGCTGCTAAGGATATGGCTTGTTCTATGGATATAACAGTTTTCTGAGCAAGAGTTGCAACAGTTTTGAACCTCCTAGCTGAGTTGGTGGTGCGTATCGGGCCTGAGTTGCTAGACTCAAGAATCAGATTTAGAATAGAATGACCTTCAACTTGATTAGAAACTTTCTTAAGGATAAATGGTAGACCATTGACCACAGGGATAAGATGTTGAGATTGAACATGCCCAACTTCATGAATCTCGATAGTAGAGGATCTGTTACCTCAAGGACCCATGTTGATAATGCTTTTGAAGGATTCCTGAGTGATAGCATTAGGACATTGGACGTGAACAACAACTTTCCCTTTACCAACATGGCTATTAGGCTCCAGCATTTGACTTTGCGTATCTGGAACTATATCAGCTTGATTCATTAAGGAATCTGCTATTGTATTGCTTTGGTACAGAATGCTCATTAGTAAGATTTGTTGCCATCATGAGTTTAGAAACTCTAGGAATACCATATTTAGAAGCAGAGGAACTGGATTCTTTGATAATTTTTTGTTTTGCTATCCAACTAGCGCATACGGCATCTCTATGATCAATAATACGGCAAGAATGCCAGCAATTTCTTGGAACTTTGAAATACTTACATTCAATGAGAAAGATTCTTCTCTTCCTCTTGTAAGGAGTGGGATACCAGATGGAAGAGCCTGCTTAACAGGGATGCGAACATAGACTTTAACATTTTTCTTCTGTGGATGATTAACATATGGTTCTTTAGCATCAATATGTTCTCCAAGTTTGAGAGTAATCATCTTCAAATCTTCAAACTCAACATATTATTTAGGAACATTGCATAAGATGATCCACATTAATTCCTCCTCAAAATATACTTGAAAATTTGCAGGCCAGACAGATGGGGGAACAACTCTTAGCACAATAAGAAAACCACAAGCAAACCAAGGACGTTATTCATTAACCCTGTTGAAAGCACTCTCTTCTAGAAATCTGATGAGAACTTTGTTTCTCAACCCACTGAAAGTAGTTACAGTTGGAGTTTGAGCTAAGGGCCATTGAGAACAAATATAGTATCTGATAGATGAAGTATGCACTAAGGTTTCACTACACACATAACCCACCATACACCATTTCTAGTTAGAATCATTTTCAGCAAGAACTACAGTATTATCAATGAACACCGGTTCAAAGAGGGAAGCAGGGAGATTTTTAGGTAAAGTAAGTTTTTTAGCCATTTGAGAGGAAAGGTTTTGAATAGTAGTAGCAGTATGAGTATCGTTTGAAGAATTGGAAGACTCCATATAAATAAAACTCCATATATTGATTTTAAGGGAAAAGTGAGGATATGTTGAATTTGGATTGGATGTAGAGAAAATATGTATTTGTATCTGGAGAAGACAGTGCTAAGAGATAGTTCAATTTAGAGAAGAATAATGACAAGACACAGAGATATCAAGAAATAAGACAACATAAACATGTATAGAAGACTGAACCTTAAAAATGGGAAGTCTGAAAGGTTGAATATAGTTTATACTGATAAAATAAGAATGAATTTGTGAAAGATTCAGGTGGGATATGTGTTGAAGTGGTTCAGTAGCAGTGGTATTGGGCACAATATCATGAGTAGTTGTATGGCCCGTGATATCTTTGTAGTGCTGATAGTTTATTGTCACATGCAGCTGGAAATGATGAAATAATAAGACAACGCATGTAACACATGTGGAGGAGCATCATATAAGTAGATACTAAGATCTGTACTTTTATTATTGTTTATAGTGAGAGAGAGCAACAAAGGTTGAATACATCCAAACGTGATAATGGTAGCTGGGGTGTATTGATGAGTGGTATGAAATAACATGTAGGATTGAAATATGGCGGGATTAAAATCATGGCTAGGTGTGGTGAGCTGCAAACTAGGTTTGGGTATATTAACTTTGGTATTGATCAAAATTGAGCTGAGAGTTAGAATATTCAAGTCACTACTCAAAGTACCCCAAGAGCCAATGGTGCCTCCAAACAGATGCTGCATTATCTGAACCTGCATAAAATCAAAAACCATAATTAATATCCAAGGAGCCAATGCTAAGTTTTGTGGCTTACCAATTTCACTTATAATGGTGGAAACGAAAGGACTTTGGAATGAAGGGAATTGAGGATTAGGGTACTGAGGCGATAGGTTCGAAGGGGTGCAATTAGGCCTGAAATGAAAGGTTAGATAGAATTGATTGTGAATGATAATTTCCAAAACTTCATGATGGTTATGGATATTGTGTATAGAGTATTGAATAGGCGTGTATGGTCACGACCCTTAACCAAACGCCTTAAATGGTATTAATGGTATTGATTATGGCTCTATAAAAAAGGTTTAGAGACAGAATGCGAATAAACCAAAAAAGGAAAGAGGAGATATTAGGCTAAAAACTACAGAAAATGGCAAATAATGGAGATGCAAACCTAGCACCACCTCTATATAAAACTTTCAATCAAGCAAAAACCTTAGATTTATCATTAAATGATCATAAACTTGAAAATTTTAGAAATGAAATCCATGTTGAGATGGATAGACGACAGAGAAACAATAAAAAAGAAGAGTTTGGAGGAGACTGATGCTGCAGAATTTGCTTCATGGTTGGAGAAGAGATTGGCGAGGATAGCTCGAAAGAGACCCGCAAGGTTTGAGCAAAAGCAGTTGAAATTTTTTGGTAGTGCAACTGAGAGTGATTCCGAAGCGTCATGCAAAATTTATGAATACTATGTTAAGGAAATAAAATCAAGTGAGAAAGATTCAGATGCTGATGAAGAGGAGATGCAATTGGCAAAATATTATGAGAAGAAGATGTATGAGAGGTATGAAAATGAGAAGGAAAATCATGTGATCTTCGCCAGAATTGTACGTGAATGTGAGTCATCTGATGATGATGGGGATCTGTTAGAGGAGGAGACTAGTGAAGATGCTGATAAGACAGAGAGCAGTTCTGAGGATAACAATGGTTATGATGATGTAAGTCATGCACCGTCTAGAAGTGATTATAGTAATGGTTATAAAGAAGAAGACTGGGAAAGCTAGGATGAGGAGGATTAACACAGTCCTCTTTTGGGATATCAATGGGATATGAAGATAAAGGCTTTGAAAAAAGCTTGAATATGATGAGCAAGTTTTTCTTAAATAAATCATGTTGATATCTGCTTTTAGCCTTCCTTATCTTGGTGGTGGTGATGTTAGTTCTGATTCTTTAAAGTTTGTTTAGGCCGGCATAAATGATGTGGTTAGACAATTTTTATTGTTGGTAGGATCTGTTGATGGTAGTTGGATCAAAATCGTTAGTTATGTTTTCTTTTTTGGGTTTGTAATTAAGAGAGCTGCGACTCTCAGCAAGGTACTTTGTTTGACGATCTCTCAAAATGTTGGTAATGATTTCATGGTGTTTATTAATTTCAGCTGAACTAGTACTTTTACTTTGTTGTTGAACTTGCTTTGGGGTTTTATGAATACTAGTAGCTTTGAAAGCACTTTAATAATTGAAGGATTTAATCACAGATTTGGCCTTACCAGAATTGAATCTATATTTTTAGATGAAAATAGTAATACTGATGATAACTAGGAGAAGATAACTGAGATTGATAGGGTTTTGATTACATAATTGAAGAACACATGGTAGATTTATCTACGATTAATACAGAGAAAAGAGGCTTTGATTTTGATTTTTTTTTTTTTTTGATCAAACACGGAAAACACATTATTTTAATGGAAAAATGGCGAATTCCAAACTCATATCAAACGTAGCCTAAGTAAACCTGTCTAAATTGGGGCATATGCCACTTATTTGAGGCCTGCTACTAGACGACAAAAAGGTCATTATAAATAACTTTCACACCACCCCTTATCCAACAATTACCTAAGTACCTATTTTACCCCTAATTAATTAGCATTAATTAATCGTATTAGGTGTTGTAAAAAGGCAAAATCATTTTGATGTCAATTTGACGTTTTACATTCTATCAATCATTACTTTCCAATGTGTAATCAGGTCTCTAAAAGTATACAATTTAAACCATTTTTGTTTCCTACCCCAGATGAATATCAGAAACTTGACTTCATTGATGATCTATGAGACCTCCTTATTCTATTGTTGGTCATGACTCTACTGTTCCTTTCTAACCATATTGCCCAATAGATTACAAATATTAGCAGTGGCCAAATTCGTCTCCCTCTGTTTCTCTCTCTTCTAAACTTCCATGCTTCCAATTGAGAGCATATGAAATATCCTTGCACCCAGCTGACATTGTAACCTTTGATGAAGTAACACCAAATCTTGTGGGAAAAGGGACAATGTAGAAGTAAATAAATGATTGATTATTTCCTATTGTATGTTGCAAAGAGAGCACATGTTAATGAGTTCTTCAGAACATCAAACAACTTATTTATTTATTTTCGTAAATAATACCCAAAATCGGTTTATGGTCATGCACTTGTAAACCGATTATGGGTTGGTATTTCCAAAATTAACAAAGGACTTCCATAATCGTTTGATTTTGGCATATGTATAATCCGATAGTCAAAATCAGGGTTTGATGTGACATATATAAACCGATTGTTGTCTTTCATAAGAATTTATTTTCCATTCATTTCATTATAGTAGTGTTGATGGTGGTTTTTAGTTCAGGGCTAAAATTGTAAAACCCTGTATTTAATGCTCCATCATTCTGCAAAGAAGTTGATCCATTTAAAAGTGATGAGTACCCAGACTTCTTTACTTATATGTATTGAGCAATTCAGTATCCAGAATGGTGCGTGTAGCAATAATCCCAAATATTCTGTAAATTTCTGAGTATTTATTATATGCCATGTTCCCCAGCTGAACTCTTATTACTGACATGACATGATGACTAATGATCGCTCCCAGACGAGTAGCATGAATCTCCCGAAGTGTCAGGATTAAGATGTGTGTGGAAGTACTCAATCAGAGGCATGCAAAGTCATGCTGCCCTTTGATATTAATTTAATGATTTCTGTATCAATATGTGAAATTCACCAAAAATTGATTGGTTTAGCGGCAATCCGCAAAATTCAGTTCTTCAACCTAAATTTATCAATCTGTAAAAATTAGGTTTTTTGGCGCCTTGCGAGATAATTTGAAACCTATTGGTCGAAACTAAACCTATGAAAACTAGTAAAATGAT
Source organism: Papaver bracteatum (assembly GCA_023529315.1). Lineage (NCBI taxonomy): Eukaryota > Viridiplantae > Streptophyta > Magnoliopsida > Ranunculales > Papaveraceae > Papaver > Papaver bracteatum. The sequence continues at coordinate 1,911,745 of JAJJWX010002349.1, read as the reverse complement.
CCATCACGGAGCTAGTAGGAGCAAGATCCTACCAAAAATCAGAAAACAAGAAATCAAGAGGAACTGCGACAAGTAAGAGCAGCAGGAAAAGTAGGCGTCGCCGCAACACTTGGCTGGCCGATTTGCCTCAACAAGCGCCGTCCGTGACTGGCTGGACACGCTCTATGTTGCTACTTTCCGGGCCCCTCTTCCGACCGACCAATCAGATCGCTCCAAAAGCGCCACACGCACTTTTAATTAAAATTGGAAGTTGGTTGGTCGACACACCTAATTCCTTAAGGAATTAAACATAGGTTGCCCATGTCAGTCTCAAAACAATCACGACCACACGATTTGGCCAGACGATTCAACAAGCTTGGCCTCCTCCCAGCAAGATCGATCAAACTCCATGGTGTCCACCGACGGGACCACTATCATCTCATCCGCTCAGAATCCTCTTAGCCTGCCAGTAGCATCCCTAATTATTGGACAGATTTAGGATGGTCGCACTATTGAAAGAGAAGCTCCTCAAGCTAAGACCGACCATAACGGTCTCAAACACTTCACATCCGACCGACTTAGCCAGCTTAGTTGGATGGTTTAAATATTCTTTCGAATGATCAAACATGTGTTGGTGTGCTGGCTTAGATCTAATTCCAAGCGGCCAATAGGACGCCGGCATGCTCGCCGGCAACCCACTTTTGCATCTGGCCAATCGGCATGCTCAAACCAATGTTCAGCGCAAGGTAGTCAATATCGGTTGTATAGGCCGATATTAAAGGTATTTATAGGATATAAGAAAAAATCTTTACGATATTGAAAATATCGGCGACACGAAGGAGAAACGATAAAAACGCGTGTATCGTCCTGTACGGACCGATATATCGGTTTCACATGTACACTGATATATCACTAATGCATTTTGTCTTTTGATTATGATTTCTTGAATTTTTAGTTCATGAAACTAACTCCACTAATTTTGGTATCTTCATATATGATTATGGTGGATGTAATTACTGTAAATCTGATGTTGATGGGCTAATAGACATTCGATGTTTGGTTTCGTTGTTGATAGTCTAAGGCTCTAATCAACCACCTCTTATTTTGTAAGGTTGAAGTATGTTTACTACAATTATTATTTTCTATCATGGTTATATCAATATATTTTTTTGTTTGATAAATAATAAGTATTAAAAAAATCCTAATGATGTATCACCTATAAAAAAAGATATTATCATTTGTATAGGTGTATAGGACCCGACCGATACGATACCGATACACGATATTAACTACCTTGGTTCAGCGCCTTGAATCGATTAGCCTAAAGAGGGTTGGTCACACGGCTTTAAAACCCTAAATTGAGTCAGCGGCATTACGCAACTGCCACAAATCATCTCACCTGTCCAACTTCGCTAGCCTAGTCGGAAGGTTTAGATCTGATTCTATATGGCCAACAGGTTAACATCGTGATCACTGGCCACCCTCTTCCATGAGGAGCGATCATCCAAGCCACATCTTGCCCATATGGCCCCAACGATAGCCCAAAGGTGGACAACCGCGCCGTTTGCATAAATTTTTAATAATTCAACGGCAGCCATTAACTGTCGCAAATCATCTCGGTCGTCCAACTTCGCTAGACGAATTGACCGGCCTAGATATAATTTTAGGCGACCAATAGGATATCGTCGTGGTCGCCAGCCATCACTCTCCTATAAGGACCAACCGGCTGCCTTTAGTGCGCGCGAATGGCTCCTAGCGGCTTCCCGAGAATGACCAATCACGCTTATTTTAAGACATTAAGCTCTGTGACTAACTTAAATGAGCTTTGTGCAACGATGCTTCACATATATAGATTATTTTAAGTTGCTTGTTTAAAAGCGATGCTTTACATGCATCGAATACATACGATATTTTATAAGTATCAGTTTGTTTCACGAATAACTTAGTTATTTAACCTAATAGCGTTACATGTTATTCTTTGAGGCAAGTCTCATGACTTGACTCGTCACACATGACGACCCGCCTCCTGGCTTGCGCGTGATTGGTCAAAATAACTAGGTCTTGCGAACATGACCCACTCAGCAACCTGCTGCATATTTTCCACGAAAATACTCGAGACATCAAAAATGTCACAAACTATGGGATGATCGTCAGGGTATTGGTCTGGCGGTTTATAGCGTGCGGCGTGCAACACGCCCGTTATGAGAAAGTGTCAGGAAAGCGGACAGTTAGTGGCGGCAGAGAAGTAGTGGGTGTAAACTGTCCTGTATTCCCCTCATAGTAGGGACATGGTCTTCTATATTTTCACATGATCCCACTTATCCATCACTCAACCACTTCCACTTCCTATGATATCAGGGTGCGATCAACTATGACTTGTATAAATAGGTTTCAACCTATTTCAACCAAGAACACAGTTTTGGTTATCATCACAAGTATCCAGAAAACACCAAGAATTGATAACTTACATTATGCAAGCCAGTTCCACATTCTGATACAAGTCATAAAACATCCACACCTTCGTAATTTAACATTCTGATCTCAACACCTTCTTCGCTTCCCTCCCTAAGATCAACCCTTCTCTTTCACTTTGTGACCGAATTGAATTTGGAACGACCATTTCTTGGTTTAGGCCAGAGTCTTACAAATTGATCCCTCGAATCTAAAAGTACTCATGTGCAGTATATTTATTTAGGGTTTGAATTCGTTTCTCATCAACACACCCAAATTTACCAAAAATAGCAGAATCAATTTTTACCCCAAAATAATTGGCGACCACAATGGGAGATTAATCTCTAGGTTACAAGATCAATTTTCAATTTCATTTGAATTTTCTCTAATTCAAGATGGTAGATCTTAGGTCCGGGTCAGTTACCAATCTGCTGGCACTGATAACACTCCTGGTGCCAATATCCCCGCCGTTAGCACCAATGTACCTCCTGCCAGCATAGTCAACACATCGCATGGTGTTACATTCTCTAGCACCAACACCAGCAAAGCCCGAAGCATCCCCTCTGGTGTGACACCTCCTATTACTAGAGCCAGAGCCGTTGTTATTCCTAATATTTATTCGAGCATGACATCTCCAATCGTCACCAAGGCTGCCACTATTTCTTCATAAGGATGAGAGGCTGGAGGAGACATAGGAAACCCACCTCTTATTATCATTGCCGATTTAATGGAGATACATGAAGTTCTTTCCAAAGCTCATACGGACATGGCTATAACTCAGAAGGAGTTGCTTACTTTTCTCTTGACACTAACAGAAAGATTCCCACCTGAACAGTGTTAACCCCAAATGGAGCTGGCAAGAAGTAGTTTTAACACTCCTGGCGCAAGAACTTCAGCAGGACGAGCCTTTATAGATGAAGAGGCTCGTGTTGCTCCTGAACGCCCATTAGAAAGGAATCAACAATCCAACTTCGTCACACGCGAGGACCTGGAACGACTTCTCCAAAGTCGAGGCAAAAAAAATATTGACGGACATGCACCAGCGTCAACCTATTTATCCTCCTGATTTGCAAAGAGATCCTCTTCTGAGGGGATACTCTTCTCCTCAATTTTCCCTTTATGATGGAACTGGTAACCCTCGTGAACACATCTCTCATTTTCTGGAGTCTTTAGGAGAGCATGAATACAACCATGTCCTCCGTCTGAAAGAGTTTTCAAAGTCGCTTATCGGAAGAGCGTACACCTGACTTGGGAAGAATATTTCAACGAAATAATGAGCATCCAAATGATTATGTCAAGAGATTTAGAATTGAGGCGCTGGATTGTCATGATCAAAATGTAACTGAACAACAGTTGGTGGAGTCATGCATGGTTCATATATATCGCGCTTTACTGGAGAACCTGCGCTTCCAGACATTCTCTGAACTCCATGAAGCTTCCAAGCGGTCGGTTACAACAACACCAGCACTGTTGGATAGAACCAGACCTTCCAGGAGTGAAGATGCACGCGATACTTGAGGAAACAAGCGTCTTATCAACAAATAATATAATACCTGGCCCTCCGTAAGCATAGTAGGTGAAGGAGGGAAGAAAAAATCTCCATCCACGGAACAACAACCCAAATGCATGGCACTAGCACATCAGGCGAATCCACCCCAGAAAACCGCGACTAGGATTCCTGCGCAGCAACAAGAAATTGGAGAAGCTGCTACAAACTTCCCGTTTTCGATTAAGGTGGTGATCGAACTCCTAGAAACATGGATTCAAGATGACACCATCAAGCTACCTCCTCTCAGACATCTACCAACCGAGGAAGAAATGGAAAATCCCTAATATTGCCGTTACCATAGGTTCGCCAATCACCAAACCAGTGAGTGCAACAAATTGAAGCGCATTTTCAAGGAGATGGTAGATGCAGGAGAACTTCAATTAGGAACTGAAGGAGTCCACAGAGACCCTCTTCCCATCAGAAGCTGCATGATATCTGGGGACTCCATCCATAAAACTGTACAGTCTATGATGGAGCATTTATGTGAGATTCTGTATTTCTCCAATGGCGAAATATCAAGATATATTTGCAGCCCTCATCCATGTTGTATCAGGCAAGCGGCTGTTTCCAGCCAGGGAAGTCGTTCTCAAACCCCCAAACTCTCCTGGAAAGCACGACTGATAGATGCAACTGGGGACTCCTAACCACTGCTCACTTGAAGGATGTCGAGTTTGACAACACACTGATTGACGCAGCCTCTGACTTTAACATTGTTACCGTCAAGACTCTGAGAGCTGCAGGAATTTCAAAGCGGAAGCTTTTCACTGCCCAACTGTGATCAAAAACCCAGAAGAAGAATAAAAAAATACTTACGAGTATATCAATCTCTAAATCAAGGTGGGAGATGCTCTAACACATGCCAAATTTCATATAGTTGAAGAGTACCCAAATTATGATATGGTCCTGGGGCGCTCATGGATACGCGACAATAAGGCGAAGCTAGAAGTATGTCCTTTGCCGGTGTCTATACCTGAGAGAGTCTCCAACAAGTCATTCAATCCTGAAGACTATTTTTTGCCGTATCAACAACTAGCGAATGTGACGCATCTTCCTGAAGAGAGCGCATCAGCATTTGTTCGCAGATTCTGGATACAAGTAAGTCTTATTTAACATTTTTTTTTGCGACCAGTCACTCCTCCTTTCGCCAAGGCTTGGGGACTCGATCCGATTGTCAACCCAGCCATTACTAGGAGATGTGAACGGGATGCTGGTTCTTTCAAGTATTTTATCAAGAGTTTAGAAGCTGGGGAATCTAAGAATCAAGTAATGGTGCAATGCACAAATCCATTCCAAGTTGGAGATATAGTAGTAAGGGTTTCCGCCTAACCTTCTCTTCCAAATTCCCCAGAAGATGAGCCGTACCTAGTGGTAAAAATTATATTGGGAGGCTGCTGCAAAATTATCAATGCTGACAAGCTAGAAGGAATAGTAAACCATGCCAGGTGGCTTAAACCTTTCAATACTTAAGACGACACGTCGCCTTTTTCTTTAGCATTTCTTTTAGTATTTCCTCTAGCATTTCCCCTTTTCATGCAATATTTGTAATTCCTCCAAAATGATTTCACTACTTGCATTCATAATTAGGATTTCATTTTATCAGTTAATCGAAACCTCATTTCCTCACAAAACCATTTCCCAGCAGTTCAAAACCAGAAAAAACCAAACCATGACAGAAACACCTTACATCTTTCAGTAAATACCTAAGAGGGGAATATGTAAAGGAAAAATAAAGAAAAAGATATTCAAGGGAAATCATCAAGCAGCAACAAATTCTTTTTGGAAAGCACCTTCTGTATCTCGAATAGCATCCTGCTTCAACATTGAGATAGTTTCTCAACCACCACCTCTTTTGACTGATGTGATCCATAGAGGAGGTTCTGTTCACTTCAGTATATAATTTTTGGATTTTGGAAATCATTTAACGGAACGGGAAGCAATGGATCTTAAGGTGGCGCACATAGCCAGACACTCCCAGTTCGCAATTACTTCTTCAGAAATCACGTGCACATGTCTTCAATTGAAGGTAAAGCCTCTCTCATACGTTTAGCTAATAATATGCGGCTTATTGGGTCTCTAGATTTGTGGCAAAGCGCCCATTCTTCTACATACCTAGATGGCACGCCACAAATATTCAAGAAGTGTGTAATCTACAGAGGGAATATCAAACAGAAGGTTGGTCGAGACATAATTGTTATTTTCCCTACTATAAATTGCTGTTACTAGCGTTACATATGTGGAAATATTATTGTGGAAGAGGCACCTTTTCCCATGAGAAGAAAACACATACTTGCCAACAATCATTATTTGTGTGATGTCTTCCCATCCTCCATGCCACCTCAATAGAATGAGAAGAGATCATATTACAAAATCGCGTTTGAGTAATGAATATCATGAACACAGTCTACCGTTACGTCTAAAGTTTCAAGATATTGTGAGATCTTTCTAAGAATTTGTATTTCTTAGTCGGGAGATTTCATTCATTCATCCAACTGGAAACATAAAATCATGAAAGCAACATGAATGAAGGATTATTATTCAATGAAGCCCTGGCTCCAGCCGCATGAAACAAAAGACTACTAAACATCAAAGAAGTATCATCAACGCCAGGGTCAATGGCGCCTTCACTGGAACCCTCTCCAGAAGCCGCTTCAACATCCTCCCCAGAAGCCGCTTCAACATCCTCTTCGGAAGCTGCATCAACGTTCTCTTTGGGAACTGCTTCAACATCCTTTTTCGGAAATTATTTAAGCAGCTTTTTGAGGATATTTCTCATGATAGGGCTCATCCACATCAGAGTCGAGGATTATGACGCCATCATGAATGGGGTATTCATGTTTATCAGGAGTTTATGTTCACCCGGGAACTGCTCATGCTTCACCCCCCGTCGCTTTAGCCGGGCACCAAATCTTCCATCCCTGACACTGGTTAGCTGAGATGCGTCACCGCGCCTCCACTTTTCCTCCATTCCAACCGAAGCCAAGAAATCTTGGACATGCTCTCGGATAATGCTATGATGTACGAGGGACTCGGGATGCGGTTTGATATCCCAACCAACCGTCTGCCTGATCTACCTAGGGCCAACCGACATCATGCTAGGGGAACGCTCACCCGTACGCGCCCTGTTCCAAGGACAAGCCAACCCACCTCTCCTGGTAACATTTGTCTACTTTGCCTCATAAGTTTTATCTTTATTTGTCACCATCTAGTGCTTACCCCACAACAATATCACTATTACGTACTAAGAAGGAGACTTAATGTTTATGGTGGTTTTTAGTTCAGTGCTAAAATTGTAAAACCATGTATTTAATGCTCCATCATTTTGCAAAGAAGTTGAGCCATTTAAAAGTGATGAGTGCCCATGCCTCTTTACTTATATGTATTGAGCAATTCAGTATACTTATATGAAATTTATCCAAAATGGTGCGTGTAGCAACAATCCCAAATATTCTGTAAATTTCTGAGTATTTATTTTATGCCATGTTCCCCAGTTGAACCCTTAATACTGACATGCTATGACGACTAATGCTCGATCCCAGCCGAGTAGCATGAATCTCCCGAAGTGTAAGGATTAAGATGTGTGTGGAAATACTCAATCAGAGGCATGCATATTCATGCTGCCCTTGGGTATACTTATATGAAATTTATCCAAAATGGTGCATGTACCAACAATCCCAAATATTATGTAAATTTCTGAGTATTTATTTTATGCCATGTTCCCTAGATGAACTCTTAATACTGACATGACATGACGACTAATGCTCGCTCCCAGCCGAGTAGCATGAATCTCCCGAAGTGTCAGGATTAAGATGTGTGTGTAAGTACTCAATCAGAGGCATGCAAAGTCATGCTTCCCTTTGATATTAAATTAGTGATTTCTGTATCAATATGCGAAATTCACCAAAAATTGATTGGTTTTGCGGTAACCAGCAAAATTCAGTTCTTCAACCTAATTTTATCAATTTGTAAAAATTAGGTTTTTTGGCGCCCTGCATGATAATTCAAAACCTATTGGTCGAAACTAAACCTAGGAAAACTAGGAAATTGATCCATCATGGAGCTAATAGGAGCAAGATCCTACCAAAAATCAGAAAACAAGAAATAAGGAGGAACTACGGCAAGTAAAAGCAACAACAAAAGGAGGCGTGGCCGCGACACTTGGACGGACGATTTTCCTCAATAGGCGCCGCCCGTGACTGGATGGCAGCACTCCATGTTGCTACTTGCCGCCCCCTATTCCCACCGACCAATTAGATTGCTCCAAAAGCGCCACACGCACTTTTAATTAAAATTGGAAGTTGGTTGGCCGACACACCTAATTACTTAAGGAATTAAACATAGGCTGCCCATGTCAGTCTCAAAAATATCACGGCCACACGATTTGGCTAGCCGATCCAACAAGCTTGGCCTCCTCCCAGCAAGACCGAGCAAAATCCATGGTGTTCACCGGTGGGCCCACTATCATCTCAGCCAATCAGAATCCTCTTAGCCCGCCAGTAGCATCCCAAATCATTGGCCAGAGTTAGGATGGTCGCGTTGTTGAAAGATAAACTCAGCGAGCTAAGACCGACCATAACGGTCTCAAACCCATCACATCCCTCTGAATTAGCCACCCTAGTTGGACGTCTAGATCTTCTTTAGAATGATCAAATAAGTGATGGTATGCTCACCGGCGACTCACCTTCATGCCCGGTCGGTCGACTTTCCCACGAAATGCCAGGAACACAACAAATCGCTTGCTCAAAGATAGGGTGATCGGGTATTTTGAAAACCCTAAATTCGTGCTAACGGAAGAATGTTACTGTCGCAAAATGATCATAGTCGTCCATCTTCACCAGCCAAATTGACTGGCTTAAATCTAATTCTAGACGGACAATAGGATATCAGCATGCTCGCAAGCAACCCACTTTTGTATATGGAAAATCGGCCTGCTCAAACCAACGTTCAACGCCTTGAATCGATTAGCCTAAAGAGGGTTGGCCACACGACTTTAAAACCTTAAGTTGAGTCAACGACATTACGCAACTGCCGCAAATCATCTCATCTGTCCAACTTTGCTAGCCTAGTCGGATGGTTTAGATCAGATTCTAAATGGCCAAAAGGGTAACATCGTGATCACTGGCTACCCATCTTCCATGAGGAGCGATCATCCAAGCCACAACTTGCCCATATGGCCCAAAACGATATCCCAAAGGTGGCCAGTCGCGCCGTTTGCATAAAATTTTAATAATTCAACGACATCCATTAACTACCGCAAATAATCTCGGCCGTCCAACTTCGCTAGCCGAATTGACCGGCCTTGATCTAAATTTAGGCGACTAATAGGATATCGTCGTGGTCGCCAGCCATCACTCTCCTATAAGAACTGACCGGCATGCCTTTACCGCGTGCAAATGGCTCCTGACAGCTTCCCGAGAATGGCCGGTCACGCTCCTTTTAAGACATTAAGCTTCGCGACTAACTTAAACGAGCTTTGTAAACGATGCTTAACATACATCGATTATTTTGAGCTTCTTGCTAAAAAGCGATGCTTTACATGCATCTAATACATACGATATTTAATGAGTATCAGTTTCGCGAATAACTTTGTTATTTAACCTAATAGCGTTACATGCTGTTCTTTGCGTAAAGTCTCATGACTTGACTCGTCACACATGACCACCCGTCGCCTAGCTTGCGCGTGATTGGTCAAAATAACTAGGTCTTGAAAACATCGCATACTTATCAACCTACTGCATATTTTACACGAAAATACTCGAGACATCAAACATGTCACAAATTAGGGGATGATCATCAGGGTATAGTCTGGCGGTTTACAGCGTGCGGCGCACAACACGCCTATTATGAGAAAGTGTCAGGAAAGCGGATAGTTAGTGGCGGTAGAGAAGTAGTGGGTGTAAACTGACCCGTCTTCCCCTTATAGTAGGGACGTGGATTTTTACATTTTCACACGATCCCACTTCTCCATCACTCAACCACTCCCACTTCCTATGAGATCAGGGTGCGATCAACTATGACTTGCACCAAGAACACAGTTTTTGTTATCAGCACAAGTATCCAGAAAACACCAAGAACTGATAGCTTACATTCTGCAAGCCAGTTCCACATTTTGATACAAGTCATAAAACAGCTACACCTTCGTAATTCAACATTTTGATCTCAACACCTTCTTCGCTTCCCTACCTAAGATCAACCATTCTCCTTCACTTTGTGACCGAATTGAATCTGGAACGACCATTTCTTGGTTTAGGCCAAAGTCTTACAGATTGATCTCTCGAATCTAAAAGTACTCATGTGCAGTACATTTGTTTAATGTTTGAATTTTTTGCTCATAAACACACCCAAATTTACCAAAAACAGCAGAATCAGTTTTTACCCCAAAAACAAGTAGGATGCATTTAGCACATGCATCAAGCCTTTAAACCCCTAGGTGACCCCAGTGGACGATTTATAGTCTCGTGAAGGTTTACATAGAGATCTACCAACAAAACCTACACAAAAACTTCTAAAATTATCAATCTTCATCGGAGGAATCCGAGTCTGATTTACCCACCATCATCATCTCTGGGGCATACTCCGGAATTTTCGAAACCATGAAGTGATAGCTTGAATCGAATGCAAATGCTTCCCCCTTTTCCTCCAAGTAGCGCGCTTTCACGGATTCGTGCTACAAAATCACGACGCAAACTTACTTTATTAATGGTGTTTAGTAGGAAGATCAAACAACTTGGATTACGTAAAATAAACCACAAAAATACTTAAAAATTGTTCAATGGAGTAGCTAAAGTGGATAGTGTTCAAAATCCGTTTTTGGATAGCTAAAAAAGCAAGTATCGCATTTTCGATGACTAGGTGCCTATCATGGAATTTTTAAACACTTTTGCCATTAGGATTCCCAAACTCTTGCCTATATTTGTTGTATACCTTTCCCCAAAAGGTGTTTGCATCTACCCTTACGGAGGACTGATTTTTAATATGAGTCTCGGCGTACCATGCTTCGGTGATGGATAAATCTTCATTAAAATCAAATGATGTCATTTCTTGTATGTGGAGGTATGAAATGAGTAGTTGTGGAGTATATGGAGTGAAATGGAATAGAATGGCCAATTTTGGGCCAAATGTGGTCCAAGGATGAGGTCTCTATATATAGAGAGAAAGTCCCTAATGACTATTTTTTTTTTTTAAAAGTGAAATAATTTGAAATAATAGGTCTTATCGAAAGACTGTAAAATTCGATTGTATTTTTATGCCACCAGGAATCGGTTTTTCTTGTGACCAACATAAACCGATTAAAAACATATAAAGTTTTTGAATTTTCACTGACACTAATCGGTTTATACAAATGCATATGTGATCCGATTATAGCTTGAAAAACATAGGAAAAACAACATTTCCAAGGCATGAAGAATCGGATTATACTTACCCCACACATAAACCGATTCCTTTATGGAACCTACACAATCAGTTTATGTTGACATATCGAGTAGCCCGATTGTTGGCATGTGTTCAGGCAACCGAATTATCGAGCATGCATAAACTTTTTTGATACACATAATTATAATTAAAACTTTAAGTGCATTAAGTTCAACACCATGATCATCCAAAATACAAAAACCTTAACCATCTCAAAAGAGTGTTAAAAACTTAAAACAACCACAAGTCTTATAAATTTAAACTTTTAATATCTAAAACTTAAAGAGCAATAGCACCAAAATCAGCAGCACCACCACCACCGGGAGCATTTGCAGCAGCAGCATCACCACCATCAGCATCAGCAGCAACACCACCAGTATCAGCAGCAACACCACCATCAAGAGCAGCAGCTTTTGCTTAAGCCATGGCTTGATATTGAGCCATTTCTTCCCACATACCTTCCATAAATCCATGGAAATCCCTCTCAGCTAAAATCATGTCTCTCCTTCTCCTAGTGAACCTCATGACCTCATAGATCTCTTCTAGTGCAAGCTTGTCTATCAATGCGAGGGCTTGTTCAAAACGGGTCTCATGCCCAAAATCAAACTTATAGAGGCTTTTTTCTGGCACTGGTTCTGGTTCCCTAAGAATATCTTCCAAGATGAGCTCTCGAGTGTAAAACACTGGGTGTCCGAAGTCCATATCTACATAAAAAAATAAAAATAAAAATAAAAATAAAAAACAAGTTAACAATCGGTACATAACTAAACATATGTAATCCGATTCTCAACAACAAAACACATAGGAATGTCAAACATAAACAATCGGTTTATGTGATACATATATAAAAACCGATTATGGAAAGAAATCTAAAGAGACAATCTTAATCGGTGAATTAACAAGCACATAAAACCCTATTATGGGATCACATTTAAAAAAAAAATGTATCCAGAATCGGATTATGCTAATGCACTTATTTACTGACTCTGGTGATGTCCTTTCATATTTCGTCTCTAAACCTAGAATCGGTTGATGTTAATCATCATATAAACCGATTACTCTTCATGCTCTTCATGGCCAAAAAACAAAACCCATAATCGGTTTATTCGATATATCAACATAAACCGATTTTGGGTGTAATCAGAGATTTTAACTTTCGAAAATCTAAGATTTAAACATGTAAATCAATGAAGAAATGTGAATCATAGAATGGATTTACCTTTTTCTTGGTTGGATTGAAGATCGTTGGAGAAGAGGATAAAAAAAAATGATTAGGGTTTTGAGAATTTGGAAAGATTATGATGAAAATAGAAAGTTTTTTAGGTTTGGGTTTTTTTATGTTTTTGGATTCACTGAAAATGGAAAGATTAGTATTTATATGAAATTATTTTAGGAAATAATGTGGGGGTGAATTAGTATTTTTGATAAGTTTGGTAGCCCATAACAATTTGGTGGAGTGGGAAGGGAAATTTGATAGGCCCCGAATAAGTGGCACATGCCCCCATTTTGCCAGCCTAAGGCTGGGTCTAATGGGATCCAACATTCAACATTCCCACTGTTGAAGTGTCGTTTATCCCGCTACTGTTACCTTGATTCCAAAAGAGTGCGGCGTTTTGCTTGGGTCCAAGATGGAAGTAACCTAGGCACGCGCTTTGAAACTGCGTACCAAAAAAGCATCACACGCCGTTTCTAAATGCGTACCAACGAATATTCTACAAAAATATTCTTCCGCATGCCGTTCCTAATAGTGTGCCACGCTGATTGAATTTGCATATTTTACATACGCGGTTACAACTGGCGTGCCCGTTATATATTTGTTTGACCTTTTTTTTTCTACACCCAGTTTACACTCTTGTGTTATACAACAAGTTATTTGTGTATACTTTCTCAGAGTGAGCGTTGGTTAAACATACACCATTATGAATAAATTGATATTAAACTAAGGGATACATGGATTGAATGAGTAAATACCTCTAAACGATTATTTAATCCTAGACTTAGATAAATTTCGGCGAAAGCAAGGCAATACATAGTATGTGCGTCAGGAATTTAAACCGTTATGTGGCCATAATGGACGAGTTTTGTCTCGTGAGGGTTTACATAGAGGTATGCCCACAAAACCATTAGTATCATGTTGTTGATGCAGTCGTTTTAATCTTATTCCTCTCCATCTTAAGGAGGATTTGGTGGTGGTTGTATCGTGTTTAGTTCCCGGAAGTTAGCCTTCATGATTAGGTAGCATTGATAAAACATGAATTATTTTCCTGTATCCTGAGCGTATTTCCTATTTGTATATCTCTCCTACACCAAAAAAAGAGTAAGAAGTTTCTAAGTGTTTTTGTTGAAGAATACAACCAAGTGGTATGAGTAAAAAGATAAATTACTTACAAGCCTTTCAACTGTCCATAGAGGAGATCGGTTCTGGGCAATATAAATTTCTTTCTTGTAACGCAGGTAAACCCTCACCCCCTTTTTTATTACTCCGAGCCTACCCTTTATGGCATAAGATGTTCTTTGATGAGTATTTGTGAACTGTTGTGCGTAATTTTCGAATATGCGGTTCCAGACCGTATTAGCCGGAACCATGTGATGGTCAACCTCGGGAAGGGTAACAACACTTGCCCACGCATTTGTGATTGCGACATTCTCTTCGACGGTATACCGAGTCATTATAAGTTTGTTGTAGTTTCCGGATGAAAGTGACGAGAAGAAACAATATTCCCAGAGAAGATGTAACTGGATGGATTTAAATATCTCATGTTTTGCACTATAATTTTGGTTGACGAACAAGTGATTTTATATAGGACCTTCTGTAACAGTCCTTTCATGTAGCGATGATGTGTAAGGCTTATCTTGTTTTGCAAGTGGGTTGATAAACCCAATAAAAACCACCCACATGTCAGACAATCTAAATCTTTGCCCTTAATTTATCATCCCCGGTTAACCTTGTCTAAATAAGTAATTCAGGATAAAATAATAGGAAGATTTAAAATGATGATTGTTTTGTTTATCCCCAAACATATTTTTTGGATACAATGTCTAGTACGAATTAAATCGCTTTGAAACATAATATTATTTACTTCATTAATTTAAAATCCAATACACGGAAGGCGAAACGATATAAAAGTTCAACGATAATAAACACCCAACAAGCCTTTAAATTGGTAGGTGTCCCTAGCGGTCGAGTGGTCTCTCGGGAGGGTTTACAAGAGGTATACCCACAAAAACATGAAGAACAGTGATGTTACATTACCCCATGCGCCTTGCTAGCGACAACGGGTTGAAGTCATCCACGGCGTCCTTCAAAAGAAGGTAGCATTCATAAAACTCAAATGTAACATCATTTTGTTCTCGGAACCGTCTTTTCGTCATCCATTCCTACATGCAGTAAACAATAAAACCATTAATTACGTCCTCAAAACTAAAGTTTTACAAATACGGAACGAAAGAAAAATATACTTACGATATTATTTGGACAAGAACTAGATGTGAGTTTTCTAAGCAGCTTGGCTTGGATGATGGCATACATCCTAACATGCCTCAATATTTTTTTAACATGATGTCTTACATCATCTCTTGTTCTTTGCTTAGGATTCAAAAAGTTTGCAACAAAATGGTTATGTACCACTCGCCAAAAGTTATCTTCATCTGTTTCAACTCCTTCTACAACTGAAAGTGACCTTGCGGCGATCCATGATGCTATAAATGCGTTTTTCTCCTCGGGGGTTGATGTATGATCCATATTTTAGAATATAAATAAAAGATTGGATGTAGAGATACAATAAGATGTTAAGACTTGTGGTGTGTAATTATTAATACAAGGGACTCCTTTTATGTGATATTAAGGGATCAGTCCACCCTTCGACACACTCTAAAATAATGCGTGTAAACCGAATAGTATGGCACTGTTCTACACACAGGTTTCAAAATTTATGACCGGATAAAAGGGAAGAGAATAAACAATATTAATGTGAGTTGATGTAATTGGATGGATCTGAATATCTTATGGTTTGCACTATAAAATTTGTCGACGAACAATTGGTTATATAAAGGACCTTTTGTAACAGTCCCTTCGTGTAGCGATGATATGTAAGGATTATCTGGATTTGCAAGTTGGTTGAGAAACCCTATTAAAAAAACCGACATGTCAGGCATGCGCTAATTCATTACCTTGATTTATCATCCATAGTTAACCTTGTCGGAATAAGCAAATAAGGATAAAATAATAGGAAAAATTCTGACAGGATGTTAATAATGCAACATGGTAGGGGGTGTCGGTGATAGGTCTTTCCCCATAATCTAAGGGGTGCTTAAAACAGTAAAGGATGTTTATGAACATTAATGTATGGTTTTTAAAATCTTTTCACCCCAATTTGTATATTGGAACCTATAAATGGCAGGGTTACCCCCAACATATTTCACACCTCAATCCCCTCAGATCATAAACTACAATGTCTAAATTTGATACTGCTGAAGATCTAGTAATAATGAAAAAATGGGTGGAACAATTTAACGGTGAATCCTATAGACGAGGAAAAGTAAGTGGAGATTTTTTTTGGTTTCGCGTTTTTCACGGTTACAAGGAGGAGTATGGAACAGAAAGGGGAAGAACATTAAAGTACATAAAGTATAGGTGCATATTAATCAAATCTGAACTTTCTAGCCTTCGTTTCCAACATAAACAAGCATACTACAACCACCCTAATCCTAAGGACATGACCCAATCGACCATGGTAAATGTTTTCACCATTTCTTTACAGTGATTTAAACTTTATAAAAATGGATTAATAATTTATATTTAAATGTTGCAGGAGTTACTGGTAAAAGAGGGGTATCACCGAGATAACTGGGTGGATTTTCCTCACAATGAAGGTTTTGAATTTATGAAAACCTCGTATCGGGTGGACCTTTTAACGAAACTCAAAAGTAATCTTAATGGAGTTCCTGATGAATGGGAAGGTACTTATTAGGTTTTACCTAAGATTTTGTAGGTAAATCTGACGTAAAACCCTCACGAGACAAAACTCGTCTGTTTGATACACCATACGGTTTAAAGGCTAGTTGCATGTGCTAAGTGTAACCGTGATTCCTACAAAAGTGAGTTAGGTTTTGTATTATGATTCCTAATGTACTAAGTTGTTATCATAAAATTCTTCATTATTAAAGGTGTTCATCACCTCTTTGCAGGAAGGATAAAAACACAATATGTATGACCACACTTAACATCATAAAAATCTGTTAACCAAACTAAACACAATAAAAAATAAAAACCCAATTGACATTACCAACTTCATCTCCATTTAACTGTGGCATGAGGAGGTTTTATGGTGCAAGCCAATATAACCACATTGGATTGTACTCGTTGAAGGCATCCTTCATAAGGACGTAGCATTCGTAAAATATGAAAGGGTGTCTATTTTTTTTCAAGGAAATATGTTTTGGTCATTGTTTCCTGCATTAGGTTAACAAATAATCAAACGATATAGTATGTTTGTTACTAAACCAGTATTTTATAACTATAATAAATTACAATATCCATATCTGCCGTAATGAGTGGTGGTGGAACGTATACACTAAGTTTGCCTTGGAGGCTAACATACAATTTTATGTCTATTTTTATACTCACAACTCTTATTCTAATGGCGCCCTTCGATCTACGGTTTGGATTCGAAAATCTTTCTATAAAATTGCTATGGATTTGGGCGGGTCTATCAACCCCTTCCACAACCGAGGATGTGACAACACTAATCCGTGCAACAACAATTGCAACATCTTCGTCACCGGTGAATTCAACATCCATTTGGAAAATTTCTTGTAAAATATTAGAAGAAAATAGTAAATAAGATGTTCAAGAATGTGTATTCCATTTTGGTTCACGACTTTCTATTTATACGAATAATTAAGAGATGTGTTATCCCTACGGGTCACTCATCACGGGCATGCAATCTAATTTAATGATAGTGTTGTAGAAAATGTGCTACATGTCTCCCCACTAGATGAATGTCGTCGACCCATCTTTCGCAATAGGAACTCTTTGTCCATATGAATTAAATTATTATTTATAATAAGTGGACCACACTTTATCACTAGCATGTATTCGAAGTGACCAGTTTTTTGAATACATGTTAGAGGACCCACATAAACCAAAAAAACATAAATAAGTCAAAATAAATGTCATTGTCGTCTGACACGCGATTACACTTAGACCGTGTAACAATCCTTTCAACCACTAGGCGAACTTACTGGACGCGTTTAGTCTCGTGAGCATTTACTGAGAGGTTTACCCACAAAACCTGTCAAGATAGTGTTGATGTCTTAAGTTTCGGCTCCATCTTCTGGATTTCCACGAAACAAAGGAGGAAAGAACTCTGGATCGTAATCCTCACCAAGATGAGACTTTACAATTTGGAAAACCGCTCCATGTGTCCATCTTATCCCTTCCTCTTCATATGTCATTTCTCCTTGACAGTACTGGGTGAAATAAATTTATCGTGTTAGTTTACTGATAATGTCTCCAAATACAACGTAAATAATATTTTTTAATTAACTTACAGCCGTTGCAATGTTATAACCCCTAGCAACCATTCCCCGGAAACGATCTCTCACATGACCGACGTATCTCTTAACAAAAAATTTCAAATTTGATATTCGGTTATGTATTGACTTGGTGCTTCTTGCAGTGTCGTTGTCAATTGTTGTTCTAAATTCCCCTAGTATTCAGGCCAAAAATTCCCTCGCCTCCATGTCTCTACCAATAATAGGATCACTAACAACAACACAATAAGCACTAATTAACGCGAAATATGCATCCATATTCAACGTGTGTGTAAAAGCAAAAAAAAATAGGGTATGATTTAATAAAAAAGGAGATGACGAAACTAAGATTAGTTGAGGATGTTTCGGTTAGGCTTAATACCAAGACTACTTATAGATGGTCTATTATGTGCTCGGTGACAATCATTTTTATCTTCGAACAGGTGGCAAAGAAACCCTTGCTTATTCCAAAAGACAATCATTGCTCAGAAACACCCAAAATGTTTCTCAAAGGATGGTTATTGTTTTCCAGACAAACCTTACTTTTTAAAGAAAACCAACCCAGTTGATATCTTCGAACATGTCGTTACACCGTCAATTAACCAACACATCACAAAGTGGTTGAGTTAATCACGTGGGTAGGGATATCAAATAAATAAATATAAAATCCCCAAAAGTGTGAAGATTCATAACAACATATGTGGGTACAAAGCTCAAATAACTATCTTTGGACAACCCCAAAAGAAAAAAAAGAAAGAAAAAAAAACATTGCTAACAATGCATGGAAAAATACAAGGAAAATATGTCATTTTCACATGACACATCAACATTTATTAACCAACAAAATTACTATCTCACAATTACCACACACATTCTAAAATTATAAACAATACCCGAAAAAAAAAGGTTAAAATATGGAAACATTATAAGTCCATGTCATTGTCATCTGACCCGCGATTACACTTAGCCCGTGTAACAAGCCTTTCAACCACTAGGCGACCCTAGGTTTACTGAGAGGTTTACCCACAAAAACTGTAGATGGGGGTGGTCATGTTTTTATATCTCTCCTCCATCTCGAGGAGGAGGAATATTAGCTGGTAGTACCAAGATCTCAGGATCATACACCAATGGAAAGTGTAATTTCAGCAGATCATAGATCACATCATATCTCCATTTTTGGGGAAATCGTCCATCTTCTTCATAATCCCTTCTACCTTGCTCGTACTGGATTAAAATTTATAACATGTGTTAATACCAGATTTTAATTAACAGAAATAAAATGTAATGATTTTAAATTTTACTCACCGCGCGTTCATTGTCCCATCCATTTGGTAAGTTCATAAAATAATGCCTAACAAAACGTACATAACTTATAACTTCTCTAAGAAACATCTTAACCCTCTGCTGCAATGAATTGTTGTTCCTTACCGTCTCACCTTGCCACTAACCCGGTCTCAGAAGACAACGCTTTCTTGGACATTGCCTATCATTGGATCAAATCTAACAGAGCACCATGCACCAATAAGAGCAACATCCACATTGCGAGAAAATATGGCCATTCTTTTTAAACTTTTAATGAATTGATAAAACAGAAGGTTTGTTGGTGCGTTTTTTCTCTGGAAGAATGAAACTCTATTTATACAGTTCCAATAATTGGCCTTTGGAGAAAAGTAAGATCACGTAGGCGACATCTAGGTGGTCAAGTAGGGGACGTCCAATATTCAATTATTTTCAACCCATGGTGGTCCACATAACGTACTTCCTTTATAAAGTCTAGAAAGAAAATAAGTTATAATAATTATAACAAGTCCCCATCACCCATAGATGTATAAAAAAATTAATATCTACCACCTAACGAAATAACCAACAAGTTTGGTTGGACACACCACCAATTTATTATAAGTTTTTTCGGATTATCATAGCCATTGACACAAAAAACAAAAATAAATAAATAAAGGATTCGGTACACGATAAAATCTAAACGGATGTCATTGTCGCCTGACCCGCGATTACACTTATCCCGTGTAACAATCCTTTGAACCCTTAGGTTACCCTACTGGACGAGTTTAGTCTCGTGAGGGATTACATAGAGGTATACCCACAAAACCATATTGTATGATGTCGTCAGGATGCACGACGGGCTAATAATTGGGGGTCCATATAGGAAAAGTGATGCCTCATGCTGAGGTAGCAATTATGATACATAAATCTCTTTCCCTTCCTTTAGATGTACAACTGTCACGCATTTGTATCCTGCAGTATACAAACATATACTTAGGATTAGTGTGTAAAAGAAACCAAGAAATTCAAACGCATGTACGCATTAACATCGGGAAGCCTACAATCATTTGTTCGGACCACCCTTCGGGAACATTGCGATATATTGGTAGCTGGATTGTAACAAAAAAATTCACCTCCTTCTTTATGGTGAAGAGACGTGATTGTATAGATTTCCAAGTACGAAGGTTGTGATTTCCAATTATATCGGTAAACTCCTGCGCAACAGACATCCAAAACTCCTTAGATTTCTCATCTGTTAATACATCTGGATTATTAAAAATGTTGCAGTAAGCCCGTGTTAGAGCTTCATCTTCCTGTGACGTGTACTTGGTTGCCATTTCTTGGTAGATACAAGTAAGGTTAACCTACAAAATATAATAATGAAAGTATAAATGTTATATCCCAAAGAAATTTTCTAATTTGTATTGGCAAATGTTTATACTGGTTCCAATGGAGGCTATTTATAAGCTAAATTCGACACATCCAACACCAGTCAAAACTCCTATTAATGTATTCAATAGTCGAGAGTCCGCAATGGTTCCTATGTACCATATTTACAGCTGATAAAGAACAAAAACGGTAACAGTAAATGACCATAAATTTTTTAAGAGAGTATTATCGCTATTTACAAATGCCCCCTACTAGGCCAAAATGTCACAAACTTTTTATCAAAGGCCATCCATGTTCATAAGCGTCCGCTTCGTTGCTAACCTCCACTATAAAAATGTCAGTAAGGTTACAAGAAAATATCCACATGTTAGATAAGATTTCTTTAAAAAATTTAACCCAAGTCAGAGATAATAATTCAAAAATGAGTTGTAATCGTAAAGGAAAACAAATAGTTTGTGTTAAAGCTAGAGAAGTACGTCCATTATGTTTTAATGATAACCATAGCTTACTTCATTGCCCGTGGATGTACTCAAAGTGTCCCCAGAAAAATTATACTGGCATTAAAATGGTAATGGAGTCGCCTAGCGAGAAGATACGGTATTTTAGGTGTATGTATGAAAACTGTTGTGAAGAACCCCAACTACTGGTATAGGCAATGAGGGCCAAGGAAGATGAAAGGATCGATGAACTTTGAAAAAACTTGAAGAAAAAGGGAAAACTAAGATAGAAAACCAAAAGATTGCTTATTGCTCGACCCCTGACTGCAGGTTATTTATGAAACTCCACCGCTCAAAAGATGATAACACCTTTGGGGAAACATTTCTTGAAATGTCCAGAATGCAAGTCGGTGGAATGGACCGAATAGGTTTCGTTATGATACGGATCATTGTAGGTGAGGCTGGTGATGTAACTTGTGGTTTGATGTTTTATCGTGTCTTTTAGTTTGGTGAAGAGTGGTTTATGCTGTTAACTTTCGTAGTATATTCAGTGTGCTTGTATGATTCTATTGTAATGTGTTGAATTTTAATTTGTTTGATGTAAAAAACAACTATTTTAATGACGAGTTTTATTGTAAACATCTTAGTACCCAATAGATAATAAATCAAAAACCTAACTCACTTTCGTAGGAATCACGGTTACACTTAGCACATACAACAAGCCTTTAAACCCATAGGCGACCCTAACAGACGAGTTTAATCTCTTGGGGGCTTACATAGAGGTACACCCACAAAACCTTTGATTATACTAACAAAGTGGAAAAAGTTACCAAAAATTAGTCTATTTCTTACTTCTTGAATCAAATATCAAAGCGGCTTCGAAATGATAAAAGACACTTTTCTCCATTTGGTATAAGCATCCTGTGCCACATACCGGTCATCTCTGTGCCTGGCGATAAATTCATTGTACTTGGTGCACAATTTCCTAACATGAACAAATCTACCACAGACGTGGGAAGCTTCATAATGAAACCGTGTTCTTTTCCGGTTATCGCCCAACCTTCCTACGAAAGGACCATTCCTTACATTTTCCCAAAAAAAAATCCGCATGTTGATGTTCTTCGGGAAGATCCTTGACTATGAAATAATTTTAACCCATTCGGTCTCTTCCTCAACTTGCTTCATTCTTTCTCTTAGGTTACGTTGATCTTCACCTCGTTTCTTTGACGCCATTTTCTCTTCATAATTTTTGATAGCCTCTGGCAAATTTATGCTTTCATAAGTATAAGAATTCGTTGGTAAGGTGATGAAGACGAAGTTGCATTTGAAGCTGCCTGTTTGCTTATATTCCGTGTCTCCGCTTCCATTTCGGTAATTGATTTGGTTGTTCGCTTGCATCTTCTAAGTATGTTTTCGATAGTTGATGATGATGGAGTTGACATCTTCAGATAAAAAATTAACAGTGGAGAAAGATTACTCTTAGTAGTTTATCCTCTTTATATACACACAAGGTAAAAATGGCTATATTTTAAATTCATAAGTAAAGTAGCTTTAATGCTATAAAGGTTATTTGGAATACTGCTTATATTTTTAAATTAAATAAGTCCCCAATTTGTTCGTATTGCCAACCAATATTCACAGAAAGAGACGTTTGAAAACCAAAAAGTCGAAGGACCAATACTTTATTTGGGATGATGACAATTTTGTTTTAAATTGAATAACTACGTTATTTTTGGAATACTCCGAAGCTATAAAAGATGATTGAGACGTTGGAACCCGAAAAACGCGGAGAGCCATCACTTTTATTGGGAAAACGACAATAATTAAATTTGGTTGTTTAGCAAAATCAATAAAGCATGTCTGCAATATTGATTATTATATTGTGTTGGATACCCTGCAAATACTATTAAAGAAATCAGAGACAAGACAACAAACGTTGATAGCCGGTAGACGCGGGGAGCCAATACTTTTATTGGGAAAACGACAACAATTAAAGTTGGTTGTTTAGATAAAGCAATGAAGCATTCCCGCAGTTTTGATTACTATATTGTGTTGGATACCCTGCAAACAATATAAAGGAATCAAAGACAAGACAACAGACGTTGATATCCGGTAGACGCGGGGAGCCAATACTTTTATTGGGAAACGACAACAATTAAAGCTGGTTGTTTAGCTAAATCAATCAAGCATACCCGCAATTCTGATTACTATATTGTGTTGGATACCCTGCAAACACTATTAAAGGAATCAGAGACAAGACACCAAACGTTGAAAGCCGGTAAAAGCGGGGAGCCAACACTTTTATTAGTAAAACAACAACACTAAAAGTTGGTTGTTTTGCAAAATCAATAAACCATGTCTGCATTATTGGTTACAATACTATTTTGGATACCTGCAAACACTATTAAGGCAATCAGAGTGAACACAAGCTGGGAAGAAATGAGTGTCCCCTATCACAAAAAATAACAACGGTAGACCCCTACCACAAGGTGTATCACAACCAAATTATAAATATCCAGAAATGTCCAAATACGTCTAGCCAACATCACACTAAAGATGGCAAAGAAAATTACAAATATAATAAAGTTATTTCTTTAACATACATACAAGTTTGAACAAACTATTCTTTTCATTTGAAGCTCAGGTGGGTTTCTCTTGTGCCAGTGAGTCCACATCCATTGAATTCGGTTGAGCATTCCAATAAAGCAGAAATATTAGTTTAGAATCCCAAGATAGTAATGGAGTTAAATGTAATCACGTCTGACCGTAACACCACAACAATGTTTATTGACAGCAAAACCAGATACATCATACATTAAAAAATAATTAGATGACGCAAATATTATAAATCTATGTCATTGTTGCCTGACACGCGATTACGCTTAACCGGTGTAAAAAGCCTTTTGAACATTTAATGTTCGTCGTTATTTGCAGGGGGGTTAACATTTTCCTGTTCCATGAACTCCGGATCAAATTCCTCTTGGAAAATACATCTTCAAAACCTGGAATACCTCTTCATGTCTCCATCTTTTCCTACGGACTCCGTCTTCTTCATATTTAGCCTCACCTTCTCGATACTTCATTCAAATACAAAAATAAGGTTAGTGGTGGGTTGTTGTTAATAAAATGGCCAAAATAATTTTTATAAATATACTAACCGATGTTTCCAAGCTGTATTCTCCCTATATCATACCCATACAGTAAGGCCTAACATGTGAAACGTATTTTTTAACCTCCTGTTTCAAATAAATTACTCTGGTCCGCAATGACTTCTTAGA
Organism: Papaver bracteatum; assembly: GCA_023529315.1. Lineage (NCBI taxonomy): Eukaryota > Viridiplantae > Streptophyta > Magnoliopsida > Ranunculales > Papaveraceae > Papaver > Papaver bracteatum. Next base: position 1,887,437 of record JAJJWX010002349.1, on the reverse strand, counting down.
TCTTAAATGACACCCTCTCATTGCCGCAGTATGTTCTGCATGTATTCTCCCCATAGTATCCCGAATCCTCAGACCTTGGCATCAGAGAATCACTCATAACCGAACAAAAAACGCTGATAAGAGAGACATTCTCAGCTGTATCAATTTTTTTTAACTCTTGCCAGTTAATTATGAACCACGACCGGAAAATTGTATTGTTGTGTCTCAAGTACTAAGCTACCATACTCAATTAGTAGAGTATGTGAACATTGCTTGATCCGTTGGAAAAACCATTCAACTTCAAAAATTTGAGTCTATCCGATGATACACACCATTCTATCATGCCAACCGTTAGTGATCTGAGGGTTAAACGCCATACGCGGTTTGAAAGGGCATGCCGCGCCGTTTCTAACGCAGTGCGTATTCTGAACCTTTGGATGGCCAAAGGAACAATCAATCCGATGGTTGCCATCAACAGACCGTTAATTAATCCTAATGTTCTTTTTTTACACACGCTATAAATAGAGTTTGGTTTCAGCAAAACCAGACACACCAAAAACATTTGTAGTTCCCATTCGTTCCTCTACATTTCTATCTCTCCCTCGAACACTCCTTCTCCATTATCAGACATGGCAAAATCTACTAGAAGTGAAGATGTAACAATAATAGGTGCTTGTTATGCGATAACAAGTGACCCGGTTACAGGTAGGGAACAAGAGGCTATAGAGTTTTGGTCTCGTATTGTAGTTGAATACAACGCATGCTGGCGGGGAGACATCAATAGAACTACCAAGTCCCTTTAAACAAGAGTAGGCACTTTGGAAAAAGAGGTGAAAATATATGTTGGTCATGTTAGACAAGTATTCAGGGTAACCCAAGTGGAAGCAACCCGGAAACTATGGTGAGTTTGATAACATTAATTATGCGATATATAATAATTTAGCACGACTTAGCACTAATACCCTTTTGTGAGTTTTAATGCAGTACCAGGATGGAGAGGTACTGTACGAGGAAGATCCGATATATCCAAAAAGTTGGAGACATCAGAAGGTTTTTGAAATTTTGAGGTGCACTTTCCCAACGAATATGATCCGTCGATCTTGGTTCCTCAAACTTATACCAAGCCTCCCAACAAAGCTAACCTATGAGCGGTATGGTGAATAATGATGAAACGTTTGACGATTCATAAACCATCGCCGGTGAATCCTCAGACCCAGGTCGAAGAAATTCATTTTTCCAAATCGGGGTCCCGGACGTGGACCTGGTAGGGAGAAGGCAAAACGAAGTAGACTAGAAGAGAGAAGAGTAGCTGAAGGACTTAACTAAACATTAGAATATTTTAAACAAAGGTATGTACAAAGGTTTGCATGGGACCAACAAGAAACTCATGAAAGGATGAATTTTCTTCGAACACATGACGGTGGTCCATCTATTACAAATTTAGCAGCCATCAACGAGTTGTTAGCAAGGAACAACCAGCGTGAGACTGACATGGAGATAATGAAAATTGATCTGGGCCAAATAACCGACGAGATGCAAAGGGAGTATTTCGTGGGACTGAAAAATGAGATTATGATTCGACAGGGGTCAAGTCGTCGTTATACCTAATGTCGAACAATTGGTTGCATTTAACTCTTGTTATGAATTTAAGTATTTAATTAGCCGCGTGGCATTATGTAATTTCGTTTTATTTTACCTCGTTGTAGTATTTAATTTCCCCTCTTGAATTAATTTCCAATGTAGCGGTTACTTAGTATGTTGTACCCCTTAATGTTCTTTAAACTTTCAATTTAAATGAAGCCACTTTAAACATAGTTGCATTAGAAAATACACGATATATTTTTTAGGATTCCATTACAAGTATATAATCATTCCACATTGTATGCTAGCACAACGTCCTTTAGGAGCTCGTACAGATCATCATACATGAAAGGCCTCTTTGAATCCGCACGATAATCGATCCTGGCTTTTGTTTTCTGTAAGAGATAATAAAATAAATAAAGTAATTCGACATTCGTATATATAATAAGAGTGCTAACACTCGTTCTTTATGGAAGGATATGTTTACTAACCCGAGCTTCATATGATAGCATAGGATGACTTATGTTTACATGAAGTAGACATACAACAAAAGAATCAACATCCGTGGTTATCAGACCAAATCGTTTTTTTACCGAGGCTTTAATTCTGGCGTTGTCGTTTCCGGTAAGATCTTCAAAGTTTTGAAAAAAACATTTCCAGAAAACTTTTGGATCACCGTCATCCCCCCCCCCCCCTCCCCCTACCCCGGTGGGGCTTGATTTGTTACCTCAATCCATTCTCCCACAACTCCTAAATATTTTTCACCACTAAAGCGCATTGCATAAATAATTCAAAATATGTAATAGTTTGTCTGTCACGTTAGATTAGTGGAGCGGTTAATGTGGAAGACCTTAAACTTTGGAAACAATTTGTTTTCACTTGAGATTATAACTCATTGCAGAAGATTGTGTTTCAAACTAGATTTTATTTTTATGAGATGTAAGATACTTTGTGGGTGTGATATTAAAAGGTAACTTAACCGACGTTTTTATAGTGTTAGTCAGATGCCAAAGGGACGCTTATGAACAACAAAGGACATTTATAAAAAAAGTATATATAACTTGTGAGGCAAACATGGGTCAGTTGTAAATAGTGAAAATACTCTTTCCAAAAACTTTAGGTCGTATACTCTTAGCGTGTATGTTGATTACTAGTTATACGTAGGCTTTATCATCACAATTGAATATGATGAACGATAAAGGGGTGTTTGTAGTCTTCTTCGGAGACATGTGAACTTCTAACCAGCATTTATAATAAAAATACTAATGTAATCCAAAATGAATTTTACTCGGTGTTTAAAATGAAGTTTCATTCTAAAATTAAAATCTTAAAATATCATAGGAAATAAATTACAAAAATAAAAAAACTTAGGATAAGAAAAAAGTGCACAAAAGGTCTGAGGAAATGAAACAGCTGCGAAAAAATTCTTAGGATAGTAAAATAAGTGCATTCTACTCTCCATTCTCATAAAATTTATCATCATTAGTTGGGTAAACATATGCGTTTTCATCCATCATCGGAAGTGGGGAGGGCATCATGAACCTCAGCGGGGCTGACGTCGCCATCTCGCAATCCCATAACGTGATGCTTCTAAATGTGCTCGTTTATATATTCTTGTAAGAATCTCCACCGGCCATGGCTCTTATAATACGCATGCGTTTCTCTCACATTACCTTGTACTTGAGGTGTTTCTTCTCGTCCATCGTACCTCGCCCATTCCGTATCACGATACTCAAAATCTACACACATGTTATGCATTATTAAACATGCTCTCATAATTATCAGTACGTCACGAGGATACCAGTATCGACAAGGATTCCTAATTATACCCCATTTGGACTTTTGACCCCCCAAAATCACGCTCCACATCCTTTCTATTTGCGGAGTGTATTCATTAAATTTCTTATGGATCGCCGGCATTATGTCGCGTATCTTATATACATGGACCACCCCTGGCATTTCATTGTAAATTCCGTCAACAAAATAGTATCCATGGTTGTACTTATGACCGTTGATGCGAAAATTTCAAGTAAGGGCTAACGCGTCATTCTATCTATCTTATAATCCCGACTGCGTCAACACATTCAAGTCGTTGTTATCCCCGGGCTCGCCAAAATAACAGTGACAGAACCATATATCGTATGATGCCACTACCTATAAAACAAGATTTTGTTTCTTAATGTGTCCCACGTGTCGCCCGGCTTCATCAGTAGGACATGACCTCCACTCCCAATGGGTGAAATCAAGGCTTCCAAGCATTCCAGGAAAACCACAAGCTTTGTTCTGAGCCAATAGCCTCTTAGTATCTTTGGTTGTTGGTTGCCTCATGTAGCGGTCGTTAAAAACCCAAAGTAGTGCATCCATAAACTTTTTAACATACATGTATATTTTTTTCGCAGCCATCTGAGTGTAATCGTCGAGGCTATCTGCAGCTACACCCTTTGTAAGGTGTTTCATGACGGCGAGCATTTTCATGAGGAGAGTGACCCGGGATGTTACAAGCATCTCTTCACTGTAAAAAATCAGGATCTCGAACGCAAATTTGAGGCAATATTTTAAGAAAAAGATCTCGGGGCAAACCATGACGTCCCTCAAAACGCTCAGGTCCGTATCTGCAACCGGGGTTTAAGTAGTCCTGCATCATCTTGGCATCTGCATCCACACGACATCTGTTAATGGTTCTTCTGCTAAAAACCTGTACCTGTTCGGGTTGGTGAAAATCATGCGCCTCCTGCAAAATTGCCTGATATATGATTAAGAAATCTCCATGGCTATCATCGTAGTACCGTTTAGGGTATGTCGCATCTCTCCGTCGTCACATATATCTAATGACAGCTGACTCTATTTTTCAGCTAAAATAAATATTTATCAGTATCGGTATGGATTGAAAACGGTATATTGTTTCGTAAATGTCATCAGGAAAAACTATAAAAGGCACATAAACTAGAAATATCAAGAACATATAATATGGATAATACGATGTCCAGCATATATTAGGAGAAACTAAATATATCATACAAGAACAAAATAACAAACATATACTACACCCTTGCTAATGAACACCATTTTAACCAGTTTTACTAGACTAAAGGAAAAAACTGACTTTCTGGCACAACTTCCATATCAACACCATCATCACCTCTCTGACCACTACCATAAACACTACCCTGCCAACTACCACCCAAGCTCAGCCCTAAAAACTCACTAGAGTTTGGTAAATTAATATTCATTGGCGAGGCATGCGCCATTGACGGATTAGGCTCTACAGGAAGGTTACTCTCAACAACGTAAGGGACATAATAAGAATTCGATGCGGAGGGGTCTGCAGCTGGACGCTTGCGACGGTGATGGGTTTCCGACAAATATACTCCTGCGCTATAAATGCTGGAAAATGTTTTTTCTTCCTGACTTGAATTGAAGAGGCCGTCAGATGTTTCAGAACTACGATGCGTTGCGGGGGTGTCATACAATGCTCGACGACGAGACTCATCGTATATTCCATGTCTGGTATATTGGATAAGCCAATAAGCCTCCCCACAAACTGGCGTAACTCTTCCTAAAATAAGATAAAATAAATTTAATTTTTTTTATTTAACAATAAATAATCTCCAAATGAAAATAAAAATGACATATAAAAGGACTAATCTCCAAGGCGTTTATATCATTAAAATTGTACGAGTTAGGTTCTTTCCTAAGGACTCCAACTAGATCTTCAAACGAATCTTTGTAGAAAGGCATGTCCCATTGTAGGTTCGGGAGTTGGGTCATGGACTGTCCGGGTTGGTTGTATGTGTATGTCTGGGATGACATGGTAAGAGGTGGGTATTGGGGCATCAAACTACGGGGTACACCGCTGTGACCAACTCCGATATCATCACGTGTTTTTATGTGAGTTGTTTCTGTCCTAAGAGCTCCAACGCTATGAGTCCTCCAAAACTAAGAATACACTTCTTCCTCGACAGGGAGGAAGTGGTCGGCGATTTCAAACACTGTCCTATCATATACGTCCTCCAATCTAGGAGGGTTGCATGGGATAACTATCGCACCTAACACCTGCCTCATACACCTCTCGGCCAGATAAGCATAAACTCTTGTTCCCTTACTAACATACTTGAAAATGTATCTCCTCTTAGATATCTCAAGTGTTGTTTGGAATGCGTCAGTGTGTTGGTGTTCACTATCCTAAAACCAGGAGTCCCAAATAACTGTATTTGCCATCCTCATGTCTATCTGGGCGCGTGCATCAGTCACATAGTGTTTGTGAAGATGTACCTGTCCCCTATCCTGAAGGTTCGACCCACGAAATAGAAAAATAGTAGGGTGTGGATCAAGTTCAACATCTCTTAGGTTGTCCTTCAAAACCGCTTGACAGTTACGGAAATAAAAATAATACCAGAATTCTAAGATCATCGACATGCCACCTATCTCCTTCTGTTTGCACGAACTCCAGTCATCCAGCTGTTTATATAAAACACCCAAAACTGGAGTACCCCAATCATAAGACCTGACAACATCCATATTATCCAACACTACACACCATCGTTTATCTACTCTAAGACTACAGTATGCAAACATAAAAGCACCAATACACCAAATCAAGAAGATTCTAGTCAATTCATCGGCAATGTTTGGTGTTGTCAGTCTTTTACCTACTTAAAATGTAATTATCCAAGTGAGAAATTCACATCGTACATGCCTTGGAATCATAATATCCAGTTTTAAGACCCTCAAATTTTCTTTGTCCGATAACATCTAACACACCCCGGAAATACTTATCATCCATAGCAATAATTTCTTGCGACGCCATTGTTTCCTTAGGTAATTTTAGTATTGGCTTACCCCCTCTCATTGGAATACCAGTTAACCGGAAGAAATCTAGAGGTGTCAAACCTATCTCAAACTTAGGGAAGTGAAATGTTTTAGTCTTCTTCCACCACCTCACACATAAAGCTTCGGTTAATCCCTTATCTGCATACTTAAATTTAAATTGGAAAACTGACTCAAAACCACACATCTGAAGAATTAGCAGCGCACGAGGGTTGTTATGAACCACTATCTCATAAAATTTATTTACGTTAGTCCAAGAACTCCTAACCTTAAATTCTTTCCTGTTAGATAAGTCCTCACATTTATGTTCTATCCGTCCGACACCTTGAGAGAGTTGGGATAACTTCTCATACCTAGACCAATCGATATGCTCCATTATCTAAAAAAAAACAAAGACTAATTAAAGGGAAGCACAATCAACATGTGAATAACAAACAATCATCCACATATATTAATTTATGCACAATCAACATATGAATTCCCACAATCAAATTCACATCACATTGAGGTACGCATAATGCTCATATGAAAACCTCCAACAAAATCATATTAACAACATCAATTTCACCCATATAATCATCTCAACATCAACTCAAAAAAAAACATGAGTTAATTCTCAAACTCATTGCAAAATGCTCAAAACAAATTTCACTACATGCTTATCAACTTACAAATTACAAATACATTTATCCATGCATAAAGACAATTAAATCATTCAACTACAGTCATGAATTAATGAATCATGATACCAATTTGTGTTTCACCTAAATGAACCCAAATTGTAAAAACCCAAATTTGAAATTCCAAAAATTTTCAAACGAATTCAAAAATTAGCCTACTGCTCCATGATAATATAATCAAGACTATGCATTCAATAGGATTGAAATCAATCCTTTATAACTAAAATAAATAAAAAATCAATCAAATCAATCAAAACTAAAATTTCATAGGGTACATTATTTATATGTCCCTACTTTCATAACCCAACAATATATCCTTTCCCAAAATAAATATATCCCTACCAATTTTAGGAATTAAAATCCGGAATTGTTAGATTACTGAAATGCCCTCTCTATATATTTCACTTAATACTAGATCGGACACAATAACTACTCATTTTTAGTTACAGTTTCTCTCACCAACTCACTCTTCTCTCCATCATTTCAATCGCTCCCACTATCTGAAACTGAAAACCAGAAAAAGCCTGAAATTCATGGAATAAATCAACTAGCCGTTACTCATAATCAAACATTAATACATTAGCCGTTACTCAAAATCAACCAGTTGAATAAATCCACTAGTCTCTGATGAAGAACAGAAACTGAAATTTAACCTAGTTTCATTTCATATCATCAACAACAGAAAGCATATCTTTCATCATCAACAGAAAGCATCGAACATAAAGATAATCAAGTTTTATTTGATTTCACTGAAGATTTCAATTTGAACAGGTAAAAACGCTTTCGATTTTGGTCTTGTTTTGATTTTTTGTTAGAGTTCTTTAGATTTTTGTTAGATTTAGTCAGATCTGATATTCTGTGTGTGACTAAAACAAGCAGGATTTGGTGATTTTGAATGTTTTGCTTCTAATATTTGCTTCAAATTGTTGTTAGGTTGAATATGCTAGTTATGTTGATTTTGAATGTTTTGCTCAAATGCTGAAAAATGTGAGAAGTTGAAAAATATTATTTTTCTACGTTGAATATGCTAGTGATCTTGTATGCAAATTTGTTCAACTGGTAAATTTATTCAACTGAAAAATGTGATTCTAGAGATTTGGTTGGTTTAGATATTTTTGTTCAATTAAGGGGATCAACAGCAATAGTTGATCCAAATAAAAATTGGATCAACAATAGGAGTTGATTCAATTTAAGGGATAAACAATAGCAGTTGATCCAAATAAAAATAGGATAAACAATACAAGTTTATCCATTGTATGAAAATTTGTTCTACTGTTAATGGGTGAAAATGTGTTTCTAAAGGATTTTTAAATATTTTTGTATCAACAGCAGTAGTTGTTCCAAATAAAAATTGGATCAACAGTAGAAGTTGATCCAATCTAGGGTATAAACAACAACAGTTGATCCAAGTAAAAATAGGATAAATAATAGAAGTTGATCCATTGTATGCAAATTTGTTCTACTGTTAATGTGTTTCTGAAGGTTTTTAGATACTTTTGTATCAACAGTAGTAGTTGATCCAAATAAAAATTGGATCAACAATATAAGTTGATCCAATTTAGGGAATAAACAACAGTAGTTGATCCAAATAAAAAAAAGGATCAACAGTATAATTTGATTCAATTTAGGGGATAAACAATAATAGTTGATCCACAAAACTGAAATGTTTGCTAGTTATGTTGTTTTCTACAATGAAAATATGAATGCTAACTATAATAATTGTTGAACTCAGGTTGAGAAAACATAATGCATAGGAGATCACCAAGGATAATAAAGAAGAATCAAGATGAAAAGGGCACGCACGAGATTAAGAAAGCTACAAAACCAAAACGAAATGCGAAGAACAAGAAGAAATAGGAAGAACAACAACAAAAGGTGAAACAAAGGAAGAAAGTTTAGGAAGAACCAGAACAATCAACATCAGAATCCGAAGAAGAAGAGGCACCAAGAAAAAGGAAGAACAACAACAAAAGGTGAAACAAAATAAGAAAGTTGAGGAAGAACCAGAATAATCAGAATCAGAATCTGAAGAAGAAGAGCAAGAAGAATCAGATGAAGATGATTGAGATTCGAAAAAAGAGAAAAAAATTATAATATATGAAAAAGAAGCAAAAAAGGACAAACCGAAGAAAGTCGTTAAAGGAAAAAACATAGATTGTAATATTTGTGTTGGTATATCTAACTATATTGTTTGAAATATTGAAAACAAAATGAAAATAATTGAGCTTCATGTATGCAGTCGGGTCAAGGGCGAAATCAAAACCACAACAAAAGGAGAAAAACAAGAAGGTAGTTGAGGAAGAATCAGAAGAATCGGAATCAGAGTCCGATGAAGAGGAGCAAAAAGAATCAGATGAAGCTGAAAATGAGCAAGAAGAGGACAATAAATCTGAAAAAGAAGAAGTAGCAAAAGAGGGAAACCCATAGCCAGAGCTCAAAGGTAAAAATATTGACTCTTTAATGAAATATTATGTGTAATCAATCATAGTTTTGGATCAACAATCACAGTTGATCCAAACAAATATGTGTAAACAACCACAGTTGATCCAATATCACATTATGTGTAAAATATGTGTAAAATATCACATTTGATCCAGTTAAAGCATGAAATGTGATTACACATATTTATACGTCACACCTCACTCGGGGGATACGCCCCCTCGTGAAAATATATTATGGGTAGAATGCGAGAAAACAAAAGATTATTGTCAAAAATGAAAAGGAAAATGATTTGAGTTTCATATGTGCAGGCAAGTCGAGAGCAAAAAAACAGAGAATCAAATGAGGTCTCCAACCATTGGCTGAAATGGGGAATTTTCTATGAAAAAAGTTTGAATTAGAAGATGTAAATAACAAGAAGAAACCGAAACTTGCAAAAGCACTGAAGGAATATCCATATTGGGGATCATTAAGCCCATTTTATGTAACATACATGAGTATGAGTGGTAAATGGATGAAGAAGATTAATATTGCAATGCATCTGTTGATGAGTGCATTTGATAAAAAAACCAGAAATTTCAAATTTGTAGAAAACGAAGAGTGCTCTCTGGAAGCAAGAGATTTCTCTTTGATATTCAAGATGAGAAGACTGATAGAGAGTGAATAATTGAAGTAGCAACTGCAACCGAAGAAATGACTTGACTACAACGAATTCTTAAATAAAAAGTTCAGACCAGAAAAACCAAAAGATTGTCTAGACGCAATATTGAAGGCTGAGGTTGTAAGCAAACTGAAAAATGCATCCGAAGTTGAGTCTGATCCGGAGCATTTTGTAAGACTTTTTGGTATGTGGTTATGCACGGTTTTCTTATTCCCAAATGCTGGTATGACAACCTTCCCAAAGAAATGGTTGCCTCATATCTTACTGATGGACAAAGTGTCATGGCCGGATCATGTTGTGGAATGTTTGATTTCGAACCTGGCAAACAAGAAGGATAAACAATTAGTTATCGGTGGCTGCACAACTCTCCTAGTGGTCAGAAAAAAACGTTAATTTTATAAAAGTAAAATGTTTATTGTTGTAGAGAGTGAAATCATACTATTGGATAAAACTAACATTGTTGTTTATATTATGCAGTGTTGGTTCCGCGAACGTACCAATAAGTACATCAACAAAAGGGAGAATTTTGAAAATGCAACTCCTAGATTCCTACGATGGAACCAACATGCATTGTGCAAGCAGCTTGTAAGTGACTTTGGCGACAAATTGAATAAGAAGGAAATTGATATGACTTGGTTCGACAAGACGATAATTTTTTTTACTATATTTATCTTTACTATCACAAATGTAGCATTTTTTTTAGTGAATGGGGTTAATAGCCAATGTTGATCCAGTTTTAGTGTCTGTTTTTTGTGGATCAATAGTGGAAGTTGATCCATGTGAATGGGATCAACAACCAATGTTGATCTAGTTTTAGTGTCTACACTATTTTGAGCTCCTCTAATTCTAAGATTTTTGTGGATAAACAGTGGAAGTTGATCCATGTGAATGGGATAAAAAACCAATATTGATCTAGTGTTACTGTCAGTTATTTGTGGATAAACAATGGAAGTTGATCCATGTGAATAGGATCAATAACCAATGTTGATCCAGTTTTACTGTCTACACTATTTTGATTTGTGTTGATCATGCTTCACAGTTTCATCAAGACTTTGTTGATCCAGTGTCTGTTGAGGAGAACTATTTAATTGACATATCGGCACCTACAAGAGAGCTGGAACAAGAGAGGACAAGGATAAAGGAGCTAGAGGAAGAAAACATCCTTCTTGATTGTGACAAGAATGAGATTCATTACATGGACAAGGCTGAAATTAAAAAGTTTGTCCAGAGCACGTTATTCTTGAGAGAGCTGTATGAGAGGAACAAGGACAAACTAGAGTTGCAAGCTGGAGAACCGAAGCGACTTGCTGATATTGATGAGAACATAGAGAAATAGAAGGAAGAGGAAAGCATTTTTCAGAAATCACTGAATATGAATAAACCAGCATATACATGGAAGGAATTTGAAGGTTTGGAATTTGAAGATTTGTTCACACAGAAGCAACAACAAGGAGAATCATCTGGGCAATGAAATCAACATGAAATGAACTCTGCGGCGAATGATTAACCGATATATGGGAATGAAACTAGAGTAAACATGTAAGTCGAAGATTCAATGGTTGTGAACAATGAAGACACTCAAGAAATGAACGAGTTGTTGGGAACTCAAGATGGAACTCAAAGTACTTTGGGAACTTAAGATACTTTGGACACTCATGAGAAGAGTTGGCAGAAGGGTTTTGAAACTGGAATGAAGTTGCTGGAGGAAAAACCGAAAAGTGCCAAAACTTTGGAGAATTGGAGGGAAGACTTTCATGCAATAAGAAAACTAAGGCAAGTTGATAATTTATAGCTCAATACTGTTGTTAAAAACAATGCAGAGCTCGATTCTCTAGTTGAAAACATTGCAATATCTTCTGGAATAGTAGAAGAGAAAGATGACATACCAATAATGGAAGAGAAGAGTTCGTCTATTGAGAAGAAGAATGATGACATACAAATGAAAATGGTCGTGTTTGACACTCCTCCACTTTCAACAATAAAACCAGATGAATCTGGGTATGTACATACATGTAGCATACCGAGTTTTTGTGTAATAATGGATGAGGTACATAGCATAACACAAGAAACAAAAGAAACAGAAGAAGATTATTCTGGAAATAAATCATAATCTAAAATACTCCGAGGATTGAACCATATTTATAATGTGGATATAGTTGAAGAGCAAAATGAATAGGAAACATAATCAGAGGATCAATCAGAAGAAGCAAAAGCATCAGAAGCAGAAGAACATAAAGTCAGTTCTCTTGTAAAACGGGTGAAGAAAGGAGAAAATCCAAAGATAAAGACGTATAAACTTCGAAGTCAAACACCTCCTAAGAGAACAAGGGCACAAAGGAAAGGTGGAAAAGGAAAAAAGAAGAATGTGGAGAAGCAAAGGGAAGTAATTGACCTCCACGAGCTTGTCATTGACGTCACACCACCCGAACCGAAAAAACTGACAAGGCCACAAAGACTGAAATTGTGGAAAAAATGCAGTGATTATGAAAAAAATATCATCCAGCCGTTTTTTCAGAATGTAATTGAATGGTATGTAAATACACCTCAGATCACATAGTTTTTTCTTTTGGGTTATATGATAGTTCTTTTTAGTTACATTTTCATTTGTTGTGTTTTTTGTTGTTGTTGAAAATGCAGCGACAAAGTTTTTAGTTTTTATTTCTGCAATACTTATGTGGAAGTAATCATCAATGGAAAGCATATAAAGCATCTGATGAATAATCAAAACATTCACGGTGAGATTATTGATTACTACACCACCATGTTGAAATCAAAGATGGAATCGCCGCATAAACCTCAATACAGGAACCACATTATTTTCTCAACAAATGATTATGTAAGTAGCAGTAAATCTTGGTTTCTTTGTGGATCAACAATGGGAGTTTATCCAAGTGAATGGGGTAAACAACCACTGTTGATCCAAGTGAAATTTACTTGTTATGATATATAGTTCTCTAGTTAAGCAAGTCAACTTACATTATGTAAGTAGCAGAAAATCTTGGTTTCTTTGTGGATCAACAATGGGAGTTTATCCAAGTGAATGGGGTAAACAACCACTGTTGATCCAAGTGAAATTTACTTGTTATGATATATAGTTCTCTAGTTAACATGATTCATAATATGGGAAACTAATATATTTGAAAAATATATTGATACAGCCAATATTGGAAATCGCATTAACATCGCAAATATAGCAAAGGTAGAGAGATGTGGGATCCCGGAAAAGCTAAGGAAACGTTACACAGGTAATGTTGAAGACACATACCTCATTATACCAATGTGCTTGACTGATCAGCAAGGTGTTGGATACCATTGGGTGGTGCTGGCGTTGGTAAAAGGGAAATGGATAGTGCACAACTCTGCAAGGCGCAATGCGGATTATAATTGGAAGTATCTTGTGATGATAGTACCACTGACTAAAGTGCTGAATGAATGGGCCACAGATATCCAGAGACAGGTGGTGATATACAGACAAGCTTTTTACACTACACTGTACCAGCACAAGACGGATGCGATTGTGCACTGCACACTTGCATGTACTTGAAGAATTTGGTAAAGCGTGGAAACTGTGAAAATCTATCTGAAATCACTAACTTAGATGAGAAGTTGAACAAGAAGAGAGTGAAGATTGCATCAAGAATCTTGTCAGAATTGGGTGCATGGAAGAATCCTGATTCAGCTGCTGACACCGTTAAAGATATAATCCAACTTCCTGATTCTGAAAATGACTCTGTTAAAGACTCAGTTGAACCATTAGAGTGAGCTTGATGTTATAGTCCGTGAATGCTCGTAAAGAAAATCTAACTGTAGTTTTAAGAGTATCTATCTTAGTAAGTAAAACTTATTGTAGGTCTGATTATGAATGAATTATTATGAACCATTATGAATGGATTATTATGGATGTATTTGTGGTTTGAATATGAATGAATATTACAGGTATGTATAGCTTGAGGAGTTTGCTAGTAAATACAGATAGAACCATGCAATTTTTTTGTTTGTTTTGTGTGTCAACAACCATTGTTGATCCATTTTAGTTGGATCAATAACCATTGTTGATCCAATTAAGATGCTCTGATTATGAATGAATGTTACAGGTATGTATAGCTTCAGGAGTTTACTAGCAAATACAAATGGTTCCACTCAATTTTTTTGTTTGTTTTGTGTGTCAACAACCATTGTTGATCCAATTAAGTTGGAGGTTGTTTATCCATTTTAGTTGGATCAACAATGGAAGTTGATCCACAAAAAAAGGATCAACAAATGCAGTTGATACCATTTGTATAAGTATGTTTTCTGTAAAACCAATAAAGCTGTAACCTGAAAACTGACATATACTTGAGAAACAAAAGAATAAAATTCATAACAACAAACTAAGAATGTATGTCATTTAAAAAAATAACAATTGCAAACCAAAAAAGCATTAAAAAGTAAAAATAAAATAGCCAACTAGTAAGAAACCTAAAACAAGTTGTTCAGAATATGAATAAAACCAAAAAACTTCAGAACAATATCCTCTTCAAGAACTTGATCATCCTGGAATGAGATTCCTTGCGAAACGTTGGTGAACGAGGAGCCAAAGGAGCTCTGCGACATGTTCGACGGTTGTGAAAGGTGAGCATCCCACATTGGCCACACATCCTCTTCTTGCGCACCTTTTCACGACTACCCCTATACCTAACACCTTTAGGCCTTTCAGCTTGTTCTCGACCACCATTGGGAGGAAAAAAATACCCCTTTTTATTAATTCCAAGAGGCTTCTCAGAGTCCGGAATAGGATATATGGGTCGAGAGTACAACCTTCTATAGTAGTCAGAAGTATAGTAAGGGCAAATGTATTTGTATGGTTCATCATTTCCAATCTGCAACATGGCTTTCATTGCATGAGTACAAGGAAAGCTATGTTTTTGCCACCATTTTCAGCTGCAGGTCCTAGAATCCAAGTCGAAAGTATGCTTTCCTGTTGGAGAAATGATCTCAAATACTTTCTCACTTGATCTTCGAAACTTGTATGAGCGGAAATCGTTTATCCTCTTGTTAAACCTTGCTTGCATACGAGGAGAAAGCCTTGTAGTCCACTTGTTAGACTCCAATAACCTCTTGTAATTCTGCTCTATTACCTTAGAACGAATAACATCGAGAAGCTCAATTGCTGGAAGCGGCTTATCATGCTTAATAACATTTTTAAAACTCTCAGCAATATTTGATGTGTTCTCACCCCACCTTTCTCCTAGAAATGCATGAGCAGACCAATTCTCGAGTGGAATGTTCATCATCCAAGCAACCACTGAATCCAACTTTAGATTACTCATACTCTTCGCAGCAACATAAAAGATTTCCTTTGTTAATGCAGTGTAGCACTCTTCGAATAACTTGACTGCAGTTTGTCTGCTCTTACCCTTTGGAACTGGAATATTTCCTTTCATATGGTACAAACAGTAGGAATGGAAAGCATTTGGGAAGACTTTAGGCACATGCTTCAAAAGGTCGGTTCCACAATCTGATATGATGGTCAGTGGACGATCTTCACGAATAATACCCTTCAAATTGGTTAAGAACCATTCCCAACTCTCACAATTTTCACAAGGAACAATTCCAAATGCAACTGGATAGATTTCTACAAAAACGAAAAAACTAAAATAAGTGACCAAAAACAAAAATAAGTGACCAGTAACTTGTGTCAACAAACAAAGTTGATCCATTTCAGTTGAATCAATGGCAGAAGTTGATCCATTTTAGTTGGATCAACAATGAAAGTTGATTAAAAAAAAATATAGTTTTTGGATCAACAATCATGTAATCAATCATAGTTTTGGATCAATAGTCATAGTTAATCAACAATCACAGTTGATCCATGCTTGAACAATGACAGTTGATCCAATAAAGTTGGATCAACAATCACAGTTGATCCAATAAGAGGTAGTTAAAGCATGAATTTCAATGCAAACCAAAGAGAAAGCGGTCTAAATTAACCAAAGCTACATATAGTATTATGTCGCACCTCACTCGGGGGATACGCCCCCTCGTGAAAGTTAAATTCAATGTAGAATGTGAGAAACCTAAAATAAAAGCTACATTTATGAACAAAATGAATGTATAATGATGGATCAACAATAAAAAATTTAAAAAAACATGGATACAAAATGAAAATAGTAAAAGGTTAAAAGTCATACGTTGGTTACCAGTTTTGCCGCAAGCAACCATAAGACCACCCTTAAACTTCCCAGTGAGAAAGGTACAATCGATAAATAGAATCGGACGGAAGTAGTTGTTGAAACCAGTTATGGAAGCTTCAAAAGCAACAAAAAACCTTTTGAACTGACACGTCACACTATCATACTCAAAATTGACAACACTTCCAGGATTGTACTGTTCAATGGCATATTTATACCAAATTAAGTCTGAATAAGATTTGACGTCATCACCCCAAAGAAATTTCTTGGTGAATTGTAAACCGTGGTATGCCTGACTATACGTGAGGTCAACTCCATATTCCGTTCGGAGTAAATCTATAACATCTGAAGCAGTCTTCTTCTTCTTCGATGCTCGTAAATCATCTTCCAAGATATTCTTCATAAACGATTTTCTCATCCTAACTTTTGATGGATCTGAAGAAGCTAAACTACATGAATGCTCTGTAATATATTTCTTGCATTGAAATACACCATTTGAATTGGCGAGGAGAGAGACGTGAAACCTCCAGCGAAAATTTTCCGACTCTTTGAACTTGCACTCCACAGTGTATCGTACAAAGTCACTCTTAACTACTTTATATTTGCGACCACTACACATTTCATACTTTATAACAGAGTCCTTAACTTCAAGAATACCACCTTCAAACAACTGCCCTACTCCAGTTAAGATGTTGACCCAAGCATCAGACTTCTTCGGGACCTTTTTCATCAAACACGCATCATCAGTGACGTCTTCCACAACAACTACCGCTAAGCAGGAGCAGAAGAAGATGATGAAGAAATAGAATCAACACAAGTCCTTAACTGGATTTCAAACTTCACCAAGTCAATCCCTTGTGAGCTGCATTAGTGAATAAAAAACCTCAAATCCAAATCGTGATTGATGACATTTGAAATCCCTTCTACAGTGTAACCAAAGAGAATGAGGTCTTCAGGAACATAAGGCCACTTTTGTTTCACCACACTTATCATTTCCTTGACAGTAGTTGATCCTGAAACGGGATGCGAGACGGTCTGATTGCAAAATTTGAACTCTGTAACTACCATCTTTGGCCTGCAACAACCATAACATATAGTGGTGTTCAGAAATTTGGATCAACAGTCACACTTGATCCAATAAATATGAGTAAACAATCACAGTTGATCCAATAAATATATGTAAACAATTATAGTTTTGGATCAACAATCACAGTTGATCCAATAAATATATGTAAACAATCATAGTTTTGGATCAACAGTCACAGTTGATTCAATAAATATGTGTAAACAGTGACTGTTGATCCAATAAATATGTGTAAAATATCACATTTGATCCAATAAGAGGTAGTTAAAGCATGAATTTAAATGCAAACCAAAAAGAAAGCAGTATAAAGTACCCTAAGCTACATATGACAAAGCAGTATAAAGTACCCTAAGCTACATATGACAAAACCTAAAATAAAAGCTACATTATCAACCAAATGAATGCATAATGATTATCTGCAATCTACCAAATAAATAAAAACACAAAATAAAAACATTTTGTGTTCAGAAATTTGGATCAACAACAGCAGTTGACACAAATAAAATAAAAATCAACCTAGTTTTTGTATCAACAATCAAGGTTGATCCAAAATAATATCTACATTTCATCAAAAACATAATCAATAATGTATAAATTTCATCACAAACAAAAATTTTCAACATTTCATCATAAACATAAAAATACCTAAAAACAAAGTTCATGAGCAGATCTAAGAAAAAATAAATAAATAACAAATCAAAATTAAAACGTACCTGTTTAAGAGATGAATAAGAATCTCGAGATCAAACTATATCAATATCAACCAATCAAACTAACTGAATAACTTCCAACATAAATCACGGTCTCTGCATCAACAACAAAAAACAAAAATTGTACAAAAAAAATCAATGAAACGAACATGCAATCATCAAAAACAACTATCTGAATCTTCAAATAAACATCAACATTACCAATTTGTTTCAGGAAAACAGATCTGGTGGTTTCCGTTGTTAATGGAAATTTCAGTTAAACGGAGCTAAAATCTCTGATTCTATTAGTTGATGAATCTTGCGACACAGATGATGAAGAAGAAGGAGGAGAAGAAGAATTTCAATCTTCGAATCGTAGATTGAACATAAAACTTCGAAGAAAAAAAATTCACCAGCCGAGCTTCTGCAGCTGGATATCTCTCTCTCTTTCGGTTTTCAATTTTAGTTTATAACTGAAATTCAATTTTGTTATCCAAATATATACAGGGGGTATATTTGGAAGTCCATAATTTGTTATTAGGCCCCTGATGGGCTTGTACAAGGAGAGGGATAAAATTATTGTGTGATAAGGATATTTGTAAAACCCGTCAAAATTAAGGACAATAATTCAATTTCCACAATTTCATACCTAGTGTTGATTGGTTGATGAAATCTCCAAAAAAAAAAACCACCAATAGATTCCCCACGACTTCTACAACAAACCCTTGACGGATTTTTCCCCACCGCTTCTACCACTAAATCATCTTGAATCAATCATAAGGGGTTAGGTTGAAGAATAAGAGAGAAAGAAAGAAAAGAGAAGGAGGAGTGCGGGCGGCTTCTGTAAGTTTTAGGGTTCACTATGGCATGCCCTTAGGAACGGTGCGTGGACCGGTCAACATGGTCAATACACAGTTAGGAAAGGCGTATTTGAGTATTCCAATGTCGCGCTGTTTCTAATGGCGTGCCGCGCTTCTTCAAAATGCGTATCTTCTAGGAATCTTGGATCCCCACTACAGCCGGGCCTTCAGTTTTGGTGATGTGGATTCGGTGAGAAACTTGAATCTCGGGGTACCATTAGACCCAGGCTAAGTAAAACCTTGGGTGTTATACAACATGAGTTGGATTCGGATTAAAGTAGCAATAAATCTCGCCCCAAAAAATAAAATGCGTGCTGTCGAAAAATACTTGAGCACGCCCTACCCTTTTCCTTTTGAGCGAAGATCACAAATATTACACATTTCATGGAAAGGTGCAGCCATAGTCCAACTCTTTAAAAACCAAACAACCATGTGCTTGTCCAACTCAGTCCAACTCACCCACTGACCCGTCTAACTCAATACCTAATCTACCCTTACCTAGTCAGTTTAGTGCGACCGTACCCAATTTAATTTATATGACACTCTTAGTTTCGTAGAAGTTGCAGTAGTAGAAGGAAAATACTACCTTTGATCAAGAGTTTATATCATACAGAACTTGTTTTCATGATGATGATAGTCTAGGGCCTAATTCTTGCAGTAGCTTCTGCTTCTTCACATTGAACTCTAGATACGTAGATGGGTCGGACTGGGGCGAAGTCGTCGAACTTTTTTTTGAGTAGGGTTACGACGCATTTTCGATTCCGGTCACCATTAGTTCAGTCAAAACCCGCTTCTAAATCTATAATAAATGCAAATGAAGATAATGTTTTTGTAGACAATGGTGAGGAGAAGACTATTTCAAGTGTCAATGGAGCAGAAATGGGGAAGGAAACTAGTTCATCAGTACTAATTGGCAGAAGAATTATGATAGTTGTTGACTCAAGTCTGGAAGCTAAAGGTGCTATTCAATGGGCTCTCTCACATACTATTCAGAATCAAGATACTCTCGTTCTTCTCTATGTCACCAAGCCTACTAGTTCCAACCATGGTACGGATTTTTCTTTAACATTTTTCTCTTGCAAACTTTTCCATCAGTATCTCTTCGAATTTGGGTTCTCAAAGTTGTTTCGATTAGTTACAGGTGAACAAACACGGAAATGTACGCGAAAGAATATGAACTTCGTTACTCCCTGAAGAACATGTGCCATGTCAAAAGACCCAAGGTAAGTTGTAAACAGCTAGCTTTATGACAAATAGCAAAAACAGGGAATTCCGTCAAAGAATACCATCCAAAACATATTTCCTCCAGTAATGCCATTTCTCAAGTTCATTGGTGATATTTTTAGACTGCAACTGTTTTCCTAAACTAACATGGTATTTAAGAAGGTTTTAACCCATTAATTAGTGTTAGAATTTCCAATGACTTTTTGGTACTACTACACAGGTACAAATTGAAGTTGCAGTAGTAGAGGAAAAGAAAAAGGGCCAACCATTGTAGCAGAAGCAAAAAACCAAGGGGTGTCACTATTGATACTCGGGCGGAAGAAGCGATCAATGACTTGGCGACTAGTAATGATGTGGGCGGAATCGAATTGGTGTCTTTGGTGTCGTTGATTACTGTATTGATAATGCCAGTTGCATGACAATTGGCGTGAGAAGAAACAACAGAAAAGTTGGAGGGTACCTTATTACGACGAAACGTCACAAGGATTTTTGGCTGTTGGCTTGATTATACACAACTAGTGTATTCAGTAAGAGAGACATTAGGCGAAATCATTAGATTGTCAGCTGCTTTTTTCACTGCATTTTGTAGCTCAGTCTCGTCCGTCTTATCCTTATCAATGCTTAGAACTACATTTCTTCTCCGCATGAAATTGAAGTGAGGAGCGTTGTTCTTAAACCCAACAACTCGTAGCACGTCCCCAAATCTATATCGATAAAGTCCTGTGCATGTTATATATACATATGATCTGTAAGTAATTAATAATTCTACAGTCCAAGTTGTTGAATATAAGTTACCTGCATAATTGGTGACAACAAGCTCATATTCTCGTCCAAGCTCAACCTCGACGAGATCAACCAGTTTTTGACGATCCTCCTGGTTGCAGTCATCATCTTCATCGAGTATCGGCAAGAACTCAAAATACGCCATTGTAGGGATAAGGGTGTAAGAAACTTCATGTGGCTTAGTTAGTGGGTTAAGGTTTATACCAAAGAATCCTTCTGAACACGAGTACATAGGGCTAACAATTGGGAGACCATTAGTATAAAAATCAGTGTTAGGGACATGATGGGACATTGTCCCAGTCACGATAGTGGAGATGCACTTAGCATTAGGCCATAGCCTAGATACTATGCCTTCCCATGATGAATCTCTCTTACACTCATTCTCAATGAAATCAGCAAGTTTAGGGTTTGGGTTGACAAGAATCTTCATGACCGTTGTTTTCACCGACGGGTCAGTTATTTTCGTGTGATCTACTGATATAGTACCATCTCGTATGTCATCACAGAGAAGGGTCCAGTTTTAACATATAATATAATTTGGGTACCTCACTAACAAGGTCGCATAAATTACAACGGGCAATGTGTTTTTCGGTGTAAATAAAATAAATTGGGTAAATAACAAAGATAGTCTTATAAAATAAATTGGGTACGAAACTAAGAGTGTCATATAAATTAAATTGGGTACGGTCGCACTAAACTGACTAGGGAAGGGTAGATTAGGTATTAAGTTGGATGGGTCAGTGGGTGAGTTGTACTAACAAGCACATGGTTGTTTGGTTTTTAAAGAGTTGGGCTATGGCTGCACATTTCCATGAAATGTGTAATATTTGGGATCTTCGCTCTTTCCTTTTTCTGTCATTTCATATCTCAACCTTTCGGTGGTCATCTCTTCTTCAACATCTATTTCAGACACAGAGAAGAACTTACAGATAAAAGGAAAAAATTTAGAGGATCAAAAACCCTACCTAGGAAAATGGATGAGAAATTGATACAAAGACTTGAAGCAGCAGTATCTCGCTTAGAATCAATATCTTCATCTGGAATTCAGTTAAGAGGTTTACCTAATGTAGATGCTGATGATAATGTTCCAGTAGATCCGTCGATTATTTCTTTTGATGATCTATTGAATCAATATTTTGTTAAGGTTTCTAGTGTAGCTGATAAGATTGGTGGGAAAGTACTTGAAGTCACTAAGGTTCTTGAAGAGGCATTTTCTGTTCAGAAAGATCTTCTTATCAAAATTAAGCAAACAAAGGTTAGGTTTTCGAGCTTTAGTAGTTGAAAGTTGATTGATTTGAATTGCATTTTGACAAATTTGATCCGTATTTATAGGTTGACTGTATAATTTGAACTGATTTGACATGAAATAAGAGGGAAATGTGGCACCTTATGTTGTAGGAGGGGATCTAGGTATTTTTCGTTTTACGTGTAAAAGGAAATTAGAATCTCAGATGTTTTTCTCGTCAATTTGTAAATTAGTCAGGTAGGTTTAGAATGAATTTCCTTAAAACCCATTTTTCCTTAAACATGTTCATTGCAATCTTCTTTGTCAACAATGTTTAACATGCCGGAACGAGCACTACTGTGAATATTTAGTTGTAGTACATCTAAGGTGTATTTGGATGTCGTACTCTCAGTAGCTTTGATCTCTTATTAAAACTTGAAAATCAGAAGCAAAAAGGAAACATCAATTGATTAACTTTTTCTAACATTTTTTTTTATTATGAATGCAAGAGTATACTGCCATTTCTCTTAATATCTCCTATTTGCAGAAGCCTGACCTTGCAAACCTTGGTGAATTTTTGAAACCGTTGAATGAAGTTATCATGAAAGCAAATGCCTTAACTGAAGGAAGGAGATCTGACTTCTTTAATCATTTGAAAGCTGCTGCTGACAGTCTCTCAGCTTTAGCTTGGATTGCTTATTCAGGAAAAGATTGTGGTGAGAGAAATTTATGTTAAATTCATATATGTTCAAGTAACACAAACACCGAGTTTTGTATGAATATCGGAAACACTTAACAGCTTACAATGTATTTCATGTGGCATTTAAGTAGCTGCTTAATGAGAATCAGTTTTCTAAACTACTGATACTGTCAGACTGATGAAGTACATTTCTCCTAGTGAATAGCTTTTTGTGTTAAAAGATGATTCCTTGAGTTGATGTCAATATTTTGCTGTTTCAAGGAATGAGCCTTCCTATTGCACATGTCGAGGAAAGCTGGCAAATGGCTGAGTTCTATAACAATAAGGTATGGGAAAACACACTTTTGATGTCATTTTATTGAGTTTTTAGGTTCCCCATATTTAATCAGCAGCACTATTTCAAACAAGAATGTAGTAGATGCCATTGATGGTTCAGTAGGAAGTGTCAAATGGACTTCCTGTGGTGTAATCCAAGATTGTGTTTTCAAGTTAAAATTCTTTAGTGATTGGAAATGGTTTTCCATTAGAAGAGCAGCAAATAGTGCTGCTGGTACTTCATCTAAATATGCCTGTCGTGAACCCATAATGAAGTTAGGAGGAGAGACAGACCATTCACTACAAATTAAATTAGAACTAACATATTTA
This sequence comes from Papaver bracteatum, assembly GCA_023529315.1. Taxonomy (NCBI): domain Eukaryota; kingdom Viridiplantae; phylum Streptophyta; class Magnoliopsida; order Ranunculales; family Papaveraceae; genus Papaver; species Papaver bracteatum. The sequence continues at coordinate 1,863,890 of JAJJWX010002349.1, read as the reverse complement.
GATTAGAACTGGAGGAGGATTACCAAATGGAAGACTTTAATTTTAATTGATTGACCTTTCTTTCCTATAAAGAGAAAAGGTCAGATTGATGATAGGGCCTATTTGAACCAGTGATTTTTCTTTCAAAGTCCAATCAATTTTACAGGATTGTACATTTATCTTTTTACAGGATTGTACATTTATCTTTAGACTACATAGTTAGTGACATTTCAAATTTTGAATCAGATACTTGTGGAATACAGAAGTAAAGATCCAAATCATGTTGAATGGGCCAAAGCTTTGAAGGAGCTTTACCTACCTGGTTTGCGTGATTATGTTAAAAGTAACTATCCACTGGGTCCTGTATGGAGTACAACTGGGAAAACAACTGTTCTCCCCCCTGCATCAGCCCCATCAAAAGCACCAGCACCTAGAGGCCCTGCTCCTCCACCTCCTCCACCAGCTTCTCTCTTCACATCGGAATCCTCTAATGCTTCATCATCACAGCCGAAGAAAGGGATGGCTGCTGTGTTTCATGAAATCAGTTCTGGGGAAACTGTGACTGCAGGTAAACCAGGCATCCGTTTTAGACAAAAAAATATTTTTTCTAGTTTCAGATGAACTTTCTTTATTTTCTGATTTTAATGTATAATCTTTATCTGTGCTTCCTAGGTTTGAGAAAGGTAACTGCTGATATGAAGACAAAGAACCGTTCAGATAGGATTGGTGTTGTTGGTCACAGTGCAAAAGAAAAACCGACCAGTACATCGTCCTTTTCCAAATCAGGGCCTCCTAAGCTGGAGCTTCAAATGGGACGCAAGTATGTATCATTTAGACACCAAACGACGAAGTTGTCTCGAATTTAAGGAAGTCCTCCTTCTCTGTTTGCCTTGACTTCATGGCAAAGGTTCTTATGCTATGTTTTGTGTTGTTCTATTTATTCTCTTTCAGGTGGGTTGTTGAGAATCAGATTGGAAAAAAAAACTTGGTTATTGATGACTGTGATGCTAAACAGTCTGTTTATCTATTTGGATGCAAAGATTCAGTTTTGCAAATCCAAGGTCCTTGTTGCTTTAAAATCTCTATAATACTTCCTTGCTAGGCTAGACTAGCTCTTTTATTTGGTTTCGACATTCATTATATGCAGCACATCTGGTGTAGGCTTTGTAAGAGAAATGCAAATAACTGATCACTACTCTGGTAATTTGCAGGGAAAGTAAACAACATAACTGTTGACAAATGCACAAAAATGGGAGTTGTTTTCACGGTTAGTGTAGTTTGTTTTTGGATCCAGACATTTGGCTGAGTTTTAGCTGTGTATGATTATTACTATACTAGACTATCTGATATTTGGTTCTTGGAATAACAGGATGTTGTAGCAGCTTTTGAGGTTGTAAATTGCAATGGCGTTGAGGTGCAATGTCAGGTATCCAATCCATTCTTATTAAGTACAGCAGTCATTATTAAGTACAGCTGGGTTTTCTTTTCTTTATGCAGTAAGAGAACTTATCACCTATGACCTCTCCCTTTAATATTTTAAACCTTTATCGCGAATGTAGTTTGCTCTGGCATCCTGATCATATCGTTTTAATATTTTCAGGGGTCGGCACCAACCATTTCGGTTGACAACACAACTGGTTGCCAGTTATATCTGAGCCAAGAATCTTTGGCCACCTCTATTACAACAGCAAAATCAAGTGAAGTCAATGTATTGGTACCTGGTTCTGGTGTTGATAGCGATTGGGTATGTGACTGCAAAAAAGTTGATTATGAATCCAAATCTTGGACCTACAGAAATATTATTTCCCTTTTACATGTTAGATAACATTCAGATTCCTTATGATTTTATTTCGCAGGCGGAGCACTCGTTGCCACAGCAGTTCATTCATGAATTTAAGGATGGTCATTTTGTAACATCTCCGGTCTCCCACTCCGGTGCATAATAAGAAAGATAAGATTTCTAAGACTCAGTTCATACATCCTTCTATACTATTTCATGGGAGGCTGAGAGCTGATCGTCAATACAGTATTCTTTTCATTCAGTTGAGGTTTGTCTTTGCATGTGGCCTGTTTGAGTAACTGTTGATATTTATTCTACACGTCGTCTTTTAGGTTATGGTTGTGATTGTGTTGCTGCTTGTGAAATTTTCACTAAGAAATCGTTTTTTCTTTTGGTAATATGGCTTTATCTTGTACTCCCTCCGTTTTAAAAAAATAGGCAGGTTTCCTTATTTGGATATGTCCAAAAAATAGGATTGTTTCCATATGTGGAAAGTCAAATGTTATAATTTTACTACTATACCCATAGAGGGACCACTTCTCTCTCTCTTCTTTTTCTCTCTAATACAAAAATGGGACCACTTCTCTCTCCTCTTTCTCTAATACCAAATGAGTGGGGACCAAGGAATAATTTAAGAAAAAACATGAAAAAGTGGCTACAATGATTGGTTTTCTTAATTTTTGTGAAAACCAAACTTGCCAATTTTTTTGAAACGGAGTGAGTATAAACATTTAACTGTTTCATATTCTTTTTTAAAGTACTAGTATTGCGCCCGTGCGCTGCACGGGATGAGATTACTTGTCCCAAATAGATTGACAGGTAAGTACAGTTGGCATAATTCATGATGCTTATTAACATCTTTTGCAAAATCAACCCCAAGTACGGGGAATTTTCTAAGCTAGTCAATGTTAATAGTTTTGTAAGAAAATACTCAAAATAAGAATCAGAGTAATATGAGAATAGTGTTAAATAAAACTTAATCAATTAGTAATAATGCAACTAATGTTTTTGATTCCCAAACTTATAAATTGGTGAGTTTGTCTTGAAAGAGTACAATACAAGCTAATGGAAGGTGGGTAGCCTAGCCACAATCTGGGCACCCACATCCTTCTGAATAGCTAAACCTATTCTATAAAAAAGAGATCCGCCTATCTTATAATTTGAGTCATGGTTTGAAATACAATTCTTCAACCTCTTCAAGAACATGATCGTTTCCTCACCCAGTTCACCCAAAGTCGAGAAAGCTAAAACACGAAACCCATAACCATGAAGTGAGCACTTGTCTAGATATTTATCACGTTTACGTTTAGTAGCCCTAGCTATTGCTTGACCAGGTATGAAAGTATGAACTCCCCCGCCAGTAAATGGTGAAACCCCGTAACATCAAAACAGACGTCCTGGCCGTTCTCGCAACTAGGAACAAGGATATCTGCCGGTCTCAAAGAGGTATCGTTATCTGCTAAAAAACCTAGTTCTACCTCCTTCCTTGCATGGACATCCGCCTTGTAACAAATGTCGGCATACACATCTCTCACAATGTCGTGGCGGAATTTGATACCGACATCATTAGCGCAATGCAAGGCATGGTCACCGAAAATATCCATATTTTTGTTACAACTAGAGCATGAGCTATCTTCCCTGAAAAGAGGTATGCCCAATCTATAACTCAACACGGACCTAAAATGACGTGGTCCCATGCTTTGATTTAAACCACTAATGGGAATCGCCTTAAGAAAATCTTGAGCATGAGCCATCCTGTTACTTTGCCATAAAACAGAATCCCTAGTGGACACATCGAAGTTTGACGGGATATTCTTCTTAAAAACATCAAAATACAAAACTGCCAGAGAACGCATGGGATGGGGGGCAATATTATTGAGATTGAAGGTAGAAGAAGATAATCCACATACCTCAAGGAAGCTATTCAGAGCCTGCTGGAAGCACTCGGTTGGCACATCAGTGGAGGACACATTAAACATTGTCTCTTGTAAACCCCTAGTCTGGAAACAAGATGCTATATAACAATAGTGGCCTGTATCTTCCATTGTGTAAACCCCAAGCCCGCCTTCTTTCATTGGTAATGTGGCAAAACGCTATTGTAGTGGTCCGAAACCTGCGCCATCACCCGTGACAATGTGTCTCAAAAATTGAAACAATCGCTGATCAAAAAGAGATTTAGCTTGAAGCAAAGCCAGGGGGTTTGTAGTTCTCATAACAAAATATAATCTGGACACCCCGGAACAGCTGCGTAACAGAAGAAGCTCGCTTTGAGGATCTTGTAATTTCTTCACACTTTCCATCAGATAGATTGTTTTGTCCACTCTAGCCTGAACTATATCGCTGCAGAACTGAAGATCTAAGCTAACCGGTCCACCCAATAGTTTTACCCCTCTAGACGCTCTACCGATGTTTACTGGAAACAAATTACCGGCTAAAATCCTTGGGTCAACAACTGGCCAGAAAATCTCCGTTTTTTTGATGTTTAGATGAAGCCCTCTACCTGCACCTTCTGACTGAATGATGCTTAAAGCCTTGGACACCTCCACCGTATCGCCTACCAGGGTGCCATCATCCAAATACCATGCTTGTAGGTCAAGTTGCAATGCGAAGCAATCATACATACAAGCGGATGTAAAGCGAGTGAAAATAAAAGTGGACCTAAAGGGTCACCTTGCTGCACTCCCATGGAAGAAGATAAAATGAATTCGTTGTAGTAAAGTCTTGCGGGGTGAGCATAACAGAACTCCACCCACCTGGAAATACTCGGGCACTTGTTCCTCACTTCCATAATCATAGTGGTCATGTCCACTAAATTAAATGCATTTGTAAAATCAACTAACATCATGGTCATGTTGTCCTGTCTTCCTTTCATCTCTAGTAACCTATTTGCTGAGTGTAAAATAGCTTCTCCTCCACATTGGATTCCCACCCCGAATTGTAGATTACCTAAGTAGGAGGCCATTTCTTTATTCACCGCATTAGCCGCCAACTTGGAGCACAACCTCCTCCAAACAGTGCCAACTGCAATTGGCCTCAATCCCCCACCCGGCTTGAGCAACGGCGTTAAGGGCGCACTCGCTAGAAACTCTTCCAGAACAGCCGGGCATCTTCCTGCCAACCACAAGTTAACCACCCCTGATATAGACGTCAAGAGGTCGTTTGCAACTGTTGTTGCCGCACCAGTCAGAGCATCCGTCAAGTGCTGAGCTCTTAACCCGTCCCTGCCACAGAAGACCCTCTAGGGAAGCTCCTAATCGCTCCCAAGACAGCTTTGACATCCACGTAAACAGGTGCCTCATTGCCGAATTCTGATGGTATGCATGGTGATGGAGCTTGCGGGTGCTTACTCCTCATTTCTTGTAGAGTTTCTGTTGTTGTCGGGCGACACCATCAGAAGAGAGAACTCGTATGGCAGCGGCGTAGTGACCTGAGCCTAGCTTTTTCTTACAAACCCGAAAATTTGATTTTCTACTCTTTGTACCTTGATAGGCTTGTCTTCGGTCTTGTCCAGCCGGACCAAGCAATTTCCGAGCCAAATTAAGGCATCCATTAGTATCCCTCCACTGGACCAAAGTCCGATTTATACTAGCAGCCTGTAATCTCTTTCTATTACCAGACCTCCCTTCATTACTATTCTTTGGGGTGTACAATGTTAGAGTGCAGATTGGGAAAAGCAACAACTGAATCCAATTAGTTAAAACCGTCGGCTTAGCCAATACCTTGGCTATAGTTGCTTTGAGGGTTCGAGAGAAATTGAGCATGCACTGTGGTGGAGTGGTGGCTGTAGTTGTAATCTGTTGCCTAAAAATTTCATCCAGCAAGCCCAAGGTTAAGCCCTCCAGTTCTTCGACAGCTGCACCACCTACTACCAGTGTACCCGAACAAGGTTTGACAATGCCGTGAATAAGAAATTCTGCAATATTTCCACCAAGGGGACTAACAATAACATAATTGTGTCCACGACATGGACGACTCCATGCCTTCAGGCGCATACATTCACCGCACAACCACATCTGTAGCTTTTTTAGACCAACCTCCCAAGCTTCATATATGTCTGCGTCGTTCTCAATACGTTGCCTGCAGTTAGCCTTGCTCTCAGCCGATGCAAAATGTCGATCATTGACATGGCTAATAAGGGACGCACGGGTGAAGCCTCTTCCCCTAACCCCATCTCGGCACCCATCAAAGACCCTAAAAGGGCAATGAAATACTGACTCAGCTAAGGAAGGGAGTAGCACCAGTTGATGAAGATGGCGACCCGTGTGATGGTGAAGCAGATGATCGGTTAAGTTCCATGACAGAAGGAGAAATGATGTAGCCGAACTCAACCCCCGGGAAAAAGAGCTGGTGGTTCAGAACAAACTACAAACACCTAGTGTGCCTAAAACTTGTGCGCTAGTATTTTTTTACTTAGAATGTTTTACACAATTGTTCACACCTCCTTGTAAACACAACAAAGAAAGCAACTTCACCTTTGTGATGAAGAAGACAAGGTGATAACACAGTACACAAAGTTACCTTTAACGGGTCAGATGCAGCAAACAGAAGAGATGAAAAAAAAAAAAAAAAAAAAAAAAAATCGGTTAGAGAAGTATCAATTGACCGGAAGAGGATCGGATGATCACGAATCCAGGGAGCAGGGTCTTGTTATCAGAATCACGGTGGTAGAATCCGGGTATCAGAATCCAAGTAAGGAAGAATCACGGCGGCAGAAACTAAACTGGAAACGATATTGCTACAGAAACTAAACTGGAAACGATAAATAAGAGTAATTAGTGAAAAAGATGAGAAAAAAGAGTCCATTTATTTTCCATTTAAACTTGAAACTTAATTAAAAGAAAATCATACAAAAGAACTAATCTTGACCAATCGTAATCTTGTTATACTTCAGAGAGAAATCGTGTATGAACCTAGTAAATAATCAAGTATCCATTCATCTCAGAAATCTTGAATAATTGAAAAGCAATCTAACAGCCTTAGCTGACACAACCTTCTCATTCCTTTCTGCAATAGCTCCCCATTAGGAAACCAATAGATTAACTGCTTAAAGTTGATATATTTCAAAACATCAATGGTCCATCTCGAACGCAAACCTAACTCCTTTTTCAACTACCAGATCATAATTACCGAAAGTATGAAACCCCACTCTTGAAATTTTAATCCACCAACTATGATCACTAAACTGATTGAGAAAGCAGTCTAGAAAATTTTCTGAACAAACCTCTTTGACCCGCAGACTATACTTCTCATTGGCAAATCTTCATTGTTATTTTTTCCAATGACCCAATATAATCTCTGAATTATTGATTCCCAATCCACCAAAATTGAGAGGCTTGATTATTTGATTCCAACCAACCCAATGTATTCCCTTACAGCCATCAGTCTTACTCCATAGAATAATCTAATCTTCTGTTCAAGTTTCCGATTTACCAATTTTTGGACCATTCGATGGAAACTGCTTAGGATCGGCATCAATTCTTTCATTCCAGCCTAAGTGTATTTAGACAACCCATATGAAGCCATATCGTCTGTAAGCAAACGTCAAGAAATTAGTAGCAGTCTACTATACTTCCCGTAGGCATCGGGATGGAACAAATGAAGCAAATGTACACTTCCAGGTAATAAATAATTATCATTTTGGATAGGAAATGAAGAAAATTCAGTGTCGATTGGGAGAAAAATTATGCTAAACTGGTAGGATGTTATCATAATTCACAAGTTTTCGTAAGTTGTAAAGATAATTGAAAACCTTATTACGTGTATTCAGGATAATAGTATGCTTGTATGACATCCTACAACCAACTGTTTCTAATCCCCCAGGTTTTTTAAACTGACATATACCAAAAACTTTCATTCAGATAGCTAGCAAAACAAACGGTTAATATTTTGAACTGCGTGAAATAGTAATAAAGTCCAACAACACCAGAAAATCAAATTGGTACAGCCTAGCTTAGACGATAAATTTTAGACACATAAAGCTCCCGGTTACCTGCATTGAACGTGATAAAGCTCTCATGTAAGCATTCCCAACCATGAATATTCTGTTCCACCTCATAAACATTCACCTGTTGATTTCAAAAACGGCATCACAACAGTAACCAATGTGCACTAATTAAAAGCCACAAATTGAAAATCAGACAAAGATACTCCATAAAATCATTTCATAGAATTCACTTTTAGCATTCTTTCCATTCCAAGTCTCGCGATTAATAATTAGAATTGATGTGCATATATACACAATTTAAGTATATAAATAATGATGTTCAAACTACAATGATTGTAACCGTGCAATTTCATATTATAAATACAAAGCGCATCATGTTCGTATCTCTGGGTGACACCTCACCCTCATAAATAATTTATACACTAAAACTGTTTCCTAATAAGCATTTTGGTTAAAAAAAAATTTGATAGTGACAGCTGATTACCCTTTTTTAAAGAGTACGGATTATAACGAATTGTAATTATGTAATTCCTAAAATTATCATCAATTCCATTGTTTAGTAGCAAATCGGGGTGAATAATAAGATACGTTGATTGAAAGGGGATTCTAACCATCATTAGCCAACATTCAAGTTAATGTTGAATGAGCAATGTCAGTGAAAATATACTTGCTTCCAGTCTATCAGCTTACCCTTGATCAATATATATCACAATAAATACATGATATTTTTATTAGATATGTGCCTGCAAGCTGCAACCAAAACACAAAAGTAAAATAAATTTGTAATTGCATCGTCATATAACCTAAGTTAAGGTACAAACTGTCGATTGAAAGTGTTATCCTGCAAGTTGGAAGTAGACCATTAAAAAGATAATTAAAAATCTAAAACCCATAAAGCACACAAATACATCAAAATAGTTCAGTAAGCAAAATCAGAACAATAACATACAAAAGGATTAGGGTTCATTTATTTAGATAAACAAAGACACGGAAAAGGATAACCTGGAGACAAAAAAAAAAGGGTTAGGATTTAGTATATGGTTTACCAATAAAGCATCGTGTTTGGTTATTTATCCTTTTGAGCAAAAATAATACCTGAAAAATAAATCAAAACATTAGAACTATATATGATGAAAGAAAGAGATATAGAGGAAGAGCAGAGGGAGGAGAAGAGAGATCGTGTAGCAGCGGGTTCTACTTTTCTACTTTTTTTTTTTTTTTTTTTTTTTTTTTTTTTTTTGGGGGGTTTAGGAGGAGAGAATTAGGGTTGCGACTTCTTTTCCTGGACCATCCCAATTCAGGTGCGGCCAAAAAAAAAAAAAAAATCTCAAAAACCACGAATCTTATTGGTCTATACACTATAAGTGGGGCCAGAAGCTCTAGAATTCAAACTTGATATAGCTTTTAACCACAACAGAGTATTTTCTCCTGAAATCATATATATAATTACAAGGAACAATTTAATTGTACAAAGTTAACAGAAAACATGCCACTGCTCGATGGTGGTGATGTGGTGTGTTTTAAACGTTCATTCCCCTAGTGGATTTCTTGTTATGCACCAAAAAAAGGTGTGCACTTATGACCACTCTAACTGGCAATAACTGTCAATCCCCCAGCAGTGACATTCTATACTTACTTGTTGGTCACCCGTGCTGTGCACGGGTCAGTGTCTCGCTTATGATGTTTTAAAATTAATTAATTCATTAAAAACAAGTAAGATCAGTAAAAAAAAAACTAATGAAAATTCAATAAGCTTATGATCCTGAAAATTAAGTAAACTAATAAAAATGTAAGGGGGATTTTGCAGGGGCGGAGCCAGAAATCTAACTAAGGGGGAGCAAAAAAATTCTAAGGGGTGCAACTATGATAAAATAGGCTTAAAACCCCAATAAATTAAAAACAATGGGCTAAATTAGGCTTTGGAGCTAGTTTGGCAGGGTGTGCAATTGCACACCCTTGCTATACACTAGCTCCGCCCCTGGGATTTTGCGTTTCCCCTCAAAAAAAAATACCTATTTTGCATTTCCCGTTTTATAAATAACTAATGGGTGAAACTCCCTATCCGTCATAACTGCCGTTACTACCCCGTTAACTGCGGACGTGCATGACACATGTGTGTAAATACATAATAAATAATAAAAGTAAAACTGAAAAATCCAAAAATATCATTTCCAAAACCTAAATCTCTTCCGCCGTCGCTGCTGATGATGAAAGAAAAGCATAAGCTGTATTTTTTTTTTTTTGGAGAATATGCTGCAATTTTAGATTTCTTTAATAATGATCAGGGTATGTTGTTTCATCTCAAACTCGAAGTCTTCATAGAAAAATCATTGAACGAATTGGTGATGTTTTCTTGCGGTGTTTATGGAGAAAAATCAGCAGAAGAAGAAGATTGGTACTACCGCCGACGGTGATGATCAACGAACGAGATTGATGAGTGTAATTGATTTCTCTTAGGATTGTGAGAGATTGGTTTTGGTCGATTTATAATTTGATGTTGCGGAGAGCAGATTTCAGCAGTAAATTCAAAGTTGTAGAAAACAAAACTCAAATTTTTTAGCTCGCCCCAACCAATTCATCCACAATAGCTCTTTAAATTTTTTTGCTTCTTCCTTGTCTGTCCGTACAGAAATGTTATTGCCTTGATCTCGAGCTATGCATCACTACTTGCTAAAGCTTATTCATATCCCTCTATGATGGGAGTTGGCAGTAGAATTTTCTCAACTAATTTAATCAATGAAGTGAAAATGGAGGGTTAGAGTTTTGTATGGACTTGGGGATTTGTAAAAATTCTATATGAATCAGGTTCTCCGAGATTGAATTAGGTTTATTTTTGGTTAAGAAGAAACGGGAAGGAATTTTATGAAAAGTAAGATCATCATTATAGGGATGTTGACGGTGGTGATCGTAATGGATAAGGAAGTGCTGGTTATGGAGGACACAAAGGGGTCGGTAAGGTTTTTCGTTAGGGAATTTTAGGGTTTTTCAATTTCTTATTTATATCTTAGGCACATGTGTCTTGCACGTTCACAGTTAACTGGGGAGTAACGGCAGTTATGACGGATAGGGGGTTTCACCAATTAATAGTTTAAAAACGGGGAAATGCAAAATAAGTATCTTTTTTGAGGGGAAAATACAAAATCCCCCAAAATGTAATTAAAAAGTTATGCCCTTGGTAATAGGATATGACCCGTGCCGTCACATCACGAGATTGTTATTGCTCTTGCAGAGTGCGACTTTATTCAAGATCATAAACCTATAACTTAATAATAGACACCACAAATTTATGTATCATTGGATTTTCCAGTGTGACTTTATTCAAGATCATAAACCTATAACTTAATAATAGACGCCACAAATTTATGCATAGTTGGATTTTCCGTAAAATTGTAAAAATAAGTTAATGAATAGAATATCAAACGAACTCCACTCACATAATTTATGTCATCCACATTACTGAAACTCTAGTGTCAAAAATAATAATCATGTTTTCCCGTATTTATGGCATCCACATTAAGTATTTTGTTACGGTCACACATGTTTTACAAATTAATGTGTGTTAATTTGTATTTTCCTCTTCACGGGCTTTGGTTAGTTCTTTTTACCGGCTTTCATTTATGCATCTTAAATAAATCTAAATTTTGTAACAAATTCGTCCATGTTACCTGTCGGTCGTGGCATTGAGTTGAAGTCCCTTCTCAGTTCTTTTCCCGACTCTTGTAGTAATTTCTCCAGAAGATACAACCCGTAATCCAGAATTTTTTCGTTCGTTGGATTTTTTATTCCACACCGTGTTGTAAGCCTGTGTGCGAGATCATCGCACATATCCAGTCCAAATTTTTCCCAAATAATTTCTGGTTTCGTTGGGCTACATTGAGTGAGTATGATACTAAAAAGTCGTCGTAGCTGGTACCCTGTCTTCTTCACCGCTGCCTCTTCTAGGCATTTCTCCCATTCTACGTCGTTTTCCAATTGCCTCGGTGCCAAAAAGTCTGCTTCTTTCCATGCTCGGGAAATCGTGAATCGAGTCTCCCAGGGATCCCCTTCTGCCATGTCATTCAGATGATCAAAGTTGTTGTAGTTGCTTTCTGGCACGGTTTTGGAGGGGCTACATGTTATTTGGCTCTCCATTAGTGTCTTATGCATGGTATAAATAGAATAACATGATTGATTAATCAGACATGTTTTTTTCATAGTTAAAACAGACTGTATCTAACAACTTTTATAAGCCTAAAGCAGGGCTGAGAAAAATACTTGGTATGCATTCAAGAGACGTAGGACTGAGCAGTACGTAGGTGGTGGTCACCGAAGAATGAGGATAATAGTGGTAGAATTTTTTTTTAGTTTGTGAATCAGAAATTTGAAAAACGAATGTGATCATAACAGCAAGAATGAAGACAATGCAGTGAGAGTTATTTGGTAATCCTTCTCAACTCCCAAAAGAGCATCAAATGAGGCCACAACCCGTGCTTTTTCTTCATCCTAGATCAAAAATAGTTGAGTTGGTACGGTCCTGGACTTCGAACCGCAGCATGAACATGTTTCAATAGTGATGAGAAATCCTTTAGAATTCATAGGACATATTAGGGATACCGAGTTTTTTCTATAACAACACCTGGGTATGGGTTCATCGATCTTTGCTTCGCACTTTGTGCACCACCAACCACTCTCTTCTCCAACTAATTTCGTTGGGTAGTTGCTGCACCCCCAATAGTACCAACCACCATCAGTTAAAAGCCGATTAACAGTTACATGACACCAAATTTTATTTTGTTCCTGCAGTAACCCGAAGTTAGAAATGTTTACACTTAGTGGTTGGATGTTTCAATTAAAAATAGTTTTTCCAAATAGAAATGTACATTACAACTGGCATCCCATTTGGAAACCAATTATTTAGAAATTGTATTCCTGTTGTCAAACAACAACCTCTTTTGGTAGGCAGGGTTATTTGACGGGGGGTATTGGTCGGCAACATCTACAAAGTTTACTATGATTACATCGATGTATATGTGGAGAAATCCTAAGGGGAATATTAGATGGTTGGGTTACCTTTATCGCATATCTACCACTTCAGGAAGCTCCATGTTGAAATGGACCTTGGTGGAATTCATTGATAACAAAGATAACTTCCCTAGGAATAGGTTGGGAGTTGTAAGTTTCTTGTATACTTTTATAAATCAAGCGATCCTGCTATCGAAGTAATAAATATCATCCATGGCTTACCTAGATATTTTTTTGACATAACACCCCGTTACCACAACTATAACTAGTGCAGGCTCAATGCCATGTTGGTCCAAGTTTCGGCTCAGCTCGCTTGTGGCATCAACCCACAGAGTAATCTTCACATTTACACCGCTACACACAAGAAAATACGAAGGTCAAGATCAGCGACCTTCTAAATTACTGAATTGAATATCAAGTATTTTAGGAATATTTTGATGAACATATACCTCAAGTTCTGGAGATTTAGGTCGCGCATAATGAACGTTGGCCATTTGCTCTCTTAATTTCTTGTAGAGTCGTTAGGCTTGTCACTAACACCGACCACATATTCTCCACCATAATAAGTAATAAGTGTAAATAATTTAAAAAATTAGGGACATCACTAATGCTATGCAGAAGGCGAAGTTTCAAAGTGCTTACCTGTAAGATATGTGTATGCAGGTTATGATTCTAATTCTTCAAAAGCAGTAAATGAAAATTTTTGGCATGATATTTTCACAACGGTGGAATCCAGTGCTTAGACCTCATTGTTCCACTCAAAAAATGCACGTGAGCATTTCTAGCAGGGCAGATTTTTTTTTCGGCCGCAAGATTCAACTTGCTAAGTGAATAAGCTACTCCCTCGTGCAGTAGCGGCTCAAATTTCCATATAAGTTTTTTTGGAACAACTCCATGTACCTGATCTCCCTGTGACAGTAAAAATAATAGATAAATAGTTGGAGGAAGGGACTGACAAAGTTGTCATGGTGTAGAGAACATGTAACTGGAATTACTTACATTTTCGTCTATCATCAAGAGATCCACGCTTTGGACCTCATTGGTCCCAAAAAAAGTCCACTTCGTTCCATGTTCCGGAAATCACGACTCTCGTCATCCAGTTTTGACCTTCCACCATATCAGATAGCTGCTTGAAGCTCTTGTAGGTGCTTCTTGGGAACAATTTTGGAGGGGCTACATGTGATTTGGTTCGCCAGTAGTGTGTTCTGCATGTTTTGAATGGGAGAACAGGATTAGCAAGACTTATTTTTTCGGTAGTCAAATCAAAACAGACTGAACCAAACAAAGTGGAAAACAATACCTGATGTTTGAGCAAGAGACATATACCAGTAGGAGTGGTCACCAAAGAAAACTGTGGTATGGTATTTTGTAAGTTTGCTCTAGATTTGAGAAACGAATGTGAACAGATAGGAAATTATAGTGAGCTTTATATAGGTCAAACCCTGGGTATCCTAAATAAATGGAAATTTTATTTTATATATTATATAGAAGTTTAAAAGATTTTCAAGAGCAAATTTTGGGAATCTGGGTTTGAATGATTATCGCAATCAAATAATGCGAATTTGTAACCGATCTGATAATCCATGGGAATCTGTGACGGCTTCAGCATTAAAATTGAATATTAACTCGTGAAAATACGAGGGTACCCAAATATACCTCAATCTAAAACTTTTCCTGCTATAAGTCCTATTACCGAAAATGATTATGTATGGACTGAGTCGAGGCAATACAACGAATCGGTATTCACACTTTGTGTGATCGTCTATGGATACTAGATCGAGACAATACAACAATCAAAGTGTGATTACTTGATAATAGGTTCAGACTTAACCAAACTCTATAGGATCACTATCAAGTAATACAGAATTAACGTTTATGTATTTTACTTCTAATTATAATAAAAACAATTATAATTGCGGAAATAGAAAAGTAAAAAACACAGCAAGATTTTGTTAACGAGGAAACTGCAAATGCAAAAACCCCGGGACCTAGTCCAGAATTGAATACTCTCAGAATTAAGCCACTATACAAAATCTAAACCAACTTCGTATAGTTGAGACCAAGCAACTAAACTTATAGTTCATGTAGTTTCTTCAGTATCCCTACGCTTCCGATATTCGATAAGTGCACGCACTTGAACAATTCCTTTGGTTCGTATTCCAAACAGTAAAGGAACAACAAATCTGTTCGGTAACAACTCTATTCAATCTCAGTGATATGAGTTTGACAAATGCTCTTCTGTTTACTCCAATAAACTCCTTTGTCGGGTTCTAGATCCATCTATTCAACAACTACCAAAGTAGCCATGTTTAGACTAAGCAATCAACCAATATAGAGTCTATCAAGATACTATATAGTGATGCCGATCTACACAAATAATCAATCAAATCTATCAAAGATAAACCGATTATAGTTGGATCCCAGCCGATCAAGTTTTGTGCACACCAAAGATTATAAAACCAATAAGAAATCTTCTTTGTCTTCAAATCTTCTTAGATCTTCAATAAACACCTGCACACCACAAATTGAATCTCTTGTGATAAATCACGCACAAAACGGAGTATGTTAACAATGGATTATCACAAGACGTATTTATATCTACAAACAGTTCTAAAGATCCCATCGACACTTCGATCTAGTTTGAGTGAATCTTATATCAGAAGAGAAGATTCTCAATAATAAACAAATTAGGTGCAATCAAAGTTCAACAACCGTTAGTCAATCAAATCAATCGAAAACTAATAACATTGTAATTATCTAGTTTCCCACCAACGGTACTCGTAGAGCTTCTTAATCCCAAAGAAGTCTTTAAACGAGCGATCGTAAGAGATTCCGCCTAATTAGGTTATTTTCCTATCCGAATAGACGGCTCCACCAGTAACAACACAACAAGGTAGTTTTGCTGTCTCTTAGGATTAGTTTTCTCAAAATGCAAACTTAGGTATTTATAGAACAAGGATGTTTGGACACCAAGGAATTTCCAAAACTGAATATTCTCAAGATATGCAATAAATGCCCAAATAGGTTTTCATAATTCCTGGTAATGCTCTGTCCAATATCTTCCTAAATCTCACTAAAAAATCTCCAATTAGTAAATGCACATTACCAATTTTTATTCTCCAGAGATATGCGTTTAATTGCTGGTAATTAAAAGCATATAAAATTAATAACCTTAATTAAAAGATTCTTAATTTATTTCGGTCAGGGATCTCCTTGAGTTATTAAGGAATATCTTTGAGCAATAAAAGATAAGAATTACTTAACATGTTCAAAGTATGTCGACATCTTTTTCTTTGTAAATCCTTTCTCATATATACAATCTTGGAACCGATATACCACACTTCCAAACGAGTTTAGAATTGGTTCATCTGATTTCCAAGAATTATGTGATTAACCATATACCAAATCAACAATCATGGGTTTACGGTTCTACCAAACACAAGGATAGGTTCTACCTCCATACGGTTACTGGGACCGGTTACATCAGTTACCAGGATCGGTTACATCAATTACCAGGACCGGTTACCATATTCTCATGGTATTACTTGTGATCGGTCACACTAGTTACTAGGATTGGTTACACTAATTACTAGGACCAGTTGCACCAATTACAAGGATCGATTACACAACTCTTTTGTGATCGGTCACACCAATTACTAGAATCAGTTACACCAATTACTAGGATCGGTCACACCAATTACAAATATTGATCATACCATCTTAGGTGATTACTTAGGATCGGTTGCACTAATAAAGTCATACCAATATATAAGTTAGGCACTGTGAATAGTTTTACCAAGATACATAATAGATTATGATCAGTTCTACTAATCCACACATATTGGTAATCCAAAAATATGGAACGAATAATAATACCAATAATCCTATCGATTCACAAAACAAGTTTATGAATGTACTTCCTTTAAACAAATGCAAGCATTGTTTCCTATGATGAAATCTTCACCTTTACCCATACACATAATCACAATAGCATTCATACGATTATGTCGATGTCTTATATATGAAGTTCAAAAGATAAGTGTTAAACTTTATATTATAAATCCTTAATACTATGTATAACTAGAGTATAATCATTCACACCTTCGCAGTTATGTTTTCAACATAGCACGACTTGAAAGATATGTTAGGAATGAAACAGTTCAAGCCAAAATATTACTAACCTCAAGAGGAAGGATGATTTCGTCGATGTAGCTCTTTACTTCTTCATATTCTTCAAGTCTTCGAGTAATACTTGTATGTCTCATATCCTAGTCTTTCTAGTTTAACCTATACGAAGTTGACTCTAGTACATAATCAAGCGACTCTTTAAATGAGTTTTGATTCACTAAAATATGACAACCAAACTTGACATACCAACACTTGGTGGGTTCAACCGGGCAATTCTCTAACAACTCGGAAGATGATATATGTAACGGCTATAACATCTTTTGTGAATATAATCTCTCGAAGATGATATTTAGGGATCCATCATCAATAGAAATAGGGAAATTTATTTCTTAGCATTCGCATTAACGGCGGGGTTATCAATGGTCAATGGTTAGATCGTAAACGTCCTTTAAGTGCCCAAATTGTATAACCCAAAACACATTAGTTGTTCGATCTGGACCGTCTTTTATGTGTCCTAACTATAAATTTCCGTCGATGTAGGAAAACACCATTGTCTCTTATAATATATATTTATTTATTTATTATTTGCCTTTTTTGGTCCACCCAATCATTATGCGCATACACTTCATTAGCAGAAGTATCATCGAGATCGCGATACATGATAATCTGCTCAAAAAATTCTCGTTTGGCCATTATATTTTTTTATAAGCTCCCCAATTTCGATGATGTCCTTAGATATTTTGGTATAATAACTTAATAACATTTTTTTGTTTTTTTTTCTTTACATAAAACTAAATATACTTTAAATGAAAATTAATCACTAAATAAATAATAATTAAAATTAAAATAACATAGAAAAATTAGAATCAAATACCCACTCTGTCTTTTTTAATTTATCCGTCCTTTATTCTATTTTGGTATGTCTTCTTTTATCTGTCCGCTTTTTTTATAGACATATTTTCTCACTAAACTATCAAATAGTGAAGATAAAGAGGCAGAGGAAAGTTTCTATTGAACAACATCATCAGGTTACATGGAACAATATCCTATATATACATGTAGGAGGAAAACCTTAGATATTATATTGGGACGCACATCTATGGGCTACAAGACAAACAACACCCCCCCTTGTGCGGTTCAATAGAACTTCATATGCAGTGCTTCACATTTAGTGTTTCGAATATAGTTCTTCAGATGTCGTCCTCTCCTTGATGAATTGTCCCGAAATCAATTGCCTCATTAAAACTTTGACAAGGAAAAACCCATTGGGACAAAACCTTGGTACATCTCTTCACATGTAGTACTTCACATATTGTCTCGTATTTTACATATAGTTCATCACATGTAATAAGATCTTTAAATATCGTCGAGTCTAAGTTAATTGTCTCCTTTTCGTCAGGCTAACCCATAGGGGAAAAACCTGAACTAAAGAAAAATAGTACAATATTAGGTTACCTTAGAACATATTTGGATGCGTATACGTTGCCTCATTAAAACCTTGACAAGAAAAACCCAGTGGGATAAAACCTTGGCGAAGGTAAAAGAGTACAATGTGACAGATGCAAGTAAAGGTGATCCGTTGAAGATGATCACTTTGCTCCGTTGAAGTTGACTAGTTACTTCACAACTCCTAAGGCATAAAATCCTCGTGGGAAAGACAATAGCCTTAGCTGGGAAATTACATTCTCGGTGTTTATTGTTGTCTCATTAAAAACCTTTATGAGCAACAAAACCCTATGGGAAAAAGTAGCCTCGGTAAAGGAAAGAGTTCAATACATCATTAGATGCTCCCCATGATGTCAGACAATTTTCATTAGTCTAATGCAGTCAAAAGAATTTTATCACACTTTACTTTGGTGACTTGAATGTTTATAAGACATTGTTGTTGATTCTGGAAGTTACGTTGCTTAATGGACTATCGCGTTTCATTTTTTTGATTCAGATATTTTCAGTAATATCAACGCGATCTTTATGTCTTCAACGTTCAACATACTTGATGTTTTTAGTGTTGTCTTGCTAAAAACCTTGTCGAGTAACAAAACCTTTTGGGAAAAACTATTCTTGATCGAAGGGAAAAAGACTTCAACACAACTTCAATTTTGAAGTAAAATATGGCGACATCATATCCTTGGATCCTCCTCCTAATGTCGACATCTCCCCCTGATTAATTTCAGAGTTTTTCCAGACAGTTCATTTAGTCATGTACTTAGAAAATAATCTACCATATCTCCCCCTGATTACTTTCATTGGAAAAGAGATTATTGTTCCTTCATAATCAAAAACTTTTGGATTGCACTTTCATTAGCATACCTTTTTATGTCTTTGCAGGGATAAAACAAATTTATTTCAATGGTTACTTTTAAGTACATGATTACATTCACTATACCATTTCAATGATGTTATGTTGGCGCTAAGCTATATCTAGCTAACAAGTTCCCTGAGAATGTAAAATTTTATCGAGTACATTATTATACTAAGTACAACAATGTGTCCATTGTACTTAGATATGGGAACTTCATCTCCCAACACATCTTCGTCATCTTCCTTTGGATGAAATGGTTAGTTACTTACATTTGAACCTCGACTAATCATGGGAGTGCTATCAGGGTGCGTGTATTTGTTAAATTGCCTGGAAACTTTAGACATATGCAAACTGGTAGAATAATATACCAAAAGCTCAATATTGGGTCGAGCTTTCCCCATATTTTCATCTCAAATTAAGATTTCAAATAGCTTTTAAGGTCTCTTATTACATCAAGAGTACCCATCATGTCTGTATCATCGACATAGATAGCTACAATTCCAAATCAGGAACTTTCTTGTGAATACGCAATGAAAATAACTTACTTATCTATCCTCTCCAAATCAAATAGTCACTTAGACGGGTATACCACATCCGCCTGATTGCTTCAATCCATGAGCGTTATGTCTAACTGTAAACACACTCTGTGGTTTAGAGTCACTTGATTTGGAAAACAAAAGGCTATCGAGTACTTTTGTAAATATCTTCTATCTCTTGATTCTTTTAGAGATACGTAAAAACCAAATATATATGCTGCATTTCAAGTCCTTTTGAAATTACCAAGCTAACTAAGTAGCGGAACGCTATAACTTTCATTACAAGAGAATAATTCCAAGTCTTTCTGAGAAACCTCGCGCCATAAGGCGAGTTTTTATACATTAAAGATGCTTTCTTCTCATTATGCTTTGTGACAAATTAATCTTGTATGTCCAATAGGCTTTACACTTGGTTGGTTAGCACTACCACACCAAATACATGTATATTTGTCAAAGAATCAAGTTCTACCTGGATTATATAGACCAAATATGCTCTTCGTTAACATTAAGAAACAAGGAGATTGGTTCGATCTTATCTTGCTCTATTTCCTTACGCAAGTGTATATGAAATTAATTATCAATATGCTCGCATGATCTTTCCATTGAATCATGCGCATTCTCATAATCCATTTGGGATGTCGTTGTTCTCTGGAAATATTAAACTTCAGAGCGTCCTCCAGTTTGATTCATGGACATATTCAGAGAAAATCTTATGAGATGATTTCTGATGATATAAATAAGTTGTGCCTTACTCACCTACTTCCTTTCTAGGTGAGGATTGATCGATCCAAGTGGTCTCTCCAATTTCCTTTATGGAGCCATGGCCTCAACCACACTTTCACTGAGTGTAGTTGCAACACCTTAGTCTATGGTGTATATCCCTTTTTGAGGATTTGTAACCTTGCAGGTAGGTTTGCAGCTGGTATATGTGATCTCGTCACTTTAGCAACATCAGTGTACATTCTGAAACATTTACATTTGTGGAGTACAAGAATCAATATGAGACACAGTAGGAACATACCACGATAGTTCATGTTATTCCCTTGAAAATACTTTTTCTTATCTCCCCCTAACAACGGGAAAACTGTCTCATTAAAGTGATAACCCGCAAATCTAGCGGTAAGAGATCTCTTGCCAAAAGGTTTAAAATGCGGATAATTGTTGGGAATTTATTTCCGACATAACTAGTTAACAGTTTTGAAGACCCATCATAGTACGATGTGGAGTCGTAATGGCACATATATAGTGCAACCAAAAATGCGTAAGAACACGAATGTCAGGATTAAATCCAGTTACCAACTGGTATGCATAAAAGGTTCACTAATATTGGGTTCTAAAACAAATTAAGTAAAGATGCGTGTAATATTGCATATCCCCAAAGCAATAAAAGGTAGGTTGGTACGCATAACCTATTCCTTAGACACCATCTGTAACCTTTGATGGTAGCCTCTGCGAGACCATTGGGTATAAGATGCTCTATATTGGTCCTATTAAATATGTAATATTTATCAAGTTCTTTTGATGTAAATTCTCTAGCATTAACAAGGATGGTGAGCCTTTGCACTTTGCATTGTGTAATATGTGCTAGGAGTTCTACAGAAATTAAACGCATCGTTTGTTGTGAGCAATAACTGATTCAATGCGTCAAATCATCCACCAGAGCCATAAATCACTTGAATGGTCCGCATTCTTCATGGATATATGTTCACTAACAACACTTTATTTCTCTGAAGAATGAGTTTTTCACCATTTGCATCTAAGTAAAACAGGATGGTCTCAATCATGTTTTACTAAAGAAAAACTTTGTAAGATGGGTGACATGCTTTCTTACTCTAAAGCACAATGGGGAGAGGCAATGCAAATCTAGTAACTTTAGAAATCACTGATTGTAATAGATGATGTAACTTCACATTCTATTAGTTCATTGTCTCGTACACTCAAATGAAGTGATGCTCGTGTTAGTATTTCAAAATGGAACATCGTGTCACAACCAACGTGCCTTATGGTTATGTCAAAGTCTTTATGAATCAATCCCAATCAGTTCATTAATGGGGCTAATATGAATTCAGTAATTCAAATTCCAGTGATTACAATTCACTAGATTGACACATTAATTTTTTAAGGATATGCTTCTTTCCACATTCATTAGAAATAATTTATAGATGCAATCGACTTCATTCTCACTGTAAGTTTACAAAAAGGTAGGTAATAGTTCATACATGAACACCCTTTGGTGTGATTATCCCTTAGTACATAAAGATCTTAGACATTAAGTCTCGAGAGATTTAATGAGTGGTGTGGCCTTATTACGTAACAAAAGTCTGACTCAACTCAATTACTTTAGAGAGAATATATGTTACATTTCATCCAGATATATCTCAAGTGCTTTAGAGAATTTATGTCTCGTGGTTTCATTTTATAAGCGTAAACATTGGATCTAGTTCAACCGAATAAGATAGTCAATTGGCCAGGCAAAGTCCTTGTTGCCATTAAAGTTGATGTGAAATTGGTTGCTACTATGATACTGATGTGATCTCAATAATGTTGTAGTAATAAGTTCGTTGAGGCTTGTGAAAGCAAAAGATTCTAGACTTAATAAAACTTAAAAATAAAGAAAACTTAACTCAAAATTTGATTTCAAGATATTAGGAATAACCAAGACACTGATTCCATTATTACACATGAATAAATTATGGTAAATAATCCAAAACTCTAATTATCTTTTAAGTCCCTTATTTCTTAATTCACATATAATCAGGAAAATTCTCAAAAATTAATTGTATCTCCTAAGCATAGATTATCTTAATACAAAGTATAACCTATCTAATTGAATCACAACTAATGAAGGAAATTATGCAAACAATTAAAAACTATGCAAAAGAAGTGATTGAGTGAATTATTAATTATAAATTAGAGAAGATAAATAATTACCAATTATTCATGCTTAAATAGCTTCCTTATTGCCTTGGTTGTGAGAGAATTAGCACATCATCATGTTGGAAACACACTCAAAAATGGATTTCATTGCTCAAAGTGGTTACAAATGATGAAAAATGGGAGAAAATGAATAAAACCGGGTTTGTAACAGGTATAATTGTTACAAATCGAACTGTTACAGAGAACAATAACAAAAATGCGTCATTGTAACTGTAGAATTACGACCCTCTATTCGCTGTCGTTGTCACTGTTGCTAAATGACTGACTTTTTGCGTCTAATGTTCTTCGTGTTTTTCACAGCAACAACATAAGTGTGTTCTCTGCAACTCAATTAATCTCCTATGTGGTTTCTCTAAACTCTCCCCAATCACTCTGTAACCCTTCTCTGACCTCCAAGCACTTATTTTATACTCGACAGGGGCAAGAAATCACGACAATAACTCCGGAATAATTCCCAATTACTCTGCCAGCTACGGGAAGATATTATTTCCTTTTTCTTCTCCTACACGCGTCTGCCAGTTGAAAACTATCCTTATTTATCTATTACACGCTCCAAACTGTTGCTCGAGTCAATAATCATGCACAAAACACATTCAAACTCTCCAAAACTCATGCAAACCCGTGAAAAACTTCTCCCGTGTACGTGTTGGCTCTGTTTGCTTCAATCTCACGATGCAGCCAATTCTAACCGAAAGCATTGATCATACCATGCCTGTTAAGATTAACCAAGAAGAACCACGCAGTTTCAGCCATTGAGTCTACTTAAAACTCTTCCAAAACACGAACCCTAATCTGCCATATCCTGTGAGATTTTCCCGACAAAACTGGATTTTTGAAATGATGAAGACGGTGTCCCCCTAACCAAACCGGGGGTGCAAATAGCAGCTCGCTCCCTGGGGGTACCCTTATCCAAAATGAGGGTGCCTTTATCACTTTTCTCTGGGGGGGTCCAAAAAGTACTTTTCGAGCAACTTTTTCCACACAAGTGTATTTCTCCAAAAACACCTAAACAAACATAAAAACACCATAATAAATATAAAATTCAAGCACTAACAATAGAGACATTGAGGACAATTCAGACACAAAAATGTGTCTATCAGATACCCACATTACATTGTATATATCAACAACACCTATGACCATGTGCATTTCCACCTCTTTTATTTATGATGGGAGTTAGAATTACATTTTAGCTGATCTCGTGTTCGGTTGATACTTATGTGTTGGTGTTATTACTACCGAAGACAAAAGTACATTTTTGTCTCATGATACATATGTCCCTCTGCATATATTTCACTATGCCAGTAAGTGGATTACATCCCACAGAACATTCAAATTTGGGGAAAATATCAAGTATCTAATAATGGTGCTCAAGTACTTCTAAGCCCCAAATGAATACATTGGAATTGAGTTGGTACAACCAATTGAACAAAAAATAAACATCATTCAACTATAGCCAATATCATATATAAGAGAACGAAATAACAATAAAACCAAAATTATTAATGGTCGAGATCAACAATCATAGTTTAAGTTCACCGTTTATATGATATGCACTTATCTTAAGACAAAACAAAAAAAACTATACATGTTCAAAAAACAGCTAAATAGACAAGACCAACAAATATTCAATGTAAAAACCCACATTAGTTGGTTACTTGGTTACATACCTCCATTTTTGGTTCCCGCTATATATAGACAGAACCTGAACAGATTTGGTCGTGCACAGTCCAAAGAAGAACAAACAGAACAACACATAGTCCAAAGAAAGAACGAAAACACATAACGGGTCAAAAACAGGACAAACCATGACGGACTGGTCGGGGCGGCTCGGGATGGGTAAACCAGACCGCGTTGGGTGAACCTATTGGACAAGACCGGGTTGGGTGGACCAGTGGGTTGGAATAGACCGGGTTGGGTGGACTGGTGGGTTGAACTGGACCTGATTAAGTTGTACCGGACCGACTTTCCTTCACCTCTTTTCCTGCGGAAGAAATATTACGAACATGCTTTCCTACTCCATTACGAACAACCGCTTTTCCCATTTCATTACATCGACGGGATTACCACCAAAACATACCAACATATTACAAATATAATCAACCGATTGATTATAGGATTTCAATTGTCACCATAGATTTGATAAACTTATATTGGATATGCCAAAGTCAAAAGTAGGGAAAAAAATAGATCCAACTTATCTGATTTGATTCCAGCGATTTCAACATTAGCTTGACGATAATCACATAACTGTGTTGTTGGTGTAAATAATCTGTGTAGAAAAAAAAATCAACTAATCTAGCTCCGCGGTATAGCTTCGTGCATGATAACGTTTTGCAGTGGAAATATAGGGAAGATAAAGACGGAAAGGAAAGTTTCTATTCAACAACATCATCAGGTTACATGGAACAATGTCCTATATATACATGTAGGAGTAGAACCCTAGATACTATATTGGGCCGCACATTCATTGGCTACAAGCCCTACAACAATCCTTTATCTTTTTAAATTATTATAAAATCATTTTTAATATACTAAACCTAATCCCAAATTTTAGATTGTATCTCCATATATAAAACAAATCTACTTAATATCTTTCTTATCAACTTTCATTCCTTATTAAATAAATAAAAATATATATGACTATCAAATTCCTATTAAAGCTTTCGACCTATCTTCATTCCCTTTTTAAATTAAAATATTTATGACTATAAGATTCTTTTAAACATTTCCAAAATAATAAAATTACCTGATTTTTTTCTTATATATCAATGCTTATACAACAATAATGTTTGGTGAGTCACGGGACGGCCGGGATACATTGGGTTTTCCAACTAGTGGTTGTGATCTTTCCTCCCCTCTTAGAAAAACTTACTGGATTTGTTAGATCCAATGGCTGGGCGTCGCCCGAGCCGCACGATATCTATTCTATCTATATTATATAAGACGGAAGATCCCTTTACATGCCTATGGTTACATTATCTCACATTTTGCATGTCTTTTTGTGAATAAAAACCAAAGATATCGTATTTGAAGCTAAGATTTTGGGGATATGTTCTTCTTATAAAGATTTACATACCCACCAAAAATGAGGAATGTGCTCATTTTTTGTGGGTATGTAGATCTTTATACGAAGAACATATCCCAAAAATCTTAGCTTCAAATACGCTATCGTTTGGTTTTTATTCACAAAAAGATATGCAAAATGTGAGATAATGTAACCATAGGCAGGATCCTCCCTCATTATATAAATCTAACTCTCCTGGCTACAATAACTTGAAGCTTCACATTTTATCTTTCCGATTTTGCCCCTGTTTCAAAAAACAATTGTGAAAATCTGATAAATAAAGTGATGGCAAATTAGTAATTCTACTCAATTAACATTTTTTAGCTCCTTAAACTACGTTTATGCCCCACTGGCCCACTTATAAAGAACAAGTGAAAAGGTGAGGGTTGTACGCTGTATTTCCTTTTTTCTGTTTTTACATTACATACCAAAGTTACCGGACTATCCCCTGATTTTTTAACCTTATTATCACCTGTTGAACATGCATGTCTCTTTGTAACACGTGGGAGAAAAGGAGTGGTTGAAGTATCGAATTTGATGTCTTATAAGATACAGTTAGGAATTGACAACTTTATGATGTATCAGGGTTGTACATGATTAGTTTACTCCCTCCTATATTACCTCCCTTCTAGATTGTTTTTGAGCCATTGATCTAAACACGTGCATATGCACGTGCCAATGCTCTTGTGTGTATAAAGCAAATCATATTTTGTAAATTAATTTATTCGTCAATTAGATATAATTGCATCGTTTTGAGTGGATCGTTTTATGGTTGTGTTATCTGTGTTGCATTTCCAATTTTTGTTGTGTTTCCGTTGCCTTAGTTGTATTGTCCACAGTAGTTCTCATGCCAGATAAGCCTGCAACATGGTTAGTAAAATCTAAGGTAAAGGGAGAACAATTAAAAGGGGCGACAACTATTAAAAAAATATAAAGTAAATAAGGAACAACGTCAGCGAATTTAAATTCTAATAAAATCAAATATATGATGTGGACCCATTAAGATAGGAAATGTATTGCCCATTTCTGTTCAGATGTTTGAGCTGACATGTAGCATCCGGAGTATGTTATCCTCGAAGCTCCAAATTGAATTCAAAGCTAAGTATATGAGACAAAAAAGTGAGGCAAGTATAGCTTAAAATTGGAGGAGTGACACCTACCTGTAAGGGAATTAAGTATCAAATTCCTAGGTTGGTATCTAAAGGCTACAAACAGAGTATCAAATTATATTTACATCACACCAAGTTTTACCGCATATTGAAATTATCCTCCAACGCATTATTAAACTGAACCACTTTTCATGACCCGTGCCTAGTCCTCTTTTTCATCCACTACAACAACCGGGAGCACCAACTGTCTAGAAAATAAGAACTTAATCCAAATAACCACACAAACACAAACAATAAGACACATAATTCAGTCGTTCAGATACTTATGGAAACTCAATATCTAAGAATATTATAAAACAACAAACCAAAGAAAACCTTGATTACTACACGGAAAGAAATAAAATTATTAGAGAAAGATGAAGAATACTGCAATTCCATTAATAAGACCTAGTTTATTTTTATTTTTTTGTGAACTCCATTGTGGTTCAGTTCTCTGAACTAACATGCGGATTATGAAGAATGTGATGATGCTAGAGTTCACATGGATTGTTGTTGTATGACTATCTCGGACATACGTAACTGCTAAAGCATTGCAACATGTTTCCATCTGCTAAAGGACTGCAACATGTTTCCATGAGTTACATAAGGTTTTTTTTCTTCCTTATGCTAATTGACTATAGCATAACCCTTACAGTACCTGGGGATTATTTTTTACTTCCACCAACAAAACTAAGGCTAGGAGACCAAATGATTCATAGTTTTTCCATTTGCTTACCATGTAATGCTTGCTTTACAGATAGTGAGTTATCCTTGCAACACTTATAAAGTTTTTCGAATTCAGGAAAATTAATTGTTACTAAACTTGTGAAGGATTAAAATCTAGAGATCATAAGAACTGGTAAAAGAAAGAAAGCACAGGCAGTGAACTGCCATATTTTTGTCAATAAGCAAACCTACACAAAATTCGAGCCCGGTCAAACAATCATTACCTTGGCATTACATTGTACTGTTCAAAAAATTATCAACATTGACATATTATTTACCTTCTTGCATCAAAAATACATTGGAGACAGAGCGAAGTTCTAAAAAATGTCGAAATCTTACATAAAATAAAAGCTATAATTTTCTTCATACCTCCAACATAATTCATGACAGCTGCTTCAGATATATCTCAAGTTTTTCGTCGAATGACAACCCCTGAATCCTGATAGCAAATTTAACCAAAGATTACACACATAATTATAATCAGAAAATCACAACTTAAGTGGGGGAGTAAAGACTTTTGGTGAGATAAAATCTCTCCCAACATATGGAACCATCTAAGGGTGTGCATGAAACCAATAGAAAAGGCACATTGACTATCAAAAAGGATAAACTCAAACGAAAATTAGTGTTAAAGTGAAAGTTCTCCATGCAAGGTCCAAAGTAGATACATTTAGGAAGGAGAAGCTACACAGAATACAGTAATGTAAACTGAAAAAGACAATATACGCCGATTCAAAATTATACGAAAATTAAATCAGTCCTGACCAAAGATAGGAAACCTCCAAAAGGATTCATAATAAAGGCACATAACACTCACACTTTAAATCTTAAGAACTTAATCTTATCACAGATGGAGCTTAAATTGGAAGTTATAGTGTTGACAACTTGAGATCTACCGAAACTTCAATCATCAATAATATTTCCAGTTCCCAGTGAAAAGTAACTCGTTCTTGTTCCCCATGAAATTCTGAACGAATTGTACAAAGAACAACCAAAAGGATTTCTAAACAATAATTGATATATAGAGGTAAAAAAATACCTAAAGCTACGGCCTCAAACACTGATATGAAAAAGCCTTAATGGTGAATAACAAAATAAGAAAATACTAATCGTTCTCGCAATTCTACAATAACTGGGATGTCAATGTTGGAGTACACTTTGGAAGAATTGATGGAGAGGCTGAAATTCCCTGCAATAATACCAATACATGTTAGGAAAGTAGCTCAAGAGCCAAAGTTTAGCTTAGTCTTTCATAAAAATGAGGGAAATAAGGTTTTCACTTAAATTCAGAAGTACAAATGGTTAAAACTTAATAGAGTTATAAAGTATATTCAATTATTTTCACTTACCTTTGATCTTTCAGTGTTAGCACTGGCCAAAAGCGAGTTTGACAGCGTCCCTGGAACCAACCAACACCTAAATGAAGAAGATTGCTCAACAAATAGCACCAAAATCTCAAAGTTATATTAAAATTCATTGTACATTCAGATTATTTGGGGGATGATGGTAATTTTAATAGAATAGTAAACTCTTGCAGTTAAAAATATTTTGACTTGCAAGATATTTTGATGATGGTAATTTTATCGTCATATAAAATATGTCCTCATATCTAGTCAACAAAATTGGTTGAGATAACTTCCATAACCTTCTTCCAACATCTTTAACAATAACCCCCATCTGCCTGAATAGCTTCCTAGTGCATCTCTATTGGTTATAAGTTTATTACATCCTTTTCAAGGCTTAAAGTTCCATTAGTAAACCTTGAATCCACTAACAAAGGTATCCAGTTATTGTTTATGTACTTTGTTCAAATTCATGGAGCTAAAATAGATCTAAGACTCAAAGTTCTACGTAAGATAGTACATGCATTTTAAACATTCCCAAATAACTAATTTCAGTATAGTTTCAAGTACTACTTTCATGTTCAATCAAATTTCATTACTAATATCAAAATATTTAGAAATCAATTTTTTTAAATTGGAACTGCATATGATTCAGAAGCTATCTTGTTGACAAAGTTACGGCAAAGCCTATAGAGAAATCAAAATGTATTCCTTAAATTAGTTATGATGGTTTTGGCATAATTGAACCATTCGGAACATAATTTCTCTGGAAACTTAGGAAAATAAAGTGATGTAAAAAGAAAAATAAAATGAAAGCAGTGACAGGAATATCATGATTAACAGAAAATAACAAAGGGATGCGGTGACAAAGAACTTACCTCCTGAATGGTTCGATGATTTTGTGTTCCATCTTAAGGATATTATATTTTATGATGTGTGCTCAATTTTGAAAGGTGAGGAAGCACATGATCTCTCGATTATTATTTGACTAATTAACATCTTTAGGAGATTTGTTTTCTTCTATACTCATACTTTCTCTATCTATATTTGGGTTTTGAAAGAAACGGTAATTGTGAGTTTATGATGTTGATATCTTCTAATCATATACGTGTATCTCTTGTTTTTACGGTTAAAACAAGCCAAAAATCACTGAATTCGGACATCATATGCAAAAGTCATGTCAAAAACAGTTTAGTGTTGTGATTCGTCACAAGTAACACTTGGGGGGAACCGATCCTATGGAGAGGTCCCCATACGAAGAAGTGTAAAACTGTTTTGCACATAACTTCTTCGTCCGAACTCGGAATAACCTCATTCTTTTTGCGTTGTTTTCGCAATTAAATTCTCTACAAGATAAAGGTAATTGAAATACTTGATTATTTGTTGAAAATTTATGGTGTATTGCATTTGTGTTTATGGGATGTTTGATTACGGTGTTCATGACCTTAATATTCGATCTCATATGATGTTGTGCACCCTTATGGTTTGGGTGACTTTTTGATTTATCAGGATTAAGTTCTAGCCCAAGTTGGTAGGCTTTATCAAAGGATCATGAGGGTTCTTGGAGAAACAATATGTGAAAAAGTCACAATATGTTGAATCGGTTTTGGTTTAGCATAAAAGCATATGTGTTTCGACGGTTTTCAACTTTTGCTTGCAATTGTTAAAACCGATTTTCAACCTTTCTCTGGTAAAGGTTGGTTGTTGTTATTCTTTTTTTTTTGGCATAAGAATGACAACATAATGGTATTTCGGTATCAATTCTGCCGAAAGAAGAAAGCGATGCAATCATATTTGGAGAAGTTGGATGCGAAATTGAGGTAACAATCTTGTTAGTTAATAGTTTTCTTGTTTTAAGAAAAGCCTATTTTTATTTGATATATATATTGCTTTTGCTTAAACGAAATAGTTGGTACAATTGATTTGTTTATTCCATTATGTATGTATGGATGTGTGTGTGATTAATTGTTTCCGGTTAAGTAAAACTTTTGTTATCTTACTTTGTTGTGTGATATCAATAGTTTAGGCTTACGAAATTTGGTGCAATTGCGGTGCTTTAATGTCTATGTTAATTCAATTGCTTCCAGTTAAGTAAAACAATTTTTGTTTTGCTTTATTGTGTAGTATCAATTGTTTAAGCTTACAAATTTTCGGTGCAATAGTGAAACTTTGATTTATGTGTGTTGTTTCAATTGAATCCGGCCGGTCGAGGTGAATAATTATGCAAGTTGATTTATTGGTTTGTATGAATTATTTATGGCTTAACGAATGAATATGTTGACGGGACGAGTTGTTTAGTCCAATTCGATTCCGGATAAGCGAAGCTAAGTTAATTCTGATCTTAGTTAGACTTATCAAAGTGGAGGTTTCGGTTATTCAAGTCTATATGAAAGCCTAAACAAGTAAATGCTAGTTAACTAACCTAGTATTAGGCTTGTTTGAAATCTAAAGGTCTAAGTTATATGGATAATTAGAACCTAATGAGAAAAATGGAGTTTATCTTTGTTTTGGTCTTATCGAATGAAGCGGTTGTATTTATACAATCGGTTTAGCAAAGGAAATAAGTTTCTTAGTTGATTTTTGGTTTGCTAAATTAGTTGGGAAAATTGCTTCGGGCAATTATTTCCATGATAACATATCAAAATGTAATTACTTTGTAGTTTCGGTTTTGATATTGGTTATAAAAAATGGTGTGTAAAACCCTCGTGCTTGACTCAACAGTTTGCAAGTCTATTTTGATATTTGTAAGATCCTTTTCGTGTTGTCCTTTATTTGTTCTCTTCTTTGGCATTTTTGTGAAGAGTACAATGGTGCTTGAAACGTTTATCTAACGAATGAGGAAAAGAACAGACTAAGGGGGAGTAACATATCATATGATTTGGATAACAAGGACGTGCGGATTGAAAATCTACCTATATCATATTTAGAGGGAGTATGAGCTTTGTTATTATAATGTCAACAACGGCATTTTAAGGATTGAATCAATGCAGGTTGTGTGATTTTGAATTCGGGAATCAAGTGTATGTGTAATGCATTATTGTAATTTGTTTATCCATATGATTGTAAGAGTTTTGTCACTAAAATTGACAAAGGGGGAGATTGTTAGAGTATTTCTCGGTTGAACCCACCAAGCGTTGGTATGTCAAGTTTGGTTGTCATATTTTAAAGAGCCAAAACTCATTTAAGAAGTCGCTTGATTTAAATGTACTAGAGTCAACTTCGTATAGGTTAGCTTGAAAGTATTAGGGTGGGACATTACAAGTATTGCGAAGACTTGAAGAAGTGAAGAAGTGCAGAGATACAATAAAAACATCATCCTTCACTTGAGGTTAGTGATATTTGACTTGAACTGTTTCATTCCCTAACGTATCTTTCAAGTCGTGCATATTGAAAACATAAAACTGCGAAGCATGAAAACTCTAGATAGACATAGTATTAAGGAATACAATATGAAGTTTCTTGCTTAACCATTAAACTATGTATATAAGACATCGACATAATCGTATGAATGCTATTGTGATTATGTATGTGTATGAGGTGAGGATTCCATCCTGGGGAACAATGTTTACATGTGTTCTAAGGAAGTAAGTTCATGATATGTGTTGTGAACTGAAAAGGAAATCGCCAGGAATTATTGGGGTTGTTCTTCATTTCATATCTTATGAACAATCGATTTGTGTGATTAGTATAACCGCTCATAACTTGTTTGTATTCTTGGTAAAACTATTCACATGAGGTCTGACTTGTTTGTATTAGTGAAACCGATCTTAAGTAATAACCTGGGCTATGATCGGGTTGGGTGTGTCTGAACTTATTACTGGGAGAAGGGGAACCGATCCTAGTAAGAGGTGCAGTACATCACAAGGGGAACTGATCCTTATATGAGGCGCATCAAGGTTTATGGAAGAAAGGGGAACCGATCCTATGAACATCTGCAACACGTTTTTGGGAAGGGGGAACCGATCCTATGGACATATGCAGTGCATAAAAGTTAGATACCAAATATATGTGGGGAACCGATCCTAGTACCTAGTCAGCCGTATCTTAGGTAAGCTAGTGTAACTATGCACAATACTCACATGGAGGTAGAACCGAAACTTGTTTTGGTAGAACCGTAAACCCATGAGTTGTGATTGAGTGGTACTTGATCAATCACATAGATCTTGAAAGTCAGATGAACCAATTCTAAACTTGTTTGGAAGCGTGGTAAATCGGTTTCAAGTGAGCAAGTATGAAAAAGGACTTGCAAGATTAAGATGTCGTCACTCTTTGAACACGGTGCATTAATGCTTATTCTTTATTGTTCAAAGATATTCCTTAAAGTCTAAGAAGGAAGTAAATCCTAAGATCGGATTAAATAAGTTAAGAATCTTTTTAATTAAGGGTTTTTAATTATATATGGAAAATAATAATTAGTAATGTGCATTTGCTAATTAAAGATTTTCCAAGGAGATTTCGATCATTATTTTTTGGACAGTGCATTCACGGAATTATGAAAACCGAATTTGGTGGAGTAATGAAAAATATCTTGAGAATATTTTCGGTTTTGGAAATTCCTTGGTGTCCAAACTTCCTTGTCTATAAATACTTTGAGTTTTCATTTCTAGCAAACTAATCCTGCGTGACATAGACTTCCTCTTTTGTATTTGTTACTGGTGAAGCCGCCTATCGGAGAGGAGAGTAATCTAATTAGGTGAAATCTCTTACGGCCGCTCAATTTAAAGTCTTCTTTGGGATTGAGAAGCTCTAGCGCGACCCGTTGGTGGGAAACTAGATATTGCGGTTTATCTTTAGTTTTCGTATTGATTTGATTGACTAACGGTGGTTGAATTTTGATTGCACCTAGTTTTTTTATGCTTGAGAATCTTCTCTTCTGATATAAAATTCACTCAAACTAGTTCAAGGTTTCGATAGGGATCTTTAGACTGTTGTTAGATCTAAAGATGATCTTATGATAATCCATTGTTAACAGACTCCGTTCTGTGTGTGATTGATACAAGAGATTCAAGTAGTTGTGTGCATGTGTTTATTGAAGATTTAAGAAGATTTGAAGACAAAGAAGATATTCAAGATTTCTGACTTGGTTTTTATAATCTTTGGTGTGCACAATACTTGTTTGGGAAAAATAGGATCCGACTATAATTGATTTATCCTTTTGGGTATTTTGATAGAATAGTTGAGGAAGGTCGGCATCAATACATATCACTTGGTTGAAGAGTGTTGTTGGCTTAATCTTGACGATTGCCTTTGGGTGATTGAACATAAGATAGATCTTGGAACCTGTCAAAGGAGTTAATGTTAAGATAAACAAGGAAACCGTTGCGCAACTCATATCACTTGGTTGAAGAGAGTTGATACCAAACAGATTTGTTGTTCCTTTACTGTTTGGAATACGAACCAAATGAATTGGTCCAAGTACGTAACTTGTTTACAGGTTGGAGGCATGGGAATACAGAAGGAACTAGGTGAACTATAGGTTTAGTTGCTTGGTATCAACTATACGAAGTTGTCTTATTTTGTATAGCGGCTTAATCCTGAGAGTATTCAATTATGGACTAGGTCCCTGGGTTTTTCTACATTTGCAGTTTCCTCATTAACAAAATCTTGTTGTGTCATTCACTTTATATTTCCGCATTATAATTGTTTTATTATAATTAAAGTAAATTGCACAAATGTTAATTCCTATTTACTTGATACGTGAATCCTATTGAGTTTGGTTAAGTATGAACCTTTGTATCAAATAAACACACTTTGTTGTTGTATTGTCTCGATCTCGTATCCATAGACGATCACACAAAGTGTGAACCGATTTGTTGTATTGTCTCGACTCAGTCCATAGACAATCACTTTCGGGGAAAGGACTTATAGGAAGGAAAAGTAATAGCTTGAGGTATATTTGGGGTACCCTCGCCTTTTCATAAACCAAAATATGTTATTGCATCCTTTGTAGTGGTTTGCAACTTTGCATAATGACTATGAAATCAATTTTTGAAAATTGTGCCTAAAATGATAATTACCTCCGAATTTTTCGTGAAAACTTTAAATTTGATATTGTTGTTTATACTCATCGCATAGATTCTTTTAAAACCTTTCCAACGATATAAAATTTGTAAAATTCCAAGGCCGGATTCTTAGATATGTTATATTAAAATTTTGTTGTCAATTATACCCTTAAAAAATATAGGATACTTAAGAGCATTTCCTATGGAAATGAACAAATTTTTTAGTTTGTTCAGCCTCGTGGATGAACAAACTCGTTTCTCCACTATGGTAAATCAGACCAAAATGAACATATTTGGTTTTCTAGGGCCCCACTAGTATTTCTTTCTAATATAAAATGTTTTGAAATATAAAGATGAAAAATAAAATAAAATATTTAGTATTTCTTTCTAGTGATGTCTCGCGTAAACACACTAAATACTTGGACAAGTGTGTGTCACATGGATATGATCTGGGTGTGCTAGATTTCTCAACTTTAGGAGAACTCGGTGAAGATAATTTGTGTTTTTTCAAGCGTTTGAAGAATTGTTTAGTTAGCAATGACGTTAGTAGTGGTTTTGGTAGTTTTATTTTTCATAGATTATGTATTGCTATTCAAAAAGGAGTTGGAGCCTAGCTTGTTGCTAGGTTACCAACCAAAGATGTTGTAAAACGAGATAATCTTCTTCTTTTTAGATAAAATAGGATGAAGTAAGATAAAATATGATAAAGTGAGATAAAATAGGATTAATGGAGTAAAAAAGTAGTAAAATATTTGTTGGGAATCAGGAATTGCAGTGGGCATTGGAGTAAGTGACGCGGGCGTTTTTCTTCAAACGCGCATTGCTGCCAAGATCGCACGTCCTTCACTCAAGCGCGCGCCATATGTTCCGACTCAATGTTCAAATCATCATATTTGTTCATTTGAACATCCATTTTTCATGTTTGTTCGTTCCATAGTGGGATCAAAATGAACAAACTCTAAGTTTGTCCATTCCACAGGAAGTGCTCTAAGGAATTATAATACAATTTGACTCTTATATCTACTTGCCCTTGCTTTTTGGTTTATTTACGAAAATGTCTAATACGTTATTTCCCTTCTTCTTTGGTTTATTTACGAAAATCTCTAATACCTATGTGCCCTTCCTCTTCGGTTTATTTACGAAAATATCTAAAAGAAAACAAGAAAAATTTGATTCAAAGGGGTAGTATCGTCCTTTCATCGTTGAACCAGATCCAATCTTTTGTGTCAAATTGGAAAAAAAAATCACGCTTCACATTGACATAAAATCACCATATATAGGGCCCTTCCTCGCTTCGCTCTGTCAGCCCAATTAATCCCTTATTTACCGACCAGAAAAATACATTTTGTACAGAAAATGCTAAATATCTATTGTAACGTCCAGGAATAGAATTAATATTTTTTTTGTTTTTCTTTTGTACACAGTTGAGAATTGAGATATATTGAGCATTTTCTACACATTTAGGAATGGGAATATTTTTTTTATGGAATGAAAAATAATACTATTGAAACACATTCATCGTTTTGTATTTCATTTTTCTACTAATGTTTTTTATTTTCGTTCTCAAAAATTTGCTTAAAAATACCTTAACGATTTTTTGTTTTTACATTTTGACGGGATTAAAATTCATTTATAGCGAAAGAGGAAAAGAACTTCAATTTACGGGTAAGTTCACAGCTCCGTGTATTTTGATTTTAAATTTCAATCATAAATTTGACCCAGGTTTTGTTAATTTCAATGGAATTCTAATTGCAAAGTGAAAATAGAATTAGCTTATTAGTAGATACTGGAATTGTAATGAGGATTGATTTAATTATAAGAAGTGTAATGGGACATTGAACATTATTTTTTATTATTTTTTATAATTGATTTACGTTTATGATGAAATCATGATGAACAATGTGTATCTTGATGTGATTATTGTTTTAATTTATTTTGCGAAAAAATTAATTTAATTAAGGTTTAATATTTTTAGATGATCTTCTCTACTTAGGATTTAAATTACCTGGCTTGATTGGGGTATACCCAGATTAATTGGGGTATACCCAAATTTAAATGGACATTTGCCCTTACTAAGGGGAGTCCAAAATGTGGTGAGTTTACCTTTTTACGCTTTCACTAATTAACCCTATTACTTAACCTAATAACCCTATTACTTAATCTAATAATCTTAAAATTAAAAACTTAACCAAACCGTTAATCTTCTCTTAATTTTCTCTTCTTCTTCTTCTTCTTCATCTCATCTAAAAATTGAAAATATTTTCATTATCCTGAAAAATGGTTGATTCCAAACGATCAAGAGATAACATAGATTCAACAGGAAGTATCAAAAGATCCAAATCAGAGAAAAAATGTAAGGGAAAAGATGGAAATAGTAAACCCGAAAGTTCAATCCTTGAGAATGTTGAAAACAACCCTCCGCCGGTGAAAAGAAGACTGTAAGTTGATTTCTAAACTCATCCCAATATTGTTTGGTGTTTTTTGATTGTTAGATTAGGTTAGAAACTGAAAATTTAGATTTTTAGGGTTTTTGGCCGGCAAGGTCGATAATTTAACATCATGCCGGCGGTTGTTGTTTCTCAAGCGCCGGCGTTGTATGAGGATGAATAACCCGCCGACGTTTCATATCAGCCATGGAGATTGTTAGACAATAACCAGGGTCGGCATGCAATACCAACAGAACCATGCCGGCTGACATGTAGCCGGCATTGTATTGTACTTGTACCTTGCCGACAGTAGGCATCATAAACTTGATATTTTTTAAGTTATAGCCGGCATTATTATTTAATACAACATTGCCGGCGGTGTTTTGGTCGGCAATTTATATATTCTATACCTTGCCGGCTAGTGGATGACCGGAACCAAATTTCAATGTGTAACAATTTTGATCTCTTATTTGTGTTCAACAGTGTTGTTTGTTTTTATATCTCTTATTTGTGTATTGTTTAGGTTTCCAGAGGAGGAAAAAAAAGAAGATCTACCTTCTTCGGTTACTCCAGAAGAGCTATTAGAGTTTATTGACGCAATTTATCCCAATGTAGAAGTCTTAAAGATGAAACTGAAAAGAATTGCCCTGTAAGAAAACTATGTTTGATGGGTAAACAAGATCCTGAAGAATTTCTAAGGTTTATGAACATTCCTAGCAATCCCCTCAACTATGTTGAATGCACATCATCAGAGGAGGAAGAAGAGGAGGTTGATCCAAGGACCTTTTTCAGGTCATCTGACTTATCTGGAGTGAATCCATATTACAATGAGGATGGTAACTACATAGGTCCAATGAAGGGGAAGGGAAAAGCAAAAGCTGATGCTGGTGAAAAAGCTAGTGATGGGGAGGAAGATACCAACAATGAGAAGGATCCTTGAAATTCTTAAACTTTATTATGTTTTACTTGCTTTAGAAACTTAGATTCTGGTTTGAACTATTACATTATGTTTTGAACTCTTAGAGTGTGGTTTTAGACTTGTTAAACTTATTTTAATTTTCAGTTTTAGTTGCTTTAGAAATTATTATTCTGTTTATTTAGTAATAGAAAAAGTACTTGAGGCCGGCATGGTATGAAATCTATACCTTGCTGGCCTAAATGTTAGTTGCACCTTTTAGGTACAAACTACAACCCATTGAATGCTCAACGCCTAGAAATTTCAAAATCAAGATATTAGGTATGTTGTTATTATAAAAGCATTCCGAACTTCATCTTCAACCTTGCATAAAGAATGGAAATTTAAAAACCAAGTATTTGTAGTCTTTGTACACTTAGTGGTCATTTTGCAAACGATTGTCCATTTGAAGGAAGCAAATGCACTATTGAAGGTTGTAAGGGATTCGTATTTCTCATGAAAGCTACAATAGGAGGTGTATATCAGCTATATGCTTCAAAATGCACTTGTTGTGGGTTTTTCTATTGGATAGATGAGCGTCTAGCTCCGTATGAAAATGAAGTTGCTAAAATCAACCTTCTACCATGCACAGATCCATGTTGTGACGGTAAGATGAAGCTAATTACCTCTCCTAAGAAATTGTGTACCGGAAAAAGATATTATCTATGTCCCAAATGTGTTAGGGTTAAGTTTTTAACATTTGTATGCTTTAATTAAGGTTTGTATCCGATGTATAGTCGGCATTGTACTAAATCAGAAGTTTTTCGGCGTCCTAGTAGTTGGCATTATCCTAAATTAAAAGCTTTCCGACGGTTGTTTTATCGGCATGGATATTATAATACACATTTCCATCTTGATAGAAAATAACATTCATGAGCAATTTTTGAGTGAGCTCTTAGACGGCATGGTTCTCCTCCAAAACAATTCCGGCACAATAAAGGCCGACAACTTGGCAAAAGCCGGGCCATGCCGGCTTGATAGAAAAAAACATCCAACAACAATATTTTTAAGGGAGTTATAAGCCGGCATGGTTAATTTCATAAACATTTACGGCTTAGTATACGCCGACATCTTGTAAAAAGCCATACATTGCCGGCCATATCAGACAAATTTTTCCTTTACTGTCATGCATTGCGGTCGGCAGTCTGACGAAATAATACCGTGCAGACCCTTGGTGAGCCGGAATTTGTAATAAATATGATGACGACCAAATGAGAATACCTCCAAAAAAACACATCCATTTCATTCATTTTTAGCACTCCAAAGTACATTACACAAAACACGCATGCGATTACAAAAGTACTTCAAAAAGTACGAATGTTTTGTCTAGTACTCCATTGTACACTACACAAAAAGCTTCCTTATTCTCTAATCATAATCACTCCTCACTCAAATCTATTGGAGGGAGTTCATTAAAATCTATTGAACCTCCTTTAGTCAAATATATGGGACATTCCCTAGACTCGTATATAACATTCCAAAGGGCCATGTTGTCCTTATAAATTTTCATCCATTCCTTGCTCTTGTTGTCTGTGAACTTCTCCCACAAACTAAACCTATATAGAGGAGGTAATGGACATTCCTTATTGACTTGTAGACCAATAAAATGATTTTTATCCACCAAAGCAATGACAATTCTTCTATGCTTGAGTTGGTTCACGCAAACCGCATGTTTCGGTGCAAAAGTTATATATAGTCCCTCACTAAAAAAATATACCACGCAATTCCACGTATCCGCCAATAGATGGCCACACTCCGGCATTCTCAACCAATGCTCCCATTTTATCGGTGCATTTCCCTCCGGGCCTTTAACACTAGTTAGCAAACCTTTGAAAGTTGCTTCTTTCTCCTCTATGGAACCTTCTAGCATCATTGAGATATGGAACTCTTTGTCGTTTTCTAGTCGAGAGGCCATCTTATTTCTAATGTATTGACATTGGGTGAGATTCTCTTCAACTGCTCAACTTAGGTGTCCCAATTGTTGCGAGATAATGTGAAACCCACAATTTCCATTTTTTGGAACATCGTCGGTACCAATCACGAAATCTTGAATAATTGGAGGGAGTTTCTTGCGATACTTTTGCAACACCGGTTATACTACCTTCTTTGGACGACCTTTTTTCTTCGCAACATCTCCTTGGCTTGCTTGACTCTCAAGAGGTAGAGTTCCATTTGTATTCAAGTTAGAGACCGTTGGTGTAGTTGAATCCTTCTTTGGCCGACCCATTTTCTTTCCAACAAATTACACACTTGCTTGACTCTCAAGAGGTAGAGTTCCATTTGTATTCAAGTTAGAGGTCGTTGGTGTAGTTGAATCCTTCCTTGGACGACCTCTTTTCTTTTTAGCGGGCTCGTCCTTGTATTGCGCCTCGGTATAAACATGTCCGGATGGAGCGCACTTTTTACTCAAATGCTCTTTAATGTTTTTCCTTTTGGATTGATCACTATTTGTACTCAAAAACTCTTTGATTTGTTCTCTTTCAGATTGATCTTCATTGCAATTTGTACTAAAAAACTCTTTGATATGTTCTCTTTCTTCCGCCCTCGTTTTTTTGGTAGTTGGTCTACCATTAGGATCTTGTTTCTCCGGTTCTTCAAGTTCTTCCATAAAAGGGTAAACAATCGGCATCAACTTGTCCTTCATAGTTTGTTTGTCCAAGTTTGAAATGTTTATAGTCGTAGGTAAAAGAATACACAAACCTCTCTTTGTGTGGCGTCAACCATTGTCTCTTGCAATATTCCACTACTTTGGGGTAATTAGTGCCCCAATCATCCTCGAACTCCTTCAAGTTTATCTCATATCTTGCCACACTCATCGACCAATACAACTTATCCCACGC
The DNA here is from genome assembly GCA_023529315.1 of Papaver bracteatum. Lineage (NCBI taxonomy): Eukaryota > Viridiplantae > Streptophyta > Magnoliopsida > Ranunculales > Papaveraceae > Papaver > Papaver bracteatum. The sequence continues at coordinate 1,822,776 of JAJJWX010002349.1, read as the reverse complement.
TTTCATGAATAACCCAAACTTGATCTCACCTTCTTTCCATTCTTCATCTTCTTTCTTCTTCTCTTCCTCTCTCTCCTATTTAGTTAGTTTACTAAGACGTTCATCTTCCTCCTTTTCACGTTTAGTACCTTTCTTCACCTTTGGCTTTTGGATATGATTCCTACAATTCTTTCTAAGATTGCATTGTATATTCCAAGTGCAAAGGAAATTTTGTGCATTGGGAAAGACTATCCTCACGGCGTTCATTATTGCTTGCTCATTGTCGATGACTATAACCCCCGGAGTTTCATCTTCGTGGTAGAGAAGCTTCAAAGTTTCCAATGCCCAAATATAGCTATCATCTTTCTGCTGATCCATAAAACACCATGCCACCGTGAACGATTGCTTATCCGAGGTTTTCCTACAATGTTCAACAAAGGCATGTTGTACCTATTCGTCTTATAAGTACAATCCATGAACAAAACTTGGTAAAAGCAACGCGCCAATTGAATCATATCGGGATGCGCAAGAAAAATACGATCCACCTTCCCCTCTGATGACTCATGGTGTCTCACCGTGTAGTTGTATTTGTGTGCCAACCATTGTGATTCTTCCATCACCTTTCTTCCATCCCATTCAATTCTTTTAATGGATGCCTTGGCCGCATAAATTGTAGACAATGAAGAGAGGTTATGCGGGTCGTCCCTCTTGAACCTACGAAGGAGCTTGCTTGGTTTAATTCCCCAACTTGTTCTTACTTGTTCGAACTCGTGCGGTTTCAACTTGGCAACTTGACAGTGCCCAACAAGACTTTCCGGATCTTTATTGTTATGCCAACCAACATCAACTCTACTCATTCTCCACATGTTATCGATTTCTTGGTTCCTCCCAAAAATAATCTTGAATGGGCATTCACACTTCTTAGACTTCATCTTGTACACCCTAATCATCTTCTTATCATACACATAACCCTTTCTCTTGTGACTTTCGTCCGGCGATCCATAACACTCGCATACCATTTCAAACCGCGTAGATTTTTGTTGAGTGTTTTTCACTAGAACGCACATCTTCTCTTTTGCTTTCTCAACAATCCAATTTACCGCGTCCTCTTTTTCCTTCCATTCCAAATCATTAGCATAATGTTCGGAAGTATCGGGACCCCTAATTTTCTGAGCTTGAGGCTGATCCGTCATAGGTACCAATGCCACAATCTACACAACATCAAAATTTTAGTTAGTATGTATTACCACGGTCGGCATGGTCTACATATAAAACACTGCCGGCAGGAAAAAGCCGGCACGTAAGAGAATATAAACAATGCCGACATGGCAACAGCCGGCAATGTATTAAAACTTGAAAATGCCGGCGTAAGCATTTTCAAGTAATGGTTCATGTGCTTCAAAAAAATATAGATCGGCAAGGTTCAAATTTTATACCATGCCGGCATGATACCGCTTATGAAAAGTCGGCACGTTATGCAAAGAAAAACAACGCCGGCCTTTACGGCCGGCATGATCGACAAGCGTCGACCTTGCCGACCCTGTACAGCAGAAGTGGAAAAAAAATCGATCATTTACATGGAAAAATCACAATCTTCACTAATTAGGTTGTCTGACTGATTACTTGAAGCTCCATTATCTTCTTCTTGGTCATTGGACTCTACGTTTGGCTCGAGACATTCATCACTTCCATACCCATCTCGAGTTTGAGGAAAATAAAAGTGAGGATCATGCAAATAATCCATTCGATCATGGTCTGGTAGATCATCATACAAGTACTCGTCCGTAGGAGGAAAGTTATAAGGCTACCCCACTTCAAAATCAGGGTTTTAATCACTCGTATCACAAATTTCACAAAAACCCTAACTCCCCCCCCCCCCCCCCACAAAACCTCCTCTACTACTTCATACTAATTCTCTCTCTAAATGATTTCTAAAACCCAACTTATAACTAAATCAACTAACTAATCTAATTAATTTAACTAATATAATAATTTTAGTTAAATTAGAGTTAATCATTGTGGGGGGGGGGGGGGAATTTTAGCCATTTAGAAAAATCTAGGTTAAGGGGTGGCTTGACTTTACTTCATAATGACCCTATTTCGTCTTATTGGGTATACCCCAATCAAGCCAGGTTAAATTGGGATTGGATATATTCAAAACTATTTTTTAATATATTTTTTGTAATACTGTGAGATATTATAAAATTTAGTTGTTTTAAGTAATCTTTTATTCCTTGTAATTGGCTAAAAATTATAACATTACTAAGAATAAAAATATAGTATAGCCAAAATCAACCAGAAGCTCCGGTTAATGAGAGCGCTCGAAAACATTCTGTTTTTATATAGAGAATTTGAACTTAATCGGAAATATGATTACGCATAACCAGGTTGTCATATCGCGTAAATAATACTTTCTCCATTTCTGGAAAAGAATCAACTAGTATCACTTTTACTTCCAATTTTCGACAATAGAGTTTTTACCTCTAAAGCAGTCATGGATTAGTCTAGAGATCATCAAACACAGGGGCGGAGGCAATGTAAAGCAAGGGTGTGCAGTTGCACACCCTTGAATCTGAAAATTCTATATTGAGCATCACCTATCCAAGCCCAAGTGTGTGGAAAATTGAAAAGTTGCGCCCCCTAAAATTTGTAAGGTGCGACTAACATATATACTTATCCTAAAAATGGATTACTTATTCCTAAAAATCGATTTCTCAACTAAAATATCAGTTCTCACTTCTCTTCTCCCTCTTCTTAGCGTAAAAAACCCTATCCAAACTCTAAAGAGACTACTGTGACTTGCGCCATTAAAGAGGAGATTCATCATGTATGCTTTTATTATTTGAATAATTTGACGGTGCATATAATTTTACTGCTGCTTGTTATAACTTGTAAGGATCACAAGGTATGGAAACTTAAGTTTCTTGTCTGAATTTTGGGTTTTCAAATTTTTTTATTAATTGTGAAGATTAAAAGTTCAGGATTAAATTGATCTAATTGGGTTTCTTTTTACCAATTATAAATCGATTATTAATTTATTTCTTCCTTGGTTTCAGTTCAATTGTGAATTTGTTAAAACTGAAATTAGGGTTCATGTCAAAATTTGGGGATTTTATTAGAATTCGTTTTTAATGAGAAATTGATGGATTGGGTTCTTTTTATTTCTTTATAGATAGTGTTTGATAAATTTAATTGTGTTGAATTTGATAATTAGGGATTTTCTTTTTTATAAATGTCTAAGCTTAGAAATTTAACCATTGAGTTTGTACTTAGTAAATCTAGTAAATCGTAGTCACCATTGAGTTTGTGCATCATTTCTATAATTCAGGTGATTTTATCTAATTTTATTTTCATTTTTGTTTCAGGCAGCACTATGAGCACATTGTGCAGTATGATGGATAGGTTTGTGACCAAGAGACCAAGAACAACTGGACCTTCAATTTCCAGTATTCCTATTCCACAAATACCATCATCTTCCAGTATTCCTGCTGGTACACAACCAGAAGTACCATCATCTTCTATCATTCCTGCTGGTCCACAACCAGAAGTACCATCATCTTCTAGCATTCCTGCTCCTAGTACACAAGCAACTCCTGCTGTCGTCAATGAGTTTGAAAGGTGGAATCTTCAAAGAGACCATGCATTAAGAAACCCAATATCAAGTTACCATCCTAACGATCAAGACACTGTCCGGAGAGCTTATTTGCAAATGGGTCCTATGCAACCTAAAAATTTTCCCTTTCCACAAAAGCTAATGGGAATCCAGAAACCTATAAATAGACGTTTTAATGAAGATTGGTTCCAAAAATTTGGAAGTTGGTTGGAGTATAGCATCTCTAAAGATGCAGCATATTGCTTACCTTGTTATCTATTTAGAAATTATGTTAATGTGAAAGGTGTTTCTGATGCTTTTGTGGGTGTAGGCTTTTCAAATTGGAGTCAACCTAAGAAGTTTGAAAAGCATGTTGGAAATATGCATAGTGTTTACAATGTTGCGTATCTTAAGAGTCAAGACTTAATGCGGGAAGAACATCATATTCAGACTATATATTTTTCATAAAACAATACAAGAAAGTTTGGGGTACATGATTCGCTTGGATGCTTCAATTGATTCTTTAAGATTCCTATTATTTCAAGGATTAGCTGCTTGTGGACATGATGAATCAGAGGCTTCACTTAATCAAGGTAACTTCCTTAAACTCCTTCGATACACAGCTGAACATAATGACATTATTAAGAGTGAAGTTCTTAAAAATGCTCCCGGTAACAACAAGTTAACATCACCAGACATCCAAAAACAAATAGTAAGTGCAGCTGCGATGGAAACTATGGACCTAATTCGTGAAGATATTGGTGATGCCCTTTTTGCTGTTATGGTTGACGAGTCTCGCGATGTATCTGTTAGAGAGCAAATGGAAGTTTGTATACGTTATGTCAACAAGGAAGGATGTGTTATTGAAAGGTTCATTGGAATCATTCATGTCCTCGAAACGTCGGCAATTTCATTGAAGAATTCAGTTGATGCATTATTTTCTAAGTATGGATTAAATATAATGAGGCTGAGAGGGCAGTGTTATGATGGTGCTTCTAATATGCAAGCTGAGTACAACGGGCTTAAGGCACTCATATTAAGAGAAAACCCATCAGCGTACGTCATTCATTGTTTTTCGCATCAGCTTCAATTGGCTTTAATGAATGTTGCTCAAAAACATGTTGATGTTGCATTGTTCTTTACTATAGTTAATGAAGTTTTTAATATTGTTTCTGCCTCGTACAAACACAGAGAAGTTCTTCGAAAAAAATAACTTGCTAGAGTGGTTGAACTTGTTGAAGAGGGTGAACGTTTAAGTGGGTCGGGATTGAATCAAGAAACTTGCCTGAAACGACCTTCTGACACACGTTGGGGTACACATTACAACATACTGCTGAGTTTAAATTTGATGTTTCCATCAATTTTGGACGTGTTGGAGATTGTAAGTCGAGAAGGTACTAGTGAAGCGAGGGGAAAAGCATATGCTTTTCTGATTTTCATGGCAACATTTGATTTTGTATTTACTTTGTTTTTGGTAAGCGCTTTGTTAGGAATGACTAATGAGTTGTCTCAAGCATTGCAAAGAAAAGATCAAGACATTGTGAATGCTATGACTTGGTGAAGATATCTAAATACCAGCTACAGGCAATGCGAGATGGTGGGTGGGATAGTCTTATGAATGATATTTCTGCTTTTTGTGCTAAAAATAATATTGAAGTTCCTGAAATGATGTCTCCATATGTACCATTTGGAAGAAGTAGACGTAATTTACAAGAAGAGACAAATCTACATCATTTTCAAGTTGGCTTGTTTAACAATGTTATTGATATGCAAATTGCAGCGCTTAATGACCGATTTGATGAAGTGAACACAGAGTTGCTTATTTGCATGTCGCATTTGAATCCAAGAGAGAATTTTTTAGCTTTCGACAAAGGTGCGTTAATTCCTCTAGCCAAACTTTATCCATCTGATTTTTCTGAAATGGATCTCATGGTTCTTGATCGACAACTAGACACCTTTCTTCGTGATGTTCTCTCTAGTGGTGATTTTTTTGAGTTGGCTAGAATTAGTGGGCTTGCTAGGAAAATGGTTGAGACGAAAAGAGATATAATATATCCTCTTGTTTACTTGTTGATCACATTTTCTTTGATATTGCCGGTTGCTACAGCTACCGTTGAGCGAGTGTTTTCTGCTATGAAGATAGTGAAGAATCGTTTGCGAAACCATATTGGTGGTGAGTATTTGAATAACTGTTTGCTCACATATATCGAACGAGAACTTTTCCGCAGTATTAGCAACGATAAGATTAGAGAACGGTTTCAAGGTATGGCACCACGTCGCGGACATTATTGAGTATCAAATGGAAGTTCGCTTATATTGGTAAAGCATACATGGTGTTTTTTGAGTAACAATACTACATATAAGGTAGTTTTTTTGGGGGTTTTTTTTGGTGGATTTGAGACATTTCTACACGATGCATATAAAAAACATAGAGAAGTACATGATCAACTGGCTAACATGTCTCTTATGGTGTATATTTTACTGTTATTAAACACTATTAGGTGTTATAATATAATATTTCAATGAACTTTTTTTGTAATTGAGCTCAAAACATCACTTAAAATATGTTTATTCTCTTATAATTGAGCTCTTTTATATATAATCATATTGTTTGGCCGAGAATGCATGTATTTTTTTACTAGCAGGTTGATCTTATGGAGGAGACCAGAGTCTGGAGGCGAAAATTGGCAAATAACATTCTAAAAAGGTACTGCCATATTAATGAAAAAAAAATATCGAAGTAATTTTATTTAGTGTCCTTTTTCTTGCACCCCTATTTTAAATTCCTGGCTCCGCCCCTGATCAGACACTGAGTATTGCATTGACTCTAGTTATGCCATGGCTAATTGAATGGGAAAAAAAAATCTACAACAAGAAAGCATAGAGCTCAGAGATCAAAATTTGATTAAACAAAAACTCTACGTCCAAAACAATTAAAACTCAGTACACTGGGAAACTAAAACAATTAAACCTCATGGGTAATTATAAATTAAGAGAAGTGAATGCCTGATTTGTTTTTTTTTTTTTTTATAAATAAAGAAAGAAGTTACTGACAAATATCAAGCAGTGTGGGTGCCTCCCACATTTGAGGACTTTGGGATATTTCTCCAGCTCTAACAAGCCTGTGGAGATCAGGGAAATCCCCATATTTGATGGTCTTATACAGTACTTTTTCAAAAGATTTTAATGTGATGATTAAAGTATCTATTCTATCATTTGTTTTCCAGCTAGTTCTTCTTTGTTTTCCCTCTAGAGCTTTCATTAGTTTCTGATTGCACCCCAAAAGATTTAGCTTTTTGCATTGAAGATTGGCAGCCCATTCCAGAGCATCCTTGGCTGCGATGCAATCTCCTTCTTCTCTTCCATGTGTTCTGGTAGTTCTTGTGCTTCTTCCAAAAGTCTCTCCCGTTGGGCCTACAATGAAAACAACAATGCTTGTTAGACCAGTTACATTATCATTTGTCGAGTGGAAAACAAAGGAAACCTTCATAGGGACAGAAGCATGAGGTGCTTCTATCCTAGTCCCTATAGATCTAGTTATGTTAATATCCTCGATCCTCATAGAAGTATTCAGATGCTCGATTATCAGTTTACTAGTTCTTCTAGGGCAAGGTTTCACATTTCTAAAAACCATATCACATCTGGCTTTCCAGATAAACCAGCATATAGTACCACATAGGCTAGCCCAAGAGCCCCATGGGGTATTAGAATTTCCCCTATGGAACCAACTTTTACACCAGTCAGTCAGATTATTATAACCATTACAAGAGTTATCCAGGTTTAAGGAGCAGAAAGACCAAACTTCCCTAGTAAAGTTACAATGCATGAGAGAGTGTTCTCCAGTTTCTGGAGACCTCTTACATAAGGTACAAACAGGGTCAATGTAACTGATATATCTAGCAAGATAGGCACTAAAAGGCAGGATGTTATTTTTCATTTTCCAAATGAAGAATTGGATTCTCGGGAGTACCTTTAAATTCCCGATCTTGCAAGCCAGGCTATCTTTTGGCTGCAAATTTTTCCTATCAAGGAGATCATACAAGGATTTACTGGTAAAGTTTCCTTGGGGGTTATCAATCCATCTAAGGGTATCTCCAATCTGAGGGTTAGGTTTAATAGTGAGAATTTTCGTTATTGTTTGCCAGTCAAATAACAGATTAAGCACCTCGAGATTCCATCTAGAATCAATCATCAAATCACTCACCATATTATAGTTATAAACATCCCCTACTTCAGCAAGGAAAATAGGGTTACCATTCTCATCAGGTATCCACTTGTCCTTCCAAATGTGAACAGTTTTCCCATTGCCAATTTCCCAAATACTGAATTTTTTAATAATCATAATGCCCTTGTGGACACCCTTCCACGCCCAGGACGATCCCTCATTACAAGTGGAATGAAAAGGATTAGTGTTAGGGAAATACCTCCCTTTCATGGTTTTAGAGAAGATAGAGTCAGGTTGGTGAAAAAGTCTCCAACCATTCTTAGCTATTAGGGAGAGATTCATCAGTTCTAGTTTCTTTAGACCGTTACCTCTTTTTTCCTTACTCTTGCAAAGACCCCCCCAGTCTTTAATATAAAACCCTTTCTTAGGACCTAGTTTACCCCACCAGAAGTCTCTAATGGTATTAGTTAGTCTTTTAATGATAGCTTTAGGTAATATAAAAGTTGACATAGTATAAACAGGTAAGGATTCTAGGACAGCCTTTGCCATAATTCCTCTCCCTGGTGGGGACATAGATTCGCTTTTCCAACCCTTTAATCTACCTCACATGTTATCCGCTAGGTTCTCAAAACACTTTATCTTAGACTTGTGGGTAAACAGAGGCCCCCCTAGGTACTTATCATCAAGTCTTATTTTTTTTACCTGTAGAATGTTGATTATATCTCTTCTTTGTTCAACAAATCAGGCATACTAATAATGCCTGATTTGTTGAACAAAGAAAGAAGGTACAAAAAATCCACTTGTGTAAGCTTTGAAGACCTCTCCTCCTCAAAATCTCCTTGCTTAAGAATCCCAATAATCTTAGCCTTAAAATCAGATCCATCTTCCCCAGCATCATCATCCTCCTCGACCTCCATTTCATCATCTTTTCCATCGTCAATTTCCATGCTCCAATCTTCACTAGTATCTCCTAATGCCGAAACATCCATTTCCCATGCCATGTCTTCAGATGATCCTTTCAGTGCTTGTAGTGTTTTGTAGTTCTTCTCCAGCAAAGATAGTACAGATTTCTGCCTGAAAACTGAACCTAGAATTTTATTCTTGTGGTTAAAACAAAGGCGGATCAACCCATTCCACTCCTTGAAATTTACAGGAGGAAGTGGTTTTCTAGGTTCCATTCGGACAACAGAAGAGTCAACTTTAGGTGGAGGCCGAAAATTGCTTTTCCCTACTTTGAGGAGATGGGAGATACGGGATAAGAGTTGAGTGTTAACTGAAAGGCGACAGTATAGATTGTCACCTGGCTGGGCTACCAATCTCATGGCAAATTCTCTTTGAAACATAATAACTGCACACCTAAAAAGAGGTCTATGTGCGAGTAACTTAAAAAGGTGAAAGGAGAAGAGATTTGATAAGGGATGTTGGCAACACAAATATCGAAGTACGGCAAATCGACCTTAAGCACATCTCCTTGTATAACCTGTAAACATAAGAATTGCAAAAAGAAAAGGTTTAGTTCCATTGATCCTTCACAACCCAAACCATGCCCTTTCAATAATTTACCCATTAAAAGTACGAGATTTAAATATCATTTATATATATGCTATTAACACCACAATACAGACATAGAAAGCAAAGAAGAAGATACAGATGATGTCGGACTAAATTAAAAGACGGAGACATAAGAATATTCACTTCATAACATTTGTTATTCGGCTAATTGAGAAGAATGCTAAGCTACACAATGCATCAGGACAGCATTTTGTCACTCGCTCAAAAATATATATCATGACTGCTGTTTTGACAATGAATGTCATTTACTTATGTTAAAAAAATAAAATAATACAATCCACTATAAAAGGAAAGTCTAGCGTCTAGTTTAACTTCAACTGATGTTCAAGCTAGCTGAATTAACTTGACTACACTGATAATAAATTTCCTAATCATGTTTATTAATTGGCCAATATGTAGCACATATACTTACTAACACAAAAGGGTATGAGTGGCAAGCAAGAGTTAAAGCACTAATGGGACTGATTATTTATTCATATAGAAATTCAGCTAAACACCATTGCGCGCGTATATAGTAAATACATTGAATCGCCTGATAAAAAAAATAAAAGCATTCAACTGAACTGCTAAGGTAACATAAACATTTTCTGGACTTTCAAAATCCTAGCTGAGCATGAGATGAAGGTTTTGTTGGAAGATAATTACTAAAAAATGATTTTTAAGGTATTAATAAAATTATAATTTATTATTTTTTTTGTGAATGAAAACTTATTAGTCCCACATTGTGGAGTTTCCACTTTTTAGTTGTTTTCAGAGACTATGAAGAATTAATTGGGGGATATAGCTACGGGACAAAATAGGTGTCCCAATAGCAATTCTGGGTGACCCCCTATGTAATTATTTTTTTAATTCCTAATCTAGCCCCCACTAATTAGGATTAGTGATTAAGTATAATTAGTAAAATGTTAAGTATTTGGGGGATAAATTAGTGTGTATTTTTATTTGTGTTTGGGTGAGAGTAGAAGGAGGGAAAAAAATATTTGAGAGGAATTTCTTTTTTTTGAAAATGGGAAGATGATTGTGATGAGAGAATTACTGATAATAAGAGGTTGAAAAATTGAATTTTTTTCTTTGAATCCACCATTGTTGCAGCTGAAAAAGCTTGGTGCCGGCATGGTATTCAACCAAAAACTCATGCCGGCAATTGTTGGAAATGTTCATAAATTGTTTGCCACTATCCTGGTTTTGATCTTCCGAATGTTGATTTTTTTTCTGGTTTTGAACAGGTACCGGCATGGTAATAGTTTTTTCGAAAGCGTCAAGTACTGTTCCGCATAGTATTTTGCTTAAATACCTATGCCGGAACAGAATGAAAAGTATCCAGAATGTTGATTTTTTTTTCACTTGACTACCGGCATTGATAGGAAATTATCGGGCATGCCGGTACCGTGTTCCGGCATATGGTCTTCATCAATTCCGGCATGGTATTCCTCACTTCCATTTTGAATTTTCCCTGTCTTTAAAAAGCTTGGTGCCGGCATGGTCAGTTGATATGAATACCATGCCGGTATTGTTTTTCTGCATAGGAAATAAATATGAAAACTATGCCGGAAAAAAATACCGGCATGGTCTTCATATCAACTGACCATGCCGGTACCAAGCTTTTTAAAGCCAGGAAAAATTCAAAATGGAAGTGATTTAAGACCATGCCGGAATTGATAAAGACCGTATGTCTTGGAACCCTAATGCGGCATGGTCTTCATCAATTCCGGCATGGTCATCATCACTTTCAGCATGATCTTCATCACTTCCGAATAAAAAAAAATATTTCGTTTCCAAAGTGAGGTGAAGAGAATTTGATATAGAGTGGGGAGAGTTTAGAATTTGAAAGGGAATGGAGAATATTTGGGTTTCAAAACACTACCCCTAAATAAGATTAATAAGAAGTGGAGATGGAAATGAGGGATATGATTTAGATTTTTGATTTTAAGTTTTTTATTTTTATTTTGAGGGAAGAAGTGGAGATGGAAATGGGGGATATGATTTTGTTTTTTGATTTTAAGTTTTTTGATTTATTTTGAGGGAAGGGTATTTTAGTATATTCATAACAAAAAGTCACCCCTTATCACACACCATGGGTTGGGGGAAGTAATTCATATCCCCCAATTAATTCTTCCTTTTTAGTCCCACATCGGGGAGTTCCTCTTCTTAAGTTGTTTTGTTCCATTATATAAACAAATTCACTACTTTTGTAAAATCAATGGGAAAGGGGTTGCTCTATATTTTAGAGGGACCCCCAAGGGAAGATATTTTATATGTTTTCTTATGCGTTCGCGATTTTCCTTAAGGGTTTTTTTTTCCGGAGTTGTCAAGCTCAAGTTTGTGCATCAACTACGTATGCTAGTAGTAGGTGTATTAGGGTGTTTTATTCTGGAGATATCCGTCCTGTGAGGGCTATAGCATCACTCTTGAGTGTAGCCGGGGGCTAATGTCTTAAGGGCAATGTGTTGAACACGAGACTCACTCTGTTTTCAAAGTTTTGTCTTGTTGCTGTTGCGGAGATCTGGGGAGCTCATCTGTTTCGTCAAATCTATCACTTCATTATAAAGGAGCTAAGTATCAATAACTTTTGCTTATTTGATTTTTTCCTTGTTTTTGATTATTGCACCCAACAATCTTAAGACATTAGTATTTGTAATAATCATGGATGTTAATTATGGAGTGAAAAACAAAAACGAATTTTTGGTCAGCTGTAGAGTTTCGAATTTATCTCTCAACCTAGAAGGGATTTCGATGAACCCTTTTGATACAACGTAGTGGACATCCTAATAGTTACCCACGTAAAATTTCAGAATTTTTGGAGTTGTAAAAGTATTTGGTTGATATTTTAAAAAACAGAGAAATGTTCCTGAAAAATTCTGACGGGCAGAAATTTGTTGTTAACTAAAGTAGTTTTTATGGGGTAACCATGAGTTTTTTGATATGGTGGTTCAAACGAAGTTTGTAAATCTAAATATTATCTTCAAAACTCATATTTTATTTTCCGATTCGGAACTAAGGTTTGTGAGATTTGGTGTAAAGTGATTGGGAAATTACTGTGTTAGTGGTCAGAGTATAAACAAAGATTGTGATATGAAATTGAAAAGGGACATGGCTACCAGACGCATGTGGATGAACACAAGTCTTCCAAAGATGACAAAGGAGAGAACATCAAACACAAATCTAAGCGTAGTCTTCATAAGAAAAGTATGTTTCGTAAAACTTTATCTGGCATTACTTTAATTAAGGGTGATTGTTATGTTTGTAAAATTCCTGGCCACACGGCAGTATATTGTAGACAACACAAAAACCTTAATAAGTAGAAAGGTAATTCTAATTTAGTTGAAACAAACTAGAACAAGTTCAGTGGCATGATGTCGGAAGTTATTTTAATAACCAATGTGAGAGACCAGTAGGTGGACTCTGGATCCACCAAGAATGTTTGTTGAAACAAAGACCTGTTCACCTCCTATCAGAGGATATGGGATGTCGAGAAACTCTTTATGAGCAACTCATCTGCAACAGAGGTTGCATAAAAGGAAAAGGTCGAGAAGAAGCTCATATCTGTAATATTCTCACATTGAATGAAGTTTTCATGTTCCGGGCATATGCAAGAATCTTGTATCTTGTTCTGTTGTAGTTGGTAAAAGATTTAAGATATTAATTGAATTTGGAAAACTTTTCTTTTCTATAGCAGTGATTTTTAGGCAACGATTATAAGACTTAAGGTCTATATAAGCTTAAAGGAAAATATGATGAAGTGAACATAGTTGATTCTTGTGCTTTCTTTTGTGTGTCTTTGAATGTTTTGCATGGTAGACTTGGAACCGTCAAATTATAAGTCAATGCATAAGCTGCCTAGCATAGGCTGCGTACCAAAATTTTAGTTTGGTTTTTGAACACAAAAGTGAAATTAATATGCTATAAAACCTTTTAGCAAAAATGTTCAGAGTAATTCTAAGCCCTTAGAATTAATTCAGTTAGGCCTAGTTGAAATGAGTTCAACCCAAACTAAGGTGGTAAAAGGTAGTTTGTAACTTTCATAGATGATTGTACGAGGTACTCTCTTTTATACTTGCTTAGGGGTAAGGATGATTCCTTGGAAGCCTTAAGAGTATAAACTTGAAATTGAAAGCGAAGTATATGTTACCACTAAATTGGTTAGGTCTAAACATGATGGAAAGTATGAAATTCATATAGGAGAACTTTACTTGTTAAATGGCATTATTCATGAGATCGCACCTCCTTATTCACCATAGTCTAATGGTATAGTTGAACGTAAGAACATAACTATTAAGGAGATGATTTATGCCATGTTGTTTAAAGGATAACCGTAAACTTATGGGGGGGGGAGGTCGTTCTCTAATTTTGTTATATCCTGAATAGAGTAATCTTTAAAGTATAGGATAAAAATCCATATGATTATGGAAAGATAGACAACCTTTTTATGCATACGTCAAAGTGTGGGGGTGTTTAGATAAGGTTTCTTGAGTACCCTACTGCATATATATTTTTGGTTGTGTGTTCTGATTTTTCAGACTATGGTGTGATTTTTCTGACATTGGTGTGAATATTTTTATGGAGTCTAGGGATGCTCTTTGAACATGTTTATTTTGAAACCTGTCTCTTCTTAGGGATGTGTTGTTGATCCCCTAGATGTTTTTCAAATAGTCAGAACTTATCTTAAAGGAATATGAAGTTAAGGTTGAGCCTAACATGCCTAGATTAGTCTGATCTCCAGACTTGTAAAGAAGCCTTGACATCTACTGAAACCCCATTCTGGTAAGAAGCTTCATTTAGTGAAATGGACTCAGTCCGTCGGAACCATACTTGGAAACTTGTTATTTTACCTTCAGGGAGCAAGACCATGGGATATAAATGAGTCTTTAATAGGAAACGTTAGATAGATGGAACTGCAGAAAAATATTAGGCTAAGTTGGTATCTATAGGCTATAAACTAAAAGAAGGTGTAGATTTCCTTGATTCTTATTCACTTGTGACGAGAATTACTTCTCTTGAGATGCTAATTGATATTGTTGCCATAAACAACTTGGAGATACATCAGATGGATGTTAAGACAGCTTTTCTAAAACTGTGAATTAGATACAGAAATTTACATAGACCAACCTGAGGACTTTGTAGTGAAAGGTTATGAAGACAAAATTTTGTAAGTTGAACAAATATTTGTATGGTTCCGAATAAGCACGTAAATAGTGACATGGAAAAATTGATCATGTAATAATGTGTAGTGGATTTAAGTTAATGAATCTGACAAGTATATTTACAAGTAACTTGTTAAGGATGCATGTGTGATTGTATGTTGATGATATGCTTATACTTGATACAAACATAGATGTGATTAATTCCACTAAAACATGCACTAAATGAGAACGTTGACTTGAAAGACTTAGGTCCTTTTGATGTAATCTTAAGGATGAGGATTAGGATATAATCAAACATTTATAGTCTTAGTCATTCTCATTATGTTGAATTACGCTTAAGAGATACAATCAGTCTGATTGTAAGCCTGCTGATGCTCCGTACGATTATTATTGTAGACTCAAGAAAAATAAGGGTAGTGGAGTATCTTAACTTGAATACTCAAGAGTTATAGGATGTCTGATGAATTTAATGAACTATAAGAGTCCAGACATTTCCTATATTGTGAGTAAGTTAAGTAGATATAATTATAGTCCAGAGCAAGAGCATTCAGATGCACTGAGTAGAGTATTATGGTACCTTAAATACGCTATTACCTTTTATTTGATTTATGAAAGGTATCTTGCTGTCCTTGAGGGACTTTATGATGCAAACTGGATAGTTGACTCAGAGGAGTCTAAGTCTATGAGTGGATATGGTTTCACTCTAGCATGAGGGTTTGTTTTTGGAAGATTTCCAAACAGACATATACTGCTCAATTTATTATGGAATCTGAGAGTATTGCGTTAGATAATGCAGGAGATGGGGGCGAGTGCCTAAGATTATTTTTAGAAGACATTCCTCTCTGGCATAGGCCTGTGCCAGCTATATTTATACATTGTGTTATCCAATCTATAATAGATAAAGCTAAAAATAACTAATCTCAATCGGCGTTATTTCCATTGATTGGATAAAGTCCAAGGATAATATCACGCAACCTTTGACGAAAGGTTTATCCAAAGAGATAGTTAGAAATGCATCGAGGGGGATGGGGCTTAAGCTCATAAATTAAACTTGCCATGAAGGATACTCAACCTTGCTGATTGGAGATCCCAAGATCAAGGTTTCAAATGAGACAACTAATTTTTGGTGGGTAAAGGTAAACACTATCAGAAAATTGTATTCTCTGTCCCTTCCCTATGGTGTAGACGTGATAGTGTGACTGCATGTGAAGGATGACTTTTAAGAAGTCTTAATGAGTTTTATAGTTTCAATTTAAGATTGGAGTGGGGTGTAGCAGTAACACTCTTTATGGAAACTCACCTATCTGAATGAGGAAGTGGGGCCGCTTCCTATGAGAATATGAGCTTTGATTCTCTAGAGCATTCTGAGAAACAAGATATGTACAGAGCCAAATTGGACAAAACGACACGATCTTGGCAGCAACCTTGGAGATATCATCCGTGGTTGTTATCGCGAATTACATCAAACGCTAGCAGTTCAAGACATAGTTCACTGTATCTAGCAAGTAATTCCAGTAATATCTCACTAAGCAAAGGTTCAAGACCTCATGGACACCTCTGCCTAAAATGGTATTTTCTGCGCTTTTTATGTGATTTTCGTTTTGATGGTTTTGGTATTACTGGAACTTAGGACCTAAGGGTCACCAAGGGTTCACTAGTTCATGCTTTTTCACTTTGGTGAAAGAACCTTTAGTCTCACTTGTGAGGAACTAAAGATGAAAGCTCTCTATACTATATGATTTTTCAATCCATAGTATGACCCTGGGGTCAACACACTGTTGTGTGAGGGAGATGACGTTGGAATGGCTAGTATGACTTCAACATGCACAATTTGTCTGTCTGTTCAGTCAGTTCGGGAGATTGGGTTGTTGATTTACCAAAATCTATCTGTGTTTTCGTGTTTTATTGAGTTTCCATTCATGTGGGGGATTGTTGGAAAATAATTACTAAAAAATGATTTTTAAGGTATTAATAAAATTATAATTTATTGTTTTCTTTTGTGAATGAAAAACTTATTAGTCCCACACTGTGGATTTTCCACTTTTTAGTTGTTTTCAGAGACTATATAAGCTTTTTAGTCCCACATCGGGGAGTTCCTCTTCTTAAGTTGTTTTGTTCCATTATATAAACAAATTACTTTTGTAAAATCAATGGGAAAGGGGTTGCTCTATATTTTAGAGGGACCCCCAAGGGAAGATATTTTATATGTTTTCTTATGCGTTCGCGATTTTCCTTAAGTTTTTTTTTTTTTCGAAGTTGCCAAGCTCAAGTTTGAGCATCTACTACGTATGCTAGTAGTAGGTGTATTAGGGTGTTTTATCTTGGAGATATCAGTCCTGTGAGGGCTATAGCATCACTCTTGAGTGTAGCCGGGCGCTAATGTCTTAAGGGCAACGTGTTGAACACGTGACTCACTATGTTTTCAAAGTTTTGCCTTGTTGCTGTTGCGGAGATCTGGGGAGCTCATCCGTTTCGTCAAATCTATCACTTCATTATAAAGGAGCTAAGTATCAATAACTTTTGTTTATTTGATTTTTTCCCTGTTTTTGATTATTGCACCCAACAGTTTTCTCATTTTGACAAAAGACTTAACAGTTCGATCACAGAGTCCAGCTCCATACAGCCTTGTAAATGAGGTTTTTACGTTTCAAACTATATAAGCTTGTAAATGTGAAAAGTGAGGAATCTGGAGTACTAGTTGAATTGATCGAAAATTTAAGAAGAGTATTAAACGGGATAAATAAACAGGACACCACAACAAAAATGGCATTGCAGATTCAACAAAGATGGATATAGAAAATTAAAGAAGGGTTTAATCACCCTCTAGCTACATGGGCTTTCACCTATTCGTGCCCCATGGCAACTTTCGGTAACATCAGCCAGAAACATGATACAAGTAATAGCTAGATAACAACTGGGATGGGCTAGCCCCTCGACTAAGGGGTTCCTGTCAATCACAAAATAGTAGGGGTGAGCATAAAATCCGGAACCGCGGATTTCACCCGCATCCGTCCGCAAAATTGCGGATTTGACCCAAATCGCAAGACGTATGGGCCGGACACGGGTGGGATTCTCAAATCCGCACATTTTAGCGGTTTGGGTGCGGTTGGGTATTGAAAACCGCGGATTCATCCGCACCGTAGGCTTGAACTCAATATCCCCTGAATAACCTATAAATAAACTGAAGCCCATTTATAAATGAAACAAAAAAAATACCACTTGTCCCATTTTAAGTTTCATACAGAAACTCATGTATGAAATTGATAACAAAGGAATGGAATCAAGGGCATTTAGGCCCACCTTGTTGAGTCTTCTAGTTGTTGTAACAAAGGCAAACTTCTTTGTTCCAGTAAAAACCCGGTGGAACACATAAACATGTTTTGCAACATTTCCTACAGAAGAAAGTTAAATTAGTTTTTTTTAAAAAAAAAGACTAAATCCGCGGTTAATCCGCATCCGGCCCGTACAATCCGTTGATCCGCGGAGGTCAAATCCGCGGGTGATTGGGCCAGTCACGGTTCCATTTTCCAAATCTGTAACTTTGACGGTTTGGTTGCGGGTGACCCCTAATCCGTATCCGTCCGTCCGTTGCTCACCCCTACAAAATAGTGTCCCTAGGCAAGAAGTAACCACAATTTCTTCCTATTCGCTTCATTGTCACATGGGGAATTCTGGGTCAAAACTTTGACTGACCCAGGGACAGTAGAAGGGTTGCATTCAAAATACAGGTACTGTTCTCTGCAGTCAATGCAACCATCTTAGGAATGAATTAATAATAATGCTACTGCTAAATGCTAAGATGAAATCATGCGTTTTCTTTTCTCAAACAAATCATATACTGATTCCATGGTGGAGGTGAGTTGGATTTCACACATTTCTAAGGAATATCCTCTTGACAATAGCTTAGCAATTAGCATACAAAATTGTACTGATACGGAGAATACAATTAATCAGATAAAAAATCACAGCAGTATGAAGTGGAGATACAGATAATTCTAGGTCAGATACATTCTCACACATACATCTGCATTCTATACGAGAAATATGAAGCTAGGATTCACCATCATATTCAAACAAAGACATTAAATCGGATGAAATGGAGAAAACACATAGAAGAAAAAAAATTACACCCTAAACGTGTATGCAGTCAAACTGAACCGGGGGAAGCAAGGTAAGTGGGTTATGTAGACATACGTGGGCTGTACATACCATGAAAATGGTGAACCTGGTTGTATTGAACTTTGTTCAGCATTATATATGGGTCATTTATTTGGAAATCGTACATAATAACTTTAACAACACAGCAAAGCTATGAGTAGAAAATTCAACCATCCGTCAAAATCCTAATTCCCTAATTGTGTGGAATCAAACTGAATTGTGGGCAGGGAAAGGTAATGGGTGGTTAACTTGGCTAGACTCCTTTCTCACAGAAAAGTTATGAAACCGGTGAACTTGGTTTTTTCACTATTGTAGTGAACATGCATAGAAAATGATCCATGAAATGTTCAAATATCAATTCAAACTTAACATCCCTGTAATAGGTTAAGCTTCCTTAAATTTAGTTTGCGAATTCTTGTTTGCAGGAGTTGGGCATCAAATGGATTTTGGGAACTCTTTCAACTTCCATAACTAAGTTAAAATTTCTGGTTAGTTTGTAAGTGTTGATGTGGTCACTTTCAGTACGTAATTATGTCACATATATAGAATATTTCCAAAAGACCTATTAGAAGGAGACCATGTTTGGCGTTATTATCTGTCAAATGGCGTTTGTTCATTTTATGTGTAAATTCTACTGCATGCAGGGAATTAGAGAATAATCAACTGTCTGGAGTATTACCTGATTATCTTGGCAGTATGCAGAGCCTGAAATTCCTGAACCTAAAGCCTAGTACTAGGAGGTCCAAATTTATCAAATCCTGAACGAGTTGATCCTATTTTTAACGATTTGGTCCAAATTTATATTTTGCACTGCCTAAAATACCCATCACATATATTTCTTCTCCAGTTCTTCGTAATTCAGTTTCCAGTTTTTCATTTCCATGTCTGAAACTACTCTCCGGTGAAGAACAAATCCTAAACCTAATCTAGTACTAGGTGAAACATAAATCTGACAATCAACAAACAATTGATTCAACTTGAAAACTTAAATCATTATCATCAACACCTTTGAAGATTAATCAATCCATGGGAAAACTTGTTGAGATTCAATTTCCATTTTGAAGAGTTAATCGTTGAACGCGATTAGAAAGATAAGTTTAATTCTATTTTTATCATCATTTAATTTGATCGCAACTATTAATTTATCTATTTCGGAATCGATTTCAAAAAAAATTACGATTTCAAAAACCTAAATCTACTCTTTGAGTTTAACGATTTCGATTAAATTTTTTTTGTGAGATACTGTAATAAAGAGATGGTGATGGTGTGATGGAATAAGTTCAATTAACTTGTGAATTTAGGTTAGCTGCTGCCTTACGAATTTGGCAAAATTGTTTCCCCCATAAACAACTGTGAGAGAATTGGAACCCTATTATATTTATTTAAGCACTTATTTCAATTAGGTGGTATTTTATTTGTCAGTACATAATGTATTTATTTCATTTATCGTTAGCTCTAATTTTATAGAGAAAATGAATAGGAGGCAATTGGAGTAAAAACTAGGAAGGGAAAAAAAATTAGTGCGAGAGATAGGAGACAGAGGCATCTGATAGGCGAGTGCTTTGAGTTGTTCTTACATACTGCTTATTAAATTTTAGTGCTTTGGAAGAAAAAAAAAGTTCTTACACAGTGCTTTGAGGCATTTGATTCATGTTGTTTTGAGTAATATTGCGATCAGCTGCTTCCTGAAAACAGGTCAATACTGAAACCTTGAACTCGCAGTGGGAATATGTTTAGAGAGTTGAAGAATATTGTTGATGGTGGATTTTCATTTAAGGTTAAAATTGTAAAAATCCAAAAAATTATGCGCTAACATCTTGTAAAAGATAAGGCCATTAATAAGTGATGGATACTTCTTCACTTTACTAATTCACCTAGAATGGAGCATGTGGCGCAACAATCCCATTCTGTGAATTAAATACATGAAATTCATCCAGGTTGGAGCATGTAGCAACAATCCCATATACCATGTGAATTTACAGCATTATTAATTAATGCATAACCAGCCTTGTATTTCCTGTACTCATTATCAGTGCGGCATGACGACTGAGTGTTGCTCTGCTGAGAGCAACACGAATCTCCAAGCATTATAATAAAAGCATGTACGAAATACCCGTACAGGCTGCAACTCTCGGTGTGTTATACTAGCCCGATTGAGCATCCGGACTGTCCATATCAGTCTGGAAGTGATCACGACCATCCAACTTCACCAGCATGATTGGATGGCCCAGATCGATTATATAACCCCCGAGCAGGTATGGAATATCCTCTGCCGAACCAATGCGGGCCCCACATGGTCAGCCTCCCCGAAAGATTTCCCTAGCTTGCCAAAACGTCCAAACCAAAGCAGTATGGAAGAAAACCCTAAATTAGGGTTTGCGACACATTACATGTGTCGCAAAACAGTCTCAACCATCCATCTTCGCAGGTATAGATGGAGGGTGTAGATGTAGATTCATAGGGCCCAGAGCATGTCAAAACAACCACCGTGGGCCCACCTACATACCTGACTGATCGGTCAGGACCAACTATAGTTGGTCACCTCGATTCGAACGCCCAAAACTGGGTGTGACACACGGTCGGCAATACCCTAACTAGGGTTTGTCTTGCGATCACGAACGTCCATCTTCTCCGGAGCGGATGGAGGGTCCCGGAATAGGCTAAGCAGGTCCGGTAAGTATCAACATGATCACTGCGGGCCCACATATCTCCACACCCAACCGGCCAAGACCAAACTTGGCTATATATCTCGATTCGCGCACCCAAAACAAGTGTGGTCGTACCTCCCAAGCTGCAAACTAATCTTGACCTCTCGATTTCACCGGACAAATTGAGTGTCTTAGATCATGTTTCTGAGATTTGTCAAGGTATGGACGTGAACTCCAACCTACCACCTACACGCTGGGTCAATAGGCCAGGACCGACCAAGCCTAGTCGTCTAGGAACGCGGGCATGAAGATGGCATGAGGAGCGGCTTTTGTGGCACCAGTTTTCTGTCGCAAATTGATCTCAACCACACAACTTCGCAGGACGGATTGAGTGGCCCAGATCAAACTTTCGTGAGACAATGAGGTATGGGCGCCTACACCGTCATGTCGTTTACACGCATGCACGACCGGCCTAGCCAAAATTGTGTCCCAAGCTTGGATTCGACCAAGCTGAAAAGTGATGCTTGCGCACCTTTTCATAAACCCTAATTCCATCAACGTCGCAGATGAGTGTCTCAAAGATCATCTCGTCTGTCCAACTTCACCGGCTTGGCTGTACATCCCTGGTCAGGAGTTAATTGGTCTGTGCGGAGTCATGGTGATCACCATCCGTCACTCTACCACACCATGTGGTCGGTCAAGGGAGGGTTTGCATGCACAACTTCCAAACCATCGCATGAAGTAGGCTGGATATGAAGTTTTGAGACGCTCAAATAGCGATGCTTCATACATGCTGAATATACTCGATGCAGTACATGCATAGTATACACACGATACTTCACAAGTATCGACTTCCTGAATAACGCAGTTATTCAATCTAGCACTACATGCTATTTTCTGTGGGTCCCACGATCCACACGTTCAAGACATCAATCATGTCACAAACTGGGGGATACATACTGGGGTATTTGTCTGGCGGTTTACAGCGTGCAGCGCACAACGCTCCATCACAAGAACGTGTCAGGAAGTCATGGACGGTTAGTGATGAGTGCCAAATATTGCATATTCATACACCTTTTCATTGGCACTTAACTCATCTTTCGCGCTTCAAAGTCATATATTATCCCAAATTCTGCATTTTTACCATTTTCAAGAATAAATATTTGTATTAATTAATTTTGTGTTTTTAAGTACTAAATAAAGCTTGGAAGAATTGAGAAGACAAAAGAGAAGAAAGTTGGAAGCGTTGCAACCCGCTCGCGCATCAGTGGCAACCTGTTTACAAATTCATGGGATTAAACAACCCATGATCCAAAACCCAAGACCCAAATCCATTTCCACCTCACCCCCATTGGATTCTTTCCAAAACATCCACCTCACCCCCATTCTCTCACTCAATCACTCCCAATTTGTTTCCCACAACCAAATATATTCCATCAATTAAGAAAACATGTTTTGTTGAGTGGATGAGTGCCAAAATTCGGATCCAAGTGCTTGAGGGAATTTTGTGTATAAATATAGAGGGTTGTTGTGTTGAAAAACCATCCAAGAATAGCTTGTTCATTTTAGTTTATCAAATTTAAGTTTTGTTGTAATGTTCTTCATGTTCTAGTTTCATTTAATAGGGTTTAGATGAAGCCCTAATCTCATTGGTATGTATTCATATCTTGTATCTTGTTCTTGAAAGTTTAGAATTGTTTAAAGATATAATTTAATCCAAGTTTGTCAACATCTTGCTCTCACAATGTATGCCATGTATCCATTGTAGTTAGAATATATCTATGTTGATTATGCTACAACTCATGCTTAACCAAATATTGATCTTTAGATTAGTTGTGCTTAATTAGACAATTAATGCTTTGGAGAAATACTTTAGTTGTGATTAAATTATCCATTGGAGAAACACCTTAGTTATACGGTAGACTTGAATCTACTATAAGGACAAGAATAATATTACAAGTTGAATGCATATCATAGGTTATTGGTGGATTTGAATACCCTAGTATCCATATTATCATTGTTTACATATCTTGTTATTTGCATCTTTTACTTTTATTATTTCATTCACTTGAAAATCATATCGTCGTATCGACAAAATCAAACCCCTTTTGGTTACTCTCTGAATCAGGATTTAGAATCAACTTCTACACTCTCCAAGTCTCTGTGGTTCGACCTGTGCTTGCCCTGTGTTGCTTCTCGACACTGTGCACTTGCAGTTTATACATAGAAGTAGGTATCTTTCCGAGCCTACCAGTTAGTGATGATGGGAGAAGTGGGCAATCCTGGTCGTGTGACACCAACACACTACTCCACTACTCTATCACTCCACTTTCTCCACTTCCCACGAGATACGAAGGTTAGGCTAAAAGACTTGTATAAATAGGTTATCCGCCCCATTTTTAAAAAGGAACGGAACAAGACGAGACAACAGAGAAAAGTGTTGATACAATCGTATTCAAACACCGGAACTGATAGCTTACATCCTGCAAGCCAGTTAGGCTTTCTGATACAAGTCATACATAGCCAACACCTTCACAATCTCAACAACTTCTTCGCTTCCCTCCCTAAGATCAACCCCATATCCTTCACTTTGGGACCGAAACAAGTCTGGAACGGCCATTTCTTGGTTTAGACCAGACTTGCATAGATTGATCTCTCTAATCTACAAGCACTCACCACAGTGCATTTGTTTAGGGTTTAGATTCATTCCTCATCCACACACTCCAAATTACCAAAATCGGCAGGAATAGTTTTCACCCATAAACAATTGGCGACCACAGTGGGAGGTTAATCTCTCGGTTGTAAAGTCAATTTCTTCGAAATCCGATTCAATTTTATCAATTTCAAAAAGGGTATATCTTAGGACCAATCTAATCATCAATTCATTTCAATATAATAGAACTCAGGTCTAGATCAGCAATCAATTCTGGCGGAGCTAGTGCGGATAACACTCCCGGTGTCGATGTACCTGTCAGTGGAGCTACCGTGGTCAATACATCTCGTGGAGCCGTCACTTCTACCACCAGCGCCAGCGTAGCAGGAGATGTTCCAGTAAGTGTAACACATCCCATCACCAGAGCCAGAGCAGTCGCAAATCCCGGTATCTCCACAAGTGTAACACCTCTGGTAGTCACCAGAGCAACAACTTCCACACATTCATCAGGACGAGGAGCCGGAGGGATGAGAGGAGGACCATCTCCCATTACCATTGCAGACTTGATGGAGAAGCAAGAAGTTCCTGCTAAGACTCAAACGGATATGGCCGCAACTCAGAAAGAGGTACTCACTTTTATTAAGACATTAATTGATCGATTGCCACAAGATCCGCGACAGCCCCTGGATCCAACAAGGAACGCATTCAACGCACCAGAAAAGGTACTTCAGCGACGTGGACCTACATGGACCTGATCAAAGAAGCGACATCATATATGAGAGGTCATGTCATGGGGACTCCTATACTGAGGACTGATCCTCACAATGATCCTCCTCAAGTCAATAGTTTCACTATGAACCAAAGGCCGGTGGATCGGGAAGAAGTTTCTCTAGTGGAAAGTTTATGCGAACTTTCGCACCTCTCGAAGAATCAGTGCACGGAGACGTTTTGCTGCAATCAACCAGAGGAAGGTCACAACTGTGCCCTACATGTCACCGCACGCATCAAGGATTCAGAGTTCGAGACGGCCCTTATCGACATAGGAGCATCTTCGAATGTGATTACTCTCAAGACTCTCAGGACCCTCAAGACTCTCAGGACATCCAAGGTTCTCCCAGGAAAGGTCGTACGGAAGCCTACCAATGACTAACTTTGAGGGAAACCAAACTAGCACATATGGGAGAAGCTCCGTGGAAAAAATCAGACAAGTTCATTGCGTCCCACTCCCCACGTGGGCGTCAATTCAGGAAGAAGACCGGCTTGCATCATTGAAGGCTAAAACTCACGATGCATCTTTGCTGACGAAGCATTCTTCTTCATCCTGTGAAGCCATGACCCACGTTCACACGAAGAGGGAATGAATTTTTGTGGCGATTCGTGACCAGAAAGGGAAAACGGTATACCGACGCTTCCATTGTCAATTTGCAGGGTTGACTGTTACCCAGTCTCTCCACCCAATGGAATGCTACAACATCAACGAACCACAAGAACAAGTGCTAGATGCTCCACCACAGCTGCAATATGGCACCAACTCCACAACTGATGAGATTGAAATCGTTGAGGAATCTCCTAGGCTTATCTCCATCAGCTCAACCTTGTGTACGGATAAACGCACGAAGCTTGTGGAACTTCTCAAAGAGTACCAGGACATATTCTCTTGGAGATGTGAAGAAATGCCGGATTTAGATGAAAATTGGTCACCCATCATCTACATGTCATACCTGGATCCAAGTCGGTTAAACAGTTGCAGTTCAGACACGAGGAAAATGGATAGATAAGGTGTTGCATAGACTTCAGAGACTTGAACCGGTGCTGCTCCAAAAACGATCCTCATCAACCTAACATCGACATGTTAGTAGATGCAACCAGCGGACACGGCATGTTCTCCTCCATGGATGGATGTAGCGGATACAACCAGATAAGGATGTACGAGCATGATGCAAGTAAGATAGCTTTTCAAACTCCTCTCGGAAATTTTTATTATACCATACTGCCATTTGGTTTAAAGAACGCTGGTGCAACGTATCAACACTCTATGACGGTAATCTTCCACTATAGCCGATACCTCAAGGGAGCAACCTCAAGAAGATAACGATGTCCAAGCGTCATATCGAGCAAGATCCAAGCGAATCACTCTATCATACATTGGTCGAACAAGATCCAGGTGAATCACTTTATCAGACAGTGGTACATGTCTATCATGCTATGTTGAAGAATCTGTGATTTTGGTCATCCTTTGGAGCTGTTGAACGCTCATCTACAACAACATATGCCCTGATAGAAAGAACCAGGCATGCCGGTAATGAAGAGCCTCATAATGTTCGTAGGGGCATATATCTCACCAACATGCGATACAACCTTGAGCCTTCTGTAAGCAGTTCCCTGAAGCACCAATAAGAAAACCACCGAGATAAAACATCCTGCACGTTCGCCAACTCCAACTCCAACTCTAGTACCACATGCACGACTCCCACAATAATGAAACAACGTCCAAGATATTCCATATCTGGCTCGACAACAACCACTACGAACAAACCATGTAAACCACGTTTGGGGACTGAGGCTCAGCATGAAGTTCCTTCACCGTTAGTCAAGGACTTCTTCAACACGAGAAAGATGGTCAGTTAAGAAGCATGGAATTCGCAAGGGTAAATCATACTGAAGAGGAAGCCACTTTAATGCTCCCTCCAGCAGAAGCTGCTTCAATGGTCTATTCAAGAGCCTCCTCAAAGATCTCTCTGGGACCCACGTTCTCTTCAGAATCCTGCTTCAACACTCTCTCCAGGATCCACCTCAACGTTCGCACCAGAAGCCACTTTAACATCCTCTCGAGCCGTTTCAACACTCAAGTTACATAAATAATCTGCGCTTTGGTCAAGTTATCTTTGATGTACTCATTGCTCAATATACGTCTCATCCATCCTTCATGAGGGACTAGCGGAGCATGAAAAACCTTGAAGTCGATAGGAGAAGGGTTATCTTGTGGAACGGATATTTTCATATACTTGAAAGGGTGCGGTGAACAACTCATCATCAATGTTTGGCATATCTTTGAAGCTGTCAACACCTCCTGACTTGGAACCAGCATTATCCCCAGAAGACATCTCAACAAGAGTTCTTTTCTTCATTCTACAATAAAAAAACAGGAGTCAATACTTGTATAAAAATGCGTGAGATGTGTAGTCACACACGACAGAAAACACATTCACGTTGGAGTACACAAGGCTGGTATTGGGTCCAAACACCGATATTGATCAAGTTACAAGTCCGGTATTGATCAAGTTTCAAGTCCGGTGTTGATCAAGTTTCAAGTCCGGTGTTGCTCAAGTTTCAAGTCCGGTGTTGATCAAGTCACAAGTCCGATATTGCTTAAATTTCAAGTCCGGTGTTGATCAAGTCACAAGTCCGGCTCAAGTTTCAAGTTTGGTATTGATCAAAGTCACAAGGCTGGTATTCAAATAAAACAGGCGCACGCAGCAGGGCCGATTTTCAGTCAAAACACAGGGTCGACGTTCAGTCAGGTACGCGACGGGTCCCACTTGATCCAACCCCAGATTGGTCGAAGCAGACACAGCCGTCCCCAATCAAAGCTATCTATCCAGAAGAAGGCGTTTCATCTCCAACACTTCAACGCTCTCCCGGGCCTTCTCCAGAAGTTGTTTCAACGCTTTCTGCGGGATCCACATTTACAATTGAGCACACAAGGTTCATTTTTTTTAAAGCAAGCATGCTCACATTGGGTCCCACCTTCGAGCGAAGCAAACAGCAAGGCCGGTGTTTGGTCAAAGCATCAAGTCCGGTGTTTAGTCAAGTTAGCTGGGTCGGTGTTTGGTCGAAGTAGCAAGATGACACTCGAGCAAGCACAACAACTGTACGGTCAAAGTAGGCACATGACATGGACGATGTCTGAAACATGTACATGGTGGTCCCGCGTTTGATCGATGCATTCACATCTTCTCATGTTCGAATCAATCATGCTTACATCGGGTCCCATATTCGATCAAGCGGACGCAGCGGACCCACGATTAACAAAGCAGGCACATCAAGCCCACGTTCGATCAAGCAGGCGTAGTAGCCCCACGAACGAAACAGGTGTAACAGTTCATCGAAGCAGGCAAGACCGACACAATGCTAAGGGAACACTCGCCTGGACGCCTCTTGAACGTGACATGCTCCAAGGACAGGATGACCCGTTTCTCCTAATAACATCTAACTTTGTCTCATAAGCTTTGTCTTTAACTGTCACCATCTCATGCCTACCCCGCAATGGTGTAACCACTACGTGCTAGAGAGAGGACTTAATGTTGATGGTAGATTTTCATTTAAGGTTAAAATTGTAAAAGCCAAAAAATTATGCGCTAACATCTTGTAAAAGATAAGGCAATTAATAAGTGATGGATACTTCTTCACTTTACTAATTCACCTAGAATGGAGCACGTGGCAACAATCCTATTCTGTGAATTAAATACACGAAATTCATCCAGGTTGGAACATGTAGCAACAATCCCATATACCCTGTGAATTCACATCATTATTAATTAATGCATAACCAGCTTTGTATTTCCTGTACTCATTATCAGTGCGGCATGACGACTGAGTGTTGCTCTCAGCAGAGCAACACGAATCTCCAAGCATTATAATGAAAGCATGTACGAAATACCCGTACAGGATGCAACTCTCGGTGTGTTATACTAGCCCGATTGAGCCACTCTCGGTGTGTTATACTAGCCCGATTGAGCATCCGGACTATCCGTATCAGTCTGGAAGTGATCACGACCATCCAACTCCACCATCATGATTGGATGGCCCAGATCGATTCCATAACCCCCGAGCAGGTATGGAATATCCGTTGCCGAACCAATGCGGGCCCCGCATGGTCGGCCTCCCCGAAATATTGGCCTAGCTTGCCAAAACGTCCAAACCAAAGCAGTATGGACGAAAACCCTAAATTAGGGTTTGCGACACATTACATGTGTCGCAAAACAGTCTCAACCATCCATCTTCGCAGGTATAGATGGAGGGTGTAGATGTAGATTCATAGGGCCCATAGCATGTCAAAACAACCACCGTGGGCCTACCTACATACCTGACTAATCGGTCAGGACCAACTATAGTTGGTTACCACGATTCGAACGCCCAAAACTGGGTGTGACACACGGTCGGCAATACCCTAACTAGGGTTTGTCTTGCGATCACGGATGTCCATCTTCTCCGGAGAGGATGGAGGGTCCCGGAATAGGATAAGTAGGTCCGGTAAGTATCAACATGATCACTGCGGGCCCACCTATCTCCACACGCAACCGGACAAGATCGAACTTGCCTATATGTCTCGATTCGCGCGCCCAAAACAAGTGTGGTCGTACCTCCCAAGCTGCAAACTAATCTTGACCTCTCGATTTCACCGGACAAATTGAGTGGCTTAGATCATGTTTCTGAGGGATGTCAAGGTATGGACGTGAACTCCATCCTACCACCTACACGCTGGGTCAATAAGCCAGGACCGACCAAGCCTGGTCGTCTTGGAACGCGCGCATGAAGTGGCATGAGGAGCGGCTTTTGCGGCACCAGTTTTCTGTCGCAAATTGATCTCAACCACACCTTCCCAGGACGAATTGAGTGGCCCAGATCACACTTTCGTGAGACAATGAGGTATGGGTGCCTACACCGTCATGTCGTCTACACGCATGCACGACCAGCCTAGACAAAATTGTGTCCCAAGCTTGAATTCGACCAAGCTGAAAAGTGATGCTTGCGCACCTTTTCATAAACCATAATTCCATCAACGTCGCAGATGAGTGTCTCAAAGATCATCTCGTCCGTCCAACTTCACCGGCTTGGATGTACAGCCCTGTTCAGGAGTTAATTGGTCAGTGCAGAGTCATGGTGATCACCATCCGTCACTCTACCACACCATGTGGTCGATCAAGGGAGGGTTTGCATGCGCAACTTCCAAACCATCGCATGAAGTAGGCTGGATATGAGGTTTTGAGACGCTCAAACATCGATGCTTCATACATGCTGAATATACTCGATGCGGTACCTGCATAGTATACACACGATACTTCACAAGTATCGACTTCCTGAATAACGCAGTTATTCAATCTAGCACTACATGTTATTTTCTGTGGGTCTCACGATCCACACGTTCAAGTCATCAATCATGTCGCAAATTGGGGGATACATACTGGGGTATTATTCTGGCGGTTTACAGCGTGCAGCGCACAACTTGCCATCACAAGAATGTGTCAGGAAGTTATGGACGGTTAGTGATGATGGGAGAAGTGGGCAAGCCTGGTCGTGTGACACCAACACACTACTCCACTACTCCATCACTCCACTTTCTCCACTTCCCACGAGATACGAAGGTTAGTCTAAAAGACTTGTATAAATAGGTTCTCCGCCCTATTTTTCAAAAAGAACAGAACAAGGCGAAAAAACAGAGGCAAGTGTAGATACAATCGCATTCAAACACCGAAACTAATAGCTTACATCCTGCAAGCCATATCATATTTCTGATACAATTCATACATAGCCAACACCTTCACAATATCAACACCTTCTTCGCTTCCCTCCCTAAGATCAACCCCATCTACTTCACTTTGTGACCGAAACAAGTCTGGAACGGCCATTTCTTGGTTTAGGCCGGACTTGCACAGATTGATCTCTCGAATCTACAAGCACTCATCCCGCAGTGCATTTGTTTAGGGTTTAGATTGATTCCTCATCCACACACCCCAAATTATTAAAATCGGCGGGAATAGTTTTCACCCATAAACAAATATGCATAAATATTAATGAGAATTGTTACTGCTTCTTTTCATTACAACTTTGTGAGTCCTCTTGGTATTATCGTCTGTTTCATTTTGTGGCAAGTTCGCTATGTTAGTGGATCATATTATATCATTAAACTTAATTGACATGGAGTTCTGTTAGTGGGGACTGGGGAAGGATTATCATAGTTGCTCTTTCTTTCTTGTTTGCATTTGTAATTAATTGTTCTGTGATATCTCGTGCTATGATCTTGGATATATTACCGTAGGCATGCATCACATGGGAAACTTTTCATTGTCACTTTATATTTATTTGAGTTAAATTCAGTTTACATATTTAGTTTTCAATATAAAATGTGAGTTTCAACTGTTTTGGTATTACATTGTCAATGTGTACATAGTTGTACACATGTTGGTTCTTAATGTATACATATTTATACTTACATTTATTTCTCGCAGCAACTTGATAGTGCTATTTACATGGATGTTGATGCCACCTTAGGATTGCACAACAGGGGAATGACTCCAACAGATGACAATTACAAATTTATTTGGCATAAGGTTGGTAGAGTTAGGCATCTTTTAGTGTGTTTCTTTGTTTTATTAGCTAATGAAATTATATCCTAAGAATTAATATTATTGAATTGCTTGGGGGAAAATTCAAATATTGGAGGTAGTAATCTTTGTACCAATGTATTTTCCATTTCATGTAGTGAATGGTTTTTTATCTGTAGCCAAATATACATTGTAGAAGAGCTAACATTTTAAAACTTCGAATGTGAAGAAATTGAGCCCAAACTAATGATGGCTATTATGAGGAGAATTGGACATGATTGCGATAGTTTATTTTCAATTTTTTGGCCTCCAACTAGATAGATAAATAACTTACAAACAGCTACAATAGACATAATATTTTATAAAATGTTTGTAGTTTTTCTGTGACAATAAATCTTGACAAGTAAGAGCCTGTTTGGTATAGTTTTAAAAACAATTCTTTCAATTTCAAACGTTAAAACAAAAAACTGCGTAAAACATGTTTAGTAGGTATTTGTTAATTGTATAACTTCTTGTTACGTATATGTTTAAGTTATTTATTTTTCTCTCTTAAAATGAATATGAAGTGAAATGAACTTGGACCAACTTACATGAAGGCATGGCTCGTGAACAAATGGGCAAGCCAAGAACTGCGACATATTTTTAGGGAAGATGTTGAAAACTTTTGGAGGGCACCAACATTTGTACAATGAGCGTCTTTTGATGTTCTGTAGATATTAATTAATTTCTTTTTCGGTTTTTATGTAAAAAAGTTTATGAGAAATATGGTTTTATGTCTCTAATTTTTTTCTAGAGGCGATCTGATTGGAATCTTTATCTTACTAGGTGTTGGTTGCATCCAGAAATTTAACTGTATTACTCGAAACATGAGCAATATAACCAGTGTACAAGAAGATACACCACAACATCAAAAAATACTTTGTTGCACCTAAGTAAATTTTCCAGTTCCTTTATCGCAAGAAGAACATTCTATCTGATCGGTTATGAGACAGGTATGTGAATCATCAATAGTTCATCTAACTTCTAATTTAACTGAAGTTACTCACCATTTTCTAGATTTGTACTTAACATGCTAGATGATATCAATGGGATTGTATAGATTCACATCTAGTTTATTGATATCGGAGCTTAGGCATCTGGAAACATCTTTGAATGCTTGTTTCAAAGTGGTCACTTAGTAGATGCTAAAGTAAAATCAGAGTTGATATTGGTCTTTGTCTAAGTGGAACAAAATTGTACACTCTGAGACAATGTTTTTACTGACATGGGAGCTTGTTGTGGTGTGTTCATTGGAAGTGTATTTTATGTAAGGCAATACACGGGACAAAGTTTTTAGTGTACATCAGTTGATTGTTAACGTGTACATAGTTGTACGCCTGTTTACTATGTACACGTATTTGATGTGTCCAAATATGTGTGTTGAGTGAAGGTCTCACGTAAAATATTACTTTCAACTATTTTTATGTTGAATTGTTAATGTGTACATAGTTGTACACATGTTGATTCTTAATGTGTACATGATTGTACACATGTTGTCTTTAATATGCACATTTGTATACCCTATTAGTTGACATGCACATAGTTGTACACATGTTGATCATTAAAGTGCACATAGTGGTACACATGTTAGTTGACGTATACAGATTTGTACACCTATAAATCGTTAATGTTCACATAGTTCTACACATCTTAGTGGTTAATATGCACATAATTGAACACCTAGATATCATTAATGTACATATAATTATACACATATTGATTTCTAATGAGTGCATATATCGATTCCTGGATTCAATATTTTGTTTTGTGAACTGAATTTTTCATTGGGTGCTCTACATTTAACATGATTTTTTCATCACATTGGTTGGTATTGGTGTTTATCGTCTTGTTGTCTTTGAAATGTTACCTCCAAAAACTAGCATTCATATCCAAGAAGGTGGTTTTAAGGGAGGAAAAGTGATGCAAATAAAAACAGTTGTTGATGCAAGGAAGGATTGTGCAGAAGTTTCTCTTACCAGGTGAATGAGATGGAACGATTTAGATGTGGCACATGTGTTTGTTATGTCATCATCTAAATGGGTTCCCACCAGTAATTCATAGAGTAGTAACTAAGGTGTACACCTATTGTATGTGTTTCTCTCTGTTTATATGTGCTTGTTCTGTTTTACATATACTTAGTTTTTGTTCGATTGTAGCTATATTGTTGATAACTTGTGATTGTATTCTCTTAGTTTCAGGATCCTTTTGTCAGTGGAGAGAAAGTCCCAGCCGTTAATTTGAATTTGGCGCAAAAATTTTACCACCTCGAGCTGGAGGTCCAGAGAACTTGGCTCATGTCAGAAACTACATGAAGGTTTGCAAAAATCTTGTTACACATACTTAATGCCCATCATTTTTGTTTGCATAAAACTACTTGAAGAATCGGTAAACGCTTGTTGTTCTTAAATACACATACCATATGTCCATTATCCGTTTTGTTTGTATATCGAAGAATTGTATTTTATCACTTAGCAGTCTAGCTGTTCCGATTCGACCAATTAAATTCTCCCTATTTGGTGGTTTCATTTTCATTTTCATTTTTATTTTCATTTTCATTTAAACGTGTTGATCATTAAAGTGTACATAGTTGTACTTGTACACATGTTATTCATTTTGAAGTCTAAGAAATTAGGGAAAGCACTAATGTGTACATAGTTGTACACACATATTATGTTAGTTAGGTGTGCATAGTGGTCCAAATGTTTATTATTTAGGTGTAAATAGTTGTACACTTGTAGGACTATATTTATGTATACAAACCAAAAATTAGGGAAAAATCTAATTGTATATAGGTGTTGAATTGTAGAAATTAACTTTTAATCCCATATTAGTTGGGCTTTAGACACTCTAGTCTTGTTACCTTAAGCCTAGTATTAGGAGGTCCAAATTTATCAAATCTTGAACGAGTTGATCCTATTTTTAACGATTTGGTCCAAACTTATATTTTGCACTGCCTAAAATACCCATCACATACATTTCTTCTTTAGTTCTTCGTAATTCAGTTTCCAGTTTTTCATTTCCATGTCTGAAACTACTCTCCGGTGAAGAACAGATCCTAAACCTAATCTAGTACTAGGTAAAACATAAATCTGACAATCAACAAACAATTGATTCAAATTGAAAACCTAAATCATTATCATCAACACCTTTGAAGATTAATCAATCCATGGGAAAACTTGTTGAGATTCAATTTCCATTTTGAAGAGTTAATCGTTGAACGCCATTCGAAAGATAAGTTTAATTCTATTTTTATCATCATTTAATTTGATCGCAACTATTAATTTATCTATTTCGGAATCGATTTCAAAAAAAAATTACGATTTCAAAAACCTAAATCTACTCTTTGAGTTTAAAGATTTCGATTAATTTTTTTTTGTGAAATACTGTAATAAAGAGATGGTGATGGTGATGGTGTGATGGAATAAGTTCAATTAACTTGCGAATTTAGGTTAGCTGCTGCCTTACGAATTTGGCAAAATTGTTTCCCCCATAAACAACTGTGAGAGAATTGGAACCCTATTATATTTATTTAAGCACTTATTTTCAATTAGGTGGTATTTTATTTGTTAGTACATAATGTATTTATTTCATTTATCGTTAGCTCAAATTTTATAGAGAAAATGAATAGGAGGCAATTGGAGTAAAAACTAGGAAGGAAAAAAAATTAGTGCGAGAGATAGGAGACAGAGGCATCTGATAGGCGAGTGCTTTGAGTTGTTCTTACACACTGCTTATAAAATTTTAGTGCTTTGGAAAAAAAAATAGTTCTTACATAGTGCTTTGAGGCATTTGATTCATGCTGTTTTGAGTAATATTGCGATCAGCTGCTTCCCGAAAACAGGTCAATACTGAAACCTTGAACTCGCAGTGTGAATATGTTTAGAGAGTTGAAGAATATGCATAAATATTAATGAGAATTGTTACTGCTTCTATTCATTACAACTTTGTGAGTCCTCTTGGATATTATCTTTTGTTTCATTTTGTAGCAAGTTTCGCCATGTTTGTGGATCATATTATATCATTAAAATTAATTGACATGGAGTTCTGCTAGTGGGGACTGGGGAAGGATTATCAAAGTTTCACTTTCTTTCTTGTTTGCATTTGTAATTAATTGTTCTGTGATATCTCATGCTATGATCTTGGATATATTACCTTAGGCATGCATCGCATGGGAAACTTTTCATTGTCAACTTATATTTATTTGAGTTAAATTCAGTTTACATATTTATTTTTCAACATAAAATGTGAGTTTCGGCTGTTTTGGTATTACATTGTCAATGTGTACATATTTTTACACATGTTGATTCTTAATGTATACATATTTATACTTACATTTATTTCTCGCAGCAACTTGATAGTGCTATTTACATGGATGTTGATGCCACCTTAGGATTGCACAACAGGGGAATGACTCCAACAGATGACAATTACAAATTTATTTGGCATAAGGTTGGTAGAGTTAGGCATCTTATCGTGTGTTTCTTTGTTTTATTGGCTAATGAATTGCTTAGGGGAAAAGTCAAATTTTTGAAGTAGTAATCTTTGTACCAATGTATTTTCCATTTCATGTAGTGAATGGTTTTTTCTCTGTAGCCAGATATACATTGTAGAAGACCTAACATTTTAAAACTTCGAATGTGAAGAAAGTGAGCCCAAACTAATGATGGCTATTATGAGGAGAATTGGACACGATTGCAATACTTCATTTTCAATTTTACCAGGCCCCCAACTAGACAGATAAATAACTTACAAACAACTACAATAGACATAATATTTTATAAAATGTTTGTAGTTTTTATTTGACAATAAATCTTGACAAGTAAGGGCATGTTTGGTAAAGTTTTAAAAACAATTCTTTCAATATCAAACGTTAAAACAAAAAACTGTGTAAAACATGTTTAGTAGGTATTTGTTAATTGTATAACTTCTTGTTACGTATATGTTTAAGTTTATTTATTTTTCTCTCTTAAAATGAATATGAAGTGAAATGAACTTGGACCAACTGACATGTAGGCATGGCTCGTGAACAAATGGGCAAGCCAAGAACTGCGACATATTTTTAGGGAAGATGTTAAAAACTTTTGGAGGGCACCAACATTTGTACAATGAGCGTCTTTTGATGTTCTTTAGATATTAATTAATTTCTTTTTCGGTTTTTCTGTAAAAAAGTTTATTAGAAATATGGTTTTGTGTCTCTAATTTTTTTCTAGAGGCGATCTAATTGGAATCTTTATCTTACTAAGTGTTAGTTGCATCCAGACATTTAACTGTATTACTCGAAACATGAGCAACATAACCAGTGTACAAGAAGATACACCACAACATCAAAAAACACTTTGTTGCACCTAAGTAAATTTTCCAGTTCCTTCATCGCAAGAAGAACATTCTATCTGATCAGTTATGAGATAGGTATATGAATCATCAATAGTTCATCTAACTTTTAATTTAACTGAAGTTACTCATCATTTGCTAGATTTGTACTTAACATGCTAGATGATCTCAATGGGCTTGTATAGATTCACATCTAGTTTATTGATATCGGAGCTTAGGCATATGGAAACATCTTTTAATGCTTGTTTCAAAGTGGTCACTTAGTAGATGCTAAAGTAAAATCAGAGTTGATATTGGTCTTTGTCTAAGTGGAACAAAATTGTACACTCTGAGACAATGTTTTTACTGACATGGGAGCTTGTTGTGGTGTGTTCATTGGAAGTGTATTTTATGTAAGGCAATACATGAACCAAAGTTGTTAGTGTACATCAGTTGATTGTTAACGTGTACATAGTTGTACGCCTGTTTACTATGTACACGTATTTGATGTGTCCAAATATGTGGATTGAGTGAAGGTCTCACGTAAAATATGACTTTCAACTATTTTTATGTTGAATTGTTAATGTGTACATAGTTGTACACATGTTGATTCTTAATGTGTACATGATTGTACACATGTTGTATTTAATGAGCACATTTGTACACCCTATTAGTTGACGTGCACATAGTTGTACACCTGTTGATCATTAATGTGCACATAGTGGTACACCTGTTAGTTTACCTGTATAGATTTGTACACCTATAAATCGTTAATGTTCACATAATTCAACACATCTTGGTGGTTAATATGCACATAATTGAACACCTGGTGATCATTAATGTACATATAATTATACACATATTGATCTTTAATGAGTGCATATATCGATTCCTGGATTCAATATTTTGTTTTGTGAACTGAATTTTTCATTGGGTGCTCTACATTTAACATGATTTTTTCATCACATTGGTTGGTATTGGTGTTTATCGTATTGTTTTCTTTGAAATGTTACCTCCAAAAGCTTGCATTCATATCCAAGAAGGTGGTTTTAAGGGAGGAAAAGTGAATCAAATAAAAACAGTTGTTGATGCAAGGAAGGATTGTGCAGAAGTTTCTATTACCAGGTGAATGAGATGGAACGATTTAGATGTGGCACATGTGTTTGTTATGTCCTCATCTAAATTGGTTCCCACCAGCAATTCATAGAGTAGTAACTAAGGTGTACATTATTGTACACATGTTGATTCTTAATGTGTACAAAATTGTACACCTTTTGTATGTGTTTCTCTCTGTTTATATGTGCTTGTTCTGTTTTACATATACTTAGTTTTTGTTCGATTGTATCTATATTGTTGATAACTTGTGATTGTATTCTCTTTGTTTCAGGATCCTTTTGTCAGTGGAGAGAAAGTCCCAGCCATTAATTTGAATTTGGCGCTAAAGTTTTACCACCTCGAGCTGGAGTTCCAGAGAACTTGGCTCATGTCAGAAACTACATAAAGGTTTGCAAAAAGCTTGTTACACATACTTAATGCCCATCATTTTTGTTTGCATAAAACTACTTGAAGAATCGGTAAACGCTTGTTGTTCTTAAATACACATACCATATGTCCATTATCCGTTTTGTTTGTATATCGAAGAATTGTATTTTATCACTTAGCAGTCTAATTTGTTCGATTCGACCAATTAAATTCTCCCTATTTGGTGGTTTCATTTTCATTTTCATTTTCATTTTTATTTTCATTTTCATTTAAACGTGTTGATCATTAAAGTGTACATAGTTGTACTTGTACACATGTTATTCATTTTGAAGTCTAAGAAATTAGGGAAAGCACAAATGCGTACATAGTTGTACACACATATTATGTTATTTAGGTGTGCATAGTGGTCCAAATGTTGATTATTTAGGTGTAAATAGTTGTACACTTGTAGGACTATATTCATGTATACAAACCAAAAATTAGGGAAAAAACTAATTGTATAGGTGTTGGATTTTCCATAGATGCGTACAAAGTTGTACAGTATTGTGTTATCTCAGTAATATGTGCATTTTTGTGGTATAATGTTGGATTTTTATACCACAAAACATCAAAAGTTATTGCATCTCTTTCTTATGGGAAAAATACGGTTTAGTCCAAAACCCCATCCAAATATACCAGTTAATCCTGACCCATTCAACTAGGTACAAATTAGTCCATTTCCATTGAAAGTACACAAATAACCTTCTTGATTTACGATTTAGTCCAAATATTTACAGTTTAGTCCAAAGTGACTCACAATGATGTCAGCAATTTTAAATAATATTAAAAAATATATATATCTTTCGAACCATTTGTCCAAAATTCACAAACTTTATATATTCGGAAAGCTCTTTCCGAGAGATACAAAAAGAGTACCCATATGACTATATAATTCTTATTTTTAAAATGTCTTCGTTTACACCGGCGTACAAACATGTACATATCTACAAAAATCCAAAAAATCAAAAGACAAAACAAGGTGCACCAGTTTGTACATCAACATAGCAAAAGTAGACTGCAACTGAATCTCATACGATAACAAGTTAGCTAGGTGATCCATTCCCAAGGGTTTACTGAACGCTCCTCTCATACCAGTTTGAAGTCTGTCAGCTCCGGCACATGATAGCATCTTATTGATACGCAAGACATGGAAATGATGTATTTTTACTGTTCATATATACATACAATGACGAAAAGGAAAAAGTGGTCAGCACAGAGATCAAACTATTGTTTCATAAAGTTTTTAACTGACAAGGAATCTAATAAAACAACAAAATAATTATACTATGGGAGCTAGATATTGGTGACTCGTAAGCTAAAATACCGTTGTTGCACCAGTTTCTAACATATTTTTCACCTAGGCCTATATAATTTAGTAATCACTGATATCATGAATACTGGGTCATAAACCATCCAGTTCTTACAGGCTACATCTCAGAAAAAAGATGATTATACTAACTTACAAGTATGAGCTTAAATCTATTCATCTGTCTGCAGAGATTATTTTAATAAAACTGTTCGAAAATGGAACTGAAGCTGCAACAAATATCCCATAATGTACATTATCTTTGCCTAAGAGATGTTACAAGGATCTAAATTTCTAAAGAGAGGACAACTTTTGATGGTATAAGAAAGGTAGAAATTAACGTTTAATCCCATATTAGTTGGGCTTTAGACACTCTAGTCTTGCCCCCTTAAGCCTAGTACTAGGAGGTTCAAATATATAAAATCTTGAACGAGTTGATCCTATTTTTAACGATTTGGTCCAAACTTATATTTTGCACTGCCTAAAATACCCATCACATACATTTCTTCTTCAGTTCTTCGTAATTCATTTCCCAGTTTTTCATTTCCATGTCTGAAACTACTCTCCGGTGAAGAACAGATCTTAAACCTAATCTAGTACTAGGTGAAACATAAATCTTACAATCAACAAACAATTGATTCAACTTGAAAACCTAAATCATTATCATCAACACCTTTGAAGATTAATCAATCCATGGGAAAATTTGTTGAGATTCAATTTCCATTTTAAAGAGTTGATCGTTGAACGCGATTCGAAAGATAAGTTTAATTCTATTTTTATCATCATTTAATTTGATCGCAACTATTAATTTATCTATTTCGGAATCAATTTCAAAAAAATTTACGATTTCAAAAACCTAAATCTACTCTTTGAGTTTAACGATTTCGATTAAAAAAATTTTGTGAGATACTGTAATAAAGATATGGTGATGGTGTGATGGAATAAGTTCAATTAACTTGCGAATTTAGGTTAGTTGTTGCCTTAAGAATTTGGCAAAATTGTTTCCCCCATAAACAACTGTGAGAGAATTGGAACCATATTATATTTATTTAAGTACTTATTTTCAATTAGGTGGTATTTTATTTGTAAGTACATAATGTATTTATTTCATTTATCATTAGCTCTAATTTTATAGAGAAAATGAATAGGAGGCAATTGGAGTAAAAACTAGGAAGGAAAAAAAATTAGTGCGAGAGATAGGAGACAGATGCATCTGATAGGCGAGTGCTTTGAGTTGTTCTTACATACTGCTTATAAAATTTTAGTGCTTTGGAAAAAAAATTAGTTCTTACATAGTGCTTTGAGGCATTTGATTCATGTTGTTTTGAGTAATATTACGATCAGCTGCTTCCCGAAAACAGGTCAATACTAAAACCTTGAACTCGCAGTGTGAATATGTTTAGAGACTTGAAGAATATGCATAAATATTAATGAGAATTGTTACTGCTTCTTTTCATTACAACTTTGTGAGTCCTCTTGGATATTATCTTCTGTTTCATTTTGTAGTAAGTTTCGCCATGTTAGTGGATCATATTATATCATTAAACTTAATTGACATGGAGTTCTGTTAGTGGGGATTGGGAAAGGATTATCATAATTGCTCTTTCTTTCTTGTTTGCATTTGTAATTAATTGTTTTGTGATATCTCGTGCTATGATCTTGGATATATTACCTTAGGCATGCATCACATGGACAACTTTTCATTGTCACCTTATATTTATTTGAGTTAAATTTAGTTTACATATTTATTTTTCAATATAAAATGTGAGTTTCGGCTGTTTTGGTATTACATTGTCAATGTGTACATAGTTGTACACATGTTGATTCTTAATATATACATATTTATACTTACATTTATTTCTCGCAACAACTTGATAGTGCTATTTACATGGATGTTGATGCCACCTTAGGATTGCACAACAGGGGAATGACTCCAACAGATGACAATTACAAATTTATTTGGCATAAGGTTGGTAGAGTTAGGCATCTTCTCGTGTGTTTCTTTGTTTTATTGGCTAATGAAATTATATCCTTAGAATTAATATTATTGAATTGCTTGGGGGAAAATTCAAATATTTGAGGTAGTAATCTTTGTACCAATGTATTTTCCATTTCATGTAGTGAATGATTTTTTCTCTGTAGCCAGATATACATTGTAGAAGAGCTAACATTTTAAAACTTCGAATGTGAAGAAAGTGAGCTCAAACTAATGATGGCTATTATGTGGAGAACTGGACACGATTACAATACTTCATTTTCAATTTTCCCAGGCCTCCAACTAGACAGATAAATAACTTACAAACAGGTACAATAGACATAATATTTTATAAAATGTTTGTAGTTTTTCTGTGACAATAAATCTTGACAAGTAAGGGCCTGTTTGGTATAGTTTTAAAAACAATTCTTTCAATTTCAAAAGTTAAAACAAAAAACTGCGTAAAACATGTTTAGTAGGTATTTGTTAATTGTATAACTTATTGTTACGTATATGTTTAAGTTTATTTATTTTTCTCTCTTAAAATGAATATGAAGTGAAATGAACTTGGACCAACTGACATGTAGGCATGGATCGTGAACAAATGGGCAAGCCAAGAACTGCGACATATTTTTAGGGAAGATGTTAAAAACTTTTGGAGGGCACCAACATTTGTAGAATGAGCGTCTTTTGATGTTCTTTAGATATTAATTAATTTATTTTTCGGTTTTTCTATAAAAACGTTTATGAGAAATATGGTTTTGTGTCTCTAATTTTTTTCTAGAGGCGATCTAATTGGAATCTTTATCTTACTAGGTATTGGTTGCATCCAGACATTTAACTGTATTACTCGAAACATGAGCAACATAACCAGTGTACAAGAAGATACACCACAACATCAAAAAATACTTTGTTTCACCTAAGTAAATTTGCCAGTTCCTTCATCGCAAGAAGAACATTCTATCTGATCGGTTATGAGACAGGTATTTGAATCATCAATAGTTCATCTAACTTCTAATTTAACTGAAGTTACTCATCATTTGCTAGATTTGTACTTAACATGCTAGATGATCTCAATGGGCTTGTATAGATTCACATCTAGTTTATTGATATCGGAGCTTAGGCATCTGGAAACATCTTTGAATGCTTGTTTCAAAGTGGTCACTTAGTAGATGCTAAAGTAAAATCATATTTGATATTGGTCTTTATCTAAGTGGAACAAAATGTACACTCTGAGACAATGTTTTTACTGACATGGGAGCTTGTTGTGGTGTTTTCATTGGAAGTGTATTTTATGTAAGGCAATACATGATCCAAAGTTGTTAGTGTACATCAGTTGATTGTTAACGTGTACATAGTTGCACGCCTGTTTACTATGTACACGTATTTGATGTGTCCAAATATGTGTGTTGAGTGAAGGTCTCACGTAAAATATGACTTTCAACTATTTTTATGTTGAATTGTTAATGTGTACATATCTGTACATATGTTGATTCTTAATGTGTACATGATTGTACACATGTTGTCTTTAATATGCACATTTGTACACCCTATTAGTTGACGTGTACATAGTTGTACACCTGTTGATCATTTATGTGCACATAGTGGTACACCTGTTAGTTGACGTGTACAGATTTGTATACCTATAAATCATTAATGTTCACATAGTTCTACACATCTTGGTGGTTAATATGCACATAATTGAACACTTGGATTCAATATTTTGTTTTGTGAACTGAATTTTTCATTGGGTGCTCTACATTTAACATGAGTTTTTCATCACATTGGTTGGTATTGGTGTTTATCGTCTTGTTTTCTTTGAAATGTTACCTCCAAAAGCTTGCATTCATATCCAAGAAGGTGGTTTTAAGGGAGGAAAAATGATGCAAATAAAAACAATTATTGATGTAAGGAAGGATTGTGCAGAAATTTCTCTTACTAGGTGAATGAGATGGAACGATTTAGATGTGGCACATGTGTTTGTTATGTCCTCATCTAAATGGGTTCCCACCAGCAATTCATAGAGTAGTAACTAAGGTGCACATTATTGTACACATGTTGATTCTTAATGTGTACAAAATTGTACACCTATTGTATGTGTTTCTCTCTGTTTATATGTGCTTGTTCTGTTTTACATATACTTAGTTTTTGTTCGATTGTAGTTGTATTGTTGATAACTTGTGATTGTATTCTCTTTGTTTCGGGATCCTTTTGTCAGTGGAGATAAAGTCCCAGCCGTTAATTTGAATTTGGCGCCAAAGTTTTACCACCTCGAGCTGGAGTTCCAGAGAACTTGGCTCATGTCAGAAACTACATGAAGGTTTGGAAAAAGCTTGTTACACATACTTAATTCTCATCATTTTTGTTTGCATAAAACTACTTGAAGAATTGCTAAAAGCTTGTTGTTCTTAAATACACATACCATATGCCCATCATCCGTTTTGTTTGTATATCGAAGAATTGTGTTTTATCACTTAGCAGTCTAG
This sequence comes from Papaver bracteatum, assembly GCA_023529315.1. NCBI lineage: Eukaryota > Viridiplantae > Streptophyta > Magnoliopsida > Ranunculales > Papaveraceae > Papaver > Papaver bracteatum. The sequence continues at coordinate 1,778,906 of JAJJWX010002349.1, read as the reverse complement.
CTGTTTTGATTCGACCAATTAAATTCTCCCTATTTGGTGGTTTCATTTTCATTTTCATTTAAACGTGTTGATCATTAAAGTGTACATAGTTGTACTTGTACACATTTTATTCATAGTCTAAGAAATTAAGGAAAGCACTAATGTGTACATAGTTGTACACACATATTATGTTATTTAGGTGTGCATAGTAGTCCAAATGTTGATTATTTAGGTGTAAATAGTTGTTCACTTGTAGCACTATATTTATGTATACAAACCAAAAATTAGGGAAAAAACTAAATGTATAGGTGTTGGATTTTCTATAGATGTGTACAAAGTTGTACACTATTATGTTATCTCAGTAATATGTACATTTTTGTGGTATAATGTTGGATTTTTATACCACAAAACATTAAAGGTTACTGCATCTCTTTCTTATACCATCAAAAGTTGTCCTCTCATTAGAAATTTAGATCCTTGTAACATCTCTTAGGAAAATATAATATACATTCTGGGATATTTGTTGCAACTTCAGTTCCATTTTCGAATAGTTTTATTAAAATAATCTCTGCAGACAGATGAATAGATTTAAGCTCATACTTGTAAGTTAGTATAATCATCTTTTTTCTGAGTTGTAGCCTGTAAGAACTGGATGGTTTATCAATGTGTGACCCAGTATTCATGATATCAGTGATTATTCAATTATATAGGCCTAGGTGAAAAATAAGTTAGAAACTGGTGCTACAACGGTATTTTAGCTTACGAGTCACCAATATCTATCTCCCACAGTATAATTATTTTATTGTTTTATTAGATTCCTTGTCAGTTAAAAACTTTATGAAACAATAGTTTGATCTCTGTGCTGACCACTTTTTCCTCTTCATCATTGTATGTATATATGAACAGTATAAATACATCATTTCCATGTCTTGCGTATCAACAAGATGCTTTCATGTGCCGGAGCTGACAGACTTCAAACTGGTATGAGAGGAGCGTTCAGTAAACCCTTGGGAATGGATCACCTAGCTAACTTGTTATCGTATGAGATTCAGTTGCAGTCTACTTTTGCTATGTTGGTGTACAAACTAGTGCACCTTGTTTTGTCTTTTGAATTTTTGGATTTTTGTAGATATGTACATGTTTGTACGCCGGTGTAAACGAAGACTTTTTAAAAATAAGCATTATATAGTCATATGGGTACTCTTTTTGTAGCTCTCAGAAAGAGCTTTCCGAATATATAAAGTTTGTGAATTTTGGACAAAAGGTTCGAAAGATTAATTTTTTTAATTTTTTTTTTATATTATTTAAAATTATTGATATCATTGTGAGTCACTTTGGACTAAACTGTAAATATTTGGACTAAATCGTAAATCAGGAAGGTTATTTATGTACTTTCAATGAAAATGGACTAATTTGTACCTAGTTGAATGGGTCAGGACTAACTGGTATATTTGGATGGGGTTTTGGACTAAACCATATTTTTCCCTTTTTCGAAACCCTAATGGCTAATTCGGCGCGTCGAGTGAGACAGAGAAGTGGTTGCTGAGAAAGATGAACGAAACTATATAATAAGAGGTTTAAGATGGGTTTATCATGGACCATTCGATTATCGATATATTAGTAGCCGTCCGATCTCGATGGACTGAGTTAATTTTCCAGATAAACGAGTGAGGACCGTGAGGTGTTGTTTGTTTTATTTTGTGGGAATTAAGTGTTTGACCCTCTCTTCACTCTCTCTTACTCTCATGGTCTTGGGCCTGGGAAGCTTTTAAATTTTCGGAGCCCATTCACAAGAGAGGGTTAAGAGAAGAAATGTGAGGGTCACGTGGATAAATTCGGTTGCTTACGTCACTAATAAAAAAAACTGAATATACTGAGAATAACACTCACAGTTTTTGTTTGGGGATATCAATTGAGAGGACGAGAAGAAAGATCGAGATCGAGAGGAAGAGAAGATGCGAAATGGATCGAGAGAGAGATTGAGGAAAGGGTAGAAAACTTAATTTTGGGGATTTCAACTTCTGATCTAAATACATTGGAATAGAAATGAACGATTGATTTATTAGCTTAGGTTTAGGTTTCTGATTCAGCCTTAAATAAATCTCTCCATTGACAGATATTTAACTCGTACACCAAACAGGTTAGATTTTCACATTTTGTGTTTTGATTCTTATTTTTTTTACCTTTTCTAAAATTAGTGATTCAACTCGATTGAGAGAAGATTTTCAGTAAAATTTTACTGATTCAACTCGATGGAGAGAATATTTTCACTAACATTTCCTGTTTCAATTCGATTTATAGAAGATTTCATTGAAGTTTTTAGGTATGTTTTATGTTTTTCTGTTTAGATTCAATCTGCTTTTCTGTTTTGGAATGTTTAGATTAGTATTGATTCAATAATTTTTCATCGAAGTTTTTAGGTATGTCTTTAGATTCGGAAGTGGAGTTTGATTTTGATAAAAATTTAGCATTTTCATTCAAGAGAACCGTGTTTCGATTCATTAAGTTAAGATTCTATAGTATCAATTTTCAATTCATTAAGTTAAGATGCTAGAGTATCAATTTACGACTCATAGATCATTTTTATCAATTGTTTATATTTCTTTTAAACTTTTACCTGTGCAGATACTATACACTCATTCTAAAATCTGTTTTCTTATTGTTTATACTTTTACATGTGCAGAATGTGTGTATTTTAAGTGTAGCTAAAATCCACAGAAGTTGGAGAGTAACTGCATTATTGGCCTCTTTTTCATGTGCTACAGTATGGGTTGAGAAAGATCATGAGATATGCCTGGAGTACTGTGGGACTAATGCACTGAAACGTGATCTTGGCAGGTAACTTGTAATGATAAGCTCTTTAAACATCATTTTTTAGTATATATCAACTCATACTGTATTGGTAATAAGTAATTATAATTGACTTTTGCAGGTTAGGAAAACTGACTCTAGTGGGACTGATCACGGAAAGAATAAGTTTTCTTTCACATTATTATTTGAATAATTTTCACGATGGCATCAAACAGGCATGATCCTATTATCTCTTCCAACCAATTAAGAAAATATATATACACATTTAACCTTCTTTCTATACAATTATGGATGCAACATGAATTCTGGTGTACAATTAGTAGGGATAGAAGACTACAAGTCTATATTTTTGGTGCTTGAACTTTTTACGAATTATGTGTCTTGCATGATGCTATGGATTTAATAAGTGGCTGCTATACTATCCTAAAGAATAGTCCTTCACCATTCCAACTGAATAGGTTTTGAATCATTTTTCGTTAGCGATACAAGATCCACTTTTGATATGCATCCGTTTTGGGTTAAAAAAAGTTCATATCCAAGCATTAAAAATATGCGTCAATTATTTCATATCTAATACCTGTTTCCATACTCAAAGCTCTATTGACAATATTTTTACTAGATCTCCGCTTTAGCCCACAATGTTTCCGTTATCATTAAATGATATTATGTGCAGGCTTTATGCACCAAATAATTTGTGTGCAGGATTTATCCACGATTGAATTTGTGTGCAGGATTTCTACACTGAATATTACGTGCAGGCTTTATATACCAAATAATTTGCATGCAGGCTTTGTGCACGGTCGAATTTACTAGTAAGTATGAAACTTACTATCTTGCTATACAAACTGTATGAAAATGCTTGAGTATGCATTAAACTGAATTTTCTGATATTTTCTGCACAAAATGAATTTGTAGATAGTGTGTCGTATCCAGGTATTTTTCATGATTTTCTTTTATTTTTCATGGTCGTCGTTTTCATATTTAGAGATGTTGGCCAGTTTGAATCATACTTATTTCATATGTTTCTATCATTAAATGATATTAATACTCGTGCCACTAAGCTTCCCAAATACCATTTCAGTTGCCATTTCCACACTCCAGTGCAAAAATACTTAGTTTTATCCACAACCACTCCATACTCAGATTGGCTGGAAAAGTAATTGTGTGCAGGATTTCACACTCACCTTGAATATTACGTGCAAACCCCTTTTTCTCATGACATGATCTCCATTCTCCCATATACATAGAATCTTGACCTAACATTCATCTATACCTCATGATCTGTCTGTAATTGAAAATGAATGGCAATATGAAAAAAGTTCATATCCAAGCATTAAAAATATGCGTCGAATTCTTGTTGTTATGGATTTGTGATAATGAGGTGATGAAGATGTAAAATATGGTGATTGTTGTTGGTGAGATTAATTAGATTATTGAAGCAATTGTGTTGATTTGTGAAACTTTCTGAAGGTATATATGATTTTCATTCTGCGAAGACATTAATCACACCCTTTTTTTTGTGTATATACTATTCACACAACTAATTTTCTGCAGAACATATCGACATAAACATGCATACAAAGATATGAGCTTAAACATGCATATCAACTATTTGCCATACCTCATAATTTGACGCATCCATGTATTTAAGTAATTGAATACATAAGCAGATAATTTTCTTTGAAGTACTTCCATTATCGACTAAAATTAACTAAAATTCATTCTGTGAAGATATTAATCACTCCATTTTCTAGGAGATTTAAGGAGTGTGAGAATGTTCTTTGTGATGTTGGCTAACAGTTTCTAGGAGAAGTAAATGTAGTTCGTGCACCTATAGATAAGCATTGCATCTACACCGATTATCCATATGCAATCGTAAAGAGTGCTCCTTACCGTTACACTGTTAGGTTTTTTTTTTTTTTCTGTCGAGGTAGTATGCACAGTTTTTTTTCCTGTGGAGGAAATATACACACTTCTTCCTGTGGACACTTCTGGTGTTCTTTTGTATCTTCTTTTTTTATTTTTTTTTGTTGTTGTTTATAGTGTACTTGGTTCGCCACGAAAACTTGTAGATGGAGATTTTATTTTTGGCTCATGTTTTTCAGAATGTTAGTAACTGATGAGTCCTTTTTATTTTTTGTAGGTACAGTACACACTGTATACGATTACATTGATCCTAGTTTTACAACTGAGTGTTATCATAATGCATATTCACATCCAATTTCTCTAAATCCTGATGTCAAGAAACCGAATGAAGTTGGTGAAAACACGAAGGTCAACGGCGCAACGCTCCTTTTGTTGTTAAAGGACTTGGAAGACAGAAAAAGAAAAGGTATATACCTCGTTCTGAGAAGCCAAGGAAGAAACAGATGTGTGGTAACTGCAGAAAGCTAACTTTTCACAACAAGAGAACCTTTCCAGATCCTCCTGGTGAAGCTCCAATCACAACTGGTCGAAGAAGAGGACATGGATTGGGAAAATACTTTGGCTTATGAGTGAATTTTTTAGTTTGAACTACATTTTTATATAGTTTTTTTATTGTTTCTGAGATGTTAAATTTAGTTTTTTACACTTTTTTTTCATGTTACTTTTTGTTCACTTCATTAGGAATAATTTTTTTTTTAGACTGCATTGGTTTTTATGCCAAGGTACTATGTGAAGAAATTATTAACAGAGTTTTTCTGTGCAGGGATCATGCGTAGCTTTATTCTTCTCTGTTTATTTTTTGAATAGTTATCGAAGAAACTATTGGGATCAAAAATAAAAATTAAACGTAACATCTTAAACAAACTTGAAATATATCTACAACTCTTTTTAACCTGCTTATATTATGTGCAGAAATTTACTCCGTGAAGAATTTATCCACATGCTTTATTCTTTGCAGTAACTATTCATGTATTTGTTTCTCTGCGGATTTTTCACATATCAACATGAAATTTAACACAAATCTATATGAGCTAAAACACATGTATCTGCATAAAAAGTACCAATTAAACAACAAGTACAAATTTCTTAAAATTCATTCTGTGAAGATATTACTCACACCATTTTTTTGTGTAGATAATATTCATTCAACTATTTTTCGCACATTTTCAAGTACAAATTACCTAAAATTCGTTCTTTGAAGATATTACCCACATATTCTAGTTGTGAATATTTATGCTCCTCGCCAGTGGTACTTTTAGCTGGTAGATGAATGGACTGAAATTTCTCATCATGAAGATTGAACGAAGATAATATCTCCATCTCTTCATTAACAGTATTACACTTCACAACAACAACAACAACAACTGCTACTACTACCCTGAAAGTTGAGTGCACGTGAGTTACACGTCAGTGAAATATGTGTGTTCTATTTGTGTATCTTATGGTTCCCTTTGCCCAAACACACTAAACTAAGCAAATAACTTTGTGACGTCGAGTATCCATAATCAGCTGCTGCAACTTATATTTGCTACCGTCTAGAGTTTACTGCCACTTTGATATTGAAACTTCACAATGCTGCATATTTGGGATGAAAATCGATAAGGAGTTAACAGCTCAACCATCATAGTAGTTGGAGCTAGAAAAAGTCTCGAGTGATGATTATTGTTACAGCCTTGACAAAAATTCACCATAATCTCCTTACTCTTATGCATCAGTGTCCTGCATTCCAGTTTCCAAACCTACAGTGAGCGACAAACTTAAGTTTACCAACTGTGATGATATACACAAACAATAAAGATATGCAAAAAAAATACACATTTTGAAAATTCATTATGTGAAGATATTACTCACACCATATTTTTGTGCAGATACTATTCACATAGTTTTTTTTTTTTTTTTACATTTTCAAGTACAAATAACCTAAAATTCATTCTGTCAAGATATTACTCACACATTCTAATTGTGAATATTTCAGCTGCTCGCCAGTGGTACTTTAAGCTAGTAATAATATCTTGAATATGTACGAAAAATACAATATTCCTCAACTTGAAAATGTGCGAAAAATATATACAACTCGAAACCGTGCAGAAAATATTCACAACTAGAACATGTGTAGGAAATCTGCACAATCATTATTCTTTGCAATATATGAACAATCATTTAGGATGACCACTTTCAGAAACATTCCACATGGATTGTCAAAAAGGTCAAACCATCACAGATAAACCTAATAGATATGGCCTGGTTCATCTAATAAGTCATGTCATTTTCATAAAACGATCTCGCAGATTCTCAAGGATTTCAATTTTAGGATACTCAATCTGCGATCACCAGAATAGTACAATGCATGAACTTATTTTAATTTTCATAGGAAATATACATAATGGGTGAGAATACCTGAAGATAACTGGAGACTCGGTCTTCAAAACCCTATTTGCGAGTTTTACATAAGTTCCATCTCATCTCAGATAAAAAATGCCTAAGATTATCATTCTAGGTTGTGGGAATTAAGTGTTTGACCCTCCCCTCACTCTCTCTTACTCAAATGGCCTTTGGCTTAAAATTCAATTTTAAAAAAATTAACCCATTTTATTGAAATGACCCTTAAAAAACCTGGCGAGATTGGGGTATACCCAGATTAATTGGGGTATACCCAATAAGACAAAATAGGGTCATTTTGAAGTAAATCCAAGCCACCCCTTAACCTAGATTTTTCTAAATGGCTAATATGCCCTTATTTAATTAATACTAAAAATTATGATTAGTGTTGATTAATTGAGTTTAGATTAAAATTTTCAAATAATGAATTCGGTAGATTAAACCTTTAATCCGTCTTATGAGTTCGATTTCGATCAAAAAAATTGGTTTAGAAATGTTAAAGGTCGGCAAGGTCTACGGTTGAATAAGGTGCCGGCTATTTTTCGCCAGCATGGTCGTCGTTTGAATAAGATGCCGACCCTTTTTGGGCCGGAATGGTCATTGAATGAAGATTACGCCGACCAAATAAGGTTTCATCATCAGAAAAAATATTATATATGGTTCATTAGTCGGCAAGATATACATTTCTTAACCTGCCGGCGAAAATATGGTCGGCAGGGTATACATATCTTAACATGCCGGCGAACACATGGTCGGATGGGTATGCATTTTCTTAATGTGCCGGCGGTAACATGGTCGGCATGGTATAGTTTTTTTAATGTGCCGGCGAAGAGCCCACTTCGAGTACTGAAATACTAGTACTCTACTCTATACTCTTTCTGGTTCTATCTATATATAGAGAGAGAGTGAGGAAAATAAAACACTCTCTCAAGATCATGATCTACTCAAGAATAGGAGGACTAATACTACAACTCATGAACCCATTTCTCTTGTTCTCCAACAGCGAAGAAAAAGACCCAACACTCTTATTCGATATCATCTTCGAACTATTATTCGTCGCAAATGATTTACTATTATTCAATCGACATGCATAACTCTTGCATGATTTCATCATCATCTGCTTCTTCGTATACGGGTTCTCTCTTTTCGCAAGATCTTCCAATGTCTGCACGTTAGAATTTGAACCAAGTGAACCGCTTGATGATGAATGATTTTCTTCAAAAGATGATGTTGATGACATGGCCTCATCAATTCCACCAAGTTCATCTTTGCTACTACTGTCGACGACACCCCACCATTGCACGTCGGTCACCACCGTCGGGAACACGTTTTGCCTCGCCGATAAGAGATTAATGAAGTTGCTTTGATTCTTAACCGTCATTTCACCCATATTTTGGATATATGATTCAAGAATGAAGATTAGCCGGCAAGGTCGCAAATTGATAACTTTGCCGACAAAAGCCAACGACCAATACAAAGTCGGCAAGGTAGTTAGTTGAATATCATGCCGACCTTATAAATGTCGCATCTAGGTATGAAAGGTCGGCATGATATTTAACCTGGAATTGTGCCGGCCCAAAACCCGTATGATTCAAAAAAAAATCTGTTTTTTTTTATCTCTTCTTGTATGATTAGAGCGAATAGAGTTTTTGGGAAAATAATTTGAAACTTTTTTAGGAAAAATTCAGCCGGCAAGGGGGGGGGGGGCAATTTGGTCTTTCAATATCATTTAGACACCCCTTAGCACACTAGGTTGGATGGATTTAAATTTGGTATACCCCAATCAAGCCAGGTTAAAAAAGAAGGAGGGTCATTTGGATAAAGATATTTGATGATGTTATCAAATGATAAATTATATCCTTTAAGGGTATAATCGTCATGCCAACTTAAACATAACATATCTCACAAATTATACGTAAGAATTCGACAAACTTTATATATTTGGAAAGCTTTTTGAAAGAGCTACACAATGAACGTAAATTCAACTATCAAATTTTCATTTCATGAAATTTTTTACTACTCTAATTAATTTTTTAAATTTTCTTCATATTTTGTAGTGTGCAGACAATATGCACACTGATTTTATGGGCATGAAATATACACACTGATTTTTGTACATAATTTTTTAAATTTTCTTCATATTTTATAGTGTGCAGTTAATATGCACACTAATTTTATGTGCAGGAAATATGCACACCGGTTATAATTCCAGGGCCACTTAAATAATTTGCAAATTTTATTAAATAACCCTGGGGCCAAAAGAGTAAGACCCACAATTTCCAGGGTCATAAGATTAAATTTCTCTTTTAGGTTTATATATGTATTCCGTCTTCTGGTTCGGCTTTGCATCCTAAAGCACGAAGTAAAGCCCTGAAAAAAATCAATTGTAGAAAACCCTGAATTTCTAGAGATAAGTTGAAAATCAATTGTTTCTAACTACGCCAATTGCATATCAAATGTAGAATATATACTACAAATAAAAAATAATTTTGATTTTGTGTAGAAAACATGCACACGCTTAATTTGTACATAAAATATGCACAAGTAGATCTGTGTAGATAATATTCACAAGAAGCTGCAGTAACACAACAACAACAACAACACTACTGTTTTCCATGGAACTATATATATAGTCGAGTACTTAAGTAACATACTTGAGTCTTTCCTATTACATTCAGCTAACCATTATAACAAAGTCCACATTCTAATAACTTTAGATTAATGCAAATAGTATCCTTAGATCGAAAAAATCGTCGAACAATCTCTATAAACTACTTATTCGCATAACAAGATTTTTCTACATAAGTTGAAAGAATCATCATATACTAACGAAACTAAGAATGCAATTAGCAAATATAGATGCTAGATGCATATTACCTCATCGTATTGATTGCGAATCTTTTCTCGGTAATTTGCAAAATCTATTACACCCATATCCACAAAATTTGATCCGTGCAGAGAAAATCCACACATCGATATCTAATCAATATAGATATGTACAAAGAATATACACACATGAAAGTTTATTATAAAGGGATAATAAAATGAAAATAAAACTCTTAAATGGATTTGGAAACATTAAATTAACAAATAAAACACTCTAAGTGAAAATCGAGGTATGCTCTTTGGCACCTAATAAAATTTCAATTTTTTTACAGCCAATACACGTTTATTTTGTGCAACCAGTATGCACAATACAGTATGTGCAGAAAATATGCACTTCTTGATATGCAAATCCAAACACACACAAAAGTGTATATGCACAACAAAAAATACTCATCCTTGACCAGTGCAACAATGACCTACACTAATGTAACAATGACCTACACTAATAGAGAGAATTAGTGTAGACGTATAAACTTTTTGTGCTTATAAGAAACAATGACCTACACTAATGAAACAAAAAAAACCACATAACGTAGACGTATAAACAACCAATCCTATCACATTTATAAAAATGATCTCCGGCATAAAATAGATCATTGCAAATTAAGAAATATGTAAAACCTTTATCCGTGAAGAAAACATGCACAAACTCTATCGGTGTAGAAAATATACAAGCATCATTTACGATATATGAATTTAGTAGAGAAGCAAATTTTAGTCTATGATATATGAATCTAATAGTATAACATTAAAAGTAATGATGAATCGAGATGAAAATAAGTGTAGATTTAGTATTTTTTTCACAACCATCACACACATATATATATATATATTACTATTTGTCGAGATACAAAATTTCAATGATGTTTCCCAACTTAGACACAATACTAGCAACTACACAATGAGGAGACATTGGAACAACAAAATATAAGGACAAGCTAAACATGTGCAGTAATGATGCACAAACTATATCTGTGAAGGGAATACGCACAAGATAAATTGTGCAGGAATTATGCACAAACTAGATCTGTGAAGAAAATATGAACAAACTAGATCAAGTGAACATTCAGTAAGTAATGAAGTCCAATAGTGAAAATTACCTTATGGGTATAAATACACAGCACAAGATGGTGTCGATTAACCATCCTAAGCCGAATTTCACGCACCTCGTCATCCTTAGGCGAATAGATGTTTATACTCAAGTATCCAGATGATATATAAATTGAAGTTATACCGGCTAGTATGAAAAGATGAACAAGACTATAATAGTGAGATACACATAAATTTTACAACAAAATTGACAAGAAGACGTACAAGGAAACAATTACAATATGCTTAACCAAAACTGTACAACAAATATGCACATGTGAGACTTTGTGCGGGAATTATGTTCACAATCAGGAATTAAGAGCAACACACATTAATAATTTTGTGTAGGATATGTCCACAAAAATTTATTGTGCAGGATATATCCACATTTTTGATTGTTGCAGAAAAATACCTAAAGTTTTATTTTCATGAAGGAAAAATCCACAAGAAGAGATAACAAAAGCATTTAGTAACTTATTCTTCATCGGCTTCCATTTATGTGTAGGATATATTCACTAACACCTACTGTGCAGGATATATTCACACCTTTGATTTTTGCAGAAAAATACCTAAATATAGGAAAAATCAACAAGAAGAGAAAACAAAATCATTTATACCTTCTTACGCTCCCATTTTTTTCTCCTACATCTCTTAGATTTCTTCTATCTACAAAAATAAATAAAAAATTTAGTCCCTGCCGAAGATATCTACAAAAACAAATACAATGAACTATGTACAAATCAACAAAACTTATACTTTTTTTTTTACTTGATCCTCAGTTTGTTCTTCATCTGATCCTGTATTTTCTGAATCAGATTCAATTTCGACTTCAATTTCTTTGTTGATTTTTTTAGGTTTGTTGTTGCAAGGTTCTAATAGAGATTTTTTTCACCATTTTTTCCTGATTATGTTCTTCGCTGATTTTTTGTTTATTTTCATGATTGTGTTCAGATTGTTTGTTTATCAATTCTACTGACGACAACGACGAAGATTGTGATGAAGATTTGAAGGAGCAACAGAAAAATGAAAGAGTTGGTGATTTTTTTTTTCAACATGTAGATGAGTTTCTTTCTTCAATTGCTTGCTTCATATTGAAACTAGAGATCAAATTGTTCTTCAATCTGATTTTCTGGGAGAGATCTGTGTGAGATAGAAAGAGGTGGAGAGAGGGATGCAAGACCGTGAATTCAAAACGAAAGAGACAGTTGTTTGTTTTCTTTTTTTATGCGAGGTTATTTTGGTAATCTTATTTTCTATAATATTCTAGGGCCATTGAAATAATTTAAAAACATTATTAAATAACCATGGGGCCAAGAGAGTAGGACCCACAATTTCTAGGGTTATTAGAATATATTTCTCTTTTATTTTGTCATTTTCGTTTTCTTTAGTACTCGCCCTGAAACGGTGCTTCGCCGATGACACTTTTGGATGGGAATGTTATCAACTAAACAAATGTACCATTTCAGTTTTAGGTGCATCTAACTTACCTAGCATTTTCAGGGGCTACTCAAAAGGAATTAGGGGCCATTAATAAGAAAAAATAGGGTCACTCAAACCTAAATTGAAGCTAGCCCTTATCTCGCGTATTTCGTAATGGCAAAATTGTCCTTCCACAATCGGTAGTAAATTGTGTTATTTTAACATCTGAATATATTCAATTTTCGAATTTTAGTACTACCATGATCGGTAATAAATTTAACTTCTGAATGTATATTGGCCCTAAAATGAGATTTTGCCAAAATCCTATAATTTTCGAACTTTGGTACTACCATAATCGGTAGTAAATTTAACTTTCGAATGTATATTGGCCCCAAAATGAGATTTTGCCAAAATCCTATAATTTTCGAACTTTGGTATTACCATAATCAGTAGTAAATTGAGTTCATTTTAACTTCCGAATATATAATGGCCCCAAAATGAGTTTTGCCAAAATCCTTCAATTTTTGAATTTTGGTACTACTATAATCGGTAGTAAATTATGTTCATTATCTACCGATTGTGTTTAATTTTTAGTACAGAAAATTTGAAGCAGTAACACGAACATAATCGGATAGATAACAATCAATTTACCTACCAATTATGGTTGATTTTATTCATTTCTGCAGTACAGAAACATAATCGGTAGATAACAATCAATTTACCTACCGATTATGGTTGATGTTCTTCATTTCTAAAGAACATCAAACATAATCGGCAGGTAAAATAGATAGTTATCTACCGATCATGTTCCTACTACTGCAACTCTTAGAAAAAATTTCTATCAAATTTTTTATTTCAAGCAATCAAATCCTAATTTTGGATCACAACTACTATCATCTATCCGTTTTGTTTATTTTACTCGAATTTTCTTTTTTGACATTCTAAGTTTCAACTTTAAGGTTAATGAATTTTGGGTTTTAATTTTTAAACAATCAATCATAAAATTGGTTTGATCGACCATCTTTGGTTTCAATCAAAATTAAAACGATGAAAAAAAAAATCGACGGGTAGAAAAGAGAAGAAGATGAATGATATGAAAATAAAGGATATAGGTTTAGATTTGGTATAAAGGTGAAGGACAATATAGACAATTTTTATTTTTAAGACACCCCTTAACCCCCTTCAATGGATGGGAATAAAAAAATGGCCCTTAATTCCTTTTCAGTGGCCCCTAAATATGCTAGGCTAACTTATGTGGTTTAAATAAATATTGTGAAACCTGCTAAAATAAACAAGCGACTGCTCATTTGTTTTTTTTTGTTGTTTTTTTTTTTAAATAAGACATTGCATTAAAGGACCAAGACTCAGAACGAGTCACGGTTACAGAGAGAGTAGAGCCATCTAATCTGGGATTGTGAGAGTTACCAATATTAGATTTATCTACTATAAGTTGTTTCATACTACAGACTGGTGGAGAAGATCCCCATTCAACATTTGAATTTAAAGGCCTAACATACTTTGCCAAAATATCCGCTACTTGGTTGCCTAATCTAGGAATGAAAAAGAAACCCAAAAAGTTGTCACAAAGATGAGCTATTCTATTTGCTTCATTAATACATGTTTTAGCTTTCCATGAGATGTCTGCATTTTTTCCATTTATGTTGTTGATGATACTCTCACTGTCTCCTTCTATGCTGAAGTTCTGGAGTTGTTTTCTTTTAGCCTATCTTACTGCCTGCAACATCCCTACAGCCTTTGTCTCTTGTGGATCTGAACATGCTGCTTGTCCTGCTCTTCCTCCTTCACAGTCTCCTATGTCATTTCTCAAGATAAAAGCATAAGTAGATGGTAAAGATTCAGAGATCCAAGAAGCATCTGCATTGATCTTTAAAGTGTTTGTATTTGGGGCTTTCCAAGTGGGGTATAATTTTTTCTTTTGCACCTGTTTAGACTTAGCAGTTATTTATTTTCTTGTAGACCAAAATTCTACGTGTCTTTGTATTTCTAAAGCTAGAGTATTAGCATTCTTAGTTTTGTTCTCAAAGATTCGTTCACACCTTTCTTTCCATAAAACCCACATCTTAGCGAGGAGTAATTCAATAGAAATGTCATTCCTAGGTTTAGACATCCATTTCTTTCCATAAAACCCACATCTTAGCGAGGAGTAATTCAATAGAAATGTCATTTCTAGGTTTAGACATCCATTGCTTACAAAGATCTAGAAAAGGGGTTAGGAGAAGAGTTCCATACTGACTTAACATATGGACAGCGAAAAAGGATAGCTAGATAGTTCCATACTGACTTAACATATGGACAGCAAAAAAGGATAGCTAGATATCGTAGTTCTCGGTGGTTGAGCCTTGGTGAAAATGACAAGATAACAACATATTATTGACCACTAAAATAAAAATTAGTTCGTTAATATTAGAGTAAAAACAGAACAAGAATCCACAACGTTTACCTGTTCTTTCTACAAGAAAATGTGGTTTCAGAAGCCCATTCAAAGTATAGCAGCAACGATTTAACCGCTTCTTTTACTGAGAGAGCTCAGTATTTAGACATTTCCCTAACCATTTACACCAAAACAGAGAACCACTAGAAAGAGCTATTTCCGACTACACTGACCCCAAAAAGAAACCTCTGCAGAAAGAACAGTTGATACTGCTTCAACACCAACTCCCCCGAAAAGAACAGTTGATACTGCTTCGACACTGACTCCCCCGAAAAGAAAAGAAAAGATGGCCACATATGACAGCCTTGCTTTCCTAGATAAGCAAAATATGAGACCCACACTCCACATAGGTAGACACTCAGTTATTGAGTGCACTAAGCATGCCTCCACCTGCAACCGGTAGAATCACTTCCCAGCCAGGACCTTTAAGAGGAAGAACAAAGCCAGTACAGGCGTTGGTGTCTTCTTCTGATTTTGACTCAGCAATCAGATCGGCACGGTCCATGACTTTGTCGAGACTTTCATCACTGATATCAGTCTGAATCATCTTCTCCTCGGGATCTTCTACATCTTGGAGCAGAGCCAAGATATCAGTTTCCTGAAACATAAACTTTTGTTAGCATAAACAGGAGAATTGAAGTGACTCTGTTTCAGCTATGCGAGTTATGACGTTATACCAGTAAAACCCATTTGAGTACTGATTGCAGTAGCTGGTACTAGATATTTTTTAGTAAATGAAAAAGCTAGCTCGGAAAGTGGTTCTCCTGCCAGGAAGATATGAACAGAATAATTTACAAACCTCAATGGCTTCCAAAGAAGTAGGCGTTCTTTCCTGCTGGAACTGTCCTTTTCCAATCACAACGTGTTCAAGCTTCAATTTACTATAAGCCCTCTTCAACAACCGGCCCTATTAAAAAGAATCTCTCTTCAAAATAATATAGTGGATACTTGAATAAACATGGTCAGATAACTATATAGATAATGCACCTCAACAGATTGGGCAGTTGCGAGCCTGTAAACATGAACAGGACGGGTTTGGCCTATCCTGTGGCATCTATCCATCGCCTGCAAATCTGCTTGAGGGTTCTGTATAATATAAAGGCAAATACAAGTCAAACTATTATCCCAGGAAAATTTTGAGGTAATACATAGGGCAGGATCATAAAAGAGCATACCCAATCACTGTCATATAGAATACAGGTATCTGCAGAGGTGAGATTTATTCCCAGTCCACCAGCCCTAGTGCTGAGTATAAATATTCTATAACTGCTATCGATGTCATTAAACTCCTGAATCTGTTCAAAATAAATGCACCTACCTTCAGTTAGAATAGCCGATGCATAGAATTTAAGCAACAATAATCAGTAGTAGAGAAAACGTGTTCTAACAAATGAAGGTAGCCCAGCTACTGGGTGTTGTCAAGGTAGCCCAAGGAAGGGGAAGCTGCTTTCACCAAAAGGATCTCATCTTAAGAAATGACTTAAGAAATAAAGATAGCTTCAAACAGTTGGTTGTATAAATCTAAACAATGACTCTTTTCTAAACATTAACGAATTCTTAACCCAGTTGAACAGAAAAATGATAGATCAGATTATTCGACTAGATAAGCCTTCGTTGTAAGCGACAGAACCCAGACTACTAACTAATTTGATTGGTCTGATATATATCATCCTGAACTAGCAACCTTAAACAGCAATATGTTTTTTGACAAAACAAAGGAGATCCAGAGGATTTCCTACAATATAGTAGCACGGACCTGTCTCTTTCTTTCATCTAGCTTTACAGAGCCATCAATCCTACAGACTTGGAGCCCTTTTTCGCTGAGATAATAATCAATCAAGTCCAACATTTTAGTCCACTGGGAAAATATGAGGACCTGAAAAAGAAAGTCATTTAAACAGGTGAATTGGCAGAGGCAAATGTATAAGCAAACAAACAGATAGTAAACTTTCAAATTTTTAAATGTACTTTGTGCTTCCGAGCAAGCAGTTTCTCCAATAGCCTGTCCAGTAAACAGAATTTGCCACACTGCTCCACTAATTCTTGAATAGGCGGATAGAGGTCTGGAGAAAACAAGCAAAAGAGTTGAGTAGGAAAATCATTCATGACATAATGAAGTTTAGAGATAGTGAACGGAAGATGAATACTTGTTACATCATAAGTTGATTCTAAAAGATCGGGATGGTAGCAGTTTTTCCGAAGTTGAAGAAACAAATTGCGCAGCTTGCCCTTCACGAATTTATCTGCAGTATTACAAGAAATATATTAAGAATGGAGCAACAGCATCAGAAGGTGCTAAACAAGCAAGTACAGGCAGCCATCTACAACATAATATAAGGTACCCATCTGGGAAAAGCTAGTTACTGCTTCACATCCCTACGTGAAAAGGGTCTAATGATGGCAGATCCAGAATGGGAATTTTGACACTAAAGGTTTACATATGACGGCAGTATTGACTATAGTTTCTTGTTGCACTGTCAAATGTACTGTTTAAGAATGTCTCATTATTGTAAAGCAAGAAAATCACTCATAATTACTTTGAGCTGGAGATGTTTGGCTGAAGGGTGTTCCTATGTTTTCACTATTATGACACCGAGGGTAGAAACCATCTTAACAAGCGGCTTGACAGGTAACTTAGCCCACTCAGATATTATTCAACATGAAGATTTGCATCTAATGAATGCTTTTAGGTGCTCAGGGAGAAGTAATGTCTTACTCTGCTCTCCCTTCTCCTCCGCCATATAGGTCTCAAATGTTTTATTAATCAAATGATCTTGCAATTTCTTTTGGTGATCAGTCATAGTTGCATACAAAATGATCTCTTTTTTTCTAGGGAGCATCAGCTCAACATCTGACTTTAGTCTTCGGAGGAGAAATGGGCGTAAGATAGCATGAAGTTTCGACACCACCTGCAGATAATCAATTCCCAGATTAAATAAATACATAATTAGTGATAGTGAATTACAATATGCAAATCCCAAAAATACATGCCTGAGCCCTTCTTCTCTCTTCCAACTCTTCCTTCTCGGCTTCAGTGCTGCACTTTCCTGACAAATCAAACCTGCATATTCGACTCATTTTAACCAATTTTGCATGACAAATTGCAGCCTACACTTGACAAACAGTTAAAAGTGGAAAATAGTAATTGTCATTTCATGTTATACCAAAGCACACTGAAGTTGAATTTTGTAATATGTGTGCATCTTACTACAGCAAACAAAATATGCATCATGCTGGAAGTTTTCAGATGATTGGATAAGCCTTAATGCCACTTAGTTTTAGTCTGGTGGTGTTGCACCATATAACAAGAAAATACTAAATTTGTTGAGAATACAACAAATGCATTATGAGTAAACAGAAAAAGAAAGAAAAAAATACTACGTAGTTCAAAATTAACTCATACGAAATTGAGCGTGCAAGCAAGCTTCACAGTCCCCAAATTAAAGTACTGCATTTTCACACAGATGACCCAGTACAGACTGGCCAGCTAAGAATTGCAATGAATCCTTATGATATATACAGTATAACAAAAACAATAACCCAAAAGATAGAAAAATTTATCCTAATTCTCCTTCAGCATGTGGCAAATTCTCAGTATCCCCCTCAACCAGCAAAAACGAAATGGTAATTTATGTAAACAGTAACACCGTATCCAGTTATCCCCTATAGCACAGGACTTAAGAGAACAGACAATATACATTTGATACTTGTGGGAATGTTAAAAATACCCTCCATTTTTGCTGACCTTGCACAAATACCCCCGAGGGGTAAAAAATAATTTTTCTGGAGTCAACTTGAGAAAGTTGCTTCCACTTTTTGGAAGCAACTTATGCTAGTTGTGTCCACTTCTGGAAGCAACTCGTGCTAGTTGCGTCCACTTCTGGAAGCAACTCGTGGTAGTTGCGTCCACTTCTGAAAGGAACTTGTGCTAGTTGCTTCCACTTTTCAGAAGATAGGGTTATTTTTTAAAATTGAATAAGGGTATATTTTAAGAGGTGGATTTTGAGGGGTATTTAAATAATGTTCCCACGATACTTACCATGATTCGAATTCTTCATGGGAATTGAAAATATCAGGCAAAAGGAAGTTCAGAAGCGACCACAGCTCGGCCAAGTTGTTCTGCAATGGAGTTCCTGTGAGAAGAAGCTTATTTTCCATGGGTATGTGCTTCAGTTCTTTCAGGAGTTTGCACTTTGTGTTTTTCAGCCGGTGCCCCTGCATAAAGAAACATGATCATCCAATCATATAAGCAAAAAGAACATGTTTGAAAGGCAGTTGTGTTTGTGTGCAAAGAAAATCATGAATTGATTTGAATAGTTGACCACTGACCTCATCTACAACGACATATTTCCAACTATATTTCCTCAAAACTCTTTTGGCATCATTCATTGCAACCTCATATGAAGTGATTACAATGGGAAATTTGGGCCCGATCGTAGTAGGCATCTGCTTTCGCCTTATCTCATCTCTAGCTTTCGCATCTCCATGATATACAACAGCATTTATCGAAGGAGTGAACCTATAATGCGGATTACAGTAAGAGAACGTCTTTGCAAATCAATTAAAAGAAGAAGAAAACAATACTTGCTTTGATCCTACCTAGATATCTCACTTGCCCAATTTGACAAGGTAGAAAGAGGAGCTATTACTAAGTAAGGTCCATGCATTCCCTTCCCTTTCAAATGAGCAAGAAATCCAATGGTTTGAATAGTCTTGCCAAGACCCATTTGATCTGCCAGAATACCATTAAGTCCATTCTGCCACAGTGAAATCATCCATTTCACACCTTTGATTTGATATGGCTTCAAAGTTCCACCAGTTAATAGGGGGACAAGTCTAGCCTGTTCTTTCTCAGCCCTCTGCTCCACAGTAAGACTAGCATCTTCAGGTTCTGTGCCTTCGTCTGATCTTGATAACATGGCTGCAACTGCTTTCTGAGCCTTCTTCTGTGAAACAGCACATTAATTAGATTTATTGTAGATAAAAACAGCTATTTACTGTATTCTTAATTATATATTGTAAATAAATAAAGATGTATCCATGATTAATATTCAGATTTCAATCTTAATTAGTTCTCATATTTTTCATCATTCTCGTATAACAACCGTTCCATACTGGTCTACATAATTATGCAACAATGGTCTCATGCATCTTCTTCCTAGAGTGCTATCCTAATCAAAAATATAAAACCAGTACTTGGATATTACAGCTTCCAATTGAAAAAATCTCCAACAATAAGTATTATGTGCTCATGTGTTTCAGTGTGCACTATGCATAGCCAGTAAAAACAGCAATTTGAAGACATAAAAACGTCAGAATTAGAGAATTACAGTGTTATATTGATTTCCAGCCTTCCTCTTTCGACCTCTTTTCTTGGTAACAACAGGTTCCTCTTCTTCCTCCTCTTCCTTAACCTCTTCCGCCCCATTCTGCAAAATCACATTTAAATTAAAAGTCACAAAAAAAACCCTAATTCCAATATCGCAAAATCCTAAGTAAGGGGTACTCGGTGGAACTTACAAATGTGATATCATCCATCTTCTCTAACAAAAACTCGGAGTACAACTGCGTTTGGGTGAGAAGTTCATCCAATTTATTAAACTTGGTGTCATTCATAACCTCTTCTACTTCCTTGACATCAGTTTCTTGTAATTTCTCTTCTTCCACCAGTTTTGATGAAAGTAGAGATGAAACACCATTTTCAACTCCATCAGATCCATCTCCAGTTTCATCCTTGCAGATCTCCTTAAAAAAAAAAAAAAAAAAAAAAATCAACACGGAAAGAAATAAACCTTGAAAATGCAATGGAAGAAAATAAAAACAAAAACAAAAAAATTAACAAACAAACCTCATCTCCGAGTACGGATGTTGGTGAATCTGCAATATCCTCATTCTTCTTACCAGTTTCCGGATCCATTGATCGGAAACTTCGGGAAACGAGAAGAGAAGACGAAGGAGCGAAAATGGTTTGGGAAATGAAAAGTTTAAGTTTTGTGTATTTTAGGGTTTTTCTCTACAGTTAAAAAGGGTATATATAATGGAGTATTTTTAGTGGGTTTTAATAAATGAAAGATGAAAAAGCGGAGTGGGTTAAAAACTGCAACTAAGTTTTGGCGGGAAAGTTTGAATCTACTGAGAGAATCGATACGGTATTCCCGTACACTTTTTGTTTTTTTGTGCCGCTTGAGATTTGACTTTTTACTCTCGAGCAGGGTTGCACAAACGCGGACATTATAAAATGGTCAAAAATTTATGACGCGGACACGTATATACATATATTATTTATATATATAATTAATTAATATTATACTCTATCTAAAAGCTATGTGTAATTGTTTATAATTAATTAAAATTAATATTAAAAATTATGTATATTTATACAACAAATTCAAGTGTTTTGATCCTAAAAATTAGAAAATAATGCTACATGTGTATAAATTTCAAAAGAAAAGGAAATATCGTTCGTTTATGCACGCCGAAGGTCAAGCAATCAATCACTATTAAACACATGGCACAATCAAATTGCATTATTAGAATAACACATGTCCAACCAAGGGTATTTGTGATGATTTTCCAATTACAAAACCCTAATAAAGACTTAAATAATTGATCTAAATGTTTGTCTTTCTTCATTTAGTTAATAATAGTAAAAATAAAGGAAAAAAATGGAAAAAAAATGCTTCAAACCCGAGTCATCGGTGCGTCCAAACAAGACGCGTGCGGGACGCGCATATTGGTGTGTCGTACACGCGTCGTGTCAGTGTCAAACGCGCGTCCTGCGTCGGAAGCGAACACGACTCCAAAAACGGAGCGTCCGTGCAACCCAGCTCTCGAGAAAAAAAAAATTAAGGGATGAGCCTGTACAGTGCACAGTATCTATTTTTTTATTTTTTTGAAGGGGAAAGGGCTCTAAAGCCTGGCGTTTTTAGGGGCGACCCCAAAAGAATTAGGGCGACACAAAAAGACAAAATATGTTGAAAATACTTATATGCCCCTTCATAATCGGTAGTTTAGTTTTTTTTTACGCAGAATTGGTTAAAAATACCAAAATCAACAATTTCTGGGTGAAAAAGACATCTAGATTTTGATACTGTTTAAATGGACAAAAATATAAAAATATCCAGGATGTAACTAGTTTCATCCTACTCATTTTCAAATACTTTTTCTTATTTTAATTTACATCAGGATGCATCCAGTTTCATCCTTACTATTTTTTAAGTTTAAGCTATGATGAATCCAGTTTCATCCTTGCTATTTTTTTTCTGTCCATTTCACCCATAAAATTTTTTACTCGTCCATTTGAACCGTGTTTTAAAAATATTTGGACAAATGACCCATTTTCCGTTTTTTCTATCTACCGATTGCAAAATCTCATTTTTGGGGCAACTTTTATATTCGGTAGTTATATGAACTATTTTGACTACCGATTATAGGCTCAACCAAATTAGAAAAATAGAGGATTTTTTCAAAATCTCATTTTGGGGCAACTCTATATTCGGTAGTTATATGAACTATCTTTGACTATCGATTATGCTAGGATTTCGGTAAAGAGATCCACTGAATAATCGGAAGTCAGGATACCTTCATTTACTACCGATTATAGGCTCAACCAATGCAGTTGAAAAATCTCGGTGCGGGCATGGACGTGGTATGAATACAATGCTGGTACGCTATACAGGGGTCCGGGGGGCGTAGCCCCCTAGCAGAGTGCGAGACAGCGTCTCGTAGAAGAAAAAAAATCTCGAGCAAATTTAATTTCAGTCCGTTTTGGATTATTTTTTCTAGTTTTCAGTCCACTGCCGGCACAGTCATTTAATTCTCGAGAATAATTGAATCGGGAGTCGAGATAACTTTATTTACTACCGATTATAGGATAATCAAAATTCAGAAAAAAGAGGATTTTGGCAAAATCTCATTTTGGGGCTACTCTACATTCGATAGTTATATGAACTATTTTGACTACCGAATATGATTGGATATTTGCAAAGAGAGCCAGGATAATCGGAAGTCAGGATAACTTCATTTACTACCGATTATAAGCTCAACCAAAATTCAAAAAAAAAAAAAAATGCAAAATTTCAATGTAATGACCCCTGGCTCACGAGATTTTATTTTTAATAGGATAGGTTTTGCTATTCAAAAAGGGCTAGCGGCACAGCTTGTCGCTCGCTTGCCTAGTATGTAATTTTTAACTTTGTAATTTATTATTGAAATTTCTTAAGTTAAAAATCTCATTTTGGGGCGACTATATATTCGGTAGTTATATGAACTATCTTGACTACCGATTATGGTAGGATTTCGGCAAAGAGAGCCATTGTATAATCGTAAGTCAGGATACCTTCATTTATTACCGATTATAGGCTCAACCAAAGTTCAGAAAAAAAAATTGGCAAAATCTCATTTTGGGGCGACTCTATATTCGGGAGTTAAATAACCTAAATTCACTACCGATTATGGTAGCATTTTAGCTAAAGGTCTACTTTAATCGAGAGTCAAGATAACTTTATTTACTACCAATTATAGGATAATCAAAATTCAAAAGATAGAGGATTTTATTTTGGGGATACTTTATATTCGGAAGTTAAATAAACTAAATTGACTCCCGATTGTGGATTAACTTCCGATTGTAAAGGGTAGTTTGGCTATTAAAAAATATGCTCCGGAGGTTATCTACCTATTGTGAACTTTCCTACCGATTAAGTCGCCCCTAATTCTTTTGGAGTCGTCCCATAAAATGCTAGGCTCTAAAGAGCCCATTTATTAAACTACCTCAATCAGTGAGGTTTGAAAGGATACAATAGGGTGGAGAATTCACATCCCACCAATTAATTACATTGTTGTGCATTGCATATTGGCATAAATCATGAGCCATACTATTTGCACTTTTAGGTACAAAAGTAAACTTAACATCCACAAACTTCCTAGCAACATCTTTAATCTGACGAATAACGGAATAAATACTCCAAGAAATGTTCTTATTATCACCTAAAACAACATCACTGGCATTAGTAGCATCTCCTTCAATAATGATTTTGCTGAAATTATGTCTTCTTGCTAAGTCCAATCCTGATCTACAGGCTAACGATTCTGCCAACAGAGAAGAAGTTGAATCAAAAATGGTTGTAACACAGCCCAAATACTTACCATTATGATCCCTTGCAACAGCTCTCGCGACTCCATTATTTAGGGTAAAAGCTGCATCCACATTCACTTTAACATAATCTTGTGGAGGGGGTTGCCAAATATTAACTCTACACAAATATTGATTATTGTTAGAGTCTGCATCTAGCACACACAAATTATAATCCTTTTGTGCATTCCTTATGATGAATGAATCCAAAAAAGTTGATGACGAGAAGACAATATCGTTTCTCATCTCCCAAAGATTCCAAATCATACACATTGCAAATATGAAGCCCTGTTTAGTTAGTTGCTCCATCCATTTCCCAATAATCTGATATATACTAAACTCTGAGGTGGTATTAGGGAGATCCAGATGTACTGAATGAAACACCATTCTCGCTCTTGGACAATCGAAAAGCAAGTGTATGACAGTTTCTGGTACCTGAAATAATTAAGTCAGAGACATATCGAATATTACCCGGAAGAGGGGAATGCCTGACCATTAAATGATCCATATTTTGATGAATCCATAGATCTTTTACAATGTTTATCTTTTCACCCGTCGAAACCTGCCAGAAAACCTTATTTTCCAAGAATTCTCTAACTTGAAGAATACTGCTCCAAATCGACGAACATTTTTCAGGTTTTTGAGCAAGCCGAAAAGAATCCTCCTGAATATATTTTGCACTAAGTAACTGAACCAACATAGCATCACTTTTCGGTAAGAAGCGTCAGGCAATTTTACAAATCAAAGCAATATTCATCATCTCCATATTCTTAATTCTCAAGCCTCCACATTCTTTACTAAGTTCAAATTTTTCCAAGTTAATGAAGTGAAGCTTCTTCTCCTCCGCACTGTGGTTCCACCAGAATGATCTCATAATTTTCTCCAAGTCTTTACAAACCCTTATTGGAAGTAAACAATATCCCATAAAATATACAGGAATTGTTGATAAAGTAGACTTCAGTAAGATAAATTTTCCTGCCGCATTAACAAAATGAAATCTCCAACCCGGCAATTTTCCCAAACACTTATCGATAAGGAAAGAAAAACTCGAGATTCCATAATATGATTTCAGAGGGAAAATACCTAAGTATTTATCTTCAACAGACATCTCCTTTACTCCCAAACCCTGAATTATTGTGTTCTTTTGAAGAGAAAAAACTCCCTTACTGAAGTAGATAGAAGATTTATCATAGTTTATTCTCTGCCCTGACATACCTGCATATTCCTCCAAAAGCTTCATTAAATTCCTCATATTGATTCTTGAATTTTCTCCGAAGAAGAATAAATCATCTGCAAACATCAAATGCGAGATAGTTGAAGCATATCTATTAATTTGATACCCTTGATATAAACCTTGTTGTTCATACTTTTTCATTAAAATAGATAATACTTGAGAGCATATAATGAATAAAGAAGGAGACAGGGAGCATCCTTGACGAATTCCCCTTTCATTCTTGAAAAAACCTTGAGAAGTACTGTTTATGTTAATAGAGAATGAAGCACTAGTAACACAAGCCATAATGAGATCATGAGCTTTACCTGCTATCCCCATAACCCTTAACATATCTCCTAAGAATTTCCAGTTAACCGTATCATATGCCTTTACCATATCCACTTTCAGAGCAAAGAAACCATTAACAACATTAGAGTTATTCATTGAATGAAGTAGCTCTTTAACAATGATAATATTATCTTGAATCTGGCGACCAGGAACAAAACCATTATGTGACAAGGATATGAATTCTTCTAAGTAGGGTTTAATTATATTTGAAAGAATTTTAGTAATTATATTATATAAGACGTTACATAAGGAGATCGGTCAAAAATATGACAGGCTAGCAGGGTTTTTAATTTTTGAGATTAAGTAGATATTAGTATGGTTGAGTACATCAGGGAAAACAACATAATCAAATATCTTCTTTATTGATCTAAACACATCAGTACAAACCATAGATCAACATTTCTTATAGAATACGGGTGGATATCCATCCGGTCCAGGAGAGGTATAAGATCCCATCTTAACAATTACATCCCAAATTTCTTCCATTGATGGAACCCTACATAACTCTTCATTACCCAAATTGGAGACATCTTGCCCTTGAATGGCGAATTAAGGTGGATTTTCTTGTGCAGTTTATTGAAAAAGAGACTTAAAATGATGAATAAGTTGTCTAGAAATCTCACCTTGATTTGTTACCCAAGTATGATTATCAGATAATAGATGGATGATAGTATTTTTATTTCTTTTTTGTTGTACAGACAAGTGAAAGTGTCTAGTATTTCTGTCAACATATTTAGACCATTGTTGCTTCATTCTCTGATCCCAATAAGTTGCTTCCATAATAAGATACTCATTCAATTGGGTAGTAACCAATCTTTCCCTCTAAATATTTGCTGGAGAAATCCGCCAAGATTGTATTCTTAAGAGCTTAGTTTTGAGAATTGCAATTTTATGCTTTATACAACCTATTCGTCCACGACTCCATTCAGTTAGGAAAGAACCCAGTTTCATCAACTTAGATTGAATGTCTTAATCCTCATCTTGAGATCAGCATTCACCCACTTTTTCTAGAAATTCTAGATGTGATAACCACAAGGATTCAAATTTATAAGTAGGAGGAGCTCTGGCTATATTTCTGCAGGTATTTAAAAGGATTGGCGCATGGTCACTTGCAATTCTAGGTAGATGAAGGACTGCTGAATTATGAAATGCAATGCACCACTCCGGATTTTCTAATACTTTATCCAAGCGTTGGCGAATTAAATTCTCAAAACCACCTCCATTAGTCCATGTGTATGCTGGTCCTTTATAATCCAAGTCTATTAAATGATTTTGATGAATAAAATCCGTGAAGAAAGAAATATTAGAGTTAAGGACAGAAGCTCCCACAAATTTTTCATCACCAGAACAAATAGCATTGAAATCTTCGATGAAGCATTTACTGCCATCAAAATTTTGAGCATAACCGTACATATTACGCCAGAAGGAAGCTCTTTGAGAAGAAACAAGAGGGTTATACATACAGAATAAATGCCAATTCGCTCTACCATCACCTTGATGAACCAGAACATGAATCATATTGAAAGACTGAGAAATCACTTCAATATTAATATCTTCTTTTCACAGCAACCAAAGACCACCACTTCTTCCAATCAAAGAGACAATGCAGTGATAATGAAAGCCAAATTGTCCAACTCTTTGTAACGACATTTGTTCAGAAATTTTAGTTATAAAAAGGAACATAATGGATGATGGATTTGTACCTCTAATGAATAATTTCAAAGCTCTGATTGTTGGGGGATTCCCCAAACCCCAACAATTCCATGAAAGAACTAACATTTATCATGCGGCTGTTGAGGATTTGCCACTGCACCATTTAAAGATGAATTACCAGATATCAACTTCCTTTGAGAGTTTGGGTGAGGATGTAACCCTCTTATTGTCTTCTCTTCGGAGTTTTTGCTTCAGTAAACTGTTGAATAGAAAGAGCATTACTCCGGCCATGAGATCTTGTTAAGTCTTTCCATTGCATACCAAGACATTTTGCTGGAGGTTTAGCCACTACTTTCTTTCCTTTCTCAGATCCAATCGACCTTGGGACTACTACAAGCGAATCAGCATGAGTCACTGCACTATCCAAAACAAGCCTAGAGTTTTGGTTTAGAGGATTTGCTATACATATTCCTTCCCTAGCAGAAGAATTTCCTTGAGAGATAAACGGTAAATTTCAATTACTTTCGGTAATATGGTATTTTGGGTAAGTATAAATCGGATTGAGACAATCCAAATTTTCGGTTACAGAAACCACAGAAGAAGGAATAAAATTTGAAGACCACTGCTGATGAAAACTTCTAGAATTCTTGGAAGATGTACCTTCTGACTGAATAACTTGTTTGCCCATGTTAAAGAAACATTACCATTATCTAATGGGTGGAAAACAAGATCACAAGATTATCGTCCTCTTTCAAAGTTGAAGAATTCCATAGATCTTCTTTCAACTCTAAAATTATCAGGAATAACTATCACATATCTCAACCTTGTGGAAGATATATTCCTAGTAGCAGGCATATTTTCATATCCTTGATGATTAAATGGTTGAGATACATAAGTAGAAATTGCTGGAATTTGTAGAGACGCTGAAGTAGAAGAAAAGTTAGAAGTTGATAATACCTTATGATATTCTTCCACTACATATATGTCTTTGAAAGTCGAAACTTCAGGCATCTGAGATTTTGTATACGTATTAATGGAATGAGAGAAGTTAGGCTATATTATCTCAAGTGCTTGTTCATGTAGCGCCTCGGGATAGTTGGTAAAAATGCAATCCTTGAGAACAGTAACCTTTGGGCAAACCTTCATTAAATGACTTATACGACCACAAAATAGACAAAACTTAGGCAGTCTGTCAAACTTAATAGAAACAATATAGTTTCGGTTATGGTAGAGGAAAGGATAATGCTTGAGGAAGAGGTTCATTGATATTGA
Organism: Papaver bracteatum; assembly: GCA_023529315.1. Taxonomy (NCBI): domain Eukaryota; kingdom Viridiplantae; phylum Streptophyta; class Magnoliopsida; order Ranunculales; family Papaveraceae; genus Papaver; species Papaver bracteatum. The sequence goes on along the minus strand of JAJJWX010002349.1, from coordinate 1,750,349 downwards.
TATGAGTTTTTGTTATGGCAAATTTTCCCCACGAAGTCGCCTCATAGCTCCTTATAGGCCTAGTAGTACCTAATTGAGAGATATATTCAGAAACAAACATTGCAAAAAGGTTCTCAACAGGGAGACCATGAATTTGTATACCGAACTCTACCGTTTCAAACTTGTAATTCGAAGGTAGTTTTCCAGGTAAGTGTTTCTCTAAAGCATACAATTCCTCTTTAATGATCCACGGAGTACCATCTAATATCATAATTGCATCATCCTGTGATTCAAATTTGATTAAGAATGTATCATCTGTGAATAGGGAAATGTAATACGGGTGATTGGTTTTCCAGAATTTTTATAGAACTTCTCGTACAGTATTGATTCGTGGAGTTTTTGTTTTTATGATTTTAAGAACCGGACAATTTTGATGGTTTAGTTTTGCTCCCGAGAAATTAGTATTGAGGTTGATGGTTGATGAATATTTTTCTTGTGATAACAGGTTTGAGAAGTCTTGTAGGAAATCACCATCGGCAGTGAATTGATTAGGGTCCATATTGATGGGAAGATTGTAGGGAAATGACGAAGGAAAAACCTAAACAGGTAGTAATGCTAAAGGTTTCAAATAAACCAATCAGAGGAAGTTAAAAAGTGGTTTTCGTCAGTTACAGAAAAAAAACAGCTTCTCTAACTGTCAAATTAATAGTTTGTGAATGAAGGTATGCCAGGAAAGATGAAGATTATGGAGAGGGTGGAAAGGAAAGAAAATGAAAATAAAACACTGATTTCCTTATTTGGAAATCAGGTTTCTTAAAAGAGCCTTTAGAATTAAATTTCAGAGCACTCAAAAAAATGGTACTTGTAAAACTTTGTTATAAACAAAGGAAAGTTCTAATGATAAAAGTAACAATGATTACGTTAAATGAAATATATTTGGACTGAGAAAGAATTAATGAGAGGAAGAAATGGATTAATGATTGTTAATTATTAAGACATTTAAGGTTTTTCAAATGAGGGTTTGTTGACAAGAAGAATTGTCACTTGTGATTCTTTTTTGGTTCGTGTCTGCTGCTCTAGATCTATTTTCTGCAAGCGATTACGTAAATATGATTAGACTGGTTATATAAACGTGGACTTTAATTAAGAAGATAAAGAATATGAAATATTTAACGTTTGGTACCCAGCAAATGTCCAATACCTAGCTTTGGTACCCAACATTTGAAATATTAATGGTTGGTATCTTGAACAACAATTGACCGGTAATGACTCCATTTGACCGAATTATTATTTCAATCGAAGGAAAATTATGTTCTTCTATTTTCTTCTTCTTTCTTCTGTTTCTTCTCATTTCCTCTAGTAAACTTCGGTAATGAAGATTGATGTGGTTGAGTTGATCATGTAATTAGAAAGAATATATAAAGTACAAAGTGTTACTGATGATGATGAAGAATCAATGATGCGTTTTAGAAACTGAGCAGTGAAGGGGATTAGGTTTCTTTTGAGAATCGACGAAGGTGAGGATGATTGTGAGGCTGAGATCAAGAGAAAAAAAGTAGAATTAATTATGGTTGGTAGTGGTGTAGTCGATTTGAGTGGTTGATTAAGATTGAATAGAAAAAAGTTATTCAGATTTGTTTAATTAGGGTTTCATCTATTCAAATTTGTTTAAGTGAAATTGGGTAGGGATTGATGAATTTTAGTTGGGTTTATTTTAAATTGAAGTTGTGAAGGTTCAATTTTAGTTTAATTGTGAAATTAAGAGTCACATATTAAGTTTTCTTATGTTCTTCCCAAAATTAGAAACTAGGGTTTTTGAGTTTGAAACAACATATGAATGGGTGATGAAACTGAACTGGATTTCAATGAAATTATGTTATGCTGATGATATTGGATATGATTGACAGTGCAATTAAGGGTGTCAAATGATGTTGTTGGTAGTGTTGAAATGATGGTGTTGTAGATGCATGGAGGAGAGATGAGATTTGTTGATGGAGATCAAATGGTTGAGGGAATGATGTGTATGGTATGGCAGAGTCAAGATATATGGAAAAGGACAACGCAATGATGTACTTATATGTTTTGTGAATTATTGTCTTTGAAACTGTATCCATTTTAATGGGTATGTTGTTGGAGTCATTATGTTTAATTGAGTTGATATTGAAGTTTTCTGATGAACTGATGAAATGTAGTCATCAATTTCACTGATGAATTAATGTCTTGTAGATGATTTGTCCTCAATGGACATCACCGATCGATTTGGTAAGAGTTTTCCCCTAATATTTTGAAACCCAACAGAACTGAGACCATTTGGAAAATATACCGGAGACCTGAGTTGGTTCAGATTGAAAACGAAACTAGATATATGGATCGGTTCAGATTCAAGGGTAAACACGAAAAATAATTAATAATAATATAATAAGTTATAAAATAGAAAATAAATTAGTCAAACGTTGACCTTGACGGTCAACGAAAGGTTTAGGTACCAACCCTTGATATTTCAAATGTTGGGTACCAAAGCTAGGTATTGGATATTCTCTGGGTACCAAACGTTAAATATGATAAAAGTGATTCTCTACCAAAATTAATACAAGGTAGAAAATGTTGAGGATAGAGAAAGAGAAAGTCTGGCGACTTCCCTAGGGTTTTTGTGCGATTTTTTCATTCTTTCATTTTTTGATTCAGTTGGCTTTTTGATTGATAATTAGTTCGAGATGATGGGGGATCAACCTAAAATTCTCACTTATGCTGAACGTCTTATGGGTAAAAAAACGCTTCCTGCTACTACTGTTGATTTAACTTCGCTAACAAACCCTACGATAAAGGATGGTAAGCCTGCTGTTGTTTTACTTGAGGAGTTTTATCATGAAGGGTGCGAGATTTGGAGATTCAGTCTCATCGCCCGATTGGATTAGAGAGATCTAAAAATTTTAGATGTAAAGAAAAACCTAGATCAACAATGGAAACTAGGTGAAGGTCGTGTCCAGTTCGTGCCTATGAAGAAGGGTTTCTTCACAATTAAGTTAAAGACACAGGAGGACAAGAATAGGATTTTCGATGCTGAGGAATGGCTTGTTGATCATCAAAAGCTAAGCTTCATGGAATGGTATCCAAGTTTTGATCCTGAAAAACAAAAAACTTCCCATGCTACCATGTGGGTGAAGTTTCCTGGCCTTCCTGTAGAGTTTTGGATTGAGAAGACGCTATTATCTATGGATAAATCGTTGGGAACGCCCATTGTGGTGGACAAACGTACATTAGCTCATGAGTATGGTCATTACGCCTCAGTTATGGTTGGTATCAATTTTGCGAAGCATGACACTAATTCAATCCATGTTACAGTAGGGGGATTAGTTTTTTGGCAACCTATTGATATTCATAAAAAGCCGAAATTATGCTCCAAGTGCAAAATCATTGGCCATTGTGATTCGGATTATAGGAAGAAACACAAGAACTAAGCTGGTAACATACAACAACAAGGTTCAGTGTGCAATCAATCTCTAACCCTAATGTTGAAAAGGCTGCTCAAGGTCAGAAATTGCAGATAAATGGAACTATTGATGGTAACAGTAAGGGTTCTAATGGAGACAAAGAATGGTGGGAAGTTGAGCGTAGAGTTAAAGGTAAGAATGCTCCAGTCATTCCTTTTGTTACCGAAGTTGCAAGTTCGAATGCTATGAAGACAACTGAAGTTGTGCATGGGCAGCATGGGGAGGTGGTGGACAACTCGTCCCATACATCTGTTGATGTTCATCAAAGGATTGGCACTGATGTTCTATCTAATGCTGTGCATGAATAGCATGGGGATGTAACCATTACGTCACATACTTCTCTGGCAAATAAACAACACTCTGTGCGTGAGTTAGATGGTTTAAGTGAGGAAGATCGCCTTGCCTTGGAGATAGCTAACGTGATTTCAGAGTACAAAGCCAAAGTTGATCGAGGTGTAGAAATAAGTGCTGAGGAGCGAGCTGATTTGGAATTAGCACCAAAAATGGAAGAAGACCTTGCAAAGCTACAAAGGGCACGAGTAGAGAAATCTGCTAAAGCGTACAGAAAGTTAGATAGCTTTGGAGTGTTATCACCAAATAAATTCAGTGTTCTTCAAGATGAGGTGTGTGAGTCCCAAGAAGACTCGGAAACTGTTGGCTTGGACCAAAATTTGGGCTTGGACGCACAGCCCAAAGTGAGTTCTACAAAATTAACAAAAGAAGAATATGATATTTTGTGTTCTATTAAAAAATTTGATATTCAGCAAAAGTATTTGAATGATATATCTTTTCGAAAGGAGTATGTTAAGGAAACTATAGAACTATCAAAAAGAATGAAGACTCCTAAGAAGAAATCTAAAGGTGGTGGAAACACGTAATCTCATTTTTGGGGAGGAATTTTTGCTAAATCACATTTGTGTTATTGAAAGTGAAGAAAACTTAGACATTTTGTCTTCTTTTTCTTTTCTTTTTTTGATTTCTAGAGTTTTTTGTCTTTAGATTAGTTATTTATTTTTACCTCTTTGGTTTATGGGGGTAGGGGGCCTTGTGCCCCTGCTTGTAATTCTTGTAATTACGTTTTTTGCTTAATAAACTATTTTGACTTAGCAAAAAAAAAAAACCAAACGTTAAATATCCCAAAGAACATTACACATAAAATTGAAACAAAGAACATTTATAATTCTTGAAATATAAGGTATTTTTTCTTTCTCGTTCGGTACCCACAAATATATATATTTTTGAGATGTCTTCTAATGCCGGAAATGTATAGGTCTCCACAAACAAGCTGTGAGAGATGAGCGCCTCTGCTCATGATAGAACTACCAATAAGGGGTCCCGATATCTTCTATCAAAGTTGATAAAAGTGTCACGATGGCTTATACAGGATAAGAAAGTCTTCTTAGTGATTGAGAAATGCGTTTTATCCTTCTTCCCGATCGAAGATTTGTGAGTTGAGAGAGACCTTTCAGCCTTCTCTGATTTAGTTACATTTCCAACAAGGATTTCAACATCAAGTTGTTTCATAGGAGACTTCATTTTCCTAAATGATTGAGAACAATAAACTTGGGCAACATACATAAAGGATACTAGCTGAAATAAAAATTTAACTAATAAATTTTTTTAAATAAATGCTAGGAAAATAAAGTATAAAGACACAATGAGAAATGGCGGCGGCGGTGGTGGTGGTGGGGGGTATGGATTATATGAGCAAGGGGTAGTATATTCTTGTTATTATGGGTAGCACATATGAAAATGAAGAACCAGATTCTTCATGGAGGTTAGCCAACCCAGTAACATAAAAACGGATCTGCTTCACGGACCCGATGCATACAAGACCTTATCCATCAAAATCAAACCCTAGATACAAAGTTTATTTATTTATTCATCAACGGCGGCTTAGGCCAGGAGAAAGATTGAGACATGAATCGTGAAAAAGCGGGGTATAACAACCACATCCAATATTTCGCTTAGCAATCTGTATGGACAAACTCCAATTTAATTCCAAGAGAATCAACTAGACAGTAAGACTCAATCAATGGAAATATATCCAAGAGTTATATCTCTATTTCTCAATTAAATCTGCAATCAAACAAATAGGAATTTGGTGGCCAAATTGAATATAAGAAATAACTTGGACGGTATCAAAAACCAATATCCAAGTGTCAATCAATTTAATCAACAACCCAAAGGTAGAATTCATAATTGATTGAACTTACGCACAACCTGTGATATTTCAATTATATAAAAATATAATGCGGAAAAGAAATAACACAGACACCGGAAATTTGGTTAACGAGGAAACCGCAAATGCAGAAAAACCCCGGACCTAGTCTAGATTTGAACACCACACTGTATTAAGCAGCTACAAACACTAGCCTACTCAAAGTTAACTTCGTACTGGAATATAGTTGAGCCCTAACTAGTCTCACACTGATCAAGGTACGGTCGAGTTCCTTACACCTATGAATCCCAGCAGGACTCTACGCACTTGATTCCCATAGCTAATCTCACCCACAACTAAGAGTTGCTACGACCCAAAGTCGAAGACTTGATAAACCAATCTGTCTCACACAAAAAAGTCTATTGAATAGATAACTTGGTCTCCCACAAATAAACCTATGAGTTTTTGTTCCATTTTTTGATAAATTAAGGTGGACAGGAACCAATTGATATACCAGACTTATTATGACGAACGTGAAATTACGCCCGGCGCGCCTGGGCGCATGGGACATAACTTCCCCGATGCGCCATGGTGATGCTACGATCCGGGACTCAAAGCTAAGAAATTGCATATTCATCTTCCCTTGCGAGCATGCTCATGGAGGGTCCAAAGTGTCGCAACCATCTCACAATTAGATGATATGAGCGACAAAGTGTTGGACCGGCAATGTTGCAACCCATTGCGGCTGCCTACGTACCCTTCCCTACTCTAAAGGGATCAAGCACATACCGTAGTTCATCCATGAAGGGACAACAATTTAAACCAACTCGTTTGCAAGGTCGTAGCTTAGCAATAATGGTAATGGCCTGGTACGTATAGGTTGTTCCATCAAGATGCACAATGATTATGCATCATCGGGTATGAGGCGTGGCATAGTGATGCCTTCGCACCATATGCCCCATTGGCAACGTTACAGAGCTATGAATGAGACTCGGGCATCATTTATACTCTTCTGGCTAAGCTATGAAGCTTACTTGGTGCATGGTCCACATATGCACCTTCAACCAAGTACCCCTCCCTATATATGTCTTAATAACATTTCTACAAGTTAGAATAGGGGAGAAAATTGACATGCTTGCTTCACAATTCATGTGCAATGATTGCGCACAATGATTTCGCATAATGATTGCACAATATCCATTCGGCCAGCCCTCTCTGGCCTGATGCACAATTATTGTGCGATATTTAGCATGCGCCATGCAAAAAGTTTGTGTCTTACATTATTACACCCTTTAAAGAATTTCGTCCCCGAAATTCAAAACAAACTAGGGTTCGGATTCCTCAAGTACTCGTCCCATACCAAACACTTAGGAATCCTCAAGCTCGCAAGGTCGTTTGCCAAGATGTGTCACACTTATATTCCCGAAGAACAACCAAGAAATATCAATCACCTCATAATAATCTTAATCGTATGGTAGCGAAACAAGATATTGTTGAATCACAAATGATGAGACGAAAATGTTTGTGACTACTTTTTATCTTGCCTATCGGAGAATAAATCTCGAGCAAATCCTAGAGAAGATAGTACTCAATACGATACTGTTTTGGGGTAAAAACTGATTCTGCTGATTTTGGTAAATTTGGGTGTGTTGATGCGAAACGAATTCAAACCCTAAAAAAATGCACTGCACGGGAGTACTTTAGATTCGAGAGATCAATCTGTACAATCCTGGCCTAAACCAAGAAATGGTCGTTCCAGTCTTGCTTCGGTCACAAAGTGAAGGAGAAGGGTTGATCTTAGGGAAGGAAGAAAAAAAGGTGTTGAGATCATAATGATTAAATCTGAAGGTGTGGATATCTTATGACTTGTATCAGAATGTGGAACTGGCTTGCGGAATGTAAGCTATCAGTTCTTGGTGTTTTTCTGGATATTTGTGTTGATAACCAAAACTCTGTTTTTGGTTAAAATAGGTTGAAAACCTATTTATATAGTCATAGTTGCACGTACCCTGATCTCATAGGAAATGGGAGCAGTTGAGTGATGGAGAAGTGGGGATCGTGTAAAATGCTGAAAACCACATCTTGCTATGAGAGAAAACGGTTAGTTTACACCCACTACTTCTCTGCTACCACTAACTGTCCGCTTTCCTGACACTTTCTTATAATGGGCGTGTTGCACGCCGCACGCTGTAAACCTCCATACCAATACCCTAATGAACATCCCCCAGTTTGTGACATGTTTGATGTCTCGAGTATTTTTATGGAAAAATATGCAGCAAGTTAATTACTAAGTGAGTCTTGTGTGCAAGACCAACGAGCCAAGTCATGAGACTTGCCGCAAAGAATAACATGTGACGCTATTAGGTTAAATAACTGAGTTATTTGTGAAGCCGATATTCGTAAAATTTCGTATGTATTTGATGCATGTAAAGCATCGCTTTTAAGCAAGAAGCTCAAAATAATCGATGCAGTGAAGCATTGTTGTATAAAGCTCGCTTAAATCAGTCATGAAGCCTAATGTATTAAAATGAGCGCAACTGGCCATTTTCGGGAAGCTGCTAGGAGCCATTCACGTGTGCCCAAGACAGGTCGGTTGGTCCCTATAGTAGAGTGTGAAAAAGGGGGGGGTCTAACAACCACACCCAATATTTCATTTGGCAATTTGTATGGAACAAACTTCAATACAATCTCAAGAATAAAAACTCAATTGAGAAATAATATTATAGAGATTTATCTCCTTATCAACACAATCAATAGTTAAACATAAGCAAGTCCGTAAACCTGATTTTAGTGTGAGATTTCTTGAAACAAACTTTTTGTTAATCACAACCTATTCAATATCCACCGTGTATAAACCTCTTTAAGCAACAATCACTAAAGGAATATTTCAACACTGTGTCCACTTGAAACAGGGTTAGTCTGGGCTGGTATAACAATGTGAAAATAACAAAAACAATTGTTCAAGATCAATCAAGTCTTATCCAACAAACAAGGTCGGATTTAACAACTATAATTGATTAACATACAACCTGTATTATTTCAATTATATAAATAAAATATAAATGCGGAAAAGAAATAACACAGACACCAGAAATTTTGTTAACGAGGAAACCGCAAATGCAGAAAAACCCCGGGACCTAGTCCAGAATAAACACACACTTATTATAAGCTGTTACACCAATTTCCTATTACCTATTCGGACTAGATGTAATACCTTCTTCAGTTGTATTCTTATAGAACTCCTAGCAGAACACCGATTCTCTTTAGGAATTCTTCACACAAATCTTCTAGCTGAACCCAAGGTTCTCCTTAGAATATACAACAACACGATTGATACGAATTGATATTTTGTTTGCACAAAACACCGGTCTGATTTCCCTTTTTAGATATAAATCAAGGTTTTGTAAATCTTGTAGATTAGGGTTTTAATTTACAATCAGTATGCGTACTGACAAGAAGTCCGTGAACCTGATTTTCGTAAGTGAACTTGGGTGATTCCAAAGATCAATTTCCAAGTTAAGAAAACCTTAATAATTCTACAACAAGAACAACTAGATAAATCTAGAGATATCTTGTTTAAAATTTCTCAAGGATTTTTACGAGATGCCTCAGTAGAAGTTTTTCTTTCTAGCCTCCGATTTCTACTAACAAGTGTTGGTATACGATGGGAAACTGAAATCTATCAAAACCTAAGGTTTATGATCAATAACTCTTGAATGGTTTTTTGTATCATAAGAGAAAACCTTGGAATAGACAAGAGGTGAAAAACCTAGATTACAAGTTGTATAATCAATCACGAAGATTTAATCCAACTTGGATTTGTGATCCCCAATACAAAGACTTTTATCTCACTCTTGTTCACGAAGAACAGAAGACGTGGAAAACAACCTGCAGAGCTTACGCCAATTTTCCAAAGTGGATGAAAAAGGTGTAAACTCACGAACTCAATATTTATAGTGAAACATAGCTTGAAAACTAAGCAAAGCTATTTTCCTTTTTCAAGACTCTCCTAATGTTGGTAGTCTTTCCTAAGTTACAACTCTTGCCAAAATAATTAATTAATTAATTAATTAGCAAATATTGTATTTATGTGAATAAATCACAAATTAAATTAGGAAGGAATCACAAACACTTTAATATGAAAATCAAAGATGTTTGGAGTAATAGTTAACTTGCCTAGATAAGGAAACATCACCAACTTGACTAAAAATGCCTTTTAGTCACGTAATTGGGCCCAAGTCCGCGAACTGTTACAAACAGTCCATGGATTATTTCCTACTAATGAACTGTAACAATTACAACAACACTTATAATTGTTACTTTAATAAATCACTCATAACTTCATCGTTATAACTCGGAATTGAGTGATTCTTGGCTCGTTGGATTCACAAGATCATTTATTATAACATAATATTATTTATATGGATAAAGGTTATTGTCACCAAAGTCATGAATCAAATACCTTAAGTATATATACATAAATTTACATTTACTGTCATTGGAATTGCTCCATATAGTGAGCATTTATCTTGATAGATTAGAAAGGTGGAATTGAACAAGAATTCAAATGAAATCAATCACATACCTTTATTGATGAAGTACTTGTCGATGTCTTCAATCTTCAATCTTCACCCTTTAAGGATAGCTTCGATTCAACTTCTTAGACCTAATCTAGTCTGAAACTATCTTTAGTATGCTAAATCAATAATGCATTTTGGAAACTAAAATTGACAACTAACTTGACATACCAACGCTAGTGGGTTCAACCGAGCTATGCTCTAATAGAGTGAGGGTTGGAAACTATGATGACATCCTATTGGACGCCTTAGATTTAATCTAGGTCGGTCAATTTGGCTGACGAAGTTGGACGGCCAAGATGATTTGTGGCTGTTAATGGCCGCCTTAAATTCATGTAAATAGCATGACCAGCCCCTTTTGGATGATCGTTTGGGAGCCATATGGGGAGACTGTGACTTGGCCGATCGCGGCTCTTGGAATGGGAGTGGACGTTGATTATGGCCACATCTTGTTGGCCACCTAAAATGGGAGTTAGGCTGTCCAGTTCATCTAGAAAAGTTGGACGACCGAGATGGTTTGCGGCAGTTAATGGCTGTCATTGATTTATTTAGGTTTTAAAAAGCCGTGTGGCCAACCTATTTTGGGCTAACGGTTTTTGGTGTTAGCCGTGTACTCTGGGAGTTGTTTGACAGACCAACACAATAGTCGGGCCGCTGGTGAACATATCCGCACCTTGCCCGTTGATTGAGATTGAATCTAGGTCGGTCGATTCGGTTGGCGAAGTTGGGCGGCCAAGATCGTATTACGGTAGTAATGTAATGCCGCTTAATGAAATTAGGGTTTTGTAACTCGTGTGTCCAACTGTTTTGGCAAACGTTTAGTGGCTTCGCTTGCGAGTTGGAGAGATGTTGATCGGCTAAGGCATTAGTGGGCCCGCCATTGTATATGGTGGTGCTTGTCAGGCCACGTTAGGAGGCGGCTAAGCTTAATAAATCGAGTTGCAAAAACGTACGACCGTGATCGTTTTTCAAGACTGACATGGGTAGTCTAGATTAGATTCCTTAAGGAATTAGGAGAATCGACCAACCAACTTCTAACTTTATTTAAAAGTGCATGTGGCAGGTTTGAAGCAATCTAATTGGTTGATTGGAAAGGGGCGCGACAAGCAATTTAATGGGGCATGGCCGGCCATCCACGGGCGGCGCTTGTTGGGGCGAACTGGACGGCCAAGTGACGTGGCCGCGCCTCCTCTTGATGCCGCTTCTGTTTTCCGCAGCTCCTCTTTTACTTATCGTTTTCTTTCTTTGGTAGGATTTTTCTCCTATTAGTCCATGGCGGATTAATTTCCTAGCTTACCTAGGTCTGGACCAATAAGGTTCGAGATATTGCGCAGGGTGCAAAAAGCCTAAATTTGCAAATTAATTAGGCCAAAATTTGAATCTTGTGAGCTATCACAAAATTTAACAAATTTGATAAATTATGTGTGTTAACACAAAATTCTTTTATTCCCAGAGAGCAGTTAGCGCGTCTTCTGATTGAGTATTTTCATGCAGAGCTTAATCTTGATACTTCGGGAAATTTATGCTACTCTGTTGCGAGTGAACACTAATTGTCATGTCATACCAATGTTAAAGGTTGAGCCGGGGAACATAGCATAGGAAAAATACTCAATAAGCCATACATTAATGAATAATGCAGGCGAGAAGATAAAATTTACATAATATTTGGGGTTGTTGCTATACGCACCATTCTGGGTAAATTTTATATAAATATACTTAATTGCTCAATACATATGTAAGTAAGGAGGCCTAGGCACTCGTTATTTTTAAATGGCTATATTTCTTTGCAGAATGACACCACATTAAATACAGGGTTTCACAAGTTTAGCCCTGAACTAAAAACCACCATCAACAAATAGAAAACAGCAAGATCAGAACACGCAACTACAGAAAAAATAGTTGGGTCTGGCTTCACAATCCCAATGAAGTCTTCAAGTCGTTAACCTACAAGGTTTCGTGAAAAACCTAAGGTTAAATTAGAATCGACTCTAGTCACAACTAGTATCACACAGGAGGTGTGGGGATTAGGTTTCCTAGTTGCTAGAGTTTCCCTTTATATAGTCTTCAAATCAGGGTTTCCAATCTAAGTCACCTTGGTCACAAAGCATTCAATATTCACCATTAAATGAAAACCTGATTAGATTCAAGCTAATATCTTTTAACCGTTAGATCTAACTTAGCTTGTTACACACAAATGAAAAGTGACTTCATTTAGATATGAGTAACCGTACCTAAACGTGTACACCTTGTTGGCTTAACAATAGTTAACTGCAGTTATCCATATGAACTGTAGCGCCCCCTAAGCTAGCAGCTGACTAATCCAATAAATTAACTAAATAAGAGGCACTAAAAACTAAATCATTTACTTAAACTTTCAATTAAGAAAACTGCTACAAAACTTAACCCAAAAACTAGCCCCGCTCAGAAATATATATATACAAGAACTCCTCTCCAATGATACATATAAAATAGTCATTTGGTTTACAATTAAAATATACAACATAATAAATATAATAGAAGTTAATCAACTAGCGAAGTCAACTCGTGAAGCTTTCGCTGCGCAACCCTGATCTGTCACAGAAACTGAAGTGGGAATAATTAACATTTAACCTTCTAAGTAATCATAGGAAAGATTTGGAAAACAATACATGTTTTTCCGAAAATAATACATGTTTTTCCGAAAACATTAAACAGTGACTAAGTCACTGAAATAATCATACATGTATATCGAACAAACTCCTTCGTCAAACAATGTACTAATATGGTTGTAAATTCCTAACCGGCAATTCACACCTATTTAGATATGGATGCCACCAAGACCATGGTGACCAACTCTAAATAATAAAAGCTGAATTAAAGTAGATATAAATGTGAAGGAGCGTATCCTATATACCACAAGTGGAAATTCTCATTTCCCATAACAATTCATACTGACAACAAACAATACAAGTCCTTTCCAAATCGTGGAAAGATTCATAAAATCAACTGGATTATCATAATGCATTTTAAAAAAAACATGGAATGAAGAAACAGACAATGCATGAGTTTGTTAAGCATAAACTTTTATAAAAGCAACAATAATGAATACAAAGAGTGAAATGCATTCCCACACCTTTTGATGACAGGCCACGCCTACCTCGAGATCCACTGGTTCGTCTTTTGAATCGGTCGTTGTTAATACTAACTGTTAATCACACAAGAAGTCTAAGAAACTAGCCAAAAGGGCTCATACAAGAATTATATAATTCTATCTAACGGTTCTAAGCCCATTATGGTATCTCATTCTCCATCTTTAACATAACTAAGAGTTTACTAATCTAATTAGGTTGATTTTATAGTCCATTAGATATGTCTTATGAATATCTACAACTTTGTAGAAGAAGTCAAATGTCAATTCGGACCATAAGTGGTCCAAAACATCAATATAAGATAACTAGTCTAAAGCCCAAGCCCACTCAATCAAACCCATTAATAAGGGCCTGTCCCAACTAGGTCAATCTAACAGTTGAACTAATAGTCAAGAGTCAACTAACAGTCAACGTCCAGGGTCAATGGTCAGGTATAAATCGGTCAACTGAGTCAATGAGTCGACTCAGTCAATATGGGTAAACTCGGTGACTCAGACCTAAACAACTCAGTCAGAAAACTAAGTCAGACGAGTCAGACAACTGACTGGGATGACAAACAGACTTAGTTCTAGATCAGACAAACATCAACTCTAATCGTATATTCTCAACTTCTTATTTAACAATTCAACTTCAATTCAAATACAAAATAACAATGAATTTCATTTACAAATAACAACTTTGATTACCTGCAATTGCAGCTTTAATCAACAACTTTCTACATCCATACTTCTACCCTCACAACAACTCATTAGAACTCCCATTCCATAATACATCTATCTTGAGATTACAACTCCAATATAATTCACCATTATTGAATCAACTCAACAACAGTTCTCAGCTGCAACCACCACCATCTCTAACACTTACTGAAATAAACATCTCATTAATTTTCTGACTCTTCCCAATACACACACATACAACATCTTCACCTTATTCTTGCAATTCTATTTAAGCCTCTGATGTGAATCAATAATGTTGTAGAAAGTGGTAAGAAAAGGTTGTCGTTCACTCGGACTCGTTGAATTGATTTTAGGAAAAATAAAAGATAAATATATATATATAATTTATGTCACAAGATGGAGAGAGTTACCGGGACTCGGGATTCCACCAATTCTCACATTCATGCGGTTCATCTACTAATTCCGGACAATTAAAGCTCATAAAATAACAAACATCGACTCTAATTCTTTGCCAAGGTAGATTCTATAAAGAATTATATGTAACTCACAAGCATGGCGCATCTAAAGTACCTAAGACTAAGCATGCGACATCTAACAAATTCACAAATAATCAAGAAAAATCATAAATCAATTATAATAGTGCAAATAGTCATAAAGGAATTAATTAGAATTACCACATGGGTGCAAAACAGACTTCCTCCTTCGTCCCAGTGATGGGTTCTAGCTTCTCATGTTGTAGACACGCTCAAAATGGTTTTTCATTGCTCAAAATGTGTTTACAAAGAAGAAAATGGAGAAAATGATGAAAATCGGGTGTTGCAACGTTTATAATCTGTTGCAAACACCTATTACAAAGAAAGATATATATAAAGCGCTTACGCGACTGTAGCTATGCGACGCTCGGTCCATTTGTCGTTGTCGTTGTTGAATGTAATGACTGCCTTGGCAAGTCTGTTCTTCACGATTCCGAAGTGCGACGTGAAACTGTTTTTTTCGGTGATTGATTTTCTCGACTTTCTAATGCTCCGTAGCTCTCCCAATCCCTCCATAACTTTCTAATCGACCCCAGTAGCCTATTTATACACCTTTGGACCAAGAATCTTCGCTCATTACTCCCAAAATCTTCCCATTTCTCGGCAGTGAAAGAAAATAATCTCGGGATATTTTCTTCCCTGTTTTTAGCTTCTCACGCGTTTTTTAGTCCAAAGACGCTCCAATTTCTATCACACATGCTCCACAAGGTTGCTAGATGCATCAAACACGATCAGAACACACACAAATTCTTCCAGAACACACGTGTTTATCTGTTTTGAGCTCGTGAATTGGATAGCCAATTATAGCCAAATTTGATCGAACCAAAAGCCCAAAACATGTTTTCTAGGACATAACACAACTTCCTACCAAGAATTAGCCATTTGATCGCCCTAGAACACGTTCGAAAATCAATCGAAAATTCTGCCAGTTGCATGCATGGTTTTCCCGCCAAAAATCGTTTTTCAAATGTTGAAGATGGTGTCCCCCTAACTTGAAATCCAGGGTGCGAATAGCGGTGCCTAACTGAGGTGCCCCTTATCCACAATGAGGGTGCCTTTAGCAAATGTCCTCCGAGGTGTTCCGAGCAACTTTTCGAGCCGAATTTTCCTACAATCTTTATTTCCAAAAAATACCTACAAACACACAAAACACCATAATAAGGATAAAAACGAGTACTAACAATACGAAACATTGAGGACAAATTAGACACATAAATGCGTCTATCAAATACCCCCAAACTTATTATTTGCTAGTCCCGAGCAAATCTAATCTAGGAAATAAAATGACTACACTTAGCACGTGCAGCAAGCCGTTAAACCGCTAGGTGGCCCTAGTGGCGGAGTGTCGTCTCCGAGAGGGTTTAACGGTGTACCCACAAAACCTTTTACTCCAGGACCCTAGCTATCTATGCGAGAACCTTGGAAGGCACTAAAGAATCTCCTTGGTTGGCATACTTATTGACTACGAGGAGGAAGTACCACGATGCGAAATTCCAATTCTTTGTACACGAGTTTGCACTCAAGCATACTAAAATTCATATAAAGTGACGAGCTCTACTCGGATAGTTTATGGACATCATAAAACCGGAGTCAACCAATCACATAGATTAAGAATAGAAAAACGTGGATGATGTTGGCTAGGGTGAACCTATCCTAACGGACTGAGATCTTTGGTCTTGGACTAATATCAACACACTTTGGCATATACAAGGGGACCAGTGGTCGATAATCCTAACTCTAGGTCAACTCAGCTGGCATATACAAGGGTACCAGTGGTCGACTTTATTGTATTTATTCCGTTTGGTCTAGTGGTCTGGTCTCAATTTTTTTTTTTTTTTTTTTTTTTTTTGTATATCAGCCACTCTATTCCACCCTAGCAATGGTAAAAAGAAAAATAAAAGAAGTGATCAGGATTCTTTCGATGTTTCCATCACGAGGATATGGCGAAACTACCATGTTTTCTAACACACGAGCTCTGTGCTTTTATGAATAGACTCTTTAGATGTTTCCATCTAATCAGTTGGTTCCTCAACTCCTACAACCAAAATGCTTCCATCCACTTAGATTGGTTAGTGCCATCCTTAATAAACATAAATTTCTAGGCTCTGGAGTTTATTTATTGCAACTAAAAAGTTTCTCCCATACCCCCAAACTTAAATCTAACATTGTCCTCAATGTTCTAAAGATGAAATTAAAAACATGAACAAGGAGAAAGCTGTTACCATTTGAAGCAAAAGAGTTGAGGAAAGATATTACCGTGTTGCATGAGATTGGGTTACCTCCCAAGAAGTGCTAAGTTTAGAGTCTTGACCCAGATTTAGGAAAGATTAGTCAACTCGAACCATAAAGTAACAATCGAAATAATCTGCGGGTCTTCAAAACTAAATAGAGTGACCAAAGGAGACTGCAATGAACCAAGAAAATGAACAAGACTAGCAAGCCCTTACTTAGTTTCTGATTAAGAAATTTATATCTAATTGTGGTTCAGGTTTCAAGTTCTATGAAAGGGTCTAAATAGAAAATTTTCATTGGCTGCGTTTCTTCATAGGTGGGATCCGAATCATTAGGTCCTAGAGTCTGGAAAAACTCAAATATGATCTTAGAAGCGCACAATAATAACCTAAATAACTGAGGATCCTCTAAGTCAATAAGATTTGACTTAAATAATTGACCACAATGAGAGTAATGGTCATTCTTAAGAAAATGTGTCGATTCTAATTTCCTAAGGCATTTAGGTTTAGTCTCACAACTTAATATTCGACACATCTGAAATTCATAAGTTCCCACAATTGGAAGGAAGGTTTTTGGTGGGAAAACAAAGTCAATCGTGGTATCATAGCCTAGGTTAACCACATCAACCAGAGGATGGGTTTCTAACAACTGAACTTCTTTATGGACACAACTAGGTTCAGGAAAAAGTGTATGAAGATAATCTTTTAAAATGGTTGAGGCACAAATTTCAAGTCCCAAGTTAGGGACCTTTTTAAGAGTTAAGGCACATGGAGAATGATAATCACCCCCAAACTTAGAGTTTTTAGTGTCTCTAGAAAGACTAGTCACAACTTCCCTAATTTCAAGGCTATCGATTCCCGAAAATGGTCAATTGATTCTTCTAAGTCGGTACATCCTCACTCATCTCTACGAGTTCATCTTGTTTTTCTAAGTCTATTTTTTCTAAATCGCTAGACTCAAAATATACTCGTTCCTCTAAACCATCATTGGCTTCGTAATCGTAAGGAAATATTACATCGTCTAAAACAGTGGTATCTCTAGTCAAATCCTCGTCCTTTTGAATAGGTGAATAATTATTAAAATTATTTGGATTTGAACTAGAAACATTATCATTATTAAGCTCAATTGGAGTAACAAATTCCTGATCACTATGCCTACTCATTTCAAATTCTTCATCAACATTATCATAATCATCATTATAAAAATATGAAAATGGTTGAACCTCATCTAAAGTAGTGTTACCAATTCTAACCTCGTCATCTTGATTATGCAAATAACTATCTTCATTTTCAAGGGTATTATTGGAGACACTGTATTGGAAATTAAGATTATTTCGAGCAAGTTTTTCAACAATCCTATCTGTACTTTCAGTAAATTGCTTAAGAGTCTCTTCTAAAGACATTCTAGTTGACTGCTCTGGGGACTCATCTGGAATATTTAAGGTTTCCTTCACAAATAAGGAATGACTCTTTAAAGCCTCTTCTAGAGAAATAGAAGGATTGTTTTGCTCATATGACTGGTGAGTATGCGAATAGTAATTGGGCTCATCATGGTACGAACCATAACCTTGAAAAGGTGGATGCTCCCAACCACTATTCATACTCTGGTCAAAGTTGAAATGTCCATTTTGAAAATTAGTCGGATAATCATTGTATTGGCTATTGTAATACCAGTTCGACATCCTATCTGCAAGGGAATTCTACACAAACACAAACAATGCTGACTCGACCACAACAAACCTACTGATTTCTAGCAAACAAAAAGCATGATGGCTCCACTTAGATTGTTACTAGACTAGCTTCTAATCCTTCGAAAAGGAATTCGTTACAGTTTGAGAAAACCCCTCTGGAATCAATCAGTGTTTAAGTAAGTTGAATAGAGGCGAGGGAAGCTGTTGGAGCTTTGATACCCAAGGCCTCACCGCATTACAAGGCGGCGCGATCCACGCATTCAACTAACAGAAACTTTCATGAACTTCGAAGAATGCTCAAAAGAGTAACCAATATTTTTCGAACGAGTTTCCTATTAAGCTCGTTACCCTATCGGTCTCGTTCTATTCCAAATTTTAAGCTTAGGTTCGCGTTTTGGTATCGTTTTCCTAAGGCGGGCAAGAAGAGAACGGTGATGAAATCCGGACCCTTATCTTGTATGGCCAGTCCTTGCCCTTTACTAGGAATTTAAAAACAGCCGTTTTCAAAACCTCATCATATATGCAAACGAAATCATCCGAGAAACCCGCGACGGGGATTCGCGGGTGTTTAGAATTCTTACCTCCCATTCCATACGGGGATGAACCGTTGAAGTCGACTCGGGCCACGACTCCTATGTCATGTACGAACCCGAGGGGGCCGAGGTGATATCGTAATCACCGTCCTTCCACAATGCGATTTATATTTGAAACTACCCTTCGTAGGGTTTAAAAAAAAATTAATGTCCAATGTCCAAAAATAATAAAAAAAAAAAGTCCAAAAATAAAAATATTACAAAAATATAACCCTAATTACAGTCTCTAAAAAAAACTTAAAAAAAATAATTTACAAAATCTTCTTCTTCACTCCTTTTGGATTTCTCTTTTCTTTCCTTTTTGGGCTTTGCCTTTCTTTTCAGCACTTTCTCTTTTTCTTTAGCTTAGCTCCAAATCTGAAAGAAAACAAAAATACCAAAACGCGTAAAAAGAACAAAAATAATAAAAATAAAAATAAAAATAAAAATAAAACCTAAAAACAAATTTATACACAAGTCCCCGGCAACGGCGCCAAAAATTGATGTGAATCAATAATGTTGTAGAAAGTGGTAAGAAAAGGTTGTCGTTCACTCGGACTCGTTGAATTGATTTTAGGAAAAATAAAAGATAAATATATATATAATTTATGTCACAAGATGGAGAGAGTTACCGGGACTCGGGATTCCACCAATTCTCACATTCATGCGGTTCATCTACTAATTCCGGACAATTAAAGCTCATAAAATAACAAACATCGACTCTAATTCTTTGCCAAGGTAGATTCT
The DNA here is from genome assembly GCA_023529315.1 of Papaver bracteatum. Classification (NCBI taxonomy): domain Eukaryota; kingdom Viridiplantae; phylum Streptophyta; class Magnoliopsida; order Ranunculales; family Papaveraceae; genus Papaver; species Papaver bracteatum. The sequence continues at coordinate 1,730,559 of JAJJWX010002349.1, read as the reverse complement.
ATAAAGAATTATATGTAACTCACAAGCATGGCGCATCTAAAGTACCTAAGACTAAGCATGCGACATCTAACAAATTCACAAATAATCAAGAAAAATCATAAATCAATTATAATAGTGCAAATAGTCATAAAGGAATTAATTAGAATTACCACATGGGTGCAAAACAGCTTCCTCCTTCGTCCCAGTGATGGGTTCTAGCTTCTCATGTTGTAGACACGCTCAAAATGGTTTTTCATTGCTCAAAATGTGTTTACAAAGAAGAAAATGGAGAAAATGATGAAAATCGGGTGTTGCAACGTTTATAACTGTTGCAAACACCGTTACAAAGAAAGATATATATAAACTGCTTCTGATTTGTAGCTATGCGACGCTCGGTCCACTTGTCGTTGTCGCATTTAATTGAAATGAATACTGCCTTGGCAAGTCTGTTCTTCACGATTCCAGAAGTGCGCAAAGAAACTGTTTTTCTGGTGATTGATTTTCTCGACTTTCTAATGCTCCGTAGCTCTCCCAATCCCTCCATAACTTTCTAATCGACCCCAGTAGCCTATTTATACACCTTTGGACCAAGAATCTTCGCTCATTACTCCCAAAAATCTTCCCATTTCTCGGCAGTGAAAGAAAATAATCTCGTGATATTTTCTTCCCTGTTTTAGCTTCTCACGCGTTTTTTTAGTCCAAAGACGCTCTCAATTTCTATCACACATGCTCCACAAGGTTGCTAGATGCATCAAACACGATCGAACACACACAAATTCTTCCAGAACACACGTGTTTATCTGTTTTGAGCTCGTGAATTGGATAGCCAATTATAGCCAAATTTGATCGAACCAAAAGCCCAAAACATGTTTTCTAGGACATAACACAACTTCCTACCAAGAATTAGCCATTTGATCGCCCTAGAACACGTTCGAAAATCAATCGAAAATTCTGCCAGTTGCATGCATGGTTTTCCCGCCAAAAAATCGTTTTTCAAATGTTGAAGATGGTGTCCCCCTAACCAGAACTGGGGTGCGAATAGCGGTGCCTAACGAGGTGCCCCTTATCCACAATGAGGGTGCCTTTAGCAAATGTCCTCCGAGGTGTTCCGAGCAACTTTTCGAGCCGAATTTTCCTACAATCTTTATTTCCAAAAAATACCTACAAACACACAAAACACCATAATAAGGATAAAAACGAGTACTAACAATACGAAACATTGAGGACAAATTAGACACATAAATGCGTCTATCAAATACCCCCAAACTTATTATTTGCTAGTCCCGAGCAAATCTAATCTAGGAAATAAAATGACTACACTTAGCACGTCAAAGAAGCGTTAAACCGCTAGGTGGCCCTAGTGGCGGTGTCGTCTCCAGGAGGGTTTAACAGAGGTGTACCCACAAAACCTTTTACTCAGGACCCTAGCTATCTATGCGAGAACCTTGGAAGGCACTAAAGAATCTCCTTGGTTGGCATACTTATTGACTACGGGAGGAAGTACCACGATGCGAAATTCCAATTCTTTGTACACGAGTTTGCACTCAAGCATACTAAAATTCATATAAAGTGACAGAGCTCTACTCAGATAGTTTATGGACATCATAAACCGGAGTCAACCAATCACATAGATTAAGAATAGAAAAACGTGGATGATGTTGGCTAGGGTGAACCTATCCTAACGGACTGAGATACTGGTCTTGGACTAATATCAACACACTGGCATATACAAGGGGACCAGGTGGTCGATAATCCTAACTCTAGGTCAACTCACTACATATACAAGGGTACCAGTGGTCGACTTTATTGTATTTATTCCGTTTGGTCTAGTGGTCTGGTCTCAATTTTTTTTTTTTTTTTTTTTTTTTTTTTTGGTATCTCAGCCACTCTATTCCACCCTAGCAATGGTAAAAAGAAAAATAAAAGAAGTGATCAGGATTCTTTCGATGTTTCCATCACGAGGATATGGCGAAACTACCATGTTTTCTAACACCTGAGCTCTGTGCTTTTATGAATAGACTCTTTAGATGTTTCCATCTAATCAGATTGGTTCCTCAACTCCTACAACCAAAATGCTTCCATCCACTTAGATTGGTTAGTGCCATCCTTAATAAACATAAATTTCTAGGCTCTGGAGTTTATTTATTGCAACTAAAAAGTTTCTCCCATACCCCCAAACTTAAATCTAACATTGTCCTCAATGTTCTAAAGATGAAATTAAAAACATGAACAAGGAGAAACTGTTACCATTTGAAGCAAAAGAGTTGAGGAAAGATATTACCGTGTTGCATGAGATTGGGTTACCTCCCAAGAAGTGCTAAGTTTAGAGTCTTCAGCCAGATTTAGGAAAGATTAGTCAACTCGAACCATAAAGTAACAGTCGAAATAACTGCGGGTCTTCAAAACTAAATAGAGCTGACCAAAGGAGACTGCAATGAACCAAGAAAATGAACAAGACTAGCAAGCCCTTACTTAGTTTCCTGATTAAGAAATTTATATCTAATTGTGGTTCAGGTTCAAGTTCTATGAAAGGGTCTAAATAGAAAATTTTCATTGGCTGCGTTTCTTCATAGGTGGGATCCGAATCATTAGGTCCTAGAGTCTGGAAAAACTCAAATATGATCTTAGAAGCGCACAATAATAACCTAAATAACTGAGGATCCTCTAAGTCAATAAGATTTGACTTAAATAATTGACCACAATGAGAGTAATGGTCATTCTTAAGAAAATGTGTCGATTCTAATTTCCTAAGGCATTTAGGTTTAGTCTCACAACTTAATATTCGACACATCTGAAATTCATAAGTTCCCACAATTGGAAGGAAGGTTTTTGGTGGGAAAACAAAGTCAATCGTGGTATCATAGCCTAGGTTAACCACATCAACCAGAGGATGGGTTTCTAACAACTGAACTTCTTTATGGACACAACTAGGTTCAGGAAAAAGTGTATGAAGATAATCTTTTAAAATGGTTGAGGCACAAATTTCAAGTCCCAAGTTAGGGACCTTTTTAAGAGTTAAGGCACATGGAGAATGATAATCACCCCCAAACTTAGAGTTTTTAGTGTCTCTAGAAAGACTAGTCACAACTTCCCTAATTTCAAGGCTATCTGATTCCTGAAAATGGTCAATTGATTCTTCTAAGTCAGGTACATCCTCACTCATCTCTACGAGTTCATCTTGTTTTTCTAAGTCTATTTTTTCTAAATCGCTAGACTCAAAATATACTCGTTCCTCTAAACCATCATTGGCTTCGTAATCGTAAGGAAATATTACATCGTCTAAAACAGTGGTATCTCTAGTCAAATCCTCGTCCTTTTGAATAGGTGAATAATTATTAAAATTATTTGGATTTGAACTAGAAACATTATCATTATTAAGCTCAATTGGAGTAACAAATTCTGATCACTATGCCTACTCATTTCAAATTCTTCATCAACATTATCATAATCATCATTATAAAAATATGAAAATGGTTGAACCTCATCTAAAGTAGTGTTACCAATTCTAACCTCGTCATCTTGATTATGCAAATAACTATCTTCATTTTCAAGGGTATTATTGGAGACACTGTATTGGAAATTAAGATTATTTCGAGCAAGTTTTTCAACAATCCTATCTGTACTTTCAGTAAATTGCTTAAGAGTCTCTTCTAAAGACATTCTAGTTGACTGCTCTGGGGACTCATCTGGAATATTTAAGGTTTCCTTCACAAATAAGGAATGACTCTTTAAAGCCTCTTCTAGAGAAATAGAAGGATTGTTTTGCTCATATGACTGGTGAGTATGCGAATAGTAATTGGGCTCATCATGGTACGAACCATAACCTTGAAAAGGTGGATGCTCCCAACCACTATTCATACTCTGGTCAAAGTTGAAATGTCCATTTTGAAAATTAGTCGGATAATCATTGTATTGGCTATTGTAATACCAGATTCGACATCCTATCTGCAAGGGAATTCTACACAAACACAAACAATGCCGACTCGACCACAACAAACCTCTTTGATTTCTAGCAAACAAAAAGCATGATGGCTCCACTTAGATTGTTACTAGACTAGCTTCTAATCCTTCGAAAAGGAATTCGTTACAGTTTGAGCAAACCCCTCTGGAATCAATCAGTGTTTAAGTAAGTTGAATAGAGGCGAGGGAAGCTGTTGGAGCTTTGATACCCAAGGCCTCACCGCATTACAAGGCGGCGCAGTCACGCATTCAACTAACAGAAACTTTCATGAACTTCGAAGAATGCTCAAAAGAGTAACCAATATTTTTCGAACGAGTTTCCTATTAAGCTCGTTACCCTATCGGTCTCGTTCTATTCCAAATTTTAAGCTTAGGTTCGCGTTTTGGTATCGTTTTCCTAAGGCGGGCAAGAAGAGAACGGTGATGAAATCCGGACCCTTATCTTGTATGGCCAGTCCTTGCCCTTTACTAGGAATTTAAAAACAGCCGTTTTCAAAACCTCATCATATATGCAAACGAAATCATCCAGTAAACCCGCTGACAGGGGATTCGCGGGTGTTTAGAATTCTTACCTCCCATTCCATACGGGGGATGAACCGTTGAAGTCGACTCGGGCCACGACTCCTATGTCATGTACGAACCCGAGGGGCCGAGGTGATATCGTAATCACCGTCCTTCCCTGTGCAGTTTATATTTGAAACTACCCTTCTGTAGGGTTTAAAAAAAATTAATGTCCAATGTCCAAAAATAATAAAAAAAAAAGTCCAAAAATAAAAATATTACAAAAATATAACCCTAATTACAGTCTCTAAAAAAAAACTTAAAAAAATAATTTACAAAATCTTCTTCTTCACTCCTTTTGGATTTCTCTTTTCTTTCCTTTTTGGGCTTTGCCTTTCTTTTCAAAGACTTTCTCTTTTTCTTTAGCTTAGCTCCAAATCTGAAAGAAAACAAAAATACCAAAACGCGTAAAAAAGAACAAAAATAATAAAAATAAAAATAAAACCTAAAAACAAATTTATACACAAGTCCCCGGCAACGGCGCCAAAAATTGATGTGAATCAATAATGTTGTAGAAAGTGGTAAGAAAAGGTTGTCGTTCACTCGGACTCGTTGAATTGATTTTAGGAAAAATAAAAGATAAATATATATATAATTTATGTCACAAGATGGAGAGAGTTACCGGGACTCGGGATTCCACCAATTCTCACATTCATGCGGTTCATCTACTAATTCCGGACAATTAAAGCTCATAAAATAACAAACATCGACTCTAATTCTTTGCCAAGGTAGATTCTATAAAGAATTATATGTAACTCACAAGCATGGCGCATCTAAAGTACCTAAGACTAAGCATGCGACATCTAACAAATTCACAAATAATCAAGAAAAATCATAAATCAATTATAATAGTGCAAATAGTCATAAAGGAATTAATTAGAATTACCACATGGGTGCAAAACAGCTTCCTCCTTCGTCCCAGTGATGGGTTCTAGCTTCTCATGTTGTAGACACGCTCAAAATGGTTTTTCATTGCTCAAAATGTGTTTACAAAGAAGAAAATGGAGAAAATGATGAAAATCGGGTGTTGCAACGTTTATAATCATGTTGCAAACACCGTTACAAAGAAAGATATATATAAACGCTTCTGCGATCAGTAGCTATGCGACGCTCGGTCCACTTTTGTCGTTGTCATCTGTTGAACAGAATGACTGCCTTGGCAAGTCTGTTCTTCACGATTCCAGAAGTGCAGCAGCAGAAACTGTTTTTCTGGTGATTGATTTTCTCGACTTTCTAATGCTCCGTAGCTCTCCCAATCCCTCCATAACTTTCTAATCGACCCCAGTAGCCTATTTATACACCTTTGGACCAAGAATCTTCGCTCATTACTCCCAAAAATCTTCCCATTTCTCGGCAGTGAAAGAAAATAATCTTGGGATATTTTCTTCCCTGTTTTAGCTTCTCACGCGTTTTTTTAGTCCAAAGACGCTCCAATTTCTATCACACATGCTCCACAAGGTTGCTAGATGCATCAAACACGATCGAACACACACAAATTCTTCCAACACACGTGTTTATCTGTTTTGAGCTCGTGAATTGGATAGCCAATTATAGCCAAATTTGATCGAACCAAAAGCCCAAAACATGTTTTCTAGGACATAACACAACTTCCTACCAAGAATTAGCCATTTGATCGCCCTAGAACACGTTCGAAAATCAATCGAAAATTCTGCCAGTTGCATGCATGGTTTTCCCGCCAAAAATCGTTTTTCAAATGTTGAAGATGGTGTCCCCCTAACCAGAACTGGGGTGCGAATAGCAGGTGCCTAACTGAGGTGCCCCTTATCTACAATGAGGGTGCCTTTAGCAAATGTCCTCCGAGGTGTTCCGAGCAACTTTTCGAGCCGAATTTTCCTACAATCTTTATTTCCAAAAAATACCTACAAACACACAAAACACCATAATAAGGATAAAAACGAGTACTAACAATACGAAATATTGAGGACAAATTAGACACATAAATGCGTCTATCAGCCTCGGCTCAAGTAACTCGGCAGAATGAACTCAACATAACCATTTTTCAGTACCACCAGACTCCACTTGAGAGTCACATTCAACTCCAGTTATCTTTCAACACTACCGATATTAGCTTTAGGTTCATCTGCTTATCTACAACTCATACACTAGCAATACCAGTCACCATTCTGTAACACAATCAATTCTTACAGCAACACGGTTAATTCTATCATTACCAGATGCAAGTCAACTTCAATTACAACCTATCTCATGATCTCATTTTCATTAACACTCATCTACCACCCACTTCCAGAATTGAAATCCATATCATTATCCTGCATTGATCCAGCACATACCAATTCCATGATATTCATCACAAACCTAATCACCCCAACAGTTCTATTCTATTCAATCCAAACCTTATCTTCAATTACAATACACAATCAGAGACAAGAAAAACAACTTTATAAAATTAACTAAAAAGATCAATTACCTCAGATATACTTTGCTCAAGAACCAACCAGTTATCATTCCATCCCTGCACCTTACAACACCACCACAGTCTAAGCATTCATCTTGGGAAGAACTCAAAATTTTGTATAGCTTCTTATCCTCCGTCTCAATTAGATTCAATCCCTTGATTCAATCACTTCCCTAATTTCAGATCACTACCATATAACCCCAAAACATCGAATTAACCCAATCCATCCAACTACACTTCAATTAAGAACAAACCCATATCTAATCCTCCTTCCAGACCTTCAATTCCATCTTCTAATTTATCTTTAATCGAATCTTAACCCATATCCAGAAACCCTAATTATGATTAAAAAAATATCAAACAATCCAACCACTTCAATCAAACATTAACCCTTGCTTCTTCATCTACTCACAACTCTATTCTTCATCTCTCAATCTAAAACTCATTATCATCTTCATCTTCATCGATTAACAGAGAGACCCTAAATTCAGTTCATCTCAAAGATTCGAATACGAATAGACAACAATTGCCATCACCATCCCCATCGACTACTAAACTATCTTTTCCACCATCTGCTAAACGCAGAACTTCCATTTAATTCTCTCAAAATGCTCGCTGAAAAGAAAGAACAGGGGAAGAATAAAAACAGAAGGAAAAAGAAGGAAAAATAAAAAGAAGAAGAATAAGAAAGAAGAATGAATCTTCTCGACTTGGTCTGGATAAGGCCGACCAAAAATTACTAAAGGCACCCATCCAAATGATAAGGGCATCCAGGCGGTTCACACAACACTGATAATATCTTCTTCATCTGATATCCGATTGACTCATTCGAGTAGTCCACTCTGCAATATTTTTCAAGTTCTATCTAATGATACTAGTTTCGTATCTAAATCGTTGTTAGATTAATTTCTAATAATTAATGTTCGAGTTACACTAATCGAGTAATTAGCGGCTAAGACGAATCTTGACTAGTCTAATAGCGTTGACGAGCTTGAGGGTCGTCACATTCTCCCCACCTTATAACATTTTCGTCCTCGAAAATCGATTCATCCTTCTGGTCTTCATAAACTCCCCACCTTATAGAATAATCCTATCTCTTGTATAAGCGCACAACAACATAAAACATAGCACAAACCTATATGGCTCTACAACTAAAATTGTAATTTTTAGCTCTAAATTCAACTATGTTGATTTAAGTTCTATCAAATATGGAAGTCTAAGTTTCTTACATGAAAATTTTCTACACTAATTTCTAAGTCAATAACTTACTGGTTCGAAGTACTTTTAGAATATATTCGATAATGAAGTTTATCATTAAAATTTGGGATCTATTAGTTCACTAATAGAAGCAAGTCTCCCTTCAATGTCTAGTGATACAAGAATGCAGTTGCCCTGTCTAGGTTCGCGACGCCTGACAATGCCTACTACCTAACTAGTATCACCTGAACATATCAGAATTACCAACCTCACTATTTCCCAGTGCTGGATTAACTAAGTGAAAACTTATTACGATCAATTAAGTATTAAATTGTTAAGATTTATTTGTCTTTAAACTTTTATTGTAACTGGTGTAGGTCTTATAAGTTTACTTCGTAAAGTATAATAGTTCACAGTATTTTAAATAATTAACCATCAAAATTTGTTTTGTTTTATTTTTGTTTATTAATATTTATTTATTTTATCAACACAAGTAATCCAAATTCGATTCACATCAATTTATAATATTTGATATTTTAACCTTGATGTACTACCGTATAAATTTTAAATTCATGTACTGTTAAAAAAATAACTTAATGTTATATCGATTATCCAGATATTGCTATTATTTATTTCCAATGTATCTATTTGCTTATTTAGTTATAATAAGTAACCTTTAACAATTTTTCCATAATTATTTGATGTTAATACTTTCATCATTATTATAACATTTATTTCTTGTTACTTAGACCGATAAAAGTTAATTTGTAATTAATCATAACGCTAAGTTTAATTTTATTATTAATACTCGATTTGTTTTCATCTAACTTTATTTCCTTAAATATATTTTATTGTTAAATAATCCTTAAGTTGTACTATTAATAAAAATTACATTTTGCTATTACTATCCAATAATTATTATTCAAATGACATTTACAATAACTCTAAATTTTATATAATAATTAGCATTATATAATATTATTATTTGCTTATCTTATCAAAAATTATTGTCTTAGTTATATTATCAATTTCATTATTTATTTTTTTACTCGCGTAACGAAAACACGACCATAATAACTACTTAGTACTGATACTTAGTTTAATTTTATTAAGCCTGAATCTTGTAAATATAATTCTACTTTCACGAAAGATGGTTAGAACAAATTTTATTTATTCAGATTGAATATGTATACTATATCTTGTTAATTATTGGTATTGGTAATTTAATTTGATTTAAATTTGAGTCTGCATGAAATTTTAACATGTCTTAACAGTCTTTAGATTTTCCTATTAATTATAAGTATCTTATTCATAGGACAATTTGTTATCCTTTAAAGTCTAATTTTGTACTAAGCAAGTACTATAAAATGTGTATAATTTAGTGATTTAATGAATCATTTATTATAATCGTTCACATGTTTAGTCTTTATTTTGTGCTTTATATAACCTCACGTTATTTTATTCCTACCTAATAAGTCTTATTTATTTATCTGGGTTAAACGCAAAGCACATAATCCTAATTTGTTATTAGTTAACTTTGTAAAGCTTAATTGTATATAAGCACTAATAATTTTCCATTGCTATTTAATCACAATCATTATTTTATCAATCTATATTTGTAAATGGAATTTTAATTTAAATGATACTCAATATAGTACTAATTTAAACTCTAACAATTTAAGTTTGCCATACTAATTTTTCTTTTTAAAAGATGATTAAATCTATTTACGAAGAAGGATCTTATAAATATACAAATTTATTTTCTTTTAATTCTAATATTACACTAAGCATCAGGATACTAATATTACTACTTCATGTATGTGTGTTTCATTTTAAAGATTTATTGAATCATTTATTCGACTAAAGAAAATTTCATTACATGGTTATTAACAAGTTGAGTCTTTTAATTATATACATTATATCTTCACCTTTTACGTCTAACGTCTAATAAGTATTATTTTAACTGTCTAATTTAAACACAAAACTTACATTTCTAATTTGTAATTAGTTTAATTTGCAAAACTTAACCGTAGATAAGTGTTAATAATTTTTCCATAATTATTTAATCATAATTATTATTTTAATCCTTATATATCCTTATTGAGAATTTAGTTAAGTTTGATATGGTACTAATTGATAAATGCTAACATTATTTTATTAAAATTATTATTACTTTTATGAAAGAATGTCACCACGGCTTCTATTGAAAAACAACAAGTTAATTATTATTCTAACAACTATAGTGAATTATTATTCTAGCAACAAGTTACTTTTATTATCATCTATCTATAATTACTATTATAATATTTTATTGAATTATTATTCTAACAACTCTTACAAATATTATTGAGTCCCAAAATATTATTAACATTTATGTGATTATAAACCGTTGATTTTACATATAAGTCAAGGTGCTTAATATTTATATATGTGACTTTTAAGATTTATATTAATAACACTAATCTCTCTAATCTCCACTAGATTAATTATTGGTGTACCCTACAATTTTTACTTCAATACCTAAACAAACAATCAATCAAACAAATCAATCAATCAAAAATTCTTTTAATTATTAATAGCTTTTAGTGATTAAGATTTATCTCACAAACCCAAACCAGTTCTAAACTAATCTAGTTTACTAACTGGCACTGGCTAATTCTAACTATTCCCATATAAGATCTAATGATGAGCTCTGATACCAACTTTTGTAGCGCCCCCTAAGCTAGCAGCTGACTAATCCAATAAATTAACTAAATAAGAGGCACTAAAAACTAAATCATTTACTTAAACTTTCAATTAAGAAAACTGCTACAAAACTTAACCCAAAAACTAGCCCCGTTCAGAAATATATATATATACAAGAACTCCTCTCCAATGATACATATAAAATAGTCATTTGGTTTACAATTAAAATATACAACATAATAAATATAATAGAAGTTAATCAACTAGCGAAGTCAACTCGTGAAGCTTTCGCTGCGCAACCCTGATCTGTCACGGAAACTGAAGTGGGAATAATTAACATTTAACCTTCTAAGTAATCATAGGCAAGATTTGGAAAACAATACATGTTTTTCCGAAAACATTAAACAGTGAGTAAGTCACTGAAATAATCATACATGTATATCGAACAAACTCCTTCGTCAAACAATGTACTAATATGGTTGTAAATTCCTAACCGACAATTCACACCTATTTAGATATGGATGCCACCAAGACCATGATGACCAACTCTAAATAATAAAAGCTGAATTAAAGTAGATATAAATGTGAAGGAGCGTATCCTATATACCATAAGTGGAAATTCTCATTTCCCATAACAATTCATACTGACAACAAACAATACAAGTCCTTTCCAAATCGTGGAAAGATTCATAAAATCAACTGGATTATCATAATGCATTTTAAACAAAACATGGAATGCAGAAACAGACAATGCATGAGTTTGTTAAGCATAAACTTTTATAAAAGCAACAATAATGAATACAAAGAGTCAAATGCATTCCCACACCTTTTGATGACATGCCACGCCTACCTCGAGATCCACGATCCATTGGTTCGTCTTTTGAATCGGTCGTTGTTAATACTAACTGTTAATCACACAAGAAGTGTAAGAAACTAGCCAAAATGGCTCATACAAGAATTATATAATTCTATCTAACGGTTCTAAGCCCATTATGGTATCTCATTTTCCATCTTTAACATAACTAAGAGTTTACTAATCTAATTAGGTTGATTCTATAGTCCATTAGATATGTCTTATGAATATATACAACTTTGTAGAAGAAGTCAAAGGTCAATTCGGACCATAAGTGGTCCAAAACATCAATATAAGATAACTAGTCTAAAGCCCGAGCCCACTCAATCAAACCCATTAATAAGGGCCTGGCCCAACTGGTTCAATCTAACGGTCACTAACCGTTGAACTAATAGTCAAGAGTCAACTAACAGTCAACGTCCAAGTCAAGTAAACGTTCAGGGTCAATGGTTAGGTATAAATCGGTCAACTGAGTCAATGAGTCGACTCAGTCAATATGGGTAAACTCGGTGAGTCAGACCTAAACAACTCAGTCATAAAACTAAGTCAGACGAGTCAGACAACTGACTGGGATGACAAACAGGCTTAGTTCTAGATCAGACAAACATCAACTCTAATCCTATATTCTCAACTTCTTATTTAACAATTCAACTTCAATTCAAATACAAAATAACAATGAATTTCATTTACAAATAACAACTTTGATTACCTGCAATTGCCGCTTTAATCAACAACTTTCTACATCCATACTTCTACCCTCACAACAACTCATTAGAACTCCCATTCCATAATATATCTATCTTGAGATTACAACTCCAATATAATTCACCACTATTGAATCAACTCAACAACAGTTCTCAGCTGCAACCACCACCATCTCTAACACTTACTGAAATAAACATCTCATTACTTTTCTGACTCTTCCCAATACACACACATACAACATCTTCACCTTATTCTTGCAATTCCATTTAAGCCTCGGCTCAAGTAACTCGGAAGAATGAACTCAACATAACCATTTTTCAGTACCATCAGACTCCATTTGAGAGTCACATTCAACTCCAGTTATCTTTCAACACTACCGATATTAGCTTTAGGTTCATCTGCTTATCTACAACTCATACACTAGCAACACCAGTCACCATTCTATAACACAATCAATTCTTACAACAACACAGTTAATTTTATCATTACCAGATGCAAGTCAACTTCAATTACAACCTATCTCATGATCTCATTTTCATTAACACTCATCTACCACCCACTTCCAGAATTGAAATCCATATCATTTTCATGCATTGATCCAGCATATACCAATTCCCTGACATTCATCACAAACCTAATCACCCCAACAGTTCTATTCTATTCAATCCAAACCTTAGCTTCAATTACAATACACAATCAGAGACAAGAATAACAACTTTATAAAATTAACTAAAAAGATCAATTACCTCAGATATATTTTGCTCAAGCACCAACCAGTTCTCATTCCATCCCTGCACCTTACAGCACCACCACAGTCTAAGCATTCATCTAGGGAAGAACTCAAAATTTTGTATAGCTTCTTATCCTCCGTCTCAATCAGATTCAGTCCCTTGATTCAATCACTTCTATGAACCCTCGTACTAATTTGGGGAAGAACTTGAAACCCTAATTTCAGTTCACTACCATACAGCCCCAAAACATCGAATTAACCCAATCCATCCAACTACACTTCAATTAAGAACAAACCCATCTCTAATCTTCCTTCCAGACCTTCAATTCCATCTTCTAATTTATCTTTAATCGAATCTTAACCCATATCCAGAAACCCTAATTCTGATTAAAACAATATCAAACAATCCAACCACTTCAATCAAACATTAACCTTTACTTGTTCATCTACTCACAACTCTATTCTTCATCTCTCAATCTAAAACTCATTATCATCTTCATCTTCATCGATTAACAAAGAGACCCTAAATTCAGTTTATCTCAAAGATTCGAATTCGAATCAACAACAATTGCCATCACCATCCCCATCGACTACTAAACTATCTTTTCCACCATCTGCTAAATGCAGAACTTCCATTTAATTCTCTCAAAACGCTCGCTGAAAATAAAGAACAGGGGAAGAAGAAAAACAGAAGAAAGAAAGAAGGAAAAAGAAAAAGAAAAAGAATGAAGAATGAATCTTCTCGACTTGGTCTGGATAAGGCCGACCAAAAATTACTAAAGGCACCCATCCAAATGATAAGGGCAGCCAGGCAGTTCACACAACACTGATAATATCTTCTTCATCTGATATCCGATTGACTCGTTCGAGTAGTCCACTCTGCAATATTTTTCAAGTTCTATCTAATGATACTAGTTTCGTATCTAAATCGTTGTTAGATTAATTTCTAATAATTAATGTTCGAGTTACACTAATTGAGTAATTAGCGGCTAAGACGACTATTGACTAGTCTAATAGTGTTGGCGAGCTTGAGTGTCGTCACATGAACACTTTCATATCAACCATATTCATCTTAACCATAACTAGTTCAAGTGACTCAAATGAAACTAGTTCTAGAGTTGTTTAATTGTTTATATTCTCATAAAAGTATACAAGACACAATTGAAGCAAAATCGATTTTGATTCACTCGAATCAATTCATGAACATTATAGCCACGGTTTGCAAAAGATTGTATTCCTTATTATATAAATGTATTAGTTCATGAATTAACCGATTTTAGAACATAACCCACCCAAGTATGCAAAAGGGTACGTATACCTAAGTAGCCGGACTTGGACTGTGTTCGAAAATATGCAAACGGGTATGCACAATGTCGTACACATCCAAACTTCAGTTGAAATGAGTACGCGTACAGGTACGCATACTCTAGTACCCGGATTTCAACTGACTTCTCCAGTATGCGTACATGTACGCATACTCTAGCTCCCAGACTTTACCTGACCAACCAGTACACATACGGGTATGCATACTAAGTTCCGGTCTTGGATCAACACATATGTAAGTACGCATACTTTGATCATAATACAATCATGGTTAAGTGTTATAAACTCTCATTTCAATCATTGAAACATTCTTGAAAGACGACAATAGCTGTATCACACAAACTATTAGCTTCAAAGCAATTTTCAAATGATCGAATGATCAGTACGAAAAATTCTGAGTCTACATCAAATGATTGTCTCACACAAATCATGTAAGATGTTACAAGGCAATTTTCACATGATCATCTTTTGAATTTTGTCAAGAATAAAAGATGAACTTGGTTAAAGCAAAAGCTTACCAATACATATTTCGAGAAATATGTAAGCGAGTTAAGCTCAACTCGAAATATCAAATGTGCATAATCGAAGTCTTTATAGCTATACGACTTTTGTCTCAAATAGGAGATAGAGTAGATAGACTTGTGAGTGATAGATGAGTTCAAGTCTCCATATACCTTTTGTTGATGAAGTTCCACAAGCTCCTCTCAATATTTTTTTGTCTTCAATTGATGAACGTCGTGAAGTTTAATGCTTAACTACACTTTCTATCCTAATCCGAGACTTAGCTATAAGTAGACTAGAAATCAAGTTTTGGCAACTAAACTTGACAACAATCTTGAGATAGCAACGCTTGTGAGTTCGACAAAGAAGTGCTCTAACAATCTCCCCTTTTGTCAATTTTAGTGACAAAACTATCAATACGTATGGATTACAAAATAAATAAACTTTGTAGTGTCGTATGACCTCTATGACGAGAAGGTGTCCCTTGTCCCATTCAGTGTTAGTATTTAGTATTAGGCTTATTGGTAGTAATTAGCTAGGTAATGCGTGTCCTTATCAATTATAAGGGATGGGTTAGATTTAGCCATGTGTTGGCATTGTAACCGTTGGATCTATTCAGTAGAGTCGAGCCTTATAAGCTGAGAGTTTCATTACAAACTCTCAGCTTATAAGGCTCTGATACCAATTATTGTGAATATACAACAAATTAACAAATAGAAGGATAGAAATGATGATAAACACCTCCTAAATCAATTGATTCAGGCCAAATCTGTGCAAATATGCGCAACCAACAATGGTTTCATTTCATAAACTGGATAAGAGTTTCATTACATACTCTCAGCTTATAAGGCTCGACTCTACTGAATAGATCCAACGATTACAATGCCAACACATGGATAAATCTAACCCATCCCTTACAATTGATAAGGACACCCATTACCTAGCTAATTACTACCAATAAGCCTAATACTAAATACTAACACTGAATGGGACAAGGGACACCTTCTCGTCATAGAGGTCATACGACATGTAGCTTCTCATCCAAATGCTTGATTTCCTTGGTTCTTCAACATTACTCGAAATCTTCGTCACTTCCAAGTACTCTAGTGATTCTGAACATGTTCAACTCAGCATCATAGTTGTTGAAGATCCGTAGCTATAATAATGAGAAAACAATAGCTCTCAATCATTGTTATGCAATGTCATAGTATCATTACACAGCATCAAAGTCCAATTGTATCGCAGCTTTGGCTACAATACTATGGTGATATGTATCACTCCCCCTTAGTCAATATTTCATCTCATATGAAAACTGCTCCCCCTTACATAATGATCCGTAAACCATATGTATTTGTAGTGTGAACTACACATTAATTCTCCCCCCTTTTGTCAATATGAATTGGCAAAGGTACGAAAACTAGTGGGATCATAATGAAATTCTCATAGAGATACTTCATGACTAAAATAACGCATATCAACTTTGTTTAGATGCAATCATATAGTCGAAACTAAATGCATTCATCAAGGAGTTTATAAAGATACAAGAAAAACTTCTACAATACTCTGAAGCCGCACTCCCCACAAATATTTGGCAATTAAGCACAAGTTCAATTAAGAAGTCTCCCCCATATAATGTCATTCCCGAAAGAACAACGAGAGCGAGCTTACTTTTACAATAAAAGAAGGATTTCTTTGGACATAAACAAATTGCATGAAACATGAATTTGTATCCATAAAAATCAATTAAATTAACCACAAGAGAACCCATGATTAATTTAATCGGAAATGCTCAACATAAGAGAACTTACGGATCCACATAATACTTTCATATCGAAGTGGATCAGGGAAAGACCAATACTGCAAAATATTCAAAGATTTATTCTATTTTTCATCAATATTTGCAAAGAGTAATTTCTCCCACCTAAAGAAGGATCGGGAGGTATCTCAAGAGAGGAGAATGATTTTTTTTAAAACTTGTTTCGGATTCCTATTTGTGGAGTGAGAATCTGAAGAGAATAGTTTTCTTCCCTTTATTTTTCTGAATAGGTTGTTCATCGATTTTTGCATACTATGAATGGTTCTGAGAATATCTTTAAAAAACAACATAGATTTCTTTTTCTTCTTTTAAAAACATGATTTATAAGAAGATTTTTTAAGAACCTTTGTGCAATCCGTTCCTGGGAAATCCTGATTTTTGTTCAAGGTATACTCACGATTTATGGTGAATTTTACCATGTCTTTCTCATTTTGAGAGAGATTAGAACACGACGAAATTTTGGAAGTAATATGATGATTTGGTTTGCAAGATCTTATAGAAGAGCATCGATATTTCTTTCTAAAATCACAATTGCAAAAAGTCGCATTTTTTTGTCTTAAAGTTTTCAGTTGACATTCCATATCTTCAATCCTTTTAATCCAGGCTTTCTTTTCCAGTTGAAAATTTCTCTTGAACAAGTAGAGATATCTGGTTAAGAGATTGAAATTCTCTTTTGGAGAAGTTTGATTGTTTATCATGGAATAGTCAGAGTTGTTGGAAGGACAAGAGTGATTATCAACAAAATAAGTGAGAGAACTTTCACATGATTCTTCATCAGGACAGTATTCAAGAGTTGCCATCCATGCTTTTGTTATCTCACTCACTTCCTTGTCAGGAACACCCGAAATGTGATGATCACATTTGTAGCACATGGAATGAGTTCCATTATCATAGTTTTTGTGAACTTTCCTACCATTTTATTGATTGAGAAAGATTTTTTCCTAGACCTTCTTTTTCTTCTCCTAAGAGTTTTCTTTAACTGTTGAATACACAGTGAAAGAGTAGATTTAAAGCAATTCTCATCCTTCAGATCAATCAATTTTGGACACAAAGAACTTACTTCAGAAGTAGCAATGTGATTGCAGTCGTACGCGTGAAAAATAATTCACTTTCTTACTCAACAAAATATAAATGAAGTATAAAGTAAGGAAGGGTTCGTTTTCACAGAGAGGCAATTGTTGTTATAAAATTCTAGTTTCTTAGTAACCAAAGGGGAGGGGGGGATTTTTGTTTTATCAATGCAATAAAAGTAAATCAAAGCAGTAAATAATTGGAAGTAATCAATAAGAGAAAGATATTGGTCAAGGAATTCATATTCAATCTTAAACACGTGCTTGCATACAAGATTAGAATTACGATTTAATCTCTTTTATTATCAAAAGCCTAGAGTATCAAGAGAGCAAGATATTCCATTATTTTCCTAAGTTCATCAACACACACATTAGAGCTGCGTTTGTGAATTCTACCTACAGAATAACCTAACGCCTTGCGCTAATTAAGTTCAATTCCTAGGAGCATTAAGTTTCATAAATAGGCTAATCAATGCAATTGTCATACATTGCGCATGACAATTCGGACAATGGTCAAACTCTACATATGATTACAAGAGTGTATCACTACAAACCGTAATCATATAATGCTACTTATATTCAGGGTTATCGCTTGATGAAAAACCCTAAAATAGCTATGGACAAGGATGCAAGTTCTATTAATTGGCCACTTGACTAAACAAACATCTAAATCCTATCACAATACATCAATCATGTGATTATAAAAACAGTAGAAGTTTGAACGATAATCAAAAGAGAAAACTAATGCATTAATCAAGCACAAGTTATAGATATAGGACTACATCCTTAACCAATAATATAGAATTTAGCTACTCATAGATATGGAGTTCATCACCAAAAATATTGATTGAATAAAGAGGATGAAACAAAAGAAAACCCTAGTAGCGTAAACAAAAGCGGCTCTCCCCAGTTCCAAGAATAAAATGTGATCCTAAAGTTGTAGAAGTTTTTCTTTTTGTTGCTCTTCTTCTTTCCAAAACTAGGTCATCAAAGCCCAAAGTCCACTAGATAAAAATCCACCAAGCCCATATAAGAGAAAAACCCATGTAAGAATTCTGCCAAAAATATGTCACCGGAAAACTGGTGATAGTGTCAGAAGTTAGCCGGAATTCGGTTCCGGAAAATATCTCAGGTGACCGGAAAAGTCCACCCGGTCACCGGTCAAACGAGTCAATCAACCCGGATCAACTCAGAAGTTAGACCAAGTTGAAGTGAGTCAGGTGGCCTAGTCAATTGCAGCTGGATAAGTTGCCAATCCATAGTCTTGCACATGCCTTGTGTTGTGTTGCACCATCATTGTGCTTCACTGCCTTCCATGATGACCCTTCATCAACTATACAACCATTCCATTCCTGCATCCCCGCACTATCTACTCCTTCATTCATCATATCCTGCGACACATTCATTGTTCCGAATCCCCTTCTGTATGGCAGCAACAATTCGACATCAATAACCTCCATTTCTTACCTTCCTAGCATTCATCTAGTCCAGCTTCACTGTATTCTGCATATCTCAACTGCAACTACAACCATTTATAGTACCAATTGCATCTGTTCACCTGTAACAACAGCTTGGCATACGAGTCACGCCACTTCCATGTCCTTACTGAAGCTCATACCAAAAATTGTTCAATCCCAACACCTGCAATAGCTCTAGCACCTGAATTGCAACACTTATTACTTGCTTGAACTTCCATCATTGGTCACTTCAAATCAGTTTCTCAGTGAACTTCTTTCACTGATCTTCGCGGCTAAACCAACACCCAAACAATCAAAACTCCACATTCCAACAACAACTTTGTCTCTTGCAATTTCTGCAAATAACCATTTATCAAACGAAGTCACCGCTATCTTAGACCATTGCAGTTCAGTATTTTCTACTCCATGGCAGCAACACTCAGCCTACAACTCATTGCTATTACAGTTCAGCTGCACCAATACTACTAGCAATACCATCTCACACTTAGACTGTAAATCCAGACTCTATAGCATATCAACACAACTGCAATAACATATACACAAACCCATTGCAGTTACCCATTTACTCAATTGCTCTTCCCATTCAGCCAACGCCAAGCTGTCTAGCTGCTTCCACCATCTTAGCTCCATTCTCTACAAAACCTCATCAGCTCGAACCCTATTCAATCTCACAGCATCACCAAGTCATTCTCTGCACCTGAAATTTCATATTGTCATAGGAACACCCACGAAAACAAGCTACAGCTCAAGCTTGCAGCTCAATCACCACTTGACTTGGCTGAAACTTCATTTTGCAGCTTCAGTTCAACACACAAAATCCTAGCCATTGCCATTGTATTCATCTTGAAAACCAGATCCAACACGACTTCCAGCCACATCTGCATCACCAGCTGCAACTCAACCATTCCATCGATCTTTTCTCATCACTGCCATAACAACACCAGCTCAGCTTCGTTGGTCATTTATCACCTACAACATCACCATCTTATTGATTCAACCATTCAATTCCAATTCAAGAAACCCACCTTCTCTTTGAATCCAACATCAACACAGATAACCAATTTCATCTCAACTTCAACACCTAATTTCATGTGTCTGCAATTTCGACCATCAGCAGCATAATTACAGACTCCATCTTATGTGTTCTTCTTAACTACAACCTCAGCCATACAACTTCATAATCCACCATCTTCATTAACTCATTCACCATCTTCCATCGACCACCAGAATTCATAGCACAACACCAAGATCTTCTCTACTCTAAGTCTTGAAACTATCTCATCTTCAACAAAGACTTCCACCAAAACCCTAACTCCAATTTCTGTTAAAACCCAAATTCTTCATTAATCTTCATCACGGTAACTTACTCGAATGCACATCTCATATCCATAATCTTCTAGTAAATCAACAACAACCCATTCTTCATAATCCCGTGAATTTCTTCTTCTTATCTGATTTTACTGAATTTATGCATCTCTGTAACATTAACAAAGCCCCAAACTGCAAATCGAAATCACCACCATCTTCTCAGAAACGTCATCTCCCCGATCTCAGGTAGCACCTCAATTCCTCTCTGAACATTAACCACTTCAATCTCCCCTGAATTTCTCGAACATCAGCATAAGAAATTAAACGATTCAACCCTCACTTCTCTGTGATTTTTTTCCATGGAACTCTTACAGCAGCAGCACAAGTCCTTACTTTCATAAATTTTAGATGGAGACTCTCAGATTTAGGGACATGTAGGTACCAAAACTACTATCGGCACCCAGTCGACTGGATAAGGGTTACCAACTCATAATGGCTTGTCGGTTCCAGATAACTAATAACCTATTCTTTCTTGTGCAACCTAGCCGACTCTAAGTATAGCTCGCATGTTTGCCTTTACGCTCCAAATGGACAATTTCTCCTTCTTTTGCTCCCAAGGACTCCATTGCACCTAATAAACTCAAATTTACACATAAGATACATAATTTACATGAAAACTTGCAAATAAAGCATAAACAATAGATAAATATCAAGGTGTTTATGACACCTATCAAATTCCCTCACACTTAGACTTTATTAGTCCTCGAGCAAATCAAACAACACAATTCTAAAACATATATACAACTCTGTTTCGCCGAGGCTACGAGCACACTTAACACATATAACAAGCCTTTAAACCCCTAGGTGTCCCTAGTGGACGAGTTATAGTCTCGTGAGTGTTTACTAGAGATATTCCCACAAAACCTACTTTTCCAACTTACCAGTTCTCCGAAATGATATCATCCAACACGCTAAGAAGACATAGAGATTTTGCACACTAGTCATAAGAAGTTAGACACATATATGAACACAATCTCATCCTTAAAAGTTGAGAGAGAAATAACCATCCCTTATCGAAAGAAATTCGGGTTCAGAGTGATCGAAAGTCTCGACTCTGCCTCACAAGAAAGGGTTTTATGAAATTGCTCTCAATAATAAACATCTTTTTTATGGGTCACACATGTGTCCAGGTAGGAATGAAGAGAGAATCCTGCGATATGTTGAAGGGAAAATTAGGCTAAGGCCCCACCCATGGATAACCCATAATATGAGGCCCCTAGTTAAAAGAGTTTTAAAACCAGGCCCCGAATTAAAAATAAATTTTAATACTGGTCGAAATGACAAGAATAACCTTTCGTATTTATATGACCAGACTAACCTTTTTCCTCCCAACCACCACATTCGACAGTTTTAGAGAGAGAAAGAGAGATTTGCAGAGTGAAAAAAAAATTCCGATCAAAAAAACCCTAGAAAGAAGAAGAAGACGAAGAAAGAGAGGCTTGAATCTATCTTCGATCTTCTCCGTTTCCCTCTGATTTAGTTTCTGAAACAGTTTCAGATTCAAAACCCAAAAAAATCACTGAAACAGTTTCATTTTCAGATTCAAAACCTAAATCAACGTTATTACTGATTCCTGTTGATGAAATACTCCGACGATGAATCACTAGGTATGTTTTGATTTTAATCTGTTAGTTTTGATTCATGTTGTTACTAATTCGTGTGTCAAAATTTTCTGAACTAGGCATAACTCATTCTTACTGATAATTTTACAGATCAGAGAAGAAGAACAATCGATATTTAAAACCCTAGAAAGAAGAAGAAGACGAAGAACGAAGAACGAAGAAGAAACAGAAGAAAGAGAGGTTTGAATCTACTTTGTTTTTATCTTCGATCTTCTCCTTTTGTATTTACTTAAGTGTATTTCATTTCTGAGATGTTACTGTATGAAAACCCTAGAACTAACTCGATTTACTACATCAACTGCAGATTCAGAATCAATTTTCATTTGTGAACTAAAATGGCGATGGCGCAAGGAAGAAGGAATCCCCCTGAAGTAGATGCTTTAAGAGGTACTTAGATGTGAAATTTTTAGAGTATGTGTGTTGTTATGGTATCATGCTAGTGAAAATGCCTTTGAATGTTGAACTATACAAACAAGGCCCTGTGTAACTTTAAGTTACACATTCAAAATCAAACCACTAATTGTATTGTGGTATGTATATTGAGTGTGTAACTTGAAGTTACACATACAAATGAGCCTATGTAACTATAACTTACACATTCAAGATGTCGACGCTGAGTTGCCAAGGTGTAGTTGCGGATTATCTCACAACTACACCCTCATTAGAATCCATTAAAATGATTCCTAAACCTAATTAATTTGATATGAAACTAAGAATTAAGGTACTAAAATTATAAAGAGACACAAAGATTTTTACGTGGTTCGATCAATGTGATCTACATCCACGGTGCTTCACTAGTGATTGTATGTGATTACATGATTTTACAATTGAGACTCCATTAATGAATATTTGGAGCTCTAGAATTTTGGGGAAGAAGATGATAAAGAAAATAAATCCCTCTCTAAAATTTTCTCTCTCCTCCTAAAATTATCCCCTCTCTCAAAATGTGTCTCTCCTTTTCCTCTCATGCCTAAATGGCTATTTATATGATTTTACACATTGGATAACAACTAATCTTTCCCTTAATTTCGGATCAAAGAATCATCATACGAACCTTCGCAAATTTACTTCACGAACTTCCTTTACTCGTAAAACGTTCTTCGTGATTTCTTTATCTTCGCAAAATATTCTATACTCGCAAAATGTATTTTCTCTCCACAATTTCGTAAGTTATCATTTGCTGTGATATTCCGCTCCTACATCTTGCCTCTTTTTTCTTGAATATTGCTTGAAGAGCGATCTTTAAGAAAAAATCCGTTGTTGTAGTAATCTTTGATCTTTGTTGATGAAGGAACGAGCGAAAGAATACTAGTCTTGAAAAGTATATACTTGCCTTTATTCTTTTGCGAAGTCCCGGAATGTTGCGAAGTAAATAAGAAGTATCAACCATTGAAGTATAAGAAGTATGAAGTATCCTTGAAGAAGTATAAGAAGTACTTAATCCTCGAAATATATAAGAAGTATGAAGTATCCTTAAGAAGTACTTAATCCTCTAAATGTAAGAAATATTGCGAACCCATCATGCGAACTCTCACTCCATGTTCTTTGCCTCATGCTATGCTGTAATACAAATAAAAATTTATATTAGTATTCAACATTTCTTTTATCAAAATTTCTTATTTTTTATTTATATGCTACTTCAAAATCTTTTTGTTTGTTTTTATTTCCTTTGTATTATCTATTTCATCTCTCTTGACAAATATTTTTCCATGGAAATGATCCTAATAGGTACCCCCTTATATGACGCACTGAGGTGCTTTGCCTTTTACGAGTATACGCCATAAAGGTTTGCCAGCTACTACTCCCCATGTCGAATATCATATCATTGGAAATAAAGTAAATTTTTCAAGAGAAATATATAAATTGATTTGTGCGAGATGCTTTTCTCGGTTTCTTTTGTAATTGTGAAATCTTGAGATCTTTGTAATTGTATCATCTTTGTAATTGTGAAATCTTTGTAATTCTACGATTGTATCGCGCTTTTTAAATCAAATCAAAAATCTTTTATTTTTTGTAAGTAAAATGTTTAAGGAAAGAGGTACTTAGCTTTCATGTGAGTCGCAAAAACAAGTGTGAGAAGTGAGACTTGAACCCTTGACCTGCTTCTTGGATTTTCTCGTGACATACCAACTGTTCTAACCCTCTCTATGCGAAGTGTTTCTGCGAAATAATCACCTATTTTTTCTTGCGAAGTACTCTTGCGAAATAGAATTCTGCTGTTTTGCGGACTTTTGCGAAGTAAACGAACATTTGCGAAGTATTGGTGTTGCAAACGTTCGCAAAGTGAATATTTGCGAAGTGTAAAAGTAGAAATGCTGCTTCTGCGAACGTTCGTAAGATTTGACCCTACGAAGATGATATTCGTAAGTATATGACAGAAAATAATTTTGATGGGGACCATCTTCGTAAGCACCATCTTCGTAAGAATTTTGATGGGGATCATCTTCGTAAGTATATGAGACCATCTTCGTAAGAATTAATGTGGTAACACTAAAGTGGGGTAATATATACTTCAAGTAGTTGTATACTGGACTTCGTATACTCCAAGCTGGGACGTATAATCATTTTGCGAAGTACATAACTTCATCTTTCTTCGTGAATTTGACTTATCTTCCTGGATGAGTTGTCAACGAACACATACATGCTTTCTTGGTCGACGACGGAACGTTTAATCAATTACTTGTAGTTTTTACAAGTTGAAGCTGTAATTGATCGACTCGGTGGAATTGAATGATCCGCCATTGAGAAATGAACAGATGGAGATCCTTGTACAGATCCAAATGAACTCACACGAGTTAGTGAAGCTGATCCCTGGAAAAAATACTAGATCGAGATGTGAAATTCGAACTAGACGATGCGAAACCGGACGAAAGGCTTGAATTAGCCGATGAAGAATTTGTAAATGATGAACCATAACATCTCCCTGAAGATGATATTGAACTAAAAAAATAGTAGAGAAAAGAGAAAAATAGTAGAGAGAGAAGAGGACCAATTATTAAACGAAATGGTTGATCCCGCAAGTTACAGGAAGGATAAATCCATTTAATCTTTCCCTGTTTCTAGCGCCAATTATGTAGTTGCGGATTATCTCACAACTACACCCTCATTAGAATCCATTAAAATGATTCCTAAACCTAATTAATTTGATATGAAACTAAGAATTAAGGTACTAAAATTATAAAGAGACACAAAGATTTTTACGTGGTTCGATCAATGTGATCTACATCCACGGTGCTTCACTAGTGATTGTATGTGATTACATGATTTTACAATTGAGACTCCATTAATGAATATTTGGAGCTCTAGAATTTTGGAGAAGAAGATGATAAAGAAAATAAATCCCTCTCTAAAATTTTCTCTCTCCTCCTAAAATTATCCCCTCTCTCAAAATGTGTCTCTCCTTTTCCTCTCATGCCTAAATGGCTATTTATATGATTTTACACATTGGATAACAACTAATCTTTCCCTTAATTTCGGATCAAAGAATCATCATACGAACCTTCGCAAATTTACTTCACGAACTTCCTTTACTCGTAAAACGTTCTTCGTGATTTCTTTATCTTCGCAAAATATTCTATACTCGAAAAATGTATTTTCTCTCCACAATTTCGTAAGTTATCATTTGCTGTGATATTCCGCTCCTACACAAGGAGCTGTGTAAATATAATTTACACATTTGGAATCTTATGATTTTTTGATCTCATGATATGCTTGTAAATTTTCATAGAAATATAGAGTGTGTAAATAAGAGTTACACATTCAAAATCTTATAGAAATAGAGCATGGTTAGTATATTGATTGTGTAACTTATAGTTACTCATTAAAAATCTCATAGAATTGAGCCTAGATTTGTAACTATAAGTTACACATAAATATCTCACCACTGACTCTACAATAGTTTATATATTGATTGACTGTGTAACTACAAGCTACACATTCAAATCTCACCACTGACTATAAGTTATGTGGTGTGATTAACTTATAGTTACACAGCAAATACAGATTCATATGCATGTGTAACTTGAGGTTACACAACACATAATAGAATGGGTCAGTTTGTGTACTTGGAAAATACACATAGTTTGTGACATGATTTTGATTTTGCAGTTATAAAGGAGTGTATTTGATAAGTACACAAAATACTGACTCATGCTATTTTTGTGTGTGATGTGTACAGGAAAATTAAGGCAATCCTTGAATGCAATTAAGGATTTGGTAAAGGTGATAAAACCGATAGGACTGAGTGATAGGGCTCAACAATATCTTTTGAGAGTTACTTACGGTAAGCTAGTAATGATGTATTACAATGAGTATGATCCAGCTGTACCAAGTACAACCAAACAAATCACTACCAACAAAAGCGGCGTCTTGAAGCTTTTGAACTGCTTCGATATGGATTGTGACACACCTTGTTCTTTCAAATTTGGTGATGATAATTTTATAGAGTCTACACCTAAAAGCAAAGTGGCTGGTTTATTTTACATGCAAAGGATTGGCAGTAGAAAGGGTCAAAAGCTATTAAAGAACTTTTCTCATAAGGATTTGAATGACAATGTTTTGTACAGCAAGTTCTTCACCGACATTAAATCTACAACACATCAGACAATAGTGACTAAGACAAAGATTTTAGAGAACATAAAACAACTTATGACCAAAAGGAGCAAAAGTGGGAAAAGAAAGAAAAATGATGAGAAGGATCTGGTTTGTTTGATAGGTTTTTATCTATGTTGTGTATTATTTTTTGGCGACATAAATGCTAATGGAGTGAACGTGAAATATCTTAGTATCGTTGAAACATATGAGACGGTGCTCAAGGTGTCTTGGCCTGACTTAATACACGAGCACTTGTTTGAAGAAATTCATGATAATATTGATTGCTTGGCAAATGTGAAGGCTTGTGTGCAGTACTTGCTGGTAAAATATTGTGTGTAATTTCTATTCCAGCACTTTTAGTGTTACGTTCATCATATTTTAATATTAAATGCTTGACTAATTAAAATTTATATATGGTTGCAGATATTGTTTGCTGAACATGCACCAGAAGGCTCAATCCCGAAAGTAGCAAATCACGAAGAAGATATCCCGCGTGTTGGAAGGTGGGATCTATACCAGATTTCGGATTACATTTCTGTAACAGACATGTCACAGTTTTCGGTAAGTGTTTGTTGGTTTATATTTTGTAAATTTATGGTAATATCGACATAATTTAGATGTAACTTTGATGTAATCAGAATTTTCATGTGTAGCTATAAGTTACACATTTAATTGTGGTTGTGTAACCTATAGTTACACATGCAAACATAACACCAGTGAATTCAATTTATTTGTGTAACTATAGGTTACACATATAAAATGTGCTTATGTAACTTTAAGTTACACATACAACTGAAAAATTTGTATATTTTAGAATGTTCAACTGTTTTTGCTATCTCTTTTTAA
This sequence comes from Papaver bracteatum, assembly GCA_023529315.1. Lineage (NCBI taxonomy): Eukaryota > Viridiplantae > Streptophyta > Magnoliopsida > Ranunculales > Papaveraceae > Papaver > Papaver bracteatum. Next base: position 1,702,835 of record JAJJWX010002349.1, on the reverse strand, counting down.
CCTCTCCATCTGTTAATTGCAGCCAACTACTAGCTTTGTGGCTGAGTTTTCACAGCTTGAGAAGCAGCTAGGTATATCAACCGTGGTACCAAGCAAGGACGACCTGCAAAGTTGGATGAAAGAGCAAACAATTGAGAATAGCCAACTGAAACAACAACTGCAAGAAAAGCAAGCAATGTTCAAAGAAGTGTATGGAATTCCTAGAGAAGGGATATCAGAAGGGAACCTTGAAGGAACACAAGAATTCAAGATTCATAATTTTAGCTGCAGAATTATGAGAGCAATGGGTATTGAACCTTACAAAGTGACACAGGAAGAGTTTATGCAACATGAAGATGGTGGACATGGAGGTACTGAGCAGGGAGATGGTAGAGATGGAGGTACTGAGCATGGAGCTACTGAGCATGAAAAAGAAGAGTCCGAGAAAGAGACTGAGCAAGAGAAAGAGAAAGATGACACGCAAACTTCCTTCCATGATGAATGTAAGTAACTTGTTCATTTATAATATGCTTTAACTTCATAGTGATAATGATATATTAGTTTACATGTGCAGAGGTACCAAATTAGACTTAGTAATTGTTGAGTACACATATGTTATGGATGTGTAATCCCTATTTACACATGTTATATGCATGTGTAACTTCTGGTTACACTAGTTACACATGCTAGGTATCCAAGTAATATGCATGTGTAGCTGTCGATTACACATGATATATTCTTCTTGAAATTGTTTTTAAAAAGTTTAACATCATCAATTCAATCCTTGTGCAGTTCCATGTGTCAGTCTAGCAGCTGGAAATACACCAAAAATTCTGCTGGATCAAACTGCTGCAGAGGAGCTCAAAACGTCCCTAAGGACATACAGTTCAAGTATGAGGAGTGTCACAACATGCAAGACTCCTCCACAGCGCAAAAGGCCCGTTGCAAAGGGAAAGTCCACTCCTTCAAATCTTGTTGATGAGGCACAAATGAAAGCTGGTGAAGAGACAACTGTTACGGATGATGCGCAGAAGAAAGCTGCAGAATGTGGAGTTGTGGGTGGGGCGCATGAGAAAGCCGCATGTGATGATATAACTGCAAAAGTCAACGAGGAGATACCTGTAACTGTTGGTGACGGTTTGGTTATCACTTCTCCAACTCAGCCAACACCGGGGACTTTTGAAGACAGTTTTTCTTCAACACAGTTTGAGGAATCTGTGGTGATAACTGCTACAACACCGCCAACTTCGTGTGAAATTGCTGAGACCTACAGGTTGGTGCAACTAGGAGCTAACCCTGCTGATATGACAAATGTTGAAGATTTTGAAATGCTAAATGAAATTGTCCGCAACATCAACAAAAGCCAACATGGAACTGGAGTGATGCAGAATGCAGAAGCTAGCTCTAGCGGTAACCACTCTTCCTTGTGTAACTTAATTCTCTTTTTCTTTACTTTTCTCCCTTTATGTTTTGTTTGTAATGCAAGTGTAACTTGAAGTTATACATGCTATGCAAGGCAAGTGTAACTTCAGGTTACACAATTATTACCATGTGCAATTTTCTTTTTGATGATTCCAAATTTTTGTTTTTTCACAGCTCAAAATCAGCTGAACTTTGATAGTGATCAAATAATGGAGAATGCACAACCTAGCTCAAGTGGTAACCACTCTTACTTGTGTAAATTATTGTGATTTTTTTTTTCATTTATGTTTTGTTTATAATGCAAGTGTAACTTAAGGTTACACATTGTAAAAGTCATGTGTAGCACTATGATGCAAGTGTTCCTTTCTGTTACACATGCTATACAAGGCAAGTGTAACTTCAGGTTACATAAATGAAGCATGTGCGAAACTTTTTTTTTTTTAGGCTGCTTATTTTTTATGTTGCACAGATCAAACTCAGGAGAACATTGGCAGTGCTGGAGTAAATTTTAGCCTTGGACTTGATAACACTCCGAAACCAGTTGGAGAACTAGTCAAGGAAGCCCAGAAACGTGTTTTGAGGAATAGAACAATAGATCAAAATCATCTGAAGCAGTATGATAGGAGGCCAAAGAAGAGTAAGAAGACTGCAAATGAAAAAATAATAGTCGCAGTTCCAGAAGTAGAAGAAGGAAGAATGGACGCAGTTCCAGAAGTACAAGTAGAAAACATGGCTCAGGCTGCTGAAGAAGATGACGGCACAATGAGAAAGGATGTCAAAGATTCTAAAGTTATTGAAAGGCTTAATGGAGATCAAAAGAAGAAAGTGCTTGAATATTTCAACACTCATCCCCCGTCGTAAAATACCTATAACCAAAACTCATGCTTTACTTTGTTATTGCTGTTTAAATTTAGATTCGTTGTATCTTACTATTTGATTATGTTATGCTATTTAATTTTTTTCTTCTTTCTAATGTAGACACATTGCTTGGATACTGTACAACGACGACCGCAGCCCGTTCTATAATATAAGTGGAGAATTAATGCTCCAACTTGCCAACAAAAAAGCCTACTTGGAGTCAGAGTTCATTGATTTATACATAAGCAGGTTGCAAACAAAGATGAACTCAAACAGCAAGTATGAGAAAGCGATATTCCTCTCGCCAAAAGCATACGTAAGTACTTAGAAATATTTAAAATTTTATTGCATTAATAATGTGTAGTGGGTGTTGTAAGACTATGATAACGTGCTCAGAGTTTTTTTCATGTGTAATCTGAGGTTACAAATACGGTTATAATGTGTAACCTGAAATTACAGATGCAGATATAATGTGTAACCTGAAGTTACACATACTTGTTTTTCTTTTGTAGAATCCAAAACCAAATAAGTAACTTGTGCTTACATAACCACTTGTGCATTTGTAACTTTTGTTTTAAAATGGTTTTTGCAGAAATCTTACTTGGAGGATTATGCTGAATTCAAGAGATTTTGGATTCCAAGGCTTGCTAAGGAGTATGAAAAGTACAAGGACAGTGCAGTCAGACTTTTCTCCCCAATGTGCAACAACAACACACACTTCACACTGCTGGAGTATGACTTGAGGAGCTCTAATCCTTGGTCGTACATGAACTCATCAAATGTTAAGCAACTCAGGGGTCAACACTTAATCGATGCCAGGAAATATGCATTTGCAATAACTAGAGAACTGTCATTGCGCTGTCATCTAGCTCTTGGGATGAATGAAAATGCCAAGTACCTCGCTTCGCCCCCACAAGGTTCCATTCCTGACTGTCTTCTATTTGTATGCAATTACATGAAGATGAGGATGAAGGGTAGACAGATGGACAAAAAATACTCATCAACTATGGTGTTATGGTGGACTGACAAGGTGAACAAGATGAGAGAAAGCATGCTTTACAAGATCCTTTCGGATCCATCCGCGAATGTGTAAACCAATCGTCAGGATTAGAAAAAGAATCTACTACTTGCAAATATGTTGTTAGCCACAAGCAGATGTTAGACTTGGAAAATATGTTGTTAGAAACTTTTAAATTTCATCAGTTATTAGATTTTAGCAGTTCTTGGTTTTGAAAATATTTTTAGATTGAAATTCTTTGAATTAAAAACTTTTATCTTGATAAAACTTTTACTGCTGTGTGTACATGTTTTAGAAAGTATGCAAACAGGTTAAGTAACTACACATCTTAACTTAATGCAGAATGTGTAACCAGAGTTTACATATGCATTTATCATGTGTAACCTAATATTACACATGCATTCACAGCAATGTAGCTTTTGGTTACACATGCATATATTTTAGTGTAAACTGAAGTTACACAAGCCATTGATAGGACTTTCCCAGTAAATCAAAATAAAATAAAGTTACATATGCATTTATCATGTGTAACCTAATATTACACATGCATTCAATGCAGTGTAACTTCTGGTTACACATGTTTAAAACTGAATGTTTCTAGACAACATGTAAAGACGTTATGTAGTAGAATGTATAACAGGGTTAAATGCTGAAACATAGGTTAAGTAAATCATAGTTACACATCCAATTAAGACAAAGCTAAATCAAAAAAATGTAAAAATAACAATGTGTAACCCATAGTTACACATCCATATTTTATAAGTGTAAACCAAAGTTACACATGCATTTCAATTCTGAATAGAAACGCATTTCACCTGTGAACTCACAAAAATATAAAAACTCAATATCATAAAATATGAATGAATGATCCCTGCACATAATCAACGTTGCAGAAAAATAAAATCGTTTGGTCCATGAAAACCAACATGAAGAAAACTAAAAAACAAATAATCAAAGACAAATAAGAATCCACACATCAGATCATTACTTGCAGAAATGAACTTTGGTAGGCTCAGGCTAGTGAGGTGTGAAATTCCGAGGATTCCTGCAACCTGCCTTGTTGTGACCCGTTTCCTTGCAGTTGCTGCAACGAACTTTTCTCTTCACCTTTTTCTCACGTTTACTTATAATCCTATTTCCTGGGGGTCTACCTGGTTGCTTCTTCACGGTAGGCGGGATGACGATGTCGTCTGGATGATATTCAGCAGGCCTGTTGTAGTTGGGAATCGGCTGGATGACATGCATATAAGTCTTCCTAAAATAGTCGCTTGTAAAATACGGTGAAATGAAATCAATAGCCTCACGTTTAATCTTCCGTATGGCTGCAAGAGCATGAGCACAAGGAAAACCATATACGCGCCACCTTGAAAAAAACAAAAACAAGGAAAAAATCAGTTAGTTGCACATACAAATCATAAAACAATCAAAATTAGCTAGTTACAGGTGCATATACAGGATGTGTATCTTTAAGTTACACTTGCAAAATAGATGTGTAACTAGTATTTACACATGCATATATCTAATCTGAAAAGGAAAAAAAGAGCATACAGAGAGAAGAAAAATCATAAGAAACCAAACCTTTGACAGGTGCAAGTCTCGTGTTCGAGGTCCACCATGTGAGACCTTTCGCTAATAACTTCAAACACGGTAGGACTAGCAACCAATACTTCCCAATCCAAACCCTCATCTTGAAGAGCCGCAAGCTTTTCCTCGTACTCAGGAGTTAATGGAGTCATCATATTAGCGCCAATTTCACGACGCTCTGCCATCAAACACATTATTTTCCTCCTAATCTGAAAAGGAAAAAAACCTTTTGAATACATAGAGTGACAAAACAAGAAATAAAAAAGATAACAAAACAACTAAAAACACACACACTCAATTAACCTGATCAAGAAGAGCAGATGCAAGCATCTTCTTGTGAACAAGAACCCAACTATTGACTGATTCTGCTAGAGTACTAGATGTTCGTCCATACCGACAACCTTTGAAATAGGCATTCGCATATGCTTCATGTGGGATGGTCTCGATGTAATCAGCCACCCAATCGCAGTTCAAGTCTCTAATCTTCTGTATGGATTTCGCATGGTTTTCAGGTGAGAGTGCGTATGTCGCCTCTCGGAAATGGTCCATAACAAGAGAGTACCTAGGATCTGTTGCAGTGATGGGTATATTTTTCGTCAAATGATAGTAGCAGAAGCTGTGGAACCCATCTGGATAGACAAGTGGAACACCCTGCAAGAGTCCTTCATGGCGATCCGAAAGGAAGGTGATTGGCCTCCCATCACCAACAACTTCAGTCAAATTCCTCAAAAACCACTCCCGGTTGTCAACAGTCTCAGAATCGACTAGTGCAAAAGCAAGGGGGAAAAATCCTACAAAAAATCGAAAGAATAATAAGTTTAACACAAACAGAAAAGAATGTGTAAATACAAGTTACACATGCTAAAAAAAATATGTAACTTAAGGTTACATATGCTATTTTCTTAGTTACACACTGAGTAAAGTAATGTGTAACTAAGAGTTACACATGTGTAACTCTCAGTTATTTGTCAACTGAAGTTGTTAAAAAAAAGAAAAAAAACATTAAAAAAAACATACCTTTACCACCATTGATCCCAGTAGCTGCCATCAAGCAACTTTTGAATGTACCAGTAAGGAAAGTAGTATCCAAGTATACCATTGGACGACAAAACCGGTACCCTTTGATACATGCAGCAAATGAGATGAAAATCCGTTGGAACTGTTTATTTTCACGTTCAAACTTTATCACGCTACCAGGGTTGGTCTCCCTTATAGCATCAATATACCATACCAAGTGGGAGTAGGACTTGACATCGTCACCGTAAATCGTCTCATAAACCTTTTCCCTAGCATTATAGGCCTGATAGTACTCCATGTTAATCCCGTAGTTGGTCTGGAAATCAGCAGCAATTTGCTTGGGCTTCTTGTGAGGATTTTTGTGAACTTCTTCCTCAATCAAAGTAGACGAGAAGCTGGTGGAGTAGGTTTGTTTCAAGTTGCGGCCACCAGCACCACAAATGTGCTCAGGGTTATAAGACCTGACCTGAAGATGTTCATACAAAATATAAAGTGAAAAATTCAACCAGAAAACAATATGGAGCAAAAAACATCATGTGTAAACCAAAGTTACACGTACTGTAACAAAAACATAACATATGCTAAGCATTAGATGACAGAACACGGAAAACATACCTGAAACATTTCGTTCCTTTCATCGATAGAAGCTGCATGGAATTTCCAGCCGCATTTTTCATCTGCACACTTAGCCGTGAACCTAGAACGCTCATTGTGAGTTACAATCATTTGAAAACCAGTGCGAAGACGATACTTGGTGAAAGCAACCCTGACTTGCTTAACTCCTTCAACAAACACATGACCAATATCACCAAGAACCTTGGGCCAACCATCCGATAACAAAGGTTTCGCAGCCTTGATTTTATCTTCCAAATACATTGCAACAGTAACATTGTTTCTGGACGAAGACATACTACTAGACTCATTAGAAATAGAAGAATCTGCCCTAGAGCTGGAGGAAGAGGCCACACGAGGAATATTTTGCAAGAAAATATCAACACTGGTCTTCTGTTTACTATTTGTGATGGATATAAGAGCTTGCAACGAAAAATCACAATCAATCGGGAAATCTTTCCCACTTTCTCGAAAGAAGAAAGTAATACCAAGAGGAGTAAACTTCTTACATTCCCGGCAAACTTGTTCCTTAAACTCTTGAAGTCTGATCTCATTGTTAACACGCAGGGTAATAAAATCTGAAAAGTATCGAACAACAATAATGCAACTAACAGCACCAGCGCAACTAACAGAATCCATGACAACCTGAAAAATATCAAAACACACAATAACAATATCAAAATTTTAAAACGAACGCAATTCACTCGGGGGCGTTGCCCCATCGTGAGAAGTATATTCTAAGCGGCAAGCTAAATATGAGTAAAAGATACAGACGATACAACTATTTACACATAAACATGTTACAGGACATATATATGTAACTTCAACTTACACATGCTTAAAATACAACAGGATACATATGTGTAACCTAAAGTTACACATCCTTAACAAAAAAAACATGTGCATCTTCCTCACACATGATTAAAAATACAAACAGGATATATGTTTGTAAACTAAAATTACACATGCTGCAACTAAAAAACATCTGCATCTTACTTAAACATTCTTAAAAATAGAACATGATATATATGTGTAACCTAAAGTTACACATCCTGTAACAAAAAAATAGCATGTCCAACAAATCAAATTGAAGTTTTTCTACTGAAACAAAATTGCTTCTTCATACTCCTCTCAGTATCAACAAAAAGTAAAACAACAAATTAAGCAGATCGGACATGAAAGAACAACAAATAATTCAAAAAAAATTGAAAACAGATCTAAAATCAAAACAACATAAAATTCTTACCTAGATTTGTTGTTTTCTTACTTCTGAAACAATGTTCTTACTATTCCTCTTCTCGGTATCAACCAAACCTGTGTAAGAATCAACGAAAACATAATCAGTATCAAAACCAAATAAAAAAAGTGAAAAAACTAGATCGAAATGGTAACAATCAAAAATCAGTTGAGTTGAAACTAAAACGAAATAACAATTCGTACCTACGTTGATTTCTGTATTCCCAATTGTCTTCTTCCTCTTCTCAAACTCAACAAATTCGAAACAGAAAAAAAAATAAAAATCAGTAGAACATCTAAATTAAAAAATCGATTAGAAAAGTAGTGAATCAAGCAACAGAAAATATAAATCGAACAAACCTATTTGTTGTTCATCAATGCACCTTCACAAATCTCGTCGATCCAAAACAGATGAATACAGCTCAACGAAATTGATAGAAAGATTCGTTTTCTTCTTCTCAGCTCAACGAAAAAGATGAATACATCTCAACGAAATTGTTCTTCTTCTCGTTTTCTTCCTATGAACCTAACGAACTTCAGTATGAAACTATCAAACACAATAATTCGTCTGAAAAAAATCTCCAATTCTGTTTCTGAACGAGAGCGGAGAGAAGAAGAGCTGATTTGATTTTCAGTTCACGGTAGGCATAAAACGTCTATAAATACTGAAGGTTAATTTCGGAATTTTATGATTTATTAAAAGATTCGATGACGTCAGCAAATCCGGAAAATTTTAAATCCTGGCCCCAAAAATAAAAGTCCTGGGCCTAGAAATGTGAGAATTTGAAAGTATGGAGTAGAGGGTGGAAGATCCATTTTGTGGGGCTTGTAAATGTTGAACCCATATAGTAGGGGGTTCTAGTATTTTTCACTTATGAATATTCCTTCTTTCCATTGGCTTTATTGAAAGAATACAAAACTAAAAAAAAAAAAACGAACTAAACAAACCAAAATATGATACAACACATTTTTCTTGTCTTTTTTTTTTCTTATGAGACAAAAAAAAAAAATCAAAACAAAATAATAAAACTAATAATGAACCTAACAAAATTTTCTATTGTCTTTCTTTTTTCATTTTTTTATATATGAGACTAGAGAAAATAGAATACCAAAAAAAAAAGCACAAAGGCCATGGTGTAAGTACTTTACCGCTTGATTCTTCACAACTTGTATATTTAGATATCATAAACTTCTTGAATTCTCATCTTGATAATCTTCGCTCTTGTACATAAGTCTGCAACTTGTAAAAATTATGCTCCTTCTCTTGTTGCTTTACTTGAATCTGAAATCTGCTCATTTCTGTACCATTGCTTGTAAACCTTGAACGTCTTCAACTTTCCTTCGAATTTGTGATGATCCTTTTGTTGATGATAATGGTGTTTCTATGGACCTGTCAGGTGTAGAGAGAGATAAAATGGATGGTGCTAACTGCGAACAAGATTACAAGTGGTATGTAAGTTAGCAATTCGATGTCACCATCATGATTGACAAAATAGCACTCAAGGGATCAAAGTAGTGCTTTTATTGGTGGGAGGTTGGGTAGCTCACCATTCTACCCGGAATTAACGTACGGTGACACACACTCTAAAATCACAAATTTAGACAGGTACAAAGAATTGAAGGTTGGTGCCTCACATTATGTAACATGGGTAGTCTCCACTATAGAGGACCATAAATCTAATACCGAATTCAATTTGCACCCCATTTGCCACTGGCATGGTTAAATCCAACTTTAACTCTCATACAAGTAAGAAACCAGATCACGTTCTCTGTCATCTCTAAGTTCAGTCACTCTTATGAGAATCTCGATGTAATCTTAACGACATGTATACTATGTGACTCTAAACTAACTACAAGTTGGCGTTTTTATTCACTAATTTACACAAAAGTTGAAAATTTATGAAAAATGTACAATGCAAAAGCAACCACTCCCCCACACTTAAACTTTACATTGTCCTCAATGTAAATTTAGTCATTCAAAGTAAAGTTCAAGGTGGGAAATTTCACAAATGATATGCAAAAACAAAGAAAATAAAGATAAAATGCTTAAAAATAAAAAGATTAAGATAAAGATACAAAACCGGTGGGTTGCCTCCCACTTAGCGCTTGGTTTAAAGTTGTCAGTCCGACTTGCTCCTTGTTTGCTAAGACTCCTCCAGAGGGAGTACTTCCACAAGGTTGACTCCTTCCACAACTTCCGAAGGGAAGTTCTCATAATATGGTTTCAACCAGTGCCCATTTACTTTAAGTTCATTTCCCGTAGCTAAACTACGAATTTCCACTGCACCATGAGAAAACACATTAGTCACAATAAAAGGTCCAATCCAACGTGACCTTAATTTACCCGGAAATAATTGTAAACGAGAATTAAACAAAAGCACTTTCTTCCCAAGCAAAATTGTTTCTTTGTAATCATATTATCATGAAATGCTTTCGTCTTTTCCTTGTAAATTCGTGAGCTTTCAAATGCATCATTGCGAATCTTTTCTAACTCTTGGAGTTGCAACTTCCTTTGCTTTCCAGCACCGTCCAACTCCATATTGCATTGCTTAATAGCCCAAAATTCCTTATGCTCAATTTCAACGGGTAAGTGACAAGTTTTACCATACATAAGTCTAAAGGGAGACATCCCAATAGGTGTCTTGTATGCGGTTCTATAAGCCCACAAAGCATCATTGAGTCTCAAACTCCATTCTTTCCTTGTTGGATTCACCATCTTCCCGAGAATGGACTTCACCTCTCGGGAAACCTCGGCTTGTCCATTTGTTTGTGGATGGTAAGGTGTTGCAATCCTATGCGACACACTATACTTCCTTAATAAGGTTTGCAAGAACCTGTTTTTGAAGTGTGAACCTCCATCGCTAATTATAGCCTTTGGAATTCCAAACCTTGCAAAAATATTTGCTTGCACAAAATCTGAAACAACTTTAGAATCATTAGTTGGGGTGGCCTTAGCTTCCACCCATTTTGAGACATAATCAACAACAAGCAAGATATAATAATTTCCACTAGAATTGACAAAAGGGCCCATAAAATCAATTCCCCAAACATCAAAAACCTCAACAAATTGAACAATAGTTTGTGGCATTTGATTTCGAGCACCTAGATTGCATGTTCTTTGGCACCTATCACATGTAGTACAAAATGCATCCTTAAACAAAGTTGGCCAAAAGAAACCACATTCTAGTACCTTGATAGCGGTTCTCTTGCTCCCAAAGTGTCCTCCACAAGCATAAGAGTGGAAAAAAGATAAGAATGAGTTAAATTCAGATATGGGAATGCACCTTCGTATTACTTGGTCACTACAATGTTTCCATAAGTATGGATCATCCCATATGTATTGGTTTCCTGACTTCTTAAGTTTGTCTCTCTTAGCACGAGACAAGTTCTTTGGAATTTGTTTAGAAACTAAGTAATTAACAATATCAGCATACCATGGTTCTCCAAAGGCAATTGAGAATATTTGCTCATCCGGGAAATTTTCACGCAACGGGATAGTTTCCTTGTCCACAGCAAGACGGCTCAAGTAATCCGCAATGGTGTTCTCAATTCCTTTGTTGTCTTTGATCTCTATATCAAATTCTTGCAAGAGTAAAATCCATCGTATGAGCCTTGGTTTCGCTTATTTTTTCATTAGCAAGTACCTAAGTGCTGCATGATCAGAAAAAACAACAACTTTTGTACCAATTGGATAAGAGCAAAACTTTTCCAAAGCAAATACAATAGCTAATAACTCTTTTTCAGTGGTTGTGTAGTTTTGTTGGGCTTCATTGAGTGTCCTAGAAGCATAATAAATAGCATGAGGTATCTTCCCCACACGCTTCCCAAACACCGCACCAACCGCATATCCACTTGCATCACACATGATCTCAAAAGGATTTCTCCAATCCAGTGGTTTAATGATAGGGGCTTAAATCAAAATTTATTTCAAACGGTTGAATGCCGCTACACACTTTTCATCAAAGTTAAAAAACACATCTTTTTGCAATAAGTTACAAAGTGGCGATGCTATCTTGGAAAAGTCCTTGATGAATCTACGATAAAAACCTGCATGACCAAGAAAAGAACGTATCTCCCTCACCATAGTGGGAGGGGTTAGAGCACAAATAAGGTCTATCTTAGATTTATCAACTTCCAAGCCTTTAGAAGATATAATATGGCCTAAAACTATGCCATGAGTTACCATGAAATGGCACTTCTCCCAATTTAGCACAAGGTTTGTTTCAACACATCGTTCAAGGATTAGTGACAAATTCTTCAAGCAAAGGTCAAATGAATCACCAAAGACACTAAAGTCGTCCATGAACACTTTGATTATGTTTTCAACATATTCTGAAAAGATACTTACCATACATCTTTGAAAGGTAGCTGGAGCATTGCATAAGCCAAAAGGCATCCTTCTATAAGCAAAAGTACCAAAATGACAAGTGAAAATAGTTTTCTCTAGATCCTCCGGCGCTATCACAATATGATTGTAACCTGAATAGCCATCAAGGAAACAATAGTAAGAGTGTCCAGCTAAACGTTCAAGCATTTGATCAATAAATGGTAAAGGAAAGTGATATTTTCTAGTTGTGGCATTCAATTTCCTGTAATCAATACAAGCCCTCCAATCGGTTTGCACACGAGTTGGGACAAGTTCGTTCTTATCATTTTCCACCACCGTCACACCTGATTTCTTAGGTACTACTTGTACCGGGCTTACCCACTTGCTATCGGATATGGGGTAGATAACACCCAGTCCAAAAGCTTGAGTATCTCATTTTTTTCAACTTCCATCATGGGAGGGTTCAAACAATGTTGGCTTCCCTTGTAGGCTTTGCATCGTCTTCCAATCTGACCTTGTGCATACAAACGGCAGGGCTTATACCCTTGATATCAGCAATTGTTCATTCTATGGCCGTCTTGTACTTCCTTAACACCCTTAGAAGTTTTTGCTCCTGTAATTCACTAAGCTCGTTAGAAACAATCACATGTAACTCTTCCTTGTCACCCAAGTACAAGTACTTTAAGTGACTTGGAAGAGGTTTCAATTCCAACTTTGGAGATTTAACAATAGAAGTCACAAGTTTATCATCATTGCAAGGTAAAGAAGCATATGAAATATTCATAATTGCTGATTTTTCCGGTAATGAGTCAAGAAAACCAATGGTTTCTTCAATCTCATCAACATACTCCAAACCATCATCAATATGTTTAATGAGCACGATTTCCAAAATATTAGCGCCATTCAACTCAAACATTTGTTGCGCCAATGTGTCCATCACATCAATAGAGAAACAAGAGTGGACATCGCTAGGATATCTCATCGTCTCAAAAATGTTGAAACGTATTATTTCTCCATCAAACTCCATAGTCAGCGTTCCCTTGTCAATATCAATAATGGTTTTCGCCGTTTTCATGAAGGGACGCCCAAGTATCAATGGAAGAGACGAGTTCGGTGAACCTTCATCCATCTCTAAGAGACAAAAATCTGTTGTAAACACTAGTTGATTAACCTGTACAAGAACATCCTCAACAATACCCATTAGGTAGACATTAGAGCGATTGGCTAATTGCAACACAATTTCAGCCTTTTTAAGAGGACCAAGATCAAGTGAGTTATACATAGACGCAAGCATCACATTTACGTATGCACCTAAATCTAACATTGCTTTGTTAAATGTAGTGTTACCAATTGTGATGGGAATATCAAAGCTACCAGGATCCTTGCATTTCAGTGGGAGTTTGTGTTATAAGATTGCCGAGGCATTCTCCCCCACACTTAGCACTTCATTACCTTTGAGCCTTTTCTTATTAGTACACAAATCCTTCAACACCTTTGCATACTTTGGAACTTGCTTTATAGCATCTATGAGTGGTATGCACACATGGATCTTCTTGAGAATGTCTAAAATATCCTTTTCTAGTTCAGCCTTCTTGGAATTTGCAAATCTGTGAGGGAAAGGTAAATGAGGAACATAAGTAGAAACCGGAGTTTTAGAGTTAGGAATAGGTACCTTAGAAGTTTGGGGAGAATCCTCATTCTTCTCCTCCAAGACATGTTCCTTTGGTGTTTCCACCTTGCCCAAATCAGTAATTTCGTGTTGCACAAGTTGTGTACCACTTCTCAATGTAATTGTATTGACATCCCCCTTCGAGTTAATAGGTTAAGAAGGGAGTTTCCCACCAATTTTTGCCTTCACTTGGTTCAACTCAGTAGCCATGGAACCCATTTGTGTCTGCAAATCCTTGATTGCACTTTTGGTCTTTTTTTTTTACTTTATTGAAACATAGTAGAAATGCCTTGCATCATCGCTTGAAGCTTTTCATCAAGACCAGAATCTTGACTTTGTTGTTGCTGCGGTTTCTGAAATTATTGTTGTTGCAGTTGAAATTCACTCGGACGGTTGAAAGTAGATTTTTGCACCGCTCCTTGCTTGTTAGCATAGCTGAAATTGGGGTGATCTCTCCATCCCGGATTGTAAGTGTTTGAATATAGATCATACCGTCTTTGCTGATTTGGAAAGATCACGTTAGCTTGCTCCAACTCTTCATACCCTTGAGGAGAACTTGGTATTACCGCGACAGCAACTTGTTGCATCATTGCTGTCATGTTACCCATTTGTTGACAAAGTTCCTCGACCTCGCTCACTTCATTTACTCTCCTAAGAAGCACATCCGAACCACGACTCAAGAATTGTTGGGAGTTCGCTGCCATGTTTTCAATCAACTCTCTAGCTTGTCCCACTGTCTTACTCACTAGTGCACCACCACCCGCAGCGTCAAGAAGATTCCTATCACTTGATTGGAGTCCTTCATAGAAGTATTGGATAATCATAGCGTCACGGAATTGGTGGTGAGGGCATATTGCCACCAATCTCTTGTATCATTCCCAACATTCATATAAAGATTCTCCCACATTTTGCTTCATCCCACAAATATCCTTGCGAATTTGAATAGCCTTTGATGTAGGAAAATATCTCTCTAAAAAGAGTTTATTCAGCCCATTCCATGTTGTGACACTTCCGGGAAGCAAATAATACAACCAATCCTTAGCACTATCCGCCAAAGAGAATCGAAAAACTTTAAACATTGCACCATCCACATCGGAATCTGCTGGAAGCGTGGACGTTATAATGGTGTGGAAGTCCATAAGATGCTTGTTTGGGTCTTCATTCACCATGTCATGGAACTTTGGTAATTCTCTAAGCAACCCGGCTTGATCTCGAAAGTAGAGTTTGTTTGAATACACCCATGTTGTGTATCCAGCTTGCGAGAAGCCAAGTCCTTGAGTGTACGATTTGCATAACCCATTGCTTCTTCTTCTTCTTCTTCATCTTCAAAAGGTGGTTCTTGATCAACCGAAACCTCTTGTTCTACAACTTCTTCCTCTTGCTGGAAAGCTTCGTGTTCTACTTCTAAGTCTTGTTCTACTTCGTGTTTAACTTCTAAGTCCTTGAGTGTTCTACTTCGTGTTCGTATGTTGTGCCTTGCCTTAGTTAGAGTATTGTACCTTTTCGAGTAGCTATCCCGCACCTTGGATAATTCCAATCTTTAGAAGCCAGGGATTAGGTACCTGAAAACAATTCTCGCAAACAAGTGAGAAACAAGACAAGAAACGAAAAGCAAATATACAAGCATAAAAATAATAAGAAACTAAAAACTTAATAACTAGCCGAATGCCTCCCCGGAAGCGGCGCCAAAATTTGATCGCAGTCGTATGCATCAAAAATAATTCACTTTCTTACTCAACAAAATATAAATGAAGTATAAAGTAAGGAAGAGTTCGTTTCCACATAGAGAAATTGTTGTTACTAGTTTCCTAGTAACCAAAGGGGGGGATTTTTGTTTTATCAATGCAATAAAAGTAATTCAAAGCAATAAAAAATTGGAAGTAATCAGTAAGAGAAAGATATTTGTCAAGGAATTCATCTTCAATCTTAAACATGTGCTTGCATACATGATTAGAATTATGATTTAATCTCTTTTATTATCAAAAGCCTAGAGTATCAAGAGAGCAAGATATTCCATTATTTTCCTAAGTTCATCAACACACACATTAGAGATACGTATGTGAATTCTACCTAAAGAATAACTTAACGCTTTGCGCTGATTAAGTTCAATTCCTAGGAGCATTAAATTTCATAATAGGCTAATCAATGCAATTTTCATACATTACGCATGACAATTCGGACAAGGGTCAAACTCTACATATGATTACAAGAGTGTATCACTACAAACCTTAATCATATCATGCTACTTATATTCAGGGTTATCGCTTGATGAAAAAGCCTAAAATAGCTATGGACAAGGATGCAAATTCAATTAATTGGCCACTTAACTAAACAAACATCTAAATCCTATCACAATACATCAATCACGTGATTATAAAAACTGTAGAAGTTTGAACAATAATCAAGAGAAAAAACTAATGCATTAATCAAGCACAAGTTATAGATATAGGACTACATCCTTACTCATAGCTATGGAGTTCATCACCAAAAATATTGATTAAATAAAGAGGATGAAACAAAAGCAAACCCTAGTAGCGTAAACAAAAGCGGCTCTCCCCGGTTCCAAGAATAATATGTGATCCTAAAAGTTGTAGAAGTTTTTGTTTTTGTAGTTTTTCTTCTTTCCAAAACTAGGTCTTCAAAGCCCAAAGTCCACTAGCTAAAAATCCACCAAGCCCATATAAGAGAAAAACCCATGTAAGAATTCTGCAAAAAATATGTCGCCGGAAAATTGGTGCTAGCGCCGGAAGTTGGCCGAAATATGATTCCGGAAAATATCTCAGGTTACCGGCAAAGTCCACCCAGTCATCGGTCAAACAAGTCAATCAACCCGGATCAACTCAGAAGTTAGACCTAGTTGAAGTGAGTCAGGTGGCCTAGTCAAAATCAGCTGGCTGAGTTGCCAATCCATAGTCTTGCACATGCCTTGTGTTGTGCTGCACCATCATTGTGCCTCACTGCCATCCATGATGTCCCTTCATCAACCATACAACCATTCCATTCCTGCATCTTTGCACTGTCTACTCCTTCATTCATCATATCCCGCGACACATTCATTGTTCCTAATCCCCTTCTATATGGAAGCAACAATTCGATAGCAATAACCTCTATTTCTTCCCTTCCTAGCATTCATCTAGTCCATCTTCACTGCATTATGCATATCTCAACTGCAACTACAACCATTTATAGTACCAATTGCATCTGTTCACCTGTAACAACATCTTTGCATACGAGTCACACCACTGCCATGTCCTAACTGAAGCTCAGACCAAAAATTGTTCAATCCCAATGATAAGCACGTATGTGCTTCATTTTATACCCATATTTATATTAGCTAGGAATCGATATTTTGGCTAATATCACTATTTTGGTGTTTTTATAGAAAATACAAGCAAATTCTGTCATTCGAAAATAATTAGCTAAATGGCGTTTGGGACGAAAATGACAAACATTAACTCCTTGCACTAAAGAGACCGGGCTTAAAATGTGGTCTGCCATGCTCTTTTATGTATTGGAACCACCCAAACCAGTTCATTAAAACGGTAAAATAAGGGAGTTTGCCTTTGGTTTATATGTGAGCAGCTAAAGGGGTCCAATTTGTTACATAAATAGTGACAGTGGGTGATTCGTGGCATTTCAAGGGAAGCATAGTGGCACGTGGTTTATTCTCCCACCACATCTCGTCTGTGGCGTGCTAAAAGGGTATCGAACATCACCTCATGTCCTAAGAAAACAAAAGTGGAGTTCAAACTACTTTACCATGCAAAATTAGAAGCATCAGGTCTTGAAAACGTGGAGATAATTGCAGTGAATGAAAACATCAATATTTAAGTGAGTTCTTGGTCGAAATGAACACAACAACAATGAAACTAAAGGTGTACGATTGCTTTTCGGTGGTGACTGTTGGTGGCCTGGGTTTCGCGGTCAGGCAGTGGCAATGGTTACTCAGATAAGGAATATGTTGTTGATTGTTCTGATGATGGCAGGGAAGAATAATAACAACCCATGGTGATGAAGAAAGATGGCTGAAGTGTTGCAGATAGTGATGGGATTTCACCTAATTTTAGATGGGTTTCGTATGGAGCTGCTGGCAGTGGTAGTTGAAATTGGTGAGAAGAATACAAAGACGAGATGGAGCAAGGAAAGTAATTCATTGGTGAATGAAGATCAAACTTGAGTTGGGGGATTCCACAGTAACATGCAGTGAGACAAGGAGATGGCAGATGGTAACACTGCTCGAAGGAAGTAAACATGTGAAGAGATTTGAACAGACGTGATTGGAGGGCTTTGCAACAACATCATCAATGAATATTGCAAGTACCCAGTTTCATTGGGTCCTGTCAAAAATGGTCCCGACTAATTAGTGAAGTATGGGGTTTGTTAGCGGGCGGAAATATACACTGAATTGAAGTTGGTAGAGCTGTTGCGATCAGTTTCCCAAGAGCTTGGATTGAAGATGGTGAGCTTAGAGTTTCTGGTGATGGAAGGAATGTGAGAATGCTTGTTGTATCTGAGTGTAAGGAGGATAGAATCAAGCTAGGTGCAGTCGATGGCCGATGGGTGTGTAGGTACATAAAACCACTCCACCACGTGCCCGAGGTAGATTGAGCGAGATAATGAGAAGAATCTTCGAGAAAGATATTATTCACCACTCCCGAAGGAGTGTAAGTGAGTAGTCTAATCAACTGTCAGATCCGCCTTAACTAGGCCCCGTCAGCAAAGAAGAACTAACTTGCTCGGAAATATATCTAGCGAAGTAGAGCTAACCTGCTCGGAAAGGCATCTAGCGAAGTAGAGCTACCCTGCTCGGAAAGACATCTGGCGAGGCGGACATAACTTGCTCAAGAAGACATTTAATGAGGTATGGATTGTTGCACAAGAAAAGGGAAGGGTCACGAAGTCGATTGCACGAGGCATGACTTGTTGTCCAAGAAATAGTGAGGTTTCCCGAAGTAATGACGCGAAATGTGGATTGTTATGCAAGAAAAGGGACAGCTGTCCCCGGCATGAACCGATCTTTAAGGCGAAAAGTAAGCATAAAAGATGTTCTGAGCGATATAAAAGCGTCAGTCCGAGATAAATCGAGCTGTATTCCATTATGTAATTTTTCCCTATAAATGGGAGACTTAGCCTCCTGAGAAGGGGTTGAATCATTTTGAGGAGAGAGGGAGAATATTTTGTAAGGAGAGATAATCTAGATCTTGAGTGTTCTTGAGCGTATTGTAACTTTGAATCAAAAGAATTCTAATCTAATATAAGATCTATGCATAAACTTGTGTTTGTATCTATCGAATTAGTGAAAGGGTGTAACTATGGATTTTCTGTAGTTACATTTTGGCGCCGAGAAACAGGGATCTCATGTTGAGATTTTAGTCTCACTTGAGATAGTTTGGGAAATCTGTTATCACACAAATTACTAAGTGAGTTGTTACTTTGCAAGAATTGAAGAATAGTGGTCAAGGAAGCCTGATAGTGCTAAAATAGGAAAGGTAGATCTGAAACCTGCTGACCGGAAGGAAAGAAAGATAGATCTGGTCAAAAGCCGGTAAATCAGAGAAAGAGAGTTTAACAGGTTGTCCATGGAAAGAGTACCGGAACGAGCACGACACCTCATCGCATCAAGGAGAAGCTTGCGTCTAGCAGGAAGAGGAGGCAGGATGGAGATAGGCGAAACATCAAGCAGAGGAGGAAGGCAGGGTGAGATCCAACAAGAAGAGGACGAACATTACCGGGAAGGATCGATCCATACTGTTAACACTGAAACGGAGGTGGAAGAAGAACCTATGCGAGAGAACGGAGGGGAAACTGCCAGTGAAGAGAATATGACATTGGAGCAGATCAGAGAGGTGATGCGCTTAGAAAGGGAAAGGGAGAGAGCTCTAATGGAGCAAAGGACCATACTCATGAGGCAAAACGCGATCTTGGTACAGCGAAACAACCAACTTGATGAAGAAAGGACTATTCGAGATGCACAAGGTGAAACTGGTATGGGAGAAAACGTAAACCAAGGAGGGGAAGTACCGCATGATGAACAGGAAGAAGAAAGAGGAGAACGGAGAAGGAGACGTCGAAGGGAAAGCAGCGAAGAAAGGTTGTTGAGGAGAGCTTTGGAGGAAACAATATGGGAAGACCAAAGACGTCGATTTGAGGAAGAAAGAACTCGGGAGGAGGAGAGACTTCGGGAATAAGAAAGGCGAAGAGAAGATGAGAGAATCCGAAGGGAGGAAAGATCTCGGGAAGAACAAAGATACAGAGAACAATAGTGGCAGGAGTAAGCAAGGAAGTATGCAGAAGAAGAAGAGAGATACCGAGCAGAGAGAAGGGGACAAGAGGAAGAAAGGAGAGAAGGTGATGGTGAGCGAAGTAATAGGAGGATAAAGCAAAGGCGAGAAGAAGGAAGGGACGAATTTAATCAGACAGTCCTGAACGAAATACAGGAAATGAAAGCATTACTCAATAATCCACGAAGGGGAGGAAGATTACAGTTGGCTGAGGCAATTGTGGAAGATGACAAATCACCATTCTCGCGCGAAGTACTAGAGGGAAAAATCCCAGGAAGGTGTTCACTGCCTACCTTCGGAAGCATATTCGACGGAACAGGGAATGCTGTGCAGCACCTGAAACAGTACACCCTCTCATTAATGCAGTGGGCGAGGTATGAAACAGTATTGTGCCAATATTTTCCAGCTAGCTTAACCGGGGAAGCCTCAAAATGGTTCGAAGGGTTAGTGGTAGGCTTAGAAAGATACCTACTTCTATGTATAAACTGCAAGTGCACAGTGTCGACAAGCAACACAGGGCAAGCACAGGTCGAACCACAGAGACTTGGAGAGTGTAGAAGTTGATTCTAAATCCTTACTTAGAACTGATTCAGAGAGTAACCAAAAGGGGTTTGATTTTGTCGATACGACGAGATATTGGCAAAGACTTAAACAGAAACTAATTTGAATTAAAATATGCAATTAAATCAAGGTGTAAATACTGAGAATATGGATACTAGGGTATTCAAATCCACCACTAACTTATGATATGCATTCAACTTGTAATAGTATTCTTGTCCTTACAGCAGATTCAAGTCTACCGTATATCTAAGGTGTTTCTCCAATGGATAATTTAATCACAACTAAAGTATTTCTCCAAAGCATTAACTGTCTAATTAAAGCACAACTAATTTGAGGATCAATATTTGGTTAAGCATGAGTTGTAGCATAATCAACATAGAGATATTCTAACTACAATGGATACATGGCATACATTGTGAGAGCAAGATGTTGACAAACTTGGATTAAATTGTATCTTTAAACAATTCTAAACTTTCAAGAACAAGATACAAGATATGAATACATACCAATGAGTTACGGCTTCATTTAAACCATAGCAAATGAAACTAGAACATGAAGAACATTACAACAAAACTGAAATTTGATAAACTAACATGAACAAGCTATTCTTGGATGAGTTTTCAACACAACAACCCTCTCTATTTATACACAAAAATTCTCTCACACTTGGGATTCGAATTTTACCGTAGCAACCACTCAACAATTAAACAAAACATGTTTTCTTTAATTGATGGATGAAATGGAATACAACGGGGGTGAGGTGGATGTTTTGGAAAGAATCCAATGGGGGTGAGGTGGATGTTTTGGAAAGAATCCAATGGGGGTGAGGTGGAAATGGATTTGGGTCTTGGGTTTTGGATCATGGGTTTTGGATCATGGGTTGTTTAATCCCATGAATTTGTAAACAAAGTTGCCACCGATCTTGAGCGGGTTGCAACGCTTCCAACTTTCTTCACTTTTGTCTTCTCAATTCTTCCAAGCTTTATTTAGTACTTAAAAACACAAAATTAATTAATACAAATATTTATTCTTGAAAATGGTAAAAATGCAGAATTTGGGATAATATAGGACTTTGAAGCGCGAAAGATGAGTTAAGTGCCAATGAAAAGGTGTATGAATATGCAATATTTGGCACTCATCAAATACCCCCAAACCTGAATTTTACTTGCCTCAAGTGAAACAGAAATCCAGAAATCCTAACTATACCACTGTCGCTGGTCTCTCGAATGCATTTAGCGTATTCACTAAGCCTTTAAAACCCTAGGTGTCCCTAGTGGACGAGTTGAAGTCTCGTGAGGGCCAACTAAAGATGTACCCACAAAACCTTCTCCAATTTCAGAGCATCCATAGAAACATCTTCATCTTCGGTCTTCAACTGTAGATGATGAACTTCGGAATTTCGTAGAACCTTGACAATTTCTAACCAATTTTTTTTTTTTTTTTTAAGACCCGCTACACAGCTGATCATTGTTTTTTTTAGAGACCCGCTACACAGCTGGTCATCAGATATCATACACAAGATCCGAGACAATTTTTTTTTTTAGGGACCCGCTACACAGCTGGTCATCATTTTTTTTAGAGACCCGCTACACAGCTGGTCATAGAAAACAATAACACAAAAATGCAAAAGACTACAAAAGATCCTACAAAAGACCCGCTCCACAGCTGGTCATAAAAAATAACAACAAAAGACTCACAACGCCATATGCAAATACTCCCCCAAACCTAAATCTAACATTGTCCTCAATGTTTCAAAAGATGACAGAAATAACAACAAACCATGAGAACAAAACAGATTCAAAGGAAAGAGATTACCAAATGCAAAAAGGTTGGTGCTAACCATAGAAGGATGAATGCTTTGAAAGCAAACAATAAGAGTGATAAGACAAAAATTTGGTTAGCACAAAATATATACAAAATACAACTTAACCGGTTCATGAAACAAGATTTAACAATATCTAATGGATTATATACAAAGATTCACCATACACTAGCAATCTAAAGAGTTGAGGATCAACCCAAAAGATGAAGTGCAGAAATTTTAACAATCTCACATAATTATGATATGATAGAAATGCAAGTGAGAAAGTAAAAAAAAATGAGATACCCCCAAACCTAGATTTTTCAATAGTAATACTTTTGGGCATGAAATCTAACAATTTTAGGGGTTCATCACGTAGAAGGTCTAGCTCAAAATGGGCTTTGTTCGGGATGGGAAGAGAAACATCAATGCATTCCAGATATGACTTCTCAATAACAGGATATTTAGTGGACAAAAAGTCCAAAAGAATTTGAGATGCACATAACTCTAACCCTACGTTTGGAACTGTCAACCACATCGATTCAAAGACACTTCAAAGGAACAATTCTTAGGTCCACTGCAAGACCATCAGTTGGTGACTTAATCAGGAGAGTAGGCACGTCTAAGTTGCTCATATGGATGAGATCAAGATTACCATTATCATTAGTTACATTAACATCTCCTAAGTCATCTACAAGTACTACATCATGCTCACATTCATAGAA
Source organism: Papaver bracteatum (assembly GCA_023529315.1). Classification (NCBI taxonomy): domain Eukaryota; kingdom Viridiplantae; phylum Streptophyta; class Magnoliopsida; order Ranunculales; family Papaveraceae; genus Papaver; species Papaver bracteatum. The sequence goes on along the minus strand of JAJJWX010002349.1, from coordinate 1,679,745 downwards.
CAATTCAACAAGACCCAAATCAGTTTCATGATCATCCAAAGTTTTATTCTCATGCATAGACAAATCGAAAGAGACATCATGTTGTGACCTAGGTATATAATCAGACACGTCAATTATATTTTCATGCATAAGATCATTAGTGTCGACAGGAGATTTAACATTTTCTAAGTCAGACACAAGAAATGTGTCATGCTCTTGTTCACAGGACAATTGCACAGGCTCAAGATCAGTATCAACATCCCATGTATATGGAACATTAGAAGAAACATCACTCATTAAGGTCGAGGCAGAGAAGCCTATTGTCTCTGAACCTAAAGGTTCGACAATATTTTCAGTAAAAACATGTTCTTCTAACATAACATCATCATCATCATCATCACAGAAATGCTTTTCCCTATTCAAAATCGTAGTATTTCTAGTCCCTTCATTTAAAACAGGTTCATATGCAATATCAGTTGCACGAGTAAGACTAGGCATACTATTTTCACATTTTATTTCATTAGGACAAACAAACATTTCATCCTGAAATTCCTCCCTTCCTACATTTTGTAAACGAATCAAATTCATTTTTAATAATGCATTAAGTTGTTCGATGGAAGGAGAGTCTTCAACAAAGAGGGAAATTCATAATCAATGCTATATGGTTTATCATGCAATACACTCCTAGAATTATTTTGTTCGATGAGTCTGAGATTTTCCTCCACAGATTGAGAAGTACAAAATTGTTCAACTTCCCACTGTGGTGGATGATACATATGTGCAGGGTCATTAGGGTCTATAAAATACTGATCGCAACCTTCGAAAGGTTGATTATGGTCCCAATGACTATCAACTTTGTAATCTGTTGGCATTTCATATTTTGTATTTTCATGATATTCTCTAGATTGCCTAAAATCATGCAAAATATAGCAATTCTCAGCAGGATGGCCTAAGCCTCCACATAAGGTACAAGCATAGATTTCAGATTTCCTAGAAGAATTATATGCGATAGATTCATGCATTTGCATTTCTAAAGCTGCAGTTCCAGCTTCTAACTGGTCCAAAAGTGATGATTGTGAGAGTTGGGCACTGTAAAGATGTTCATTTTCACCCTGTGGTGGATGATACATGTGTGAGTAGTTACTAGGGTTCATGTATTGATGCTCAGGACTGTGAAAATGTCCATAATAATCCCTATAACTAGTGACATCATGTTCTGTTGGAGTTTCATAATGTGAAGCATGACCGTAAGCAAGCTCTCTGATGGATTTGTTTCCATCCCCACATGCAGACCAGAATCCTGACATTATCTATAACTAGCACTAGGCTTGTTGCAGAGATTGGGATGTACACACTGAAAACAGACCAATATATTTTTTTTTTCATTATTGGTTTTTTTTTTTTCAAGCCCGTTCTCTAATTACCTCGGGCATACATTAGAAAAACAAAATAAAAGAAGAAAAATCATAAACAGAAAGGAAGTTCTATGCAATCGCAAACAAGGCTGACTCTACCACAGAAAACCTACTGATTTCTAGCAAACAAAAAGCATGATGGTTCCACTTAGATTGTTTTCTAGACCAGCTTCTAATCCTTTGAAATGGAATTCGTTACAATCTGAGCAAACTCCTCTGGAATCAATCCGAGTTTAAGTAAATTGAATTGAGGCGAGGGAAGATGCTAGAGCTTTGATACCCAAGGCCTCACCGTATTACAAGGCGGCGCAGTCACGCATTCAATTTACAGAAACCGTCATGAACTTCGAAGTATGCTTAAAGAGTAACCAATATTTTTCGAACGACTCTCCTAGTAAGCTCGTTACCTTATAGGTCTTGTTCTATTTCAAATTTTAAAGCTTAGGTTCGTGTATGTATCGTTTTCCTAAGGCGGGCAAGAAGAGAACGGTGATGAAATCCGAACCCTTATCTTGTATGGCCAGTCCTTGCCCTTTACTAGGAAAATAAAACAGCCGTATTCAAATCCTCAACATATATGCAACCGAAGGAATACAGTAACTCGCTAACAGGGGATTCGCGAGTGTTTCGACAAACTTACCTCCCATACCAGACAGGGGATGAACCGTTGTTGTCGACTCGGGCCACGACTCCTATGTCATGAACGAACCCGAGGGGCCGAGGTGATATTGTAATCACCGTCCTTCTCTGCAAACAGTTTGATATTTAATACTACCCTTCCGTAGGGTTTAAAAATAAAAATAAAAATAGAATGTCCATGTCCAAAGTCCAAAATAAAGTGCAAAAGAAAAAGAAAATTACAAGAGTAAAGGAATCCTAATACAAACTAAAAATAGATAAATAAAATAAACTCTCTCTTTTTTTTTATTAAAATAAAAACTTCTTCCGCTTTCTTTCGCTTCCTTTCCTTCGCCTTTACAACAGCTACTCAGGCACCTGTTGAGCTCAAAAGAGGTAGTTAGGGTTTCGAAGTTTTAAAGCAAAAGCAAAATAAAAATAATAAAAAAATATCAAAAATAAGTGTAAAATTGACTGTGAATAGTTACACTGCTACAATATTTGAATATGTACAGTAAAATATGAACAGTGAAATACCTGTTGTACAGTGAAATATGTACAGTGAAATCTGAACAGTTCCGGGAGATGAAATATAAACAGTGACAGGAGATATAAACTTCAACTACACCGCTACCGAGTCCCCGGAAACGGCGCCAAAAACTTGGTAGGCTTAGAAAGATACCTACTTCTATGTATAAACTGCAAGTGCACAGTGTCGACAAGCAACACAGGGCAAGCACGTGGTCGAACCACGAGACTTGGAGAGTGTAGAAGTTGATTCTAAATCCTTACTTAGAACTGATTGAGAGTAACCAAAAGGGGTTTGATTTTGTCGATCCGACGAGATATTGGCAAAGACTTAAACAGAAAGTAATTTGAATTAAAATATTCAATTAAATCAAGGTGTAAATACTGAGAATATGGATACTAGGGTATTCAAATCCACCACTAACTTATGATATGCATTCAACTTGTAATATTATTCTTGTCCTTACAGCATATTCAAGTCTACCGTATATCTAAGGTGTTTCTCCAATGGATAATTTAATCACAACTAAAGTATTTCTCCAAAGCATTAACTGTCTAATTAAAGCACAACTAATTTGAGGATCAATATTTGGTTAAGCATGAGTTGTAGCATAATCAACATAGAGATATTCTAACTACAATGGATACATGGCATACATTGTGAGAGCAAGATGTTGACAAACTTGGATTAAATTATATCTTTAAACAATTCTAAACTTTCAAGAACAAGATACAAGATATGAATACATACCAATGAGTTACGGCTTCATTTAAACCTTAGCAAATGAAACTAGAACATGAAGAACATTACAACAAAACTGAAATTTGATAAACTAACATGAACAAGCTATTATTGGATGAGTTTTCAACACAACAACCCTCTCTATTTATACACAAAAATTTTCTCACACTTGGGATTCGAATTTTACTGTAGCAACCACTCAACAATTAAACAAAACATGTTTTCTTTAATTGATGGATGAAATGGAATACAAAGGGGGTGAGGTGGATGTTTTGGAAAGAATCCAATGTGGGTGAGGTGGAAATGGATTTGGGTCTTGGGTTTTGGATCATGGGTTTTGGATCATGGGTTGTTTAATCCCATGAATTTGTAAACAGGTTGCCACTGATGCGCGAGCGGGTTGCAACGCTTCCAACTTTCTTCTCTTTTGTCTTCTCAATTCTTCCAAGCTTTATTTAGTACTTAAAAACACAAAATTAATTAATACAAATATTTATTCTTGAAAATGGTAAAAATGCAGAATTTGGGATAATATATGACTTTGAAGCGCGAAAGATGAGTTAAGTGCCAATGAAAATGTGTATGAATATGCAATATTTGACACTCATCAGTTAGCAGAAGATTCAATCTCGTCGTTTAAAGATTTGCAGAGAGTATTCCTGACGACTTACATAAGCAATAACATGTTAAGGCCAGGAATAGAAACCTTGTTCAACTTGCGAAGAAAGCCAGGCGAAAACTTGCGAAGTTTAATTACGAGATGGAGAACCGTGTGCAGTGAACTCGCGGGAAGGGTAGATGAGAGAAATTTCATCTTGGCCTTCGTTAACGCGTTAATACCAACCGATCTCTTGCACACGCAGCTCTTCGTAATTCGCAACACAATATCAATGAGTGAACTCCGAGAATATCAGGAGGAGTACGTGGCGTTGAAGGAGAAAAAAAGGGAGGCAATTGAAGCATCCCCAATCCAATCCAAGGAGGGGAACTCGCGTTTGCTGCCCAGAATAACAAATGTGATAGAAGGTGATATGAAATATGAGGACGCAAAACCATTGGCAACAATACCCGCGAAGTTGGTAGCAGTATCCAGTGGGGACCAAGAATGGATAGATCAACATCCGAGGTATATCGATCCCAGACCTCGGAATTACGAAGGGTTCCGAGATGATAATCCGAGGAACTCACGAAGATACCTACCAGGGCAGAAATACGGGAGAAAGAAACCACATTTCGAGGACGTAGTTTTGCCCGAGCTCAACACCACTGTCGAGAAGATATGGGAATCAATTGTCCTGACGGAAGAAATTCCCACCTCGGGAAATTTTGGGGTAGATCCCTTGTCAAGTGTGAGAAATAATGACTTTTGCAAGTATCATTGCTTCCATGGACACCGCACAGAAGATTGCAGAAACATCCGACGAATAATACTTCGTCTAATTGAAAAGGGAAAACTCAAGCATTTCTTGGCAAATTCAGGACCCATACCACCGCCACCACCTCAAAGAAGTGATAAAAAGCAATCAAAAGTATACAAAATCAAAATCGACAGAGGAACACAGAAGTTAAACTGCAACTCCATCATTCACTCTGCGAAGAATATACAAAACTTTCATGATAATATGTTACAAAGGGTTGATAAGCGGGATTTTGAAGGAAACGAGATATAAAACATCGCGAAGAAAGAGCCATTAGAGGAATGGCAGAGAAGGACTATTTATTTCTCAGCAGCAGACGCCCCGGAAGGAGGAGCTTCGCATACAGATCCTTTGGTGATCACTTTGAACTTCGGAGAGCATACGAAGTGGGAAGAAAGTTCCATGGAAAAAAAGGAAGTATGGGCAATAGATAGGATCTTGGTGGACATAGGGAGCTCGGTGGATATTCTCTTTTACCATGAATTTAAAGCAATGGTCTACCGAGATTCGGATCTGGTGCCGTCGACCTATAATATCTATGGGTTTAACGGAGTAGCATCAAAACCGAGAGGGAAACTGGTCGTGAAAATCTTCGCAGGGGAACTTGAAACCGAGGTAACAGTATGCGTTGTGGATGTAGAATCTCCCTACAACGCTCTGATTGTGCGGCCATGGATACATGGGATCAAGGGAATAGCATCCACATATCACCAAGCTATCCGATTTCCTATGCCAAGCGGTATTGGCGAGATAAAGGGAGATCGGAAGGAAGCCAGAGAGTGTAATGATGAAGATGTTCATAACTATGATGAGAAGATAAAGCGAAAGAAGGAACAAAAGAAGAGAGTGCAAGAAGCAAAGAGGGAAGAAGAATTAATGGTGTATATGGTCAAAGCAAAAGAAGGATGGGCTATTCCAAGTGAAATCCCCGAAGATAAGGATGAGCCCGTGCAGCAATTAAAGGGTCCGTCTCCGCTCGGAGACCCAATCATGAACTTCGCAGTAGTATAACCTACGCAAGAGATAAACTTGGGCAGCGAAGATGAAACGAAAACGGTGAAGATCGGAATGACGATGGAGGCGGATGAAGAGGAAAGGTTGATAAAGCTGTTGAAAGAATACAGTGATATCTTTGCATGGGGCATGAATGAGATGCCTGGGATAGATCCTGAAGTTGCTTGCCACAAACTGGATCTAAACCAAGCAATCAAGACAATAAGGCAACGAATACGAAAGATAGCCACTGCTTATCACGAGCAAATAGAGCAAGAACTACATAAAATGTTAAACTCGGGAATAATAAGACCCGCGAAGTATCCAACATGGATAGCCAACATGGTGATAGTACCGAAGAAGACCACATGAATAAGAATATGCATAGATTTTAGCGACTTAAATACAGCTTCTCCAAAGGATAGTTTCCCTTTACCCAATATACCGCAAATGGTGGAGTCAGCTTCAGGGTACAAGAGGTTAACTTTGATGGACGGTTATTGTGGATACAACCAGATACCACTCGCGGAAGAAGACCAAGAGAACACGCCCTTTTTCTCTCCTAGAGGCTTGTATTGCTACACGAGAATGCCGTTCGGACTGAAAAACGCAGGGGCAACTTACCAGCGAATGGTGGAGAAGATTTTCGCAAAATAGGTGCACAACAAGCTGGAGGTCTATGTCGACGACATGCTGGTTAAAACTAAGGAGTCAGGGGACCATGTTGAAGACTTGAAATAAATCTTCGAGCAGATGAGGGCATTCAAAATGAAAGTAAATCCTGCGAAGTGTATATTCGGTGTGGAGTCAGCGAAGTTCTTGGGGCACATCGTGTCCGAGAAAGGGATTGAAGTAGATCCATCCAAGGTTCAAGCCATATTGGACATGCCATCACCATCAATGGTAAAAGACGTGCAAAAACTGAATGGGCAGTTGGCAGCTTTGGGAAGATTCATTTCTAAATCCTCGGATAGGTGCAAACACTTCTTCGATATTTTGAAGAAGGGAGCAAAATTTTCGTGGACACAAGAATGCGAACAGGCCCTACAAAATATAAAAGAGTATCTTATCAACTTATCAATTCTCCAAAAGCCCGAGCCAAATGAAGAACTACTGATTTGTCTCGTAGCTACACCGAATGCCATCAGTTCGGTATTGCTTCGGAAAGATGAAGGCGTTGAGAAGCCTATCTTTTACGTCAGCAAAACACTCAATATTGCTGAAAAGAACTATACAAAGATAGAAAAGTTGATTCTAGCACTGGTGTATTCATCAGAAAAACTAAGAACCTATTTTCAGACTCACAAGATAAAAGTTCTAACAAGAATCCCTATAGAGTCAGCTTTAAAGAATACGAGGAGAGTTGGGCGAGTTGAAAGATGGAATACCCGAGATGGAGATATATACGATTTTACACTTGAACACATCATATGCAGATTCGGAATTCCACTGCAGATAGTCTCGGATAACGGAATGCAATTCGAGGGAGAGAACGTGAAAATGTTATTTAGCACTTTTAAAATACAAGCCGCAAAGTCGACTCCACTATATCCGCAGAGTAATGGACAAGCTGAAGCAACAAACAAGACAATTGCATCCACTTTAAAAAAGAAACTAGACGGGCATCTCCATAATTGGTGCGAAGAAGTCCCGAAGGTGCTATGGTCACACAGAACCACCAGACGATAGGCAACAGGGATGTCACCTTTCTGCTTGGCATATGGAGTGGAGGCGGTTCTGCCTAATGAGATCATGTTCCCCACTACAAAACGAGAAGCCTGGAAAAATGGTCTAAACTCGGACATGATCCTAGCAAAATTAGATGACTTGGAGGAAAACAGGGAGACGGCTCTACAACACATGACAAACTATCACCGGAGACTATCTCGTGAATACACCAAGAGGGTGAAATAAAGAAGTTTTGTCCCAGGGGAGATGGTTCTGCGCGAGATACCCCCATATCAAAAGGGACCCGGAGGAAAACTGGAGCCTACGTGGGAAGGACCTTTCATCGTAAAAATAAAAGTGGGAAACGGAGCTTATGAACTCGCGGACTGTGAAGGAAAAGATACAGATAGTAACGGGGACATCGTATATGGCAAAACAGAAAGGCAAGGTCACAGACTGGACCACCCGTGGAATCCAATTTACATCAAGAAGTATTATCCATGAGCAACAGAAACTTGTGAAGAATTGATAAAAAAAATAAAAAAATAAATCAATCAGAAAGTGAAATGAATCATTTGTTGAGCAAGCATCGAAAAATCAGCAAAAACAAAGCAAAAAAAAAAACAACACAAGTTCAAAACATGTGAATACGAGGGCCACAAGTAAGACTTCATTTAGGAGGTCTGCTTACGACCCTCAAAATAGGCGATCGTAAGTCCTATATAAAACTTCTACTTAGGGAGGCTGAGACCTCGTGGCGTGCAACCTAGTTCGCACAAAGTGCAAGGGGAAAATGTAAGACCTACACGCGCGTCACGAGATAATATCATATGTGGCTAACAACCACCAGCTAGGGGCAATAGTAAGACCCATTCGCCGAGGGCCCCAATTGGGTTACCTTCGGTAAGGGGTGTAAGAACTAGCCAGTGGATAAGAAGATGGCCTGGTGTAGTTCTTCCGCTCGGTCCCAAAACAACCCCAACTAGGTGTGACTTCGTAACCAGGAGCCATATCGGCGAAAGGGCACGAGGTCACGAAATAACTGATGCCTAAGCCCAAAAGCACGGGGGTATTCAGAGGGGAAGGGACGGAAACCTCCTTTAGGGAGCTGAGTGACCACCAAAGTCGGCAATGTTACGGGGCTGGTACTCACGGGAGTAGGTAGGCCTGTGATATTGTTGCATATAAGACCTCAATGAGTGAGATAAGGCGAGGTTGATGGATCTTTACTTCGCAAGAGTAAAGAGCGCCTGAGACTTCGTCGAAAATCCCTGACCAACGGGGTGGGGCACAATAAGACCTTAACCAGGAGGCAAAATAAGACCCCGAACTGATGATAGAGATGTGAGGAAAAAAATATGAGACCCGAGGCAAAAAAAAAGGGCAAGTGTATACTTGCAAAGAGGCAGGTATATACAACAAAGAAAAAAGCAAGCACATTACAAAGCTTGACCACACAAGCCATACAATTCTAAGGAGTACTTCTTACATTGCATAAGAAGCACTCGCAACTGAAATCTTATACATGATGATATATGCACTAACTCGATTATGCTATGAACTGAACAATAATAATTGCAATGAGATGACAATAATGCGAGATCGACTCGCACGAACAACTAAGGCAGAGAAAGTAAGGTCAAGCGGAGCTAAAAGCACAAGGTATGCTACATAAATCCACCAAAGAATAAGAGGCAAGTATATACTTTAAATACGATTTTATTCTTTCGAGCATTTATTTTGCATTAAGGCAAAAAAAATGAAAAATTACTTCAGAAACACCCAAAGAATAAGGGGCAACTATATACTTAAGCAACATTAATTATTCTTTGATTATTTCCTTCGTCAAGTATATACTTGGTATCTCAGAGTGATTCCAAAATACCAGGGCAAGGCAGCCATTAACAAACATGCAGGTTATATATATAAGCGCAGCAAATGAAGCAAATAAAGGGAAAAGCTAATATATTAAGGAAAAATACGAGCAAAAATTGTCATGCCCCCAAAGCTTGGGAGCGCCCAGATAAAATGTTAGAAGGACAAAGAACCAAAGTATCACAAACATCAAAGCAAATAATCAGGGATTGTTAACTCCCTCTTCATCAAGATTGCCATCATTGTTACCAGCTCCATCATTGTTACCAGCTCCATCATTGTTACCAGCCCCAGCATCGTTATCTCCTGTGCCTTGAGGAACCTCGTGATGAGGTCTATCAATGTCTTCATCAGTCTGTGTATCTTCGTTATCAAGTTCGGCGAAGACAGTGGGTTCATCATCGGAGAAAATCTCTAGGTTCATGTTAGGGACGTCGAGACCATGAGAGTTGCAGAACTCGGTAACAAATTTCACCTTCTCTTCCTGGGCATTTCGGCGAGTCCATTTCACTACCTTCTTAGCGTCCTCCTCCATCTTATCGCAATCCTCGTTCAAGGAAGCAAACTCTCCCTGCAATTTGGATAACTCCTCAGCCAAGCTATCCTTTTGGCGAGACAAGTGCAAAATTTGATTCTTCAAACTCTCCTCGGATTCTGCAAGATAACAGCGAAATGATAAACAAGAATAACCAAGCGAAGCATGAAGCAACAACAACACCTAGAGCTACATTCTTTCTGCGAAATAACATAATTTAAGGTTTTCTGAATGTCAAGATTAAAATGATCAAGTCTTGATATTTCTGATTTGAGAAAGCTGTGATGTTCTAGAGGTGATTTTTCTACGTCCTCTCCAGGTCCGGACATGGATCTATCCTCATCAGTGGATCCGATAACAAGTTTACCGCCTCGGGGAGGCATAACAAGCTTCTTCTTCGCAGGAGGAGCGGAAGCAGTTTTCTTGCCCTGAAGCCTCTCCAAGCGATCCAAGATAGAGGACATGTCATTATTTAACTCGTTGTTCTCATTCCTTAACTCAACATTCTCAGTCTTCAGCTTCTCATATCCAGACTTCAACTCGGAGAGCTCACTCCGGAGCTTGCGAAGTTCAGCTTCGGACCTGTCCTTCCTCTTAATTATTCTATACTTATCCTCCTCAAGGAACCTAGATCGGTCCATGGATGAGGAGTGAAGGTTACGGGAAGTAGTTAGAGAATTAATGATCCGCCGAAGCTCGGTCCTCAATCGTTCATTCTCCTCACGAAGGTGGAAATTCGACTCTTCATGATTAGCGGACTCATTAGATAGACGCTCAACCAGAGAATATGACGTCGATAGCTTTTCACTCAAGATCTCATTTTCAGATAAGTAGCAGTTAATCTGGGACAAAAGGTTTGCTTGTTCTACTTGGTAATCATCCACGGTCGACTTGGCTTCTTCAAAATTCAGATAATACTTCGTATAAATGGCTTGACGAAAACAACAAGATAGTAAAAACGAGAACGAGATAGAAATAAAGACCGAGAAAAGGTTAAACTTACTGCGAAGCTCCGAAATCTTTTCATCTTTCTTGACTGAACGCTCCCTCTCATCAGCGAGATCATTCCTAAGATCCTGAATTCGTTCATTAGCAGTCTTCAGATTCTCGCGTGCAACCATCATCTCTATGAGTTAAGCCATATGACGGTTGAACTCCTGCGAAGTATTTTCAGTAAGATGGGGATTTGTACGTCAAATGCATTTAAGATTGATAATACTAACCAAGGCCATAATAGCAGTGTGCTGGTTGGTGGAGAGATTCAACGAAGCGTTCTGCATGAAAGATTGATCTTGAGCTAGAAAAGTATCGGCGCATAGCGAGATTACAGATTCCATAGCTGCAGACCTTGTGGAAGGGTTGTTCCGAGTTAAAATGAGAGCGTCCCTTAAGAAGTCCATATCGGGGGCATAGGCTGGATCCTCTGCTTCAAAAACCTTCCGAGTCTTTCCACTAGAAGGACCTGCTGATGGTTTAACCGGGGGCTCTTCCACCGTGATATGAGGAGTTGGCATGGGAACCTTCGGATAAGGAGTGGCACCCTTTAGCATCTCGGGCTTGTTCTTGCCATGAGGAGAAGGAAACTCTGCAGGCTTCTGGGCAGAAGGTATACGGGTGAGATCCCCCATATTCAAAACCCTGCGGCGTTTTTGGGGTTCAGCGACAGGAAAGGATTGAGGAACCTAGGAAATAGGGGTTAGTATCTCGGAGTTGAACAAAGTCAAAGGCAACAAGAAAGGAGTACTATTATGAAGTAAATATGGTAGCAGAATACCTTGGTAGCAGCAGTCGCACCAGAAGAGCTCTCCTGATGACTTCTCTTCAGAAGGACACGAGGGTTTACGATGGGAGTTTCCACGAATTCTTCCTCCTTTCAAAACCAAAAGTTAGATTCCGAAAGCAAAATTTGAACACCAAAAGCGAAGCAGGAAGCGGGTTACCTGGTCCGTAGCAGGAGATCCAACAGCAAGCTTCTTGGAGGATCTATCCTTGATCAAGCCGGGAGCGGGCAATGAGTACTACAAAAAAAAACACAACAAAAAACAAGGAATTCAGATAAAAGACACCAAAATGAAACGAGGGGAGAAGACTAGCGAGCTCACATCGGAGGGCTTCTCGGACCAGTTGAACTTCCAAGGTTCAAAGGAAGCGAGATGAACGTGACTTGGGAGGGGGCCTTCCCGATCATTCCCGGATTCATCATAACCCCAGACAAGGGGGCCCTCAATAACAACTGGGAACATCATCCAGTCCTCATCATTAGTTAGACGCAAAGAAGGGACTTTGGGAGCCTCCTTCGACGAACCAACGGGCTCAACATCCAAAAGAAGAACTTTGGAAGGATCCTTCAGGGACTTCCGATGTAAAGCAACACCCCACTCTTGATACTTCTTTCTTTTACCTTGAGTCTTATCGAAGTAATTCTCCGAGAAAGAAGCAATGTTGTAGTCCGCAGGGTTGAAGCTCTCCGCCACAGCTGGGATCTGGGATGAACCGCCGGAGGAACGCCTCACAAACTCGTTACAAATCCGAATTGAATTACCGTTCAACTGGAAGGCTCCCCTATTGAGATGAGCAAGAATCTCACAGAGAAGAGGATTCCTGGCGTCATATAGAGGAAAGGTTAAGCCCGCTCTCAACTGACCCAAAGTGGCAATCATCCTGGTAGATGATCACGTCTCTGCTTCAATCCAGCGATTGTTCAATTCCATCCGTTTGGTTGCGGTTACCGGAGGCACAGCTGAAAGATCCACCGCCGGTGACATAGTTAAACCTAGTTTTTTGAAATCATCCTGGAAATCTTCAAGCTGCTTTGATGTAGTGGCAAGGGGAAATTTTTTGGGTGCCATTGTTGAAAGAAGAGAAGACGATGTGGAAAAATTGAGGAAGAACTAAAAAAATCAGAATGCGGACGGAGTTTACAGAATAATAGTGCCGGGGAAGAAGAAGTTGAAGGACGTAAAGAAGAAAAAAAAGATAAGGGAGAAGACTATTTATAATGGACCCAGGGTATGACCTAGAAAAACGGTTGCACAGGAAGGGGAACCGGTTGGTAACTGTTAATTAGAATCGTGGGGGACAAGATAGCGGAAAATCCGCGTACGTGGCGGTTACGAAATTAATGCAGGATTCTCTTTCCTTTCTTGGTACCCGTGAAAGGAATGAGAAAAAGCAAAATGTAGGTACAGAAAACCACTCCGCCACGTGCCCGAGGAATATTGAGCGAGAAAATGAGAAGAATCTTCGAGAAAGATATTATTCACCACTCCCGAAGGAGTGTAAGTGAGTAGTCTAATCAACTGTCAGATCCGCCTTAACTAGGCCCCGTCAGCAAAGAAGAACTAACTTGCTCGGAAAGATATCTAGCGAAGTAGAGCTAACCTGCTCGGAAAGGCATCTAGCGAAGTAGAGCTACCCTGCTCGGAAAGACATCTGGCGAGGCGGACATAACTTGCTCGAGAAGACATTTAATGAGGTATGGATTGTTGCACAAGAAAATGGAAGGGTCACGAAGTCGATTGCGCGAGGCATGACTTGTTGTCCAAGAAATAGTGAGGTTTCCCGAAGTAATGACGCGAAATTTGGATTGTTATGCAAGAAAAGGGACAGCTGTCCCTGACATGAACCGATCTTTAAGGCGAAAAGTAAGCATAAAAGATGTTCTGAGCGAGATAAAAGCGTCAGTCCGAGATAAATCGAGCTGTATTCCATTATGTAATTTTGCCCTATAAAAGGGGAGACTTAGCCTCCTGAGAAGGGGTTGAATCATTTTCAGGAGAGAGGGAGAATATTTTGTAAGGAGAGATAATATAGATCTTGAGTGTTCTTGAGCGTATTGTAACTTTGAAGCAAAAGAATTCTAATCTAATATAAGATCTGTGCATAAACTTGTGTTTGTATCTATCGAATTAGTGAAAGGGTGTAACTATGGATTTTCTGTAGTTACATGGTGATAGAAGTTGTAATGTGTGAACGAAGTTGGTGCTATGTTCGAGTTTGAGAACGAGTTGATGGCTGGTGATGAGAGACGCAACACGGATTCGGTGGGGTGCTTGAGTAAAGTTTTTATTCAAGTGGATAAGAAACTGGTGCCGAGACTCTTACACGGATTAAAATTGACCTGTAGATGAGAATGAAGATGGTGCCGAGACAAATTTAGCAGGCAGAAAATGAAGTTAGCCAAGAATGATAAATTTAAATGTCAGCAGCATCATGAATGGAGATGGAACGACGAAGTGAAGCAGCAACTACGTATACAGAGCTATGACACGAGAGAAGAGGAAAATGGCTGATGTTGTTCGTCATTTCATGATGTATGGACAGAGGTGTTATTGGTTAGCTGGTACACGGTGGTGGCTAGGAGTCAGAAAATGAGATATTGTTTTTGACTTTTTGTGCAGTGGCAACGTACAACAAAAGAGAATGGAGACTAAATGGACCGGCTGGACTGGGCCTTGCAAAGGTTGCTAGGTCTTATGAGACTCCAAGCAGCATCTATATTAGCAGAGAAGAACACAGAAGTAGGGGGAGTTCGGACAACAAGAGGTGGCGGCTACAGAGCCGAAACCAGGAAGGAGAGGAGGCGACGACGAATGCCACATAGTAGTACCCATGGTTTGAAGTTCTATTATTTTCAATTCTATTATTTGATTTATATGTTTGTGGCTTTTGAGAAAGCCATGTATTGCTAAACTTGTAATTAGGGTTTATAGAGAAAACTACTTTGAGTATTAGACCAATTGAATTTGGATTAATTTGGTATTAGGCTATTTTGAATAGAATTGTCGAAATCCAATATTTATGATTTATTGATTTTATGAATAATATTTGTTATTGCTCCACCGGCTTTTACGAAGTAAAAGCCTAAATGCATAAATGTATATGGTGTTCCAATTTTAGTTGTTACAGTGTTTGATAATCCATGCTTTGGTTAAATTCTTTGATGGGTTATGCTTAGACGACGCAAATAATAATTGTGAACTCATAAATCATATTTTCAATAATTTTCTTGTCATTATAATTTGATAGTCCATGCTTAGGAAACTTTGATGGGTTATACTTAAGAGATGCGAGTCTATTATCGAAAATTATAACAAATAATAGGTGTTGCGATAGAACGAAGATATAAACACATATTTGGAATTCGAATTCTTTTCGGTACTCAATTAGAAATAGTAGTAGAATCCGTTGACCCTGGTTACCGAGTCCTTCTCATTGCGTTTTATTAATTTTCATTTCTTTTGTTTCGTTCTTTTTAAATCCTTAATTCTAAAAATCCAAAAACATAATTTCTGGTTAATTTATATTAGAGATATTGATTACAGTATTTCCACCGCTCCTCGTGGGAACGACCCGTACTTGCCATTGTCTGCATTGTAGACACCGTGCGATTGGTTTATAATATAGGCATCTCCGGATACTATCAATTTTTGCCGCCGTTGCCGGGGAGTGGTTGTGTAATATTGTGATTAGTATTTTTGATTTGTAAATAGTTTGATTTTTATTTTATTTTTGTACAGTATTTTTTATTTCGTTTTAGGATTTCTTTTTCCTTTTGACTCTTTTTGTGTTTTAGAATTTTATTTCAGGTATCTTTTTGAGGATGATGAATTCTTTGGACGAGACATAATCGAAGATTACACTTGCAGAATATAAGCGTAGAAGTTCACATTCTCAGGAGACGCCTTCTGATATGACTCTTGGAGAGTATATGCATGGGCAACGGTATGGAGTTTTTTCTACACATATGGTGAGTGA
Organism: Papaver bracteatum; assembly: GCA_023529315.1. Lineage (NCBI taxonomy): Eukaryota > Viridiplantae > Streptophyta > Magnoliopsida > Ranunculales > Papaveraceae > Papaver > Papaver bracteatum. Next base: position 1,664,217 of record JAJJWX010002349.1, on the reverse strand, counting down.
AGAATCGCCTCTAATGATATATGAGAAGTATTACAAACACACACCACCTAGTTTGGGACAAAGGTTAAGAGTTCTAGCATGCCAAAAGTTATATGCAAATGATGATTTAGAGGAATCTGTTTATACAAAAGATACTATTGTTGAGTCTAACGACTTTGAGACAGTAGACGTTCAGCATGAGATACCTTCTAGTCATTCGAATAATGAGATTCTAATTGCAAATAATGATGAGCCAAATCATGATATTGTTGTCCCATTGATCTCCTCTTTCGCTTATCCATCTTGTGATTTTATAAATGCAGATGTGAATGTTGAACATATTGATATTGGTCAGATAACTTGTACCGATGATTTTGAGCCTTTATCTGTTTGTTTAGCACACTTTGCAGATTCTGATGATCCAATGCTTATTGACATTATCAATGCATTGTGCCCTCCAATGGTTAATCAAGGTAACTCAACTATGGAAGTTATTTCCGCGGACTTAGAACCAGATTTAAGAGTTACTGATTTTTCATAAACTTGAACCATCAGATACAGGTTTAAATAATTGTGTTGAGATAATCAGATGCCTTTTTGCATTGTCAATACATTGCTTCCTTTGATTTCTAGTGAAGATAATGTATCGACCGAATGTATTTCAGCTGATTTGGAACCTGATTTAGATTGTGCTTCCCGAATAGAAAATAATATGCATTCTATTGTTGTTGTCCATGTGAGTTATTTGTTTATCCCTACTAAGGACTGTTTTCTATTGGGAATGAATTTACACTTCTTTTTGGAAGGTTATAGTGTTTGCAGGTTCATTTTGGCGGCTGCTATGATTTGTTGGATTGATCCCCAACTTTTCAGATTATACATATATGCTTTGCAGTTTACTTTGGTGCAACCTCGCCTTGTTTGAGGTTCTTCTTTATGTGCGCAAACATGGATACAAAGATTATGCTTTATGGGAGTCAACCCATACGATTTCGCTTCATGGGAGTCAACCCATCAGATTTGTTTTCTTTCATCTATCTTTTATTTGTTTGCTTGAATTTACCATCTTAATTTCTACGTTGGATGACTCAATTGAATTGAGGACAATGTAATGTTTAAGTGTGGGGGAGTGGCACCGTCGTTAGGATTTTTGATTAAAAAAAATGAATATTATGACCAGCTGTGTAGCGGGTCTAAAAAAAATACATTTTTTTTTATTTTATTATGATTATTAGGGTAATGACCAGCTGTGTAGCGGGTCTCTAAAAAAAATGTGTGACATGACCAGCTGTTTAGCGGGTCTTTCTGATTATTCGTCTTGCTGTTTAGCAGACTTCTATACACCACTGTTTAGTGGTTTCGTCTCGCTGTTTAGCATACATTTCTCGATCTCGTTGTTTAACAGATCAGTCTCACTGTTTAGCAGACATTTCTCAGTCTTGCTGTCTAGCAGATCCGTCTAGCTGTTTAGCAGACAACACTCTTCATATCCAGCTGTGTAGCGGATATATATTTTTTTGTTTTGCTCGAGGACTAGCAAAATATAAGTGTGAGGGTGTTGATAAGCACGTATGCGCTTCATTTTATACCCATATTTATATTAGCTAGGACTCGATATTTTGGCTAATATCACTATTTTGGTGTTTTTATAGAAAATACAAGCAAATTCGGTCATTCGAAAATAATTAGCTAAATTGGAAGCTAAATGGCGTTTGGGACGAAAATGACAAACATTAACTCCTTGCACTAAAGAGACTGGGCTTAAAATGTGGGCTGCCATGCTCTTTTATGTACTGGAACCACCCAAACCAGTTCAATGAAACGGTAAAATAAGGGAGTTTGCCTTTGGTTTATATGTGAGCAGCTAAAGGGGTCCAATTTGTTACATGAATAGTGACAGTGGGTGATTCGTGGCATTTCAAGGGAAGCATAGTGGCACGTGGTTTATTCTCCCACCACATCTCGTCTGTGGCGTGCTAAAAGGGTATCGAACATCACCTCATATCCTAAGAAAACAAAAGTGGAGTTCAAGCTACTTTCCCATGCAAAATTAGAAGCATCAGGTCTTGAAGACGTGGAGATAATTGCAGTGAATGAAAACATCAACATTTAAGTGAGTTCTTGGTCGAAATGAACACATCAACAATGAAACTAAAGGTGTACGATTGCTTTCTGGTGGTGACTGTTGGTGGCCTGGGTTTCGCGGTCAGGCAGTAGCAGTGGCAATGGTTACTCGGATAAGGAAGATGTTGTTGATTGTTCTGATAATGGCAGGGAAGAATAATAACAACTCATGGTGATGAAGAAAGATGGCTGAAGTGTTGCAGATAGTGATGGGATTTCACCTAATTTTAGATAGGTTTTGTATGGAGCTGCTGGCAGTGGTAGTTGAAATTGGTGAGAAGAATACAAAGACGAGATGGAGCAAGGGAAGTAATTCATTAGTGAATGAAGATCAAACTTGAGTTGGGGGATTCCACAGTAACATGCAGCGAGACAAGGAGCTGGCAGATGGTAACGCTGCTCGAAGGAAGTAAACATCTGAAGAGATTTGAACAGACGTGATTGGAGGGCTTTGCAAAAACATCATCAATGAATATTGCAAGTACCCAGTTTCATTGGGTCCTGTCTAAAATGGTCCCGACTAATTAGTGAAGTATGGGGTTTGTTAGCGGGCAGAAATATACACTGAATTGAAGTTGGTCGAGTTGTTGCGATCAGTTTCCCAAGAGCTTGGATTGAAGCTGGTGAGCCTAGAGTTTCTGGTGATGGAAGGAACGGGAGAATGCTTGATGTATCTGAGTGTAAGGAGGATAGAAGCAAGCCATGTGCAGTCGATGGCCGATGGGTGATAGAAGTTGTAATGTGTGAACGGAGTTGGTGCTATGCTCGAGTTTGAGAACGAGTTGATGGCTGGTGATGAGAGACGCAACACGGATTCGGTGGGGTGCTTGAGTGGAGTTGTTATTCAAGTGGACAAGAAACTGGTGCTGAGACTCTTACACGGATTAAAATTGACCTGTAGATGAGAATGAAGATGGTGCCGAGACGGATTTGGCAGGCAAAAAGTGAAGTTAGCCGAGAATGATAAGTTTAAATGTCAGCAGCATCATGAATGGAGATGGAACGACGAAGTGAAGCAGCAACTACGTATACAGAGCTCTGACACGAGAGAAGAGGAAAATGGCTGATGTCGTTCGTCATTTCATGATGGATGGACAGAGGTGTTGTTGGTTAGCCGGTACACGGTGGTGGCTAGGAGTCAGAAAATGAGATATTGTTTTTGACTTTTTGTGCAGTGGCAACGTATATCAAAAGAGAATGGAGACTAAATGGACCGGCTGGACTGGGCCTTGCAAAGGTTGCTAGGTCTTATGAGACTCGAAGCAGCATCTATATTAGCAGAGAAGAACACAGAAGTTGGGGGGAGTCCGGACAACAAGAGGTGGCGGCTACAGAGCCGAAACCAGGAAGGAGAGGAGGCGACGACGAATGCCACATAGTAGTACCCAGGGTTTGAAGTTTTATTATTTTCAATTCTATTATTTGATTTATATGTTTGTGGCTTTTGAGAAAGCCATGTATTCCTAAACTTGTAATTAGGGTTTATGGAGAAAACTACTTTGAGCATTAGACCAATTGAATTTGGATTAATTTGGTATTAGGCTATTTTGAATAGAATTGTCGAAATCCAATATTTATGATTTATTGATTTTATGAATAATATTTGTTATTGCTCCACCGGCTTTTTACGAAGTAAAAGCCTAAATGCATAAATGTATATGGTGTTCCAATTTTAGTTGTTACAGTGTTTGATAATCCATGCTTTGGTTAAATTCTTTGATGGGTTATGCTTAGACGACGCAAATAATAATTGTGAACTCATAAATTATATTTTCAATAATTTTCTTGTCATTATAATTTGATAGTCCATGCTTAGGAAACTCTGATGGGTTATACTTAAGAGATGCGAGTCTATTATCAAAAATTATAACAAATAATAGGTGTTGCGATAGAACGAAGATATAAACACATATTTGGAATTCGAATTCTTTTCGGTACTCAATTAGAAATAGTAGTAGAATCCGTTGACCCTGGTTACCGAGTCCTTCTCATTGCGTTTTATTAATTTTCATTTCTTTTGTTTCGTTTCGTTCTTTTTATATCCTTAATTCTAAAAATCCAAAAACATCATTTCTTGTTAATTTATATTAGAGATATTGATTACAGTATTTCCACCGCTCCTCGTGGGAACGACCTGTACTTGATGTTGTCTGCATTGTAGACACCGTGCGATTGCGGTTTATAATATAGGCTTCTCCGGATACTATCAATTTTTGGCGCCGTTGCTAGGGAGCGGTTGTGTAATATTGTGATTAGTATTTTTGATTTGTAAATAAATGTGTTATAATTTACAACTCAGAAAAAGAATCATCAGGCAAAAAATTAGTCGGCAGCCGAGCAACAAGCTGAGCTCCAACCCCCTTTTGAATGACCACTCCTAATCTATGAAAAACAAAATCTCCCACACGCGCATTGGCATCATAACTAGCAATATAGTTACGTAAGCGTTTAAGAAAAATCGTGGTATCTTCTCCAAGCTCTCCCAAAGTGGTGAAAGCAAGTGCCCCAAAACCATAACCCTGAGCCGTACACTTCTCCAAGTACTTGGTATTCTTCTTAGCAACAGCCTTCTGATTTGTAAATAGTTTGATTTTTATTTTATTTTTGTACAATATTTTTTATTTCGTTTTAGGATTTCTTTTTCCTTTTGACTCTTTTTTGTGTTTTAGAATTTTATTTCAGGTATCTTTTTGAGGATGATGAATTCTTTGGACGAGACATCATCGAAGATGACACTTGCAGAATATAAGCGTAGAAGTTCACATTCTCAGGAGTCGCCTTCTGATATGACGCTTGGGGAGTATATGCATGGGCAACGGTATGGAGTTTTTGCTCCACATATGGTGAGTGAAGAATCGCCTCTAATGATATATGAGAAGTATTACAAACACACACCACCTAGTTTGGAACAAAGGTTAAGAGTTCTAGCATGCCAAAAGTTATATGCAAATGATGATTTAGAGGAATCTGTTTATACAAAAGATACTATTGTTGAGTCTAACGACTTTGAGACAGTAGACGTTCAGCATGAGATATCTTCTAGTCATTCGAATAGTGAGATTCTAATTGCAAATAATGATGAGCCAAATCATGATATTGTTGTCCCATTGATCTCCTCTTTCGCTTATCCATCTTGTGATTTTATAAATGCAGATGTGAATGTTGAACATATTGATATTGGTCAGATAACTTGTACCAATGATTTTGAGCCTTTATCTGTTTGTTTAGCACACTTTGCAGATTCTGATGATCCAATGCTTATTGACATTGTCAATGCATTGTGCCCTCCAATGGTTAATCAAGGTAACTCAACTATGGAAGTTATTTCCGCGGACTTAGAACCAGATTTAAGAGTTACTGATTTTCATAAACTTGAACCATCAGATACAGGTTTAAATAATTGTGTTGAGTTTGATAATCAGATGCCTTTTTGCATTGTCAATACATTGCTTCCTTTGATTTCTAGTGAAGATAATGTATCGACCGAATGTATTTCAGCTGATTTGGAACCTGATTTAGAGTGTGCTTCCCGAATAGAAAATAATATGCATTTTATTGTTGTTGTCCATGTGAGTTATTTGTTTATCTCTACTAAGGATTGTTTTCTATTGGGAATGAATTTACACTTCTTTTTGGAAGGTTATAGTGTTTGCAGGTTCATTTTGGCGGCTGCTATGTTTTGTTGGATTGATCCCCAACTTTTCAGACTATACATATATGCTTTGCAGTTTACTTTGGTGCAACCTCGCCTTGTTTGAGGTTCTTCTTTATGTGCGCAAACATGGATACAAAGATTATGCTTTATGGGAGTCAACCCATACGATTTCGCTTCATGGGAGTCAACCCATCAGATTTGTTTTCTTTCCTCTATCTTTTATTTGTTTGCTTGAATTTCCCATCTTAATTTCTACGTTGGATGACTCAATTAAATTGAGGACAATGTAATGTTTAAGTGTGGGGGAGTGGCACCTTCGTTAGGATTTTTGATTAAAAAAAAATGAATATTATGACCAGCTGTGTAGCGGGCCAAAAAAAAATACAATTTTTTTTATTTTATTATGATTGTTAGAGTAATGACCAGCTGTGTAGCGGGTCTCTAAAAAAAATGTGTGACATGACCAGCTGTTTAGCGGGTCTTTCTGATTATTCGTCTCGCTGTTTAGCAGACTTCTCTACACCACTGTTTAGTGGTTTCGTCTCGCTGTTTAGCAGACATTTCTCGATCTCGTTGTTTAACAGATCAGTCTCACTGTTTAGTGGTTTCGTCTCGCTATTTAGCAGACATTTCTCGGTCTTGCTGTTTAACAGATCCGTCTAGCTGTTTAGCAGATAACACTCTTCATATCCAGCTGTGTAGCGGATATTTTTTTTTTTTTCCTCGAGGACTAGCAAAATATAAGTGTGGGGGTGTTGATAAGCACGTATGTGCTTCATTTTATACACATATTTATATTAGCTAGGACTCGATATTTTGGCTAATATCACTATTTTGGTGTTTTTATAGAAAATACAAGCAAATTCGGTCATTCGAAAATAATTAGCTAAATTGGAAGCTAAATGGCGTTTGGGACAAAAATGACAAACATTAACTCCTTGCACTAAAGAGACCGGGCTTAAAATGTGGTCTGCCATGCTCTTTTATGTACTGGAACCACCCAAACCAGTTCATTGAAACGGTAAAATAAGGGAGTTTGCCTTTGGTTTATATGTGAGCATCTAAAGGGGTCCAATTTGTTACATGAATAGTGACAGTGGGTGATTCGTGGCATTTCAAGGGAAGCATAGTGGCACGTGGTTTATTCTCCCACCACACCTCGTCTGTGGCGTGCTAAAAGGGTATCGAACATCACCTCATGTCCTAAGAAAACAAAAGTGGAGTTCAAGCTACTTTCCCATGCAAAATTAGAAGCATCAGGTCTTGAAGACGTGGAGATAATTGCAGTGAATGAAAACATCAACATTTAAGTGAGTTCTTGGTCGAAATGAACACAGCAACAATGAAACTAAAGGTGTATGATTGCTTTCCGGTGGTGACTGTTGGTGGCCTGGGTTTCGCGGTCAGGCAGTGGCAGTGGCAATGGTTACTCGGATAAGGAAGATGTTGTTGATTGTTCTGATGATGGCAGGGAAGAATAATAACAACCCATGGTGATGAAGAAAGATGGCTGAAGTGTTGCAGATAGTGATGGGATTTCACCTAATTTTAGATGGGTTTCGTATGGAGCTGCTGGCAGTGGTAGTTGAAATTGGTGAGAAGAATACAAAGACGAGATGGAGCAAGGGAAGTAATTCATTGGTGAATGAAGATCAAACTTGAGTTGGGGGATTCCACAGTAACATGCAGCGAGACAAGGAGCTGGCAGATGGTAACGCTGCTCGAAGGAAGTAAACATCTGAAGAGATTTGAACAGACGTGATTGGAGGGCTTTGCAAAAACATCATCAATGAATATTGCAAGTACCCAGTTTCATTGGGTCCTGTCTAAAATGGTCCCGACTAATTAGTGAAGTATGGGGTTTGTTAGCGGGCAGAAATATACACTGAATTGAAGTTGGTCGAGTTGTTGCGATCAGTTTCCCAAGAGCTTGGATTGAAGCTGGTGAGCCTAGAGTTTCTGGTGATGGAAGGAACGGGAGAATGCTTGATGTATCTGAGTGTAAGGAGGATAGAAGCAAGCCATGTGCAGTCGATGGCCGATGGGTGATAGAAGTTGTAATGTGTGAACGGAGTTGGTGCTATGCTCGAGTTTGAGAACGAGTTGATGGCTGGTGATGAGAGACGCAACACGGATTCGGTGGGGTGCTTGAGTGGAGTTGTTATTCAAGTGGACAAGAAACTGGTGCTGAGACTCTTACACGGATTAAAATTGACCTGTAGATGAGAATGAAGATGGTGCCGAGACGGATTTGGCAGGCAGAAAATGAAGTTAGCCGAGAATGATAAGTTTAAATGTCAGCAGCATCATGAATGGAGATGGAACGACGAAGTGAAGCAGCAACTACGTATACAGAGCTCTGACACGAGAGAAGAGGAAAATGGCTGATGTCGTTCGTCATTTCATGATGGATGGACAGAGGTGTTGTTGGTTAGCCGGTACACGGTGGTGGCTAGGAGTCAGAAAATGAGATATTGTTTTTGACTTTTTGTGCAGTGGCAACGTATAGCAAAAGAGAATGGAGACTAAATGGACCAGCTGGACTGGGCCTTGCAAAGGTTGCTAGGTCTTATGAGACTCGAAGCAGCATCTATATTAGCAGAGAAGAACACAGAAGTTGGGGGGAGTTCGGACAATAAGAGGTGGCGGCTACAGAGCCGAAACCAGGAAGGAGAGGAGGCGACGCCGAATGCCACATAGTAGTACCCAGGGTTTGAAGTTCTATTATTTTCAATTCTATTATTTGATTTATATGTTTGTGGCTTTTGAGAAAGCCATGTATTGCTAAACTTGTAATTAGGGTTTATGGAGAAAACTACATTGAGCATTAGACCAATTGAATTTGGATTAATTTGGTATTAGGCTATTTTGAATAGAATTGTCGAAATCCAATATTTATGATTTATTGATTTTATGAATAATATTTGTTATTGCTCCACCGGCTTTTTACGAAGTAAAAGCCTAAATGCATAAATGTATATGGTGTTCCAATTTTAGTTGTTACAGTGTTTGATAATCCATGCTTTGGTTAAATTCTTTGATGGGTTATGCTTAGACGACGCAAATAATAATTATGAACTCATAAATTATATTTTCAATAATTTTTTTGTCATTATAATTTGATAGTCCATGCTTAGGAAATTCTGATGGGTTATACTTAAGAGATGCGAGTCTATTATTGAAAATTATAACAAATAATAGGTGTTGCGATAGAACGAAGATATAAAGACATATTTGGAATTCGAATTCTTTTCGGTACTCAATTAGAAATAGTAGTAGAATCCGTTGACCCTGGTTACCGAGTCCTTCTCATTGCGTTTTATTAATTTTCATTTCTTTTGTTTCGTTCTTTTTAAATCCTTAATTCTAAAAATCCAAAAACATCATTTCTGGTTAATTTATATTAGAGATATTGATTACAGTATTTCCACCGCTCCTCGTGGGAACGACCCGTACTTGCCGTTGTCTGCATTGTAGATACCGTGCGATTGCGGTTTATAATATAGGCATCTCCGGATATCTCTCTCACTTGATTCGATCTTTACTCAAGCAAATATAAATCTGCGAGTCTTTATCAAATACAATGAGATAACTTGGATGGTACCAAAGACCAATATCCAAGTGTCAATCAATTTAAATCAACAACCAAAAGGTCGGATATTCTAATTGATTGAACAACGCACAATCTGTATTATTTCAATTATATAACAAATATAATGCGGAAAATAAATAACACAGACACCAAAATTTTGTTAACGAGGAAACCATAAATGCAGAAAAACCCCGAGACCTAGTCCAGATTAAACATACACTTTATTAATCCGCTACAGACACTAGCCTACTCCAAACTAACTTCGGTCTGGACTGTAGTTGAACCCAAATCAATCTCATACTGATCCAACTACACTTTCTATCCTAATCCGAGACTTAGCTATAAGTAGACTAGAAATCAAGACTTATAGTTTTGGCAACTAAACTTGACAACAAGCTTGAGATAGCAATGCTTGCGAGTTCGACCGAGCAGTTCTCTAACAAATCGAAACAGAAGGAAATGGATCGGAGATCAACCATAATAAAAGAAAGAAAAAAAATACCCAATAGACCACTAAAATCACCGCTAAACAGGAAGAAGGAGGAAAATATTAATAATAAAGAGAAGGATTTGAAATTTAAAACAAACAGGAAAAGGATAATCAATCAAGATGAAAACCACGAACACAAAGAAAAAATAAAAGAAAGTCTTCTCTTTTTGAAAACAAGATGGACAAAACCAATTTAAATCCCATTTGAAAAAGAAATATAAGAAAGCAATAGATGAAGCATCGGCAAAAAAAAAAAAGAGGTTATCACTTCGATCTAAGCCACACAGTCAATTTTTTAGTTAAAACTTTTATCAACAATCCTGGATTTGACCATGATTAGGGATCCTCAAACTATTAAAGAGGAAGACAGATCAGAGAAGAAAGCACAAAGAAAAGATAGGAGAAATCCAGGAACGTCAAAACAGGAAACAGAGAAAAATTCAATAGATTTTTATTGAAGAAGCTCAAAAACCAAATCAAAAGAAAAACCCCATCAGTATTATCACCTTATTGATCTTCCCTCTGCTCATAAACCTTACTTTACCTCAGATCTAACATAGAAATTACTCAAGCATGGAGATTGAAAGAAAATCAGAAGAAAAAGTTTTTTAGGAGAGAGAAATAGTCATTTAAAAGATTTAACCTTGAATATTAATTAATTTAGTCTCATGATGCTGCTTTAGATTTAATACATAAGTTGAATCAAAAGCTTGGCAGTCCAATTATCCAATATTTCACACTAACACGGTAACTCCCTAAATATCCCTGCCACCACCTGTCATAGCCCTGGGTCTAGTATAGAGCAGCGACAGGGGTTTTAATTTGGGCAAATAGGTTCTATTGACCAATCCATCTTTCATATTATTTCCTTCGTTCTAATAATCTTTATGAGGTATTCAAGTATTTTGCGCTTGTTATCTTTTAATCTTGGTAAAAACAAAACAGCAGGATGAACGAAAAATAAAATGGACAGATGATATGCATGTTTCAATTGTTCCCCGAACTTGTACCTTTTCCACTTCATGTGTAAGGAATGCATATTTCCTGGATCTATATATTTATACGATATTTCATATTCTCGAAGTGTTAAGAGTTCATTTTTACATTTCAACTTGTAGTTCCAGTGAAGCTATAGTTTAGAGTTTATATTTACATTACTTTTCTATAAATCTACTGCTTCTGATCATACAAATACGATATCAATATAGTTCGATAGCGAGTATAATGCTAGATAGTTCAACTATATGCAACTTACCCATTTAACAAGGCAATAACTAATGGATGTATACAATCAAGTTAAAATGTCAGCAACCAGAATAGTTGCTACAGATAATAAGTAATTCACAAGGATAAAAGGAAATAAAGTTTACATACAGATCATCAGGAAAGATTGGCAGCAAATTTCTCATAACACTTTGAAGACCATGACCGACTTGAGCAACTCTGGTGATGCCATGAGACGCATTTAGATGCCACTGTCAGCGATACTGCTTTTGGTCACACCTTACTTTTCCAACTTATAACTATTTTCCACTATTGGTGCCACTCCTCCTTTTTTGTTTTGTCATATAAGAGATTAGCAAGACCCGCTGGCATCGTCTTTGAGCAGTTGATGTTGTCGAGGAGAGGTGTTGTTGTTTTCTGTTGTTGGAAAGAGATAGGGATGTTGGACACTGTTGTCAAAGAGACAAGCAAGATGAGTTGTCTCTTGTATTTTCCATATCTTGATCCTCATATACGTGTTGATATAATCTCGATTCACGAACAAACAAATAAAGAAAAGGAAATTTTCTTTTCAAATAGTGTGGGTTGTGAATTGGGATTTTACGCTCAGGCATGTGCTTATATCCTCCACCAAATAACTGGATCCATTGTTTATTATCATTATTGTTGCTCCTTATAGTTTCTAATCGTGACAATATCTTTGTTGGCGAGATCACCATTTGTTGTTGCTACGAATTCGTTTTAGGATATAACGAACTGGAATTATCCTTGGGTGATAGGAGGTAATTGTAATGAAATTCGTTTTAGTCATGAGAGATCCTCAGGTGGAGAAGCTACAAGCGGTATGGATAAGCGCAATAACTTTATTTATAAACATCAACTTTTTGATTTACCTTTAATTGGAGCTCCATACACTTGGACTAATAACCAAGCTCAAAGTATAAGAAGTAAATTGATAGAATCATGGTTTATCCTTCCTGGGAAAGTGTTTATACTCAAGTTACTCAGCATGATCTATCTCTTCCTTGCTCTGATCATAATCCAATTGCTCTGATTTGTGAAGGGGTGAAGCATGGTCCTTCTCCATTCCGCTGTGAGTATTATTGGTTTTCTAATCCTAAATTTCTTGATTTTGTTAGAGATATGTGGAATTTTTTTGATGTTACAGGCAAAGCTGGTTTTGTTTTTTGCAAAAAGTTGCAGCTTCTTAAGCATAAGTTAAGAATCTGGAGTAAAGAAGAATATGGAGAGGTGGATAAAAGACTTGAGGAGCTTGAAGATATCTTTGTGTATCTTGATTCAATTGAGCATACCAACAATGGACTAACTGATGTTCAGTGGGAAGAGAGGAAAAAATCTAAGCAAGAGTACTGCACCCTTGCAGTGATCAAAGTTGGAAAGTTGAGAAGTAGATGCGGAGTTACTCACTTCAAAGATTTTGAGAAAAATACAAAGTACTTTCACAAGTTGATTAATGATATAAGAAGGAGGAGTTATGTTGGCTCAATCAAGATGAATGGAGTGCTTACTTCTGATGAAAATGAAATGAAAAATGGTATTGTCTCTCACTTCCAACATATTTTTCAATCCTCACATCAGAGAATTACTTCTATGGAAGGAATGCATTTCTTCTATTTCTGAAGAGGTTTGCAATTGGTTAGAAAAAGATATTAAGGAGGAAGAATGTATTGCTGCTATTAAAATGTTAGGGCAATTCAAGGCTTCAGGTCCAGATGGATTCCCAATGAGATTTTATCTTATTTGCTGGGATATTCTTAAACAAGATTTCCTTAAGGTTGTTAGAGAGCTGTAACAAAAATATTTCATAGATTGGAGGTTAAAGAATACTTTCATTGCCCTTGTTCCAAAGAAAGACAACATTGAGGAGATCAAAGACATGAGACCAATTAGTCTTATTCACGGTGCTTATAAAATTGTCTCCAAGATTTTGACTGAAAGGTTTAAGACAACTTTATCAACAATCATTTCTCAACAGCAGTCTGCTTTTATCAAGAAAGGCAAATTTTGGATGGTGTCTTAACTGCTAATGAATTAATTGACTCAAGATTAAGATGTGGAAAACCTGGTTTGCTTTGTAAGGTTGATTTTGAAAAAGTTTTTGATCATGTGAATTGGGATTTTCTGGATGATATGTTTAGATTGATGAGGTTTGGTGAAAATTGGAGGAAATGGATTCATTGATGTGTAGAGTATGCTATATTTTTAGTGTTGGTGAATGGGAGTGCAACTGGTTATTTCAAGAGTAACAAAGGCATAAGGCAAGGTGATCCCATTTCATCTTTTTTATTTCTTTTGGTAGGAGAAGCTCTTACTTTCATGATCTCTAAGGCCCAAGAAGAAGGTTTGACTTCTGGTTTTCATGTCAAAGATGGTGGTATGAAGTTAAGTCATTTGCAATTTTCAAATGATACTCTAATCTTTCTTGATGCAGATGAGGATCAAGTTAGAAATCTCAGGCTTATTCTTATATCTTTTGAGATGCTTACATGTTTGAAAATTAATTTTGCAAAAAGCAAAAAAATTTGGAGTTGGTTATGATGGAGATTTAACTGTCTTCTCTTCTCTTTTGGGTTGCTACAATGGTGTACTTCCAACAACTTATTTAGGTTTTCCTGTTGGTGATAGGTGTGGGGGTATTGAAAAGTGGGATAATATTATTGAGAAGTTTATTACCAAATTAGCAGGTTGGAAAAAGTCTATTTTTTCAAGAGCAGGTAAAGTCACTCTCATTAACAGTGTGTTAGCTAGTATGCCAATTTATTATATGTCACTTTTTGAAATGCCAGCTTTTGTCATTAAAAAGATTGAAAGAATCATGAGGGATTTTCTTTGGAATGACAACAAAGGTAAAAATAAAATTCATCTGGTGAAATGGAAGGCTCTATCTAGAAGGAAGAATTTGGGTGGTCTTGGTATAAAAAATTTGAAGAAGGTTAACCAGGCTTTGCTTTCAAAATGGTGCTGGAGATTTTCCATGGAGGAAAATGCTTTGTGGAGGAAGCTGGTGGTTGATAAATATGGTTCTGATGAGGTTCAGTGGCTTTCAAATACTCCTAAGGGTACTTATGGGAAGTCAGTCTGGAAAGCTATAATGAAGACTAAATCCATTTTTCTGAAGTTTACTAAGTTCAAGGTCAACAGAGGTAACAAGGTTAGGTTCTGGGATGATAATTGGCTCTATGATACTTCTATCAAGTCTTGGTTTCCAAATATTTATGATTTATCCAGGGCTAAAAAGGCTTCATTAGCTGAGATGTGTATTATGCTTGAGGGTAGTGAAGTTTGGAATCTTAGTGTTCCAAGAAGACTAAATGCAGCTGCCAGAATGGAGCTTCAAATTCTTAATTTTGATCTTACCAATGTAAAGTTCAATTTGGAGTTGGAGGATGAGCTTGTTTGGACCCTTACTAAGAGTAAGACTTTTTCTGTGAAGTATACCTATGCTGCTATTTCTGAAGAGAGTGATCTGATACACAATAGCTCTATCTTTACTTTGCCTACTAGATACCTACTTAAGAGAAGGGGTGTGGAGGTTCCAGCTACTTGTTTATTTTGTAACTGTAATGAATCAATTTCTCATCTCATGCTTCACTGTTCTTTTGCAAGAGAAGTTTGGGTGGAGTTTCTTTCTAAGTTAAATTGGTTTTTCGTCACTCCTGAGAATGTTATCTCTTCTTTGAAAGCCTGGCACTTAACTCAACATGATTCAGCAAGCACTTCAGTTTGGAATTTGCTCATAGTGGCAATCATTTGGTCTATCTGGAAGGAGAGGAATGCAAGGGTTTTTACAGACACGAGCAGCAATGTAAAGTCAGTTGTGAACAAGGCAATCTACTATTTATTCTGTTGGGCTCTTGCCATTCAAAACTTTAGTGAAGTAGGCTCTTCAGATGTAATGAGATATTGGTGTAATATCTATTTTCGTCCTCCTTGAGCTGGTAGTCTGTTACTAGCTTTGTTTTTGTTTCCCTTTTTTGCTTTGTACAGGGTGGTATTGCCTTTATACCCCCTCTTGTTTTTGATCAATATATCCTTTCTTTAACGATCAAAAAAAGATAAAAGACAAATGTACACCATAATTGTTTTGTTAAAGAGTAAACAAGAAAAGTAAATCAAACTGGGATTAACAAAAAAATGCATTTTGGGCAAAATGCAGATGCATAAATTTAAATAAAGGCCAAAATGGCCATTTTACAACCAACGACAAAATAATAATCTTATAACTAGGGGCGAATCATTATTTTGAGCCAATAGTTGACTACGAGGTTCGGCAAAACTAAAATGGAGAATACGAGACTCTTTATTTCCAAAACACAAGCTCATCCCCATAGGTCAATTCTCAACTCCCACGAGAGAGACTCAACCCTTGGTTTTTAAGGCACTTATAGCCACGATTTATAGCATACATCCCCACGAGACACTGCTGATCGTGATGCCATGATTTTTAGCATATATTCCCGCGAGGTACTTCTGGTCACGGAGGCTTGAAAACCTCATGAAACGTTTATAGTTGACTCACGAGTGAGCACGAGCAATCATAATTTTAGCATATGTCTCCGGGAAACACACCTTGCAGTGATGTCATATTTTCTAGCATACGTCCTTGCGAGACACGCTGGTCATGGAGGCTCTGTAGACTCATAAAATATCTATGGTTGACTTATGAGCATGAGGGGATACATCCGTATCCTATAAGTACGAATCACCCCTATTTGAGATCAAAGACTGATTCTGAATACATCCTCGTGAGATAAATACTAGCATATTTGATAATTTATAAAACATTCTCGCGAGATATAACTGGTTATTCTGCCTCTGAACCCTATCACAGACTCCTAGAAAACCTTTTGAGATACAATTGATCATTCTTGTCCCGTTATACAATACAGTCATAATTGGCTCCTAGCATATCCCTACGAGATACGCTACTCAAAGACAAATGAGCCAAGGTCTCATACATACATTATTAGACATACAATCTTATTTATCCTTATCGAACACGTCTCAACTAACTCTGAAGATACTTAATCTCGCGGCTAGTAAAGTAAACATGAACTGTACATGTATATCCAAAAATATGGATAAGCTCCCCTGAGCTTCATAAGATCAATAAAGAGACCCTCATGCAAGCATTCAGCCTCCATATAACATGTGTGGCCGGACATAAAGGGATATATCCCAATCTCAACTCCTCTCACACTTTACGTAAGATTTTTGAAGCATTCATTACCTTTTATGCGACTCATCTTAGTCATGCTCACAAATCATAGAATATTTCTCTATCTTGGTCAATATCGTCTATAAAGAGTACATCGGTATCTTAATACATCATCACAAAAAGGTTGGCTTAGTCACGCACAAATGTGAGGATATCAATTAGGGTGTTAGTCTGGCAGTCTACGATACATATGAGAAGTACTCATCATATTTATCGTGCAAATGTAATACCCGACTTTTTCGCACGATGCATGCTCAAATATGCGTCATTGAAAATGACAATACCTTATCTTAAACTTATAAATCTTACTCCCAAAGAAAATATATACCCATGTTGCTTACTTACGGAAGCATCAATGACGCTACCATATTAGTATGCGTGTTGCTTAGCAAGATATGCAGTATTTCTCTATGTTGCTTATCGAAAGAAGCATCATGATGCTAAGGCATCAACATGTTTATCTCTTACTTGAGGAAGTAACGGTTATCCATGTTGCTTATTAGTAGAAGCATTGATGATACGGCGACACTATTGTGATGTGAGGCTTTCTTAAGAAAGTGTGGATGTTTCCTCGAGGAAGCTCGTGATATTTTTTCGAGGAAGTGAATGATGTTTCCTCAAGAAAGTGGTACATGGTGGATGTCAATCCTCTCTAGAATTTTTATTTAAAAAAATATAATAATAAGACATATGTAGAGAAGAGGAGTTAGTTGGTTGGAAATCGAAGATGCTTACCCGAGGAAGTATCAGTTACGTATGGATTTGCACATATCTTCTAAAACACCCTTTGGCCTATACAGACTAGGATTTGCTTGGATTTGGCCTTGCAACACGAGTTTATCTTGGCATTGATGAACTATAGTCAGTGTTTGATCCCTTTGATCCACGAAAAAAGGTACATATGTATCCGCAATGAGTTGCAGCATTAGTGGTCGAGCACCTTGTCGCTCATAGCATTTAATTGTGAAGTGATTGCGACATAATGGTAACTTGTATCATCTGTCTCGGAAATGCGATGCAAGATATAGTTGTTGTAATAATTGATAAGGTAAATTGCAGTCCACTCCTTAGATGCTCATAGTTTCGATCAAGACATTCGAGGTATGCATGCACCAATTGCAAATTAAGCATTTCCAAGAAAGGAAGTTAAACAGTATGCAAGTTATGGGAGTTTGCATAATCCACTTGCATCATAGGGGAGATGCAAAACGAGTACGGCATGAGCTTGACTGATGCACCCCTGCCATAAAATTAGTGCATGCTTTTGGTGATGCCGAAACGAAGTAAGGAAGCTAGAAGTAGGATTGCAATGGACTATGTGCAAGTGTATTTTGTAATGAGACTATAAAAATTTCCTTCAAAGGGAAATAATCATCTAGAAGAGTGGGCTAACTTTTGCGGGAATTATGTTAGACTTAGTCGAATATTGTGAATTTTACAGGCATTAAATGATGAATGATCGCTATCGTATGTGTCAAAAATAAATTACACTTTCTCACTACTCAAAATATATTATATAGCAAGGGTAAGAAAGGATCGTTCCCACGGAGAGGTCTAGGTTGTCAATATGTTTTCGATTTCCTATAAATTCCAATGGGGGTTTTCTGATTTTTGTAAAGTAAAACAATATAAAAGCAAAACAAACAAATAAACAAACAAATCAAATAGAAGAGATATTGGTTAAGGATTCATCTTCATTCACAAACATGTTTTTTAACAATAAGTAGAATTGATATTTAATCTCAACTTTTATCAAAAGCCCTAGGATACCTTGATCGCAAGAATATCCCGCTAATTTCCTCTTGTTATCAACAAACACATTAAAAGATGCGAGTATGAGTTCTATCTAAGAGAACAACCTAACATGTAAAAGCACTAATCAAGTTTAATTCCCTAGATGCATTAAGTTCTATGAAATCAGGCCAATCAAAGCAATCGAACGTATAAAAGCACTAATCCGATTTAACAAAGGTTATGGTTCACATATGATCATAAGAATATATCACTACAAACTATAATCATATTTATGCTACTTGTAATCAGGAATCTATCACTTTTGCGTATAATAAATCCTAATCTAGCAATAGAGATGAAAACAAACTCAACCGATTCGCGACTCGATCAAACAAGCATTCAAATCATGTAACAATATAAATGATAAAGTATGGAGACAAAACTAATTTATTGAACACAACCCATGTTTGGAAATCCAACTCATTCCTTAACCAATAATAAAAACTAGGTACTCATGTTAAAGGAGTTCATCACAAGCATAAAGAGAAAATTTATCATGTTGTAAACCCTAGAAAACAAGTAGTAGAAGATCCCTAATGGAGATATATCTAGGTTTAGAGAAAGACTTTTCTATTTATATGTTTTTCCCATTCCCAAAAGGATACTCTTTCCAAAAGTAGGTCAAGTCTTCTCAAAACCCGTCTCCAATTGATCCACCAAGCCCATGTATTAAAAATCTCCTCTGGAAATTTTGGGTCCAAAACTGGGACGTCTGATTACCGACGTCATCACCGGAATCTGGTCACCGGTCGCCAGAATTTTTCACCTGGAAACTACTCTAGCCACCTGAGATGTCTGAAACTGTCACCAGGCAAATATGTACTTCCAGCAACTCATCTCTCCTTCTCTGCAATTCAAACATTCACAAAAACCATCTAAACCAATTCATTGTTCTTGCGAAAACGTACCCAAAAGCGTAAATCCAAACTCATATACACGGCCGCAAAATCTTACATCCGACTCGTACCCTCTTTATGATTCAGTGAAACTTTCCGATTCCCACTCTAATCCCTGAACTCCGGCATTCCGGGCTAGGCTCACCGGCTCGCCATTCTTGTTGTTTTTTGCACAGTTTCTGCATTTTTGGTATTGTCAAGCTCATCTCTTCCCTGTAAACTACCAACACCTGCTAAATTTCACAACAATTCAGTTCAAGTACATAACCATCTTCCCTGTGATATTCATTCATTCATCCAGATAATTCAAATTTCAGTTCCAAACACAACAATTGTGGCATCACTTTCAGCACATTGCATCACTGCATTGCCATCATCAGCATCATATAGACTTATAGCTAATTTCGCCTTGTTCATTCCCTCTGCCTGCGAACTCATCAGAACTACCACCAAAATGCAGCAGCAACAATGCCAGCTGCACCATTTCAGCACATAAACATACATCTGTAATCTCATTTATCGCTAATACGGTACACCACCAGACCCTTATGACATCCATTTATGCAGCTTCTTACCAACATCATTATCTTCTAAGACAGTAACACAAGCTCGCACCATTCTCTCCACGCCTTCCCTGCGCCATACGAGCTTTAATTGCAGAAATCTGTAGCTTACCAGGTTCATTTCCATCCCTGCATCTCAACTGCAGCTGCACATCAACACAAATCAACACCAGTACAACCTCGTATCATAGTCAGTCACATCATCCCCATTAGTTTAGATCACTTCATGCATCATACATCTAGTTTGGCACATTTCAACTGCATTACTTCCTTGCCTTCACTGCAACTCAGTTTACACATAGTTTAGCCATTGCTACGTCATTCTGTCTCCTATCTCAGCAAAACAGCACCACTTGCAAACCTGCCACTGCAACCATTTCAAGCCATTGCTTCAACTCCATCCATCTCCATCATCCTTCCATTACTAGCACTGTAAAATATCAATTAACACCCTTGTAAACAATGCACTTCTCTTAACCAGACGCCATTAGCTATCAAATCAATGGCAACAACTCGGTTATGCGGCAGCAAAACTCTCCTCTTGAGATGATTTTTCTCGCACAAAACTATTACCCAATCTTCAGTTCCATCTGGACTTCAAACCCGTTTTTTAACTCTTTATGAATAACCATAGAACCAAGGCTAACTAGCGGCAGGAGCTCGGTTCAGTTAACTATAGGAATTACGGCAAAACTGGACAGTCATTCAGGCATTTTATCAAGCACTCAGTATGCGTTTCGCGAACTGCTGAGGGATGTGCAATGGCTGCACCTTGGAGAGCACAAGAATTTCTTCCCTAATAAGAAAAATCCATACACAACCCATTCATTCCTAATACATTCAGAACTCAAAGACATTCATTATCTCAGGCAAAGATTCACTTATTTATGCTGATTTTAGTGCTTCAAAACTCTGTCCAAACCCATGCAATCTTCTTTGTCTGAGATTCAAAATTCTTTTACTATCGAATTCAAACATTTCCAACCAAAAACCAGCTTCCAAAATCACTGTAAACTCCCAAATACCACTTCAATACAGTCTTTAACTACTCAAATCAATGGCACCAACTGTCATTCTTCCCTGTTCTGTCGACTGTAATACGATAACAGATTCGGAACCCAAGCTTTCCTTCTTGTCTCAAACATTTCTTCTACCCACTGTGACTGGCCGTAGGTAACCCATCGAGCATAAACCCATCTGGCCTGAACATGCCGGCGTGAACTTTTGGTTGCAGCTCTTGGTTCTTGGTTCTGAAATGGGTGGAAGATATTCGACCTAGTCCGTTGTATTCAAAAGAATCAGGTGGCCCTGAGTAAAAAGCGCCTGGTGCTCTAGTAATTGGATTTATGTCACTTTTAAAGCCTTTTTGCTTCTACGCTTCAAGTCTGTCGATTCCGAGGCCGCCAAGCTACAAATTAAGCTTATATCCCTCTTCTTATATGTTACATGGCTCCAAAATACCTGTAAAAGCAAAACAAAGCGTAATATACAAAAATACAAAAGAAATAACTAAGAAAAACATAGGAAACTGATACTCAAACGATGTGAATTAGGCTCCTATCAATGACCCTCCAGATAATCGGCGATCGCAAGACCGTTCGAAATGGTAGGTAGACAATGAGACTGATCATCCTCGCCTTTTTAGAACGGTGTACGTTGTCAGACCGGCTAACACCTCACCCCGTCTGGGATGGTGGCTTGCATCCGACTGCTCTGACATTAGAATTTGGTCATCATGGTACTGAACTAAGAAATGCTTGTCATATCCGGTGATAACGTAACACCTACACTGTTGGAGCATTTATCGGTCGAACTCACAAGTTTTGTTATCTCAAGCTTGTTGTCAATTTTAGATGTGCAAAACTATATTTTAATTTATAATCTACTAACTTCAAGTCTCTAACTAGGATTAGAGTATGAAAGTTGAGTGTCAGACATCACGTGATAATCCTCGAAGATTGAAAACTGAAGAAATTTGCGAGAACTTCATCAATAAGAGGTATGTGAAGATGGAACCATCTTATTTACTCACGTCATTTACCATTCTATATTTTGAGACTATGTTGTATGATGTTAGTAGATCTAACATTTCAAAAAATAAATTTTGAGTTCAAGCTTGTCTTAGTTAAATTCTCGAAATATGATTCAAGCAATGGATATTCGATATCGTTAACAATCTTGGTTAAAAACAATTTATTGTTCAAGAGCTATTTTTATTTCAAGTTGATCATTGGGAAATTTCCCAAGCAACAGTGAATGTTATATATGGATAACGTGGATGTTTAAAATTAATTATGTGATAAAAAGAACTTCTTGGCGATATGTAAACATACTTGTACCAAAAATCTTAGTCTGAATTTTGCGTGGGTTTGCAAACCTGATCGCTGTCATATGCGTCAAAATAAATTCACTTTCTCACTCAACTAAATATAAATTAATTATATAATAAGAAGAGTTCCTTCCACTGGAGGAAATTTTTGTTATTATATTTTCAATTTCTTAAGTAACCGAGGGGAGAGTTTTCTGATTTTTATGAAAGCAATAAGAATTAAATAGAAAACAAAGTAAATAGTGGAAATTAATCAGGAGTTGAGAATACTGGGTAAGAAATTCATCTTCAATCTTAAACATGTACTTGAATATATGATTATAATTGCAGTTTAATCTCTCTATCATCAAAAGCCCTAGAATATCAAGAGAGCAAGATAATCCGTTAATTTCTAAGTTCATCAACAAACACATTAAAGATGCGGATGTGAATTCTACCTATAAAATAACCTAATGCCTTGCGCTAAATAAGTTCAATTCCCTATGAGCATTAAGTTTTCAGAAATAGGCTAATCAATGCAATTGTCATACATTGCGCAGACAATTCGGACAATGGTCAAATTCTACATATGATTACAAGAAAGTATCACTACAATTCGTAATCATATCATGGTACTTTGTCTAGGGTTCATCACTTTTATGTATGGAAAAACCCTATCTAGCTATGGAGATGGATGATACTTTCAATTAATTGGCCACTCAACTAAACAAACATATAAATCATATTACAATACTTCAATCATGTAATGGTCAAACACGATAGAAGTTTGAACGATAATAAAGAGATAAAACTAATACATAAATCAAGCGCAAGTTATATAAATAGAACTACATCCTTAACCAATAATATTAAATTAGTTACCCATTACTATGGAGTTCATCAACATAATAAATGAAATAAAGAAGATGAAAACAAAGCAAATCCAAGTAGTGTATTGTGGCTCTCTCTCCAAAGCTTCCGGTAGAATCTGTGATATACAGAAGACTTACGTTTTATATTTATCCTTGTTTCCAAAACTAGGCCAAGTCTTCGAAACTCCATCACCAAAAAGTCCACTAAGCCCAAGTGTAAAAAGACCCATGTAGAAACTCTGCCCAAAAAGTAACGTCGGAGGTACAAAGAATGACCGTAAATTGGCTGGAAAAATTACCGGAACAAGATCCTAAGTGACTGGAAAACTGTCGTCGGTCATCGGTCAAATATAACAGTTGACCGTCAAAATTGACGACTAACTAACAGTCAACGGGTCAAGGGTGAGCTAGAGTCATGACTGAGTCAGCTATCTGACTCGGTTGAGTAGGTTAACTAGGCTGAGCTGCTTAGGCATAGGTCATGATGTTTTGTCGCTCCATGATGACGCCTCACCTTCTTTGCAACTTTAATTCATTCTAGTCTTGTCATTCTACAACTCCAAATCACTCAGGCAATCTCATTCTGCTTTAGAAACAACACCAACTCTATCAATCATACTCAACAACTCAGTCAATGCACTTACAACTCAACACCTCATATCAGCTCCATAAACCGCAATCTTCATTTCTATAAATTCCTTTTCATCCTAGAGTCCCATGTATCAACTTGTAACTTTAGACCAAAATCTCAGCTTCAAGAAGTTCCACCATTTCCATTACCAAAACTTTCTCTTCCTCCATGCTCAAGATCAAACACAACCCAATATCATTCTCTTTTATGTCAGGTTCCACATTAATTTTGCATTTATCCTATTACTTCAGTTATAATTCCAACGCCAATTCAGCTACAAGACTATCAGCTCAACCACAACACCATCCTAAATAGAAACCATCTTCTTGTTATTATTCTCCATTCATGTTAGATCATAGCTCGGTTGAACCCACCAAGCATTGGTATGTCAAGTTTGGTTGTCATATTTTAGTACCAAAACTCATCTAGAGTCGCATGATTAAATATTATAGTCAACTTCGTTTAGGTTAGACTAGAAAGTCTATGAATGTTGACACATACAAGTATTACTCCGAAGACCTGAAGAATGTGAAGAAGTAACGACTACAACAAATACATCATCCTTCCACTTGAGGTTAGTAATACTGGCTTGGTCTTATTTCCATTCCTAACGTATCTTTCAAGTCGGATTATATTGAAAACATAACATGCAAAGTTGTATATATTCTAGTGGTTAGACTTGGTCATATCAGTATGATCAAAGTCTCAGGGAATTTATTGAATTACGAAGTATAAACGCTTATTTTTTTGAACTTCGTAAATACGACATCAACATAATCTTTGTATTTAGTCACTTGATTATGTGTAAGCTATATGTATGGTTTCATCCTAGAAAACTATGTATTATTACATTAGTTTAAGGAAATAGATGTATGAACTTGTTTCATAATTGAAAGGGAAAACATGATTGGTCTGGTTCTTATTGAATATCTTTTGGATGACCAATACAAGATGACGAGGTAGAACCTATCTTAACTTATGTTGAGAATTGAGGTATAACCGGTCATAGCCTAACTGCGTAGCAAGTTATAATTAGTCACAAGCTACTTTGTGAAGCATGGTATAACCGGTCACAAGCTACGTTGGGAAGTTAGTTGTAATTGGTCACAAGATACCTTTTGGAAGCAATGTGTAACTGATCACAAGCTAATTTGGGAAGTTAGTTGTAATCGGTCACAAGCTACTTTGGGAACCAAGGTATAACCGATCACAAGCTAAATCGGGAAGTAAGGTGTAACTGATCACAAGATACCAATGGGAAACATGGTATAACCGGTCACAACCTAGTTTGGTAAGCATGGGATAACAGATCACAACTTACATTATGGTCTTAATGGAGTGTTGATGCAGTGAACCCAAGAACAAGGAGGAATTAATGATGGTAAGAAGAACATACATGTGCAGTGATGCTGCTGAACTGAAAAAATGTAAGAATCGGAGAAGATTGATTCCTGGGTTTTAACAATCACCAAATGAAGATGGGTTTGCATATGTTGATGATGAGATGGAGAAGAGCTGGAATTGAGGTGGTGATTACTGTGAACAAAATATGTGGATGAGATGTCTATCCCAATGGGTTTATTAAGATGGTGTTGCTTTCAGTTTAGCAGGAATTAAGTAAGAGCAGTTGTAAGATACATGGAAGGACATCAAGAATGGGTACTCGAATCTGGAGAAAATGGCAGTTGTTGATGGTGGTTTTTAACTTAGGGTCAAAATTGTAAAACCTTACATCTGATGTGACGTCACTCTGTAAGGAAACGGATCCACGAGTGTTAACCTCTCCACTGGCATATTTATTGAGACACTCAATATATTTACATGAAATTTAGCCAGACTAGCGCATTTAGCAACCATCCCAGATATTCTGTAAATTTCGGCGCCTTGCGCTTAATATAAGTTTCTCTGAATGCTTTCTATGTTCCCCGGATGAACCCTTAATGTTGATATGGAATGACAATTTGTGTCCACTCTTAGAAGAGTAGCACGAATTTCCAAATATCGAGGATAAGATCTTTGCGTAAGGTATTCAATCAGAAAGCATGCTGCTCTCTGGCAATGAACTTAAAGAACTCTGTGTCAACGCATAAGGTTCAATCAATTACTTTTGCGCCTTGCGTAATATACCAGACCATGCTTGTCGAAATTAAGCCTAGGAAAACTAGGAAATTAATCCTCCATGGATTAGTAGGGGCCAAAACTTACCCAGAATCAGAAAACAGGGAGCCGCAGCAGCAAAGGGAGGCGTGTCCATACCTTAGGCCAGCTGGCGCCACTGGCCATTGACCACGCCCCATCCTAAACCGACCATATTTCCCTCGACCAATCAGGTCGCTTTAAACTCACCACACACACATAAGTTGTGGATGGGCCCATACTTGCCGGCCCAATTTCCCGTCGACCAATCAGGCTGTTCTACAGCCGCCACACTCACACTAGAAGTGTAGACGCGCCCATGCTTGACCGGCCCTCCCCTTCCTACCGACTAATCAGGTCACTTTAAATGTGCCACAAGTACTATAGGTGAGTCCGTGCCTTATGTTTGACCGTCCCCTTTTCTTGACCAATCAAGTCGCTCTAAACTTGCCACCATACATTAAAGACCAAACGCACCCAGCCGCGCCACCATACTAAACTGGCAAGCCAAACACGCCCTGCCACAAGCACATATCAAGCGGCACGCCAGCATGCCACTCTACCGCAATAACATGCCAATGTGCTACAAATGGCGCCACCACGTGCTAATCCACTTTCCATTCGTGGATAATGCCAAAACAGACTCCAATTAGGATTTCATGATCGAAACAAGACTTTTGCTTCAGTAGCATTGGTCGAAACCCTAATCTTTGGTCATTGTCCACAACATTCCATGACCACTTCAGCTTTGGCCACACCTCCAAGCCCTAACTTTGGCCATGACTCCAAACCCTAGCCTTGGCCACGTCGCCAAGCCCCAACTTTGGCCACGTCGCCAAATTCTAGCCTTGGCCACGCCGTCAAGCCCTAACTTTTGCCACGACGCTAAACCCTAGCATTGGCCATGCTGCCAAGCCCTAACTTTGGTCACGGCACCAAACCCTAGCCTTGGCCACGCCGTCAAGCCCTAACTTTGACCACAGAACCAAATCCTAGTTTTGGCCATGCTACAACGCCTCATGCGTGGCCACGCCACAACTCCACGGCTATGCCGGGCGCCACTATGCCAATGACGCAACTTTGCTATACAACGAGATATGGCCATAATCAAATGGCCATCCTTCCCCGTGAGATATAATCTCAGCCATCAAAGTTCGCTACCAATCTGACAGGCTTCTGGCAAGTTTCAGGCGACCAGCCGCCTAAATCTAGTGGCCATGGCTACGTCAGGCGCCACTTACACCACCGTGCCATTGGCATGCATGAGCCATGACATCCATGCTACATTACCACTAGCGTACACCAAAACGCCCCTGCGCCATTATCAGGTGCCAACACAAGGTAGCCATAATCAACTGCTACCCTCCTTTATGAGACGTGATCTCAGCCATCGAAGTTCGCCACCGAACTGACAAACCTGTGGCAAGTTTTAGGCGACCAGCCAAAACGAAGCCTAATAGCATCATGTGTTATTTTCCTGCGGTAAGTCCCTTGACTTTGACTTGCCACAAGTAGCCAAATGCTACATGTTTTCCACGAAAACACTTGAGACATCAAACATGTAACAAACTGGGGGGATGCTCATCGGGGTATTGGTCTGGAGGTTTACAGTGTGCGGCGTGCAATGCTCACGTTACAAGAAAGTGTCATGAAGCGGGAAAATTAGTGGGGGCGAAAAGTAACGGTGTAAACGAATTCATTTCCTTCATCATGGAAGCATAATGTCTGACGGTTACAAGAATTCACTTCCTTCATCATGGAAGCATAATTTCTGACGGTTACACGAATTCACTTCCTTCATCATGGAAGCATAATGTCTGACGGTTACACGTTACTCTATTCCTCCACCACTCAATCGTTTCCACTTCCTACGAGACTAGGGTACGTTTCAATATGACTTGTATAAATAGGCTTCACTTATTTCCACCAAACGACAAGTTTTGGTCAACAACAACATAGTATCCAGAAATCACCAAAGAACTGATAACTTTTCATTCTGCAAGTCAGTTTCACTTTCTGATACAAGTCATAAAACAGCCACACCTTCAGAATTAACCATTCTGGTCTCAACACTTTCTTCACTTCCCTCCCTAAGACCAACCCTTCTATTTCACTTTGTGACCGAAGCAATCCTGGAATGACCATTTCTTGGTTTAGGCCAGGATTGTACAAATTGATCTCTCAAATCAAAAGTATTCATGTGTAGTGCATTGTTTAG
The DNA here is from genome assembly GCA_023529315.1 of Papaver bracteatum. Classification (NCBI taxonomy): domain Eukaryota; kingdom Viridiplantae; phylum Streptophyta; class Magnoliopsida; order Ranunculales; family Papaveraceae; genus Papaver; species Papaver bracteatum. Next base: position 1,636,496 of record JAJJWX010002349.1, on the reverse strand, counting down.
GGTCTAGACTTGTTTCTCATTCACACACCCAAATTTACCAAAAATAGAAGAAAAAGTTTTCACCCACAAACAACAGTGATGATGGAGGTTGCTATTGGTGATGGCTTAATATGGAATAGGTAGTCTTGTGTAGGGAATGGTATGGAATGAGTAGTTGCATGTGTTAGTGCAGTGGATAGGAAGAGTGTCAAGGATTTGAGCTGACTGATTGAAGGGTTTAATCATGGTGTTGATGGTGAGGTGAAATGTGCTTGGTGGTAGTGGTTCTGGTGATGTCTAGCTACAGGGAGGAAACAACCGATGTTTCTAACTTGAGAAATATGGAGTCTGGTGGTACAAGAAGCTACATCTCATTTGAGATGATATGAAGACATGAAAGTTGATGTTGTTACTATGGTTTGTGGTCAAGTAGAATGGCAAATTAATTTTTTTGATATTGCAGGTTTAAGGCACTGGTGGTTTGATGATTACTGTGTTGGAGTTGTAGATAAATTTCAAGGGTTTGTGTTACTGGTACTGGTGGGATTATGAAGATGTTGAAGTTTGGAAACTTCAGTTCATACAATCAAACCATGGTGCAAGCAATTGGTTGTTGTTGGTAAGCGGAGAAGCGAGGTCACACTGCAGTTGAGAAGGATCAGTTGGGTTATGAATTGAATTTGCAGAGATCGCAGTGAGATCTAGAGAGGGTTGAAGTGGGAGTTTGCAATGTACAGGGATAGTCATTACATGCATGAATTGAATTGTTGCCGCATAAAGTTGGTTGTGCAGCTGCAATTAAGGAGATAGTGGTATTTGGGAAGAAATGATGACTTGTACACAAAGATGTTGGTAGTGTTAGCTGTGACCAAATTGGTGGTACCAGGCTTGGAGGTTGCACATTATGCTAGGCATGCATTGTTGCTACTTGTTTGATGTTATTAGCTTGAGAGTATGATGCAGTGCAGCTGAACTGGAGAAGCTGGTATGTGATTAAAATGTAGATAAAGAATTGAATGAGTACAAAGATGGCTATGATGTTTGTTGTCAGTTGATAGAGACATATGGTATCAATTCCAGCCGACTGACAAGCCATTGATGACTAATGGGCTAGACTGGAGTTGTGGGCCGAGTTAAGACAAGTATGTGGTCAAGTTGTGACCAGTCAAAGCAATTATCAGAAATACAAGAAGTCTATTATCTTTGCTTCTACTTTTCTAGGGTTACAACATAATAGAACTTCTTTTTATTCTTGTGATGAACTCCTTTAACATGAGTATTTAATCTTACTATTTGTCATGGATTAGTTGGATTTCACATAATATGCTTTATGGTTTGATGAATTAGTTTTGTCTCATATTTATCATTCACGATTCTCTGAAAATATAGTTGTATGATTGACGTATTACAACATGATTGATTGTTTGTTTTGTCAAGTTGCAAATTGGAAGAACTTATAATCACATCTATTGCTAGTTTAGGGTTTATTATACGTAAAAGTGATAATCCATGAATACAAGTAGCATAATTGTGAATATTGCATGCAGTAATACATCCAAGTAATCACATGTAAATCGTGGCTTTTGTTAAATTATTTGCGTAATGTATGTCAATTGCATTGATTGGCCTGATTTCATAGAACTTAATGCATCTATGGAATTAAACTTGATTAGTGCTTTTACACGTTAGGTTGTTCTCTTATATAGAATTCATACTCGCATCTTTTAATGTGTTTGTTGATGACAAGAGAAAATTAGCGGTATATTCTTGTGATCAAGATATCCTAGGGCTTTTGATAATAAGAGATCAAATATCAATTCTAGTTATTAAGACAAGAACATGTTAGTGAATGAAAACGAAATCCTTGACCAATATCTTCATCTTATTGATTCGCTTACTTTTGTTTTAATTATATAAAAATCAGCGATCAGTGTGACTGTGGAATATTGTAGGAGTTATCTTGTATCTTTATAAACTCCTTGATGAATACACTAAGTTTTGACTATGTGAAATCATCAAAAAAAAGTTGATATGTTCTATTTAAGTCATGAATTATCTCTTTGAGAATTTCATTATGATCTCGTAGTTTTTATACATTTTCCAATTTATATTGACAAAAAGGGGGAGAATTATTTGGTAGTTCACACTACATACATATGGTTTACGGATCATTATGTAAGGGGTAGTGGTTTTCATTGTGAGATGGAAGTATTGACTAAGGTGGGGTGATACATATCACCATAGTGTTATTGTCAAAGTTTTGATACAATTGGACTTTGATGTTGTGTAATAATACTAGGACACTGTATAACAATGATTGATAACAGATGTTTTTCATATGTTTTCTTATTGTTATGGCTATGGATGTTCAACAACAATGATGTTGAGTTGAACACGTTTAGAATCGCTGAAGTACTTGGAATGACAAAGAATTCAAGGAATGTTGAAGAGCCAAGGAAATCAAGCATGATGGATGAGAAGCTACAAAGTTTATTTATTTTGTAATCTATATGTATTGATAGTTTTGTCACTAAAATTGACAAAGCGGGAGATTGTTAGAGCATTGCTAGGTCAAACTCATAAGGGTTGCTATCTCAAGCTTGTTTTTCAAGTTTTGTTGAGTCTTCGACTTTGGGTCGTAGCAACTCTTAGTTGTGTGTGAGATCAGCTAATTGAATCAAGTGCGCAAAATATGGCGTGGTTTTAGAGGCGTAAGGAACGCAACTATACCCTAATCAGTATGAGACTTGGTTAGGGCTCAACTACATTCCAGTCCAAATTTCACTTGTAGTAGGCTCATGTATGTAGCGGCTTAATAAAGTATGATGTTCAAATCTGGACTAGGTCCCGGGGTTTTTCTGCATTTGCGGTTTCCTCGTTAACAAAACTTTTGGTGTCTGTGTTATTTCTTTTTCGCATTATATTTGTTTATATAATTGAAATATCACAGGTTGTGCGTAGTTTAATCAATAGGTAAATCCAACCTTGATTGTTGGATAGGAATTTATTGACACTTGGGCATTGGTCTTTAGTACCGTCCAAGTTATTTCTCATATTAATCGGGCTCACAGATATCTGTTTGTTATATTTCAGATTGTTTTGAGAATTGAGATATAACTCTTTGATAAATTTCTTGGTTGAGATCTCTTTATAAGCTGATGCTCTCGGAATTATATTGGAGTTAGTCCATACAGATTGCCGAACGAATTATTGGGTGTGGTCCCGATTTCAATTCAGTAAGCTATGAACGTACTATTGAGTACTTGAATTCCAAATTGTTTTTAGATTAATGTGTGAAGTTTTCATTTCCCCCGTTAATCTATCTGTTTATTTTTGAAGGTAGGTTGAGTAGGATTATAAGCAGTAAAGTCCTTATCAGTTTCTTAAGTATGCCATTATTCATATCTGTCCATATATATTTCTTCGGTGTTTCTTCATTTCAGATTTATTTTTATTTTATTTTCTGAGTTTCTAACCTAGAGGGTCATTTATTTTGTTGTAGGTTATATATCTACTTTGAAGGTATACCACAAACCTAGTTCCACGATCCATCTAGACATCTGGAAAATCCTTTTGCGCCACAAGTTTGATACATCTATGGTAAGTACTGTTGAATGACGGAAGGCATGAAACAATGATTCTCGTTCATGTGCCTTGAAATATGCTTTTATAAAATATACAAGGAAGAAATAATGACTTTTTTAACCTACTCATGTTGTTTACTTATCACCTTTGTAGTGCGTCATGACCAAGACACATGTTGTTATACAAACTCTTTCAGATGTGAATCCATACGTCATACTCGGGGTCAGTGAGTAATGGGGGTCAGTTTTATGGTAGTTTTTGCAACAATATGGTACTTAAATAATTATATCGTTGTCAATTGTATTGTATGCAATGGTTGTGGTGAACGTTGTTTCTTAAGGCAATAAGATTGTCACAGATAGTTTAGTGTGTTTTGCTTCAGCATAGTAATGGGCAGACGAGAAGTTATGCTAAACTTTCTAGAAGATGGGTTACTAGAATTGGCAGCTTACGGGTAAGAATTGCCTTCTTTTTTTTTTCTTTTTTTTTTTGTATTTTGAAGGATGATTTACTTCACTGCATTATGATGCAAGAATATAGTTGTTAACCATAATGAAAATTGTGGGTGTAACAGTAAGTATGGAAATTTGTATCTTAGACACTCTGTGCCGGATTTTGGTTCAATTTTTATCAGAACATGTATGGTTAATATAATATGATGATATAGCATTTACTTTGTGCATTACTGAAACTAAACTAAGTTGATTCTTGATTGCAAACTTAAAGCAAATGTAAACACTCATAAATGATAAACATAGTTTATACCCCTTTCTTTTGTAAGATGTCTTTAATGTTTAAACATGTATCATTTAACATATCAATATTAATAGTGAAGAATTTGATTGATTGACTGAATCACATGAGTTACAGGGTTTATGGGGTAGTTACAGGATAAAACAAAAATGAAGTGAAAAGATTTTGACTAGTCAATGAAGACCTACCTTTTTTTTTATCGTTGCTAAAAATTCGCAACATCTAATTGCTAATTTTTTACCGCAACTTTTTTGGGTCAGTCTCCATTGACTTAGTCAAGTATTCGCAACTAACAGTAAAAATTTCGCAACTGCTATATAGTTGTTGCTAAATTTTTGAGTCGCAACAGCTGAAAACAGTTGCGACTCGAAATTCGCAACAACCATATTTCTGTTGCGAAAATTCGCATCGCCCCCCTTCGCAAGAGCAGGAGCCAGTTGCAAAACTCCATCTTTTTGGTGTAGTGTTGTTATACCCATGCTTTTTCAGGTTCGACCCGTACTTACCCTGTTTACAAAGTAGACGATGTATACTTGCGGTTAGTACAATTGTAGGTACCTTTAAAGTACCACTTGTACATGACAACATCATTTGATTCATAGTGAGCAAGGATGTGAGCATAAGTGTTTGGGATTAACGTACAAGTGTAATTACTTTTATAACTTAAACAAATTATAATGCGGAAAGTAAAGTAAAAGCACACAATAATATTTTGTTAACGAGGAAACCGCAAATGTAGAATAACTCGGGACCTAGTCCATTTTTGAATACGCTCAGAATTAAGCCGCTATACAAAGACACTACCAACTTTGTATAGTTGAGACCAATTAAAATACCTATAGTTACCTAGTTTCCTCAGTATCCCTGTGCCTACAACCAATCTGGGAAACACACGTGAATCCTAAGATAGAGTCCACTATCTTAAGTTGCTTCAGCATCTCTGAAGACTTTAAGCACTCAACCCTTTCGATCGTCTTCAAAACAATAAATGACTAATTTGAGAGCTACTTTCATATCTCAGGAAATCAATCAGAGATATGTATGCTGAGTGTGACAAAGGATTTTCTGTTTAAAATCAATTAAACTCCTTTGTCAGGTTTTAGATCTTCCAATGGCTGGATTAAACAAGTTAACCAGATCAATTCAAACAGAACTACAATATTAGGATACTGAAAAGTACCACCAAATGATAACTTGTCGATTTAAATACGACCAGTCAACAATAAGTCTATCAAAAGAAAAACTAGATCTAGTCGGATCTCAGCCGATCAAGTTTGTGCACGAAGCAAATCACGAAGATACAAAAATAATAAAAAAAATCTTAATGTCTTTAATCTTCAATAGTCTTCTATACCACGATGACAAACTTGATTCCTGACTTATGATCGATCACGCACATCCTTTTAACAATGGATGATCATACGACTTGTCAATAATAAGTCTATCAAAATATAAACTAGATCTAATCGGATCCCAGCCGATCAAGTTTGTGCACGAAGCAAATCACGAAGATACAAAACCAATAAGAAAAATCTTATTGTCTTCAATCTTCAATAGTCTTTTGTACCTGCACAATATTTCTGACTTATGATCGATTACACACAGTCTTTTAACAATGGATGATCACAAGTCAACATTAATCCCTTGATCTAGTTTGAGTGAACTTATGTCGGAATATAAGGCTCTCAAGAATAATCAAAATAGGTGCAATCAAGAGTTAACAACCTTTAGTCAATCAAATCAATAATCGAAAACCAAAATAACAATACAATTCTAGTTTCCCACCAACGGTACTAGTAGACTCTTCTTGATCCCAAAGAAGTCTTTAAATTAGCGAATGTACGAGATTTCGCCTAATTAGGTTACTCTCCTCTCCAAGATAGTATTACGCGAAACTATTAGTCAGCTACACCAGAAACAACAAAGATGAAGTTTTCCTGGATCAGGATAAGTTTGTACGAAGAACAAATTTCACTATTTATAGACCAAGGTAGTTTGGACACTAAGGAATTTCCATAACCGAAGATATTCTTAAGATATGCAATAAAGCACCTAAATTCGGTTTTATAAATTCCAACCAATATCCAACTGTATAATCGAAATCTTCATAGACAATTCAATATTATCTAGCGCTTAACTAATATATCTTTCCAGAGATATGTTATGATTGTTAGTAAAACAAAACATATTAATTTCGAAAATCTCAAACATATTCTTTACTATTTCGGTTTCGGATCTCACCTTGAGTATCAAGGAATATCTTTGAACAATTACGAAATAAGATCTCAGCACATGTTCACTATGTCGACATCTTGAATTTTCCTATTTTGCAAACCCAGTTTCCAAATCACACAAACCCTAAAGTGTACGTGACTTAGAGATATCGATTTTGCCTATTGGTACCGGTTCTACCATGACTCCTAAAGAAAGTTAAGATCGGTTCTACCTTGACTCCAAATATAGGTAGGGATAGGTTTTACCTTGACTCCCATCATAAGCTAGGATCGGTTTCACCTTAATTCCTTATATAGGTTTGGATTGGTCCAACCTTAAGATCTTCAATGAAAATCGGGCCATCAATCCTTTTGATTGCCTTTTGACTATGAAACAAGTTCTTACGTCCACTTTCTTAAACTCATATAATTAAACATAGTTTTCTAGGATTGAAATCAAACCTATGTTTACTATACAATCTAATAACGAGTTACAAAGATTATGTCGATGTCACAATTACGAATCCCAAAAGATAAGCGTTATACTAGGTAATTTAATATACCAATATAAAGTACTTAGCATTATAAATAATATTGTTCATTGACATTGTGATCACAATATGGTGATCAAGTATATTATACTAGAGTTTCATATATATATAAATTCGCATGTTATGTTTTCAATCCGAAACGACTTGAAAGCTTACAATATAGAAATGGAAACAAGTCAAGTAATTTATTACCAACCTCAAGTGGAAGGATGATGTTATCGTAGATGTTGATACATCCTCGGAATCTTCACGTCGTCAGAGTAATACTTATATATCTCAATATTTCTAAACTTCCTAGTCTAACATAACGGAGTTGACTCTAGTAATCTAATCAAACAACCTATGAGTTTTAATACTAAAATATGACAACTAACCTTGACATACCAAAGTTTGGTGGGTTAAACCTAGCAATGCTTCGCTTCCGTCATAGCCTACAAATGAAGGAAGCGGGAACTTTGGCGGGATTTGTTAGCTCATGATGTAGTAAATGGTGAGCTATGCACCTTTCGGATGACCTCCTTATGTCGGGCTCCTCCTTGTCACGACTTCAGACAGTTCAATTCTTATCTAATCGTCTCTATCTGCTCTAACATCTCTTCCATCTTGTTGTTGCTTGTGAACCATAAACTGAATGACACGTTTATTGAATCTTCGGGATTATTCTTCTAATTATTTTGATTTGTTCTGACGGCGAGCGGCTTCGGGATGATGATGAGTTTTCGGTTGTGACTTTCGTGGTTTTGATGGTCGTTCACTTTAAATGCAACTTCATGATCTGTCATGCATGTTGGAGACCATTATCGTGAATCGTTGCCAGCTTTCATAAGTTGCTCTTTTAAGGTCTGATTTTCTTGTGCGAAGTTATGCATAACATATTCATACTACTTTTGACCTATCAGCGCGTCTCTCAATATTACTGCCACATGTAAGGATTTATCTAACTTGTTCAGGTTGGTTCTTTTCTGCGCATCCCACTCTGTAATCTCCGCATCAACGAGAGTTGCAACTTCAGCTTCTGCGGGGGATGTTGTGCCCGTTTTTGCGAGGACTACGGTTTTTGTTGCGGTGATGGATGCTTGAGTCGCGTCTTCCGACGCAGTTTTCCTATTATAAGTTTTGATCCTAGGATAATCTGGTTCTTCATGCAGGCTCCTTTGATCCATGAATATTTTTCATATTACTTCAATTTGCGAAAAACGATTAGGGATCCCTCCTAGTACGAGATCATGATTTACGACTTTTGGAAATGGTTGCCTCCATGGAAATGGTCTTTCCAGCATTTTACCGGACTGTTTAACTATTGCATTCGACAAGGAGGCATATTTCTTAGTTTTCCCACCAGAGAATTCCTGGGCAGAGTATCAAGGTTATTTCCTTAGTTTTCCCACCATAGAATTCCCGGGCAGAATATCAAGGTTATTTCCTTCAACGATAGCATATTTCTTAGAATCGTATTTGGCTGGAAATGATTTGAGAATTTTCAACATAACGTCATTTTTAGGAATAGTCTTACCTAATGCAAAAGATGCATTAACAATTTCAGACACTTTGTGATTAAATTCATCAAATGAATCTTCATTAGCCATACAAAGATTTTCCAAATCATAATTTAGGTTTTGAATCCTAGCTTCCTTTTCGGAGGTATTCCCTTCGAACACAGTTTCTAAGATATCCCACGCATATTTAGAATGAGTGCACGTAGTCATACGGTGCTGAAGATCTGGGGTGATGGCATGTAAGATAGCATTTAAATCGTCAGAATTTTGCTTTGCAGCGAGAATCTCGTTAGGTTCATATCTACCAATATCCTTTGCAATTGAGACACCGTCTACTGTAACCATCGGAGGATCATAGCCATTAACAACATAAACCCATGACTGAAAATCACGCGCTTGAATAAAGGCACGCATAACAATTTTCCACCATAAGTAATTTTAGGCATCGAAGACTGGCGGTACGTTCATAGAGATAGCACCTCTGTCTATAGAGTCAGATCGCTACAAACACAGACTTATGAGGTCTTAAACGTGTTTTCCTGCTCTGATACCAATTGCCAAAGCGGGGGTCTAACAACCACACCCAATATTTCACTTAGGAATCTGTATGGAAAAACTCCAATTTAATTCCAAGAGAATCAACTAGACAGTCAGACTCGATCAACGAAAATATATCCAAGAGTTATATCTTTATTTTTAAATTTAATCTGCAATCAAATAAATAGGAATTTGCGAGCCAGATTGAATATAAGAAATAACTTGGACGGTATCAAAATCCAATATCCAAGTGTCAATCAATTTAATCAACAACCCAAAGGTCAGATTCACAATTGATTGAACTTACGGACAACCTGTGATATTTTAATTATATAAAAACATAATACGGAAAACAATAACACAGACACCAGAAATTTTGTTAACGAGGAAACCGCAAATGCTGAAAAACCCAAGGACCCAGTCCAGATTTGAACAACACTGTATTAAACCGCTACAGACACTATCCTACTCCAAGTTAACTTCGGACGGGAATGTAGTTGATTCCTAACCAATCTCACATTGATCAAGGTACAGTCGCATACCTAACACCTCTGAATCCCAGCAGGACTCTACGCACTTGATTCCCTTATCTGATCTCACCCACAACTAAGAGTTGCTACGACCCAAAGTCGAAGACTTGATAAACCAATTTGTCTCACACAAAAAAGTCTATTGAATAGATAAATCTGTCTCCCACAGATAAACCTATGAATTTTTGTTCAGTTTTTTTATAAATCAGGGTAAACAGGAACCAGTTGATATACCTGACTTATATTCTCGAAGAACAGCCTAAAAATATTAATCACCTCACAATAATATTAATCTTATGGTAGCGAAACAAGATATTGTGGAATCACAAACAATGAGACGAAGATGTTTGTGAGTAATTTTTATCTTTCCTAAGAATAAATCTCGTGAAAATATTAAAGAAGCTAGTACTCAATACGATAGAAAACAACAAGATCAGAACACACAACTACAAAGAAAATAGTTGGGTCTGGCTTCACAATCCCAATGAAATCTTCAAGTCGTTAACCTACAAGGTTTCGTAAAAAACCTAAGGTTAAAGGAAAATCGACTCTAATCGCAACTAGTATCACACAAGAGGTGTGGGGATTAGGTTTCCCAGTTGCTAGAGTTCTCCTTTATATAGTCTTCAAATTAGGGTTTGCAATCTAAGTTACTGAAAAAGCGGGGGTCTAACAACCACACCCAATATTTCGATTAGCAATCTGTATGGACAAACTCCAATATACTTTCTAGAGAATCAACTAGACAGTCAGACTCAATCTAGATAAAATTATATCAAAGAGTTTATATCTCTCTCACTTGATTTGATCTTTACTCAAGCAAATAGAAATCTGTGAGTCTTTATCAAATACAATGAGATAACTTGGATGGTACCAAAGACCAATATCCAAGTGTCAATCAATTTAAATCAACAACCAAAAGGTCGAATATTTTAATTGATTGAACAACGCACAACCTGTATTATTTCAATTATATAACAAATATAATGCGGAAAATAAATAACACAGACACCAGAATTTTGTTAACGAGGAAACCTTAAATGCAGAAAAACCCCGGGACCTAATCCAGATTAAACATACACTGTATTAATCCGCTACAGACACTAGCCTACTCCAAACTAACTTCAATCTGGACTTTATTTGAACCCCAATCAATCTCACACTGATCCAAGGTACAGTTATGCTCCTACGTCTCTGATCCCAGTAGGATACTATGTACTTGATTCCCTTAGATGATATGTTTGTGAGTAATTTTTATCTTTCCTATCGAAGAATAAATCTCGAGCAAATATTAAAGAAGCTAGTACTCAATACGATAGAAAACAACAAGATCAGAACACACAACTACAAAGAAAATAGTTGGGTCTGGCTTCACAATCCCAATGAAATCTTCAAGTCATTAACCTACAAGGTTTCGTAAAAAACCTAAGGTTCAAGGAGAATCGACTCTAATCGCAACTAGTATCACACAAGAGGTGTGGGGATTAGGTTTCCCAGTTGCTAGAGTTCTCCTTTATATAGTCTTCAAATCAGGGTTTGCAATCTAAGTTACTGAAAAAGCGTGGGTCTAACAACCACACCCAATATTTCGATTAGCAATCTGTATGTACTTTCTCCAATATACTTTCTAGAGAATCAACTAGACAGTCAGACTCAATCTAGATAAAATTATATCAAAGAGTTTATATCTCTCTCACTTGATTTGATCTTTACTCAAGCAAATAGAAATCTGTGAGTCTTTATCAAATACAATGAGATAACTTGGATGGTACCAAAGACCAATATCCAAGTGTCAATCAATTTAAATTAACAACCAAAAGGTCGAATATTTTAATTGATTGAACAACGCACAACCTGTATTATTTCATTTATATAACAAATATAATGCGGAAAATAAATAACACAGACACCAGAATTTTGTTAACGAGGAAACCGTAAATGCAGAAAAACCCTGGGACCTAATCCAGATTAAACATACACTGTATTAATCCGCTACAGACACTAGCCTACTCCAAACTAACTTCAATCTGGACTGTATTTGAACCCCAATCAATCTCACACTGATCCAAGGTACAGTTATGCTCCTACGTCTCTGATCCCAGTAGGATACTACGTACTTGATTCCCTTAGATGATATCACCCACGGCTAAGAGTTGCTACGACCCAAAGTCAAAGACTTTAATAAACAAATCTGTTGTAGGATCAGAATATCGCCACATCAATACTCTTGTGAAATTTATAAATAACATTTCTGCGAGCGTCGCAGAATGACGTAACGGATGACGATAACTGAAACACGATAAAAGCATGATGATCCTGCGAAGATTGTAGCATCTTCGAGAATTAACATTACAACTGCTGCGAGAATATCGCGAGTCAGATCCGAAATTAAAGGACAGCTTAGCTGCCATCCAATATGTAACTACCATATATAAAGAGATCCCAAAGACTCAGAGAGGGAGAGATCAATTTTGGAGTGTTGAGAAAGTTTTAAGGAGAGAGAAAGTTCTTGTGAGCGGTTGTATTCTTGATTTCTTCAATTTCTTGTAACATTTCTGAGAATCAATCAATAAAAGCGTTGTTCTTAATCTTCAAATATGTGTTGATTATTATGAATTCTTGTGAGGGGTGTAGTGTAGGAATTCCTGCAACTACATAATGGCGCTAGAATCAGGGATTGAAAGTTGAAAATTGTAGAAAAAGCAAGATTAAAGATCAGCATTCAAGATAAGAAGAGGATCGATCAAGTCGGTGAAATAGTTGAAAGAAAAATGATTAAAGCCAAGGAGAATTACAGGAAGTTGGAGTGTAATACGATAACAAAAACGATGATCAAACAATTCCATGAAAATATTAAAGGAAGGATTCATAAACGAGATTTTGATGGAAAGAAAATTATGACGGTGGAGAAAGTATCACCTCTGAAAGATTGGGAAAAGCAGAAAATCACATTCACAGCAGCAGAAATACCAAGAGAAAATTTGGATCATACATGTCCTTTGGTAATCACGGTATCCATTACACGAATGAACAAGGAAAAATCAACAAGATCTGCAGAAGAATGGGCTGTGAATAGAACTTTGGTGGATGCAGGAAGTTCTGTAGATATAATATTTTATCATGCATTTAAGAAAATGGGATACAAAGATGAAGAGATGTCTTGTTCAACTTATCATATTCATGGCTTTGAAAATCTTTAACAAAACCTAAAGGCGAAATAACGGTACGAATTCCGCTAGGAGAGATTGAAACACATGTAACATTATGTGTGGTAGATGTGGAATCACCATATAACATGCTATTGGGGCAACAATGGATACATGCAATCAAGGTTGTAGCATCAACATTGCATCAATGTATCAAATTTCCTGTGCCCAGTGGAGTTGGAGAAATTAGAGGAGATACTGATCATGCAATACTGTGTTATCAAATCGAAGTAAGAAATTACGAAGGGCGTGCAAAGCTCGCAGAAAAATGGCGAAAGAGACAAAGAAAGAAGAAGAATTTAAAGTTTACATGATAAGAGCAAAAGAAGGAAAAGGAATACCCAGCGAAATTTCGCAAGAAGGAGATAAACCTGCGAAAGTTATGAAAACATCAACACCAATGGGGGAACCTGAGGCCAGCTAAACCGCAGCAGAACCAACAAAGGAAGTAAATGTTAGAAGTGAAGAAGAACCTAAGATGCTGAAAATTGGAACTAAAATGGATGCAGATGAGGAAGAGCGAACCGTAAACCTTTTGCGAGAATATAAAGACATCTTTGCGTGGAGTATGGATGAGATGCCTGGAATAGATCCGTCAGTTGCATGTCATAAGTTTGAAATTAACAAGGATGTAAGACCATTTAAACAAAGGATAAGAAAAATCGCGACAACATATCATTCCCAAATAGAAGAAGAATTACAAAAAAATGCTTGACGCAAGAATTATAAGGCAGGAAAAGTACCCGGAACGGATTGCAAATATGGTGGTGGTTCCAAAGAAGAATAAATGGATAAGAATTTGCATAGACTTTACTGAATTAAAAAAAGATTGTCCTAAAGATAGTTTTCCATTACCAGATATACCTCAAATGTTCGAATCAGCAGCGGGAAATGATAGAATATCTTCGTTAGATGGATATAAAGGATATAATCAGATTCCTCTCACTGAAGAAGATCAAGAACACACAGCATTCTTCGCTCCAAGAGGGTTATATTGCTATACAAAGATGCCCTTCGGTTTGCGAAATGCTGGTGCAACATATCAAAGAATGGTGGAGAAAGTGTTTGCGAGGTGGATCCATAAAACATTAGAGGTTTATGTAGATGACATGTTAATCAAGAGTAAAGAAGCTAAAAACCATGTGCAGGATTTGAAGGAGATTTTTGACCAAATGCGACACTTTAACATCAAGGTGAATCCCGAAAAGTGTACTTTTGGAGTGGCTTCAGGAAAAAATTTAGGATATATTGTGTCAAAAGAAGGAATACAAGTTGATCCAGAGAAAGTACAAGCAATTCGCGACATGCCAACACCAGCAACAGTAAAAGATGTACAGAAGTTGAATGAGCTCTTGGCTTCGCTAGGAAGATTCATCTCGCGATCATCAGACAAATGCAAGAATTTCTTCAATATACTCAAGAAGGGAACAAAATTCAAGTGGACAGATGAATATGAAAAGGCTTTTCAAGGAATTAAAGAACATTTAATGAACATATCTATCTTACAGAAACCGAAGCCAGGAGAAGAATTATTGATCTATCTTGCGACAACTTCACACGCATTGAGTGCAGTGTTACTGCGAGTGGACGCAGGAATAGAAAAACCAATTTATTACATTAGCAAAACATTTAATGTTGCAGCGAAAAATTACTCAAAGATCGAGAAGCTAATTTTGGCATTGGTTTATGCAACTTTTAAACTTCGCATCTATTTTCAAGCACATAAAGTAAAAGTATTAAAAAATGTGCCAATTGAGTCAGTAATGAAGAATTCAAAAAGATCAGGCAGAGTTGAGAGATGGAATGCACAAGTAGGACACTTCAAAATCAAATATGAAATTCTATCTTCGCCAAAATCACAAGTTGTAGCAGATTTCTTAGCAGAGTTTCCTCTAGAAGATGATGAAGCTGTAGAAGAGATGATGGATGTAGAAGAAGAACATGGAGACCCAAGAGATCTGTTAACAGAACCCAACAAGTGGGAAATATTGGTGGATGGATCATCAAACGGGGAAGGTAATGGAGTTGGAGTTATCTTTATCTCGCCAGAAGGAGAAAAATGGCTTTTTTTCATTTAGATTGGAATTTGCATCCACTAATAATGAGACGAAATATGAAGTTGTAATACATGCTCTAAAATTCGCAATAGAAATGAAGTTGGAGAATGCTAGAATTACCAGTGATTCACAATTGGTTATTCGTCAAATAAAAGGAGAATACACAACAAATGAACCATCTTTGAAGAAATACAAGAAACTTGTTGAAAAACTGTCAGCAAAAATTCCAAAAATAAAATGGAGACATATATCAAGGAAAGATAACAGACTCGCAGATGCTTTTGCTTTGATATCCATCATGATGACAAATCCAGCTACGAGATGCATAAATATTCAGACACTTATATCACCTTCAATCAATAAAGAAGAAGAAGAAGAGGCAGATGTGATGATGATAGAAGGTGGCGAAGAAGAACCGAGAGGCAATATTGCAGATTGGCAAGCAGAACTTCATGAATATTTGGCGAGAGGAGAAACACCAAGAAATATATTAGAAGCACATAAATTAAAATTCCTAGCAACAAATTATGAATTAAGAGATGGAGTATTGTATCACAAATATTTTAATGGACCATCACTAAGATGCTTGACACGGGAAGAAGGAGAAAAGGTGTTAAAAATTTTGCATAGTGGAGACGCTGGTAATCATAGTGGGGGATGATCTTTCGCATACAGAACAAAAACGCAAGGCTATTACTGTCCATACATGCATGAGGATGCAAAGCAACTTTCAAGACGTTGCGAAGATTGTCAGCGATATGGAAAGAAGATACATGCACCAGGGGCACTATTGTCATCTTCCACAAGTGTATGGCCTTTTGGGAAATGGGGGTTGGATATTGTGGGACCATTTGTACCCGGTTCTGTACAAAGAAGATATTTGATTGTCGCTAAAGATTATTTCACAAAGTGGGGAGAAGTAAAGGTTGTACAGTACATTCGCGATAAAGACATTTTTATATTCATATTTGAAAATATAATTTGCATATTTGGAATTCCAGCACAGTTGGTATCTGATAATGGAAAGCAATTTGAAGGACAAAATATAGAAATGTTACTTAATGCATTTAAGATCAAATGTGGAAAATCAACACCTCTTTATCCACATGCCAATGGTCAGGCAGAGGCAACCAATAAGAAAATCGCAGATATACTGAAGAAAAAATTAGAGGGACACCACAGGGCATGGTGTGAACAAGTGCATAATGCAATATGGGACTACAATACAACTAAGAGAGAAGCAACTGGGATGTCACCTTTTTGTCTAACATATGGTGTTGAAGCAGTACTGCCAACAGAAGTTGCTATCCCTACAACAAAAAGAGAGGCTTGGGAAAATAATCTGAGTGCTGGTATGATTCTAAGTATACTTGATGAGTTAGAAGAGAAGAGAGAAAAAACTTTAAAACATATGGAAAATTATCAGCAAAGGTTGTCTCGCGAATACAACAAACGTGTCAAAATACGTGAATTCCAACCAGGTGATTTAGTGCTGCGAGAAACACCAGGTTATTAGCGAGAAAATAGTGGAAAGTTGGCAAGAAAATGGGATGGACCATATATTATTAAAGATATAGTTGGAACATGGGCATATAAATTTATGGATCCGGAAGGTAGAGATGTTGGTCAAAGACTTGGTAGACCATGTAACAGACTATACCTAAAAAGATATTACCAGTAACAAATTTGAAGAAAGGCTAGGTGATGATATAATATATGATGAAACAAAGAAGAAATAAATAAAAGAAATTTTTGTCACAGCTGCGAGGTTATTCGCAAGAAATAATATAAAAATAAGAAATGGCGATATTCGCAAGAGAAATATAAGAATGGGACGGACCTTTATGGCGTACACCCTAGTTCGCAGATAAAATTTCTCAAGAGGCAAATGTAAGACCTAACGTGCGTCATATAAGGAGGTATCTCTTTGCATGGCTCAGGGATAAGGTTATACCGCTGCTGGAACCTGAGTCATGGAGATTTGGAGTCAATAAAACCCATCCGGGGGAGGTACCATGGATTTTCAACATGAACTTATGATTTAGGTTGGACGACTGAGGGTCTCTTCCAAGGAGTTCATAGTATGATCAAGGTGCCGAGGTACACGGTTGACCCAACGGTGCCCGGGGCGTATGAAACTACCCTGGCCATTCTTGGCAAGACTTGACTATGATGCACTCGGCGCGAAGAAAACCCCACATAGGGTGCAGTCTCGTAACCATAATCCATATAGGCGAACGGGACAAGAGGCTGCGAAAACAACTGGTTGTTGTTAAGACCGTATGGGAGGAGCTAGTCTAGTATGGCCGATGTACGCCTCCTTTAAGGGGAAACCAGGGGGAAGATAAGGGCGGCACCCTCCATTAGGGAGATGATAAGTGTCTTAAGACGCGAATGTCATGAGGCTTTTTACTCACGGGAGTATTAAGGCTTGTCATATTTGTGCAACAAATATACAGAGGCAAAAAGCTAAGAGAAAAAGATAAGATGAGATCAATGAGTTTTTACATGAAAGTTTAAAGACGTCATGTGATTTCATCGCAAGACGACAATGTCATGGGGCTTTGATTTCGCCAGAAAACTTAGGCACGGATAAGGCAAGATCAATGGGTTCTTACATGCGAATGTAAGAAAGTCCTGCGATTTTGTCGCAGAAACAAAATTTTACAAAATAAGACCTTTAACTAGGAAGGAAAAATAAGACCAAAAGAATAATCATAAACATTAACTATTTTGTTCAAATGCAGATAAACTTTGTTCATCGCAAGAAAGATATTGAGGGGCAAGTATGGGAATCGATAAACAGAGTATCAACATCTTTCTCGCAAGAACATTATAATCTTTCTTGCAAGCACAATTGAATTCAAGAAATAGTGTAAATTATATCATTCGCAAGAAAAGGAAGAGATAACTCAAGAAAATGTCAAAGTTATTACAGAAGAAATAACTCAAGAAAATAAAAATAAAATTTATAGTTCAGTGTTAACTTCGCCAGCTCCATTGTATTTACCAGAGTTATTATCTTCGCCAATATTCCCTTCATTCTGATTAATTCTAGCTTCTTCTTCATCAGACTTGTCACCATCAGTTATTCTATCATCAGCGGCAACTTTTTCTGGAGGAATTTCTTCCTTATCCACCTGGTCTTCTTGAGACTGATTTTCTTCGCCACTTTCACAATCAAAATCACTGTCAGCAGGATGAGGAACTTCATTATCACCTACTTCTATAGGTTTGATTGACACAGGAGGAAGAGAGTTGGACAACAAGATATCATTCATTAGAACTTGTGTAGAAAGATGAACTTGATGAAGAAAGCTTTATCACGGTTTCTAATCTCTATATCTTTAAAATATTCAAGGTAGTCATATTTCCTTTCTGCTAGATCGCGAGAATAAGCAAGATGAGTAATAAGAACACCATTATCTTTGCGAACCTTAGCCAGATCAGCACTCATAGAAGAAATAGTAGAATGAAGCTTTTCCTCAGATGCTGCGAACAACAACAATGAAAATAAAGATTATTCTGTTAAAGATTTCGCAAGAAATTCAACAAAATAAAAATAATCAAGGCAGCCAAAATGACTACCTTCCTTTTGCAAAGTTAATTTTTGAATTAGTAACAGGCAAGAATTCTCCCAATGATCCATGGTGTCATCGAATTTATCTCCAACTATGCCTTTTAGGCGATATTTTATACTTTCTTCTTTGGAAAGGAGATAAGTATTTTCCTTCGCTAATGAAGAGTTAGATTCTTCTAATTTGGAGTATTCTTATTTAAGTTGGCTTACCTTTATACTTAAATCTATTCTACCTTGGATGAGCGCATTTTTCTCAGTGATAGAAGATTCAGTTACTTCTTTAAATTCATTTTTTAGCGAATGAAAAGATCGTTCTTGGTTATCATACATTCTTTCAAGAGTACTTAGTTGCTGCGAGGAGATCGCCACCTTATTTGAAAGATCCCGCTTCTTTTGAGATAAAATCTTATTTTCGTCTGATAAAGTTTCCATTGCTAAATTAACCTTGGTTAACAAATAAGAGATGCGAGATATTTCGTTACTTAATAAATCTTGTTTTTGCGCTAATTGTATGTTCTCTTTGGTAAGGTTCTCTACTTTATCAAGGGAGTACATATAAATATTATCTAATTAGTTATATTGGTCCATCCAAGAATCTCTATCAACACGAATCTCTTCAGCAACGGATTCAGCTTTGAATATCCCCATTAATCGATTCTGATTTAAGGCTTAATGTGCGAACAAAGAATTTTAAGAAAATGAAGTATGAAAAGAAGAAAAACAATTAACATAGGAAAATTAAAGACAAAAATAGAAATATTTATACTTTTTAACTCATTGTTTTTCCTGCGAAGATTCTCGCAGTTCGGTGAAGAATTGTTCAGTTTATGATGAAGAGTATCACATTCTAAAGTTTTGGCTTGGAAATTTCTCCTTAAAGCTTCAATTTCATTTTCTAAAGATGCTTGCGAAGCCATTCGGTCAGAACCAAAATATTTACTTAAAATCTCGCAGACACTATGTCTAACAGGATCAACAGAAGACTTCCTAGCATCATCTAAAATATCAGACAAAACCTTAAAAGCAACATCTACTCCTACTGAAGTTTCTTTAGAAGAAGGGAGGGATGTAGATGGCGAAAAAGTGATAATGGAAAGTTGGGAATTTGAATTATTTGCAGCAAATGCATCATCCAAATGTAAAGTTTCAGGGAAAGTAATAAATGGAATTGAAGTAGAGTTAACTTGAGAAGTAACTACAATAGGAGGGGAAGAAACGTCATTCGCAGCAGTTTCAGGAATTTCATTTATGACGGGATCAGTTGAGGAAGGAATATTTATGGCGATTTTCTCGCAGATAGAAGTTACAGGCTCAGTTTGCGAAGGTGTAGGAATAGAACCGACATGAATTAATTGGGGAATAGGAACAGAAAAATCAACAACTTTAGCTCAGAGAGATTTCTTGCGAGGAACATTAGTGTTCTCATCACCATGCGAATAATAATCTAGATAAGAAACATATGCAACAATATTTTTATTAAGAAAACAAATGTTTTTTACTACCTTATGATTCTCAGGCTTCCTTTTATTTTCAGCGGACTTTTGCTGCGAATTTCCGGAAGAATTAGGGTTTTAGACTACAAATTTGGTATTAGAAGTGATTCCGCTGAAAAGAAAACACAGTATGGGAATTACATAAAATCAAACAAAGACAGATCATATAACTTTTATGAACATGGTTTAGATAAACGATATTGAGTTTAGTAATGATAGAAGAACATATACCTTGATGACTCCATGAAAGCAGCAGCAGAATAATCTTTGAGGGAAGAAAGTTGCAGACGGAAAAAAGACGGAGAAGCAGAAAAAGAAGATTATTTTTGTACCAGATTCTACCTTTTATAGACAAAAGGGATGGTGACTGGATAATAATGAAGATACCAGTAAAAAGAGGAATATTTGACACGTGTAGGCGGTTATACTTAATTTACGGGGCTTTATCGTGAAGAGAACATGGAAATATGGGAAGCTGCGACATTATGAAGAGATGGAGATTCTCATAATCTTCTCCACTTTGCAGAGAAGACATGAGAAGAGGCAAGATGTAGGATCAGAATATCGTCACAGCAATGCTCTTGTGAAATTTATAAATAACATTTCTGCGAGCTCTTCAACAACACTCTGTGAGGGTCGCAGAATGACTCAAAGAGTGACGTAATAGATGACGATAACTGAAACACGATAAAAGCATGACCATTCTACGAAGATTGTAGCATCTGCGAGAATTAACATTACAACTGCTGCGAGAATATCGTGAGTCAGATCCGAAATTAAAGGACAACTTTGCTGTCATCCACTATGTAACTACCCTATATAAAGAGAGCCAATAGACTCAGAGAGGGAGAGATCAATTTTGGAGTATTGAGAAAGTTTTGAGGAGAGAGAAAGTTCTTGTGAGCGGTTGTATTCTTGATTTCTTCCATTTCCTGTAACATTTCTGAGAATCAATCAATAAAAGCGTTGTTCTTAATCTTCAATTATGTGTTGATTATTATGAATTCTTGTGAGAGGTGTAGTGTAGGAATTCCTGCAACGACATCTGTATCACACAGAAAAGTCTACGGTAATAGATAAATCTGTCTCCCACGAATATACCTGCGAGTTTTGTTCCGTCTTTTGATAAATCAAGGTGAACATGAACAAATTGATAAACCATACTTATATTCCCGAAGAACAACTTAATATTATCAATCACCTCACAATAATCTTAATCGACACAATGAAAAAAGATATTGTGGAATCACAAACGATAATACGAAGATGTTTGTGACTACTTTTATATGTTGCCTATCGGAGATAGAAATCTCAAGCCAATTATTACAATTGTACTCGTATGATAGAAATAGCTAGATCAGACCGTACAACTACAAGAAAAGTAGTACCGGTCTGGCTTCACAATCCCAATGAAGTCTTTAAGTCGTTAACCTGGTTTAGAAGAAGAAACTAAAGGTTAAAGGAGAATCGACTCTATCTTAGCACAACTAGTATCACACATAATGTGTGGGGATTAGGTTTCCCAGTTGCTAGAGTTCTCTCTTATTTTGTCTTTCAAATCAAGGTTTGCAATCAGTGTTAGCTTGGTAACAAAGCATTCAATATTCACCGTTAGATAAAAACCTGATAAGATTCAAGCTAATATTTATCAACTGTTAGATCGAAAACATAGCTTGTTATACACACATGAAATGCACGTTTCTAGGTTTGTGTACCCGTACCCAAACTTGTACATTAGTTGGTTCAATAATAGTTAACAAAATGGTTAGCCGTATGATAACTTTCATATTAACCATATTCTTCTTTACCATAACTAGTTCAAATGACTTAAATGAACTAGTTAGAGAGTTGTTCAATTGCAAGGAAATCTCATGTACTACACAAGACACAATTGAATCAAAAATGATTTGATTCACTCGAATCGGTTCATGAACTATATAGCCACGGTTTGAAATTGCATTCCTTAGTTTATAAAGATAAGTTCACAAACATCATTTTTAGACATAACCTACTCAAGTTCGCGGACTGGGCTCGCGGTCTTAAGTTCCCAGATGGAGTTCACAAACTCCAGCAGAAATTCTCGGGTCGAGAACTTCCGCCAGTTCGCGGACTTAGCTCACGCACTTATCTGGTTTTTCTTGATCAACAAAGTTCGCAAACTTCGGTTCAAGGAATAAGGATTTATATATATATGTGTTTCCACAACAATGCTTATATCCTACAATGGTTATATAGTCTAAACTCTCATTTTAATCACTGAAACATTCTCAGAGGACGTTATATAGTTGTTATTCACAAACCATTTTTCTTTAGAGCAATTTTCAAAGTGATTAAAACTTAACATTACTTTCATCACTAGGTAAAGATGAGCTTGGCTAAAGCGAAAGCTTTACCAACACATATTTCGAGAAATATATAGGCGAGGTAAACTCAGCTCGAAATACCAAATGTGTATAATCTAAGTCTATATAGCAAAACGACTTTTGCCTCAAGATAGGAGATAAATAGACTTTTGAGTGATAGATAAGTTCAAGTCTCCATATACCTTTAAGTCGATAAAGATCCACCAGTTCCTTGAGTATTCCTTCGTCTTGTATGATGATTCCCATGGAGTTATTGAGCTCAACTACACTTTATATCCTAGTCCGGGACCTTAGTTATAGTAGACTAGAAATCAAACTTATAGTTTTGATCACTAACATTGACAAACATGCTTGAGATAGCAACGCATGCGAGTTCGATCGAGCAATGCTCTAACAATTACCTTGGTAACAAAGTATTCAATATTTACCGTTAGATGAAAACCTAATTAGACTCAAGCTAATATCTTTCAACTGTTAGATCGAACTTAGATTGTTACACACAAATGAAAAGTGACTTCATTTAGATATGGGTAAACGTACATAAACGTGTACACCTTGTTATATCAACAATAGTTAACCGAAGTTAGCCATATGAACACTTTCATATCAACCATATTCATCTTAACTATTGTTGTTCAATTGTTTATATTCTCATAGAAGTATACAAGACACAATTGAAGCAAAATTGATTTTGATTCACTCGAATCAATTCATGAATATTATAGCCACGGTTTGCAAAATATTGCATTCCTTATTATATAATAAATATATTAGTTCATGAACAAACCGATTTTAGAACATAACCCACTCAAGTATGCAAACGGGTACGCATACCTAAGTAGCTAGACTTGGACTGTGTTTGCCAGTATGCAAATGGGTACGCATACTGTCGTACACATCCAAACTTCAGTTGAAACCAGTACACGTACATGTATGCATACTCTAGTACCCGGACTTCAACTGACTTCGCCAGTACGTGTACAGGTACGCATACTATAGCTCCCGGACTTTACCTGACCAACCAGTACGTATACGGGTATGCATACTAAGTTCCGGTCTTGGATCAACACATATGCAAGTGCGTATACTGTGCTAATAATCTAATCATGGTTAAGTGTTATAAATTCCCATTTGAATCATTGAAACATTCTCGGAAGACGACAATAGATGTCTCACACAAACTATTATCTTCAAAGCAATTTTCAAATGATTGAATGATCAATACGAAACATTCCGAGTCTACATAAAATGATTGTCTCACACAAATCATGTAAGATGTTACAAGGCAATTTTCACATGATCATCTTTTGACTTTCGTCAAGAATATAAGATGAACTTTGTTAAAGCGAAAGATTACCAACACATATTTCGAGAAATATGTAAGCGAGTTAAACTCATCTCGAAATATCAAATGTGCATAATCGAAGTCTATATAGCTATACGACTTTTGTCTCAAATAGGAGATAAAGTAGATAGTCTTTTGAGTGATAGATGAGTTCAAGTATCCACATACCTTTTGTTGATGATGTTTCACAAGCTCCCCTTAGTAGTTCTTTTCCTTCAATTGATGAACGTCGTGAAGTGTAATGTTCAACTACACTTTCTATCCTAATCCGAGACTTAGCTATAAGTAGACTAGAAATCAAGACTCATAGTTTTCGCAACTAAACTTGACAACAAACTTGAGATAGAAACGCTTGCGAGTTCGACGGAGCAGTGCTCTAACAAATCGAAACATAGGGAAATGGATCGGAGCCATAATAAAAGAGAAAAAAAAAGACCCAATAGACCACTAAAATCACCGCCAAACAAGAAGAAGAAGAAGAAGGAAAATATCTATCTAACTAATATAAAGAAAAGACGTGTTTTTCGACCGTCAAACTCTTTTCTCCCGTCCGACATGAAGTTACTCTCCTACCCCTCTGTGATTCTGATTTTTATGCTGAAATTATGGTGAATCTGAAAAAAAAACGAGGGGCACTCTTCCTAGCAAAACTGCTTCATCAAAAAAAAAAAAAAGAATCTCCTCTGACACTCGAAGGAAGAACAATCGAGGTTGATTCTTTTTTCCCTAATCTCCTCTGAAGTTACAAAATTAATCAGACAATCGAGGGAAATTCTAACTTAAAATCAAATCCATACCCCATCGGATTTCTAATTTCAAACCAAATCCATAACCCATCAAAAAGAGCTCTTCAATTCAGGTCTTACAGTATTTAATCTCGAATCCGAAGAAGGACAACAGTGTGATTCTCGAAATGGTTCAAGATTACACAAAAAGAATAGGTATAACCTAGCTAAATTACACTTATACATTCACAATCACCAGGTATATGCATGCTTCAATTCATTTTTTTTTCCTTTTTGAACACCTCTTCAGATTTACTCATGTTGTGTTCTTTTATTTTGATTTTCTTCCTGTCGTTATGATGAACATCAGTAAAGGATTGATTTAGTTGTTGTTGGCTAAATTAATGTTCTTGAATTGTATCTGTTTGTGAAAATGCTTGAGAGGAATACGATATTCAATCTATAATTTGTTTTGGGTTCTTGCTAACTTCATGCTCATTCATAATTTTATTGTTAGAAAAATTTCCTGTGAACTTAACACATTCGAGTATTTGAGAGGATCATGTTCAAGTGTTTCTTTGAGTTAGTGTTTCTTCATAAAAAACATTTCGTTCTATAATGTATCAGAGAAGCTTTCTACACATATGTCATGATACTTAGGCTTTAAGCAAGAAGCGAATACAGGTAGAAACATATACATGAAGTATGTGGGTATAATGCTCTTCTCACCAACATTATTGCCTATGGGACTTTTTAGAACTTAAGCATACTGAACTTAATGCATTGTCAATGCCAACTCGCCTTTATTGAGGACTTTTAAGAGCTTAAGTTTGTTATATAGCAAGCAACATGTAATGCTATCACAACAGCATATGAGATATATATTCATTGTTAGGGCAAATCCTATTGTATGGAGGTAAAAACATCCATAACTTAAAGAGTATCCACATATTTGTGGACCCTTGGTAATTTGTGGAGTTAAATCCCATCGTGGGCAAAAATACTATAAGATAATCCATCCGTCTCTTCCCAGACATGACTAAAAAAAATTGACATCACTCAAAAATTTGAAATTAGCAACACTTATAATTGTTGCTAATTTGGGAAGACCGTTGCTAAAATATTTGAATTAATATAAAAACTTATTTTAAAAAAGTAAAACTCTTATCCGGTCACTGACGAGCCGGATGGAAGATTTTTTTTTTTTTTGGTTCGAACATTGAGTGACCGGATTGGAGAAATAAAAAATAAAAAAAAAATGCATCCGAACATTAAGTGTACGGATGGGGTATCCGGTTAGCCTATGACCAGATGGACTCTCCATAGTGACCCCCTCAAATCTATGTAGTAGGATCTGGACTTCACAAACATATGGATGATAAATTTACTCATAGTGGCGTTTTTTAGTCCATAAGATACGGAAAATCATAAAGATGTGGATGATTTTTTTTCCCATAGGAGTTTCCCTTAAGCCCAAAATGAGATTTCATACGCTTTGGAATCCTCTGACGTTAACAGTTGCTACAAGAAAAATTCTTTCTAAAAATGACTGGCAGAACATGTCATGCAATCACCCTCTTTCATTCGCAAATTTTTCTTTGTTCTTCTTATCCTCCTGTATAAAATCCAGTGACTGTACTGTTTAGTCTTTATCCTTTGTCGGAGCACAATAATGCTGACTATTGGGAGCCACTAGTGAGAGCAGGTTGGAAGAATGTTATGATGAGAAAGTCTTTGAATCGTGATACTGAGAGTAATACTTGAACTTCTTAAAATTAGATGTTGTAGATTGTTCATTATTATTGTCCAGCATAAGTATCTTCGTTAACTACTTCCATTAAATTAATCGATTTGGTGCTAACATTGATTTGAATTGCGCGTGCGGTAGTGTTTTTGTCGTATTTTGTACCATTTTTGGAATTCTCTCTTCTTCTTTGGTAGCAGTTTCGAATCGCATGGCAGGCGCATCACGCGTGCGTGTTATACTAGTTGATAATAAAGAGAAGGATTCGAGATTTAAATAGGACAAACAGGAATAGGATAATCTATTAAGATGAAAACCACGAACACAAAGAAAAAATAAAGAAAGTCTTCTGTTTTTGAAAATGAGATGGACAAAACCAATCTAAATCCCATTTGAAAAATAAATAGAAGAAAGCAATAGATGAAGCATCGGCAAAAAATAAAAAATAAAAAATAGAGGTTATTACTTCGATCTAAGCCACACAATCAATTTTCTAGTTAAATTTTTTTATCAAAAATCATGGATTTGACCATTATTAGGGATCCTCAAACCATTAAAGAGGAAGACAGATCAGAGAAGAAAGCACAAAGAAAAGATAAGAGAAATCCAGGAACGTCAAAACAGGAAACGGAGAAAAATCCAGTAGATTTCTATTGAAGAAGCTCAAAAAACAAATCAAAAGAAAAACTCCATCAGTATTATCACTTTATTGATCTCCCCCTGCTCATAAACCTTACTTTACCTCAGATCTAACATAGAAATTACTCAGGCATGGAGAGTGAAAGAAAATCAGAAGAAAAAGTTTTTTAGGAGAGAGAAATAGTCGTTTAAAAGATTTAACCTTGAATATTAATTAATTTAGTCTCATGCTGCTGCTCTAGATTTAATACATAAGTTGAGTCAAAATCTTGGCAGTCCAACTATCAAATATTTCACACTAACACGGTAACTCCCTAAATAACCATGCCACCACCTGTCATAGCCCTGGGTCTAGTATAGAGCAGCGACAGGGGTTTTAATTTGGGAAAATAGGTTCTATTGACCAATCCATCTTTCATATTATTTCCTTCGTTCTAATAATCTTTATGAGGTATTCAAGTATTTTGCGCTTGTTATCTTTTAATCTTGGTAAAAACAAAACAGCAGGATGAACGAAAAATAAAATGGACAGATGATATGCATGTTTCAATTGTTCCCCGAACTTGTACCTTTTCCACTTCTTGTGTAAGGAATGCATATTGCCTGGCTCTATATATTTATACGATATTTCATATTCTCGAAGTGCTAAGAGTTCATATTTACATTTCAACTTGTAGTTCCAGTGAAGCTATAGTTCAGAGTTTATATTAACATTACTTTTCTATAAATCTACTGCTTCTGATCATACAAATACAATATCAATATAGTTCGACAGCGAGTATAATGCTGGATAGTTCAACTATATGCAACTTACCCATTTAACACGGCAATAACTAATGGATGTATACAATCAAGTTAAAATTTCAGCAACCAGAATGGTTGCTACAGATAATAAGTAATTCACAAGGATGAAAGGAAACAAATTTTACATACAGATCGTCAGGAAAGATTGGCAACAAATTTCTCATAACACTTTGAAGACCATGACCGACTTGAGCAACTCCGGTGATGCCATGAGACGCATTTAGATGCTACTGTCAGCGATACTGCTTTTGGTCACACCTAACTTCTCCAACTTGTAACTATTTACCACTATTGGTGCCACTCCTCCTTTTTTTTTTGTCATACAAGGGATTAACAAGACCCGCTGGCATCGTCTTTGAGCAGTCGATGTTGTCGAGAAGAGGTGTTGTTGTTCTCCGTTGTTGGAAAGAGATAGGGATGTTGGACATTGTTGTCAAAGAGATAAGCAAGATGAGTTGTCTCTTGTATTTTCCATATCTTGATCCTCATATATGTGTTGATATAATCTCGATTCACGAATAAACAAATAAAGAAAAGGAATTTTTCTTTTCAAATAGTGTGGGTTGTGAATTGGGATTTTACGCTCTGGCATGTGCTTATATCCTCCACCAAAGAACTGGAGCCATTGTTTATTATTATTATTGCTGCTCCTTATAGTTTCTAATCGTGACAATATCTTTGTTGGCGAGATCACCATTTGTTGTTGCTACGATAAAAGACAAATGTGCTCCCATAGTTGTTTTGATAAAGAGTAAACAAGAAAAGTAAATCAAACTGGCATTAAAAAAATGCATTTGGGGCAAAATGCAGATGCATACATTTTGATAAAGGCAAAAATTCCCATTTTACAACCAACGACAAAATAATAATCTTATAACTAGGGGCGAATCATTATTTTGAGCCAATAGTTGACTACGAGGTTCGGCAAAACTAAAATAGAGGATATGAGACTTTTTGTTTCCAAAACACAAGCCATAGGTAAATTCTCAACTCCCACGAGAGAGACTTGGCCCTTGGTTTTCAAGGCACTTATAGCCACGATTTATAACATACATTCCCACGAGACACTGCTGATCGTGATGCCATGATTTTTAGCATATATTCCCGCGAAGTACTTCTGGTCACGGAGGCTTGAAATCCCCATGAAACGTTCATAGTTGATTCACGAGTGAGCATGAGCAATCATAATTTCAGCATATGTCCCCGGGAGACACACCTTACCGTGATGTCATATTTTCTAGCATACGTCCTTGCAAGACACGCTGGTCATGGAGGCTCTATAGACTCATAGAACATCTATGGATGACTTATGAGCATGAGGGGATACATCCGTCTCCCATAAGTATGACTCACCCCTATTTGAGATAAAAGACCGATTCTGAATAAATCCTCGTGAGATAAATACTAGTCATGTCTATTATAGGCCCCGACTCGACTTATTGAGGCAGATTTGATAATTTATAAAATATTCTCGCGAGATATAACTGGTTATTCTGCCTATGAACCCTACGACAGACTCCTAGAAAACCTTTTGAGATATAATTGGTCATGCTTGTCCCGCTATACAGATACAGTCGTAACTGGCTCCTAGCATATCCCTACGAGATACGCTACTCAAATACAAATGAGCCAAGGTCTCATACATACATTATTAGACATACAATCCTCTTTATCCTTATCGAACACGTCTCAACTGACTCTGAAGATACTTAATCTCACGACTAGTAAAGTAAACATGAACTGTACATGTATATCCAAAAATATGGATAAGCTCCCTTGAGCCTCATAAGATCAATAAAGGGACCGTCATGCAAGCATTCAGCCTCCACATAACATGTGTGGCCGGACATAAAGGGATATATCCCAATCTCAACTCCTCTCACACTTTACGCAAGATTTCTGAAGAATTCCTTGCCTTTCATGCGACTCATCTTAGTCATGCTCACAAATCAGAGAATATTTCTCTATCTTGGTCGATATCGTCTATAAAGAGTACATCGCTATCTTAATACATCATCACAAAAAGGTTGGATTAATCACGCACAAATGTGAGGATATCAATTAAGGTTTCAGTCGCAGTCTACGATACATATGAGAAGTACTTAGCATATTTATCGTGCAAATGTAATACCCGCACTTTTCGCATGACGCGTGCTCAAAGATGCGTCATTGAACAAGACGATACCTCATCTTAAGCTTATAAATCTTACTCCCAAAGAAAATATATACCCATGTTGCTTACTTACGGAAGCATCAATGATGCTACAATATTATTATGCGTGTTGCTTAGCAAGATACGCAATATTTCTATATGTTTCTTATCGAAAGAAGCATCATGATGCTAAGGCATCAACATGCTTGTCTCTTACTTGAGGAAGTAACGGTTATCCATGTTGCTTATTAGTAGAAGCATTGATGATACGGCGACACTATTGTGATGTGAGGCTTTCTTAAGAAAGTGTGGATGTTTCCTCGAGGAAGCTCGTGATGTTTTTTCGAGGAAGTCAAGGATGTTTCCTCAAGAAAGTGGTACATGGTGGATGTCAATCCTCTCTAGAATTTTTATTTTAAAAATGTAATAATATGACATATATATAGAGGAGGAGTTGGTTGGTTGGAAATCGAAGATGCCTAACTGAGAAAGTATCAGTTCCGTATGGATTTGCACATATCTTATAAAACACCCTTTGGCCTATACATACTAGGATTTGCTTGGATTTGACCTTGCAACACGAGTTTATCTTGGCGTTGATGAACTACAGTCAGTGCTTGATCCCTTTGATCCACAAAAAAAAGGTACATATGCAGCCGCAATGAGTTGCAACATTAGTGGTCGAGCACCTTGTCGCTCATAGCATTTAATTGTGAGGTGATTGCGACATAATAGTAACTCATCTGTCTCGGAAATGCGATGCAAGAGATAGTTATTGTAATAATTGATGAGGTAAATTGTAGTCCACTTCATAGATGCTCATAGTTTCGATCAAGACATTCGAGGTATGCATGCACCAATTGCAAATTAAGCATTTCCAAGAAATGAAGTTAAACGGTATGCAAGTTAGGGGAGTTTGCATAATCCACTTGCATCATAATCCACTTGCAAATTGATGCACTCCTTCCATAAAATTAGTGCATGCTTTCGATAATGCTGAAACGAAGTAAGGAAGCTAGAAGTAGGACTGCAATGGCCTTTGTGCAAGAGTATTTTGTAATGAGATTATAAAATTTTCCTTCAAAGGGAAATAATCATCTAGAAGAGTGGGATAAATTTTGCGGGAATTATGTTAGACTTAGTCGAATATTGTGAATTTTACAGGCCTTAAATGATAACCCTCCAGATAGTTGGTGACCGCAAGACCGTTCGAAATGGTAGGTAGATAATGAGACTGATCATCCTCACCTTTTTAGAACGGTGTATGTTGTCAGACCGGATAACACCTCACCGCGTCTGGGATGCTGGCTTGCATCCGACTGATCTGACATTAGAATTTTGTCCTCATTGTACTGCACTAAGAAATGCTTGTCATATCCGGTGATAATGTAACACCCGCATTATTGGAGCATTTATCAGTCGAACTCACAAGTTTTGTTATCTCAAGCTTGTTGTCAATGTTAGATGTGAAAAACTATATTTTAATTTATAATATACTAAATTCAAGTCTCGAATTAGGATTAGAGTATGAAAGTTGAGTGTCAGACATAACGTGATAATCCTCGAAGATTGAAAACCGAAGACATTTGCGAGAACTTCATCAATAAGAGGTACGTGAAGATGGAACCATCTTATTTACTCACGTCATTTACCATTCTATCTTTTGAGACTATGTTGTATGATGTTAGTAGATCTAATATTTCAAATAAAAAATTTCGAGTTCAAGCTTGTCTTGGTTAAACTCTCGAAATACGATTCAAGCAATGGATATTTTATATCGTTAACAATCTTTGTTAAAAACAATTTATTGTTCAAGAGCTATTGTTATTTCAAGTTGATCATTGGGAAATTTCCCAAGCAACGGTGCATGTTATATATGGATAACGTAGATGTTTGAAATTAATTATGTGATAAAAAGAACTTCTTGGCGACATGTAAACTTACTTGTACCAAAAATCTTTGTCTGAATTTTGCGTGGGTTTGCGAACCTGATCGCTGTCATATGCGTCAAAATAAATTCACTTTCTCATTCAACGAAATATAAATTAATTATATAATAAGAAGAGTTCGTTCCACGGGAGGAAATTTTTGTTATTATATTTTCAATTTCTTAAGTAACCGAGGGGATAGTTTTCTGATTTTTATGAAAGCAATAAAAATTAAATAGAAAACAAAGTAAATAGTGGAAATTAATCAGAAGTTGAGAATACTGGTCAAGAAATTCATCTTCAATATTAAACATGTACTTGAATATATGATTATAATTGCAGTTTAATCTCTCTATCATCAAAAGCCCTAGAATATCAAGAGAGCAAACACATTAAAGATGTGGATATGAATTCTACCTATAGAATAACCTAATGCCTTGCGCTAAATAAGTTCAATTCCCTATGAGCATTAAGTTTTCAGAAATAGGCTAATCAATGCAATTGTCATACATTGCGCAGACAATTCGGACAATGGTCAAATTCTACATATGATTACAATAAAGTATCACTACAATTCGTAATCATATCATGGTACTTTGTCTAGGGTTCATCACTTTTATGTATGGAAAAACCCTATCTATCTATGGAGATGGATGAGACTTCCAATTAATTGGCCACTCAACTAAACAAACATATAAATCATATATACATCAATCATGTAATGGTGAAACACGATAGAAGTTTGAACGATAATAAAGAGATAAAACTAATACATAAATCAAGCGCAAGTTATAGAAATAGAACTATTTCCTTAACCAATAATATTAAATTAGTTACCCATTGCTATGGAGTTCATCAACATAATAAATGAAATAAAGAAGATGAAAACAAAGCAAATCCTAGTAGTGTATTGTGGCTCTCTCTCCAAAGCTCCTGGTAGAATCCGTGATATATAGAAGACTTCCATTTTATATTTATCCTTGTTTCCAAAACTAGGTCAAGTCTTCGAAACTCCATCACCAAAAAGTCCATTAAGCCCAAGTGTAAAAAGACCCATGTAGAAACTCTGCCCAAAAAGTAACGTCGGAGGTCCAAAGAATGACCGTAAATTGGCTGGAAAAATTACCGGAACAAGATCCCAAGTGACTGGAAAACTGTCGTCGGTCATCGGTCAAATATAACAGTCAACGGGTCAAGGGTGAGCTAGAGTCATGACTGAGTCAGCTATCTGACTCGGTTGAGTAGGTTAACTAGGCTGAGCTGCTTAGGCATAGGCCATGAGGTTCTGTCGCGCCATGATGATGCCTCACCTTCTCGGCAACTTTAATTCATTCTAGTCTTGTCATTCTACAACTCCAATTCACTCAGGTAATCTCATTATGCTTTAGCAACAACACCAACTCCATCAATCATACTCAACAACTCAGTCAATGCACTTACAACTCAACAACACCTCATATCAGCTCCATAAACCGCAATCTTCATTTATATAAATTCCTTTTCATCCTAAAGTCCCATGTATCAACTTGTAACTTTAGACCAAAATCTCAGCTTCAAGAAGATCCACCATTTCCATTACCAAAACTTGCATTTCCTCCATGCTCAAGATCAAACACAACCCAATATCATTCTTTTTTATGTCAGGTTCCACATTAATTTTGCATTTATCCTATTACTTCAGTTATAATTCCAACGCCAATTCAGCTACAAGACTATCAGCTCAACCACAGCACCATCCTGAATAGAAACCATCTTCTTATTATTCTTCTCCATTCCTGTTAGATCATAGCTCGGTTGAACCCACCAAGCATTGGTATGTCAAGTTTGGTTGTCATATTTTAGTACCAAAACTCATCTAGAGTCACTTGATTAAATATTAGAGTCAACTTCGTTTTGGTTAGACTAGAAAGTCTAGGAATGTTGACACGTACAAGTATTACTCTGAAGACCTGAAGAATGTGAAGTAGTAACGACTACAACGAAGACATCATCCTTCCACTTGAGGTTAATAATATTGGCTTGGTCTTATTTCCATTCCTAACGTATCTTTCAAGTCGGATTATATTGAAAACATAACATGCAAAGCTATATATATATTCTAGTGGTTAGACTTGGTCATATCATTATGATCAAAGTGTCAGGGAATTTATTGAATTACGAAGTATAAACACTTATTTTTTGGAACTTCGTAAATACGACATCATCATAATCTTTGCATTTAGTCACTTGATTATGTGTAAGATATATGTATGGTTTCATCCAAGAAAACTATGTATTATTACATTAGTTTAAGGAAGTAGATGTATGAACTTGTTTCATAATTGAAAGGGAAAACATGATTGGTCTGGTTCTTATTAAATATCTTTTGGATGACCAATACAAGCTGACAAGGTAGAACCTATCTTAACTTATGTTGAGAATTGAGGTATAACCGGTCATAGCCTATACTGTGTAGCAAGTTGTAATCGGTCATAAGCTACTTTTTGAAGCATGGTATAACTGGTCACAAGCTACGTTGGGAAGTTAGTTGTAATTGGTCATAAGATACCTTTGGGAAGCAATGTGTAACCGATCACAAGCTAATTTTGGAAGTTAGTTGTAATCGGTCACAAGCTACTTTGGGATCCAAGGTATAACCGATCACAAGCTAACTCGGGAAGTAAGGTGTAACCGATCACAAGCTACCAATGGGAAACATGGTGTAACCGGTCACAACCTAGTTTGGGAAGCATGGGATAACCGATCACAACTTACATTATGGTCTTAATAGAGTGTTGATGCAGTGAACCCAAGAACAAGGAGAAATTAATAATGGTAAGAATAACATACATGTGCAGTGATGATGCTGAACTGAAAAAAAATATAAGAATCGGAGAAGATTGATTCCTGGGTTTTAACAATCACCAGATGAAGATGGGTTTGAAGATGTTGATGATAAGATGGAGCAAAGCTGGAATTGAGGTGGTGATTACTGTGAACAAAATTTGTGGATGAGATGTTTTTCCCAATGGGTTTATGAAGATGGTGTTGCTTTCACTTTAGCAGGAATTAAGCAAGAGCAGTTGTAAGTTACATGGAAGGACATCAAGAATGGGTACTCGAATCTGGAGAAAATGGCAGTTGTTGATGGTGGTTTTTAACTTAGGGTCAAAATTGTAAAACATTACATCTGATGTGACGTCACTCTGTAAGGAAATAATCATCTAGAAGAGTGGGATAACTTTTGCGGGAATTATGTTAGACTTAGTCGAATATTGTGAATTTTACAGGCCTTAAATGATGACCCTCCAGATAGTTGGCGACATCAAGACCGTTCGAAATGGTAGGTAGATAATGAGACTGATCATACTCACCTTTTTAGAACGGTGTATGTTGTCAGACCGGCTAACACCTCACCGCGTCTGGGATGGTGGCTTGCATCCGACTGGTCTGACATTAGAATTTGGTCCTCATGGTACTGCACTAAGAAATGCTTGTCATATCCGGTGATAATGTAACACCCGCACTGTTGGAGCATTTATCAGTCGAACTCACAAGTTTTGTTATCTCAAGCTTGTTGTCAATGTTAGATGTGCAAAACTATATTTTAATTTATAATCTACTAAATTCAAGTCTCGAACTAGAATTAGAGTATGAAAGTTGAGTGTCAGACATCACGTGATAATCCTCGAATATTGAAAATCGAAGACATTTGCGAGAACTTCATCAATAAGAGGTACGTGAAGATGGAACCATCTTATTTACTCACGTCATTTACCATTATATCTTTTGAGACTATGTTGTATGATGTTAGTAGATCTAATATTTCAAATAAGAAATTTCGAGTTCAAGTTTGTCTTGGTTAAACTCTCGAAATATGATTCAAGCAATTGATATTCTATATCGTTAACAATCTTGGTTAAAAACAATTTATTGTTCAAGAGCTATTTTTATTTCAAGTTGATCATTGGGAAATTTCCCAAGCAACAGTGCATGTTATATATGGATAGCGTGGATGTTTAAAATTAATTATGTGATAAAAAGAACTTCTTGGCGATATGTAAACATACTTGTACCGAAAATCTTAGTCTGAATTTTGCGTGGGTTTGCGAACCTGATCGCTGTCATATGCGTCAAAAATAAATTCACTTTCTCACTTAACGAAATATAAACTAATTATATAATAAGAAAGAGTTCGTTCCACGGGAGGAAATTTTTGTTATTATATTTTCAATTTCTTAAGTAACCGAGGGGAGAGTTTTCTGATTTTTATGAAAGCAATAAGAATAAAATAGTAAACAAAGTAAATAGTGGAAATTAATCAGGAGTTGAGAATACTGGTCAAGAAATTCATCTTCAATCTTAAACATGTACTTGAATATATGATTATAATTGCAGTTTAATCTCTCTATCATCAAAAGCCCTAGAATATCAAGAGACCAAGATAATCCGTTAATTTCTAAGTTCATCAACAAACACATTAGAGCTGCGGATATGAATTCTACCTATAGAATAACCTAATGCCTTGCGCTAATTAAGTTCAATTCCATATGAGAATTAAGTTTTCAGAAATAGGCTAATCAATGCAATTGTCATACATTGCGCAGACAATTCGGACAATGGTCAAATTCTACATATGATTACAAGAAAGTATCACTACAATCCGTAATCATATCATGGTACTTTGTCTAGGGTTCATCACTTTTATGTATGGAAAAACCCTATCTAGCTATGGAGATGGATGAGACTTTCAATTAATTGGGCACTCAACTAAACAAACATATAAATCATATTACAATACATCAATCATGTAATGGTGAAACACGATAGAAGTTTGAACGATAATAAAAGAGAAAACTAATACATAAATCAAGCGCAAGTTATAGAAATAGAACTACATCCTTAACCAATAATATTAAATTAGTTACCCATTGCTAGGGCTGCACAAAACGAACCAAAACCGAAACCTAAACCGAAGAATTTAAACCGAACCGAACCAAAACCATACTCTAATGGTTCATTTATGGTTGTCAGTCCCAGAAAACCGACACTATCGGTTTTGGTTTAGGTTTCCTAGAAAAACCGAACCGAAAACCATATGGTTAACCGACTGTTCCTAGTCATGGGATCGAAATGATATTAGCCATAGGATGTTAGATATTTTACCCTAAAATTGTAATACATCACTCGAGTCTTCTCTTCCCTATGTTTCTCAAAACTCTATCTCTCTTGTTCCGTTCTTCCATGAAGTGAAAGAACTACCACCATACTTCACTCGATCCTAAAATTACCACCACCAGTCCACCACCAGGATCACCATCACCTTCTTATTCTCTTTGTTTTACTTCTTCTTCTACTTTATTTTACATAGGATTGTAACAAACCTCACCATCAGATTGAAGCTGGAGTAGAAGAGATCGAGTAGAAGTTTGTTTACCAATCATTCGTTTAACCAAAAACCGTTTGGTTTTTAACAAAACCGAGTAGACACCGAAACCAATTAAACCGAATAGGCTATATGGTTTCATTGGTTTTTATTATTGGAAAACCGTGTACTTTGGTTTTAGTTTAGGTTTTGCCAAAAACCAATAAAAACCGAACCATGTGCAGCCATTTCTATGGAGTTCATCAACATAATAAATGAAATAAAGAAGATGAAAACAAAGCAAATCCTAGTAATGTATTTTGGATCTCTCTCCAAAGCTCCCGGTAGAATCCGTGATATGTACAAGACTTCCGTTTTATATTTATCCTTGTTTCCAAAAATAGGTCAAGTCTTCAAAATTCCATCACCAAAAAGTCCACTAAGCCCAAGTGTAAAAATACCCATGTAGAAACTCTGCCCAAAAAGTAACATCGGAGGTCCAAAGAATGACCGTAAATTGGCTGAAAAAATTACTAGAACAAGATCCCAGGTGACTGGAAAACCGTCGTCGGTCATCGGTCAAATATAACAGTTGACCGTCAAAATTGACGACGAACTAACAGTCAACGGGTCAAGGGTGAGCTAGAGTCATGACTGAGTCAGCTATCTGACTCGGTTGAGTAGGCTAACTAGGCCTAGGCATAGGCCATGATGTTCTGTCGCGCCATGATGGCGCCTCACCTTCTCTGCAACTTTAATTCATTCTCATCTTGTCATTTTGCAACTCCAATTCACTCAGGCCATCTCATTCTGCTTTAGCAACAACACTAACTCCATCAATCATACTCAACAACTCAGTCACTGCACTTACAACTCAACAACACCTCATATCAGCTCCATAAACCGCAATCTTCATTTCTATAAATTCCTTTTCATCCTAGAGTCCCATGTATCAACTTGTAACTTTAGACCAAAATCTCAGCTTCAAGAAGCTCCACCATTTCCATTACCAAAACTTGCTCTTCCTCCATGCTCAAGATCAAACACAACCCAATATCATTTTCTTTTATGTTAGGTTCCACATTAATTTTGCGTTTATCCTATTACTTCAGTTGTAATTCCAACGCCAATTCAGCTACAAGACTATCAATTCAACCACAGCACCATCCTGAATAGAAACCATCTTCTTGTTATTCTTCTCCATTCATGTTAGATCATAGCTCGGTTGAACCCACCAAGCATTGGTATGTCAAGTTTGGTTGTCATATTTTAGTACCAAAACTCATCTAGAGTCGCTTGATTAAATATTAGAGTCAACTTCGTTTAGGTTAGACTAGAAAGTCTAGGAATGTTGACACGTACAAGTATTACTCCGAAGACCTGAAGAATGTGAAGAAGTAACGACTACAACGAAGATATCATCCTTCCACTTGAGGTTAGTAATATTGGCTTGGTCTTATTTCCATTCCTAACATATATTTCAAGTCGGATTATATTGAAAATATAACATGCAAAGCTGTATATATTCTAGTGATTAGACTTGGTCATATCATTATGATCAAAGTGTCAGGGAATTTACTGAATTACGAAGTATACGCTTATTTTTTGGAACTTCGTAAATATGACATCAACATAATCTTTGTATTTAGTCACTTGATTATGTGTAATATATATGTATGGTTTCATCCTAGAAAACTATGTATTATTACATTAGTTTAAGGAAGTAGATGTATGAACTTGTTTCATAATTGAAAGGGAAAACATGATTGGTTTGGTTCTTATTGAATATCTTTTGGATGACCAATACAAGATGACAAGGTAGAACCTATCTTAACTTATGTTGGATAATTGAGGTATAACCGTTATAGCCTATACTGTGTAGCAAGTTGTAATCGGTCACAATCTACTTTGTGAAGCATGGTATACCGGTCACAAGCTACGTTGGGAAGTTAGTTGTAATTGGTCACAAGATACCTTTTGGAAGCAAGGTGTAACCGATCACAAGCTAATTTGGGAAGTTAGTTGTAATCGGTCACAAGCTACTTTGGGAACCAAGGTATAACCAATCACAAGCTAACTCAGGAAGTAAGGTGTAACCGATCACAATATACCTATGAGAAGCATGGTGTAACCGGTCACAACCTAGTTTGGGAAGCATGGTATAACCGATCACAACTTACATTATGAGTCATGGTAGAACCGATCCAAATGAGAAAAACCAAGTTTCCAATATTCACATATCTCTTTATGTTTTGTGTGAAGCTTGGAATTAGCGTTTTCTGAGAAACTTCTAGATGTCGACATTATTTGAACATGTACATAACTCTTATCATTAATTGTCCAAATATATTCCTTGATACTCAAGGTGATCCCAAACCAAAATATTGAAAAGCATTTAATTATAATTTTCATAATGTATGTTTTAATTACCAGCAATTAAAGCATATCCTCTGGAAAATATTATTAGTTAATGTGTTGCACTAATAATATAAGTTTTCTAAGGGAGTTTTCGGAAATATAGTTTGGTAATTGTAGTCACCTAAAATCGATGATAGGCTAAAAGTATGATTCTAGGGTTTCTGAAAGTGAGTTACGGGAGGTTGAGCATGAACAGTGCTTAAACCACGCAAAATGGCCGTTCAAAGGCTGCTTCAGTCATATGAGAGGTTAGGGTTGGTCTTAGGGAGGGAAGCAGATGAAGAGAGAGATCAGATAATTCTAGTGTATAAAGAAGAATTGCTCTGCGATTTTATGAGAAAGTTTTTGTTATCTTGGAAAAATAGAGGACCTATCTATAACTGAGTTCTCTAATCTCAGGTTGGTGAAGATAGGGATTGCTTGCTGTGCACTTCTCCCGTTTCTTCAGGAATAGATAAATATAAACTAGATTGGGTTTATCTCATTATTCCACTGCCTTTACTCTGTTTTGCGAAGATAAATAAGTCGGGTATTTCTCACATGTGCCGTAGACCACCAGACCAAAACCCTATTTGATATCTCCCCATTTGTGTGAAGCTGAGTCATCCTTTGTGATTATGTGTTGAGATAAAAATATTCTCTTTAGTAGAGTTGTCCAAGATAGAGAGTTATTCTTTGATTTGTGAGAATGACTAGGATGAGTCATGTGAAAAGGCATGGAATGCCTCAGAAATAGTGTGTAAAGTGTGAGAGAAGTTGAGGTTGAGCTCCCTCTATTCATGGCCAGTCACATATGTCACGTGGAGACCGTATTATTGTCTGTGGGTCCC
The DNA here is from genome assembly GCA_023529315.1 of Papaver bracteatum. Lineage (NCBI taxonomy): Eukaryota > Viridiplantae > Streptophyta > Magnoliopsida > Ranunculales > Papaveraceae > Papaver > Papaver bracteatum. The sequence goes on along the minus strand of JAJJWX010002349.1, from coordinate 1,596,224 downwards.
TTTGTTGAGCATGTGGATCTCAAGTGAAGTTATCCATATTTTTGGATAGACGTGTATAATTCAGGCCCAATTTACTAGCCGTGAGTGTGTTTGAGACTCTGATAAAGAGGCATGAGGACTAGATGAGGCTTGTGCCTAAGTCATGTACTTGCATAAAACTCTTAAGAAGAGATGGCTCAGCTCGGGTGAAGCCACCTGAGATTTGGCCGACACAACTGGGGATGTCTGAGATTTGGATGAGGCGTCTGGAGCCGTATAAGAATTAGCCGATACGTATGGAGCCGTCTGATATTTGGCCGAAGCATCCGGAGACGTTTGAGATTTGGATGACGCGATACAGTTTGTTCGAGACTTGGCCAATGCAGTGAAATCTCTATAAAGTCAGCTAGGATATGTTTGGGAGAAAAAAGAAGGATTGCACGCCTGATAATGTCTCTACGAGGCTTCGGTTCACTTGTTTTTAACCAACGTATCTTGCAGAGATGTGCTAGGATTCAATTGTATCCATTTTTTATGGAGCCGACATGATGTTCCAGGAGTCTATCGAAAGGGCCCAGAGGCAGAATAACCAGCGTATCTAGCGGGGATGTCTTAAGAATTATTCTGAATCCTCGGTAAGTCGAGTCAGAGCCTAGAGTATACATGACCAATATATCTCGCGATGATGTATTATGAATCAATCCTTGATCTTAAATAGGGTGAGTCGTGCTTATAAGATACATGTATGTCTCGCTCTGGGTCATAAGTTCATCGGGGATGTTTTTACGCATCTATAGAGCCTACATGACCGGAAGTATCTCGCGGGAATGTATACTAGGAATCATGGCATTACAATCAGCTGTGTTACATGAAGATATACTGTAATTGTGGTTGTTCTGGTTCATAAGTCTGTCGGGGACGTTTTACACTCCACAGAACCTACGTGACCAGCAGTATCTCGTCGAGGATGTTCGCTAAGAATTATGGCATCACGAACAGTAGTGTCTCGTGGGGACGCATATTAGAAATCGTGGATATGGGTGCCTTGAGGACCAAGGGTTTAATCTCTCCCATGAGAGTTGAGCTTTGTCTATGGTCTTGAAATAAAACTTTTGCCCCTTATCCAAATTTCACCATCTACATTAAGTCCCTTATTCAGAGTAGAACCTTGATTGTTCTATGATGAGTATATAGATGGTGACAAATCATCCAGATGCAAAATTATAATCCAGTCGTACCTTTAGACTTGCAGAGTCCCTGAATCGATGCTTAATGTTCGCTTGTTCCGAATCTGAACTTGAAATCAACTTTGGACTTGGAATTTTTCATGAATATTTATCTGGGCAGCGTTTATCCGAGTGTTATAGTTTTGTCATCGAGAAATCCATGCCTTGGGCGTGCAAATTTGCGATTAGGGATTATCTGACTAAAGCCCTGATTTCCATCTTTGTGTTTGATCACGTAGGATCGTGTAGACAAATGTTGTGATGCTTCAATATAAGCCGCGAAGATGATTATGGTTATTATAACCAATAGTGAGAATCTTGAATAGTTCTGAGAATTGGAAGATCCACCTTGCACCAAAATGCTGGATGTACAAGAGTTGTTTTATGTGAATCTTGTGTATGAAGCTGTGTCCGGATATGGTACCTTATTATTCAGAAATCACCCATATGAAAGAGGGATAAGGCTCAGTTCCCAATTATAGAGATTAAAACAAATACCTTGATAGAGTTGAAACTTGGTCACAAGTTAATGACGACTTGTAATTATGTTTTGAAATATGCCAACACTTTGAATTAGGATTTGTTGAACCAGTCTTTCCTCCTGTCCTTGTTGATTGCGTCTGAGTATAACTTGCATAAATTTGTATTTTGCTGAGAATCGAAGAACAATTTACTAGTGAGGAACTAGTTGTTGACAAGAAGGAATTGGAGAGTGGGTTTGTCTTGGAATGAGTTTTAGCACTGAGAAGAGAAGAAAATCATTGATGGTGATGAATATAAGTTTTAGGGTCAAATAAGTATAAGATGCAGTTACAACGATGGGAAGAGATGTAGCAGTTAAAGATGGCTGTTAAGCCACATATGAATGCAAATGGTCCTAATGGAGTGTTGATGCAGTGAACCCAAGAACAAGTAGGAATTAGTGATGGTAAAAAGAACATACAGGTGCAGTGATGCTGCTGAACTGAAAGAAATGTAAGAATTAGAGAAGATTGATTCCTGAGTATGAACAATCACCAGATGAAGATGGGTTTGAAGATGTTGATGATGAGTTGGAGCAGAGCTGGAATTGAGGTGGTGATTACTGTGAACAAAATCAGTGGATGAGATGTTTGTCCCAATGGGTTTATGAAGATGATGTTGCGTTCAGTTTAGCAGGAATTAAGCAGGAGCAGTTGTAAGTTACATGGAAGGACACAAAGAATGGGTACTCGAATCTGGAGAATATGGCAGTGATGATGGAGGTTACTATTAGTGATGGCTTAATATGGAAGAGATAGTCTTGTGCAGGGAATGGTATGGCATGAGTAGTTGCAGGTGTTAGTGCAATGTCTAGGAAGAGTGTCAAGGATTCGATCTGACTGATTGAAAGGTTTAATGATGGTGTTGCTGGTGAGATAAAATATGCTTGGTGGTAGTGGTTCTGGTGATGTGCAACTACAGGAAGGAGACAACTGATGTTGCTGACTTAAGAAATTATGGAGTCTGGTGGTACAAGAAGTTGCAGCTCATTTGAGCTGAGATGAAGACATGAAAGATGATGTTGTTGCTATGGTCTATGGTCAAGTAGAATGGCAGATGAAGTTTTTGATATTGCAAGTTAAAGGCACTGTTGGTTTGATGATTGTTGTGTTGGAGTTATAGATGAATTTAAAAGGTTTGTGTTGCTGGTACTGGTGGGATTATGGAGTTGTTGAAGTCTGGCAACTTCATTTGATGCAGTCAACCCATGGTGCAAGCAATTGGTTGATGTTGGTAAGCGGAGAAGCGAGGTCACAGTGCAGTTGAGAAGGATCAGTTGGGTTATGAATTGAATTTGCAGAGATTGCAGTGATATCTAGATAGGGTTGCAGTGGGAGTTTGCAATGGCCAGGGATAGTCATTACATGCATGAATTGAATTGTTGCCGCATAAAGTTGGTTGTGCAGCTGCAATTAAGGAGTTAGTGGTATTTGGGCAAAAATGAAGATTTTTACACAAAGATGTTGGTAGTGTTGGATGTGACCAAATTGGTGGTACCAGGCTTGGAGGTTACAGGTTATGTTAGGCATGCATTGTTGCTACTTGCTTGATGTTGTTAGCTTGGGAGTATGATACAGTACAGCTGAACTGGAGAAGCTGGTCTGCGATTCAGGTGTAGATACAGATTTTAATGAGTACAGAGATGGCTATGATGTTTGATGTCAGTTGAGAGAGACATATGGTTTCAATTCCAGCCGACTAACAAGCTATTGATGACTAATGAGCTGGACTGGAGTTGTGGGTCGAGTTAAGACAAGTATGTGGTCGATTTGTGACCAGTCGAAGGAATTAGCAGAAATACAAGAAGTCTATAAAAGGTTCTCACATCTATCTATTATATTATCTTTGCTTTTACTTTTCTAGGGTTACAACATGATAAAACTTCTTTTTATTCTTGTGATGAACTCCTTTAACATTAATCTTATTATTGGTCATGGATTAGTTGAATTTCACATAATATGCTTTATGGTTTGATGAATTAGTTTTGTCTCATATTTATCGCTCACAATTCTCTGAAAATATAATTGTATGATTGATGTATATCAACATGATTGATTGTTTGTTTTGTCAAGTTGCAAATTGGTAGAACTTGTAATCACATATATTGCTAGTTTAGGGTTTATTATACGTAAAAGTGATAATCCATGAATACAAGTAGCATAATTGTGAATATTTCTTGTAGTGATACATCCTAGTAATCACAAGTGAATCGTGACCTTTGTTAAATTGTTTGCGCAATGTATTTCAATTGCATCGATTGGCCCGATTTCATATAACTTAATGCATCTAGGGAATTAAACTTGATTAGTGCTTTTACACGTTAGGTTGTTCTCTTAGATAGAATTCATACTCGCATCTTTTAATGTGTTTGTTGATGACAAGAGGAAATTAGCGGGATATTCTTGCGATCAAGATATCCTAGGGCTTTTGATAATGAGAGATTAAATATCAATTCTAGTTATTAAGACAAGAACATGTTAGTGAAGGAGAACGAAATCCTTGACCAATATCTTCATCTTATTGATTCGCTTACTTTTGTTTTAATTATATAAAAATCATAAAAACCCCTTTGTTTTATATAGGAAACCGAAACATATTGACAACCTAGTCCTCTCTGTGGGAACGATCCCTTCTTGCCTTTGCTATATTATATATTTTGAGTAGTAAGAAAGTGTAATTTATTTTTGACGCATTCGACAACGACCAAATTTTGGCGCCGCAGCCGGGAAGGCAGCGGTTGTAACTTGTTTTTGGTTTCTTAGTTTTTTTTTTGTGTGTTTTGGTTTTGACGTAGTTTTGAGTACTCTTGTTTCAGGTACTTATTGTCACATGAAAGGAGCATAATGGGGTAATGAATACGGTTTTCAACAACCTCAACACTATGATAATTGCCCACCATATATGGGATCCAATCAAAACCAATTTATTGGCTATTATGCATATCCTAGACAACCTTATGGTGATTTCCATACATACCAACAACAACCTTGTAGTGGGTATATAAGTCAAGCACCTAGGTGGGACAATTTTACTTCCAATTGGCTTTATCCGAGATGTATGAATGTTATGAATGAATAAGACCAACTTGAACATGAAAGAGAGAATGTTGCACAAATTGAATTCTACAATACTTTTTCTTACCCGATTCTAGATTATAGTTATGATCATTCACCTATTCAAAGGGAAGAGTCATGGGCAAGAGAACCTATTGTAGTTAATGGTGGCAAACGTGTGAACGTCAAGAAACTTGCACAGAAATTATACAAGTTGGAAGATGATAAAGCCTTAGAAGAGCTTGTCGATGAAATTAATAAAACCATTCGTATGGAGCTTAAATGACATCGTGATAAAGGTTGGGAAACCGATGGAGTTTCTTATTATGGTGAGTCTGAAAATGAAGATGAAGATGATTGTGTTGAAAATGACCAACCTTTGGATATATTTGATGATAATCGTGCAGTTGACTCAACTCTTGATCTTTATAATGATCAAACACCTATTCAAAAGGCACATGAGTATGATGAAACTAGTGTTTTACAGAATTTCCCTACAACAAGGTTTGAGCCTAATAAAGAAGAGTGTGTTGAGAATGTGACCGTTATGTCTAATGTTGTGGAAGACCCAATTGAGCTTGCAAAGGATTGTAATAATGATGTTGAGACTTTGGTTGAGGCAAAAACGGACGAAGAACGGTTGCAAGGTTTGATAGAGGACCATGATATAAAAGAGGTGAATAATATGAAGAGGATTTCGTGCTACATGAGATTGTGCAAGGTTTGTCTAACCCTTTGCATATTAATTCTTCTCATTTACCTCTTTTTGGTTTGAATGTATGTGCTTCAAGAATATTATTGAATGACTTTATTTCTCGATAACCGCCATTAGAGATACTTATATATTCTTTATACACTTCCAAGTGTGGACAAGAATAAGTGTGGGTGGATAGATTCATTTCTTTTTTATATTATTAATATTTGTGTGAAGCTAGTGTTTTCAAAAAAGGTTCTATGAGAGGATCCCCAACTTTCAGATTATTGGTGTATGGGGAGTTCAACTTGCAAGTCGGGCTGACGACTTTAAACCAAGCGTTGCATGGGAGGCAACCCATTGGTTTTGTATCTCTTATCTTATCTTTTCTTTTCTTTTCTTGTTTTTAGTTTTTTTTTGTCTTGTATTTATTTTCTGATTTCTTGTCATATATCATTATAAGATTTTCCATCTCGACTCTACTTGGATGACTTAATTTACATTGAGGACAATGTAAAGTTTAAGTGTGGGGGAGTGGTTAAGCTCTTGCATTTTAAAATTTTCATAAATTTTCAATTTTTTTTTTGTAAATTAGTGCATGAAAAACTCCAACTTGTACTTAGTTTAGAGTCACATAGTATACATGTCGCTAAGGTTATATCAAAATTCTCACAATAGTGACTAAACTTAGAGATGCCAGAGAACGTGATCGGGTTTCTTGCTTGTATGAGAGTTAAAGTTGGATTTAACCATGCCAGTGGAAAATGAGGTGCAGTCTGAATTCGGTATTAGAGTTGTGATCCCCTATAGTGGAGACTACTCATGTTACATCATGAGAGGCACTAACCTTCACTTCTTTGTACATGTATAAATATGTGCTTTTAGAGTGTGTGTCACCGTACGTAACTCTGGGTAGAATGGTGAGCTACCCAACCTACCACCAATATAAGCACTATTTTGATCTCTTGAGTGTTGTTTTATCAACCATGGGGGTGACATCGAATTGCTAACTTACATACCACTTGTAATCTTGTTTGCAGTTGGCACCATCCACTTTATCTCTCTCTACACCAACAGGTCCATAGAAACACCATCATCATCAACAAGAGGAGCATCACCAATTCAGAGAAAAGTTGAAGACGTTCAAGGTTCACAAGCAACGGTACGGAAATGAGCGGATTTCAGATTCAAGTAAATCAACAAGACAAGGAGCGGAATTTTTACAAGTTGAAGACTTATGTACAAGAGCGGAGATTATCAAGATGAGAGTTCAAGAAGTTTATGATGATATCGAGACATACAAGTTGTGAAGAATCGAGCGGTAAAGTACTTACACCATGTCCTTTATACTTGCATTTTTATTTTATCTTATTTGTTAATTTGTATTTTATTTTCTCTTCTCAAAAATAAAATAAAATAAAATAATAATAATCTTGGGACGTGGTCATCACTATGCTAGGTCTCTTGTCAAAAAAATAAATGAAAAAGAACTTATCAATTTGGTGTTGGTGTGCCGATTGGGGGTGAGAGTATTTTACATGCGGTAAATGGTTTGTTGGATATGAAAGGTCATTCAGATAAGATGTCAATGTTGCTTATTTACTTCTCTAGTGCTTTCAACATGGTATGCAGAATTCATCTCATCAGGGAGGTTCGACTTCACTGTCCAGGTATTTATCGTTGGGTAGAATTTTGTTATGCTAAGCCTGCCAGACTTTATTATGACCAGCATATCTTGTATTCCGCACTTGGGGTACAACAAGGTGATCCGCTCGGTCCCTTTTTGTTTGCACTTACACTTCACCCCCTTGTGAAGTCTATTGCCTCTCGTTGTAAGCTTGATTTGCATGCCTAGTACCTCAATGACGGCACAATTATTGGTGATACGCTTTAGGTGGCCAAAGCTTTGAGTATAATAGAATCTGAACGGCCGAGTATGGGTTTATAAATCAATATTAAGAAAACTGGAGTCTTTTGGCCTTCAATTGATCCTCGAAGTACTGTTGAAGGTGTTTTACCTCATGATATTAGTAGACCTGTTAATGGCGTCAAACTTTTGGGGGGACCAGTGAGTCTGGACTTGAATTTTATAAGTGGCATGATGTTGAACATGGTGGACATGACTGTTCAGCTTATGTCTACCATTAAGAAACTCAAAAACCCTCAAAGTGAGATGTTATTACTTCGCAATTGTACTAGTGTGTCCAGATTTTATTAAACTAAGCAAACTACCAACCCTGCAGTTGTTCAACAGGCGTCTGATATTTTTGATGAAGGTAGACATTATACTGGAAGACCGGTTTTTTTAACTTTTGTTGAGTATCCAAATGTAAAATATTTCCGTTTCAAATAGGCTTCAAGTTTTTGGGGTTTTTTTGACCTCTTTCTTGTTGCTTATTTTGTTTTGTATTTTTGATATTTTTAATACATCTAGGATTTAACAAAAAAAAAAAAAAAAAGGCTTACCTTTTTTATAACCATTTACACCAGTATTTGAGACTTCTAGTCACAGGAGATGGAGATGGTTTTGGGCCTTTGCAACATAGAGTAGCTACCTTGCCTATCAAATACGGCTGCCTTGGTATTTACACTATGTCAGACATTCGCAACTATTGCTACCTTGCCTCACAGAGCCAGACTAATTCGGTACAAAATGTGATACTTGGTAGCTTATACTCAACAAACAAAGGTTCTACCTATCAGTTGGCTCTTCAGAACTTTATTAAGGTATGTGGATTACCTTCTAACTATTGCATTAATGATACCCCCCCCCCCCCCCTTCTATGCACTCCCTGGCAGTCACTTATTTTGATGCAGTCAAAGAAGCAATTCCCCGTCCAATTTTTACTTTCTGCAAGATATTTCATTCTATGGCAATATAATCAGGTTAAGCATGCTCAAGATTGTTCCCATTAGCGGGCTTGATCAATTCCTTGGGCCAAGACAGTTTCGAGCGGTAGTTTGCTATCGACTTGGTATCCTTTGTTTGTCAAGGATGGTTTGTTCTCTAGTTGCAATAGGCATATGGATATTTTTGGTGACCACGCGCTCCATTATGCTAAAGATGTTGGGCTCAAGTTTTTCCATGACCTTGTATGTGATTTAATTGCTGATATTTGTTACAAAGCTAGTATGCCTGCACGCAAAGATGTTGCTTTGGGTTTTTTGTCAGATGATAACAAGGATCTACGTCCAGCAGATATCCTTGTCCTTAACTGGGAAAATGGCCAAGATGTTTGTATGGATGTCACAGGAGTCTCACCTTTCACTGGGGAGGGGGTTCGTTCTTTCATACTAGGCCAAGCCATTTCGAAAGCGGTTTCAAGTAAACGTACTAAGTACTTAGATGAATGTGTTTCTCATGGCTATGGTTTGGGTGTTTTAGTTTTCACTACTCATGGCTAAGTATTTTGTGTATGAAGATGTGTCCGCATATGGTACCTTATTATTCAACAATCACCCATAGTAAAGAGAGACATGGCACAGTTCCCAATTATAGAGATTAAAGCAAATACCTTGATAGAGTTGAAACTTGGTCACAAGTTAATGACGACTTGTAGTTATGTTTTAAAATACGCCAACACTTTGAATTAAGATTTGTTGAACCAGTCTTTCCTGCTGTCTTTGCTGATTGCGTCTGAGTGTAACTTGTATAAAGTTCGTATTTTGCTGAGAATTGAAGAACGATTTACTAGTGAGGAACTAGTTGTTGACAAGAAGGAATTGGGGAGTGTGTTTGTCTTGGAATGATTTTTAACACTAAGAAGAGAATAAAATCATTGATGGTGATGAATATAAGTTATAGTGATGGAATTTAGGGTCAGATAAGTATAAGATGCAGGTGCAAAGATGGGAAGAGATGTAGCATTTAAAGATGGTGGTTAAGCCACATATGGATGCAAATGGTCTTAATGGAGTATTGATGCAGTGAACCCAATAACAAGGAGGAATTAGTGATGGTAAAAAGAATATACAGGTGCAGTGATGCTGCTGAACTGAAATGAATATAAGAATCAGAGAAGATTGATTCCTGAGTTTAAAAAATCACCAGATGAAGATGGGTTTGAAGTTCTTAATGATGAGATGGAGCAGAGATGGAATTGAGGTGGTGATTACTGTGAACAAAATTAGTGGATGAGATGTTTGTCACAATGGGTTTATGAAGATGATGTTGCTTTCAGTTTAGCAGGAATTAAGCAAGAGCAGTTTTAAGTTACATGGAAGGACATCAAGAATGGGTACTCGAATCTGGAGAATATGGCAGTGATGATGGAGGTTACTGTTGGTGATGGCTTAATATGGAAGAGGTAGTCTTGTGTAGAGAATGGTATGGCATGAGTAGTTGCAGGTGTTAGTGCAGTGGCTAGGAAGAGTGTCAAGGATTCGAGCTGACTGATTGAAGGGTTTAATGATGGTGTTGCTGGTGATCTGAAATATGCTTGGTTGTAGTGGTTCTAATGATGTGCAGCTACAGGGAGGAGACAACTGATGTTGCTAAGTTAAGAAATTATGGAGTCTGGTGGTACAAGAAGCTGCAGCTCATTTGAGCTGAGATGAAGACATGAAAGATGATGTTGTTGCTATGGTTTGTGGTCAAGTAGAATGGCAAATGAATTTTTTGATATTCTAAGTTAAAGGTACTTTTGGTCTGATGATTGTTGTGTTGGAGTTGTAGATGAATTTCAAAGGTTTGTGTTGCTGGTACTGGTGGGATTATGGAGCTGTTGAAGTCTGGAAACTTCATTTGATGCAGTCAACCCATGGTGCAAGCAATTGGTTGATATTGGTAAGCGGAGAAGCGAGGTCACAGTGCAGTTAGAAGGATCAGTTAGGTTATGAATTGAATTTGCAGAGATTGCAGTGAGAGCTAGAGAGGGTTGCAGTGGGAGTTTTCAATTGCTAGGGATAGTCATTACAGGCATGAATTGAACTGTTGCCGCATAAAGTTGGTTGTGCAGCTGCAATTAAGGAGTTAGTGGTATTTGGGAAAAAATGGAGATTTTTACACTAAGATGTTAGTAGTGTTGGCTGTGACCAAATTGGTGGTACCAGGCTTGGAGGTTGCAGGTTATGTTAGGCATTCATTGTTGCTACTTGCTTGATGTTGTTGGATTGAGAGTATGCTACAGTGCAGCTGAACTGGAAAAGCTGGTCTGCGACTCGGATGGAGATAAAGATTTGATGAGTACAGAGATGGCTATGATGGTTGCTGTCAGTTGATAGAGACATATGGTGTTAATTCCAGCCGACTGACAAGCCATTGATGACTAATGGGCTGGACTGGAGTTGTGGGTCGAGTTAAGACAAGTATGTGGTCGAGTTGTGACCAGTCGAAGGAATTAGCAGAAATACAAGAAGTCTATAAAAGGGTCTCACATCTATCTATTATATTATATTTGCTTTTACTTTTCTAGGGTTACAACATGATAAAACTTATTTTTATTCTTGTGATGAACTCCTTTAAGATTAATCTTATTATTGGTCATGGATTAGTTAGATTTCACATAATATGCTTTATGGTTTGATGAATTAGTTTTGTCTCATATTTATCGTTCACGATTCTCTGAAAATATAGTTGTATGATTGATGTATTGCAACATGATTGATTGTTTGTTTTGTCAAGTTGCAAATTGGTAGAACTTGTAATCACATCTATTGCTAGTTTAAGGTTTATTATACGTAAAAGTGATAATCCATGAATACAAGTAGCATAATTGTGAATATTTCTTGTAGTGATACATTCTAGTAATCACAAGTGAATCGTGACCTTTGTTAAATTGTTTGCGCAATGTATTTCAATTGCATCGATTGGCCTGATTTCATATAACTTAATGCATCTAGGGAATTAAACTTGATTAGTGCTTTTACACGTTAGGTTGTTCTCTTAGATAGAATTCATACTCACATCTTTTAATGTGTTTGTTGATGACAAGAGGAAATTAGCGGGATATTCTTGCGATCAAGATATCCTAGGGCTTTTGATAATGAGAGATTAAATATCAATTCTTGTTATTAAGACAAGAACATGTTAGTGAAGGAGAACGAAATCCTTGACCAATATCTTCATCTTATTGATTCGCTTACTTTTGTTTTATTTATATAAAAATCAGAAAACCCCCATTTGTTTTATATAGGAAACCGAAACATATTGACAACCTAGTCCTCTCTGTGGGAACGATCCTTTCTTGCCTTTGCTACATTATATATTTTGAGTAGTAAGAAATTGTAATTTATTTTTGACACATACGACAACGATCAAATTTTTGCGCCGCATCCGGGGAGGAAGCGGTTGTCACTTGTTTTTAGTTTCTTAGTTTTTTTTTTTAGTTTTTTTTTCTGGTTTTTACGTAGTTTTGAGTAATCTTGTTTCAGGTACTTATTGTCACATGAAAGGAGCATACTGGGGCAATGAATACGGTTTTCAAAAACCAAAACACTATGATAATTGCTCACCATCTATGGGATCCAATCAAAACCAATTTATTGGCTATGATGCATATCCTAGACAACCTTATGGTAATTTTCATACATACCAACAACAACCTTGTAGTGGGTATGTAAGTCAAGCACCTAGGTGGGACAATTTTACTTCCAGAGAACGTGATCGGGTTTCTTGCTTGTATGAGAGTTAAAGTTGGATTTAACCATGCCAGTAGCAAATGAGGTGCAGACTGAATTTGGTATTAGAGTTGTGATCCCCTATAGTGGAGACTACCCATGTTACATCACGAGAGGAACCGACCTTCAGTTCTTTGTACCTGTCTAAATATGTGCTTTTAGAGTGTGTGTCACCGTACATAAACTCCAGGTAGAATGGTGAGCTACCCAACCTCCCACCAATAGAGGCACTATTTTGATCTCTTGAGTATTATTTTATCAACCATGCGGGTGACGTCGAATTGCTAACTTACATACCACTTGTAATCTTGTTTGCAGTTGGCACCATCCACTCCATCTCTATCTACACCAACAGGTCCATAGAAACACCATCATCATCAACAAGAGGAGCATCACCAATTCAGAGAAAAGTTGAAGACGTTCAAGGTTCACAAGCAACGGTACGGAAATGAGCAGATTTCAGATTCAAGTAAAGCAACAAGACAAGGAGCGGAATTTTTACAATTTGAAGACTTGTGTACAAGAGCGAAGATTATCAAGGTGAGATTTCAAGAAGTTTATGATGATATCGAGACATACAAGTTGTAAAGAATCGAGCGGTAAAGTACTTACACCATGTCCTTTGTACTTGCATTTTTATTTTATCTTATTTTTTAATTTGTATTTTATTTTCTCTTGTCTCAAAAATAAAATAAAATAATAATAACCTTGGGACGTGGACATCACTATGCTAGGTCTCTTGTCAAAAAAAAAAATGAAAGAGAACTCATCAATTTGGTGTTGGTGTGCCGGTTTGGGGTGAGAGTATTTTACATGCGGTAAATGGTTTGTTGGAGATGAAAGGTCATTAGGATAAGATGTCAATGTTGCTTATTGACTTCTCTAATGATTTTAACATGGTATGCAGAACTCATCTCATCAGGGAGGTTCGACTTCACTGTCCAGGTATTTCTCGTTGGGTAGAATTTTGTTATGCTAAGCCTGCCAGACTTTATTATGACCACCATATCTTGTCTTCCGCACTTGGGGTACAACAAGGTGATCCGCTCGGTACCCTTTTGTTTGCACTTACACTTCACCCCCTTGTGAAGTCTATTGCCTCTCGCTGTAAGCTTTATTTGCATGCCTGGTACCTCAATCATGGTACAATTGTTGGTGATACGCGTGAGGTGGCCAAAGCTTTGAGTATAATAGAATCTGAAGGGACGAGTAGGGGTTTACATCTCAATATTAAGAAAACTGAAGTCTTTTGGCCTTCAATTGGTCCTCGAAGTACTGTTGAAGGTGTTTTCCCTCGTGATATTGGTAGACCTGTTAACGACGTCAAACTTTTGGGGGACCAGTGAGTCTGGACTTAAATTTTATAAGTGACATGATGTTGAACAGGGTGGACAAGACTGTTCAGCTTATGTCTACCATCAAGAAACTCAAAGACCCTCAAAGTGAGATGTTATTACTTCGCAATTGCACCGGTGTGTCCAAATTATATTAAACTAAGCAAACTACCAACCCTGCAGCTGTTCAACAGGCGTCTGATCTTTTTGATTACCATTTACACCAGCATTTGAGACTTCTAGTCACAGGAGATAGAGATGGTTTTGGGCCTTTGCAACATAGACTAGCTACCTTGCCTATCAAAGACGGTTGCCTTGGTATTGACACTATGTCAGACATTCGCAACTATTGCTACCTTGCCTCACAGAGCCAGACTACTTCGGTACAAAATGTGATACTTGGTAGCTTATACTCAACAAACAAAGGTTCTGCAGTCAAGAAGCAATTCCCCGTCCAATTGTCACTTTCTGCAAGAGATTCCATTCTATGGCAATGTAATCAGGTTAAGCATGCTCAAGATTATCCTTTAGTTGTTCCCATTAGCGGGCTTTATCAATTCCTTGGGCCTAGATAGTTTCGAGCGGTAGTTTTCTATCGACTTGGTATCCTTTGTTTGTCAAGGATGGTTTGTGCTCTAGTTGCAATAAGCCTATGGATATATTTGGTGACCACGCGCTCTATTGTGCTAAAGATGTTGGTCTCAAATTTTTTCATGACCTTGTACGTGATTTAATTGTTGATATTTGTTACAAAGTTGGTATGCCTGCACGCAAAGAGGTTGCTTTGGGTTTTTTGTCAGATGATAACAAGGATCTACGTCCAGTATATATCCTTGTCCTTAACTGGGAAAATGGCCAAGATGTTTGTATGGATGTCACATGAGTCTCACCTTTCACTGGGGAGGGGGTTCGTTCTTTCATACCAGGCCAAGCCATTTCGAAAGCGGTTTCACATAAACGTACTAAGTACTTGGATGAATGTGTTTCTCATGGCTATGGTTTGGATGTTTTAGTTTTCACTACTTTGGGAGAGCTTGGTGAGGCTACTATATGTTTTTTTAAACGTTTAAAGAATTGTTTAGTTAGTAATGATGCTGGTAGTGGTCTAGGAAATTTTATTTTTCATAGATTGGGTGTTGCTATTCAAAAAGGGGTTGGTACCCAACTTTTAGCTCGGTTACCAACCAAAGCTGTGTATGAATCTTTGTGATTCTTGATCAAAGATATTCAAAATCTTTGCACGTCTCACGGCCAAATCTTTGTAAATTACTATTAGTTTTCTTTCTTAATAAAAGCCTTCCTGGCCCCTTTTCATAATAATAATAATAATAATACTTTGATGTTGTTAAGGAAACTCTACCCTCAAACTTTACTTTAAATGACAGAGAAGCTATCTTATGGCAGCACAACAGGGTGAAACATGCTATGGATTTCCTAAAGGCCATTCCTATCGCCGAATTAAATCAAGTTGTCGGGTCGAGACAATTTAGTGTTGTGCTCCAATACCGATTAGGCATACCTTTCTTTGATGCCGAAAGTTTGTGTTCCATTTGTGCAAGGCCTATGGATCAATATGGTGATCACGCATTACATTGTGCGAGTGAAGTAGGTATCAAATTTAGACATGATATGTTTAGGGATGCTATTGCTGACATGTGCTACAAGGCCGGAATTGCTGCAAGGAAAGAAGTTTCATTGGGATTCCTCTCCAACAGTGCCAAATATTTAAATCCAACAGATGTTATTGTCTACAATTGGATTGATGGTAAAGACGTTTGCTTCGACGTTACTGGGGTCTCTCCTTTTACAAGTGCTAGAACCCGCTCTTTTACTCTAGGTCATGCTATTTCTGCTGCCATGTCTCTCAAGTTGCATAAATACTATGAAATATGTGCAACGCATGGCTATGGCTTCCAAGTATTAGCCTTCACTACCTTAGGTGAACTTAGTGAAGACATTATTGTTTTTCTAAAACGTCTGATGAATTGTTTTGTTACATATGACGCTAACTATAAAATTGGTAGCTCTCTTTTTCATAGATTAGGTATTATTATTCAAAAAGGTGTGGGTGCCCAGCTTGTTGCTAGGTTACCACCCCAAGTTTTGTACGAATCCTTACCGGATTAAATATAATTTTAATTTTAATAAAATAATAAATATAAATCAGATTTTTTTTTTCTAAAATAAATAAATATATTCCTATTGGAAAAAAAACTGTGAAAAAAAAAACTACAAAAAAAATCAGATATTAAAAAATAAAATTAAAAAATAAAAATTAAATCAGATATTAATAATATAAATATAATAAATATGCTTTTTTTTAAAATGAAAAAGAAAAAACAGGAAAAAAAAAGACAAGAGAAATTTTTGTTAGGTTCATTATTAGTTTTATTTTGTTTTGTTTTCATTTTGTATTCGGGCCGCGAGTTATAACCCCAAAGGTGTCAATATACATGCACAAAAACTTCAACAAAATAAATTGTTCACAAAAACCCCATTTAACATAATCTCTCTATATTACCCTTTTAGTAGTTTAAATCACCCCAACATAAACAAAAATCAACCTCACCTTTTAATTTTATTATATTATCACCACCTACAAAAAACCCACCACCAACTACACTAGCAGCACCACCACCACCGCGCCACCACCACTGACCACCACCACCACCGCCCACTGTCGCCGACCACCACCTCCATCGCCACCACCACCAAGAACCTTTGCCGCCGCCAACGCCAACCACTACCACCACACCACCTCAAACCACCACCACCGCACCGACCACCACCACAGACCACCGCCGCCGAGCGACACCACCATTATCGCCGGACACCACCACTACCAACCAGCCGCCACAACCACAAAAAATGAGTTTCATTGATCAATATTCAACAAAATAATGAAACCAAATAGAAAAAATGATGAAACCAAAATTGGTTTCACCAAAATTAGATGCATCTTAAAAGAAAGGAGGAGGAAGAAAGAAGGAAAAAAATGAAACACAATAAGATGAAACCAGCCACAACCGTCAATTGCACCACCCCTATCGCCGCCACAACCACCATCACCACAACCACCACTACCATTACCTCCTCAACTAAAACTAGTTTCAACAAAAAAATAATCCACTTGTACCATCAAAAACTGGTTTCATAG
This sequence comes from Papaver bracteatum, assembly GCA_023529315.1. Taxonomy (NCBI): domain Eukaryota; kingdom Viridiplantae; phylum Streptophyta; class Magnoliopsida; order Ranunculales; family Papaveraceae; genus Papaver; species Papaver bracteatum. The sequence continues at coordinate 1,579,641 of JAJJWX010002349.1, read as the reverse complement.
AGAACAATATTCAACAAAAATGAAAAAATAAGATGAAACCTAATTAGGTTTCGTCGTTTTTCTACATAGTCATTTCACCAAACACAACTTCAATGATGAAACCAAACACACCGACTTCCAAGTCAGTTCGAATAAAATTGAGAAAAATCAGGTGAAACCAAAATTTGGTTTCATCATAAAAGAAAAGGAGAAGGAAGAAAGAAGAAAAAATGAAACACAATAAGATGATACCTACCACCACCGCCAACTGCACCACCTCCATCGGTGCCACAACCACCACTACCATTACCTCCTTACTAAAACTGGTTTCAACAAAAAACAATCCACCTGTGTCTCACCTTCAAAAATTGGTTTCATAGAGATCAATATTCAAAAAAATGAAAAACAATACGATGAAACCTAATTAGGTTTTATCATTTTCCCACATATTATCATTCACCAACATAACTTCAATGATGAAATCAAACACACCGTCTTCCAGGTCAGGCCGAATGAACTAGGAAAAAATCAGGTGAAACCAAAATTTGGTTTCATCATAAACTTAATTTTCATCATTAAAATATTTGGTTTCATGATATAAAATAGGCAAGTTTATGATAAAATCAAATTTGGTTTCGTCATAAACGTATTGTTTTTCACCAACCAAAACTGTCAGAATTTGATGAAACCAATTTTGGTTTCAACATAAATCTGTCATTTCCCCAACACAAATATTGATTTCGACGATAAAGATGAATCATCATTTGCTGGTGATGATACATCAGAAGCTGGTGGTGTTGGTGGTTGTAGAGGATTGAATGAGGTCGGATCTGCAAGTACTGTGTTAATTATAGAGGATAAAAGGAGGATGAGGTGTTGGTGGCATATTTGAAGGTATTGGTGGTTTTAGATGATAAAAGGAGGATGTTGAAGTAGTGACGATGGTGTTAATGGAGGAGACGGAGGTGTTATTGATGGCAGATCTGGACATAACATGTTGTTTGGTGGTGGCGAAGCTGCTGAATGGTTATTTGCTAGCCACTCACTTCATTTATAAGAGTGTTTTCTTTCCGTTTCTTTTTTGTTTGCTAGCCACTCACTTCATTTCATTGCGAGTGAGAAACCGAAGATACTAATGGTTGTTTGTTTGGTAGAGGTTTACCGTTTTTACTTTTAGTACAAACAATATATTTGTTTCATTTTTTGGAATTATCTAGAAATAGAAACTTTGCCTCTAAGCTAAAGGGGTAAAGTATCTCGATCTCACACGTTGTATATCCACTGTCCCAGCCTTTTTCTCTTGTTTTGTCTAACATTCATGATGAGTGAAGATGTTCAGCAGTGAATCCCTGGTTTTGATCCAACAACAGTGAACACATCCTTGTTTTTCTCTTGTTTTGATCTAACATTCTCTTGTATTGTCTAACATTCTTGTTTTTCTCTTGTGTTTTTCTATCCCTGGTTTTGATCCAACAGCAGTAAACACATCCTTGTACGAAAAAATGAAGATGTTCAGCAGTGGAAGCATAAGGCGTACTTTAAAGTTGCGCCTCAATAAGTGGCATAATTTTAATTTGCGCCCGTTGATTGGACGAACTTTAAAATACCGCCCGGTGAAACGGGACTATAAATTGCGCCTGGAAGAGGCGCACCTTAAATGTTCGTCTGGTGACAGACGCAAATTAAAATAACGTCCCGTCAGGCGTAAGTTAAAATTACGCTTCATCCATGCGCAATTTCTATTTGCGCCTCACTGCCAAACGAAAATAATAACAATGCCCCACTCCAAACGCAACTAATATTTGCGTCTCACGACAGGTGTAGTTTTAAATTATGCTCGACCAAAACCAAACTAAAGACCAAATATGGTTTGGTTTTTGGTTTTAGTCTAGTTTTTATTCTTTAGTCCGTTCGATAGCGCCTGGTTTCTCGACCAAATATTTGGTTTTAGTCGTACGCTGTGGTTGCTCTAAAAGATTGAATAACATTGATTTTCTTCCTATTTGACGCAAAGGCATGGAAATTTCATGTGTTTTGATCATATTCTTTAAAGAATTTATCCCTTGAGGGTTGATGATAATAGTCATTTGTAATTTCGTACCATTTACTTAGATCAACTTGAAGGTTTTCGAGGATATCTATCTTAGACAAGATATTTCCAGATTTGTGAACATTCTCTATTTTTTTATTAAGGGTTTTAATATTTTTATGAATATTACCGAAGATATCTGAATTCCACTGGGCTAAATCTGAGGAAAGGGATTTTAAGTTTGAAGCAAAGTTCCTGGTTGAAGAATTAAAGGAGTGTAGTTTCCAAGACGCCTCCACTATTGTTGATAAAGTAATATGAGAAAGCCAAGACCTAAGGCATCTAAAAGGTTTATGAAGTCTTTTTGTTTTCGGATTGGAATCTAAAAGTGTAGGAGTATGGTCAGAGCCAACTCTTGAAAGGTGACTTACCTTTGTGTTCTGGAACAACTGAATCCATTGATACAAGATTAAAGCTCTGTCAATTCTTTCACATATATTAGCATCGCCACTTCTATCATTTGACCATGTAAAAGGAGCACCTTCATATCCAGCGTCTTAAAGTCCCATAACGTCTATTGTCTGAGTGACAAAAGACTTACTGCTTGAGCTCGAAGTATTACCATCTTGCTTTTCTCTCAGGTCCAGGATGATATTCAAGTCCCCAATTAGGACCCACGATTTTTGAACTTATTTCGATAAGTCCAAAATATGAGACCATTGTGCTTTTTATCATATACTTCCACTGCACCATAAATACATTTAATTTCTATTTCTTTGTCACCGATTGTCGATTCAAAATGGCAGACATTTAAATGAGCTGAGACTAGGTTTAACTCTACACTATTATGCTAAGCTATTGCTAACCCCTTAGCTATCCCCACCGACGAGACTATGAACCAATCATGAAAATCAGATTTTTTTCAACAACAGGTCCATTTTATCGAATGGGGCCTTAGTCTCAGATAAAAGAATAATATCTCGTTTGTAATAATGGTAAAGGTGATTAAGATGGTCTCTAGTTATAGGTGTCCCAATTCCTTGGACGTTCCAAGAAAGCACTTTCATTGAGAAAGGAGCGAAAAAGCTATCAAAAATGGTAAGGACAATTTTTATGATAAATTTATGGAGAAATTGAACGCTAATGGACCAGTGTAGGAACTTAGGAAAAATTTATTGTAAAAGAGAAACAGGATGATAGCTACTCCAGGAAACTAACATACAAGACCCTAGGATAAAAGATACCAAAACCAGAGGTAATGAAGGAAAAAATTGGGACATGATTAGGGTATCAACGAATAGGGCAAAAACACTATCTTGCATAAATTAAAAAAGGAAAAGTCTGCACTTCTCGGAATAAAATTTTTCTCTCTGAGCTAATGGAGATTATCTAGAAAGGCTAAGAGACACTTATACTGGAAGGAAATTTATTGGAACTTTATAAATTCAACTGTTGAGTATTGAAAAGTAAGCAAAAACTACTTAACAAATATAATATTGGAATTTTATAATGATGAATAGACTACCTCTAAAATGAGAAGAGGGGAAAGATGAGCCTAACATAAAATCTTAATGGAAATTACTTGAGAGAATCAAAGACAACTAATTAAGATAAATTAAAGGCTCATATACTGGAATAAAACAGACAAAGTAAACAAAAGTATGGAAATGACTTGAGAAAACACCAATATGAGGTACAAATAAGCTGCGGATACCGGAAACAACAAATGGCAAATAAAACCAAAAAAAAGAGAGGAGAGCTCATAGTCTCTAATGTCATTATACACAACAAGTTCATAAAATAAACTGATTTATTGCAATTTTTGGGTGGGGTTAAAAGATTAACTCAGCGTGGTTTGCATCACCACAATCTCATGGGGGATATTTTCATCACCAGCTGCACTTGAAGAGGTAACTTTGCTCTTATCTTGAACCATTATATAAAAGAAATTGGTTGATTTTGTTTGCGCAAAAACTGTATTACCTATGAATTCTGATACTCTGACCACTTAACGAAATCACTTACTTCAGCTTGATGGGATTTAACTTGTTGATAAGTAGTAACAAATAGAAAACAGTATTCTAATATATGTTCAAACAAACCACTGAGCCACCAAAAAGAAAGGAAAGTCATGAATTTTGAAAGTTCACCCCAAATTCAAACCCAGTACATAATTAGCAAAAACCAGACAAGATGATTAGTTGACAAAAACTTATTTTAGAAATGACCGTGAATGATAAAAACCAATTGGATACCTAAAGATGATAAAAATCTCATATTGAAATCAATAGTCTACTCATTAAACGGAAGAGACACATGATCATGGGTTAAATTATGAAACATCAGATTTTCCCATTTCTTAAAGATAAATTATCCCTAATAAACTCTCCAAAACCAGAAGAAAAACCAGCCTATGCTTCTCAAGTTCAAAAATGATAAATGGATACTGACTGGAAAAAAAGAAGCCCTTGAACTTTCCATGAAAATATGATGAAAGACAAAAACAGTTCAAGCTATAAGAGGGACAAAGGATAATTTCTACGACACAGTTTGACAAATTGTCTACAAACTCAAGTTCAGCGATATGAGAGAAGAGATGATGTTTATGATTCATCACCATACCCAACATCAGACTTGTTGATATAAATGCACAACATGCAAATATTTTGAAGAAAAAACTTTAACTTGGAAATAGGAGGGCCTGAACCAGAGAAGCATAACTCACAGCAAGAGAAGCCAAAATCTCATAGATTAAAAGGGCAGAAATTAAGGATTGAGGATCTCCAGTCTTCACAAAAATTCAATAATAGAGAAAACAATTGAGACTATGATAGACAATATACGATGAGATATAATATTAGTAAATTAGGTATGGGTTTTTATAAGAAAATCACAGGAAAAATAAATATGTAAAATTAGGGAAAAACAATCACCGAAATCCAAAGAGGATTGACAAATAAGCAATCAATCAGGTTCAATTAAGGGGTGAACTTAATAGTAAGAACTTAAACCCATGGCCAAAGTTACCTGGATTCTCCATCAAGAGACTTTCCTTCCCCAAACAGAAGATGCATAATAAATTGGAGATGACACGGAGATCCAGTAACAATCCACCTCTACTAACTTTAAAATAAATCCCCCACCCATATGAAATAAATCTAAGAACTTGTGTGTAATTTATCCATCATAGGCCATGAATGGGGATTAACCACTCATGGCTGGAGAAAAAATTTGATTTAGGTTGAAAAAACAAATAAGAACTGATTTTTGTAGGGTTAGTGAAGAGATTGACAAGATATTGTAAGAGTTGTTTTCTCTAAGTCATGGAAGAAACGAGAAATTTAGGGTTGTAGAAAAGAATCAGATAGGAAAGAGTTGGCCCGTTGTAAAAACTACTGTTTAAAAAAGGTTTTGAAGGGAAGATAAAAAATTTACCAATGAATTTTTTCTATTTCTAGCGCCAGACTGTACGCGCTAAAAACCTAAGTTAACTCGTTTGCATAAGTCACATAAATATAAATAAATCATTAATGTAGGTGTCGATGAATACAAGTGTAACTGAAAAGTAAATTGAAAAAGCGGGGGTCTAACAACCACACCCAATATTTCGATTAGCAATTTGTATGGACAACTAAGAGTTGTTTTCTAGAGAATCAACTACAGTTAGACTCAATCAATTGAAAATACTCAAGGAGTTATTATCTCAATCTCTCAATTTTATTTACTCAAGCAAATACAATTCGCGAGTCTTAATCAAAGAGAGATAACTTGGATGGTACCAAAGACCAATATCCAAGTGTCAATCAATTCAAATCAACAACCAAAAAGGTCGGATATTCTAATTGATTGAACAACGCACAACCTGTATTATTTCAATTATATAACGAAATATAATGCGGAAAAGAAATAACACAGACACCAGAATTTTGTTAACGAGGAAACCTCAAATGCAGAAAAACCCCGGGACCTAGTCCAGATTAAACATACACTGTATTCCGCTGCAGACACTAGCCTACTCCAAATTAACTTCGGTCTGGACTGTAGTTGAACCCCAACCAAACTCACACTGATCCAAGGTACAATTATGCTCCTACGCCTCTGATCCCAGCAGGATACTACGCATTTGACTCCCTTAGATGATCTCACCCACAACCAAGAGTTGCTACGACCCAAAGTCGAAGACTTTAATAAACAAATATGTCTCACACAGAAAAGTCTACAGGTAATAGATAAATTCGTCTCCCACGAATAAACTTACAAGTTTTGTTCCGTCTTTTGATAAATCAAGGTGAACAGGAACCAATCGATAAAACCGGACTTATATTCCCGAAGAACAGCTCAGTTTCATCAATATAGGAGATAGAGTAGATAGACTTTTGAGTGATAGATAAGTTCAAGTCTCCACATACCTTTTAGTCGATGAAGATCCACTGGTTCCTTGAGTAGTCCTTCGTCTTGTATGATGATCGCCATGGAGTTCTTGAGCTCAAATACACTTTTTATCCTAGTCCGAGACCTTAGCTATAGTAGACTAGAAATCAAGACTTTATAGTTTTGATCACTAAGATTGACAAACATGCTTGAGATATCAATGCATGCGAGTTTGATCGAGCAGTGCTCTAACAATCTCCCCCTTTGTCAATTTTAGTGGCTAAACTATTAATACATATGGAATACAAAAATTATATAAATAAACTTTGTAGCTCCTATTCCACATGCCTAATCTTCAACAATACTCGAAATCTTCGTCACTTCCAAGTAGTCCAATGATCCCAAAAGTTGTAAGTTTAGCATCATCGTTGTTGAAAATCCGTAGCTATAGCAATGAGAAAAGCATTGGTTCTCAATCATTGTTATACAGTGTCATAGTATTATTACACATCGTCAAAGTCCAATTGTATCAGAACTTCAACAACAATACTATGGTGATACTTCACTCCCCCTTAGTCAATACTCTATCTCACATGGAAACCACTCCCCCTTACATAATGATCCGAAAACCATATGTATTTGTAGTATGAATTACAATTAATTCTCCCCCTTTTTGTCAATAAAATTGGCAAAGGTACAAGAACGAGATCCTAATGAAATTTTCGTAAGAGACATTTCATGACCAAAGGTAAATGTTTTATCATCTTGTTTAGATGCAATCATAAAGCTGAGGCTAAATACATTCATCAAGGAGTTTATAAAGATACAAGATAACCCCTCTAATATTCCACGGCCACACTCCCCACAAAGATTTGGAAATTAAGCACAAGTTCAAAAGAACTCTCCCCCATAATATGTCATTCCCATATGAACTACAAGAGCGACCTTAATTTAAAGAGAAAATAAGAATTTTTCTTTAGACTCAACAAATTTCATACAAGTATGAATTTGGAATCCAACAAGAGATATTCAATCAAATTAACCAAAGCGAACCAAGATTAATTTTACTAAATATGCTCAACACAAGTAAACTTATGGAGACTTAATAAATAAATTATATTAATCACAAGAAAACTCGCAAATAATCTAATTGCCATACTCAACCAAACTAATTACAAAAATAATCAATTTAATTGGCCACACTCGACATAAGAAAATTCTATGGAACAATGACTAAGTTAATCGTGAATAACCAACCCAGTCAAAGAAATGCTCAAACATAAGAAAACATATGGAGTGCTAACTAAATAATCACACAAGATGATTGATTTTGTCCAAAATACTCGACGTAAAGTACCTTACGGAACACAACTAAGCTAATCACAACAATAATCAACTTTGGTTGTCTAATGCTCAACATAAGTCACAATACGGAGTCACACAGTATTATACAAAATATGGATCATGGAGGATAAATTACTGCGGAATACACAAGGATTCAATCTATGTTTCCATCATCGTTTGCACAATGACACACAATAGACATAATCCTTGAATCACAAAAGATTTTACCTATCTTCTATCAATAATTGACAATATATGCTTAACTTTTGTGTTGGTCAAAAGTCTATTAATTCTTTTATCAATATTTGCATATCAACTCACGAACGACTTTACTTTTGACAAAGTATGGGACAATCAAGTTCACGGACGTAAAAACACATATCCCATAACAATATTGCAATATATAAAATCATAAAGATTAATACTGCAAAAATCATCTTCCAAACAAGTTTAGAATTTAAACCAATAAATCTAAAAACATGAAGATGAAAACATTGGACATAGATATGTGTAATCACAATAATGGCTATTCCAAAATCTAGTAATCCTTCTCAAAAACAAGAATAAATTCTCATAAGAAGTTTCCTAGGCATCAAGACAAACTCGTAATGCACATATAAGATGATTTGTCCTTATAGGGTATAATCAATCTTTTTCGCCCGGATTTATACCAATAATAGCTACCAAAGGCGTATAAAAAGATTTTCCAATAAAATTCTTGTAAAATCTACAAATTAGCTTAGAAGAGTAGTACTCCAAGAATCCAAGGGCCCAAAATCTAGAGAAGTGGAACACGTGCAATGAAACGGAGCCAAATACTCAAAAACAAGAGACAAAACAAATACCAATCTTAACTCATCCAAATTCAAGGTTTCTTATCTCCATTTTAAAGAAAATTAAAAGAGGAGGATAATGAAAAAAGAATGAGTTCATTCCGAGTTCGTACGAAGAAGTTACGGCCAAAACAAGTCGTCTGAATATCGACGTCTACATGCAAGTCCGCGAACTTACGGGTTTGCACACGAATTTTCAAGTCCGCGAACTTTAACTTTTGGATTTTGGTTTTAAAAGATGTTATGCATACTTTGTATGTGTACCATGAAGTCCAAATATCCCAAACCATTATTTTCAAACCTAAACATTTAAGAACCTTAAACACATATCAAGTTAGGTAGAAATGAACGATAAGCAAGGTACATGAATCATTATAAGTACTCTAAGCAAATAAAAACACAAATATTGCTCAAACTTATAGACATACCTTTTTAGAAGAATCCAATCATCTTACCGAACATAATCTGTGTGCCCCAATTCTCGTGCTTCCCTCACCGTATACATAGCAGGGCATTCCTTGGTGAGGATGCACTTACAACACAACTAAGTTGTGTTGGGGTGAACAATGTCTTGATCACCACAAGTGACCTTTGGATTATCATGAAATAGATCGCTTTTAGAACCTTCCACATCCAATTCCATTTTTCCAAAAAACTTGTTAAGTTCCAATATCATGGATACTGCCTTCTCCATAGTCATGGAATTTTTTGGAAGATCATTCCTCTTCACACTCAAAGCATCATTGGCCTTCTTTGGTACCCACTTCTGAGTGCGTTTAGGAATGACCGGAACCTTCTTCCCATTACTCTTTTCAAGATTTCTCGGAAGAGAATTGGATTGACTATTCTTTTGTGAGTTAGTCTTTCTCCAATTGGGAGCATCGGATCTTGTCTTCGTCTTTACGAAGTTATCCTTTTGATAACCATTACGATTGTAAAAAGGTTTCGTATGACGTTTATAGGAAAATATAGGTTTATCACAACACTGATTCCTTTGCCTAAAGGTTGGACAGTTACAACCTATAATGTTAAGGGGATCAGTCTTAACATATGATCTTGGTTTCAGAACTTCTTGCGATGCCCAAACAAGAACATTATGAAGTTTCTCATTCCTTATACGGAAACGACATCTCCTTTCCAGGTGACCTTTATTTTCGCAATATAGGCAAACATAAGGAATGTTCTTACCTCGATATATGTGTGCTGTATTTGGAGGTTGATATACTTTTCTCTTTTGAACCTTAACTGCCGGTGAAGGTATTTTACTTTTGCCATCAGTGGAAACCTTTTTTTGAGAAGAATCACTAGCCTTGACAAACTTTACCACTTTTCTAATACTTGGAGCATCTATTCCCTTATAGCCCAATCCTCGTGTATCACGATGATTTTTACTTGCTCCGAGCATAGTGGTTAATTTGCTTGAAGTAGTATTGAAATTTTTCAAGTTATCTTCCAACATCTTGATTTTATCAAGAGAAGCAGCTAAATCAGCCTCAAGGCATTTTTCTCTAGCGACACAAGCACTTTCTCTGTCATCAAAACTAATTTGTTGAGAGTTAAACCTTGCTTCAGATTCTGCAAGTTTTTCCTCCAACAAAAAATACTTTTGATAAAGATTATCACATTCAAGTGACTTTATACGCAGGTTTTCCTCAAAATCCTTGAGGATCGATTCGTTAGAACGATTCGAAACATAAACACCTGCGTAACATCTTCTCAATTTCTTGTTTTCTCGACAGAGGGGAGTCAGAAGAGGTGTGACATGAGAAGTTGTCATCTTCTTCTTTTCCAATGAATTCAAAACCTTAACATACTCTGAGACTTCCTCATCAACATCTCTATCAATATCTGAATCACCTTCATCAGAAAGTTCATCCAACTGTTCTTCTAGGCGTATTTCCCAGACTTCAACAGGTTCTACATTAAGCGAATGTTTATATACTGACTTAGATGTGATAGTTCTCTCAAGTGAACCCAAGCTTTGAAAATCATCTGGTGATTTATAAACTGGTACGTTATTAGAGATAGACTCGTCCATAAAGTCAGATCGCTACAAACAAAGACTTTTGAAGTCTTGAACGTGTTTGCCTGCTCTGATACCAATTAAAAAAGAGGGGATCTAACTACCACACCCAATATTTCGATTATCAATCTGTGTGGACAACTCCGAGTTGTTTTCTAGATAATCAACTAGACAGTTAGACTCAATCAATAGAAAATACTCAAGGAGTTATTATCTCAATCTTTCAATTTGATTTACTCAAGCAAATACAATTCGCGAGTCTTAATCAAAGAGAGATAACTTGGATGGTACCAAGGACCAATATCCAAGTGTCAATCAATTTAAATCAACAACCAAAAAGGTCGGATATTCTAATTGATTGAACAACACACAACTTGTATTATTTCAATTATATAACGAAATATAATGCGGAAAAGAAATAACACAGACACCATAATTTTGTTAACGAGGAAACCTCAAATGCAGAAAAACCCCGGGACCTAGTCCAGATTAAACATACACTGTATTAAGCCGCTACATACACTAGCCTACTCCAAGCTAACTTCGGTCTGGACTGTAGTTGAACCCCAACCAATCTCACACTGATCCAAGGTACAGTTATGCTCCTACGCCTCTGATCCCAGCAGGATACTGCGCACTTGATTCCCTTAACTGATCTCACCCACAACCAAGAGTTGCTATGACCCAAAGTCGAAGACTTTAATAAACAAATCTGTCTCACACAGAAAAGTCTACAGGTAATAGATACATTCGTCTCCCACGAATAAACCTACAAGTTTTGTTCTGTCTTTTGATAAATCAAGGTGAACAAGAACCAATCGATAAAACCAGACTTATATTCCCGAAGAACAGCTCAGTTTCATCAATCACCTCATAATAAACTTAATCGACGCAGCGAAGAAGATTATTGAGGAATCACAAACAATGAGACGAAGATGTTTGTGACTACTTTTATCTTGCCTTTCGGAGATAGAAATCTCAAGCCAATTATTAAAATTATACTCGTACGATAGAAACAACAATATCATATCACACAACTATAAGAAATATAGTATCGGTCTGGCTTCACAATCCCAATGAAGTATTTAAGTCGTTAACCTAGTTTTAGAAGAAGAAAACCAAAGGTTAAAGGAGAATCGACTCTATCTTTAGCAAACTAGCATCACACAGAATGTGTGGGGATTAGGTTTCCCAGTTGCTAGAGTTCTCCCTTATATAGTCTTTCAAATCAGGGTTTGAAATCAATGTTAGCTTACTAACAAAGCATTCAATATTCACCGTTAGATGAAAACCTGATTAGATACAAGCTAATATCTCTCAACCGTTAGATTGAAAACCTAGCTTGCCATACACACATGTACTTGACGTTTTTGGGTTTGTGTAACCGTACCCAAAACGTGTACAATGGTTGGTTCAATATTAGTCAACCAAATGGTTATCCAAATGATAACTTTCATATCAACCATATTTTTCTTCACCATAACTAGTCAAAATGACTCAAATGAACTAGTTAGAGAGTTGTTCAATTGCTATGAGATCTCATGTACTACACAAGACACAATTGAATAAAAAACGATGTGATTCACTCGAATCATTTCATGAACTATAAAGCCACGGTTTACAAAAGCATTCCTTAGTAATTTAAGATAAGTTCCCGAACAACGTTTTCAGACATAACCTCTTGAGTACGCGAACTCAAGCTAACCGGTTGAAGTTAATAAACTTCAGCAGAATTTCTCGGGATGAGAACTTCCGTCAGTTCGCGGACTGCACCTGAGCTTCAACTTCAACACATATTCTCGGGTTTGAGAACTTACGCCAGTTCGCGGACTGAGTTGCTGGTCACGTTCCGGTTCCACTTGATCAACAAAGTTTGCAAACTTCGGTTCAAGTGTTAAGGACTTATACATATATGTGTTGCCACAACAATGTTTATATCCCACAATGGTTATATAGTCTAAACTCTCATTTCAACCATTGAAACATTCTCAGAGGACGTTATATAGTTGTTATTCACAAACTATTTTTCGTCAGAGCGATTTCCAAAGTGATTGAAACATAACATGACTTTCGTCACTAGGCAACGATGAACTTGGCTAAAGCGAAAGCTTTACCAACACCCATTTCGAGAAATGGATAAGCGAGATATACTCAGCTCGAAATGTCACATGTGCATATCTTAGTCTATATAGTTGTTGATGGTGGATTTTAGACAAAGGGTAAAATTGTAAAACCCCGAATAACCTAATGTCACTGGTGACACATTTATTAGAACATTTAATACATGTAGTCAGTAATTAATGGGGGTTATTTTTTCAAATTAGGGTTACAACGATCAAAACCTTAAGTCGCCTCTGTGCCAATGGAAAATCATGCCAGCCACACCAACCGCGCCAAAGCATGCCAACCATGCTAGCTGCACTTCTGTGCCAATGGCAAATCATGCCATCCATACCAACCGCGCCAAAGCATGCCAACCATGCTAGCCGCACCTCTGTGCCAATGGAAAATCATGCCATCCACACCAAACGCGCCAAAGCATGCCAACCATGCTAGCCACACCTCTGTGCCAATGGAAAATCATGCCAGCCACACCAAACGCGCCAAAGCATGCCAACCATGCTAGCCGCACCTCTGTGCCAATGACAAATCATGCCAGCCATACCAAATGCGCCAAAGCATGTCAACCATGCTATCCGCACCTCTGTGCCAATGGAAAATCATGCCAGCCATACCAAACATGCCAAAGCATGCCAACCATGCTAGCCGCACCTCCGTGCCAATGACAAATCATGCCAGCCACACCAAAGCATGCCAACCATGCTAGCCGCACCTCCGTGCCAAAGACAAATCATGCCAGCCACACCAAACGCGCCAAAGCATGCCAACCATGCTAGCCGCACCTCCGTGCCAATGGCAAATCATGCCAGCCACACCTAGCCCAAGCTAGCCGCGCCATGCCAAACACACTCTTCCTTGGCCCTAGCTATGCTAGTCACACCACGCCAAGCCAAACACCTTTACCTAGGCAGTATCCGCTCCACGATACTGGATTTCCCCTTGCGGCTACCAAAGTGAAGGCGTGCAAAAATCAAAGGTTGCCCTTCAATCCCAGGAGCAAATCCTGGCCGTCTAAGGTCTCCTCATTTCCTTTGGCCCAAAACCCTAGCTTGGTCACGCATCTAGCCAAGCTAGCCGCGCCATGCCAAAAATTCCCTCTTCCCAGCTTGCCAAACCATGCAACCAAGGGACCAAGCCGCCACGTGCCATTGGCACATGCCAAGGTAGCGCCCACTTCCAACTTGCCAAACCGTGCAACCAAGGTCTAATTGTCCACGCATGCCTTTTGGCACATGCCAACATGCTCGCTGGCAGCCTATGCTTGCAAACCGTGCAACCTAGGTCAAATTGGCCACACATGCCATTGGCACATGCCAACATGCTCGCTGGCAGCCTATGCTTGCAAACCGTGCAACCTAGGGCAAATTGGTCACGCATGCCACTGGCACATGCTCGCTGGTAGCCTATGCTTGCAAACCATGCAACCTAGCTCAGATTATCCACGCATGCCATTGCCACATGCCAACATGCTCGCTGGTAGCCTATGCTTGCAAACCGTGCAACCTAGGGAAACTTAGCCACGCATGCAATTGGCACATGCCAACATGCTCGCTGGTAGCCTATGCTTGCAAACCGTGCAACCTAGGTCAAATTGGCCACGCATGCCATTGGCACATGCCAACATGCTCGCTGGTAGCCTAACCTGAAAACCATGCAACCTAGGCTAAATTGGCCACGCATGCCATTGGAACATGCCAACATGCTCGCTGGTAGCCTAACTTGCAAACCGTGCAACCTAGGCAAAATTGGCCACGCATGCCATTGGCACATGCCAACATGCTCGCTGGTAGCCTAACTTGCAAAACGTGCAACCTAGGGCCAACTTGGACGTGCGTGCCATTGGCACATGCCAACATGATCGCTTGCATCCTAGCTTGCACTCAAGGTGCAACCTGCAACCAAGGCATTCCGCACATGCCATTGATACATGCCACACACGCCACTTGCATCCTGGCATTTCCACTTGCACTTAAGGTGCAACTTGCAACCAAGGAATTCCGCACATGCCATTGGCACATGCCACACGCGCCACTTGCAGCCTGGCATTGCCACTTGCACTCAAGGTGCAACCAACACTCGATACATCAACACAAACTGGGGGATGCTTTCCAGGGTCTTGGTTTGGCGGTCACAGCATGCAGCGTATGCTACGCTCACATTAAGAAAGCGTGAATAGGAATAAAGCGGTCAAATGAATGAGGAAATAATGGTGAAAACGTTTTCACCCATAAACACCATGCGGTTACCATCTCCTCCCATTATTCCACCCTTTACTCTCTTCCTTCATGAGGCCAGGGTACGTTTCAATCTCGACTTGTATAAATAGGTCTTACCTATTTCCACCAGACAACAAGTCTCGGTTAGGAGAAAAACACAACACTCTCAGAAAAGGCAACTTTGCAAGCTCTCCAAAAAGCTTTCATCTCTTGCAAGCTTCCGAAGCTTTCACTTTCTGATACAAGTCGAGACATTACTCTTCCAGAATTATTCTGGTCTCAACACATTTCTTCGCTTCCCTCCCCAAATCAACCCTTCTCCTCCACTTTGTGACCGAAACAAGTCTAGAACGACCATTTCTTGGTTTAGGCCGGACTTGTACAGATTGATCTCTCGAATCTAGAAAGTGCTCACGTGCAACACATTTGTTTAGGGTTTAAACCAGTTTCTCACTCACCTACCGAATTTACCAAAATCGACATAAATGATTTTTACCCATAAACAATTGACGACCACGGCAGGAGGATTGATCTTTCGGTTACAAATCAGCTTTCAGAAATTGATCTCATACTTCGATCCAGGCATCAGGACGGCAAAAGCAAGCAATCTATTTGGGGATCTACAACTCGACTACCAGACAGCCTGGTTACCAGTGGTGAAACGACTGGGGACTTCACAAGAACCGAAAGACAGCTTGGTTACCAGTCGTGAAGCTACATGAAACGGCCGCGGACTTCACAGAAATCGAAAGCAAACGGTCCAGTTATCAAGTAACTTAAAACGACCGAGGACTTTCCACAATCACAGTGGTGCTTTTCGCGAAATCCGATCTTACACACGAGGATCCCTTATCATCAGGAGATCCGGGAAACCGAGTAAGTCTTGCCTAAACAGAATATATATGGTTTACCATTTAAAGTTTTCACAGGAATGATAAAACCAATAGCCATGTTATGTCCTGTCCCATGTCATCTACCAACACACAATGTTCATGATTCCATATCTTCCCTGGGATGTTCGTATCATAACCAAAAAATGGCATCATCCCTAAAAAAAAGAGGAACCACATATTCATATTTTTATACCTTCCATATCCAAAAACGGTTCATCCCGAATAATAACCCAAAACCCTCATAGGTAACACTTGCCTATCAACCCAGAAACACAGAAAAAAAAAAGACTATCCTATCAACCCATAAATCAAGAAAATCAAAACCATAAGCCAGGTGTTTCATTTGCCTTTCAAAAAAAAAAACACAGAAGAATTTCAGAAGACAGAAGTGCAAAGGAAGCCATTCAACAGTGGTTTACTTTTCTCGAAGAAGACGTCATTCATAATTTGGAGGACCGCCTGTTTCAGCTCCAACTCTTTGTTGCATCACCATGTGTACCGACTTTGCATCATAACGGTTACCAGTTACTATTCATGAAGTAGCTGACGCTGCTACAGTAATATTCGAGAGAGGAACTATATTCCTACAAATTTATGGAAGGCATACCTATGGATAAGGTTTGCACCAACAAAAAAAAGAGGAGAACAAACTGAAGGAGGAACGCTGGAGTGCATAGGCAGAATATGCTTTCCCACTTTGTTGCTACCACGCTACCGCTAACACCAGCATTCCATGATCCCACCCTGCACGCCTTCCAGGTATCGATTCCACCGTCTTACAAAAAGAAGCCTCCCGCGCTATCATTACAGCTTGATAGCCAAAGTTCCAGCGCCAATAGTCCGCGTCCAAAACAACACCAGACGCGCTTGCCAGACGCGTTTACCAGACGCGCTTACCGGACGCACTTGCCAGACGCACATATCAGGCACACATGCAGCACGCACATGACCGGCCACAATACCAAACCCTGCGCCGACATCATACATCCTTTCCAGCGCTGGCAGCTTGCATCTTTTCCAGCACTGACAGGTTGTGTCACACTTACACTTCCAATTTGCATCTTCCCAGCGCTGGAAGCCTGCATCCTTCTACCGTTGCACTTGAATGCCCTATAAGGAAGCAGCAATACAATTTCATCACATGTAAAGATCAGGGACGACTTCTCCAAAATCGAAGCAAATCATCAAACCCCCTGGGTTCACGAAGACTCTCTTCCTGTCAAGGGACGCATGATTTCTGGGGACTTCGCCCACAAAACTATGTGGTCCATGATAAAACATTTATGCGAGATTCTATGTTTTCCCAAGGCACAACGTCAAGACATATCTGTAGCCCTCAACCGCACTGCATTAGGGAAGCATTTGTTTCCAACCAGAGAAGCCGCTCCCAAAATAAAGCACGGTTGATAGAAGGAACCAAGGATTCCTAACCACTGTTCGCTTGTAGGATGTCCGGTTTGACAACACACTGATTAACGCAACCGCTCCGCTTCAGCATTCTCCCCATAAGCTGCTCCAGGGTCCGAAGCCAAAACTTTAACCTTTAACTTCCAAAGTTTCAACATCCTCACCAAGAGCCGAAGCTACTTCAACGCCGCTTCTTAATGTCAAGGATCATAGTCACATCCAGCTAATATTTTTACTTCCCCGGAAGACCATACAATTCTAGCCAATTTACTTTATTACCACGACAATGTAGTCTCTTCTAATTACATCTCCTACTAAGACCTTTTATCGTTCACTCGTTAATACCAACCAGAGCCTCACCACAGCAGCAATTACTACAAATATGGAAACATGTAAACCATGCTTGAGGACTGAGGATATACATGGAATCCATTTACTGTCAAAGCTCAGAAGACACAGTCAACCAAAAATCCGCACTCACAACAAGGTTATATACTCTTCAAGGGTACATCCCAAGAATATCATCATTTCTCTGTCTAGAAGACGCTTTCAACACTTTACGGGGTCGTGGAGGGTCCCAAGCCTGCACTATCAGAATATTTCATTAAGTAATTTCTGAGCATCCCACTGTCACATCCAGAAGAGTACGATAGGATCATGTCGAATCATGTGGATGGGGAATTCAAGGAGATGTAATGAGAGTAGGCTGCGCATGGGGGCAACCTCCGACGAAGCAGTTTCTACTATTCTCGATTCAGGTTCCACCATCTGAGGCTCAATTGGGATTTCCGCCACTTCCAATGCATTGGAAATCAATACTTCATAACCTGGAGGCGCAACTGGTTCATCATCAACAACTCCAGGGTTGCTCGTACTAATGGACCCATGATTCCCAACTTCATTGTTAAGCACCTAATACGAAGATTACATGGGATTAGGATGGATCAAGCGTGGAAAATCAGTACGATCATAAATTTAAGAAAGTAAGTGAACTAACATCATTCAAGTTCCTTATTATGCTTCTACAACATGTGCAAGAAGTACCGAAGTCATGAAACACGTTTTCCAAACAAACTCAGCTGAGGGAAATTTACACTTCCCTGTGTTCAATTACGAACTGGGAGCAATTAGTGTGGAATCTAGTGTTGGTTTATGTACCATTCTCTTCGCATGGAAGTTACCTACAACATTTCACAATTTTATGGCAATCGGATGAACGACCAAGGAGAGGTGACCAGAACATCAGACAACACGCAACTTGGAAAAGTTCTGAAAACCTCTTGGAAGTTTACTGTTTCGCATTTTTCATCTCCTAAACATGCTCAAAATTCAAAAGGCTTCTTAATTAAAGCTTGGAAATTTCCTGGGTTTGAAGATACATATGCGGACATCAAAAATCCGACTCCAAACGAGGATTCTACAACAACTTTAGTGAAGGGCGCCAATTAGGGTTTCGGCGTGTCAAACCCTAAACCGCAAGCGTCTCCCTTGCAAGAGCTTCCCAATCCGCGCCAGCTTCCCAACCAGCGTCATCTTCCCAACCGGCGCCATCTTCACAATACATGCAAGCTTCCCAATCCTGGACAGCTTCCCAACGTGCAAGCTTCCCAATCCTGGTCAGTCTCCCAACTTTCACCAGCTTCCTAGCTTAAGCCGGCCCCACCAAGCTAGCATGCAACTTGCGCCAACTCCCAAGGACGCCCAGCTTCCCAGTTTCCCAAGGACGTTTAGTTTCCCAGCTTCCCAATTGTGCCAGCCTCCCGACTTGCGCAAAACTGCCAGAGGTAAGGATTTCAAATCCTATTTATCTTAGAAAAAAGGTCAGACAAGCCTCCTCAATCCTCTTTATGATTTACTGCTGATGGTTTGTCACCATCTTATGCTTACCTCGCAACAAAGCTCCTATTCCGAGCTAAGCAGGGGACTTAATGTTGATGGTGACTTTTAGACAAAGGGTAAAATTGTAAAACCCCGAATAACATAATATCACCGGTGACACATTTATTAGAACATTTAATACATGTAGTCAGTAATTAATGGGGGGTATTTTTTCAAATTAGGGTTACAACGAGCAAAACCCTAAGTCACCTTTGTGCCAATGGCAAATCATGCCAGCCATACCAACCGCGCCAAAGCATGCCAACCATGCTAGCCGCACCTCTGTGCCAATGGAAAATCATGCCAGCCACAATAACCGCGCCAAAGCAGGCCAACCATGCTAGCCGAACCTCTGTGCCAATGGAAAATCATGCCAGCCACACCAAACGCGCCAAAGCATGCCAACCATGCTATCCGCACCTTTGTGCCAATGGCAAATCATGCCAGCCACACCAAACGCGCCAAAGCATGCTAACCATGCTAGCCGCACCTCCGTGCCAATGAAAAATCATGTCAGCCACACCAAACGCGCCAAAGCATGCCAACCATGCTATCCGCACCTATGTGCCAATGGAAAATCATGACAGCCACACCAAACACGCCAAAGCATGCCAACCATGCTAGCCGCACCTCTGTGCCAATGGAAAATCATGCTAGCCACACCAAACGCGCCAAAGCATGCTAACCATGCTAGCCGCACCTCCGTGCCAATGGCAAATCATGCCAGACACATCTAGCCCAAGCTAGCCGCGCCATGCCAAACGCACTCTGCCTTGGCCCTAGCTATTCTAGTCACACCACGCCAAGCCAAACACCATTACCTTGGCCCTAGCCGCGCCACCATACTGGATTTCCCCTTGCGTCTACCAAAGTGAAGGCGTGCAACAATCAACGGTTGCCCTTCAATCCCAGGAGCAAATCCTGGCCGTCTAAGGTCTCCTCATGGCCTTTGGCCAAAAACCCTAGCTTGGTCACGCATCTAGCCAAGCTAGCCGCGCCATGCCAAAAGCGCCCTCTTCCCAGCTTGCTAAACCGTGCAACCAAGGGACCAAGCCGCCACTTGCCATTGGCACATGCCAAGGTAGCGCCCACTTCTAACTTGCAAAGCCGTGCAACCCAGGTCTAAATGTCCGCGCATGCCATTGGCACATGCCAACATGCTCGCTGGCAGCCTATGCTTGCAAACCGTGCAACCTAGATCAAATTGGCCACGCATGCCATTAGCACATGCCAACATGCTCGCTGGCCGCCCATGCTTGCAAACCTGGCAACCTAGGGAAAATTGGCCACGCATGCCATTGGTACATGCCAACATGCTCGCTGGTAGCCTATGCTTGCAAACCGTGCAACCTAGGTCAAATTGGCCACGCATGCTATTGGCACATGCCAACATGCTCGCTGGTAGCCTATGCTTGCAAATCGTGCAACCTAGGGCAGATTGGCCACGCATGCCATTGGCACATGCCAACATGTTCATTGGTAGCCTATGCTTGCAAACCGTGCAACCTAGGTCAAATTGGCCACGCATGCCATTGGTACATGCCAATATGCTCGCTGGTAGCCTAACTTGCAAACCATGCAACCTAGGCCAGATTGGCCAAGCATGCCATTAGTACATGCCAACATGCTCGCTGGTAGCCTAACTTGTGAACCGTGCAACCTAGGGCCAACTTGGTCGTGCGTGCCATTGGCACATGCCAACATGGTCGCTTGCAGCCTAGCTTGCACTCAAGGTGCAACCTGCAACCAAGGCATTCCGCACATGCCATTGGCACATGCCACACGCGCCACTTGCAGCCTAGCATTGCCACTTGCACTCAAGGTGCAATCAACACTCGAGACATCAACACAAATTGGGGGATGCTTTCTAGGGTCTTGGTTTGGCGGTCACATCATGCAGCGTACGCTCTGCTCACATTAAGAAAGCGTGAATAACAATAAAGCGGTCAAATAAATGAGGAAATAATGGTGAAAACGTTTTCACCCATAAACACCATGCGGTTACCACCTCCTCCCATTATTTCACCCTTTACTCTCTTCCTTCATGAGGCCAGGGTACGTTTCAATCTCGACTTGTATAAATAGGTCTTACCTATTTCCACCAGAAAACAAGTCTCGGTCGGAGAAAAACACAACACTCTCGAAAAGGCAACTTTGCAAGCTCTCCAAAAAGCTTTCATATCTTGCAAGCTTCCGAAGCTTTCACTTTCTGATACAAGTCGAGACACTGCTCTTCCAGAATTATTCTGGTCTCAACACCTTTCTTCGCTTCCCTCCCCAAATCAACCCTTCTCCTCCACTTTGTGACCAAAGCAAGTCTGGAACGACCATTTCTTGGTTTAGGCCGGACTTGTACAGATTGATCTCTCGAATCTAGAAAGTGCTCACGTGCAACACATTTGTTTAGGATTTAAACCAGTTTCTCACTCACCTACCGATTTTACCAAAATCGGCAGAAACGATTTTTACCCATAAACAATAGTAAAACGACTTTTGTCTCAAGATAGGAGATAGAGTAGATAGACTTTTGAGTGATAGATAAGTTCAAGTCTCCACATACCTTTTAGTCGATGAAGATCCACTGGTTCCTTGAGTAGTTCTTAGTCATGTATGATGATCGCCATGGAGTTCTTGAGCTCAACTACACTTTCTATCCTAGTCCGAGACCTTAGCTATAGTAGACTAGAAATCAAGACGTTATAGTTTTGATCACTAAGATTGACAAACATGCTTGAGATAACAACGCATGCTAGTTTGACCGAGCAGTGCTCTAACATAAATGACACCAGTGTTTAATGTGGTTCAGCCGAATCCTACATTCATATGAGTAATGCGTTTGAGTTCTTACTATTGATTGATAAGGTTATAATGGATATGATTTTTAGTGCATGTAAAGGGAAACACTCAATGGGTATGATTTTTGGGGCCCACCATACGTCTTTTCTATCTTTCAGAGCGGGTACCACCTATAATAGCTTGCACTCTCACTTGATGTCGCTCGTTCAACTATAAGCTTGCCACGTGGGAAATAGAGTCACGTGCAAGTTGGCAAAGGCATTAAATGCTGAAAGGGCTGAGCTGCACGTGTTTAACGACGATGTTATGCTGTTTTGTCCCATCACGACGTCTTGGCTACATCTGGTTCGTTTGTACGAGACTGTCTCGAGATTTGGTAAAACGGAATCTACTACACTCTAGTGCTTCGTGGGTGTAGGAAGCTACGCTGCTACTGACATGAGATTGTGCTACTTATGCGACGTATATTTTGCAGTTACAGTGTGCATATAAGCGCTGGAGTTGCATTTTTCACAAATGTAAGAGCAAGTCTTATGGTGGAATCCATCCATCTTCCATCTTCCACGCCACCTCAACACTTGGAACTGTGGATGGAAGCGCAGGTGTAATGGTGGAATAGTAGAAACGCTATTCTTAATAGCGCTAAAAAAACGCTATTCTTAATGGAGCTAAATCTACAGTAGAAACGATATTCTTAATGGAGCTTTTTTCTCAGCCGTTAGATTATCAACAACTCAGTTTAAATCTACGGATAAAAAAAACGCTATTCTTATTTGCGTTTCCATGGATTCCACAGACCCTTCCACCAAATCATGGAACCTTGCTTAGATTTTCTGTGAAAAACCTCAACTTGGAAGCCACTAGACTTGACATCCCGGTGAAAGCAAAATCCGCGAGTTCAAAGATCGCGAAAACCATCCGTGGCATAACTGGGTATTTTAGTAATTAGTTTATTACCCGTAACAGACTTCTGCATCCAACCTCTCCGCTCAGACTTCACTTTCGTTAAGAGAGACAGGATAAAGAGAGAGAATCGTCTGTCTCTTCATACTAGACTCACTCGTAAGTAAATTCTGAAGCCCTAAAAATGGCGATGTCTCAACCTATTGGGAAAAAGGATGACGATCGTGATGATGAAGGTAAATTGTTGAAACCCTAACGTTTTCCTGAATTTCGATTTTTTGTCATTGATTTGAACTGCATGTGGATTTGGATGAAGAATGGAGTTGAAATTGAGCTGTAATATCTGTTAATTAGGTTTGATTCAGTGAGCTCTTTGTACAGATCGATTGTTCATATCATTCTGGTTTACTATGGGATCTAACGGGTTCAGATCTTATATGTAATTTCTGTTTGGGCAAGAATTTTGAGAATTTGCTTGTTTTGTTTTTGCAGGGGAATATTCTCCTTTCCTTGGGATTGAAAAGGGTGCAGTTCTTCAGGAAGCTAGGGTTTTCAATGATTCTCAGCTTGATCCAAGAAGATGCTCTCAGGTTTTCATTTCATTTTACTTTCTTTCTTGTTTTTACGGTTTTAAATGAAGGTTGCAGTCGTTGGAGAAGCTATTTAAACTGCGTTTTCTGTAACATATTTAGGTCATCACGAAACTATTGTATCTACTGAATCAAGGAGAAACACTTACAAAGGTTAGGTTTCTGAAATATATGTATTTTTGTGTGATTTTCTAATGATTGCTACTTGGTTTGTTGGAAGATCTCAAGTTTTTATTTTGCTTTTCTGAATTTTGCTGTAATTTATAGGCTGAAGCTACAGGAGTGTTCTTCTCGGTTACTAAGCTATTTCAGTCCAAGGATTTGGTACTTAGGAGGATGGTTTATTTGATTATCAAGGAACTGTCCCCTTCTTCTGATGAAGTAATCATTGTTACAAGCTCGTTGATGAAAGATATGAATAGCAAGACTGACATGTATAGGGCCAATGCTATACGTGTTCTTTCTAGAATTATTGATGGGACTCTCCTCACTCAAATAGAAAGGTATTTGAAACAAGCAATTGTTGACAAGAACCCTGTCGTTGCTAGCGCTGCTCTTGTTAGTGGAATTCACTTACTGCAGGTACCTCCATATGCCTCATGCTTGGACATATTCCTACTATGTTACTGGTTGGTTGTTATCTAATCATATGTTGTTTCAATAGACGAATCCTGAGATTGTGAAAAGGTGGAGCAATGAGGTACAAGAAGCAGTTCAATCAAGGGCTGCTCTTGTACAGTTTCATGCATTGGCTCTCCTTCACCAGGTATGTTGAGGTTTTATTTTGTTTGGGTTTTGTTTAGCATTTTGTTTCATAAATTGTTTGATTAAGCAATTGATTGGAAATCTTAATTTATTACGTAGGGATCTTCATGACTTTGTTATGTGATTTTTTTCATTTCTTATCTATGTCAGTTTATTATAGTTATATAGTATGTAGTAGTTAAACTAGTGGACCGAAACTGATTATCCTCTGTAGAACTTTTGAATCTTAGTTGAGAGTATTCACTTACATCAATATTTGATCTAAACATCCTACTATGTATATCCAAGCTACTAACTCGTATCATATATCCTAGCCAATGTCTTCTAATTTATATGACCTAACCATGAGTTTGGGCTCATTGTTCGATGTGCCCGGCAAAAGAATTTTCTGGGGTTATATCTTAAACTGAAAACAGTTCATTACAGGAAAGTCGGGTGCACTTGGATCACTTGCTTATGTAAGATACTCTATGTAAAGGTTGCTAAATTTGAAAAATGATTACGAGAGTTCATGTCTGCAGATACGGCAAAATGACAGGCTTGCTGTTAGCAAACTAGTTTCCAGCTTAACAAGAGGAACTGTTAGGTCACCGCTGGCTCAATGCCTCTTGATTCGGTACACTAGCCAGGTGCATCTTTGCCACCTAGAATCTTTGTCAATTCATTACATAAATGTTAGCATTATCAAGTATAGTTAACAATCCTGCATACAGGTTATACGTGAGTCAGGCATCTCACAAACTGGAGATCGTCCTTTTTACGACTATTTGGATGGTTGTCTGCGACATAAAGCAGAAATGGTGATATTTGAAGCTGCTAGGGCAATGACGGAGCTTAATGGTGTGACCAACCGTGAACTGACTCCTGCCATCACTGTCCTACAGCTTTTCTTAAGTTCATCTAAGCCAGTTCTAAGATTTGCTGCTGTTCGTACTCTAAACAAGGTTGGGCTCTTCTTTTTATTTAGCTTAGTTGTTCCGTATGATTCGGAATAATTCTTTCTCTACTTGTTTAATTTAAGCATTATGAGATATAACCAAACGGCTGTCTGTGCTAACTTTATTTCATCCATTTTAGGGGAAAGGGTGACTTATACTTTACGAGTTTTCAGGCATCTAATAATTACCGATGTATTACCAAAAAACATCTAAATGATGATGTAGCAAGGAGATAGTACGAAGAGTTACTATTGCATGTTTTCTCTTTCAAGACTTAGCAATTATGGGAAATGCCTTCTGGATTTATGAGATTTTCTAAAATATTGGAGTGACAGAAGAATAAAAGAAACAAAACAAGAACCCATTAATTTTCAAGAGAAATACCTGATGCTAGAGAGTTGGACCATAAGATAGCAGAGTCTAGTTTGTATCTTAGTCTGTTACTGTACCTCCCTCATACATCTCCAGTTACATATTTGTAATTTGTCTCCTACTATGCATTTCAGGTTGCAATGACACACCCAATGGTGGTTACAAATTGCAACATAGATATGGAGAGCTTAATTTCAGATCAGAACAGAAGCATTGCTACGCTAGCCATAACTACACTTTTGAAGACAGGGAATGAGTCAAGTGTAGATCGCCTGATGAAACAAATAACAAATTTTATGTCTGATATCGCCGACGAGTTCAAGATTGTGGTGGTGGAAGCAATTCGATCTCTATGTCTTAAATTTCCACTCAAATATAGAGCATTGTGAGTGCAGACTCACTTTTCATGACTGCTTAAATTCCTTTCCGGTATTCTCTTACAGTTCTATGCCTTTTCCTTGAATTGGATTAACCTTCTCCTTTTGAATGGGTATCCAGGATGAACTTCTTAAGCAACATTCTTAGGGAAGAAGGAGGGTTTGATTATAAAAAAGCAATCGTTGACTCTATTGTAATTCTTATACGAGATATACCAGATGCCAAAGAGAGTGGGCTACTTCATCTCTGTGAATTTATTGAGGATTGTGAATTCACTTATCTTTCGACCCAGGTGAAAATATAACCCAGTTCTCTCTTGACGGATTATTCTGTTTGAGAGTTTTCAAATTTGGTAATTTTGCATTCTAGATTGATTATTTCTTCTGTTTCTCAAACTTTTAGATACTTCATTTTTTGGGGAACGAAGGGCCAAAGACATCGGATCCTAGTAAATACATCAGGTATATCAATAATCGGGTTATTCTGGAGAATGCAACTGTGCGAGCTTGTGCTGTCAGTACCTTGGCAAAGTTTTGTGCAACCGTTGATTCTTTGAAGGTACAGTTACATTATAATTTTTTGTTACATGCTCAACTTGCAAAAGGATGGTTACTCATTGTTTGGTGGGAATTTTTTTGGATGATATGTTGCAGCCTCGTATTCTCGTTCTGTTGAGAAGGTGCCTCTATGACAATGATGATGAGGTAACTTCCACTTGATAGTACCAGTGCTCTAATATTCTGTGTTGGTATATTGGATCGAACCTTTGAATCACTGTAAGACTAAAATCTTGGACTCAGTAGAATAGTGTTGTCAATTTTGAATAAATAGGCATGGAAGAACATTGATAAGTGATGTGTGATGTTTGATTAAAACTTGTACTGTTAATCTGATAGTAGAATAGTGTTGTGATGCCGTTGAAGGACCTATTTTGTACTTGGATTAGCTGGTAATGTGTACCACAACAACAACTAAGCCTTTAGTACGAAACAAGTTGGGGTAGGCTAGAAATGAAACCCATGTAGAAGTCACAAAATCCAGAAACATAGATAAAAGAAGTAAAAAACAATAATAGTAACGTGACCAATAATGCTAGTAAATCCAGATACTAACTATACTAGCCACGTCTGAGGGGCCAAAGTCCTAGGACCTACTGGTAATGTAGCCACGTCTGAGGGGCCAAAGTCCTAGGACCTACTGGTAATGTAACCACATTATAAAAGTTTGACAAGTGCATAAACTTCAAAATATTCTGCTTTATGCCGATCAAAATTCATACTAACTAGTTCTTCTGTGCTAATATTATCCGCAGGTTCGTGATAGGGCAACTCTCTATCTGAGTATTCTTGGAGATGATGGATCTGTTGGTGAAACTGATGAGAATAAGAAGGAATTCGTCTTCGGCTCATTGGACATCCCCTTGGTCAATCTCGAGTCAAGTTTAAGGAACTATGTAGGTCTTTGCTCAGCCTCTTTGTCTACTTTCTTAAATATTTCAGTTACTTCATCTGTATCATATGTATACAGGAGCCCACAGAAGAACCATTCAACATTGATTTCGTACCCAAGGAGGTCAAATCTCAGTCGTTAGCTGAGAAAAAAGCTCCTGGTAAAAAAGCAACTGGTTTGGGTGCTGCTCCTAGTGGTCCGCCGTCCACTCTTGATGCATACGAGAAGATGCTGTCCTCTATTCCAGAATTTTCACATTTTGGAAAGCTTTTCAAGGTTGCTTTCCTAAATTACCTCTATTTGATACTTCTAAAGTTGGCATGAAATTGCTGAGTTCATGGGATCCTGATTATCCTTTCGTTTCCTTATCTTTTTCTTCAGAGTTCTGCTCCTGTGGAGCTTACAGAAGCTGAAACAGAATATTCTGTCAATGTTGTTAAGCATATTTTCGATGGGCATGTTGTGTTCCAGTTTAACTGCACAAACACTATCCCGGAGCAGCTTCTGGAAAATGTATGATTACATCACTTCAGCGGAGCATTCTGCATCCATTCTTTAAATGATTCCTAATGTCTGTAAGCTATTTATTATGAACAGGTCACTGTTATTATGGATGCTTCTGAAGCGGAGGATTTCTCTGAAGTGTCATTAAAGCCTTTGGCATCCCTACCTTGTGATTCTCCTGGTCAAACTTTTGTGGCCTTTGAGAAGCCAGAAGGCGTGGTGGTTGGGAAATTTGCAAACACACTGCGGTTCATTGTTAAAGAGGTATTGTTGCATTTCCAATTCTGAACTTTGGCTTAGGAGCAAGGTAGGTTGCTGAAGTTATCAATTTTACATCTTAGTTATCAAAGTATGCGCTCGAAGCAAGTAAATGGCACAAACATGGGAACATTATTTTATTTAAATACCCCTCAAAATTCGCCTCTTAAATTATACCCTTATTCAATTTTTAAAAATACCCCTACCTCTGAAAAGTGGAAGCAAGTAGCACAAGTTGCTTTCAGAAGTGGACGCAACTAGCACAAGTTGCTTCCAGAAATGAACGCAACTTTATGCTTCCAAAAAGTGAAAGCAACTTTCTCAAGTTGACTCCAAAAAAATTATTTTTTACCCCTCGGGGGTATTTGTGCAAAGTCAACAAAAATGGAGGGTATTTATAACATTCCCACCACAAACATCTAGGTTCTTATTCCAATGTAATGTTGACAATTTGGTGGAACTTGATTTGAAGTATTTGTAATAGGTCTAGAAGAGCATAGAAAATCCTCAAATGTCGAATATTTACTGTAGCTGAACCACTAAATTATTTAAATGCCCCTATGTAAATCAATCTCACTACTGTTACACGCCTTATCTTTTTCTAAGGCAGGTACGCGGGTAACATGTATAAATGCTTTAAGTAGGGGTCTAGTTTATAGTTAAATTTCGTGGTTGATTAACAAACAAACGCCTTATCTTTTTTAATGTATTCGTAAGTTTATGCCTATTTGTGTCGGTAACCTTCAGGTTGACCCAAGTACTGGTGAAGCAGAGGATGATGGTGTTGAAGATGAGTACCAACTAGAAGATCTTGAGGTTGGTTCAGCTGATTTCATGTTGAAAGTTGGGGTTTCTAATTTTAGAAATGCATGGGAAAGTATGGGAGAAGAATACGAGAAGGTGGATGAGTATGGTCTTGGTGTGAGGGAGAGCTTGGCAGAAGCTGTGAATGCAGTCATTAACATTCTTGGGATGCAGCCTTGTGAGGTTAGTTTTTGTTACCTGGAGCATGCAATTTTCTGTCTGCACCTAACAAACATTTAAATGTCGTGTCCTGTACCATTATTTTCTGCATTCACTTATAACATGGGCAGTCAATGCCGTATAATCTTAGCCGTGGGTGTAAAACCCTCAAAATAATGCTGAGGTTGACAATTTAACATCTCCCAGTTGTGATGGTGTCGTCTTTCACTGACCTTCAAAATGAATCTCAACCTGGTGGGCGCAACGTGCCCATCTGAATTCATTTTCACCTAAATGGGCGCCATGCGCTCATCTTGAAGTTGTAAGTCCTAGGATTACTTGATAGTAGGAGTTTTATGCCTAGCGATACGAGGACCTTCGACTTGATTTATACTCGAAGTGTAAATATGGTCAGTCGAGGTCTATGAATGTACCCTATATTATCGATATCATAATTTTGATTTTCTCATTTTAAGTTATGATTTTTCATATTTCCGGAAGCCTTGACTCCATATGGGTGCTGAGATTTTTTTTTTTTTTAATAATGTTTTTGAACTCTTGCAGGGCACGGAAGTCGTTGCAAGCAATTCCAGATCACACACATGTTTACTATCTGGTGTATTCGTAGGTAATGCTAGGGTGCTTGTTCGATTATCATTTGGTATTGAAGGGCCCAAACAAGTAGCCATGAAGCTTGCTGTTAGATCAGAAGACCAAGCTGTCTGTGAAGCTATTCATGAGATCGTAGCCAGCGGCTAATTTTGTGGTTCAATGAAATTGCATTATAAAGATGAAGAGAGGAAAGTCTGGCTAGTTAACGAAGTCCGTCGGGTTCTACACCGCCCTTAATGTTAGACGAAGAGAATGCACATTTTAAGTTGGAAAATAGGGTTTCGGATAGATCACATTTTGTTTCTGTGGTGTCTTCATTTTGTTTATCTTAAAACTGTTGATGTAGTTTGGAGCACTAGAGTACAATACCCGGTGGTGAAAGGAGAGTTTACTGGGTGTGCATACATAATTCTATTTGATCTGTAAACTGCCTGTGTTTTCGTTTTTGGGATCAGAGATAGCTGATTGCTTCTCTGAATCACTTGTTACTAGGGAATTGTTTTCCATGGAAAACTACCTGTGTTCTGTTTTATTGTAAACTAGACTTTGGGCAGGTAGTGTTAGACTGTTAGGCAGAATGAAATATATTCCATCTCAAGTTTTGGTTAGTGTTGTTGAGTTTACATCGATAAAGTTTTGGTTCGGGCGAAATGAGCTGGTTGCGAGAAGCGTCGCAGTGTGTTTTTCCGAGGTAAAGCAAGCATATAGGCATTTCGACAATAAGAGTTGAACGTGGACTCGCACTAGATTTTGCGGTTGCCTTAAAACCTGTAACCGTGTTATGACAAAATAGCCGAGTCAGCTCAGCAATTTAATTATTGTACTGCACCATCAATCAATTCCCTCGCCCCCGTCTATTTAACTCGGACCTAAACCCTTTTAATATATTTTTCCATTCTTTCTTCTTCCCTTGTCGAGAAGGAGAATCGCTAGATGCATACGAAACCCTAGAAATCTTAACTCAATCTCTTATAGAAAGATGGGAGATTTCAATAGCAATAATAACGATGCGTTTAATCGCAGCAGAGATGCTGCTGCAGTTCAAGCTCGCACTAAAGCTCAGACTCGTGCGAGTGTTCTTCAATTAAAACTGGTATTACAATAATTTCCTTTGTTATAGCTGCTAGATTTAAACAAAATCTTCTTACCAATGTTTTTATGGGATTGATTTTATATTTTGGTCCCTTTCAGATTGGTCAGAGCCATCCAACTGGTCTTACAAATAATCTTCTGAAATTGTTTGAGCCCCGAGCACCATTGGAATACAAACTGCCTCCTGAGAAAAGGAAATGTCCGTCATATACTGGTGTGTATAATTTTAGGGGTGGTTTCATTTTCATCTCGCTAATGATTGTTGTAATTTTAAGATTGGTTTATCTTTATTTTTAAGGAATGGCGCAATTTGTCGGGAAATTTGCTGAACCCGGAGATGAAGAGTATTCTCCACCTGTCAAGGAAGGTGAAACTGCTGTAAGTGGAACTGCCTTCCGCCTTTGTGTTTCACTAAAAATAACCCGTGCCGATATGGGGTTAACTGAAAGTTCTAATAAATATCTAGAGATAATTCGTGCCGTAACGACACTGCTTTAGTATGATATCTCACTGGTATAATTTTTTTTTTTCTGGACTTTAAATTAAATCGTGTTCCTTTGCAAGATAGTTTTCTATTTTGTTTTAAACGAAAATAATGTCTATAAGTACATTGTAAAATTATTCATATACAATATCCAAAAACAAACACAAAATCATTTAAGTAATAGTGTGTATGCATATCTCACTTATGAATTATGTATAAAAATAAACAATTAAATCTCATTTCCCATTAGATTCATCATGCCACCACTAAATCCAATTAATGCATGTATGATATATTATAATTTCATTTAATGTTTCTTTGAATATCTTGAGTTAAGAGGTGATGTAATAATTAAAAACTAATAAATTTTGATTCATAATGGGAGGGGTTACACAAACGACGACCGTCGGATGTATTTCGCTGGGATGAGACTGGGATGGTCGGATGCAACGTTTGTCTTTCAAAATGTTATCCGACCGTCCAAGCTCAAAAACCCATTCTGTTTTGTATTATAGAAGATTGCTTCGTGTTCTGTCCATTGGTTGACCTGATTCTGACATCTAAGTTATTGCCGGTATGATGTTGGTGTTGATAGGTGCAAAGAAGGGCAAGAGTTCATAAACTACGATTAGAAGAGGGTGCTAAAAAGGTGGCTGATGAGCTTGGGAAATGTACTGTTTTTAATTTCTCTCTCTTGTTGTGGCTTGTGAATTAACCGACACCTTAGCTTACTTCTTTTTACGTGCAATGCTAGATGATCCTTCAAATGATCCAAATATAACTGGTGATCCATATAAGACATTGTTCGTGGCAAGGCTTGTAAGTGATTACATTCTATTCTCCTTCAACCCAGCTTAAACTGTAGATTTTTCTTGGTTTTATCTAAAGTTATTATGGTCTGTTGCAGAATTATGAGACAACTGAGCACAGAATCAAAAGGGAGTTTGAGTCATATGGGACAATCAAACGGGTAAGTATTTTAGAACATCCGATAAGAGATGTTCAGGTTATTGCCTTTTGACTTCCTTGGTAAGCAGTTCAGTATGTTGCAGACCATTTTCTTCTTATTTTCTTCCTGGTAAAATTGTGTGGTAACATTTGGAACTCATGAGTGCATATAGAGGGTCTGTTGATTGATAAATTATGTTGCATATGGTAACATTTTCTTCTAAAAAACAATTCTGATTGATAAATCTAAGGTTTTCTTATTCGTACTTTTTACCTTTCTAAATCACTAGGATCCCATAGCATTTCCACGACGTCTTTCACTCTAAAGAATTAACAATTAAGTGTTTTGTTTAAGCATTATTTTTATTTATTTTTTAATTTCATGATGAAGAAATTTCTGATTAGAATAAGCTCAAATTAGTCCGACATTGTAAGGCATTTATATGAATTTCTGATTAGAATTAAGCTCAAACGATTTTATATGTTTCTTTTAATTTGGAAGGAAATCTGGTAAGGTGCGTTTCTCAATCGGCTCTTTTGTTTGGCAAGTCGTGTTTTCTTTCAACTTAATTGCAACACAGTTAAACCCACTATGTGTGGCTACGGTCTTTATGGTATAAGCATATCAAATAATTAAAGAGTCACTTATTCGGAGTCCATAGACTTTTTAACGGAATACTTTGGCCTATCTACCTGTTCTAAAATGACTCGTTCTGGGTCAACATGAAATGTGACTACTGACTAGTGAAAGGCAGTTCTTTGAAGGATGTTTCAGCCTGGTAATATCAATGTTTTCAGCAGGGTAATGCACCGTGGGTGCTGACTGAGGCTGTGCATCTAAGTGAACCCAGTGACACATGGGCCCTCTTTCTTCTTGTTGAATTTAAACCATGTAAAGTCACGAGTATTTGGTGCTATGGTGGTCAATATTGTAATAACAGGTATCCTTGCGACTAATGATGGTTTAGGTTTTACGTAATCTCGTAGGATGTGTTTGTGTTTTGGCTGACTTTGCTGAATGGTTTGAATACGGCTTGACTGAGCCATTTATCATCGCAATAGTTGTCTCTTTCAGCCATTACTCCCATTAGACATTCAGCAACAATCAGCAAATCTTTAGTCTTCTATTGGTAGTATTTAGTTCTCTATTTAGCACCCTGGTAAGGTGACGGTTATTCAGTTTAACAATTTGTTTTCCGCTCATATCTTCATCTCCACATTTCAATCGCAATGACTTGGGCTGCATTCTGCATGGGTAAGTTGTAAACTTTAGTGAGCAAGGTAGTGGTTCATAGTGCCTTTTGGACTAATTTTTCTTTAGTGATTTCTATTATGGATATTTTACAATAATGCTACTGGATAGTGGTTCATAGTGCCTTTTTTATTTACTAAATTCAGGACTAATTTTTCAAATTTTCTGCCAAAATGAAAGGAGAAGAAACCTTAAAAGAGCAACAAGTGCCTGTCTCCTTTCTTTTTGAAAATCATCTAGGTTCGTGCTAGGTAAAATACATGTCGGGAGTATTACAACCCTTTCTTGTTATTTCTATTATGGATATTTTACATTTATAATGCTACTGAATTTGATATTGAGTATAAAGGTCAACCAAAATTCTACCAGCATTTCGGAGAACCACCCTGGTATTCCTTTCTATGTTTTATTTACTAAATTCAGTAATTATAGGTTTTCCCTGGTAAGGGGATGGTAATTCTGTCTTGCAACTGGTAAACCGGCTATACTTCAGAATTTTCTGCCATCTGTAGCAATGGTCGTGATGCATCCTCCATGGAGAAGCTTGACTAGAGTAATTTCTGAATAGGAATGCCTTTTTTTTTCCATGTGCTTTTTGCATGTCTTACTGATCCCCTCTTAATTCTTGTTCAGGTTCGCATGATAACAGACAAAGAGTCGAATAAGCCAAGAGGCTATGCTTTCATTGAGTATGCCCATACACGAGATATGAAAGGTTTGTTGTTGTGTGTTATTTATTCTTGTATTGGTTCTCTAAGCATTGATACTTCGGAATCTGGAATCCTGTATCTGGCTGGTAACACTATATATATCATGCAGCTGCTTATAAGCAAGCTGATGGGAGGAAGCTGGATAACAAACGAGTACTCGTGGATGTTGAACGTGGTAGAACTGTTCCAAACTGGAGACCTCGCAGACTGGGTGGTGGTCTTGGATCAACCAGGGTTGGGGGTGAAGAAGTCAATCAGAAGTATTCTGGCAGGTAATGTCATCTCCAGTTTCTTGTGTTTTAAAAACAGTTAGTTGGTTATTACCTGCAAACACACTAGCAAACATGTTAGAATTTTCAAGTTGTATTCAATTTGTATCCTTTCAAGTAGACCACATGTCGCGGGATCTAATTTAAACCTGTGTTTGATGTTTACTTGTGATTGTAATTTAATTCTTCTGTATATTAGTTTTTAGTACCCTTGTTGAGTTGTTTCCCATTATTGCACAGAGAACCTCAGCAAGTAGCATCTGGAGGACCATCTCGATCAGAGGAACCAAGGAACAGAGAAGAGCGCCATGTGGACCGGTAAGATTTTCTTTAGAGTGTTTTAGTTTATTTCTTTTGTCGTCTTTAAATATTTCTTTGATCTTTGTGAATTAAAAGCCTTTTTTTTGTTGATTACCTCTTAGTATGAGTTAGAAACTCAAATCTCCCCTCCAAAAATTGGGTTAGGTCTCTATTGAGTGCAACAACTCTCCCCCCGTTGTTGTTGTTGTTTTTTTTTTTTTTTTTTTTTTTTTTTTTTTGAAAATGAATATGCAGTAACCATTGAAATGTAATGTTTCAGGGATAGAGAAAAATCCCGTGAAAGGGGGAGAGATAAAGATGTGGAACATGAGAAACCTGGTGAGAGGTCCCATGACAGACACCGTGACAGGAATACAGACAGGGACCGTGGGCGTGATCATGATCGTTCACGCGATCGGAATCGGGACCGTGTTCGTGACTCTGAACGGGACCAAGACCGCGAGCGTGATCGTGACCGTCGAGATCGCCCCCGTGATAAGGACAAGGATCATGAGCGCGATGATTCCGAGGTTGAAGGTGTCCGTTCCCGTGACAAGGATTCAGACTATGACCGTGTTGAGTCAAAGCACAGACGAAGCCGGCGTAGTGAGAGGGACAGGGACACTGAGCGAGAATCTGGACATGGCTATGATCATTTGGAGCCTCAAGGTGATCGTGATCGTTATGATGCTGAGCAAGACCGCGATGATCAGATGGAGCCAGAGAACTATGAAGATGTCCATGCAACTTCTGAGTCGCGTGAAAGGGAGAGAACCCGGGATTATGGTCGAGATTATGAGCAATAAGGGGCTGTAACCATAAGATATGAGTAAGTCTGTAAAGCTGGATTGACCACCCTTATTTCTCTTTTCAAGTTATCATGTCTAACAGTAATAATATTTTCACTCAGGTTGTTTGGTATGGCGTAGGAAACAAACTGCAAAAAAGAAGAGAATGTGTATTTTATCCCAATTGTGCTTGCCCATCAGTTCACAGAGCAAGGATTTTGGGTGTTCTGTATTTTGATTGCCTCGAACTTGGTTCCATTTAGTTTTCTTTTCTCGAAACCACGTATCTGTAGGTTTTTTTTTTTTTTTTTTTTTTGGTCGTGGTTGTCTTTATTAATGTGTTGTGTTTAAATTGTTTAACTGAATCGTGTTTAAATTGTTCATTATGAACTTCGGATCGGCTCCTTCAAACTACATACCACATCTTTTTGGTGTTTCTGTCAAAATTACTTGGCAATGCTTGAATCATTTAACTTTTAGGGCTTTTCTACTTGTTAGCAGTGTGGTCTTCCTTTCTTAGAAACTTGGAACATAGATCTTGTTAGCTCTATACAAAACAATGGATGATGAATCAACAATAACAAAGACGAGTTTTTCATTGCATGGTAACCCAATAACCCGCTAGCTGAACCAGATCTTTGGAAGATCTATTAGGGTTGGAAAATATATGAGTGAACAGGATAGAGAGACATCTGAACCAGATCTTTGGAAGATCCATTAGGGTTTGAAAATATATGAGTGAACAATAGAGAGACATCTGTAGCTGCCTAAGGCGGAGTGTTGTGGAGAGATTGGAGGTACCGATAGTGATATAAAACCATGGTCTAAACTCAATATTTTTGTGTTGTGGAGAGATTGGAGGTACCGATAGTGATATAAAACCATGGTCTAAACTCAATATTTTTTTAATCTCCTTTCTTTCTGCTCGAAAGCAGTTAGGAGATTTTGAAATAGGTGAGGATCGAATAAAATATTTTTTATTATATAATAAAAAATCTAATAAAAAAATTTAATATCAAATTTTGGGCCTACCTTTAGTGCTTTATATAAATAAAATATTCTTGGGCGAGGAAGAAATCACTAGACTAAAACCTTTCCCATAATTGATGTTTTGGCACCGTACAAATGCCCCCTTACCTCCTCCACTACACTCAACCTAACTCCTCTTGATCTTGAGAGAGGAAATCATCCGGTGAACGCACATTTTACTACTGAACCACATAAAATCCTTGTGTGCTTGTTAACTGAACTACGTATTCATGCCTACGTTGAGAACTGGAAATGAAATCAACATCAAAAGAGAATAAAGTGGTTGATGACGATATCTAATGATGAATGAAAGCGACATCTAATATAGAATTTTAAAGGTGGGATTTATGAGTTCAGGGGATTTGGTGGAGTTACGTTTCCCTCGGTACGTTTGGTTGCCCAAATCCCTGGAATAATGTTTCATAGCAAATCCTCCATATGGAGTCCGACCCCTCTCCCTAAGATTTGCTGGGAAACTTATCAAGGAATTTATGGACCCACTTTTTTAAACTCTAAATTCCATATATATGCAATTTAAGATTATGAGTGTAATGCTAACAATTAATATATGGACTTTAAAACAAGATAATTCTATGAATCCTAGAAATTTTAACTGAGCTACCAAACACACGAGGAATTTATATAAATCACAGTAATTGTATGCCCATGGGATTATAAGTTCCTTTAAATCGTGAATTATACAAACAAACCCACCATAAGTATTTTGTGGAACCATAGAAGGAAAGCACAACTTATAATTTGGTTTGTTGTGGTGTATATTACTTTCTCGTTTGGGAGTCTTTAAATTTCAATTTCAATATCAAAATCAAAATCATTTTATTTTTTTAATTTAACAGACGGTTGGGAGTCTTTAAATTTCCCAACAGTAACTACCATATACGGTTGGAATTCCCAACCGTAGGAAAACCCAGGTTAAAATACGGATGGAAGTTCATATTTTTCCAACCGTAACTACCGTATATACGGTTGGAATTCCCCATCGTAGAAAAACTCAGGTTCAAATACGGTTTGAAGTTTATATTTTCCCAACCGTATAACTGATTTACGGTTGGGAAAACCAAGATTTCCTAACCGTATGTAATTATGAAATTATTTATCAAATCTAACCTATTTATGCGATCAAAAGCAACAAAAATGGGCGGGTTTTGGATTCTTACCTAATTGAAGGAATTACTTGCGGAGAATCGACGATTAATCGTCGTTGAAGAACAAAAAAAAAAAAAAAAAAAAAAAAAAGAAGAAGAAGAGACGATGGAGAAGAAGAGGCGACATTAAGATTTAGGTTTAATTTTTGGCTTTTAATTAGATTTATATTAATTATTTAAGGATAATAAGGGTAATAATAATAATAGATATAATCAAAATGATGATCAAAATGCTGCAGTGGATATGGAAAACAGAAAATTTCCTAAAATTATTGCAAATTTTTTCAAGGAAATTAAGAAAAATTATGATCCTAGAGGTCTAAAGACAGGAGAAGTAACCCATGCATTAAACATGTCTTGGTCTCCAACTGGCAGAATCATTGTAAAGAAGACAGCAGACCCTAAGATATTCATCATCAGATTCTCAAATGCTGCTGACTTTGCTGCTGCTATCTACTCAATTCCAAATAGAGTCCAGGGTTTTCTTCTTTCTATGAGAATGTGAAACAATGAAGCTAGAGTGGAGGAAGTAGACTTTACAGCTCAGGATTATTGGGTCAAATTCATTTTAAGAGGAGGTTTGGTAGAAAAAGGATTTGTGGCGAAACAAGTGGAAGATAAAATTGGAAAAGTGCCAACTCTGATTGGTTCACTGAATGAACAAGGAGAGTTTCAAGCGCACATTGTTGCTGATATTTCACAAGGAAACACACTCATTCATGAAGTTAAAGTTATTCTTATTGATCCAAATGACAGAGAAACAATCAAGGTAAAGATTTTATTTATGGAGATCCCTCATGGTACCTGTTTCAAGTGCTGACATGTTGATGCTTCTCACTCATATGAAAAATGCAGAGTTAGAAGATGAGTATACAATAGAAATTTCCATAAGGTGTTTGTCTACAATGAAGAGGATGAGCAAACACAGATGCCAGAACAACCTGATAAAAATAATAATGGAATGGAGAATCTAGCCTCTGCTGCTGCTGGAATAAGAATATATGGTAGTGAAATTGATAGAGATAACACTCAAAGAAGAGGTACAAAAATGAGAAGGATTGATGATGATTATAGTTTCAGTTCCGACAATGAAGTGATGGCTGGAGTTGGAGTTATTGATGACAAAAGGAGAGATGCATGTGGTACTGGAGAAAGAATTGAAGAGGCGAGCAGTAGTAACTTTGAAGATAGGGTGAATGCAGAAATAAGAAGATTGAGTAAAGGTAAATCCCCTGTTACTGATAACAGTGGAGTTAACCAGAAGGAACTGAAACAGAAAAGAAGGCAACAAGACTGGTTTAGACTTCTAGGTCAATACTCTGTAATGGATAGGAAGAATGAAGATTCTTGGGTCATGATCAAGAAGAATGACAGTAGTTTTCTAAGGGATATGGCTGGGGGAACTCGAAAAACTGCTGAGATTGTTATTAATGAAGAAGAAAATTCCATCTGTTGGAGTATTATTGAAGAGGAAGTTGATAATGGTGAGGGGAAGACTATGGAGATGGCCAAAGATAATATTAGTTCTGATAATTCTCTCCCTGTGCAACAACCTTCTATTCATGAGGTATTCTACAATAACTACCTTTCTAGTTACAATTGCCTTTATAACTCAGTTACAAAATGCTTTTCTTTTGAGTGGATAATCAAGTATATAGTCATCTTAATTACTAAGTTCTGTTATAGATTTTTAAAGCACAATTTTTTTTTTTAGTTATGTTGGTTTTAAAAAGTTCATTATCTATTTTGCCTATTATATATGCTTATTCATGAAATGCGCTTTTAATGGCCTATTCCCATTTTATCAAAAACTGATTTTCATAAATATGGTTATGGATGACAAGAAATATGGGGATGACTTCAAGGTTTTATCCTGGAATCTTCAGGGGATTAGGGCAAATTTGAAACAAGACCATTTGAAACATCTTTGTAAAACACATAAACCAGACATGCTCTTCCTTTCAGAAACAAAAGTTAATATGCAAACAGTTGAAAAAGTTTTTAACAAACTGCAGGTTAAAGATTGGTTTATCATCCCCTCAATAGGAAAATCGGGGGGTTTTGTTATTGCGTGGTATCAGGGAGTTTCTGCAAAACTCGTATCTTTTATGCATAATGTCTTTAACTTTCATGGCATTAAAAATAATTTAAGTTTTAATATTTCATTTGTTTATGGAGCCTTAGATAAAAACATAAGAGTTAAACAATGGGAATTTATTTCTAGTTTTGGTAACCTAGATGAACCTTGGGATATAATAGGCGATTTGATCTTTATTTTGCATCGTGATGAAAAGGAAGGAGGCAATGATACAAACTCAAGTAGCTCAGCTTATGTTTACAGCTGCATTCAGAAACCTAGTTTAGTTGATTTAAAGTTCATAGGCTTACCATTTACTTGGACCAATAAGAGATTAGGGAATGCGAACATTCAGGAGAGGATTGATAGGTATTTAGTTGATCATAAATGGCTAGAAAAATTCCTTAGATCAATTACACAACACTTAACTAGAGTCATGTCTGATCACGCTCCTATCATGCTAGAAACTTTGACAAATAGGGAGAATGGAAGTAAACCATATAGGTACATGCTGACAGGAACATAAAAACTATAAGAGTCTAGTTGAGGAATCCTTAGCCATCAGTAAAGATAGAGAGTTAGACTTTTGTGGAACTCTTAAAAAATTAGAAAATGATTTTAGAATCTGGAACAAGAAAGAATTTGGTAATATCTTCAAAAATATCACTAGTATACTAAATAAGATAGAAACAAAGAATAAAAGAGTTCCTAACTATGAGACTAAAAAGAAGCTAGAATTTTTACATAATAAACTTGAGTCTTGGTATGTTATAGAGAAAATATATTGGGGGCAACATGTTAAGGAAAGATGGATAAAATAAAATGATCATAATACGAAATTCTTTCACCAAAACGCTTCTGAGAGGAAAAGAATGAATAGTATTTATGCTCTTAGAGATGATAGTGGGTTGTGGATTGAAGGTTAGGAGAATTTAAATGATCTTACTACAAAACATTTTAAGAATATATAACAAACTAGTGACAAAGTCATTGACCCTATCTTTGAAAGAATTTTTGAACATAAAATTAATCAGGAGGACAATGAAACTCTTTGTAAAATTCCAGTTGAGAATGAAATAAAAGAGGCGCTTTTCAGTATGAACTCTTGGGGTGCCCCAGGGCCTGATGGCTTTCCCCCAGGATTCTATCAAGATCATTGGAATGAGCTAAATAGGAGTATAATCAGCTGGGTTCAACAAATGTTTAGGAATAAGAGATTTAATCAAAAGGAGAATCATACTTTTATCTCCTTGATTACAAAAAATAGCAAGCCAAAAACCCCACATGACTTCATACCAATTAGTCTAAGTAATGCTCTTTACAAAATTGTAGCTAAGACTATTGTTAGAGCATTGCTCGATCGAACTCGCATGTTTGTCAACATTAGTGATCAAAACTATAAAGTCTTTGATTTCTAGTCTACTATAGCTAAGGTCTCGGACTAGGATAGAAAGTGTAGTTGAGCTCAAGAACTCCATGGCGCTCATCATACAAGACGAAGGACTACTCAAGGAACCAGTGGATCTTCATCGACTAAAAGGTATGTGGAGACTTGAACTTATCTATCACTCAAAAGTCTATCTATTCTATCTCTTATCTTGAGACAAAATTCGCATTACTATATAGACTAAGAATATACACATATGATATTTCGAGCTGAGTATATCTCGCTTATCTATTTCTCGAAATATGTGTTGGTAAAGCTTTCGCTTTAGCCAAGTTCATCTTTACCTAGTGACGAAGGTCATGTTATGTTTCAAATCATTTTGGAAATTGCTTCGACGAAAAATAGTTTCTAAATAACAACTATATAACGCCCTCTGAGAATGTTTCAATGATTGAAATGAGAGTTTAGACAATATAACCATTGGAGGATATAAGCATTGTTGTGGCAACACATATATGTATATGTACTTAGTGCTTGAACCGAAGTTTGTGAACTTTATTGATCAAGTGAAACCGGAAAAGTGCGTGAGCTTCAGTCCGCGAACCCAGTCCGCGAACTGGCGGAAGTTCTCGACCGAGAATTTCTACTGGAGTTTGTGAACTCCATCCGGGAACTTAAGTCCGCGAACCCAGTCCGCAAACTTGAGTAGGTTATGTCTAAAAATGATGTTTGTGAACTTATCTTAGTAAACTAAGGAATGTTATTGCAAACCGTGGCTTTATAGTTTATGAATCGATTCGAGTGAATCACATCGTTTTTGCGTTAATTGTGTCTTGTGTAGTACATAAAGAGCTAAGCAATTGAACAACTCTCTAACTAGTTCATTTGAGTCATTTGGTCTAGTTATCGTGAAGAAGAATATGGTTGATATGAAAGTTATCATTTGGATAACCATTTGGTTAACTAGTGTTGAACCAACTAATGTACAAGTTTGGGTACAGTTTTCACAAGCCTACAAACGTGCAGTACATGTGTGTATAACAAGCTATGTTTTCAATCTAACAGTTGATAAATATTAGCTTGTATCTAATCAGGTTTTCATCTAATGGTGAATATTGGATATTTTGTTACTAAGCTAACATTGACTGGAAACCCTGATTTAAAAGACTATACAAGGGAGAACTCTAGCAACTGGGAAACCTAATCCCTACACATTCTGTATGAAGTTTTCTAAGCTAGAGTCAATTTTCCTTTAACCTTTGGGTTTCTTCTTCTAAAACCAGGCTAACGACTTAAAGACTTCATTGGGATTGTGAAGCCAGACCGTTACTAATTTTATCATAGTTATGTGATATGATCTTACATCTTCTATCGTACGAGCACAATTGTAATAATTGGCTTGAGATTTCTATCTCCGATAGGAAAGATATAAAAGTAGTCACAAACACTTCGTCTCATCGTTTGTGATTCCTCAATAACCTTCTTCGCTGCGTCGATTAAGTTTATTGTGAGGTGATTGATAAAGCTGAGTTGTTCTTAGGGAATATAAGTTTGGTTTTATCAATTGGTTCCTGTTCACTTAATTTATCAAAAGACGGAACAAAACTCATAGGTTTATTCATGGGAGACAAATTTATCTATCCTTGTAGACTTTTCTGTGTGAGACAGATTTGTTTATTAAAGTCTTCGACTTTGGATTGTAGCAACTCTTGGTTGTGGGTGAGATCAACTAAGAGAATCAAGTACGCAGTATCCTGCTGGGATCATAGGCGTAGGAGCATAACTGTACCTTGGATCAGTGTGAGATTGGTTGGGGTTCAACTACAGTCCAGACCGAAGTTAGCTTGGAGTAGCCTAGTATTTGTAGCGGATTAATACAATGTATGTTTAATCTGGACTAGGTCCTGGGGTTTTTCTGCATTTGCGTTTTCCTTATTAACAAAATTCTGGTGTCTGTGTTATTTATTTTTCGCATTATATTTTGTTATATAATTGAAATAATATAGGTTGTGCGTTGTTCAATCAATTAGAATATCCGACCTTATTGGTTGTTGATTTAAATTGATTGACACTTGGATATTGGTCTTTGGTACCATCCAAGTTATCTCTCTTTGATTAAGACTCGCAGATTGTATTTGCTTGAGTAAATCAAATTGAGAGATTGAGCTAATAACTCCTTGAGATATTTTCTATTGATTGAGTCTAGTTGATTCTCTAGAAAGTAACTCGGAGTTGTCCATACAGATTGCTAATCGAAATATTGGGTGTGGTTGTTAGACCCCCGCTTTTTCAATTATAGCTAATAGAATTAAACCCTATTTAGATAATCTTATTTCACAAAATCAATCGACTTTCATACAAAAAAGGCAGATTACTGATAACATCATAGTTGCACATGAAATCTTACATACCATGAAAACTAGCA
This sequence comes from Papaver bracteatum, assembly GCA_023529315.1. NCBI lineage: Eukaryota > Viridiplantae > Streptophyta > Magnoliopsida > Ranunculales > Papaveraceae > Papaver > Papaver bracteatum. The sequence continues at coordinate 1,536,092 of JAJJWX010002349.1, read as the reverse complement.
AAAGAAAAAATGGTCACATGGCTATTAAGTTAGATCTCTCCAAAGTGTTCGATATGTTAGAGTGGAACTTAATTATTAAGATTTTCAGTTGCCTAGGATTTTCTAATGAATTCTGTGACTTATTACTTGCTTGTATTTCCTCGGTTTCTTATGATGTGTTAGTCAATGGTATTCCAGGAGATTCTTTTCTTCCCACTAGGGGAATTAGACAAGGTGATCCTTTATCACCTAACAAATTTTTTAATTTGTATAGAAGCTTTATCTAGACTGTTAAAATATGAAGAAGAGCTAGGTAAAATTGTTGGAATAAAAGTTACTAAAAACTCCCCATCAGTTTCGCATCTGTTCTTTGCGGATGATTCATTTATTTTTGTTAATGCTAGTATTCAACAAGCTCATAACTTGCTTGATATGCTTCAAATATTTAGTGACTCTTCAGGTCATCTCATAAACTACAAAAAATATGGTATATACTTTAGTAAAAAAGTTCAAAATAACATTGTAAGTTGTTAGCTAGGATCTTAAAAGTAGGTAGAATCACCAAAACTGACACCTATTTAGGTACCTTCTTTTCTTTAATAGATCGAAATCCTTTAATTACCAAAATCTATTAGACAGAGTCTATAATATAATACAGGGATGTAAAGCTAAATTCCTCTCTCAAGCAGGTAAAACTACTCTTATAAAATATGTTACTAGTGTTATGCCTATGTTTCAGATGATGTGCTTCTTTCTGCCTAAAAAAATTCTAGATAGAGTAGATGCCCTACAAAGGGATTTTTGGTGTAAAAAAACTAAAAACAACAAAGGTCTGTACATTAAGTCTGGGATGCAATGTGCACCAGTAAGGATAGTGGTGGTTTAGGTATTAGAAACCCTCATAAATTTAATCTAGCACTTCTAACTAGATTAGCTTGGAGACTAATTAAATTTCCTGATAAGCTTTGGTCTGTGATTCTTAGATGTAAGTATTTTAAAAATATAGACCCTTTAGATTATAATAAGAAGAGAGTTAAGTCTTGGGTTTGTTAGAGCATTGCTCGGTCGAACTCGCATGCGTTTCTATCTCAAGCATGTTGATTTCTAGTTTACTTATGACTAAGTCTCAGTCTAGGATAGTAAGTATAGTTGAGCTCCAGATTCCATGGATATTATCTTGTGAAGACGGAGAACTACTCAAGGAACCGGTGGAACTTCATCCGACCAAAAAGGTATATGGAGACTTGAACTCATCTAGCACTCAAAACTCTACTCTATCTCATACTCTTGAGACATAGTCGTATAGTATGATAGTTTTCATACATACACATTTGATATTTCGAGCCGAATTTACTTGCCTATCTTTTTCTCAAAATATGTGTTGGTAAATCTTTCGCTTTAACCATGTTTCATCTTTACCCATGATGAAAGTCATGATGACGTTTCAATCTTGAAAATGGCTTTGATGAAGATAGTCGATTCTTTATGTCTAGCGACTATTAACATTATAGAAGAATGTTTCAATGATTGAAATGTAGAGTTGAGATTACGTTACCACCTATGAATGTAAGCATATATAGTGTGTTCGCACATTAATGTATAACTCCATGTACCGTAAACCAAGTGCGTGCATATATATGCATGCGGTATTGGTGAAGGAGACAGGTTGGTATGCGTACTGGCAGAGGTTCTTGTACCGAGAATTTCTGTTGTAGTTTGGAGTTTACGAACTTACAAACCAGTCACCTTAGGTACATGTACCCACAAGAGTTTTCCTACCGAAAATTTCTACTGGGTTTTCAAACCCAATTTCGGTAAAGCTAGAGTACACGTACCCGTACACGTACCCAAGTTGGTTATATTTCTAAAATCGGTTGTTCATGAACTTAAACAATAAATCAATAAGGAATGCAATCTTTGCAAACCGTGGCTATATTGTTCATGAATTGATTCAGGTGAATCAAACCGATTTTGCTTCAATTGTGTCTTGTGTAGTACATAAGATTTCCTTGTAATTGAACAACTCTTGAACTAGTTCTTATGAGTCATTTGAACTAGTTATGAGAAATATGAACACGGTTGATATGAAAGTACTCATATGGCTAACCATTGGTCAACCATTTGTGAACCAACTAATGTACACATTTAGGTACGGTTACTCAAACCTAAATGAAATACATTTCATGTGTGTGTGACAAGCTAAGATTTGATCTAACAGTTGAAAGGTATTAGCTTGGATAAGTCAGGTTTTTCATCTAACAGTGAATATTGAATGCTTTGTTACCAAGGTAACTTAGATTGCAAACCCTAATTTGAAAACTATATAAAGGAGACATCTAGCATCTGAAAAAACTAATCCCCACACCTCTTGTGTGATACTAGTTGATTTTCTAGAGTCGATTCTCCTTTAATCGTAGGTTTCATCTCGAGACCCTGTCGATTAACGACTTAAAGACTTCATTAGGATTGTGAATCCAGACGAAACTACTTCTCTTGTAGTTGAGCGATCTGATCTAGCCATTTTCTTTTGTAAGAGTTCAATTGAATAATTGGCTTGAGATTATATCTCTGATAGGGCAAGATAAAAAAACCACAAACATCTTCGTCTCATCGTTTGTGATTACTCAATATCTAGTTTTGCTACCATACGATTTAGATTACTGTGAGGTGATTAATAATATTGAGCTTTTCTTCGGGAATATAAGTATGGTTTATCAATCGGTTCATGTTCACCTTGATTTTATCAAAAAACGGAACAAAATTCGTAGGTTTATCTGTGGGAGACAGATTTATCTATTATCATAGAATTTTCTGTGTGTTACAGATTTGTTTATTCAAGTCTTCGACTTTGGGTCGTAGCAACTCTTGGTTGTAGGTGAGATCAACTAATGGAATTAAGTGCGTAGTATCCTGCTGGGATCAGAGACGTAAGGAGCACAACTATACCTTGAATCAATGTGATATTGATTAGGGTTCAACTACAGTCCATACTGAAGTTAGTTTGTAGTAGGCTAGTGTCTGTAGCGACTTAATATAGTGTGGTGTTCAATCTGGACTAGGTCTTGGGGTTTTTCTGCATTTGCGGTTTCCTCGTTTATTTTTTTTCTGGTACTTGTGTTATTTCTATTTCGCATTATATTTTGTTATATAATTAAAATATAAATGATCCCATAACCATGCTTAGAGGAAAGCGGCATGAACATACGAGTCCACCTTCATGTAACCATTCGAAGCGCGCATGTCCGCAACCAGGAGATCCAAGTGTATGTATAGAGACCGAGAAACAAGCCACCGATGGGGAGAACGACGCCTTTCGCCAGTTTGATAGCAAATTTAATAAGCCCTCGCCTCATCTCCTTTTTACCAGAGCCATCATCAAAAATGTCTCTGGACAACCACAATGCTAAATACGCAGCAATATGGAGAGTATCATCTAAAACTAGGTCCGACTCCGGCTTATCAGGGAACCACTTATACACCCACTAGCTGTAGAAACACTTCGTCTCGTAATCCTTCCGAACGAATCCTTTTGACTTCTCGAAAAGAGTAGCACATATTTCTTCTTCATGGTCATATAACGTGATGTTAAGATTCCCTGTTATGGGAAGACTCAACAAAAAAACTACACACTCTAAAGAGATGGTCATTTCACCCCACTTGCATATGGAAGTATGAGTATCGAGACACCATCTGGAGACAAAAGCAATCAGGCCCGGTAAATATTTCCTAATTTGAAGTGTTGCGAAAGCCATGATAGCATCAGTGATTTGCGCCTTGGTCAAACTAGCTCTTACACAGTCTTGACTTATCATGAATCGCACCCATTTGTCAAAAGAACGCATCGGACTCGCGAAAATTTTAAAATCAACAGGAGAAGCGAAGTACTCTTTACTCTGAAGGAAAAATTGTATTACATCCCCTGGCAGAACCGATCGAATCCCTCCTTCACTCTCTGGACTGATCAGAAGGATCGGCACATACTTGGGATGGTTTCTCCTAGAAGAAAATATCGTGAAGAATTCATCATCTGTGTTCGGCTTGGAGTTTCCGACATTTTTCGGTGAAGTGACAAGACTTTTTTCAGGTGACATCTTAACAAAATTCCTTATGATTTTGAAGAAACTGCAACAAAGTGAAATAAGGAATTACTACCTTAGAGAAAAACATGCATAAAGTCTTATCAAAATTAGTTATGAACAACAACACATTTGCTGCGGAGATTTCCCTTTGGCCACATGTCACGACGTTCACGACTAAAAGAATGGGGACTGATGCTGCTCAACTGGGTATACGTGATGTCACGGGAAATACGCTCTTGGACGAAATTAGGTAATGTCGCGGGAAGCGTGCAAGGTCACGGAAAATATAACCTGGGTCGAGTTACGTGAACATGCTTACGACCAAAAGAAGAATGTTTTCACACGGCCACAAAAGGGAAACGAAACCCTGAAGCTAGGTTTCATGAGAAAACAACTAATGACGATAACCTACTCATGCACGCATGTTCTGCATAATACTTGGTTTTCTTACTATCGGCGTGACGACTAATGTTACTATGATACTGCTAGCAAGGAAGAATCATTCATGTAAAAGCATTTCTACCGGTTCATGGAGAATATATCTATGGCTAGGGTTTGCACCGACAATAAAAAAAATAAAAAATATTGGAACACATACCTGGAATGCACTCTCCTACTCCTCTACTTTGCTGCTAACACATAGACGAGGAAACAAGGCCAATACTGCAAAAATACAAGAGGTGCGGCACCCTTTATATACACATTACTTTTGGAGTTTGGGTAGAAGAAGGTTTCCTTTTTATAAGCACAACCATTTTGGAATTAGGATGGAAAAAGGGTTTCTTGTTTAAAATACACAATGAGAAGGCAATTGGGCCCGCGAAGGCAACGTTCCATGGCGCCACCAATCTGTGGCCAAGACAACGCCACCACCTCCTCGCCCAAGCCATCCAAGCCGCGCCGATCCAAGCTGCCCAAGACAATTCGCGTCCAAGCTGCGGCGATCCAAGCCGCCCAGGCCAAGTTGCGCCCAAGCCGCGTCAAGCCAAGCCACGCCCAAGCCACCCGAGCCGCATCCGATCCACATCCAAGCTAAGTCGCGCCCAATCCTCGCCAAGCCAATTTGCGTCCAAATTGCACCCAAGTCGCCCATTCGCTACTTCAAGCCAACGGTGCCAACGTCCTATGATAAAAGTGAACCTATCCAAAATCCACTAGCATAAGGATCACATGCTTATAACACCTTCACTAAAGGTTAGTTGATTTTCCTCGACAATCTTCTCACGTCCTGCTCTCTCGATTTTTCTCTCGTCTGTCACCATCTCATGCTTACCTCGCAACAATGCTACTGTTGCGCACTAAGCAGGGGACTTACTGTTGATGTTGATTTTTAGCTTAGGGAAAAAATTGTAAAACCGCATATCTGACACGACGTCACTATAAACAATAGCGCATTTATTGAACTAATCAACGTGCTTACGTAAGAATTACCAGGGTACCCTTTTTATATATATATATATACATACATCATGTTCCACGACAGAACCCTTAGTATTAACTGACATCACCTCTGTATACGCATAACCCTAATTCTCACACCGTGCCATCCACATCCATGCGCCGAGGCATGCCAACCATGCCAGCTGCACCACCGTGTCAATGGAAAACCATGCCAGCCACATCCTTACGCCAAGGCATGCCAACCATGCCAGCCACCCTACCGTGCCATCCACGTCCCTAGGACAAGGCATGCCAACCCTGCCAGCCGCACCACCGTGCGAATGGAAAACCATGCCAGCCACATCCCTGCAATAAGGCATGCCAACCATGCCAGCCGCACCACCGTGCCAGCCACGTCCTTGCGCCAAGGCATGCCAACCTTGCCAGAAGCACCACCGTGCCAATGGAAAACGATGTCAGCCACATCCACGCGCCATGGCATTCCAACCATGCCTGCCGCACCACCGTGCCAATGGAAAACCGTGCCAGCCACGTCCATGTGCCAAGGCATGCTAACCCTGCCAGATGCACCACCGTACCAATTGCAAACCATGCCAGCCACGTCTCTGCGCCAAAGCATACCAACCATGCCAGCCGCACCATCGTGCCAATATCAAAGCCATGCCGGCCTAAACTATGTTGCTGGCTACCAGAAGGGTTGCAACGATCAACGACCACCCTTCCACCAGAGATGAATATCTAGACCCTCCAAGTTTTCTACCAAAACACATGGAAAACTTCTGGCCCAAGGTCAAATAACACGATTTGCACCTAAACCATAATTTGCCCGCGCCTACTTTATTGCAGAGCCATACCGGCCTAAACTATGCCGCTGGCTACCAGAAGGGTTGCAACGATCAACGGACACCCTTCCACCCGAGATGCAGATCTTAGCCCTCCAAGATTTCCACCAAAACGCATGGCAAACTTCAGGCCCAAGGTCAAATAACACGGTTTGCACCTAAACCCTAATTTGGCCGCGCCTACTCTATGGCAAAGCCATGCCGGCATAAACTATGCCGCTGGCTACTAGAAGGGTTGCAACGATCAACGACTACCCTTTCACCCGAGATGCAGATCTCGACCCTCCAAGTTTGCCACAAAAACATATGGCAAACTTCCGGCCCAAGGTCAAATAACACGGTATGCACCTAAACCCTAATTTGGCCGCGCTTACTTTATGGCAAAGCCATGCCGGCCTAAACTATGCCGCTGGCTACCTGAAGGGTTGCAACGATCAATGGACACCCTTCCACCTGAGATGCATATCTCGGGCCTCCAAGTTTTCCACCAAAAACACATGTCAAACTTCCGGCACAAGGCCAAAATAACACGGTTTGCACCTAAACGCTAATTTGGCCGTGCCCACTCTATGTCGAAGCCATGCCGGCCTTAACTATGCCGCTAGATACAAGAAGGGTTGCAACGATCAACAACCGCCTTTACACCTGAGATACAGATCTCGGCCCTCCAAGTTTGCTACCAAAACGCACGACAAACTTTCGGTCTAAGGCCAAACACCACGGTTTGCATCAGAAACCTAATATGGCCGCGCCTATTCTATGGAAAAGACACACTGACTCTACCATGGCTACTGGTATGCTACCATGCCATACATAATGCCATGTTACATGTTTTCCCATGAAAAACACTCGAGATATCAACACATGTCACAAAATGGGGGATGCTCATTAGGGTTTTGGTTTGGCGGTTTACAACGTGCGGCGTACACTACCCCCGTTACAAGAAAGTGTCATAAGAATGAGTCGATTAATAAATATAAGGAGTAATGGTGAAAAGTTTCTTTCATTATGGAATATGAATTCCAGACGTTACCCGTTACCACCTCCTTCCACTTTACTCAGCCATTTCTATTTCTTACGAGACCAGAGTACGTTTGGGTTACGACTTGTATAAATAGGTCTTACCTATTTCATCAGAACAATAAGTTCTCATCAGGAGCATACAACACTCAGAAAACAATTTGTTAGCTTTCCACTTTCTGATAAAAGTCGTAAAACTACTACTTGTAGGACCAGAATATCGTTACAACGCTATTCCTGCGATATTAACAACGTTTCTGCGAGCGTCACTGCCAATTCTTTAACAACGTTTCACGAGCGTCACAGAATATCCAAAAGAAACTGACGATGGAAGAAATAAAAGAAGAATATGTTGATCCTGCGATGGTCATCATTCTTGTGATAGAGAATATTATAGCGATCGCGATGAGATCGCAGAATAGATCCGAAATAAGAGGAAAACTTAGTTGTCATCCATTATGTAAATCCCTATATAAAGGGCTCGATAGATCCAGAAAAGGATGATGTATTTTTGAGAGTTGAAAGAGTCTTGAGGAGAGAGAAACTTCAAGAGAATATTTGTAATCTTGATTTCTTCCAATTCTGAACATTTCTGAAATTTGAATAGTAAAGTGTCATTTAAATCTTTAAAGTTTAATTGATTTCCAATAGATTTATATAGAATCTTAACAAGGGTGTAGTGTGGGAATTCCTGCAACTACATTTTGGCGCCCGAAACAGGGAATGAATTAACGAAAATTGAAGAAAAAGCGAAGAAGAAGATAAGAATTGTTCGAGATTAAGGAAATCATTAAGTAAATCGGTGAAATAATTGAAGGAAGAATGATCAGAATCAAAAATGATTGTAGAAAATTGGAATGTGATATGGTAACAAGAGAAATGGTTGATAGATTTCATGAAAACATTAAGGGGAAGATACATAAACGGGATTTTGAAGGAAGGAAGATTATGACAGTGGAGAAGATATCATCATTAAAAGATTGGGAAAAGCAGGAGATCACATTTATAGCAGCATAAATACCAGAAGAAAATCTAAGTCATACATCTTCTTTGGTAATTACAATATCCGCTATACCAGTGAGAAAGGGAGAATCAATAAAATCTGAAGAAGAATGGGCTATGAATAGAACTTTGGTAGATGCAGGAAGTTCTGTGGATATAATGTTCTATCATACTTTTAAGAAAATGGGATATAAGGATGAAGAAATGTTTAATTCGACATATCATATTCATGGCTTTGGAAAATCGTTAAAAAAACCTAAAGGTGAAATAGTGGTACGAATTCTACTAGGAGAAATTGAAACACAAGTATCATTATGCGTGATAGATGTGGAATCACCGTACAATATGATAATGGGAAGACCGTAGATACATGCAATCAAAGTTTTAGCATCAAAATTTCACCAGTGCATTAAATTTCCTATGCCCAGTGGAATCGGAGAAATTAGAGTTTCCTATCCATCTAGCAAATGATGAGTTTACAGTCTTTTCTCAACCAAGACTAAACACAACTCTAACCTCGTCACCACTGCCATCTACCACATATATGACAACAACCAATAACTATTATTTTCTTCCATCGATCACCATCACGATCATGGAAGCAATTATACCATCACGATCATGGCAACACTTATTTGATTAATACATCCCAAGTTTTCTATCATCTTCAACTGCCCAATGATGTGACTAAAGCTCGAAATATCATGATCATCACCGAATCACAATTATGATCACGATCAATCACCAAAAATCCAGAAGCTAGCCCACCATCGAAGCTACCCATGCAGTCCATGGCTAGAGCACCAACAACAATGGTTGGTGGTAGACTGAAGACAGTGAAGAGAAAATAGACAGATGAATTCTTCGGTCGGCTAGGTTTGAATTCAGAATTCCTAGACGTAAACAACCTTTAAATCAGTTACGGCTAGGAGTTCTTCTTTTCCTAGCTGTATATAACAGGAAAGTACATCAAGGGCTGGAAAATTCATTTCGTTCCTAACCGTAATCAAAATCAAAATCGTTATCTAATTAAATTTAAAATAAACAATCTAATCTTATCTAATCTAACTAAATTATCTTTATTAATTATTAGTGAATTATCTAACATAATTAAATAATTATCACTAATGAAATATGGGTAGTTTAGTCACTATAAGAAATAACTAGATACGGGGTTTTTGAATTTACTTCATAGTGATCTTTTTTTGTCTTACATGTGAAGTCCCTCTATTGGAATGTGAAGCCCCAATAATAGGCTTCTTTATTAATTGGTACTTTAATATGGCGGAGTAGTATATAGGTATAGCATAAATGCACCATAAAATAGAATCATTGTAAGTGGGGAATCCAACACTATTAATGGCTAATTCTAAATAGAGCAAGACTTGGACAATGTGGTGAACTTATTAGAAAGTTAGAGAATTAACCAATCATCCGGTAACGGGAATACAATCATTTTTATGTATACAGTTTTTTAGACCTAGGTTGCATTTGTTGACGAAAGTGTGATATTCCCTAATGAATAGGGTCAACAATTATTTTTAAGAGTCACAGGTTAACAACACGGGAAAATATGGAGTAAAGAAAGTTTGATGGCCTGTTGTTTACCTTGGTAATTCTTTAGCAAAGTGGAGTAGATATCAACCAACACAGGACATAGAATTGAGTCATAATCAATGGGGTAATTCCTAACTTGATTCGATGCAGATCCCCCTAGAGCCATCTTCATTGTTGATCCCCTGAGGAAATAACTGTTTGATTGGGCCGACCGAGCGAAGCGAGGGAGGACCTTATATGGCCACTTTTTTGTAAATCCTAAGTCATCAAATTGAAACAAAAAAATTGGAAATGGTTAGGGCCGAAAAACCAAAAATACCCCTCTAAATTTTTGGGAGGATTCTGGGTCGAACCCTGCTGAAACCATTTTTACGATTTCACTTGTTTTTTTTTCATTTTCTTCTTCCACGTTAGTTTCCCTGCTGAACCTCTTCGTTCACTGTTAGCTCGCCTCCACCTCCTTCAATACCTTTATTAGCAGACTCACCACCACCACTCTTCATCAGCAGATTCAATCACCGCCACCATCACTCTTCGTCACCAATTATTTCTAGGATTTGTTTTCGATCTAGGATTTCTTATCCATTCACAGGAAAATTAGGGTTTTTGAGTTTAAATTTGGAATGTTTGATTTGAAATTGAAGGAGGATTGAAATTGGTGAATGTAAGTGTTTAATTTGGTGATTAGATTTCAATAAGATTTTTTCGAAAGTTGAAGGAGGATTGAGACCGAATGATAATCAAAGTTCTTTTTCAACTTTCGCCAACTTCTCATTGAAATTGAACCACCACCACCGCGATCTTTAAAACATTGGTAAGAATCAATTCTGTGATATGTGTGTTTTTCCTTATTTCTGAAATCTTATGCATGAATCAAATTTTTACTTCCTGAATTCTTTTTCTGTTGTATTTCTTTCTGTAGAAGTTTATGGTTTTAATTTGAGGATTTGATTTTAAAGAAGAACATTAATTGGGAAATTGAGGAGTTCGGGTTTTCTGGAACAATAGTTCTAGGGTTTCAGTTGAGGGGTGAAGTAGCATTTCAGAGGGTGCTAGGGATTGGGTAAGCCTCTTATTTATCTTAATTCTATTTTGGATATAAGACCAAGTTTCTGCTTATTAATCGTTTATTCGTACTGAAGTAGTTGTTTGATTTGTTACCTGACTTATTATGAGCAACCGATTACCAGGTTAGTTTCATGCTCTTTTTGCGCCGAACAAGTTGCAACTGTAATGGTCACAGTCACATGTTATTCACTATGTTCTTAAAGTTTCAATTAGGGTCTGATTTTTTGGTGCCCTCGACTGGTTTGTGCAATCATGTATATTTTTTAATCATCATGTTTTCCCCCTAAGAGGCTTCTCACCAATCTCCTAGGTTCACTTAGTTAACTTATCCCAGGTTCACGATTCTAGAATCTAGATTACTGATCATGAGGAAAGAAAACGCAATATTTTCCTTATCATACTGCAGAGTTAGTTGGGTCATTTATGGATAGGGTACATTTGCTTTAGTTATCTGTCTCAAGTCTTTCTTCTATAATTCTCGTGGGATTGTTTCTTTTATGTGTTCGCAACATTGCATTTTTGTACTTATATCACATTATTTTCATTTCTTACTGCAGCAAAATAGACCTCTAAATGCTCAAAATGTTGATGATGCTTTGCAAAAGACTACAAGCTTAAATTCTAAAATTTTAACTCTTAACTTAAAAAATGCTGACTACAAGCTCAAAATTTTGATGATGCTTTGCAAAAGACTACAACCCTCTAAATGCATGCTTTGCAAAAGAAAAAATGAGAGCAACCGACGAGGTTTTAGGAGGTATTAGCCTTTTACATTGTCTATAGTATTCCATTTTGTACTCTGCTGTGTATCTGTATATTATAGTAAGGGGTTGATGTTGTTGTTGGTTACAGATAGTAAGGTCAAAGAACAAGCTTCACCACTTGCTGTTCTTATTGGTTAGAACTTAGAAATGCGAGATAAATCAATAAGGGGTTGTTGTTGTTTGTGGTGATGGGTCCGCGAGCATTTGACAACAATGGCAATTATTAATAGGAAACGGGGAATTCATTTCTTACAGTTCTCTTATCGGTAGACCTGCGGATAGTTTATGCTTGGTATATTGGTTCCATAATTTCACTTTATATATTTTTCTACATGTCAATATGGTTTCCTGCTCTTCTGACTTTTAGGGAGAAGAATCTATCTTCTTTACTTAAAGAAATTTGGAGTTATAAAAATATATAGGGAATGAGGTTTACTAGAGATAGGGGGTGGGGGGGTTGGTGGTGGAGATAGATAAAGAATGTTGTTTAATAAGTGATAGAATCCACAAGATATGATGGTTAGTCAGTCAAATATTAGGTTGTGTTGCTAATGTTGTGATATGACTTAGTGGTAGGAATAAAGTTGTACTATGCTAATGATTGGAAAATTGAAAGTTATAAATGTGCTTCACTATCTATACAGGTATTACTTTCTAATTTACCATAGCTAGTTTAATTATAATGTGCTTTTGTTCACGACTTGAAACGAGTAAGATGACCCTGGTCAGGCCATTCGGACGAGCTAGATCGCTAGATGTGTCGGACCTTGTGTGTTTGGAACTGACTTTCAGACCTCTCTGGGAAAACGTAGGTAATCGTAAATTTTAGGATTTTCCCCTCAGTGCTCTTCTAGGAGGAAACAAGTCACAGCTGTAATGTTCACATGGTGCATGATGTTCTCAAATTTATATTAGGTTTTAACCCAAGTACTTTCATCGTTTGGTGGCCTAGATGGGTTTTCTAAAAATGATATTTGTTCGTTTCTATTTGAGATTTGAGTACATTTCATTTCTTAACTGATGATAACATGTTCATTTCTATTTGAGATTTGAGTACATTTCATTTCTCTCCAGTTTATACAGAGAAAATGAAGATGAATAAAAAAGAATAGTCGGAGACAGTCATGTGATTGGTTTTTATTTTGCTTAGAAAATTTATTTTATCTGTTACGGGTTTCCTTTTAACTTCCAACTTTCACTTCAATAGGTCCAAAGATAGTCTCTTTTTTTATGTTCTTGGTCGGTTACTGTCTCCCACATGTACTCTTTTACTTAATTAGTATCCATCAAGAAAGTGGTTGAAAATAATTTCCTGATTGGTTGGGAAAGTTTCCATGGACTTGCACTAGAAATATCATTCATTTCTTCTGAAAAAGTCAGTGATATGCATTTTTTATCCATAATTTAATTCCCCAAAACCTTTGTTCTTGTAGAATTTATTGAAGGACCCCTTCAATTATTCAGCTCGAGAAGAAGCTGGACTCCCTCGTCATTGGTGAGAATTTACTGAATTCCTCTGTTAAGAATTTTGTCCTGCCAAACTTTAGAAATATTTTACTCGAGTGACTGAATATTCTGGTTCCACATCTGCGTTCCTAGGTACGATGATTCTAAAGAGTTGCTGGATAAGAGCAAGCAACTTTCAGAGGTATGCCTACTTTTGATTCTTGTTTACTACAAATCCTTAAAGGGATCTCTTCTTTAATTTCATTTCACAATGGACCTTGTAAAACTATTTCATTTCACAGTGGGCCTTAAAGGGATTAATCTAAATTGGTTCATCTAGATTCAATTAGTGTTCACAGGTGACTCGTAGCTTAGTTTGTGAATACTTACCTGATTGTTACCATTGTAGATGAGAAGTCCTCGACTTAAAGAGCAAGCTCAACTTCGAGATCTAGCTGAGAATGAGAAAGATGAACAAAGAAAGACGTGTAATGAAAGGCGACAGGCTTTGCGTGCACTGAGAAAGTTTGAAAAACTAAATATGGCAGAAGTAGTACCACTGCGAAGAAGTCAAAGGCTAACTCCCCAGGCGCAAATGACACAAAACCTTGAAGTAGTACCACTGCGAAGAAGTCAAAGGCTAACTCCACAGACGCAAATTCCACAAAACCTTGACTGTGATGTATCCCGTAAGAGAAAAGGGAAGGCTATTGTACACGACAATCGAGTATGTGGTTTTGCCAATTATTTTGCTTATTGTGTATTTGAGTGTTGGCTTGAATTTCTTATTTAAGCTTATGCTTCTGCCTTTTTTTTAATGGTAAACAGCCTCGGAAAGAAGGAAGATTTGAAGTTCAAATATGTATCGAAATCATGCCACTGCGTAGGAGTCTAAGGCAAACTTCGCAGGAGCAAATTCCACAAAACCTTGACAATGATGCATCCCGTAAGAGATGTATCGAAATCGTGCCACTGCGTAGGAGTCTAAGGCTGACTCCGCAGGCGCAAATTCCACAAAACCTTGACTGTGATGTAACTCTACAGGCGCAAATTCCACAAAACCTTGACTGTGATGCATCCCGTAAGAGAAAAGGGAAGGTTGTTGTACACGACAATCAAGTATGTGCTTTCTCCAATTATTTTTGCTTAATGTATAGTTAAATGTTGGCTTGAATTTCTTACTTTACTTAGCTTTCATGTATTACTAGGATCGGTTATGTGCAAGTTCAAAATATTTACTAAAATTCGTGTCTAGGTTTTGTTAGTCTCAGTAGTCAGTACCCTTCAACGCTTTAACCTTTTTAAGCACAACCATATATTATTGTCTAATTGATCTCAAGTGATCCCTGGCTTTGAAGCATTAGGCTCCCAAGTGATCTCTAAGTTTGCTTCTCTCAGTTTTCTTCAGTAAATCACATCTATTTTGAAACATTTGACAGACCCAGTTTCTCTGCTTATCCTGAATCTACTCGTTTATAGTTGAAACATTTGACGTCCAATACTGAAAAAATGAACAAAACTTTGTCAAAACTTGTAGTTAGTACTGCTTATACGAGGTATGGTACCAAAACACCAGAGAGGGAGAGAGAGAATGAGTGAAATGGGGGGAATCTATGTCCCCAATCAGATGCCAAATCGTTCTGTGCATGGTTTGTTAGGCACATACTCATAAGTATTTTAGTCATTAATCATTTTGCAGTTGACTTGCTGGGTACAATATTTGATTCAGTAAGACCAACAAGTTTTTTACTTTTTAAGTCTTTATACTAATCCAGAAAGTATAAATCAATGTATATGATAGAGTTAACTCGGCTGACATAAGTCGGCGTGTAGGCCTGTTTTGATCCAATGCTCTAGGTCAGGTTTTGTTAAGAGATTCTTTCCTGGTTTAGGGTTGCCTTATGCTTACAGTATCATTAGAAACTTTAAGTTAATGATTTTCTCTTTTCTTTTCTTTTTTTCGTGTTAAACAGCCACGGAAAAAAACCAGGAGTGAAGTTGTGCGTTGTTGTATTCCTGTGAAACACATCTTTAAGAGTCTGACGTTGAGTCTTAGATCTAACCAAGAAGTAGAAGAAGATAGAGTTGCAAGATGCGTACGAAATCGTATGAAACGATATTTGAGATTACAAGAGTCACCTCTCGCAAGGCGTCGAAGTTCAAGAATTGAACAAGCTCGACTCATTCTAGAGAATACGAGCTATGATGGACTCATTGATGTTCCTGTATGCGCTGATATACCCTTAACATTTGCCTCAAGTGAAGTACACGGATTCTTTGATCTACCAGGAGCAACTTCTTCAAGAGGAATTAAGAGGTAATCATTTAAATACTCAATTATTAAGTTGTTTTTTTTACTAATTCTTAATCATTCCTCTGAAATAATGCTTATTTGTATTTACGTTGTTAAATCTGATGTTAATTAGTTTCTACTTTTGTTATTTTGTTATAATATACCACATGCCATGTGTGAAGGAAAAATCAGATTTATCCAACATGTCATATGTATGGTGGCATGATACACGATATAATTAGTGTTGCGGAAAATCTGTGATCTTATAGAGTACCCACTGAGTGTCTATAGGCTTTTTCATGGTAGTGACATCTTTGTGATATTATCACAATTTAGTATCTTCCCAAGTTTTGGATGCTGTAAATACACACAATATGTTAATCAAGGATGATCTAACCTTCACACGGAAAACATATTCTCAGTTGGAGATCAGATTTACTTTCGACCATTACCTTTGTTTATCACAATTCTGCTGTAATTCTGTCACGAATTAGACTAAACTTTGGACCATTAGCTTCTCATTCTGTCTTATTACTTGGGTATTTTCTTAAGTTGGAGAACAGATTTTCAGTCGAATAAAATTTCTTTTTCCTTTATTTTATAGGTTGACAACTTCAGTAGCAAGAGTTGAGACTCTTTTTCTCCATGACGTACAGTTAAGATATCCCTTACGTAGACCTAATACTGCATGTCAGAGACAATACCGTGCATCCGGTACAATGCATCAAAGGATTGTAAGGCGAGCCATGAATAATATGGATCGAAGAAACTATTATCGTAGAAGAACTCAAACAAGTAATGAAGAAATACGATCTAATGCTCAGTCAAGTCCTGCTGTTGCACTATCAAATGGTCAGAGGTTTAGAAAATTTGTGGATGAGATAAAATGGGTTTCTTGTGTCGGATGTAAAACGAAAGTCCTTGATATTTCAACTGAAGGCATATGCACATATTGCAAGAAGGATAAAGAGGACATGTCAAAAGTTTTTATGTTTAGTGAAACCAATAAGATGGATCCGGGAGAAGTACCGGTGGAGCTATGTCGTTTAACGGATCTTGAAAAGATTCTTATTGCTCGTGTCCATCCGGTAATGTCGGTTTATCGTGTCAAAGGTCAACAATACAAATATGGTGATAATGTAATAAATTTCGTACAAGATGTGAGTTCGATTGCAAAGGTACTTCCATGTAAACCTGAGGATTTATCGGCGATTCTTGTTGTGAAGAGAACTGGCAGTGTTTCAACAAAGGAGTTTATAGTTAGGAGGGAGTCTGTCCGGCAAGCTTTGGAATGGTTGAAGGCAAATCACAAGTACTACAAGGATATAGAAATTAGTGATGAGAATATAGCTTCTTTACCCGAGGAAGGCGTGCCACTTGATCTCCCGATTATGGATGCAGGTATTGAGGAACAACGTGAAGATGATGTGCATCATGGACCTCCAGAGTTGCAAGATCAGTTTGTCGGTATCGACGATTTTGAATCTGTAGGTACGATTGGAGTTAATGTCCAACCAGACCAGGAGAGGGAGATCAGAAGAGCTTTGGAGGAGAAAGAAGGGGTAGAGAAGACTAATGTGGAATTGCCGTTTTCTGGTCAAGTGATCGATGAGTTCACAACTCAAGGTTACATCACCATGGCGTTTCCGGCGTTATTTCCTAGTGGTAACGCTGATTTATGAGAACCAAGAATTAGGAAGTTCCCGCACGTCTTTATTTTCAGTATTTGATGAACTACTATGATCAGCGCTTTGCTCGGGATTCAAGGTTTAGGTATTTTTCCTGGAATTCTGTGACTAGGTGGCGAGCATTAGATTTAGGAACTGTTTACATAAACAGGAACTCAAGAGATGGTGAGCTTACAATTGAAAAGATTCGAGAAATGGTTTCATCAGGGGACAATAGTTTAGCTTGCCGTGTTGCTTATTGTGCGCAACATATGCGAGGGTGCAGAGCATATTGGTATAGTCGATTGAAGGAGCTTATATCCATGGTTATTCAGTTGGGACCGCTGACTATTTTCTTCACACTCAGTGCAGCAGATCTCCAATGGCCAGAACTGTACAAGCTTCTTGACACGGAAAACAAGTACATCGTTCATATTACTTTATTTTTTTGGTTTTTGGTTTTGGTTTTGTTGTTCCTTGTGATTTGTTAAACTAACCTTCACATGGAAAACAGGTTGGAAAGCTTAGATCCGAACATAAGGAGGAGAGAAAGGGCAAAATTACTGAACGAGAATCCGTTGGTTGTCTCATGGTTCCTCCAAAAAAGGGTAGATTTATTCTTGAAGTTGTTTTTGAAGAAAGAGTTTAAGGTGTTTGATCACTGGTACCGGTTCGAGTGGCAGAGCAGAGGTAGAGGGCATGTTCATGGTTTCTTGTGGCTCGAAGACAGACCGGATCCTTCGCATATTGCCACAGATGAGGAGGTAATTGTTGTATTCTTGATGTTATTGCATGAAATAAGAATCCCAGAGCACTGAAGAAAATAACTATAGGATCAAATATGCTTACTTAGGAAATATAATTAAACAACTAGGGTCTAAATTCTTGTTTTGCAGCATATATTTATTCTTAGGTTAGCATAGTCGCTATATAGTACCAATTTAGGGCACAAGGCAGGCTAATTTAGGTCTTAGAGACTTACAACTAATTTAACACAGGGCATTGATCTGAAGGGCCACTTCATTAAAAGAACAGTTTAAAACCTAAAACTACGGAAGCAGATAAATTGGATTAAGGTTCAAAATCCTGGGATAAGCTTGCAGGCTTAAATTTTTAGTGTTCTATCATCTCTTCAGTTTAATGAATGATGTTATTTGAGCATTTGAAGGCCTTTGGTGTCGATTTTAGATACTCCATTCATTCTTCCTGACCACTATTTTGCTTATTTAGACTATTAAAATACCATTGCATCTTTTTAAATCATTATGGTGTACCTTTATAATCTAAATGGCTAAACCTTTTTTTTTTAAATTGTAATACGATCTTTGGATGGGTGTCTCTTGTATAATTTTGTTGCTTTTATCCATGTATGACTATATGTACTGGAGTGATGTGTTATTTGCCAGTATTCAGTGTTATTCTTGCAGTCATGTACTTTTCCTCTAAGAACCAGACGTCTGAATTTTAAGTCTCTCAATCTTATCCCATTTGATCTGAGAAAAGTAGACATGCTTTTCCTGTTGCTGGTAGGGTTTTGTACTCCTTGTTGCCATACAATAGTGTACATGATATTCCCTAATAGAAATTTTTTTTTATTATCATCATGAATTCTTTAACTTAAAGTATTGAATTATTTCATGTATATTGTTTGTGTTTAGACATTTTTAATCCACGCCATGTCTTTTTTTTTCCAGTCGTTTATATTTGTTTTCTATATAAAATTTTTCTTTTTTTTTTCTGATAAAATGGGATGATTCTTTTTTGTTTTCAGGAACGCCGTATGATCTGCGATTACTTTGACAGTATCATATGCACATGGAACCCGGATCCCAATTTTAGAGCCGTCATACAAGACAATCATCTGTGTGCACAGGAAATTTTAGAGGATTCAAATCTGGAAGATGATGATGATGATTATGCTTCTTTGGTTAACTATGTGATGCGACACACTAAATGTGGAAGTTATTGTTTGAGAAAAAGCAAGGTTACAAGGCGAAATGAATGTCGGTTTAGATTCCCAATTGAGATTTTAGACGAATCTAAGCTAGTTGAAGAACCAGCTGACAGCAACATGTTTAGATTTCTTGGCCGCAGAAATGATCAGTGGTTGAATTCTCACAATCTCGGTTCTACAAGCATGGAGAGCAAACATTGACTGGTTTGCTGTGACAACCACGGAATCTGTTACCCGTTATATCGCCAAGTATGCAGCAAAGGCAGAACCAGCCTCCAGGAATTACATCGACATTATGCGAGGAATCATTGATAATCCACTACGACCTTGTCATGACTCAAAATCTGCTGTAAAAAGAATGCTCATTAAGAATGCATCGGAAAGAGATGTATCTGCCCAAGAGGTGTGCCACTTACTTATGGGTTGGAATTTGTCGGACTCGTCGAGAAAATTCTTTATTTTAAATCTAAGTGAAAATAGGTTATTCTCCTCTCAACTGCGAAAGCGAAAGAACAGAAGTAACGAAGATGTAGAGCAAGAGATAGCTGATCCGATTTTTTTCTTCAAGATATATGAGCAGACCGGATGACTATGAGCAGATGACGCTTATTGAAATGGCAAAAAAAGCATTATTGGTCTCGTCGAAAGTGGTGCAAACATCGTGTTGAGCCGGTTGTTAGGATTTTACCAGATTTTAGCGGGAAAAAAATCATTCCAGATACTGATCTTTATGAATCCTATTGCAGGCAACAGGTATGGAGAGTAGTTAACTCTTCTTTGTTCCTATTTTTGGCATTTTATCCAAATACTACAGTAGATAAGGAACCATTAGCTACTGTCATAGTCATAAGCGTGCATTCACTTGCGCTACTGTTCTTTGTTTGTTGTTGTCTCAATTATTCCTTAACTCGTCTATGTTATTTATATACCAACATGTATTGTTAAATAGACGATACAGAAGCTATGAAGAAGTGAGAGGAAATTTCCCTACGTGGTCAGGAAGGTACGCTGAACTCATCCGTCCTATTGAAAATCCTTCGGTAGATCTTGGCAACGTTGAGGAGGAATTTAAGGACGAAACGCATCCAGAAGGAGAGTGGTTAGATGAATGGATGCAAGCATCTGCAATAGCACCGAATTTCAGGGCATTGGAGGAAATTGATATGGGTAGGCGCGACATTGATAAAAACCATCCTTGGTCAAGTGGACTACTGGACAACCCTACCATTCACGATAACATAGGATTCATTAACACCTTACGACAAGCCGTGCAAGATACACATGATCCTGGTTCGAGTATTTCTTTCCCTTCTCTGTCAAGAAAACAACAAGCCGCACATGATCTTATTCTTGATTCTTTGAGGTTGAATTCAACTATTAGGTTGATTATCAGTGGAGGGGCAGGCACAGAAAAATCAACACTCATAAATTCCATTGTTCGGTCGACAAGGGAACTGTTCAGTAACGACAATTTTGTTCGTGTCATGGCTCCTACGTTCTTTCCGATGTTTGATTACGAAAGATTAAAGAGGATAGAAAAATGTTATGGGATTAAAAAGAGGCGTGTAGAAGAACAACGGTTACTACAGTTGGCAATTGCGACTCAAGAATCTTTACAAATTTGAATAGGAGGAATTTTTTTACATTGTCAACTTAATACAATTTTGTTACATTATCAACTTAATACAATCTTGTTTAAAAAATTAGAATAATACAATTTTGTTTTTCAAATTAGAATTATGATAAAAATTTGTCTAGACATCTCTTTTACATTTCTTTTTCCTTTACAAATGTGAACCCATGCAATCACGTAGTGATGTCGTTTCGTCAAATTCTTCGGTCGGCCCACCTACCGTGGAAACGGTTGTACTAGTTACATATACAGACAAACAGATTGTAAAACGACAAACTAAATAATATTAACAGTAAACTGTTGGATTTCCCACCAACCCTTTGAAGCACCTGAATGTTGGCGAGGGTTTTTAAGAAACCAACGTCCACATCTGCATTAAAAAACTTTAGAACTCAAAAGTATTTATAAGACATAAGTTTTTGTTTTTATTATGCCTCTCAAATACAGGTGAACCTCATTTTCCGAATCCACAGTAATTTTACTGGATCTTTTTAATACCATTATAGAAGGTCCGGGTTGGATTATCTTCAAAAAAGAAATCATCATATTATTAACAAAATATATGTAGACCGGCAAAAAAAACAAAGTAGGATACAAAAGAGTTTTTCTTGGTGTTATCTTGAAATGATCCCACACCACAACTTAATGTCATATATTACTTGTCTTCAATTCTAGTTTTTTGAAGTTATAGGACCATGTGGAAATTATTGACGCATGAAAGGATGGAAATTAACGGAATCGACGAAAAAGAATCAAAAATTAAATTATGTCAAAAGTGTGGTGCAAGTTTTCAAAAGCCAACTGACTTGAAACAACATATGCAGAGCCATTTTCTCGATCATAATTTGGTTTGATCTGCTGCGACGTAACCTAAAGATCTGTCACATCTAACATACACAAAATTATTAAGTATATCTTAGTCTAAGCATACAATAATAGTCGGGATCTTTATTGTTTATAGTTGTTTCGACTAATAGTTCTTTGCATATAACTTATGCTTGCTTGATTTTTTCTGATACTAACCATTTCTGGTGTTTTTTTTTTTATTAGAATTGCAAATCTTCAACATTGAACAGTTGGAGTCACTAAAGGAATGAAACACATATATCCATCTAATGACCTTTTAGAGGCACCTTTTATAATGGAAATTAAAGAATATCAGTACTATCAGGAACATAACATAAGATGAATATGAACTTATAAAGTTTTAATATTTTTGGGACACAAAAATTATAACAACATGGAGGTGGTCAAATTTACCTGTAAGATGTACATTTTGAAGATTCAATTTGAGGGCTTCGAACTCAGTGAACCAAAATTTATGGGGAATAATCGACACAGAATAAGCATCCAAAGCGATGAGGGAGGTGTTCCACCAAAAGAGGCTCCTCTTCTCATTGTTTTCTTTCCGGAATTTGGGTTTAGTAGCAGCCAAGTGTAATTTGTCAATCGAGTACAAACCACCCTCTCGAATTTCTTGATAAGACTTTTGGGTATAATGGCATGTAATTTATTTCCCTGTATTAGTAAAGGTTTAGTACAAAATCATTAAATCTATATTTTTAAGTTTGTGGAAACAGGGGGATCACTACCTGCTAGTTAACAATTAGAATATCCACGATGCGATGCCATTTCATATGTTCCTTCGACATCTACTGAAAATTTTAAAAACCCATTTCATGAGATACCAAATTTTAGTTTGCAACTATTATACCTAATTTCTAAGTATAATATAAACTTGAAGAGGAATGATCCTTTCACACTTTTATTATCACACTATCTCACACGTTGGACGTCTTTTTTTGCAAATCAAAACCAAATCGTAACGTATTTCAAGCTAATATTTTGAGGGTGTGTTCCTATTACCAAGTTATACATGCCTACCAAAAATGAGCGCATTCCGAAATATAAAACCTCATAATCTATCGGTCTTAATTTCGATGGCCAGAAATCCGTTGATTTTCAACAGTTCATTTTTGAAGTAGTAGATGGTGGTGTTATACTTCTCGAAATATGCTCATTTTTGGTAAGAACATAGATATTTGTAATAGAAACATATCCCTAAAATATTATCTTTAAATCCATTATGATTTGGTTTTTATTCGCAAATAAGATGGCCAACGTGTGAGATAGTGTGATAATAAAAGTGTGATGTGAAAAAAGCAACATCATCAAGGGAAAATCGAAAACCACACATCAACATTATCATAGCAATTGAAAAAGTAAAATTAATCAAACTTGAAAAGGAATGAATGCTTGAGAGAAAATGCATGCGGAAGGAAGGAAAGAGATAAAACCTACGTGTTCTACTGGTTGAACGCATGTTGTTCTCTAATTAGATTAGACATTTAGAGATACTCCAATTAATTATTGCTGGGATGAGCGTTTTAGTTTTGTAAATTTCCCAAATATTGAATTAGAATGGGAATATCTTATATTGTTGAAGAGACAATCTAAGACCGCCTAGGGTTTTTTGAGTCGTTAAGGAATTGGGAAGGTGAGAAGAATCAATGAAGAGCAAGCTGATGATATGGCTATTAATCATTGGTTCATAAGCTCAATGGAAAAGCAATAAAGTTTACCCCAAGGATGCGCCGCAGCGCCGTTACATAATCGAAGCTGTAATTAAGATAGCGATATAATAACCCTGACGTAGGACACGAACCAAGGATACCCATTGGATTAACCAAATCCAGTACGTCATTCTAGGAGGGGAGGGAAGATCACAGCCAGTGGTTAGAAAATCCAATATATCCTGGCCATTGGGTGACACACCTTTTTTTTTATATAAAAAACTTAGGCCTACAAGGAACTTAAGACCCAAACATAGTGTTTGTGTTGGGATTGGTAACATAAGTTCCACTTAACCTGCCAGCATTATTTTTACAAAAGAGTGCTAAATTGGAAGCATCCATGTTTTGTTATCTTTGGATGATGTTAAGATTCAATAAAACAAAAGATATTGGGTGAATACCCAAACTTGGACTATTTTCTTCTTCTTCATCAGGACAGTTTCTCATTTCGTGGTAGCTAATGTGAAATCTTCCTATAACTGCTTCATGATAGATTAATTTGAAATGAACTAGAACTTCTATTGCCTCAGCAGATATGGTAACGTTTGTGTGCTGCAATTATTTGTCCCATTGGAAAGCTAGGTCTGCCCCTTCTGTTGCTCCCTTTGCTCTATAGTATCCTAGATATCCTCTGTTTCCAGTGATGTTTCCTGCAAAATCTGTCATTATCAGAGTAGTGTAGTATAATAAGGTTGCAGGGTCTTGTAGTGTGCATATTTTGATATTATTTCCAAACTCCGCTGTAGTATTCAGAGTATAGGAAGTAATATTATGTTGAGATGTTGTATCAGTTTCCTCAGGCAAGAGAGGAAAACTGTTAATCATATGCCCATGCATATGATGAATTCTATTATGATTGCATAAGTGCTGCTTAATACGGAGAGAAGTTATTCCCGCATTAGGCTGAATTTGTTGGAAAATGAGATCACATCTCGCTTTCCAGATATACCAACAAGTCGTGGCATAGATGTTGCGGTTAGAACTAGTAGTTCCAGGTTGAAACCAGGAATTCAACCAGTCGATGGAAATGGTATTGCTGTCAAAATGGGTATTAATGGAGCCCAAAACCTCTTGCCGGACCAGAATAGCAACTAGACAATTTAAGAACATGTGAGATATGGTTTCCGCTTCACCACTGTTGAAAATAGTGCATGTAGGGCTGATGTAATGAAGAATGCTAATTGTTTTAGCATTGGTGAGAAGTATTCTGTGAGCACATTTCCATAACAAAATTCAAATAATTGGTGCCACTTCCATATTCCAGATTGCTTCCCAAATCCTTGTAGTGGTGTCATTTATGTAGAGGTTTTTAATTTTTGCCTTGTATAATTCCTTGACAGTGAAAACACCTTTATCACTGAGATACCAAATTATTCCATCTTCTTCATTTGGATGTGTCTGCAGATTGACAATCACTGCAACATTGTCATTGCTAAAATAGGTAAGAATTAGAGCAGTATCCCATGTTCCATATGGTAGAAGTAAGGACTCTAACATTTCAATATGATGTGGGAAATTCCGTGGTTTTGGCTGTTTCAGTGAGGTGTGTGGAATCCAAATGTCTTCCCATATATTTATCTTTTCCCATTGCCAATTCTCCAGAAGCAGTGATGTTGTATATTGTTGATTCCTTTCCATACCCATGAGTCTCCATCCTTAGATTTTGTATCCATGTTGAGTACATTCCTTCCTAAGAGATATTTGGCATCCATGATCTTATACCATAAAGAATATTTGTCCTGCTCAAGCCTCCACCCTATTTTTGTTATCATAAAGCTGTTGAAGAGTTCCATATTCATGAATCCTAGTCCCCCTAAGTCTTTGGGCTTACACACTGCAATCCAAGCTTTAGGATAGTAGCCAGAAGGGTTTTCTATATTTTTTCCCTAGAAAAAATCTCTTTGAAGGTTGTTGATGTCTTTGCAGGTTTTCTTAGGCACCTTGAAACAATTCATATAATAAATGCATGCTGAAGAAGTGAAAAACTTGATGAGAATTTCTCTTCCAGCAGGGTTTAGAAGAGTATTTTTCCAGCTTGTAAGTCCCTGCTTCAGCTTTTCCACTCCAGGCTTGAAAGAATTAATTTTTCTTCTGTGGGTGAAGAGGGGTGAGCCTAGATATTTATCATCCAGTTGAAGTATTTGAACTCCCATGGAACTGCTGATTTGGGGATGAGGTCTGGATTGGTGTTATTGCTGAAAAAAACTCCAGACTTGTTGAAATTGATTAACTGCCCAGAGGTACTACCAAATATTTGGAGAATCTTTATTATGTTTTGATCTTCCATCAAATTGGCTTTGCAGAATATCATACAGTCATCAGCAAAAAAGAGATGGCTGATAGATGGTGCAGCTTTGCATATCTTGATACCAGTGATGATGCCTAGCTCCTCAGCATGAAGAAGGGTTCTTGACAGAGCTTCCATGCAGAATAGAAACAAATAAGGAGATAAAGGGTGTCCTTGTCTTAGCCCTCTGGAAGGTTTGAAGAATTTTTCAGGAGAGACATTAGTGAGAACAACAGAGGTGGAGGTTGAGATACACTGCAAGATTTTGTTGCACCATTTATCATCAAACCCCATTTTCTTCATAATAGTTATGAGAAATATCCAGTCCACTCGATCAAAAGCTTTTGCCATATCTATTTTGATGCCCAAGAAACCAGCATTCCCTTTTTTTTTGATCTCATAGAGTGAATAATTTCATGAGCAATAGCTATGTGGTCATATATTTTCCTTCCAGGGATAAAGGCAACTGATAAGGAGATATGAATTTGTTCAGGTAAGGTTTCATTTTTTGGGCTAGAAGTTTGGATATGATTTTATAAGTGGTGTTGCATAGGATGATTGGCATGAAATGGCTAGGAGAGGTTGGAGTATCAATTTTGGGAATGAGATCTATAAAAGTGGTATTCATCTCCTTAAGTAAGTGACCTGAAGAGAAGAAGTGTTGAACCATTTTGACAATATCATTGCCATTGATATCCCAATTAATATTGAAGAAGTTTGGTGGGAAACCATCTGGTCTAGGAGCCTTGTCATTTGCCATACTGAATAAGATAGCTTTAATTTCAGCAGGCTCAGGTTTTATGTTGAGCATTAGGTTATCCTCAGTGGTTATGGTTAGGAGAATGAGGTTGAGGATTTCTGAAGAAGTGTTTATGGTTTCAGCAGTTGCCATATGAGAAAAGTGGTTGGTGAAGCAGTTCTTGAGATCTTGATAGTCAGTGATCCAGTTGCCATCCCCATCTTGAATACTATCAATTTTATTTCTTCTTGTTCTACTCTTAGTGGCTCTGTGAAAGTAACTTGTGTTCTGATCTCCCAGCTTGATAAGTTGATCTCTGCTCTTGGTTTTCCAGAATTTCTCTTTTATGTCTTGCCATTTTTTAAGTTGTTCTCTAGCATCAGCTAGATCCTGTCTGCTGTCTTCCCTGAAGTAGTAAGTATGGAGCCAGGTTAAGTGTTGCTTGCATTCATTTATGTTGGTTTTGATATTTCCATAGACCTCCTTATTCCAGACTCTGATTTGTAGCTTTATGTCTTTAAGATTTCTAGCTATAGAGAAAGCACTTGAGCCAGGGGTATATTTTTTCCAGCATTCACCAATAATTTTCCTGCAATCTTCATGATCTAACCTTGGGCCAAAAAATTTAAAAGGAATCTTACCATTTTTCCGGTGAGAATTTGAGTTAAGTAAGATTGGATGGTGATCAGACCCAATGGCCAAAAAATTAGTAATAATGGTGTTTGGAAAAATAACAAGCCAATTATCATTAGCTAGACCTCTGTCCAATCTTTGTTCAGTAAGAGCAGGGCCCTTTATTTCATTTGACCAAGTGAAAGGAAAGCCAGTAAAGCCAAGATCAATAAGATCTAAATTAAGAATCTTTTCATTGAATATGGAGGCTTCATTAGCATTTATGGGATGTGTGATAAATTTTTCAGTATCATGGAAAACCAAATTAAGGCCCCCAATTACCAACCAAGGTAACTTATTGGAGACAACAGTGATTTCAAGCTTTTGCCAAGAGTGGAGCTTGGAAGTGGTGTTATATATAAGGGTTACCATAGTAACCTGTAAATAACCAAATGGGGATATTGGCAATTCTAATTTTAGCATTGATATGGTTAATTGAGCACACTAATATCTCTAGAGATACATTGCTTTTCCATATTAATGCTAATCCACCAGCAGTGCCACTTGTTCCACCTGGATTGACATACTAGAAATTGTTGATTCCTAAATTATTCATGGTTTTCTTGAGTTTATCACTCTTTAGTCTAGTTTCAGATAATATCAGGGTTTAGCTTATTGAGCATATCATTAAGGTATCTTTTAGCATCCCTAGTGCCCAATCCTTGGAAATTCCATGCTAAAGAAGTAAAGAATTACCAAAAGTAGGACACTGCTGGATACTTAGAGGTAAGTCTTCTTATGATATTATCATAATGCTTAAAGAGAAGGGAAATTACCATGTAAACCATAATATGAGTTTTTAAAATGAGGTAAGTGGAAGAGTTGAGGGTATATACCATTGTGCCAGCAGAAGAGCAATCCAAAATTCCATTAGCCAGAGGAGTAGGGGGTGTCCATCTGCTCCTTAGTTGTATCATTCAGATCTTTGTATCTCTTGGTACTTGCCATTTCCATGCTGTTGGGAGTAGCATTTTCTTCATTGAGAATGGTATTGTTTCTCTTGGTCTCCAAGGTATAACTAGAGGAAGTATTGAGTGAAATGTCATCTAGCTTCTCAAAATTATGATCCTTTTTCTTTGCCTTCCAGACAACTTTCTTTTTCTGTTTTTCTTCAGCTTCCATGTTTGCTTTGATTTGAGACAAAGTAGGTAGAGAATTAAAAGGAAAATGTTTTGGAGTATTAGTGACTGGGAAAATTTGTTCAGCAACAACAAGGTCAACAACAACAGTTTCCTCATCATTATTGCTTTGAGTGTTGTTGTTGTTGGATGTTGTTCTTGCAGCAGCTTTCCACTTTGGAAGTTTTTTTTTGTAGGAGCCAGCTATCTTTTTTGCTAAATCCAACCTTTTGTTTCTGATTTGGTATGCTAATACATCTGGGTGTGGAGAGGCATTAGCTTCAGAAGTAGATGGCTGTGCTGCAAAGGTGATATGGTTATTTGAAGTGGAAGCAATATTTGCAATTAACTTTTCAAGCTCCAATCTTTTGGCAATCTTCATTTTTTACTTCAAACTCAGCAGTTGCATCTGCATCTGAGTAGTGTCTGTGAATGATATCCTTTCCAGCTTGAACTGTTTTTTGTCTAGGAGTTATAGGTGGAGGGGCTGGCTGAGGGGTTGGGAGGTGGTGATAGTCAGGGTTGTTTTGGTTTGGAGGTGATGGACATGGGGACTTGGGTGATCAAGAATTTTACAAACTTTGCAGAATTTGATGCCATTGAGAGCATGTGCACACTCCAACCAGTGAGACAATGTAGGAGTTTCAAAGGCTTCTATTCCAAACTTGAGAGATTTAGTTACATTGATTGTAACTTTTACTTCCACATTTTTTTCATACATGTCTCTACCATAAGGTTTTTTGGATCCCTGATAAACTCCAATTGGTCTTATGATGTTTGGTATATATGGAATTATGTGAGTTGGGATTCTCTTTACTAGGAGCCAGATCATAACTTAGAGAAGATTTCTTCATCAATGAGCTTAGAACCTTTAGCAGGGACTCCCACTAGAACCATCAGCTTGTCAAAAACCCCTCTAGTGCCTTCATTCCTCAAAGTTGAGTATTCTTCTTCATGAGTAGTTATGATAATGTAAAATTTTATTCTTCTATTCCTAACTTCAACCTCAATTCTGCTGATCATTTCCCAGTTTGCGTTGATGAAGTTACTAACTTTGCGTTGATAACTGGGTGACACACCAAACATTACTGTTGTGTAAGCATACTACGGAATTACCCGTGCCATAACGACACGGGCTATTTCACACTGTCCTAAGCTGGGATATTAAATGGTCTGTAGGAGTTTGACCTTAATAATAAATTTGTGACCTTAATAGGAAATTTTCGTTATGTAAACAACTAATTATCCATTTTCAATTAGGCCGGAAGCAAGTAAACTAAATGTAGCAACTGAGTTTGCAAAATACACTTCAGCAGGCAATCCAGTATCCCATCAAATATTTTATATCGAAGACACTAAAATTCGATAAAACAACTGTTTTAAAAAATTCATAGCGCGTTCGGTTCAAGTTATCAGGATTACAGGTAATCCATTTCCAGGAATTGGATTCCGAGAATCGGATTTTTGGTGCTATTCGGTTGAGGGAATTGGGCCCATTCCCTTGGAAAAGAATTCCTTAGCTCCTAATTCTCCGATCGAACGCTTTGTCAGAAATAATTGGATTTAGTGGTGCACGGTTGTATTCGTTTATCCAGGAATCATGAAAATTTAATGTCAGGTGTTATTATTTGCTCTTTACTCACTCCAGTAAATATCTTAACCAATGCCTTTAAAATGCACAATCCACCCTATCAGGTTAGGCCGTCTCCAAATCGTTGTTATGGGATGGGTGATACCAAGATAAGAACTCAAACCATGTAGTCTAATCCCACTTTGGTTGGTTATTCATGGATTTTCATTTGATATTAAACTGCGGTAACTTTACATTAAATCAAATACTAAATATGCACAAATTTTTAATTTTCCAATATGACAAACCTTTGAAAACCAAGACCCTTGACAAACGTAAATGTAACTTATTTATTTATTTAACTTTTGCGAGACATGTAATTTTGAAGTCTTTAACTCTGCAAGACCAACTAAAACTACTTGGTGTTAGAGGAGAAATGTTGTGGCAGCATATAGGTTCTATCTTGACTTCCAGAGTACTTCCTGTACAGATGTATAATATTTCCTCAAGAACGAAATGGTGGCAATCTGCGTCAGGTGGCAACACAACTGCTTTGACATAAAATTTCCGGAAGTCTTCCTCTTCCTTGGAAAATTCATTTTCTTTCAGAAGCTTTCCTATAATAGAAAGAAATCCAGATGAAAAACATCTATCTTACACCTCTACCAAAAAATGATGAAGACAATTGAGTTTTTCATTCACTTGGACCAAACTGCCACCTAAATGATTCACGCTAGAGTATTACTGAGTTCTTCAATAATGGCTTGTTGTTACCGAAATTAAAATTTGTAGGCCTGTGGATGCTTGCTTGGAAACAAACTGGGATAGGCAAAGCATCATACTCTAAGCATGATCAATATGCAAGTTAGCAGTTACACAACATAACGAATGATGAATATCTCATTAATTTGATTTTCCAACAATTCACCTTTATGCGGAGACATGTTTCATACAATGACTGCTAAATGATGTACGCTTTATTAGCACCCAACCGTGAAAACATCGAGTGATGTTTGCTAGTGTTGAGCCTACAATTTTTTTAAACTCTCTAAGTTTTTTTTGTAGATGCAAGGTCTATAGCTGGTTGATTTTCTGCCATATTATTTACAGTTTTTACTTTTGTGTCCGGTTACATGGGGTAAATGAGCACACTCGGTACAAAACAATACAATTAAAGTGGCCTAAATGCAACTGTCATGTTATCGAGTAATATAATCTAGAACTCTATCTTGTTATATTTGTTACATTCAAGAATCATTTCATCTGACTCAACAATATTATACCTTTGCTTTTGTTACAAACCGAGCCATAAGAGCAACAACGGTATTTTATTTGATAAACAGTAGTAATGCTTTCATTCTGCCAATTTGGCGGCTTTCACTGTAAAAACAAAAAACATCATCTTAATTGAAACTCATCCCTAAATTAGCCAAAACTTGATTGTAAAGATACCCACCAAGTCGCTAGAGCCATCTGGGAATGCATTGAGGCATTAGGCGGTATCTTGCCTCAAAGCAGGCATCTACTTCTTTCTTTCCTAGAGATGTAACCCGAACAATATATGTGCCTTTATCATATATTCTCGTTACCTAGCAACATTAGTTTTAACTCAAGGTGCCTCAAAAAGTATTCTCAAAACAGTCAAATCATGAAAAATGTATTTCTATAGAAGAAAAAATATTTATTGCCACTGACAATTGCTTCGGAATCACACTCCCAGACACTGAAAACTAATGTAAATCACAATATGAATTTAAGACGAAGGGTGATATATTGACCTGTCCCACTGTTCCTGCAACATCCTTAGTGCAAGTCACAGTCATAGTCTGAATCCTAACCGGATAATCACTACCAAGAGCTACGCTTTCCTCCTTAAAGTCTTATTTGTAAATTCACAGTTTTTCTGCCAGGGAGCTACATGAAATTACAAAAAAGAACAAAGAATCAGAGAATTATCGCTGCAACACATACAAATTTACATCAAATAGAACATGTAAAAGAAATATGGCATTTTCAAACTTCAGATAAATTTGTTACCTAAGAGAGGACTAAGCAGTTTGAAGTTGAGCAAAATCATTGCCATCAGAACTCGAATTCCTTCCCTCTATGAAGAAGAAGCTTTCACAAAAACGATGCTCTTTGTAAAACTAAAAGAATTATCCTTACTCATCAACCATGAAAATGCTGTAGGAATTAAGCCATTTGTTGCCACAAAAGAACCATTTTACTCTTCACAATCCAAAATCAATTACATCTAAAAAAAATAAAAAACCAAAAAAAAATTCAACTTCAGATAAAGCAAAGTTTTTATCCACTTGATTGGGATAAGTAAATCCAATAAAAACATAACCATATGGGAAATATACCCAATTGAGTTAAGTAGTTCCCATAAATTTTCTTCCCTACAGAACAAAAAACTAAAACTACCCAAACCCAATTGAAATCCTCAAACTGGTGCCAAAGTGAAATAAGTAGTTCCTAGGATAACCATACATGCAACAGAGTATTGCTGCAATTCAATGAGCCATTTTACAACTAAATCTTGTACATCCGTCCAATTTCAGGAACCTTAACTATTAATATCAGAATTTTTATTAACTTCTGTATCCACTGAACTAAAACTACCAATACCCCCGGAAGTCTCAAAACTGATGCCTAAACTTTCAACGAAGTTGAAACAATCAAAAGAAACAGTCATTTGGGTACCAACACCTATGATTGATCCCCTTAATATTTTAGGTACATGGTTCCAAAATTTATAAAAATACAGCCTATTAAATCAAATAATCTTAGCATTGAAATAACCTGTGCTGCTCAGGAAATCCAAACATGAAAGGAAGTCTAAAAGCAGAGAAGTTTAAAAAAAATTAGTACCTGATGCTTCGTAATTTCGCAGGGCTGACTGATGACGAGCAATGGTGGCTGAGAATTGGCACCTCACTCATTTCAAAAGAAGAAAAATGGTCAATTCTCTCCATCTGTTTTTTTTTTTTTAGTTACCTCCATCTGAAGCATCAAGAAAATTTTCCCAAATTCTATAAGATACATTTACAGGCAGTTATCAGCTTTGATATCACTAAGGCAATAAACTTATTCAACTCAAAATGGGAATGAATCAAAATATACCTTCATGTACCAAATTAGGTAGACCTTAAATGACTCGATACAATCTTCAAAATCAAAAGTAGCCATTGCTCGTCACAGATCATTCAAATTGTTTTTCTTTTCTCTTTGTGATATTTATCACTTTCTCTAACCCCACGGATATTCATCAAATTAAGGCAAAAACAAAAATCCCTAATCACATAACGAACAAACAAAAATTAATAAAATTGGATTTTTTTTATTACATATATACTGACTAGTGATGAAAATGATGAACCCACAAATACATCCTTGAACATTTTTTTTAGAACCTTAATGATTTTACCATTATCTAGGAAGTGTTTTCTTCATGATCCGACTATCGTCCGGAATGCTAAGTGTTTGTACCGTACCCAAATGGTATACATGTGGGTTACACATGGTACGGAAGTGAAGTGAAAATCCGATTATTGTAGGAATCGTTGGTTTATTATGGAAACCAGAAGGTTATTGTGGAACCAGAATGACTTATCGTAGAGGCTTGGACTTGGTTTATTATGGAAACCAGAGGGTTATTGTGGAACCGGAATGGCTTATCGTAGGGGCCTGGACTTGGTTTATTATGGAAACCAGAGTGTTATTGTGAGACCCATGTGGCTTAATTTATAAGCCCAGATCGTTTTGATTAAGGAACCACCTGGCTTATAGGTGAAGCCCAAGGTACATGGGTAATTAGGGTTCATGGGATAATGATAGATATTATTTAGGATAAATCCTGATTAATTAAAGGATAATGATCCTAAGTAGTAAGCATTATCCATGAAAAAGAAGATTATGATAAACATTAGGGTTTATCATGAATGTAGACAATATTTGGGGTTTATTCAGATATGGGTAGTTATTAGGATAACTAATGAAACCCTAAAGATACATCTGATTTTTGCCTATAAATTAGAGGCAAAAACCCAACACAAAAGGTACACACATTTTCCCCTTCACAATAACTACTTGCTCACAACATCCGCTGATTTTAGCATCGGAGTGTTTTTGCAGGTACCCCCCTTATTCTGATCAACTTTTGGAGAATTAATACCAACGACGGAGGATCGATCAACCATCTTGAGTTTGAAGATCGTTGGGGCGATTTATTTTTGCACCAACATATTTTGGCGCCGGCTAAGGGGACCGAAGAAGTTCGTGCTCCTAAAAAGTTTGGGAAAACTTTTCGCAAGTTCAGTGCTTCTGGAAGTCACGTACGCAACATTAAGAAGTTTCCAGGCTTTTTTTTTCGTTGAAAAGTTTTTCGTAAACAATCTGTTCTCTTTGTTTTGGAAGTAACGTAAAGTCCAAAAGCACATCAACTGTTCCCAGCTGATTGAAAGGAAGTTTTCAAAGAAGAAGAAAACCAATGGAGCCTTCAGCCGTAAATCGTCCAGAAGCATATAACATCGTAACTCATGAAGTTGTTGCAAACCAACAGGCCAATCCTCGAATCGTGAGGAGTGCTGTTGTTCAAGGAGAGGACGAGAGAGATGGTAGACCGGCTTCACTATCGACGGCAGCAGTATCAGCATCTCGATCACGTTCCGAAGGTGCTGTTCCTAGGGAAAATTATATGCTGTTAACAGGATCCACTCCTCTAACTTCCGGCATGAGAGAACAGTTTCAGACTGGGCCTTCTAGCTTGCATCCCAGCAGCCAGTTTCAGCGAGGGGAGGACGCTGCAAGTAGGGGAGTAAGAGCTCGAGCCACGACCAATCCAGCTGGACAGGGTAGTGCGGTACCGGCTTATCAAACTAATGAAATACCTGCTGTCCAGCCCGGTGTTCCACCTGCGGTGCAGGCTAACCATCAGTCTGTTA
The DNA here is from genome assembly GCA_023529315.1 of Papaver bracteatum. NCBI lineage: Eukaryota > Viridiplantae > Streptophyta > Magnoliopsida > Ranunculales > Papaveraceae > Papaver > Papaver bracteatum. The sequence goes on along the minus strand of JAJJWX010002349.1, from coordinate 1,501,482 downwards.
CTCAAGTTAATAATCTTCAGGTTGGCGCAGAACAGCGTAACCAATAGGGTGTGCAAGGGAACAGCCAGCGGGTTACACCCGTAGATCTAACGGATCGAGAACGGTTGCAGCAGCTGGAGAGAGAGAATCACCGTTTAAAAGTGGCGCTGGAGAAGAGGAGAGAGCTGGAACTTCCGGCAACTTCTCGTTCTGGTAGTGCAAGGGTTAACCGTCGAGAGTTAGACAACCAACGAAGAGAGAGTGCTGCTGCTAGTGGTAGATGGAGGGGTCGTGATGATGGAAGAAGGACTGAAGATGAAAGAGGTTACAGCCAGAGTCGCGGTTATCAAATTTATGATCGTTACGACCAGCGTGTTCGTGACGATAAAAGAAGGGTTGAGGAAGAAATAAGGTGTAGCCGGAGTCGCGGTTATCAGGAATATGACCACATTTACCAACGTACTCTGAACGTTGGAAGAGATGGAGAGTCTGGTACGAGCAGAACAAGACACAAGCGAAAGCGATATCGAACTGCAGAGGGACATGCAAAGCACACTGGACGTGAGAAGAAACGTTCCAGGAGAAGGGTAGACTCTGACAGAGATGGGCGAGACCGGAGAGAGTCATAAAGTGACTCTGAAGATGATGAAATGGTCAGCAAAAGGAAACTTAGTACCATGATCGAAGAGTTATTGTCGCAGAGGCAATATAGAGACGAAGAACAACAAGTTTTGTCTATGAGAAAAACGATGGATTCTCCGTTCGTCGCAAAGATTAGGAGATATCGTCCTCCATTGAATTTCAGCCAACCACAGTTCAAGGATTTCTTTGACGGAGGGAATGGAAACCCGGTGGAGCACGTCCAGCGTTTTCAAGCTTCAATGAGCCTGTGGGGAAACAGTGACGAGTTGCTATGCAGAACTTTTCCAATGACCTTAACGGGTAAGGCTTTGACTTGGTTTTCTCAGTTGGAGATTCAATCAAGGATTTCGGAATGTTATCTGATTCTTTTTTCGATCAATACAAGATTAATATCGGAATAAAAAAGGAGAGTAGCCACTTGTTTCTTTTACATAGAGATATTGGTGAGGACCTTTTTGATTTTAACAGGAGATTCCGCCAAGAAGTCAATGAAATTGGAAAGGTAGATGAAAGGTTCATAATTGAGGCGTATAAAAACGCTATGGAGTACGATGAGTTTGGAATTTATAACTCATTAACTGTGGAACTGGTGGGAATCCTCAGGGAGCTGTATGACAGGGCCGATATATATGCAAAGGCGGAGAATTAAAAGAATGCAAAATTGACACGAGCATCGAAAAGGTCAGTGCCAGAGGCGACAACAAGGCCAAAGCAGCAGTTTGATAATAGCTCGAAGGGTAAAAGCATTGAAGGACCACCGAGGAATATGAGGAATGAAGAGGAATTTCATAAATCGCATGGAAAGCAGAGAGTAAGGTTTCCCAAGTTGAACATTGGACTTGGGGAACTTTATAAGAAGATTAAAAATACGTTGCCTGTTCCTGAGCCGTTGCCGTTGGAGACAAGGGAGAAGAGGAACAATAATAAGTACTGTGATTATCACAGGGATCACGGGCATAATACAGATACTTTCCGTGCTCTTGCTACAGAAGTCCAGAAGATGGTGGAAGAGGGAAATATGCAACAGTATTTGAAGGAAAATCAGGCCCAGGTTAATACACTTGTCAACACTCTAGATTTACGTGAAATCAGAGTGAGCCATGCTAGGGTAAATACAACCTCGAGGAAAGCTCAGGAGAATGCGACATGGCTGAAGTTGCGTCATATTAGTGAATGGCGAATTTCTAACAAGGTCGATTATGCCAGTCATATCGAAACAGAAATCTTGGAATAGGGGAAGACTGAAATAACCTTTTCAAATGCTGATCTTGCTGGAGTGTATCAACCTCATAACGATGCGATTGTGATTTTGGATCTCATAGGCATGTTCAAAGTTCGTCGAGTTTTGGTCGACACTGGGAGTTCAATTAGCGTCATATTTTCAGGAGCATACTCTTCAATGAGTTTGTGTGAAAGTCAAGTTGAGGCAGATGATAGCCCTATCATTGGTTTTAGTGGGGAGACAATGACGGAAATGGGAAGAATTAATCTACCCACTATTGTAGGAGGGAAGACAGTTATGCAATATTTCTCATTGCTCGATTGCCGCGCACCTTACAATGCTATTCTTGGGCGTGACCGGATTTACGCAATGGACGCAGTAACTTCCACTATCCACCAGTGTTTGAATTTCATTGTTCCAGCAGGAGTGATGAAAGTTAGAAGCGACCAGGTGGCATCCCATAAATGTCACGAGAGCGCAATGGAGGAATACAGGAAGTCGGAACTAAAAGGTTCAGAGATACTCCGAGCTGAGAAGAAATTGTAGCAATCACAGTGCTTCCCGACCTCTTATCATGGAAGAGGAAAGGAAGGGACGCCAACTACCGAAGAGTTGGTTGAGGTGCAAGTTGGAGATCTAAAGGAACAAACAACCTTTGTCGGGGCAGAGCTTCCGCTAGGCGAGAGTGAAAGTTTGATTGCCTTGTTAAGGAATAATAAAGATGTTTTCGCTTGGAATCTCAGGGATATGCCAGGCATTGATCCCGCTATCGCTTGTCATCGGTTGAATATCAGTGAAGGATTCAGTCCAATAGGGAAGAAACCAAGGAAGATGGCACCAGAACGGAAAATGAAAGTCGCATAGGAGATAGACAGGATGTTAGAGGAAAGAATAATAAGGCCTGTCCAGTATCCGAAGTGGTTGGCAAATATTGTAGCAGTTCCGAAGAAGAACGGGAAAATTCGGGTATGTATTGATTTTACTAATTTAAACAGATCATGCCCAAGTGATCCTTACCCAATACCTAGGATAGGGGAGTTAGTGGACGCTACTTCTGGTTTCGATAGATTGTCATTTATGGATGGTTTCTGCGGTTACAACCAAATTCCGTTGTTTGAGGATGATCAAGAGCATACATCGTTCATAACAGACAAAGGGGTATATTGTTATCTGGTCATGCCGTTTGGCTTGAAAAATGCAGGAGCAACTTATCAGCGTCTTGTTGATGAAATGTTCAAGGATATGATCGGTGATACCATGGAGGTCTATATTGACGACATGGTAGTCAAGTCCAAAAAGAAGGATTCTCACCTTATGGACTTGAAAAGAACCTTCGATCAGCTACGACGATATGGAATGAAGTTAAATCCCGCGAAGTGTTCCTTCGGGCTCACGTCTGGGAAATTCCTTGGGTATATGATGACACAGAGGGGAATCGAAGCTAATCCAGAGCAAATCAGGGCAATACTGGAAATGCGGTCACCAAGAAACAAAAAGGAAGTGCAGAGGCTAACTGGGAGATTGGCTGCGTTGAACAGGTTCATCTCACGAGCTTCGGACAAATGTAAACTGTTCTTCCAGATTCTGAAGAAGGCAGAAAATTTTGGTTGGAGTCAGTAATGTGAGCATGCGTTCGATGCCATTAAGCAGTATTTGACTTCACCTCCAGTTCTCACAAGTCCTAAAATGGGACAAACGGTCTACATCTATTTGGTGTCCAGTGATTGTGCAGTTAGCGCAGTTTTGTTTGTTAAAGAGCCAGAAGAGAAGCCGGTTTATTTCGTTAGTAAATCCCTAACGGATGCTGAGACAAGATATTCAAAGATAGATAAGATGGCGTTAGCTCTCATACATGCAGCTAGGCGTCTGAAGCCATACTTTGAGGGGCGACGACTGGTAGTTTATACTGAATACCCATTGAAGAAAGTGTTAGGAAGAACTGATGATTCCAGTAGGCTTTCCACGTGGGCCACTTATCTTGGTGCGTATACTATTGATTATGAGCCAAGAACAGCCGAGAAGGGGCATGCGATTGCATTATTGATGGCGGATTTCCCGGTTGATGATATTCCAGTCTCAGAATCCATGCTATAGGAGGAGACCTTGCTTGATAACAATGGTATACAACCAGTTCCGCTGCCATGGGAGATCATAAATTTCATCAAGAAGCCTTCGGATACAACAAAGGATCAAACGAGTAAAGTAGACTCGGAGGTGATTCATGTAGTGGAAGCGGGAATGTGGTAGGTCTACACAGATGGATCCGCGAACACTGATGGAGAAGGTGTTGGGTGTGTACTAGTTTCCCCTGAGGGATTTCGAATTGAGAAGGCTGTCCGGCTCGGGTTTACAGCCTCAAACAACCAAGCTTAATATGAGGCTGTAATTTCAGGCTTAAAGACGGCCCTCAGCTTGGGGGCGAGAAAAGTTAAGTTGACAACGGACTCAAGGCTGGTCGCCAATCATTTTAGTGGTACATATAAAGCTAAGAATGAGAGGTTAGCCTGTTATTTGGAGTACATACATGAGATGGCAAAGGAGTTCGAGGTTTTCGATATTGAACAAAGGCCAAGGATAGAAAACAGGCATGCGGATGCACTCACTTATGTATCCGCAGCCGTGGAATCGGAGACAACACGGTACATTGTGGTAGATTTCCAGGAATTTCCCAGCATTGACAGCTCAATTGACAATATGCTCAAGCCGCGCTGCGGTGGGATAAATGATTCCTCATCTGTAATTCAGGATGACCCTATGGAGATTAATGAGGAAGGTACTGACCAACTTGAGGATTGGAGGATGCCTTATATTAGATACCTGCAATCGCAAGAGCTTCCATGTGACAAGAGTTTGGCTGGAAATATATCGAAGACGGCTTGGAGATACACTCTTATTGAAGGAGAGCTGTATAAGAAGCCGATATCAATGGAGCCTTACCTCCGGTGTGTAACTAGGGAGATGGGGAAACAATTGCTAGCAGAGGCGCATGAGGGTTGTTGTGGAAACCATTCAGGGGGAAGAAGTTTGGAGCATCGGTTGCTTTACCAGGGATATTTCTGGCCTTACATGCAAAATGACGCGAAGCAGTTTACCCATAAGTGTGTGGCTTGTCAGTTGCACGTACCTATATTGAAAAGACCAGCAAATGAGTTGCACCCAGTCTTGAGCCCTTGGCCATTTGATAAATGGGGTTTGGATATCGTAGGTCCATTCCCCACGGCACCTGGGGGCGTCAAGTATTTGTTGGTAGCAACTGACTATTTCACAAAGTGGGTAGAAGCGGTGGCGTTGGTGAGGACGGAAGCGGTACATGTCCGCAGATTCATTTGGGAAAATATAATTTGTTGGTTTGGTGTATCGTCAATGATCATTTCCGATAATGGTAAACAATTTGACTGCGAGGCAATTAAATCATTATGTGACGGCTTACACATCAAGCACAATTTTTCAACTCCGTACTATGCACAGAGCAACGGACAGGCCGAAGCAACAAATAGAGTTATCTTGGATAACTTAAAGAAGACTTTGGACAAAGCTAAAGGCAGATGGACGGAATTTTTACCCGGGGTTTTGTGGGCATACAGAACCATGCCTAGGCGATCAACAAGTTTCTCTCCGTTCACACTGGCATATGGAACAGAAGCGGTATTACCAGTCGAGCTGCTGGTTCCAACCACAAAGACGATGGCGGAGCAGTCGGGTCAAAACACGGAAATCTTTTCAAGAGACAAAGAGCTTTTGGAAGAAGTTAGAGATGAAGCTGCAAGAAGGCTAGCGGTCTACCAGCAATCTATGAAGCAGCAATACAACAAAAAGGTACGAGAACGAACTTTCTTTCCTGGGGAGCAAGTTTTACGAAGGACAAGGCCTAAAACGTTAGACGGAGGCAGTGGGAAGCTTGGGGAAAATTGGGAAGGCCCTTTCTTAATTGACAGACGATGGCGTTAGCAGCCTCTTCAGCATAGGGAGAAACAGCATCATAGCCTCCAAACCCCTTGGCCTTGAAGTAGGTACGGTCGAGTCGCTTGCGCATTAGCTCTCGGGCGTTGTCAGCTTCGCGTTTTTTAGCTTGAAGAGTTTCGACCTGGTGCCTCAAGGATTTGTTTTCGCGTTCAAGGCGGTATAAGGCAGCTGGATGAATCTTTTGCTGCTTGACCACGAAATCGTAGTGGAGTTCGCCAGCCTTTCGAACGAGAGAGAGACCCTGCAAGGAAAACGTAGGGATATTACATAAGGCTGGAATTTGATTAAAATAGCAGGCTAGACTGGTCTGGTGAGAAGTTAGATACCGCGAAGTGGAGTTGGGCTGCGCGATCGAGTGCTTGGTCTATGTCATTCATGTGATCATAGCAGAGTCGATCTCGAGGCAGCATTCCGGTGAGCAATATACCTCGTGCAACAGAAGGATTTTGAATGGCGGAGTCACCGATAGTCACTGCCGAACCCGAAGCCCCAGTATAGACTGGGGCTGAAAGCGTCATCCTCATATGGCAGACGGGACGCTGCTGGAACCTTGGAAGGAGGAGTTGAACGGTTGTACTCCGGTGACAGGCGTGGATCGACAACACGTTCAACACTCTTGACCTCGTCATCACTTATGATTACACAGGGAGATTTTTGTTTTTCACATCGCTAATTCCAGTATTTGGGGTTGAAGTTACGTTCCTCTTGGTAGCCCTGCAGAAGTTAAGTGGCCAGTCCCTGACTGCATATGGATGCTTAGAGGTGCTTCGTTATTTGTTGGCCTTCTTAGGAGAGGGACTGACTACTGTTTGGTCCTCATGGATGATGGATCTCTTCGAGGAAGACATGTCAAGAAGATTCAAGGAGCTGAGCGTGGGCTGCTGAAACCTGGGAAAAAAGAAATAAATAGTCAGATTGTGACATCGGGACATCGTGTTGAGTTGAACAAAGCAACAACGTATAATGGGAATGGCAGGAAAAGGAGGAGATGCGCTTACCGTCACAAGCAGGAAGAGAAGCAAGAATAGATGTGATTAATTGCTCATGAATTTTTCTTGTCCTATTTATACTAAGTGATGAAGGTATAAGGCGGTTCTGGATGAATTCTTTGTCATACGGAACTGAGATTTAGCTGGAGAATATCCGAAAGTGTACACTCATCAGAGTCCTGAAAGTGTTCGAATTCATTTAGTCCTGAGTGGGGTGGGACACCTTGTGTTAGCAGCGTCCGTTGATAATGCGGTGAGGTTTGATCTACGGACAGGTGAAGGTCTTGGATATAGATCTTGAGCGGCTAAAGATAAAGATAGTCATCGTGAAATTTGATACTTATCAGAGTAGTATCAGTTTCACACAAACGAAAATACGTAAAATAAAGACTTACGGGTCAAATGTTCGTGAGCAATTGGGCTGGGACGACAATACTAAGCGTCAGGAAGACGTTGAGGGCCCACATACGATTGGGGTTTGGGTTAAGGAGCTTTAAGCTTTGCATGCGGCTTCATTTGTTCTTAACCATTCGAACAAGTCGATGGCTAAGAAGGGGGTGATGTTTGTACTGTACCCAAATGGTATACATGTGGGTTACACATGGTACATAAGTGAAGTGAAAATCCGATTATCGTAGGAATCGGTTGGTTTATTATGGAAACCAGAGGGTTATTGTGGAACCAGAATGGCTTATCGTAGAGGCTTGGACTCGGTTTATTATGGAAACCAGAGGGTTATTGTGGAACCGGAATGGCTTATCGTAGGGCCTGGACTTGGTTTATTATGGAAACCAGAGTGTTATTGTGAGACCCATGTGGCTTAATTTATAAGCCCAGATCGTTTTGATTAAGGAACCACGTGGCTTATAGGTGAAGCCCAAGGTCCATGGGTAATTAGGGTTCATGGGATAATGATAGATATTATTTAGGATAAATCCTGATTAATTAAAGGATAATGATCCTAAGTAGTAAGAATTATCCATGAAAAAGAAGATTATGATAAACATTAGGGTTTATCATGAATGTAGACAGTATTTGGGGTTTATTCAGATATGGGTAGTTATTAGGATAACTAATGAAACCCTAAAGATACATCTGATTTTTTCCTATAAATAGAGGCAAAAACCCAACACAAAAGGTACACACATTTTCCCCTTCACAATAACTACTTGCTCACAACATCCGCTGATTTTAGCATCAGAGTGTTTTTGCAGGTACCCCCCCTTATTCTGATCAACTTTTGGAGAATTAATACCAACGGCAGAGGATCGATCAACCATCTTGAGTTTGAAGATCGTTGGGGCGATTTATTTTTGCACCAACACTAAGATATAACATTGACCATGAGCATCTCTATGGATCACTATAGATATTTAATCTGCAGAACTATGATTTAACCTTCCTGTAATTGAGATTTCAGAAAGGAAAACAGAAGAAGTAGATGGAAAAGAAAATAAGGTTTTGGATATAATCAAAGTTGGTTATATTCATCAAATTTGCATGAATCAAAAATGGACAAAAAATGTAAGCGGAAGAAGGAAAGAGGTAAATCTTACATGTTCAACTGGTGGAACGGATGTTGTTCTCAAATACGATGAGACATTTTATAGATCAAGAATATCTTCTGGTGTTGAAGAGGGAATGAAAATGCCTGCTAGGGTTTCTGAGCCGTTACAGAATAGGGTAAGTTAAAAAAATCTATAAAGAGCAAGATGATGCGAGGGAGATGGTTCGTAAGCTCGATTTACTCTGGCATTAAGGCCTCTTCCTATGCATATGCCAAAAAATTGGTGTTTGGCATTTGTGCCACTATGGGGAAACCGCAGAGCGAGCGATATTGTTAATATCTCCAGCGATAAAGTCTTTATCGTTGGCGATATTATGAATATCGTTCGAAATTCACTATATCTCTACCGATATAATCAATATCGTCACCGTTCAAGTTTCTGACGCCTATAAATACCGCATCTCTACTCCTACCTTCTCAATTCTTCTTCTCAAAACCTTTTGAAAAACCTCTGAGTTTCTTTAAAATTTTGTTCTAAAACGATTATCTTCAACAGAAATGGAGAGAAGAAAACGAAACAAAAAAGGGAAAGTATCTAGTAGTACCTCAGACACTGGATAAAATTTTGTTGTGGATACAAATTATGAGTTTAATAATGTTAGACTAGTAGCCAGTGAAGGTGTATTCTCTAATCACCTTTCTGCTAATGAAGCGTGATGTAACGCTATACATCTAAGAGGTGGATGGAGTGAGTTACGTACAATTTTTCAATTACTTCCTCCTGTTGTTCAAGAGAGAGTGAGAAGATATCCTTGGCGACATCTATATCTAATACAACCTAGAAACCACATGACTTAAGGTGTTCAAGTTATATTAGAACGATGGTGGAAGACTACAAATACGTTCTTTTTCAAGGACTTTGAATGCGGTAAGTAGGTCTTTTCTAGTAATTTAATTTTTACATTATGTGTTTTGTTTCATAAAAATTAACAAATTATAATTATGAATAATTATTGTTAATAGGAGTTACACCGCTAGATTTATACATGTTAACCGGAATTCCATTCCAAGAGAACTTACTTCCATTTAATAGACTAAAGTGGCAATCAGAAGATAGATGGAAAGAATTACTTCCTTTATACTCAAATGAATTAGAAGGAAATCATATACATAGACAAATAAAAGCGTATGGGTTGAAGGTGTCTGGGTTGAAAAGTTTTTTGCAGCGTTATGCTATAAAAATGCGTCAAAACAGGGAAGCTGATAATCAATATTTGATCCCCGAACATTTTGAGGAACTAGAACGTATGTTTGTATTGTGGACACTGGGCAAATGTCTGTTTCCAAATGCTAGCTCAGTAGTGTTAATTGGGTTTCTCGAAGCATTAGAAGATTTAGAGCAAGCACCAACATATGATTGGGGGACTACAATTTTATCAGAGATTTACATTGCCCGAAGTGAAAACTCGACGTGTGAAAAAGATAGCTTTAATGCTTTTTGGGGAGTTCTGGAGGTAAGAACCAATATTTTTCACATTATGTATTTATTTGTCATTTTCATATGGAAAAGTTATTAACCTCCTGAATGTTATTATTTTCAGTATTGGTGGTATACATGTTTCCGTATTTCGGAACCTTGTCTTAAGAATTATACGAATGTTTTTCCGATCATACGGAAGTATGATTCTGAGAATTTGGAAGCTGCATAGATTGAAGATGGTCAACATGCTGCTATTGTTCATAAGATTCAGCAGTTGAGTAGAACAAGCCATAACCTTATCTCACAGCCATATGAAGCAGTACCTGAGTTCCAAGAAGAACTAGGTCAGACAATGGTAGAGTTAAGCCTTAGAAGGATGGTGTTATACAACCCTATTTATGAGAAGGGTGTTTGGTATTATGGTCAAAGACAACTTCTTCTGTTGCAAGGGAGATCAGTGATAGCTGTCAACCCTTATCCCAGTACAGATGTTTCAGCGGACGATTACTTCAAATTGATAAGGGATGGTCATCGTTGGCAACAATCTGATGAATTGATCCATGAGCCGATTGACAGAAATGAGTACCTATCTTGGTTTAATACTATTTTCAAGCCAAATATTTCCATGCAACCGCAAAGTTTGGGTCGGATGGATTTCCCAGCTTTAGGTAGGTTGCCACTTGACAATGAATTTCTTCCTTCCCAACCTCCACCAGAGACGGGTGACGTATTTGCATATCCTTCTCAAAGTTCATCGTCAAACATGCCACCCTTTTCTTGGGAAGTAAATACTATATCCAGCACATCTGGAGAGATTGTTAGTTTTACAATTGTTTCAAGTGCACCTACTCGGACTTATCCATACCTCGGGGTCAATGCTACAGAGTTGGATTATCAGACCCGGTGTAACGATTATGCGGCTCTTGTTCAGGGAATTCATAATATTCACTTGGAACAGATGTAAATTTTGAGGGAAAACATGATGTTTGAGATGAGTCAAGGACTTGAGGGTAATGATGGTTCAGGTAGTAGTAGGTGAATGAGTCTCGGTGTTACAAGAGCTGGTAGAGGAATGACTCATTTGAGTCCCCGTGTTACAGGAGCTGGTAGAGGAATGAGTCCAACCGGAAGTCAGCAAAGTCATAGAAGTCACCAAAGTCATGGAAGTCACCAAAGTCGTGGAAGTCAGCAAAGTCGTGAAAGAAGTTTGAGACATCGTCCTATGGAGGAGTGATAGGTGTGATAAACACCTAATTTTATATCTAGTATTTATGCTTTCTTTAGGAGTTTACGTGTAAATTGTGTATCTTATGTGTGAGTTCGAGTGTATTAGGTGTTTTGGAGTCATTGGAGCAAAAAGAAGTGGAACTCGCCTGAATCTTGGATTCCTTTTCATCATGCTGAAAAACACGGAAATATGAGGTCAGTGGCGAAAGAACGATGTCATTCCGACGCCGTATGAGGAGGTTACGAGCAAAATCAACGGTTAAGCTTGTCGGTTTCTAAGGACTGACAGTACAATAAGAGTACTGGGTGGCCCGTATCACCTCTTGGGGTTGTTCAATAACAGTCTCAGGGTATGATACTTATTCATCTAGATCGAGTTGAGATTCAGACCAACAATTTTTGTTCTTCACTTACAACACAACCAAGACCGGTGCAAACAAGTGTTCACGCCGGAGATAGGGTACTGCAATAGCAAGAAATGCTGGTTTGTGGATGTTAACGGTCGAAGTTGCAGACACAGGGAATTGGGGTTTGTTGATGGTGATGATTCAAAGAAGATGGATTCAGCAAGAAGACCGGGTACTGATTTGGTGTTGTAATTAGGTTACAGGGAAATGGGTTTTAGTTAGAGTTCGAATCTCATCAAGAAGAAGGCCAAATAAGGGACGGATAACATTTGTTCTTCTCTTCTATTACCTGTCCGTGCAACTGAAGTTTTCTGCCATTGTTATAGGCGATGAAATGATGTTGATTGATGAATTTTTAGTCCTGAAGTGATTTGAATATGTGATTGCAGGGAAGGAGTTAATTGTGTGATCTTTAAAATACAACCAGTGCATAACTATCATCAGCTTGCAAGCCGCATACCAGGTGTTCGAAAGAATGCCTGAGAGATGAGTTTTTCATGAACTCAACTTCAATCATCACCAGGTGCTACTCCAGATTTGCTATCAGCTAGACCATGGTTCTGGTTGGTATTTGAGAAGAAGTAGGAGGGTATTTTAAAGCCTAAATGAATCAGGAGGCAAAGAGTGAGCACAAGCTGTAGGTGCTGCTGTGCTGGTAATGAGCTAGTCTTAGGCATAGCTTATGAAAGAAGAGTTGCTGCTGCCATGGTTCTTGCCAGGACTGAACAAGAGTTGTGGTGACGGATGGGACTTAACAAGTCAGGGAATGAAGCTTGTGGAGGTTGGATGTGGTGGATGAAGAGTAAGATGGTGACTTGTTAGCTGAGTTTGCACTGCTGCAAAGGAATGGTGGCTTTGATGAGTTGCAGGTGAATGAGATACCACTGGTGACATGGGTTTGCGGTGGTGGAATTCAGAGAAGGTTAGGGTCGAGTTCTTAAGGGTTGCTGCTGTGACTTTTAGATGCATGTTAGGAAACTACAGGGCAGAATAATGGGTTTGAGCTATAGCAGTGGCGGTTGAACTGAAATTGGTCGACTTGAACAGGTTGGAGCTGCTGTTGTATTCAATACAGGGAAGACTGAGAAGTGGTATTGCAGTTGAATAATGCAGATGCTATAGAAGTTAAAGAAAGAATGGAGTGATAGAATGTAAGGTTTTTGATGCAGCTTAGATGCAGTTACACTGGCAGCTGTGGTTCATGGTAGTTGACAGAGAAAGGTAGACGATGTTGGGTTGATGGAATACATAAGTTTTGGTTGCTGCCAGCGATAATAATAGAGAATGGAGGTAGCTCGACTGGTTAGATGATTTGGGTTCAGGTGGAGCTTCAAATGGGGTCTGTTGGTGTGCACTGAGTAATGTTGCAGTGGGTTTGCGATTGAAGAAGAGCAGCTGTTCTTACCCTGTGTTCGCAGAGTCTTAAGGCAAGGAGGAGAATTTGGTTGGTGGTGTGCAGCTGTAGGTGGAGACTCAGCTGTGCTGTGGTGTGAGCTGCATGACAATGTGTAGTGAGCTGTGTCGCTCCAACTAAGAGATCTAGGAGATGAATGGAAATGGGTGAAGCTGGTAATTGATATAGTTTTGCAGGTTGAACTAGTGGTGCACAAGAAGAGTTATGGGAACTGTGGCAATGGCTAGGAATGGACTGAGGTGCAGCTGCAAATACTAGTGATGCTGTATTGGGTTAAGAAGGATACTAAGGAGCTGCTGGTGCCATAAAGAACAACACTGGTATACATATGGCCTGGTTTGATAAATGGCAAATGGGAATCAGTTAGAAAGAGGAGGAATTGATGTGTGATGTTGGCTGTCCTATGGGTCTGACTTGAAGCTACAGGGAGTGAAGGTGGAGTCCTAAGCGAGATAGCTGAAAGGAATGGGTTTCACAGGTGGCATTGAACTGCAGGTACTGTAATGGACTGGTTAAGGTGGGTCTTGTAGCTGGTTGGAATTTGATGTGGTAATGGATTATGAACTGCAAGAGAATGGTTTTGCTGCTCCGGTGGGGTTTGAACTGAGATCAAAAGCGGTGGCTTTGTTGCTGCTGTGATGGGAGTTGCAGTGGTGTTTGAAGCAGCTGGGACTTAAGAAGTGCACAAGGAATGGATTTGGCAGGTGTTGGATCTGGTGGTAATGCAATGTGTTGAATTCCAGCTGAGGTCGCAGAGTTGCAGTGATGCTGTAGGTGATGTGCCGCGGGAGGAAATAAATGGTGCAGAAATGGCTCGAATGTTCGGGTGATGCACTGGTGGTGCATTAGTATTGAATTGGCTAGGCTGAACAGCCATCAAGGCTGTGAGGTTCTGTTGCTGGTGCAGGACATGCGAAGTTGGTCAGATGGGTCGCTGCAGTGGCAGTGATTATGGAATATGATGCTGTGTTGCAGTTGCGCAGTTGAGAAAAGGTGTGAAGGTGGAATTGCTTCTGGAGCTACAGATTGCAGGTGCAGAGCTACAACAAATGGAGGTGATCGAGGCACTCGTGTTGCTGTTGGCTCGAACAAGAGCTGAACTTGCTTGCGGAATTTGGCAGAAAGGAGTTGCTGCAGTTGAATGGGTTTGAGGTTGCTGTTAAGCGCCTAACGGAGATGCCGAGAGGAGTACTAAGGAAATGGGTTCGACAGTCGAGCTCTGGGTTATATCAACTGGAGTCTCAAGACTCAGGAATGGCAGTGAGATGTTGTTATACGAGCAGGTGTTATCAAGCAATAAATCTAAAGGGTTGAATGGATGTTGGCTTGTTGCTATGCAAGATTGAATGCCTGAGACAGTTTTGGAGCTGCATAAACAGTGCGAAAACGGGGTGAAAATGGCGCGCCGGTGAGCATAGTTCCATTAGCCGGATTTCAGAACTTGAAGCATGAATCATAATATTTCAATGAATCGCGAGGGGGTATGAGTCGGATGCAAGAATTGATGGCTGGAAGTATGAGCTACGTGTCACGCTTTTGGGTACGTTTTCGCAAGAATAAAAATTGGATTTAGATGGGTTTTGCAAATGTTTGAAATACAGGAAAGCAAAGTTGAGCTACTGGAAGTGCAGAATTACTTGGTGATAGTTTCAGATGGCAAAAGCGAACGGATAAAGTTTTCCGGTGACCGGATTCCGGCGCCGGCGACAACATTCCGGTGATGACGTCAGCATTCCGGCGATCAGTTTCGGACCCAAAATTTCCAGAGACATATTTCTCACACCTGGGCTTGGTGGAAATGTAGATGGACGTGGACATGAAGATTTTAAAGACTTTGACCTATTTTTGGAAAGCAAAGGGCTATAAAAAGAGAGTTTCTACAACAAGGAAAAGAACGGTTTTTTTATTCTATTCTTGGAGCTCTTGCAGAGAACTACTTCTAGGGTTTGCTTTCTTTTATGTTTCATAGTCTTCCTTTGAATATTTTGATGATGAACTCCATGAATATGAGTAGCTAAATATAATAATTGGTTATGGGATAAAAAGTTGATTTCTTCAAGCATGATTATTTGATTCTATGAATTAGTTTTGTCTCAATTTTATCGTTTATGATTCATCGTTTATATTATCATATGATTTGAATGCTAGTTTGGTTGAGTCCGGAATCAATTGGATTTGTTTTCATCTCTATAGCTATATTAGGGTTTTCAATACGTAAAAGTTGTTTGTCCCTGATTTCTAGTAGCAACTTGTGGTTAATACTTGTAGTGATACATCTTTTTAATCGCATATGAATCATAACCTTTGTTAAAACGAATTAGTGCTTTTACACGTTTGTTTGCATCGATTAGTCTTATTTCATAGAACTTATTGCTCTTAGGGAGTTAAATCTAATTGTGCTTTTACACTTTAGGTTGCTTTTTAAGAAGATTTCACAATAGCATATTTTAATGTTGTTTGTGATAAAATCAAGAAATAAACGAGATACTCTTGCGATCAAGATATCTTAGGACTTTTGACAATTGAGAGATTAAATACCAATTCTAATCGTAGATGAAAAATACATGTTTGTGAATGATACTATCCCTTAACCAATATCTTCTCCTTATTGATTATTTCAACTATTTACTTTGCTTTATTTAGTATTATTACTTTGATAAAAACAAAAACACAACTTGGGTTATTTGGTTACATAAGAATCTGAAAATTGCATATCAACAATCGCCTCTCTGTGGATACGAACTCTTTCTTATCGAATACTATATTCATATTAGTTAAGTGAGGAAGTGAAATTATTTTTGACGCATACGACACGCATCAAATTTTGGCGCCGTTGCCGTGGAGGCATTCGGATTGTTATCTAGTTTTTAGTTTCTGTTCGCATACTGTTCTGTTCGCAAACTGCTGTTCGTTTCTTGTTTTGTTTCTTACTTGTTTGTGAGAATTGTGTTTCAGGTACCTAATCCCTGGATTCTAAAGATTGGAGTTATCCAAGGTGCGGGATATATACTCGAAAAGGCACAATACTCCAACCAAGGCAAGGCACAACGGAAGAACACGACTTGGAAGTAGAACACGAAGCTCTTCGGCAAGAAGGAGAGGAAGTAGAACACGATATTCCTTTTGAAGAAGAAGGAGAAGGAGAAGAAGCAATGGGTGACGCTGCAAATCGTTCACTTAAAGACTTAGCTTCTCACAAGTTGGATATACAGCAGGGTTGCATTCAAACCGACTCCACTTTTGAAATCAAGCCGGGACTTCTTAGAGAATTACCAAAGTTCCATGGTTTGGTGAATGAAGATCCAAACAAGCACCTTATGGATTTCCACACCATTGTCATGGCTATGCTCCCAGCAAATATGGAGGCGGATGGTGCTATGTTGAAGGTTTTTCGATTCTCATTGGAAGGTAATGCTAAGGATTGGTTATACTACTTGCCTTCCGGGAGTGTTACAACTTGGAATGGACTCAAGAAACTCTTTCTAGAGAGATATTTTCCTGCATCTAAGGCTACTCAAATTCGCAAGGATATTTGCGGGATGAAGCAAAATGTGGGAGAGTCCTTATATGATTGTTGGGAACGATACAAGAGGTTGGTGGCCAGCTGTCCTCATCACCAATTTAGTGACGCTATGATTATCCAATACTTCTACGAAGGTCTCCAATCAAGTGATAGGAATCTTCTTGATGCTGCGGGTGGTGGTGCACTAATGAGCAAGATGGTGGCACAAGCTAGAGAGTTGATTGAAAACATGGCAGCAAACTCTCAACAATTCTTGAGTCGTGGTTCGGATGTGCTTCTTCGGCGAGTCAATGAAATGAGCGAGGTGGAGGAACTTCTTCAACAAATGGGAAACATCACAGCAATGCTACAACAAGTTTCAGCTACAGTGATACCAAATTCTCATGGGTATGAAGACGTCAATGAGCAAGCTAATGCGGTTTTTCCAAATCAGCCAAGACGGTATGATCCTTATTCCAACACCTACAATCCGGGATGGAGAGATCATCCCAATTTTAGCTATGCCAACAAGCAAGGAGCGGTCCAACAACCTAATTTCAACAATTCGAGTAGATTCCAACCTCAACAACAACAGTTCTAGCCGCGTCAACAATTTCAACAACAACAACCTCAAAATCAGGGGGCAAGTATGGAGGAGATGATGAAATCGCTTATACAAGAGACCAAGAGTTCGATGAAGGAGTTGCAGACCCAAGTTGGTTCTATGGCTCTTGAGTTGAACCAATTGAAGGCACAAAATAGTGGGAAACTCCCTTCTCAACCTATCAACCCAAAGGAGGGTGTAAATGCAATAACATTGAGAAGTGGTACACAACTTGTGCAACCCGAAGCTGCTGATTCGGGCAAGGTGGAAATACCAAAGGAACCTGTTTTGGAGGAGAAGAATGATGATTCCCCCCAAACTTCTGAGGTACCTATTCCTAACTCTAAAAATCCTATTCCTACTTATGTTCCTCCTTTACCTTTTCCTCGCAGATTTGCAAATTCTAAGAAGGAGGCGCTAGAAAAGGAGATTTTAGATGTTCTTAAGAAGATTCATGTGAACATACCACTCATTGATGCTATAAAGCAAGTTCCAAAGTATGCAAAAGTGTTGAAGGACTTGTGTACCAATAAGCAAAGGCTCAAAGGTAATGAAGTGCTCAGTGTGGGGGAGAATGCTTCGGCAATCTTACAACACAAACTCCCACTGAAATGCAAAGACCCGGGCAGCTTTGACATCCCCGTCACAATTGGTACCAAAACATTTAACAAAGCTATGTTAGACTTAGGTGCATCCGTTAATGTTATGCCTGCATCTATATATAATTCACTTGGTCTTGGTCCTCTCAAAAAGGCTGAAATTGTGTTGCAATTAGCCGATCGTTCTAATGTCTACCCTATGGGTATTGTTGAGGATGTTCTTGTGCAGGTTAATCAACTAGTATTCCCTGCTGACTTTTGTGTCTTAGAGATGGATGAAGGTTCACCGGACTCGTCTCTTCCATTGTTACTTGGGCGTCCCTTCATGAAAACGACGAAGACCATTATTGATGTGGATAAGGGAACGCTAACTATGGAGTTTGATGGAGAAGTAATACGTTTCAACATCTTCGAGACGATGAGATATCCTAGTGATGTCCACTCTTGCTTCTCCGTTGATGTTATGGATACTTTGGCACAACAAATGTTTGAATTGAATGGTGAAGATGCTTTGGAAACCATTCTAACTACATCCATTGATAATGGTGTAGAGTGTGGTATTGAGGTTAAAGAAGCCCTTGGTGATCTCAACTCACTACAAGGATGCCCGGAAACTCATAATATCTCTTTTATTTATTTACCATGCAGTGACGAAAAACTTTTACCTTCAATTGTTAAATCTCCAAAGTTAGAATTGAAACCTCTTCCTAGTCACTTAAAGTACTTGTACTTGGGTGACAATGAAGAGTTACATGTGATTGTTTCTAACGAGCTTAGTGAATTACAGGAGCAAAAACTTCTAAGGGTGCTAAGGAAGCACAAGACGGCCATAGGATGGACAATTGCCGATATCAAGGGTATAAGCCATGCCGTTTGCATGCATAAGATTCGTTTGGAGGACGATGCAAAGCCTACAAGGGAAGCGCAATGTCGTTTGAACCCCCCTATGATGGAAGTTGTGAAAAAGGAGATACTCAAGCTTTTGGAAGTGGGTGTTATCTACCCCATATCCGATAGCAAGTGGGTGAGCCCGGTACAAGTTGTACCAAAGAAATCAGGTGTGACCGTGGTGGAGAATGATGAGAATGAACTTGTCCCAACTCGTGTGCAAACCGGTTGGAGGGTTTGTATTGATTATAGGAAATTGAATGCCACTACTAGAAAAGATCACTTTCCATTATCTTTTATTGATCAAATGCTTGAACGTTTAGCTGGACACTCTTATTATTGCTTTCTTGATGGCTATTCAGGTTATAATCAGATTGTGATAGCGCCGGAGGATCAAGAGAAAACCACTTTCACTTGTCCTTTTGGTACTTTTGCTTATCGAAGGATGCCTTTTGGCTTGTGCAATGCTCCAGCTACTTTTCAAAGGTGTATGGTAAGTATATTTTCGGAATATGTTGAAAACATAATCGAAGTGTTCATGGATGACTTTAGTGTCTTTGGTGATTCATTTGACCTTTGTTTGAACAATTTTTCACTAATCCTTGAACGATGTGTTGAAACAAATCTTGTGCTTAATTGGGAGAAGTGCCATTTTATGGTAACTCATGGTATAGTTTTAGGCCATATAGTATCTTTTAAAGGCTTGGAAGTTGATAAATCTAAGATAGACCTTATTCGTACTCTAACCCCTCCCACTACGGTGAGGGAGATACGCTCTTTTCTCGGTCATGCAGGTTTTTATCGTAGATTCATCAAGGATTTTTCCAAGATAGCATCACCACTTTGTACCTTATTGCAAAAAGATGTGGTTTTTAACTTTGACGAGAAGTGTGTGGCGGCATTCAATCGTTTGAAAGAACTTTTGATTTCAGCCCCTATCATTAAACCACCGGATTGGAGCAAGCCTTTTGAGCTCATGTGTGATGCAAGTGATTATGCGGTTGGTGCGGTGCTTGGGCAGCGTGTGGGGAAGATACCTCATGCTATTTATTATGCTTCGAGAACGTTAAATGAGGCCCAACAAAACTACACTACCACTGAAAAAGAGTTATTAGCTATTGTTTTTGCTTTGGAAAAGTTTTGCTCTTATCTAATTGGTACAAAAGTTGTTGTCTTTTCAGATCATGCAGCACTTAGGTACTTGCTTACAAAGAAAGAGGCAAAACCGAGGCTCATACGATGGATTTTACTCTTGCAAGAGTTTGATATAGAAATCAAGGACAAGAAAGGAATTGAGAACACCGTTGCGGATCATTTGAGCCGTCTTGCTGTGGACAAGGAAGCTATCCCGTTGCGTGAAAGTTTCCCGGATGAGCAACTATTCTCACTTGCATTTGGAGAATCATGGTATGCGGATATTGTGAACTATTTGGTGTCTAAACAAATCCCAAAGAACTTGTCTCGTGCTGAGAGGGACAAACTTAAGAGGTTAGGAAACCAATATATATGGGATGATCCATACTTGTGGAAGCATGGCAGCGACCAAGTCATAAGAAGGTGTGTTCCCGAATCTGAATTTAACACTATCTTGTCTTTTTGTCACTCCTATGCTTGCGGAGGACATTTTGGGAGTAAAAGAACAGCTCACAAGGTACTTGAAAGCGGTTTTTATTGGCCAACTCTATTTAAGGATGCACATATATTTTGCACAACTTGTGATAGGTGCCAAAGGACAGGCAATCTAGGTGCTCGAAATCAAATGCCACAAACTTTTATTCAATTTATTGAAGTTTTTGATGTATGGGGTATAGATTTTATGGGTCCTTTTGTCAACTCTCATGGGAATTTTTATATCTTACTTGCTGTTGATTATGTCTCGAAATGGGTGGAAGTTAAAGCCACCCCAACTAATGATTCTAAAGTGGTTTCAGATTTTGTGCAAGCTAATATTTTTGCAAGGTTTGGAATTCCAAGAGCCATAATTAGCGATGGGGGTTCTCACTTTAAAAACAAGTTCTTACAAGGATTGTTGAAGAAGTACAATGTGTCGCACAAGATTGCAACACCTTATCATCCCCAAACCAATGGACAAGCCGAGGTGTCGAACCGAGAGGTGAAATCCATACTAGAGAAGACGGTGAATCCAACAAGGAAAGATTGGAGCATGCGACTTAATGATGCGTTGTGGGCTTATAGAACCGCATACAAAACACCTATTGGGATGTCTCCCTTTAGGCTTGTGTACGGTAAGCCTTGTCACTTACCCGTTGAGATTGAACATAAAGCGTTTTGGGCTATTAAGCAATGCAATATGGAGCTAGATGGGGCTGGAAAGCAAAGGAAGTTACAACTCCAAGAGCTAGAAGAGTTACGCAATGATGCATTTGAAAGCTCTCGCATTTACAAGGAGAAAACTAAGGCATTTCATGATTCTATGATTTCTAGAAAACAATTTTGTGTTGGGCAGAAAGTGCTTTTGTTTAATTCTCGCTTGCAATTATTTCCGGGTAAATTGAGGTCACGTTGGATCGGACCTTTTATTGTTACTAATGTGTTTTCTCATGGTGCAGTAGAAATTCGTAGCATAGCTACATGAAAGGAGTTTAAAGTGAATGGACACCGGTTGAAACCATATTATGAGAACTTTACTTCCGAAGTTGTGGAAGGTGTGAACTTTGTGGAGGCATTCTCGCTGGAGGAGTCTTAACAAACAAGGAGTACGTCGGGCTGACGACTTTAAACCAAGAGCTAAGTGGGAGGCAACCCACCGGTTTTGTATCTTTATCCTTTATCTTTTTATTTTATGCATTTGCTTTTATTTTTATTTTCTTTGTTTTTGCATATCATTTGCGGAATTTCCCACCTTGAACTCTCTTTGGATGATTCAATTTTACATTGAGGACAATGTAAAGTTTAAGTGTGGGGGAGCATTTATATGTTTGTATAGTTTGTTTTAGTGTGTTTTATGCCTTTTTTTAAAAAAAAAAATCAGAAAAATAGAAAACCAAGAAAAAGATTCGTGTTTTTTGAGCTCCGAAATCTAGAAACTTGTGCCTTTAGGATGACACCATTAGTGGATGGAACCATTTTGAATGCAGGAGTTGAGGAACCAATTAACTAAATGGGACGAACATAGCTCATAATCATAGATACCATGATAGTTGTTACCATATCTCGGAATATCACCATATCGCATTCTATTTTTATTTTTCCATATTTATCTATTGTTCTCTAAGTGCTTTGGTGGGTCACTAAACATCGACGTGTTATTACTGCTAGGATGAAATAGAGTGATTGAGTTACTAGAAAAAAGAAAAAAAAATATATGAAAAAAAATGAAAAGAAAAAAAAAGAGACCGACCAATTAGACCAAAACGGAATAAAAAGACACTTGGGAATAGCAGTATGTGTGAAACGTAGTCCCTGTCTCCGTCGCCTAAACAAGCGTGGAATGCAGGATCCAAGGCAACTATCATGTACTTGCTGACAAGAATCATGCGCTTGGATCCAGTTTGATCCAATCATGTTGTCTAAAAAAAAAAAGTGAAAAAAAAAAAAAATATAATAAGAAAAAAAAAAATTGAAAAAGAAAAAGAAAAGAAGAAAAAAATATTATTTTGGTTGAATAAAGTCACTCCTGGTTCCCTTGTATATGCTAGTGAGTTGATGTAGCATTCAAACCAAGTAGCTCAATCCAATAGGAATAGGTTCATCTTGGCAGTGACCTTCAGACAGATATGGGAAACATCGAACACTTGTGAATATTCGCCAACATCTACATCTATATCCATCTTCTTAATCTTTTCATTGTGATTGTGGTTGTTAGTTTCCGAGTATTGTGGCTTGTTCGACTATCTAATTAAAGATTTACTAATATATGAATTGAATGTGCAAGGTACCTCCTCCTGTAGTCATTTTGGATTCGTTCATTGATTTGTCACAAATAGACGGAGTTGGAAATATAGGTTTTGTAGGCAGACCTCTAGTAAACCTTCACGAGACTATAACTCGTCCACTAGGGACACCTAAGGGTTTAAAGGCTTGTTATTTGTGCTAAAAGTGACCGTAGCCTCGACGACACGGAGTTGTATGTATTTGTTTTTGTTTTGTTTTGTTTGATTTGCTCGAGGACTAGCAAAGTCTAAGTGTGGGGGAATTTGATAGGTGTGATAAACACCTAATTTTATATCTAGTATTTATGCTTTCTTTGCGAGTTTTCGTGTAAATTATGTATCTTATGTGTGAGTTCGAGTGTATTAGGTGTTTTGGAGTCATTGGAGCAAAAAGAAGTGGAACTCGCCTGAATCTTGGATTCCTTCTCATCATGCTGAAAAACACGGAAATATGAGGTCAGTGGCGAAAGAACGATGTCATTCCGACGCCGTATGAGGAGGTTACGAGCAAAATCAACGGTTAAGCTTGTCGGTTTCTAAGGTCTGACAGTACAATAAGAGTACTGGGTGGCCCGTATCACCTCTTGGGGTTGTTCAATAACAGTCTCAGGGTATGATACTTATTCATCTAGATCGACTTGAGCTTCAGACCAACAATTTTTGTTCTTCTCTTACAACACAACCAAGACCGGTGCAAACAAGTGTTCACGCCGGCGATAGGGTACTGCAATAGCAAGAAATGCTGGTTTGTGGATGTTAACGGTCGAAGTTGCAGACATAGGGAATTGGGGTTTGTTGATGGTGATGATTCAAAGAAGATGGATTCAGAAAGAAGACCGGGTACTGATTTGGTGTTGCAATTAGGTTACAGGGAAATGGGTTTTAGTTAGAGTTCGAATCTCAGCAAGAAGAAGGGCAAATAAGGGACGGATAACATTTGTTCTTCTCTTCTATTACCTGTCCGTGCAACTGAAGTTTTCTGCCATTGTTATAGGCGATGAAATGATGTTGATTGATGAATTTTTAGTCCTGAAGTGATTTGAATATGTTATTGCAGGGAAGGAGTTGATTGTGTGATCTTTAAAATACAACCAGTGCATAACTATCATCAGCTTGCAAGCCGCATACCAGGTGTTCGAAAGAATGCCTGAGAGATGAGTTTTTCATGAAATCAACTTCAATCATCACCAGGTGCTGCTCCAGATTTGATATCAGCTAGACCATGGTTCTGGTTGGTATTTGAGAAGAAGTAGGAGGGTATTTTAAAGCCTAAATGAATCAGGAGGCAAAGAGTGAGCACAAGTCAGCCAGTGCTGCTGTGTCTTTGGTAATGAGCTAGTCTTAGGCAGAGCTTATGAAAGAAGAGTTGCTGCTGCCATGGTTCTTGCCAGGACTGAACAAGAGTTGTGGTGACGGCTGGGACTTAACAAGTCAGGGAATGAAGCTTGTGGAGGTTGGATGTGGTGGATGAAGAGTAACATGGTGAATTGTTAGCTGAGTTTGCACTGCTGCAAAGGAATGGTGGCTTTGATGAGTTGCAGGTGAATGAGATACCACTGGTGACATGGGTTTGCGGTGGTGGAATTCAGAGAAGGTTCGGGTCGAGTTCTTAAGGGTTGCTGCTGTGACTTTTAGATGCATATTAGGAAACTACAGGGCAGAACAATGGGTTTGAGCTATAGCAGTGGCGGTTGAACTCAAATTGGTCGACTTGAACAGGTTGGAGCTGCTGTTGCATTCAATACAGGGAAGACTGAGAAGTGGTATTGCAGTTGAATAATGCAGATGCTACAGAATTTAAAGAAAGAATGGAGTGATTGAATGTAAGGGTTTTGCTGCAGCTTAGATGCAGTTACACTGGCAGCTGTGGTTCATGGTAGTTGACAGAGAAAGGTCGACGCTGTTGGGTTGATGGAATACAGAAGTTTTGGTTGCTGCCAGCGATAATAATAGAGAATGGAGGTAGCTCGACTGGTTAGATGATTTGGGTTCAGGTGGAGCTTCAAATGGGGTCTGTTGGTGTGCACTGAGTAATGTTGCAGTGGGTTTGCGATTGAAGAAGAGCAGCTGTTCTTACCCTGTGTTCGCAGAGTCTTAAGGCAAGGTTAAGAAGCAAGGAGGAGAATTTGGTTGGTGGTGTGCAGCTGTAGGTGGAGACTCAGCTGTGCTGTGGTGTGAGCTGCATGACAATGTGTAGTGAGCTGTGTCGCTCCAACTAAGAGATCTAGGAGATGAATGGAAATGGGTGAAGCTGGTAATTGATATAGTTTTGCAGGTTGAACTGGTGGTGCACAAGAAGAGTTATGGGAACTGTGTCAATGGCTAGGAATGGACTGAGGTGCAACTGCAAATACTAGTGATGCTGTATTGGGTTGAGAAGGATACTAAGGAGCTGCTGGTGCCATAAAGAACAACACTGGTATACATATGTCCTGGTTTGATAAATGGCAAATGGGAATCAGTTAGAAAGAGGAGGAATTGATGAGTGATGTTGGCTGTCCTATGGGTCTGTCTTGAAGCTACAGGGAGTGAAGGTGGAGTCCTAAGCGAGATAGCTGAAAGGAATGGGTTTCACAGGTGGCATTGAACTGCAGGTACTGTAATGGACTGGTTAAGGTGGGTCTTGTAGCTGGTTGGAATTTGATGTGGTAATGGATTATGAACTGCAAGAGAATGGTTTTGCTGCTCCGGTGGGGTTTGAACTGAGATCAAAAGCGGTGGCTTTATTGCTGCTGTGATGGGAGTTGCAGTGGTGTTTGAAGCAGCTAGGACTTAAGAAGTGCACAAGGAATGGATTTGGCAGGTGTTGGATCTGGTGGTAATGCAATGTGTTGAATTCCAGCTGAGGTCGCAGAGTTGCAGTGATGCTGTAGGTGATGTGCCGCGGGAGGAAATAAATGGTGCAGAAATGGCTCGAATGTTCGGGTGATGCACTGGTGGTGCATTAGTATTGAATTGGCTAGGCTGAACAGCCATCAAGGCTGTGAGGTTCTGTTGCTGGTGCAGGACATGCGAAGTTGGTCAGATGGGTCGCTGCAGTGGCAGTGATTATGGAATATGATGCTGTGTTGCAGTTGCGCAGTTGAGAAAAGGTGTGAAGGTGGAATTGCTTCTGGAGCTACAGATTGCAGGTGCAGAGCTACAACAAATGGAGGTGATCGAGGCACTCGTGTTGCTGTTGGCTCGAACAAGAGCTGAACTTGCTTGCGAATTTGGCGAAAGGAGTTGCTTTGCAGTTGAATGGGTTTGAGGTTGCTGTTAAGCGCCTAACGGAGATGCCGAGAGGAGTACTAAGGAAATGGGTTCGACAGTCGAGCTCTGGGTTATATCAACTGGAGTCTCAAGACTCAGGAATGGCAGTGAGATGCTGTTATACGAGCAGGTCTTATCAAGCAATAAAGCTAAAGGGTTGAATGGATGTTGGCTTGTTGCTATGCAAGATTGAATGCCTGAGACAGTTTTGGAGCTGCATAAACAAGTCAAGCGGGGTGAAAATGGCGCGCCGGTGAGCATAGTTCCAATGAGTCGGATTTCAGAACTTGAAGCATGAATCATAATATTTCAATGAATCGCGAGGGGGTATGAGTCGGATGCAAGAATTGATGGCTGGAAGTATGAGCTACGTGTCACGCTTTTGGGTACGTTTTCGCAAGAATAAAAATTGGATTTAGATGGGTTTTGCAAATGTTTGAAATAAAGGAAAGCAAAGTTGAGCTACTGGAAGTGCAGAATTACTTGGTGATAGTTTCAGATGGCAAAAGCGAGCGGAGAAAGTTTTCCGGTGACCGGATTCCGGCGCCGGCGACCGGATTCCGATGATGACGTCAGCATTCCGGCGACCAGTTTCGGACCCAAAATTTCCAGAGACATATTTCTCACACCTGGGCTTGGTGGACATGTAGATGGACGTGGACATGAAGATTTTAAAGACTTTGACCTATTTTTGGAAAGCAAAGGGCTATAAAAAGAGAGTTTCTACAACAAGGAAAAGAACGGTTTTTTTATTCTATTCTTGGAGCTCTTGCAGAGAACTACTTCTAGGGTTTGCTTTCTTTTATGTTTCATAGTCTTCCTTTGAATATTTTGATGATGAACTCCATGAATATGAGTAGCTAAATACAATAATTGGTTATGGGATAAAAAGTTGATTTCTTCAAGCATGATTATTTGATTCTATGAATTAGTTTTGTCTCAATTTTATCGTTTATGATTCATCGTTTATATTATCATATGATTTGAATGCTAGTTTGGTTGAGTCCGGAATCAATTGGATTTGTTTTCATCTCTATAGCTATATTAGGGTTTTCAATACGTAAAAGTTGTTTGTCCCTGATTTCTAGTAGCAACTTGTGGTTAATACTTGTAGTGATACATCTTTTTAATCGCATATGAATCATAACCTTTGTTAAAACGAATTAGTGCTTTTACACGTTTGTTTGCATCGATTAGTCTTATTTCATAGAACTTATTGCTCTTAGGGAGTTAAATCTAATTGTGCTTTTACACTTTAGGTTGCTTTTTAAGAAGATTTCACAATAGCATCTTTTAATGTTGTTTGTGATAAAATCAAGAAATAAACGAGATACTCTTGCGATCAATATATCTTAGGACTTTTGACAATTGAGAGATTAAATACCAATTCTAATCGTAGATGAAAAATACATGTTTGTGAATGATACTATCCCTTAACCAATATCTTCTCCTTATTGATTATTTCAACTATTTACTTTGCTTTATTTAGTATTATTACTTTGATAAAAACAAAAACACAACTTGGGTTATTTGGTTACATAAGAATCTGAAAATTCTATAACAACAATCGCCTCTCTGTGGATACGAACTCTTTCTTATCGAATACTATATTCATATTAGTTAAGTGAGGAATTGAAATTATTTTTGACGCATATGACACGCATCAAGGAGGTACCAGAAAGTTCAACCCCACACATGGTGTTAGATACTCAAGATAGTGAACAAAACATTGGCTTGGATACAACTCCTACACGTATGTTTAGTCCTTCGCCAACTGACATACTGATTCCAGGTGGTGGTGTGAACATGGAAGTAGTTAGGAAAACGAATCTGTACACCCCAATTGCCTCAACCTCATCAACATTTCAACCATTCCAGCAACACTATCACGTACACCCATTTCAATATTTGTATCGTGTTTCCATACCCCATACTTCCATTGCTTATCAAGGTTATGGTGATTCTGATGAGACTCAAGCACCAAGCGAGTCTCAAACCGGCATCTTAACTAATTTGTTGAACAACTCTATGGATCCAGAAAATGCAGGCAATTGGATCTTTGGTCCGGGAGGAAATGGACAAAGAAATGAGTAGTTTAAATGTTTTCTTTTAAATGGACAAGGAAATGAGTAGTTTAAATGTTTTCTTTTAGTTGAATTGTGAAATGTAATTTTGTTTTTTTTAAATTAATGGAAACTATCTTTTCAATTAATGTTTAGATTGAAACCAGATTTAGATCAATTAGCTACTATTGCTCTCTGCCTTACTAGAAGTTATACCACAACTATCAGTGGGTCATCCACTACAAAAAGACTTTTTTATAAGTGGATATGTGCTATCATGATCCAGAGAAACATGTTGTTTCCTCTGGAGTCAAATCCACTTCGGTTATGAAAGGACTAGGCATGGTGAAATGAATTTGAAGTTGGGTTCGAATTGGTTGAAGTCAGGCAGCCGTTGGATGAAGATCTGATGAGCGATTATCATAGTATCGAGCGATAGCTTGACTGTCGCTGTCGATTTAATGACCATCGAGCGATTTGTTGACCATCGAGCGATGAACACTCTATCGCTCGCTGGAAACTCTGTCGTGTATGCCAATATGCCAGAAAAAACATATTGGCATATGAGTTTGGAAGTTTGTCATACCCATAGTGGGTGCATATATGCCAAATACATGAGTTTGGCATATGCATAGGAAGAGGCCTAAGAGGGAATGCAAATTTTCGCCTGCTGTACCGTTAAAAAATTTAATTGGCAGTGAAGATACAAACTTAGTAGTGGGGAATGTTATATATATGCCCTCCATATTGGTGGGCCTTGCACTTATACCCTTAAGGGGGTAAAAATTAAGTCCAAAACAAAATCATATTTTGTCGAATCTCTGTTTTAGCCTTTTATTTGTTATTCTTCATTTATTTGATCCATCAAAAGAATTATAAGCACCCCGATCTCTTCCTCTGCTGTAAACCTAGTGCCACCATCTCCACCGCTACCATCACTTTCTTCATAATCCCACCACCACCACAAATGCAACATGTAGTATTTAAATCTTCTTCGCCGCTGCCGCTACCGGATCAAGAACGAACAGATCTAGAAATGGGATTGATTATCTTCTCTTTTTTTGGATTTGTATTTTCATGATACAAATAAAAGTTCAGGCTACATCGGTTCCAAAATTGGTTATGGAAGTTAAAGGTGATTATCTTTCTTATCTTGTTTAAGTTTATGCTGGTAATGGTGGTATTCTAACTTGATTGTTGTTATTGTTGGTGATGGTAGGATGATGAAATTAGTGAGGGAGATAGTGGAGGTTATGGTTGTTGAGGTGGTGGTGGATATTTGGTGTGATTTCGGTGGTTGGGAGATGGTGGTGGTGGGGATTTCTTCCTACTGTGAAAGAAGAAGGGTCTCCAAAAGATGACGGTTTGTTACTACTTTCCCTATTGTTGGCTATGGTGATTTCTATTGATGTAATTTCTGTTTTAAGAAGTATCATTTTAAATTTACAGTTCCATTTTGCAAATTACAATCATTATGAATGGATCTAAATTTATTTTTAGGTTATCAATTTTCTAAAGTTGAAAATTAATCAGATTTGTCAATTTACATTTCTGTGAATGACGAGAATTTGGGAGCCAAATTGAATTCGATTGGTTCATTTTTGTTTGTGAATTGGTGGAGATGATTCCCCTTATGAATCAATTGGTCTTTACAAGCATGTGAGTCATTATTCCTTCATTCTCAATGTTAAGTTGTATCATTTTTTTGGCTTGGTGTGCAAAATGTATAACCGAATGTTTGTGCTAGCATTGTTCAATGCAAACTACAAGCAAATTTAACATTTGGTATTATCAAGTTAACGCATTCTTTCACATTTGAATCGTGCATAATTATTTTTGGATACGAAGTGGAATTATAAATGATTAGACGGCTTGCAGGTTATTGATAGTTGTTGTATTTGACTCCAGTTTCATTTTTTTGTGGTACAGTTATTAGTAAGAAAGGTTTATATCAAGACTAAGAAGGTTATGGCTATCTACTTATGTTGAATTGATACATTTGTCTACTTGACGATATGTATGCGAAGAATACTTGTCTGTCACAGTACTTTTACTAGATGAATTTGTAGATAGTGTGAGATCACTAAGACAGGTTTTGTGTACTACATTTTGCTGAACTTCATTTTGTTTTGCTAATCCAAGTAATTTGGTTGCGTAAAACTGATTTCATATACGATCGACATAACCTTGGCAAGGTTAGTGCTTTTCTTTGGTTTTTTCCATCACTAGTGTTTTTTAGAACATTAGTATTAGTTTTAGATTTGGATATGGAGGAAACTTGTTTGAGTTTTTTTTTTCCATATTTGGAGGAAACTTGTGCTAGTTGCCTCCATATTTGGAGACAACTTTGGCTAGTTACCTCCATATTTGGATACAACTTTGGCTAGTTGCCTCCAGATTTAGAGACAACTTTGGCTAGTCGCTTTGATTAAACTTCTCACGAGGGTGCGTCCTCGAGTAAATTGTGTCACTACCTCTGATGTTTTGTAAAGGAGCTGATCCATTTGCAGCCTATATGGAATAATTTTTATAGTTTGAACAGACTATCTATACTTCCATAGTTGCGTCCAAAACCTGCCAGCATCAAGGAAGGAGATTTAAATGATGGCATTTTTATTAGTGGATTGACTGATGATTTTTTAGCTACTGATTAGTGTAATTACATTTCTTGCTGTAGTTTTAATCGATATAAGTGGTTATATGATTTGAGCTGAATGTTATTTGAGAAATAATTTAGTTGATTATCCATGCCATCGATACTTACTTCGGTTAAAAAATTTGACCACTGGTTGACTGAAAGATGTACTAGGAATATTTTATAAACTGTTTGTTAAATATTTGTAGTTTAAATCCTAGTCTTGTGCGCATAAGATTGCGCCACATTGCTGTCAGGTAAGTGGATTTTTTTTTCTTGAAATGATTAAGATGTTTGTTTCGCTGAAGTAAAGTGCTCAACCTGTTTTTTTCCAGGGAATCTATAATTTACAGAAGGTACTTCTATGGTTCTGTTTCGCTCCACTGACTGCTGCTTGTGCGGTAAGTATTTCTTGTTTCTTTTATTCTTGAAAAGCTTATTCATGTACACTTTTTTGTTGGACACAACTTTTGTTAGTTGCCTCCAAATTGGAGACAACTTGAACAAGTTGCCTTCATATTTGGAGACAACTTGGTCTAGTTTCCCCCAAATTTGGATTCAATGTGAGCTAGCTGTTTCAGGATTTGGAATCTACTTGGACTAGTTGGCTTCATTTTTTTAATTAATTTGTTCATGTACACATTTTTATTGGAGACAACTTTGGATACTTGGTTTATGCATGTGGAATTTTCTTTCAACATATATCTTATGGTAGTTGTGATGAATCTGTGGTGCAATGGTAGCATAACTGACACCATGTCAGAAGATGTGTGTTCGACTCACGCCAGGTTCACTCATTTGTGTATGTTCTTTTTCTTTTTGGAGACAACTTGTGCTAGTTACCTTCATATTTGGAGACAACTTGAGCAAGTTTCCTTCAGATTTGAAGATAACTTGTGCTGGTTGCCTTCATAATTGAGTCACTACCAAATTTTAACTATTAACTAGAAGTCAACTTGATTAATACTAGCGTTTTTGATCTCGAGATGTGTATCTGATAAGTTGTCTCCAGTTTTGTAGCTTTTGCTTTGTCTTTATATTTCTGCTCTAGGCTTTTCATTTTGCAGGTATGCTTGTCAACATGTTTTTAAGAACTTTTTCTAGTTGGCTTTGGATGTGCTAGTTAATCCCATATTTTGGAAAAAAACTTATGCTAGCTGATTTCAGATTTAAAGTCAACATGTAAAAGTTCTGAAGGGAGATATTACAGGTTCCTAGGTTACAAATAAATGGGGAGACCTCCATTGGCTGCTTGTGCACTAACATTCTGAAGACAACTATAAACTTTCAACTTTTGGAGAACCATATTCCCATGAAACTTTGTTTATTTTTTTGTTTTTCAGTTGTCAATTTTGTGAACATTGTTATGCTGTTTTCAACTTGTCGTCTTTGTTTTGGTATTTTTAAAAAAAAAAAATTGTACTTATTATGTTGCAGTTGTTCTGAACAATTTGTTTCAGTTGTTTATGAATTGATTCAGTTGTTTATGAATTGAGTTCTCTTTTCTGTTTTGTTGTTTTTTGTATGTAATATTGTCCGCTACAGGTTCTACTTTTTTTTTCTTTTTTGTGGAAACTATGTTGGTTTGGATCCATATTTGAAGACAACTAGTTCTAGTTGCTCCCAGATCTGGAGCCAACTTGTACAAGTTGCTTCCATCTTTGCAACCAACTTGAAGAAAGTTTCTTTCATTTTTGAAACCAACTTGAACAAGTTTCCTCTAAGAAAAAAAATCGCTAAGGGTCAGTTTGTATTCTCTTTGTTGTGTAGACCTGAAATCATAGATACATCATGTATTCTCTTTGCTATGTATAACTGGAATCATAGAACCATCCTGTATAATGTTTAGATATAAATATTCATTGAAAAGTAAGATACTAAAAATGTACAAAAAGAGTGTATATTTATCTGTTTACATTTAAATTATTGTAGATTTACATCATTGTTTGTTCTGAAGCTTTCATTCATCAGCTGCATCTAAGAAATGGAATGCCATTTTGACCCTTTTCTTGTTTATTTTAGCATGCATTTCTTGTTTGCCCACTTCTATTAGACGGCTACATCATTTATGTTCCCCTCTTAAATGTTATATATATATATATATACTCCCAAGTATTTTTACTCTCTATGCACTTGGTAATTATCTCTTACAACTTTACTAGTAATGCAACCTTGCTTCCCTTTGCTGTAGATTCATCTCCTTTGGCTATGGAAAATTTCATGAGCATCTGCATGTGCATCATTGCATTAATTTTGTCAAATTCTTTTCAAAACATACTACAACGAGTCGAGCTTAAGTTACTTTACTGCAGAATCTATAGCAAACTGGAAACAAGTTGCTTCAAACAGTGGAGACAACTTGATCAAGTTGCTTCACAAATGAGATGCTACAGATTCTTGTGTGCTGTACTTTGGGAACAACTTGATACAAGTTTCTTCCAACTTGGATACAACTTGATACAAGTTGCTTCCAACATTGGAGACAACTTGAGCAAGTTTCTTTCAACATAAGATACCACAGGTTCCAGTGTTCTGGCATAGAAGAAGTACAATCACAGGAACGTCACATTAACCAGATAAAAATTGGTTTTACTTCTGCACTTCAAAATTACCACACACCAAAATGTCACACAAAAAAGATCTGGAAACTAACTCTAACACTAAATAAGATATCAAAATGTTCATAATTTATAGTCGTAACCTACAACAACATCAACAATGGAATAAATACATAATGTGGGACTCATCGCCATCCACTGAATTTTAAGAAAGCACAAAAGAGTTAAAGATTCATCAAATATATTTTTTAAAGCAAGTAATGGAGCCAACTCCCAAACCTAATACCAGTTCTAACCTAATTACCCAAAATCAATTACTCAATAACTACAAGTAATGGAGTCAACTTCCAAACCTAATTACCAATAATGGAATACCAGTTCCGACCTAATTACACAAACTCAATGACTAACTACAATTGAACGGGAAATTTCAAACTATAATACTAATATAGATGCTCTCACAAACAAAAGATAAACATCTTCATCATTTCTTCACATATAAAAACAAGCAACAATTGTATTTTACGTTTTATTAGTTTGCTCATTTCTCAACTCCAAAAACACCCGTAAATGTTGAACAGTGCCAGTGTGAAATTTAACAGATATCAGCAAATAAGCAAAATCTGTATACATATATAACCAAAATCATTTTCAAACCCTAACCTCCTAAGAGAACTTCACATATTCAACGATTTTGAAAAAAAAAAAAAAAAAAACAGCATCGACGAATAGATCTGTATTAGATGAAGAAGAATTGAAGCAAAAAACCAAATCAACGAACCAAAATTATCAATTAAATACATATCAACATCATCAGCAGTTAAGGAAGTTTTGAATCAAATCAAACAAAATTGTAAACAAATCTAATATCAAACCCTAACAAAATCAAAATTAATTAAAATATGAACTAATTCAACACTTTGAGTTGTTGCTTACCTGTTAGATACGAAGATTACATCTAAACATCAAAGTGATTTCGATCACAAACCCTGATTTCTGTTTTTTTTTCCCCAGAGATTTTGACTTCTGAATCTTGTAATAGTAAAATGAAGATAAAATAGAAGAGAAGAAATTGGTTTATGTTTGATTTTTGAACTTTTTGATCTATTTTACTCAGTTTCATCAACTTAACTTGGAAGAGATAGAGACAGAAATAACGGAAAATAAATGAATATCGCCGTATTTCATCTGACTAGGGATATTTTGGTAGTAATCCGGGTTTTGGGCTTCTAGAAGGTCAGGGGTATATATTAAGTTGAAAAAGGTATTTTTCAATGGGTCTCATACTAGGGGTATATAAATAATGTTCCCAACTTAATACGCTTTATGTGGGACGCAACGTAAGAGTAACGATTGGATTAACCAAATTAAACGGGGGTGGGGAGGGAAGATCACAACCGCTAGTTGGGAAAAACAAATATATCTTGGCCATTGGTGACTCACCAAACACTACTGTTATATAAGCATTGATATATATATAGTTATAGTTTTTTTTTTCTACAGATGCGGCTGGAATCTTTAAGGGACTTTAGAAAAGCTATATAAAGCGTAAGGAAAATGAAACCGGCACCTCCACACGCATGATGTTTTACTAGAAAGCCATAATGGACTTTTGATGAGAGTAACTCTAAAGGAGATTTGACCACCAATATGATGAGTTAGTTGAGTAATAATAATAAATTTCAATAACAGTTGAGCATTTTCAAGGTAGAGATAACGTTTAAATTCAATACAACATATTTGAGCATAAATTGCGATTAACAAATGTGAATGATCGGAAAAGAAAGGATATGTAATTATGAAGAAAAAAAAACATGTCTGAATCAATCAACTAAATATGTAATAATTTTTTTGACATTGACAATAGATCTTTGCGAAAAAAAGTGAATAATGGAGGAGTTAAATGCTTTGAGAATTCCAAACTAGATTAGATACAAGAATAAATGATGTTCGCAAGTCGTACAATACTAAGTGAGGCAGTCAAAATGTTATATGAGAAAAAAATAAAAAATTATGATGAGATTTGATAAGTAAGTCAATTTAAATTATATCTCGAAGCAAAAAAAAAAATTACAAAAGAATATCCCATGAAATGTTGGACGCAAACTTTATAGTTAAGGAACAATCATTGGAATCAATTCAACCAGGATCTAAGAAGTATTGCATGGCATGTCTAGGATGCAAGGTAAAACATATGTCATGGAAGGAATTCCATGGAGAAGATTACGTGCGGTCATAGTGAAGGTGCACTGATACCACCATGGTAACAAGTAGAGAATAAAGTGACAAAACTCCGACATCATTTTATTTTTAAATTATATATGTTATGAAACTAACACATATTCAATGACGGCTACACATTCCGGATAATAGTATACAACGGTGAAAATCATGTTATGATCACAATAAATGGGACCAATAAATGAAATAATTGTGGATATCGCTAGAGTACAAAAAATAATGGCATTGTCGACGGTGGATGTATCGGTAAACACTAGCATTTTCAATAAATACAATTTATGAAAAGTATACAACCTCTTAAAGAATGTGTTTGATTTGCAGGTAAACCAAGCACAATGCATAGAAGAAATATTAGGTACAATAGGAAAATCACTGGTTTGTGAATCATACTTGAAGAAAAGAACTTCTTTTATCTAAGTCTAATTGTAGATGACGAATTTCATCATAATAGTGCTTTGAGAGCATATCTATTGAAGAAAAAAATATATCAGAAAAGTAGATATTTTCCTTTATTGTTTTAAACATAACAATATAATAGAATTCAGTGCCCAATGTCAAATTCTAAGAATAAATATAAATATTGTGCATGATATAAAGACAAGCCACAAATAATCAATAGATCCATGCAAATTACTAAGAGACAATATTTACGAAAGCTAATGTAATAAATGCAGTATCTATTCGTGACAATGAAAAACTCTAGACTAGAAACATCTTGTAAACAAGAGAAATGAAGTATGAGAGTACAAAGAGCAATGAAGACATGTCGTTATTGGTCGAGATGGATGAAGACGACAACTAAGTGTTTAGCGACAAATAGAGATTATAGATAGAAGAAAAAGTTTGTTCCCAAACTCACTATTTTGAAACATGTTATTATTCTTCGATACTTTACAGTCAAATTTTATAAAACAAAAAACTAAGTGATGAAAATGTTAATCCATCGGATGGTAATTACACCTCAATTACATTATACAATATCTAATTAGAGCTCCCTTCTAACGGATGCTGGATAATCCCCGTCTCAATGAACCTATAATAAAAATCTATACACTCTGAGTATAATTTTTTTTTTTGCTAGAAAAGAAAGATATATTAATATAGTGATGATTACATCAGAGTTAGGTTAAATGGAGGATTTTTGTCCAACCATTCACCTGATACATTGTATCTTCTACTATATTTAGCTGTTTTATCAGCCAACCCATTAAAATTCCTACTAACGTACTCAGTTTTTGCATAATCAAAATTACTAAGGAGAAAGAGACAATCCTCTAAGATAGAATGATTTATCCAACTAATCTGGTCAATACTGTTATTAAGAAAAGAAATAGCATTCTTCACATCACTTCTGAGACAGCTGGTATTGTAACCTTTAGCTTTGACCCACTTCACAGCTTCAACTAGAGCTAAACATTCAGATTCTTCTGGATTCATGGCATGGCCTAAGATTGTCTGGCCTCTTTTGCATTCTTTTGATTGATTAAAGATGATAACACCAATACCAGAGATGTTAGTATCCTTGTCATAGGAAGCATCACAGTAGATAATACGACCGTCTCGAGGAAGATCTATATTGGAAAGAGCCACATGTTCATCAATGGTAAGGGGTTGGTTATTAGAATGACATGAGACTATTAAATCTGTAGTATCATTAATCAGTCTTTCAACTAGTCTAACAGTGCTCAAAGTATTAAGAGATTTATGTTGAAAGATATGAAAGCATCTATCCCTCCATATACACCAAGCAGTGGTTAAAACAAAGCAGCAGAGATCACGACTGGTCGAAAGATATTTATCAATCCAATTATAAATATTGGCAACAGTAACAGATTCTTGAATTACAAGATTTCCAAAAGGCAAAGAAGCCCAAACAGATTTCGAAAAAGGACAATGAAGAATAAGATGTTTGACTATTTCAGTAGTATTCAAATCACACATAGTACACGTGTTATTCTGATTAGGTATATGGATATGGACATACAGTCTATCCTTAATGGGTAGAATACCTTCTATGCATTTCCACAAGAAAAAATGGATCTTAGGAAAAAGAGGAGCTTTTCAAAGACTTTTATAGATGGGATTAACTTTGGAATTTGAACTAACTACAGGAAGGTCACCTGCTAACAATTTATAATCCGACTTAACGATAAAAGTGCCGTTTTTGGTAAAAGGCCAAATTAATCTATTTTTGCCAGTCATGGGTATTCTAATACTCAAGATTTTATGACTATTTTCTTGTGTGAAGTAGGCTTGAACAAGATCTGGAATCCAAGTTTTGGTATCATTATCTATAAAGCTATCCACACATATATTAGGATTAGGGTAAGTTAAGCATAAATGAGAAGACATGTTGGGAATCCAGTTATCTAAAAAAACATGAATATTGAATTCGTTTCTGACTTCCCAAATAGCATTCTGGTTAACTATATTCAAACCATGACAAATACTCTTCCATACCCAAGAAGAATTCCTATTATTCTCATGATACAAGGGGTGGCAGTTCTTGAAATATTTGCATTTCAAGATCTTAAACCAAAGATCGTCAGGAGAATGGATAAGCAACTACATAATTTTTGCAAGAAGAGCTGCATTAGTGTGCCTAAGGTTTCTAAATCCCAATCCACCTCTCATTTTATGAGTACAGATTCTCTCATATTTTCTAGGATAAAAACCACCATTATAATTTTTCCCCATCAAAAATCCCTTTGGGATTACTCCATCTTATGGATAACATATTCTGGTAGAAGGAAAGAATCCATGTGGTAAATGAGAGAGTAATTTAAGACATTATTGACTATCACAAACCTACCAAATTGGGATAAATGTTTTCCTTCCCATTTCGCAACTCCTTTATCAAAATGATCAGCAAGGTATGGGTAGGTCTCATTCTTGGAGCGTTTTTGGAATAGAGGAATGCCTAAATGTTTCTCATTCAGGTCATTTTTTTTACATTAAGTGATCTAATGAGAGAGAGGCAATGATTTGGATGAACATTCTTTCTAAAGAAGCATCTATATTTTCGAAAGTTTTTCACTTGGCCAGAGATGAGACTAAAGTCTTTAATGAGGGATATTA
The DNA here is from genome assembly GCA_023529315.1 of Papaver bracteatum. Classification (NCBI taxonomy): domain Eukaryota; kingdom Viridiplantae; phylum Streptophyta; class Magnoliopsida; order Ranunculales; family Papaveraceae; genus Papaver; species Papaver bracteatum. Next base: position 1,463,339 of record JAJJWX010002349.1, on the reverse strand, counting down.
AGTTATTTGCCTCATCGTGGGTGGCTTTGGTGAACAAAAGACAATCATCAACAAAGATTAAGTGTGAAATACTAGGAGCCTCTTTGCTGACTTTAAACCCCTAACAAGATGACATTGTTCAGCATGCAACAAATATCTAAAGAAAGATTCCATACATAAAATGAACAAATATGGGGATAACGGATCGCCTTGTCTTAGACCTCTATTAGGCTTATAAGCATGACAAGGTGAGCCATTAAGTAAGATAGAAATACTAGTAGTGCTAATACATTGATAAATTATATGACACCACGAGTCAAAAAAACCAAAGTATTTGAGAACATCAATTAAAAAGGCCATTCAACCCTATAAAATGCCTTGAACATATCTAATTTGAGCCCAATAATACCACGTTTATCTTTTTGTTTCTAGTCTTCATAGAATACATTAATTCATGGGAAATTATCACATTGTTCTGTATATTCCTATTAGGAACATAGGTAAATTGAAAATGTGATATAAATTTGCCTAATAGTGGTTTCATTTTATTAACAATAATCTTAGGGATTATTTTGTAACTAGTATTGCATAAAGATATTGGCCTAAAGTCAACAGGGTAAACCGGATTGTTGACTTTAGGAATTAGAGATATAAATATGTGGTTCATTTCTTCCAGCAAGTGTTTTGATTGGAAGAAACTTTGAACCATTTCAAACACTTCAGTTTCAACTAACTCCATGTTATGTTTGTAGAAACCTAGTGGAAAACCATCAGGGCCTGGGGAAGACCATGGTGCCATTTGTTTAATTATATCTCTAACTTCTTGTAAAGTAATGGGACTTAGTAATTTGTCATTTTCCTCATTAGTTATACAAGGGTTTATGCAATTCAAGAAATTCCTATTCCTATCAGGATTAGAGGTGGTACCAATTGAACTGAAATGATTGAATAACAGGTATTCAAGTTCTAACCTATCCTTAGACCATTTTCCATTGTTTAATTTGAGGGAAATGATGTGGTTGAAATGTCTTCTTCTATTCACATAATTGTGGTAGAAGCTAGTATTTCTATCATGACCCTTTATGTACTCGACTCTACACTTTTGAGCATATAAGTCCTCTTAGATTTTTTTTTGCAAATGCTCTAATTGTAACTCAACTTTCTTGGTAGCCTCAGGGTTCTAAATAATATTAGATTAATTATTCAGAGCTTGAAGTTGAGAACCAAGAGTTCTAACTTTATGATCAATGTTACCAAAATGAGAAATGTTCCAATTTTTTAAATCAACCTTAACATTTCTTATTTTTTTAACAAACTAAAACGCATGAGACCCTCTAACAGAAATGGAAAAAGCATTTTTAATAACATAATAAGAGGAAGGGTCACTAAACCAACACGTATAGCATCTGTAGGGTCTTTTCCCTTGATGAGAATTAGTATTTGTCACCAAGATTATTGGTATATGGTCTGAACCTATTGAGTCAATATTAAAAACTTTGGAGTTAATATAATGACTCAGCCACAAACCATTTACTAAAGCCCTATCCAATCTAGCTCGAATATTGTCATTGCCAGACTACCTATTAGACCTAGTAAATTGAGATCCAACAAAACTTAAATCAAATAAGTCGGATCTATCAATTATTTATTGGATAATAGGAAATTCTTGAGTACTGGGGATAGTGGCAAAAATGGTGATATTAAAGTCACTCATGAGACCCCATGGCATTTTAGACTGCTCACCAATCTGATTGATATAATCCCATTGTTGTGGATTCTCTTCACGGTATACAGAACCATAGAGAAAAGTTACAAGGAATTCAGGTTTACTAGGGTCATAAAAAATTACAGTATTTATCATTTTATTAGAATTATCTACTTTAAGATTAAAACCACTCATCCACATTAAGCATATGCCACCAGAGAGACCAACAGAGGGGTATATCCAATTATTAGGATACCTGAATCTTCTCAGATATTGGCTCATTTTTGTGTAGTCATTTTTGGTTTCACATAAGAAAATCACATCAGGATTTTGACTCTTTATAAGATTATCTAAAACAATTCTAGTTGCAGGTTTCCGAACCCCTGGCAGTTCCACGACAAAATTCTCATTATAAGAGAAGAAACTAAATATCTAGAACTGTTTAAAAGAGACCCTAAACAAACACTATTACTGCTCCAATGCAAATTATGAGACTGAACTTTGAGCAAACATACCAAGATCCTATTAGAGTAATTACTAGACCAAACAGTGATAACTTGTTAGAGCATAGATCGGTTGAACCCACCAAGCGTTGGTATGTCAAGTTTGGTTGTCATATTTTAGTGAATCAAAACTCATTTAAAGAGTCACTTGATTATATACTAGAGTCAACTTCGTATAGGTTAGCTTGAAAGTGTTAGGATATGAGACTTACAAGTATTACATGAAGACTTGAAGAATGTGAAGAAGTATGGAGATACAACGACAACATCATCCTTCCTCTTGAGGTTAGTAATATTTGACTTGAACTGTTTCATTCCCTAACGTATCTTTCAAGTCGTGCATATTGAAAACATAACTTCGAAGCTGTGTATGATACTCCAGTTAGACATAGTATTAAGGAATACAGTACGAGGTTTATTTCTTAACCATTAAACTTTGTATATGAGTGTTTGAGGGTGAAAACGGTTTCTGCTGATTTTGGTAATTTCCGGTGTGTTGGTGAGAAACGAATTTAAACCCTAAACAATATACTGCAAGGGAGAACTTTATATTCGAGAGATCAATCTGTACAAGTCCAACCTAAACCAAGAAATGGACATTCCATACTTGCTTCGGTCACAAAGTGAAGGAGAATGGGTTGGTTTTTGGGAGGGAAGCAAGGAAAGTGATGAGACCAGAATAGTTGATTTCTGGAAGAGTAGTTGTTTTCTATGACTTGTATCAGAAAGTGGGAAGCTAACAAAATGGAAAGCTAGCAAATATTTTTTAAGTGTTGTATGCTCCTGACTGAACTTGTTGTTTGGTGGAAATAGGTAAGACCTATTTATACAAGTTGAAGTGAAACGTACTCTGGTCTCATTAAGGAATGAAAAAATGGGTGAGTAAATGGGAGGAGGTGGTAACTGTTAACGCATGGAATTGATGTTCTATGATAGGTGTCTAAAAACACCTTATTATTTATCTATTGTTTATGCTTTCTCTGCTAGTTTTCTTGTAAATTATGTATCTTATGTTTTGTTTTTGAGTATTTAGGTACTTTGGAGTCATTTGGAACAAAAGAAGAGGAAACATGGAAAAAGCGTTGGAGGCGGATTGTGTCTCATTATTTGCTTTTATTTCTTCATCTCTGTATGAAAAGCATGCCAGCTTTAGTGATGCGAATTATGTCTGAAAATCATGGCGGCTTTAATGATGTTAAGACATTGAAGAGAAGAAGTGGACTTGAGATGCAACAGGCGGCTGCAGCTAGTGGAAGAGCATTCATTTGGAGCATAAAGCGACAAAGTTGTCATTTCCTAGGCGAACACTATTTGGAGCACAGTCAATGTTAAGAGGCAACTCTTTGGAGGAGCACTAAAGCCAGACTAGATGAGGATAAGGGGATTCCATCCTGGGTGGTTCTACAGTGGGTGTGACAATCTATACAATCATTCCTAAACCTAAATAGAGAGATGTTTTCTCTCAATCATTTCATACTGAAATTGACAGAGAAGAAATGGTTGTTATTATTGTCCGAGAAATCGAGAAAAACATCGAGAGAATGAAATGGAAGATGAAGAAGAATCAGTCTAGGGTTTGTTCTTGTGTTAGATTCAGATGGGTGGATTGGAGTTGATGTTGTTGTTGATGTCAAACTCAGAGATGGAGGAGGAGATCAATGAAGCTGCTAGGGCAATATTGGGTTATTCTCAGAATCCAGATCAGTTGAATGGGTTATTTAGAGATAGAGTAAACTCTATTAGAGTTGGGTTTTGTTATTGTCGATCAGAGATTAAGAAGTTGAATCTGAGAGGTGCTGTAGAATTTGACAGAGAAGTGCAATTGATGTGGTGCTATTTCACTGGGGGAAATGGGTCTGTGGTGGATGAACCAGAGGTTTGAACAACAGATTTGATTGAGCTGCAGCTAGGGTTTGGTTCAGAAATGGGTTCTAGTGACGGTCTTGTGGAGTGATTAAGACGTGTTTGGTAGTTGATTTAAGAAACTGATGCTGCTTAAGTTGGATTTGGTGGTTGTGATAAATGGGTTTCTGCAATTAGAAACAAGGAAGTGATAGAGTTGGTATGTGTTAACAGGTATTGCAATTTCAAGAGAGGAAGCAGTGCACAGTGGTGGTTTTGGATTGCATAACAATGGGCTCAAGGCTTTGATGGAGGAAAATTCTGGTTGTGCTGGAATTGGCCAGCAGAACAAAGAGGTAGTTGGAGTTGCTACTTTTGTTTCAGGTGGTGAAGCTATGGCTATGCAGTTGATACTGTTGGTTATTACAAGAAGAGATGGAGTTTCAGTTGGTGTTGCAGATGGATTGTATGGTTTAAGAGCATTGCAACTGCAATGGATCAAAGCTAAACTGCAGGGAGTGTGGCAAGAGTTTGGTGACTGTTACAAGTTGCAGTGGTAGCTGAAATTGGTGGTGCAATAATTTGACAGTGGAGGTGCAGCTGGTACTAGTGCTTATGGAACTGAAATTGCAGAACCATGGAGTTTGAAGGGTGTATCAGATGGTATTACAGTTGGTGGTAATTGGGGTTTGATTGTTGCAAAAATGGGTTGGAGGAAGTTCAGGTGGAGATGTTGGTAGTGCTGCTTCAAGGCAGAGAACGGGAGAGCAACACACTGGGAGTAGAAGTTAATGCTGGTTCTTAGATTACTGTTGGCCTGGTGGTACTGTTGCCCTGAGCTGAGATGCAACTGCGATTGTGTTTTAGGTGTTTATGAAGGTTCACTAGTGAGTTCAAGGATGTGATGCAGTTGTTGTGATTAGTTACAGTGGCTGTGAACCTGTGGAACTGAGTATTTGGTGATTGCAGTGAAGGTATAGAGGTGATGCTCAGTTGGAAATAGAGAGAAGAGGAGAATTCTGACCTGAGCAGGTGAAGCTGTTATTTTAGTGAATCAAGCAGTACAGCTGGAGCAAATGGGAGATGCAGAGAAGTCACAGATATCTTGGCTGTGACTGGTTGTTGGAACTCAGAAAATGTAGGGAAGAAGATTGGGATGATGTTGGTATGTGGTGTTGTTGGCTTGTCAGGGTCAAGTTTCAGCTGGAGTGAAACTCAAGGAGCTGTGTTTGAGTTGGTGGTACTAATAAGCTGCATTGCAGGTGGACTTGCTGTAATTATGTTGCTAAGAAGAGTCCATGGAACTGGTGATCTGTAGATGCTAGTGATGAAGCTTGAATGACAGGGTTTTGGTGAATCTGTGGCATTGATATTGCAGGTTTGCAGTGGCTAGGCATAGGTGTGATATAAGTAATTGAGCTGTGCACTAGTGGAAAATGGTTGCAGCTATATGGGAACTCAATTTGAGCTGAAGGTGATTATGTTGCTGCCAAGTTGGTTGTGTTGCAGTTTGTATGTGAGGCTATTTATAGTTACAAGGAAGTGGCACTGGAAAAGTTATAAATGGAGTTGCAAGACAGGGCCCTCTTGGTCGTGACTGAAACATGGAAGGCACATCCATCTTGGCCGTGAACTATTCTGGCGTAGCAAGTGGCTTGGTCAGAACTAGTCAGCTGAGTTAGCCAGCTGACTCGTTCTAACTCAGCTCCCTTGACCAAGTTGACTATCAGAAGACCGTTAAGTCAACAGTTATCTCTAATGGTGGACTGACGGAATATTCCGTCAAATATTCCTCCGATGGACAGAATTTTCAGGCGACCAACGACGACATTCCGGAGCCGGATTCCGGTCCAATTCCGACCAAAAACCCAGTTTTTCGGCGACCACTTTTGGGACAGATTTTCTATATGGGTTTCTCTCACTCGTGGGCAGGGTGAATTTCCAACTAATGGACTTTAAAGAAAGGACCTAATTTTGGAAGGAATAAAAGCTATAAAAAGGAAGTTTTCTACACAATTGATATCACGTTTTATTATATTCTTGGAGCTTTTGCAGAGAACTAGTTCTAGGGTTTGCTTTCTTTTATGTTTCATCTATTTTCTTTGAATATTATGAAGATGAACTCCGTGAATATGAGTAGCTAAATACAACTATTGGTTATGGGATAAAAGTTGATTTCTTCAAGCATGTTATTTGATTCTATGAATTAGTTTTGTCTCAATTTTATCGTTTCTGATTCACTATTTTTATTATCATATGATTTGAATGCTAGTTTTGTTGAGTCCGGAATCAATTGGATTTGTTTTCATCTCCATAGCTGTATTAGGGTTTTCAATACGTAAAAGTTGTTATCTCTGATTTCTAGTAGCATCTTGTGGTTAATACTTGTAGTGATACATCTTTTTAATCGCATATGAATCATAACCTTTGTTAAAACGAATTAGTGCTTTTACACGTTTGTTTGCATCGATTAGTCTTATTTCATAGAAATTATTGCTCTTAGGGAGTTAAACCTAATTGTGCTTTTACACTTTAGGTTGCTTTTTAAGTAAATTTCACAATAACATCTTTTAATGTTGTTTGTGATAAAATCAGGAAATAAACGGGATACTCTTGCGATCAAGATATCCAAGGACTTTTGATAATTGAGAGATTAAATACCAATTCTAATCATAGATGAAAAATACATGTTTGTGAATGATACTATCCCTTGACCAATATCTTATTCTTATTGATTATTCCAATTATTTGCTTTGCTTTATTTAGTTTTATTACTTTGATAAAAACAAAAACACTCTTGGGTTATTTGGTTACTTGGTTACTTAAGAATCTGAAAATTGCATAACAACAATCGCCTCTCTGTGGATACGAACTCTTTCTTATCGAATACTATATTTATATCTAGTTGAGTGAGGAAGCGAATTTATTTTTGACGCATACGACACGCATAATTCTATAAAACCGTTAACACATGGAATTGATGTTCCATAAAACCGTGAACACATGGAATTGATGTTCCATAAAAAAAGAGTTTCACCATTAACTCCCTATGTTTACTAACTGCCTCATCCTTATGATACTTCCTTATGACGGGCGTAGTGTACGCCGCATGCTGTAAACCGCCAAACCAATACCCAAAGAGGATCCCCTAGTTTGTGAAATGTGTTGATGTCTCGAATGTTTTTGTGAAAAACATGTAGTATATTGTTGTTGTCTGGCAAGTCGAGTTTGGGAGACTTTCTAACTTGGTGACCTTCGACGGTCAAGATTTTGCATCTTAAGACGAAAGGTAGTCGTTGATCCTTGCACGCTTTCGTTTTTGATGGCCGTATAGGGAAGGCCAGCATGGTGACGTCACTAGGTCAGCATGCCATTGGCGTGGCCAAACTAGGGTTTTGGGTCAAAGGTGACCATGTGTTGTCTGGTAACCTTGGACGGCTTGGATTTTCTCCTGGGATTGAAGGGCGACCGTTGATTGTCGCACGCCTTCATTTTGGTAGATGCATAGGGAAGGCCAGCATGGTGGCGCGGCTAGGTCGGCATGCCATTGGCGCGGTTTGGCGTGGCCAAACTAGGGTTTTGGGTCTAAGGTTACCATGTGTTGGCTGGTAACCTTGGACGAATATGATTTGGTCCTGGGATTAAAGGGAGACTATTGATTCACACACGCCTTCGTTTTGGTAGACGCGTAGGGAAGGCCAACATGGTGGCGCGGCTAGGTTGGAATTGGGGCCAAGGCAAGGTGCGATTTGGCTTGGCATGGTGGGGCCAAGTATTTGGCATGAACGGTTTGGCTTGGTTTGGTGGGGCCAAGGGCTTGACATGCCATGGGCGCATGGTGCGGCTAGCATGGCTAGGGCAAAGGCAATGTGCGGTTTGGGTTGGTATGGTGGGGGCCAAGGGTTTGACATGCCATGGGCACATGATGCGGCTAGCATGGATAGGGCCAAGGCAAGGTGCGGTTTGGCTTAGCATGGTGAGGCCAACGGGTTGACATGCCATGGGCGCATGGTGCGACTAGCATGGCTAGGTCCAAGGCAAGGTACGGTTTGGCTTGGCATGGTGGGGCCAAGGGTTTGGCATGGAAAGTTTGGCTTGGCATGATGGGGCCAAGGGCTTGACATGCCATGAACGCATGGTGCAGCTAGCATGGATAGGGCCAAGGAAAGGTGCGGTTTGGCTTGGCATGGTGGTGCCAAGGGTTTGGCGTGACCAAGTTAGGATCGTGACCAAGCTATTATTTTGGGTCAAAGGTTACTATATGTTGTCTGGTAACCTTAGAAGGCTAAGATTTTCTCCTGTGATTGAAGGGCGGACGTTGATTATCGCACGCCTTCGTTTTGGTAGCCTCATAGGGAAGGCCATCATGGTGGCGCAGCTAGGTTGGCATGGGGCCATGACTGGGTGCGTTAGCATGGTTGGCATGCCTTGGCGCGGTGGGTAAGGATGGCACAGTTGGCATGCCTTGGCATATAGGTGCGGCTAGCATGGTTGGCATGCCTTGGCGCGGTGGGTATGGCAGACACGGTTTGCATGCCTTGGCACAGACAGGGGTGCGGCTAGCATGGTTTGCATGCCTTGGCGTGGTGGGTGTGGCTGGCACGGTTGGCATACCTTGGCACAGGGATGCGGCTAGCATTCCTTGGCGCGGTAGGTGTGGATGGCACGGTTTTCCATTAGCACATTAGTGCGGCTAGCATGGTCGGCATGCCTTGGTGAGGTAGATGTGGCTGACATTGTTTTCCATTGGCACAGTGGTGCGGCTAGCATGGTTTTCATGCCTTGGCGCGGTAGATGTGGTTGGCATGGTTTGCCATTGGCACTGTGTTGCGGCTAGCATGGTTGGCATGCCTTGGCACGATAGATGTCACTGGCATGGTTTGCCATTGGCACATGTGGTGTGGGAATTAGGGGTTGGCCTGTCGAAACCCTAATTAGTATTAAAAAAAAGTACCCTGGTAATTTTCTCGCAGACATAGTAAAGGGTTCAATAAATGCATTTAAGTTCTGTGACATCACTGTCTGGCTAGGGTTTTACGATTTTACCCCTAAGTTAAAAAACCACCATCAATATTAAGTCCCCTGCTTAGATCGGAACAGGGGCATTGTTGCGAGGTAAGCATAAGATGGTGACAGACAAGGATATAATCGAAACGTAAATTATGCAAGATGGTCAGGAGGATCCGTCTAACCTTTTTTCGGGAAGTAGGGAGAATCTATGATCCTTGTGTTTGGCAGCTTTGCATAGATTCTGCTCGTGGTACTGCATGTTAGGTTGTGGAGTAGTAGAAGCCGGTTGGGATGTAAGTTGTTGGCCTCAATCTGGAACGGTTGCGCGTCTTCCGGGCTAGGATCTGGAACGCGGAGCGTAGATGCTAGCATAGACTTGGCATGAAGGAAAGTTGCAGGAATTGTATCGGCTTGGGAATAGCCGTCAGCATTGGTCGGCTTGGACTTAGAGCCATTAGCACTTGATTGGCTTGGAATCGGAGCCGTAAGCACTTGATTGGCTTGGATTGGGAGCCGTCAGCACTTGATTGGCTTGGAATGGGAGCCGTCAGCATTGGTCATCTTAAAAAGGAGATGCTTGCATTGCTCGGCTTGGAGTGGAGCTAGCTTGAGTTCCTTGGAAGGATGACGACTGGCTTAAGTTCTGTGGAAGGATGACGACCGGATTCAGTTCTGTGGGATGATGGAAACTTTGTTTGAATTAGTGTTTGGCATGCCGAAACCCTAATTAGTGCCCTTTACTAGAATCGTCGTAGAATTCTCGTACGAACTCGGATTTTGACAGTCTTCCCTTCCAATCCGAACGGAAAAGAATTTCCTATCTTCCTACGCGTGAATATGTAGGTTTTGAGCTCGTTCGGGAGGTGAAAATGACTCTCCAGTAAAATTCAGGAGGGATGTTGCGGGCCCGAGGTAGCATAGTCGCGCCTAGTCATCCGTTTCATGGAGCAAGAAGGAATCTTTATTTTGTTCAGGCTCTAGAAACTCTGTCCGCATGAAAAGAGATATGGAGCTTCTTCTGTTTTCTATTGCCCGTCCGGATCTGCGCCTTCGTCTGTAGTGTCTCTCCAATGGATTCCAAAATTTTCCGAACTCCGTCGCATTCTTGGGAAAGATGGATGAAATATTTACTCGGCAACGACCATGTTAGGGATAATATTGGAGATTGTGGTTACGTTGTCGGTCAATCCTCAGCTTTAGGTTATTCAGTGCCAGGACTTTCAGATCGTGATGATGATGTATTGTGAATGCTTATATGGTCGAAATCTTCCAACATTACTGGATAAAATAGATAAGTTTGGAAACGTTCCGTTGCTGATGTATTACTATCAAAGTCTTCAAGGACTTTGTTCCAAACGACATCCTTCGACCCATATTATGAATCTTGGACTATCCTATGGAATGGGATGCGGTAAGCAGTCCCTAGTTATACTTCTGTTTGATCCAATGGTCATGGTCGAATATGCGAATGTATCTTTGTGGCGTTCTTTTGGAGTTTTCGGTGCATATGTACGGCTTCATGTTGAGAAATTCTTGAGTAAAACTTCGACAGTGATGATGTTGAAAATAAAAATAACCTGGTTGAGGGGAGTGAAAGCGTCCCGTGCTGGTAGTCTTCTTGTGTGTCCTACTTTCATTGCATCGCTTTGAATCCATGTCCACGGGATTTGATACAAGCTTATTGTACTCTCCTGGATGTATTGTTGGGATACACATGGACGAGATATTCTGGATAGAAAATAGGTAGGAATGAGAGAGTTATGTTTTTTTATCGTAGCTCCCTCTTTTTCTTCAAGAAAATGTTTCGGCCGCGTCTCTGGAGTTATCTCATGAATCTTTGATGGTCCTTGGGATAGACTGCGATGAGCAGTCCCCAGTCGCATTTTTCTTTAGTTTCTGAAGTTGTTTTCCTCTGATAAGGCTTGGAATCATCCGCGGCCTCATAAAGTGTTGAAGGAATCTTCTAGATAGGTAGGTGATAATATTCTTGCGTTGCACCCCTAAAGAGCAGGTGACCTTGTTGTGGCTATGGACTTTTGGTTGAGTGTGTTTTCTAAGCTTTGAAAGTGAAGGAATTCCGTGTATACCTTCAGTCCCCAAGTATAGTTTACATGTTTCCATCTTGTATGGTCAGTGAGTTGACCATGATAAAGACATCACCATCGTGCGTCCATACTGGTGATTTTGTTACTTATTCCACATGGAACTTAGAACATGGAGGAGTATGGGTTACCTTTATAGTGATTGTTGCTGTGGTGAAGCTCTGACTGGTATCAACAAATGAGCAGCAATAGTTCTTGCTAGCATATGTAATCAGAAGAGACTATATTTTCGTGGTAACAAAGTAGGTTGGCTGGAATGTATGTGCATCCATGGAAGTAAAAGGGTTGGCTGAATGCATAAGCGATCAAGATATCCATAATCACGAGTTTTGGCGGGATGGATCAAAGGGCGGCCATGACTACGAATATTGGCTGGCTTCGATCATGATCCTTGACATGTGGAGCATGGCGGTACGAGCTTTTGTAGGAAGAATCGGCGTTGAAGCAACTTCGTCTCTCGGAGAGGATGTTGAAACTTAAGAAGCCAAACACTGAAGATTCGGCTTCGGATCTTGGAGTAGCTCATGGAGAGAACGCTGAAGAGGAGCGGCTGCTGGAGAGAGCATTGAAGCGGAACGGATGTCGGAGTGAACGTTGAAGCGGAGCGGATGAGTTAATCAGTGTGCTGTCAAACTAGACACCCTTCAAGTGAACAATGGTTAGGAGTCCCCAGTTCCATCTATCAATCATTCTTTCCAGGAGAGATTGGGGTATGGGAATGGCTTCTCTGGTTGGAAACAACTGCTTCCCTGATACAGTGCGGTTGAGGGATGTAAATATATCTTGAAGCTGCGCCTTGGGGAAATACAGAATCTCAGATAATTGTTTCATCATAGACTGCACGATTTTGTAGGCGAAGTCCCCAGAAATCATGCAGATGGGGGTTGCTGATTTTCTTTTCCTTGATTTTGGAGAAGTCATTCCTGATCTTTACGTGTGATGAAATTGGATTGCTGATTCCCTTCTACTGGGCGTTCAAGAGCAACACTGGAAGCATGAAAGATGTAAGCTACTGTAAAGATGCAAGCTGTTGGCACTGGAAGGATACCAGCCGTTAGCGCTGGAAAGATGCAAGTTGTTAGCGCTGGAAAGGATGCAAGCTGCTGGTGCTGGAAAGAATGCAAGCTGCTGGTGCTGGAAAGATGTAAGCTGTTAGTGCTGGAAAGGATGCAAGCTGCTGGTGCTAGAAATATGCAAGCTGTTAGAGTTGGATCGGCTTGGAATGGGCGCTGGCTATTGGCTTGGCATGGCGCTGGCTTGGCATGGCGCGGACTTGTTCTTGCGGGCGCTGGCTATTGGCTTTACATACGTAGCTCAAACAGGAAATCCTTTCCTTGTTCAAATTGCAAAAAGTGTTATGCTTATGAAAGGGGTTGGCTCCCCTTTTTATATCGTAACTTTGTTATCATGTCCTAGTGTTGGCAGTAGCGTGGTAGCAATAAAGTGGGCAAGTATATTCCAGCTATGTACTCCAACGTTTCTCTTTCAATTTGTTCTCTTGTTTTTTTTTTTTTCGTGTTGGTGCAAACCTTAGCCATAAGTATGCCTTCCATAAATCTGTAGAAATACTTTTCTTCTGAACTGGTGTAAACCCTATCCATGGGTATGCCTTTCATAAACTTGTAGAAATACTTCATCATAAACAATTCCTCTTCGAATATCACCTTAGTAACGTCAGCTATCTCATGAATAGTGATGGGTAATCATTATCATGAAAAGTAGGCACGTACGGGTAGGTGATTTTTTTTTTGAAAGGCAAACGAAACACCTAGTTTATGGTTTTGATTTCCTGGATTTCTTGGGTTGATAGACAAATGTTACCTTGAGGGTTTTTGATTATTATTCTGGAATGAATTGTTTTGGAATTGATTGTTTTGGGAATAATATTGTCTTGGTTACGATTGCAAGTGATGCAAACATCCCAGGAAAACCATGGGACCATGTGTTGGTAGATGACATGGGGTGAAACATAACATGGCTATCGGTTTTATTATTTCCGTGAAAACTTGAAATAACAAACCATGTATCTTGTCTAGGTAAGAATTACTCTGTTTTTCAGGTCTTCTGATGAAAAGGGAACCTTCCGGGTGTAAGACCGAGTTTTATGGGAAGCACCGCCGTGATTGTGGAAAGTCCCCAGTCGTGTCATATGATAATCGAGTCGTCGATCCCTGGTTGGATCATTCGCTTTTAAACTCTAAGCAGTCCACAGTCATCCCTCGCCGTGTCAAGACTGATAATCGGGTCATCTAGTAACTGAGTTGTCGATCCCTGAGCGGATCGCCTGCTTCTACCATCTTGATGTCTGGGTCAAAGTGTACGCGTGTCGTAACCACAACAAATTAATTAATACTTTACTACCTAATTAACAAGTAATATAGGGTAGTCAAGGTCGATCCCACGAGGAGCACGAGATTCTAGTTGTAGAATTGTCACACAAAAGGGGGGTATTGGTTAAGAATTTAAGAAAGTAAATAAAATAAACAAAGCAATTAAAAAGATAAGAGAAATCAATAAGAGAGAATAGATCAAGGAATCCTTCTTCGCTGCAAAACAATGATTAAAGTTATGTTCTTTTCCACTTCTTATTAGTCACAGATTATCACCAACCGTAGGTATAGCAGCTAGATCAGTGCTAACCCCAAAATCCCTAATTTCACCGGATACGGAAGTTCTCGCCTACCGGATTCTATTCACCAAACCACTTAGTAGTAGATCACCCAAGATGTAATTTAGTTAAACGCATTAAGATTCATGAATTTATTAGGTTGATATTAGTAGTTAAACTCTTAGATCAAGGTTCACTTGCTAACGTTGTTTTCACACACAATTGCTCCACGGAATCCCTCCGCAAGGTCTTGTGTTTTCTACTTATGTAAATAGTCAAGAGACGATTACTTATCCCCTAAATTTCACTAGCTTTAGATTAATTAACAAATCAATTTAGTTGTCCACCCAAACGACTTATCAATCAAACATAAACATTAATATTAGCAAAAACAATCGATAATCATATGAAAAACTTCAAAGTAGAATTGAAACAAAACTCAAATCAAATATTAAGAACTAGGAATTCATCCTCAATCAATAAGAAAATTAGCTACTCATAATTTGGAGTTCACACAATAATAATAATAAATAAGGAAGAAAGAAAAACTTATTGAAAAGATGACGGTTGCTCCTTCCTCCAATCCTTGTGCACTTTAATTCCTTCTCCAAAGTAGATATGTGTAAAAAGTTGTAGAGAACACTCTTATTTATAGGCTTCAATACTCTCCATATCTTTGTAGGAAAAGAATCCTCATTCAAAAAGAACACCACTTTCCCAAATTGAGCCATATTCCAAATTCTAGTCCAATTCTCCAAAACTTCCAAGTTTTCATCCAATTCCCACTTCTAAGTCTTCACACACATGAGAGAAGTCCACCCAAAATTCTGCATTTTTGCTCACAGGAAAACTGTGTTTTTGACCGGAAGTTGGCAGGAATCCGTCGCCGCCGGCAACCTGAAAATTCTCATCCGGTCAAGGTATATTCCGTTAGTCAACCGTTAGGACTAACGGTCAAATGTCAAACTTAACGGTCTTCCGTCAGTCAATGGTCAAAGTCAAGATCGCTGAATTGCTGAGTCAGAACCGAGTCAGCCAGCTAACTCGGCTGACTGGTTCTGGTTGCCAACTTATTTCTGCCAAATGCTATGCACGGCCAAGATGGCCGTGCCTTCTCTGCCACCCATCCATTATGGTTGTGCACATTCCTGCACTTCATATCATTCATTCTCTTTTCCTGCGGCACAATCTCCTTCTGTTTCTTCTCCTAGCACTTGCACAACAACTATATCTGAGATGCAAGACCAACTGCTGCAACGTACAACACTAGCTGTAGCTTCAATCCTTCTGCTGCATACACAATCCCTGGAAATAACAACCATTTCAATCTCAAGTTCAAGCCTGCCTGCAATTCAGTTTTAAGACATTCTGTCTCCATGTGCCAACACCATCAATTCCTCTCTGTCCTAAACATTCATCTATCAATTGCATCATTCAATCACTCCATTCCAGTTGTTCACCAACACATACCCATTACTTCCCTGAAATCTTTACCATCTCTGTCACAGCAATCACAATATAATTCAATATCTTCCATTTCCCTGGCTCCACTCACAAAGAAAAGCCATTCAACAGTTCCAGCTTCCACAGATAACATCAATTCCACTTCTCTGCTGCCCAGCACCAGAACCCATTTTCAGAAAACCAGACTTCTTCTCAAAATTCCCAATTGATTCCACCCACACAACAAAAACTGCAACTCCCATTTCAGTTCTTTGCTCTCTCCCTGGTTAAACAGGAACCAACTCCTGCAGATTCTCCATTTGATTTCACAGAAAAGGAAAACCCTAACTGCAACCAACCTTCAAAATCAACACAAAACCATTTGAATACTTGTCCTGATTCTTACAGTAACCCATCAATCCATCATCTTCTTCTTCTCTCAACCAAACAGCAGCAACTTCAACCACATACCAAAATCACCACCAACTATGTAACTTAAGCAACATCGTCGAACCCATCTTTAATCTCAAATCGACTCAACCCCACCTTCGATTCATACAACAGTACTTACTTCAAACCCTGACTGCTTCTCTTTAATCCATCATCCCTTCTCGAGCTTCATCTCAGTAACAGATCGAACCCTAGGTTTAATTTGCAGAGATGAGTCAACCCTCATCAATTTCTTCTTGATTTGATCTCTAGATTTCAGTGTTTCTCTTGGTTTCAGTAGCAGCTGCTGTGCAGCCATTACGTTTGTGTAAAAATGATTAAGAGAAACTCTCGTTAGGGTTGGGTATATCTGGTGGGTTTGGATAGTATTATGGGCCGCCCACTGGCATTCCAAGTTAGCTACATAGGTGCCATGAACGCATAAACGGGTGCTTTTAGCACTTCTGTGGGCTACCCCTTATCCTTAGATGATCTGTCTTTAGTACTTCTATGGAGAGTTGCCCCTTAACCTTGGCTCGTCTCCCGATAGTGTTTTCCTAGAAAATGACAGATTTGCCCTTTTTGCCCAATTTGGGTGATTTCTCCTTCTTTTCGTCCGTGCGACTCCAGAGTACCTAATAACTCAAAAACACGCGTAAAATACATAATTTACTAGAAAAATAGCAAAGAAAGCATAAACTCTTAGATAGTAAATTAGGTGTATTCTACACCTATCAAATTCCCCCACACTTAGACTTTGCTAGTCCTCGAGCAAATCAAAACTTAAACTTACAACTTTCAAAGCGTTCTAGCGTCCCAAGCATCCTAAAAGCTATGAAGACATAGAGTTTCTGCATGCTAGTAATAAGAAGTTAGAAATACTAAAGAACATATTCTCATCCTTAAATGTTGAGTGAGAAATAACCACACCATAATGAGAGAACACGTGTTTGAGAAACGATCAATAAGCATTTCGCCTCGACTTCTGCCTCACAAAAGGGTTTTATGATAATTGCACTCAAAAAGACGGCTTTTTTATGGGTCTCACATGTGTGCAGGTAGGAATGAAGAGAATTTCTGACACGTTGAATGGTGGGAAGGATAACTTCCGAAATTTTGAAAAACCCACATCTTTTAACATTTTGAAAAACCATTTTTCTAATGATCTCTAAGAAAGGAAATCAACCACTTATATCGAGGATGAGATTACTTACTTACCTTCACATCCGATTTCCAATTATGATAACACCACTCTCACGGAATCCAATAGAAACGTCTTCCGCTCCTTGTCTTCATCTTCTTGGTCATCGGCTTCAACTATTGATGAAAAACACTTGAACTTCATAAATCCTTAACAATTTGTAACCTTTTCCTCAAAATCCATGTCGCTTGAAACTTCCTTATAAATTTTCCTTCCCCACGGCTTATTCAATAACAAAACAATAATAGATATTTCTCTTGTCTCATATATATATTTTCTTTTCTTTTCTTTTCATTTTCATTTTCATTTTCATTTTTTTTTTTGGACAAGAGAAACAAAATACAAAACAAAGTGAAAAATAAAATAAACCATGGCCGTTGAAAAGTACTTTACCGCTTGATTCTTCACAACTTGTATCATCTCGAAATCATAAACTTCAATAATTTTCACCTTTTGCTTTTCTTCGCTTTTGTAAATAAGTCTTAATACTTGAATATAGAATTACCTCATTGTATTGTAAGTCTTCAACTTTGATATAAAATTATGCTCTTTTTCTTGTTCCATTGTTGCTTTCAAACCTTGAACCTTTTCAACTTTCCTTGTAGATTTTGATGTCGCTCCCTTGTTGTTGATGATTATGGTGTTTCTATGGACCCGTTGTTTTCGAGAGAGAGAATGGTGCTAACTGCAAATCGAACTACAAGAAGGTAGCTTTCATCTATAACGTCACCCTCATGATTGACAAAGATTAGCACTAAAGAGATCAAAATAGTGCTGAAATTGGTGTGAAATTGGGTAGCTCACCATTCTACCCGGAATTAACGTACGGTGACACACACTCAAAAGAAGCTCTTTAGTAAAGGAAGAATTTTTGGTCGGTGCCTTGGTTGATATGAAAATGGGTAGTCTCCACTAATGATTGATCAGCAATTCTAATAACGCACTTCTCCCTGCACCAAATTTGCATCACCGGCATGACTAAATCCATTATTTAACACTCTAACAAGCAAGAAATCGAACGTAGTTCCCTAACACTTCCAAGTTAAATTATGTCGGTCATAATTCTCTATGTAATCATACCTAGAAGTATGCTAGTGACTCTAAAATCTCTAAAAGTTGAAAGTTTTATGCAAATTTTTTTTTTTTTTTTATATGCAAAAATATATGCTTAGCCACTCCCCCACACTTAAACCTTACATTGTCCTCAATGTAATTGAATCCTCCTAGTAAAGTCAAGGTGGGAAATCCTAATATGATATGAAACAAGAAAAGTAAACACACAAAACAAAAAGCCAATAAAAACAAAAGGATAAGAGATACAAAACCGGTGGGTTGCCTCCCACTTAGCGCTTGTTTTAAAGTCGACGGCCCGACATAGCTCTTGCTTCACATTACTCCTCTAGAGGGAGAAAATCTTCAAATGGAAGTTCATCCATATTCACATAGGCAATGTTCTCATAGTATGGCTTCAATATATGTCCGTTGACTTTGGAAACCGAGTTGTCTCTAAGACTAGTAATTTCGACTGCACCATAAGGAAAAACATTAGTAACAACATATGGTCCAATCCAACGGGACCTTAATTTTCCAGGAAATAGTTTAAGCCGAGAATGAAATAAAAGGACTTTTTGCCCCACAACTAAATTTTTCCGAGAAATCATCTTGTCATGAAAAAGCTTAGTCTTTTCCTTGTAAATACGGGCACTCTCGTAAGCATCATTACGTATCTCCTCTAGCTCATTTAGTTGCAACTTTCTTTGTTTCCCCGCTTCATCATACTCCATGTTGAATTTCTTTATCGCCAAATAAGCCTTATGTTCAAGTTCAACCGGAAGATGACAAGCTTTGCCATAAACCAACCTATATGGAGACATACCAATCGGTGTTTTATACGCCGTTTTATACGCCCAAAGTGCATCATTGAGCTTAAAGCTCCAATCTTTTCTTGTTGTGTTCACCGTTTTCTCAAGAATGGACTTGATTTCACGATTTGAAATTTCAGCTTGTCCACTAGTTTGTGGATGGTAAGGCGTACCAATCTTGTGTGTTATGTTGTACTTCTTGAGGAGAGCGTGAAAAGACTTCTTGAAATGCGAGCCTCCATCGCTTATCACCACTCTTGGTGTGCCGTGCCTAGTAAATATGTTTTCTCTTACAAAATCACAAAAAACTTGAGAATCATTAGTTTTGGTGGCTCTAGCCTCCACCCATTTAGAAACATAATCTACGGCAAGAAGTATATAAAAATTTCCATTCGAATTGACAAAAGGGCCCATAAAATCAATTCCCCACACATCAAAAATCTCTATGGCAAGAATTGGTGTGAGTGGCATTTGATTTCGAGCACCTAGATTGCCCGTTCTTTGACATCTATCACACGATTTACAAAAAACATATGAATCTTCAAACAAGGTAGGCCAATAAAATCCACTTTCAAGAACCTTGAGAGCGGTACGTTTAGAACCAAAGTGGCCACCACATGCATAAGTATGACAAAAGGAGAGAATAGATTGAAATTCGGAGTTAGGTACGCACCTTCGTATGATTTGATCAACGCCATATTTCCATAAGTATGGTTCATCCCACACATATTTCTTCGCTATCTTCTTAAGCTTCATCTTTTGGAAGTTGGTCATTGTGCTAGGTACCTTCCTAGTCACCAAATAATTCATTATATCCGCATACCAAGGTGTTGATTCTTCCAAGGAGAAAAGTTGTTCGTCCGGAAAGCGGTCTTGTAATGGAAGTTCTTCTTGAGACATAACAAGTCTACTAAGATGATCCGCAACGGTATTCTCCACACCTTTCTTATCTCGAATTTCTATGTCGAACTCTTGTAGTAGTAGGATCCACCGGATTAGTCTTGGCTTAGCTTCTTTCTTCTTTATTAAGTATCTAAGTGCCGCATGGTCGGAGTACACAATAACCTTTGTACCCACCAAGTATGAGCGAAACTTTTCTAATGCAAACACAATAGCCAATAACTCCTTTTCCGTGGTAGAATAGTTGATTTGTTCATCATTGAGGGTCCTAGATGCATAATATATAACATGGGACAACTTGTCCACTCTTTGACCCAAAACGGCTCCAACCGCATAATCACTAGCATCACACATTAGTTCAAATGGAAGATTCCAATCCGGTGACTTGATAATCGGCGCACTTGTCAACATTGCTTTAAATTTGTCAAAAGCATCCTTGCATTCCTTGTTGAAGTCAAAAGGTACCTCCTTTTGTAGTAACTTGCACATCGGCATGGAGATTTTGGAGAAATCCTTGATAAACCGCCTATAGAAACCTGCATGACCAAGAAATGAACGAACTTCCCTCACCGAAGTGGGATATTGTAAGTTTCTTATTAAATCTATCTTTGACTTGTCCACTTCGAGCCCTTGAGAGGACACAATGTGACCAAGTACTATGCCATGGTTTACCATAAAATGACATTTCTCCCAATTAAGAACAAGGTTAGTGTCTATGCATCGTTTAAGAACTAGTTCAAGGTTGTTTAAACAAATATCAAAAGAATTTCCATAAACACTAAAGTCGTCCATAAATACCTCGATAATACGCTCCACGTAATCCGAGAATATACTTACCATGCATCTTTGGAAAGTAGCCGGTGCATTGCAAAGACCAAACGACATCCGTTTATATGCAAACGTTCCAAATGGACAAGTAAAAGTGGTCTTCTCTTAGTCTTCCGGTGCAATAACAAGTTGATTGTATCCCGAATAACCATCCAAGAAACAATAAAAAGAATGCCCCGCTAACCGATTCAACATTTGATCAATGAAAGGTAAAGGAAAGTGATCCTTTTGGGTTGCGGAATTAAGCTTTCTATAATCAATGCACACTCTCCAACCAGTTTGAACTCTTGTAGGAACAAGTTCATCATCTTGATTTCGAACAACCGTAACACCGGACTTCTTTGGCACAACTTGTACCGGACTAACCCACTTGCTATCATAAATTGGGTAGATCACCCCCACACTTAGCAGTTTGAGTATATCTTTCTTCACAACCTCCATCATGGGAGGATTAAGCCTACGTTGAGCATCACGTATCGGCTTCAGTTCTCTTCCATTAGAATCATATGCATGCATATGGATGGACTAATGCCCTTGATATCCGCAATTGTCCACCCAATAGCCGTTTTGTGCTCTTTCAAGACTCTAAGAAAACAATATTCTTGTACCGGTGTGAGGTTCTTTGAAATAATCACCGGAAGCTCATCTCCATCTCCCAAAAATGCATACTTCAAATAATCCGGAAGTGGCTTCAACTCTAGTTTAGGCGCCTTCACAATAGATGGTACAAGTAATTCTTCATTCACAGGTAAAGAAATATAGGAAACATTACCCTTAGCTTCTTGTAATGCCGTCAAGGCACCACACGTCTCCACCAATTCCATGGAAATTTCAACATCCAAGTTAGGCAAGCCGTGGACGTCCAATTCAATACTCTTTTGCAACACCACATCAAGTTCGTCCTCACGATTCAATTCTACCATTTGTTGCGCTAATGAACCAACCACATCAATGGAGTAAGCGGAATGCACATCACTTGGGTAGTGTATGGCTTCAAATATGTTGAAGTGTATTACTTCCTTGTCTAATTCCATAGTGAGTGTACCCTTATCAACATCAATCTTCATCTTTGCGGTCTTCATAAATGGCCTCCCAAGAAGTAGAGAAGTAGACGAACGATTCTCATTGTTGTCCATATCCACGACAAAGAAATCCACCGGAAAAATTAACTCATTCACTTGCACTAGAACGTATTCTACAAGCCCCTTTGGATAGAGGTTACACTTGTTTGCTAGTTGGATAATAACTCTTGTCTCTTTCAACGGTCCAAGATTCAAGGAGTCATAAATATCGGCCGACATCACACTAATGGAATCTCCCAAATCAAGTAAAGCATGTTCAAACCGTTTCTTACCAATAGTAATTGGCACCGTGAAACCACCGGGATCCGTGCACTTTGTAGGCATCTTCTTCAAAAGCATAGCCGACGCACTCTCGCCAACTTTAGTAATTTCATTATCAAGCAACCTATCCTTATTTGTGCATAATTCCTTCATGAACTTAGCATACCTTGGCATTGTCCTTATGGCCTCTATGAATGGAATGTTGATCTCTATCTTCTTGAAGATATCCATGAGTGCCTTATCTTGAGCTTCCTTCTTGGACTTAGCAAAAAGACTAGGAAAAGGAGGTGGAGTAGTGAAAGTAGGAACCGGTTCCTTGTATTGGGTGGTTGGTGTTGAATTCTCCTTTGGTACGGCATCCTCCTTGTCTTTGACTACCTCTTCACTAGCTTCTTCATGACGAGTTGGACTCTCCACTTGTCTTCCACTTCTTAAGGTAACCGAATTAACATTCTCTCTTGGATTCACAATGGGTTGCAAAGGAAGCTTTGTGGATGCTTGAGCTTTCATTAAGTTCATATCGGTCGCCAATTGTACCATTTGAGTTTGTAAGTCCTTGATTTCCGAATCGGTCTTTTGTTGGGTTTGTTGTAACATAGAAGTGAGACCTTGCATGCTTTGCATTATCACATTCAACTTGTCATTATTCGAAGAATCTTGCTCCTTGAAACGTTGTTGTTGGAAACCACCTTGTTGCGCATATGGATTAGGAGCCGCCGCTTGCTTGTTTGCATAGCTAAAGTTGGGATGATCCTTCTAACCGGGATTGTAAGTATTGGAATATGGATCGTACCTTGGCCTTGGATTTGGATATAAAGCATTTGCTTGTTCGGTTTCATCATCCGGAATAATTACATCACGAATCGTTGCACTACCCTCTCTATGTTGTTTAACCGTTGATCGGATTGTGAAGACGAGTCACTAATCTCATGCACCAACTTAACCATTGAATCACCTCTTGCATAGAATTGTTGCGAGTTTGCCGCCATACTTTCAATCAATTCGGTAGCTTCGGCCACCGTCTTGTTCACTAGTGCACCACCACCAGTGAACAAGAAGATATATATCACTTGTTTGGAGACCTTCATAGAAGTATTGGATTATCATGGCGTCACTAAATTGATGGTGTGGACAACTTGCCACCAATCTCTTGTATCGATCCCAACATTCATATAATGACTCTCCCACATGTTGCTTGATCCCACAAATTTCTTTGCGAATTTGAGTAGCCTTTGATGCGGGAAAATATCTCTCGAGGAAAAGTTTCTTCATCCCATTCCATGTTGTGATACTTCCGGAAGGAAAATAGTATAGCCATTCCTTAGCATTGCCCGCCAAAGAGAACGGAAACGCTTTCAACATTGCTCCATCCGCATTAGTATTCGGTGGAAGCATGGACGTGACTATGGTGTTGAAGTCCATAAGATGTTTGTTTGGATCCTCATTCACCATGCCATGGAACTTTGGTAATTCTCTAATCAACCCCGGCTTGATCTCGAAAGTTAAGTTAGTTTGGATACACCATTGTTGTGTATCGAGCTTGTGAGAAGCTAGGTCTTTGAGTGTACGATCACCCATTGCCTCTTCTTCAATATCCGAATCTGCGAATTCACTTGATGTAAAACGAGGAAGCGGAGTGTTAACCGCTCGAATGAAGTCTCTTAGTTGAGTGCCGGATCGAAGACGTATTCTAATAGGACTCGGTCTTCCCCCTTGAAGCATTCACCAAAGATATAGTACCTACAACAAGGTTCACAAAACTAAGTTAGATACGGTATAGAATCTAACAAAGCAAGAATAAAGAAAAAATAAAAATAAAAACAACTAAAATCGCCCGTTGCTCCCCGGCAACGGCGCCAAAATTTGTACGCGTGTCGTAACCACAACAAATTAATTAATACTTTACTACCTAATTAACAAGTAATATAGGGTAGTCAAGGTCGATCCCATGAGGAGCACGAGATTCTAGTTGTAGAATTGTCACACAAAAGGGGGGTATTGGTTAAGAATTTAAGAAAGTAAATAAAATAAACAAAGCAATTAAAAAGATAAGAGAAATCAATAAGAGAGAATAGATCAAGGAATCCTTCTTCGCTGCAAAACAATGATTAAAGTTATGTTCTTTTCCACTTCTTATTAGTCACAGATTATCACCAACCGTAGGTATAGCAGCTAGATCAGTGCTAACCCCAAAATCCCTAATTTCACCTGAGATACGGAAGTTCTCGCCACCGGATTCTATTCACCAAACCACCTAGTAGTAGATCACCCAAGATGTAATTTAGTTAAATGCATTAAGATTCATGAATTTATTAGGTTGATATTAGTAGTTAAACTCTTAGATCAAGGTTCACTTGCTAACGTTGTTTTCACACACAATTGCTCCACGGAATCCCTCCGCAAGGTCTTGTGTTTTATACTTATGTAAATAGTCAAGAGACGATTACTTATCCCCTAAATTTCACTAGCTTTAGATTAATTAACAAATCAATTTAGTTGTCCACCCAAACGACCTATCAATCAAACATAAACATTAATATTAGCAAAAACAATCGATAATCATATGAAAAACTTCAAAGTAGAATTGAAACAAAACTCAAATCAAATATTAAGAACTAGGAATTCATCCTCAATCAATAAGAAAATTAGCTACTCATAATTTGGAGTTCACACAATAATAATAATAAATAAGGAAGAAAGAAAAACTTATTGAAAAGATGACGGTTGCTCCTTCCTCCAATCCTTGTGCACTTTAATTCCTTCTCCAAAGTAGATATGTGTAAAAAGTTGTAGAGAACTCTCTTATTTATAGGCTTCAATACTCTCCATATCTTTGTAGGAAAAGAATCCTCATTCAAAAAGAACACCACTTTCCCAAATTGAGCCATATTCCAAATTCTAGTCCAATTCTCCAAAACTTCCAAGTTTTCATCCAATTCCCACTTCTAAGTCTTCACACACATGAGAGAAGTCCACCCAAAATTCTGCATTTTTGCTCACCGGAAAACTGTGTTTTTGGCCGGAAGTTGGCCGGAATCCGTCGCCGCCGGCAACCTGAAAATTCTCATCCGGTCAAGGTATATTCTGTTGGTCAACCGTTAGGACTAACGGTCAAATGTCAAACTTAACGGTCTTCCGTCAGTCAATGGTCAAAGTCAAGATCGCTGAATCGCTGTGTCAGAACCGAGTCAGCCAGCTAACTCGGCTGACTGGTTCTGGTTGCCAACTTATTTCTGCCAAATGCTATGCACGGCCAAGATGGCCGTGCCTTCTCTGCCACCCATCCATTATGGCTGTGCACATTCCAGCACTTCATATCATTCATTCTCTTTTCCTGCGGCACAATCTCCTTCTGTTTCTTCTCCTAGGACTTGCACAACAACTATATCTCGAGCCGCAAGACCAACCTAACTGCAACGTACAACACTAGCTATAGCTTCAAGCCTTCTGCTGCATACACAATCCCTGGAAATAACAGCCATTTCAATCTCAAGTTCAAGCATGCCTGCAATTCAGTTTTAAGCCATTCTTTCTCCATGTGCCAACACCATCAATTCCTCCCTGTCCTAAACATTCATCTATCAATTGCATCATTCAATCACTCCATTCCAGTTGTTCACCAACACATACCCATTACTTCCCTGAAATCTTTACCATCTCTGTCACAGCAATCACAATATAATTCAATATCTTCCATTTCGCTGGCTCCACTCACAAAGAAAAGCCATTCAACAGTTCCAGCTTCCACAGATAACATCAATTCCACTTCTCTGCTGCCCAAACACTAACCCATTTTCGTAAAAACCAGACTTCTTCTCAAAATTCCCAATTGATTCCACCCACACAACCAAAACTCGCAACTCCCATTTCAGTTCTTTGCTCTCTCCCTGGTTAAACAGGAACCAACTCCTGCAGATTCTCCATTTGATTTCACAGAAAAGGAAAACCCTAACTGCAACCAACCTTCAAAATCAACACAAACCCATTTGAATACTTGCCAAGATTCTCACAGTAACCCATCAATCCATCATCTTCTTCGTCTCTCAACCAAACAGCAGCAACTTCAACCACATACCAAAATCACCACCAACTCTGTAACTTAAGCAACAGCGTCGAACCCATATTTAATCTCAAATCAACTCAACCCCATCTTCGATTCATACAACAAGATGCCTTCAAACCCCGATCGCTTCTCTTTAATCCATCATCCCTTCTCGAGCTTCATCTCGAGAATGATCGAACCCTAGGTTTAATTTGCGAGATGAGTCAACCCTCATCAATTTCTTCTTGATTTGATCTCTAGATTTCAGTGTTTCTCTTGGTTTCGATGAGCAGTTGCTTTGTGCAGCCATTGCGTTTGTGTAAAAATGATTAAGAGAAACTCTCGTTAGGGTTGGGTATAGCTGGTGGGTTTGGATAGTATTATGGGCCGCCCACTGGCATTCCAAGTTAGCTACATAGGTGCCATGAACGCATAAACGGGTGCTTTTAGCACTTCTGTGGGCTACCCCTTATCCTTAGATGATCTGTCTTTAGTACTTCTCTGGAGAGTTGCCCTTTAACCTTGGCTCGTCTCCCGATAGTGTTTTCCTGGAAAATGACAGATTTTCCCTTTTTGACCAATTTGGGTGATTTCTCCTTCTTTTCGTCTGTGCGACTCCAGAGTACCTAATAACTCAAAAACACGCGTAAAATACATAATTTACTAGAAAAATAGCAAAGAAAGCATAAACTCTTAGATAGTAAATTAGGTGTATTCTACACCTATCACAAAGCATGAGACCGATGGTCTAAAATTGACATTGTAACCGAAAGATCAATCTCCCACTGTGGTCGCCAATTGTTTGAGGATGAAAACGGTTTTTGCTGATTTTGGTAATTTCGGGTGTGTGGGTGAGAAACAAATTTAAACCCTAAATCATGTACTGTAAGAGAGTACTTTAGATTTGAGAGATCAATTTGTACAAGTTCGTCCTAAACCAAGAAATGGCCGTTCCAGACTTACTTCGGTCACAAGTGAAGGAGAATGGGTTGGTTTTGGGAAAGAAAGCAAGAAAAGTGATGAGACCAGAATAGTTGATTTTTGGAAGAGTAGTTGTTTTCTACGACTTGTATCAGAAAGTGGGAAGCTAACAAAATGGAAATCTAGTAAATGTTTTCTGAGTGTTATATGCTCCTGACTGAACTTTTTGTTCGGTGGAAATATGTAAGACCTATTTATACATGTCGAAGTGAAACGTACTCTGGTCTCATTAAAGAATAGAAAAATGGGAGGAGGTGGTAACCATTAACTCATGGAATTGATGTTCCATAAAACCGTTAACGCATGGAATTGATGTTTTATAAAACCGTGAACGCGTGGAATTGATGTTCCATAAAAAGAGCGTTTCAGCATTAATGTGACGGACCGGAAATTACGCCTTCGGTGCGTTACCCCGCAGGCCGCAACTCCCCCGGTGCGCCACTGATGAAGCTACGTTCCGGGCCTTATCCCCTGGCAAATGCACGCTCACTTGCCCTTGCGAGCATGCTCGTGGATCATGATTTATCTATTTAAGCTTCCACACCTTTCTAACTTACCCTTGTTTTGCAAAAGGGTTCAAGGCCATAAGGCCAATGCCAACGCACTTCACATGCATCTCTGGCTTCGCCTCATCATAGTAAATCCATCACTGAATTTCCTAGATAGCTGAGCAACCGTCGCATTGCCATGTCTTGTCCAGGCTTAAGGCATAAGCCGTGGACTTAGGCACCGGTCGAACCAAGCCCTTGCCATTTCCTACGTACTTCTCTTACCAACTCTCTTTATAACTTTATAGGAAGTATGAGCATCCACTTAATGGCATGAAACTTAGCCTCATCAAGTCTGGCCACAATCATCTCTTGCGTTGAGATACCGAGCTTAGATGATATGAGGGGCCAACGTGCTGGACCGGCAATGCTGAAACTCATTGCGGCTGCCTACGTATCCTTCCCTACTCTAAAGGATTCAAGCATAGACCGTAGTTCATCCTCGAAGGGACAAGCAACTTATTCCAACTCGTTTTGTAGTTGCAGAATAACCTACAACTACACCCTCAATAGAATTAGTAAAAACTTAAGAAGTTCTTGATGGTGAATGATAACTTTCTTATTAATTATCTTAGTTGATTACATAGAATTATCAAAATGGAACTAGAATAGTTACAACTTTTTCTATTCTCTTTCCTAAGATAATTTCTTACACTCACTAAAAGAACCTCCCAAATTTTACATTTGAACTCCTATTTATAGTTAAACTTATACAGCTGTATATGAATTGCGAAGTATCGCAATTCATCCTCGCAAAACTTCATATTTCTCCGTGCTACTTCTATCATCGTATCATTTCATAACTCTTTTCTCCTTTATTTATTACGATACTCGTGAACTATTATCTTGCGATATTCAGTACCTACATCTTGCCTCTTCTCATGTCAATTCTACGAAGAAGAAATATCATGAGAATCTCTATTCTCGTAAATTTAGTGTAGTTATTACCACCCATCAAGTTCGCAACACGTCTTTTTACTTTTCCCTTACCTTTTTGACACGTTTATTCGTAACCGTTCTTTTCAACCGTTCACGCTTACTCGTATTAATGAGTTTCTATCTTCATCAAACTCTCTCTATTTATAGATATTATCCTCTGTTTTTGCTTTTTATTCTCTTATCTTATTCATCTTCTTCACCAGTTCTGCCTCTGCAATCTCCTTTATCTTTTTTCCTTTCTATTTTCCATCTTATATTCAATGGCACCAAAGAAGAAAACTATTGAACAGATTAATGCGAAACTTGCTGATAGGGATCTCATTCTCTCTGAGATTGAAGGTTATGATAATAAATCTTCTCTCTGTGTGAAGCATTTTACCAACTATGTTTGGGATGATCAGAAAATTTTAATCTCACGAGGTCAAATCCTCGCAGGTCTTCCTCTTCCTCTTTATGATGTTAACTTTCCTCTATTCTATGAAATTATTTCCCACCCCAATTTTTCTTGTGCCATTTACCAATTGACTGGTGATTGTATTCGCCTCTTAGTTGAATTCGCAAATCGTGCCGCTTTTGGGAAATCTTTGTATTCAGTTGATCTTAGAAAACCTGGATTTGAAAATATAGAAATTGTTGCTGCGAATTATACAGTTGAGGGTTTCTTCAAAAATTACACACTAATTCCTGCGAGGAAAGAAGATAATCGTTGGGGTGTTCGTCTTCATCGTAAAGCTAATATCGCAGCAGATGATCTTCTCATGCACGATATTGATTATGCATCAGGAAATAATAAGAAACCTCATCATTCTAATGATGAAGATTGGTATAAGTACCCTCTAATATTATCGGGTTCTTATATTTCTGGGATAGTATAACTTCCTGCGAACCTTCGTAACCGCCATTATCAACCTTGGGTTTATAGAAATGTATGTACTTCCATCTCCTTATATTTTTGTTACCCTTTAATTTCAAATGAGGTAAGAAACACTCTTGTATTTTTCTAAACAATATATTGTTGCCTCTGTTTCTTATCCTTATTTGAATTTGCAGGTTCCACTTCTTCCTGAGATTGCTGCGAATGAAAATAAGAGTTCTACTTATTCTAAAAGGTTTACTGCAAGACAACAAACTCTTCGTTCTGCGAAGTTTACCCAAGCTTCTGGTAGTCAAGATGATGCTCTTCGCAAAGGGAAAAGGAAACTTCAAGATGTTGTTTACGAGAGGAGGAACAAGAAGAAACTCTCAACCAAGTCTCATTCCAATGTAATCTCTTCTAATGAGAATATTGAGGAAGATCTTGGTGATGAAGATGATAAATTTCCTGAGAAGGACTTTAGTTCTAATTCCGATACCCTTTCTGAAAAAGGAGATGATGATAATGATGTTGATGAAGGTGAAAATGAAGATTGCATTATCCCAGAAACTTTTGCCTCAGCAATGGTTAGCATATCTGAGGCTTTCCTCCATTCTTCCCGTGGATTAGGACATTCTCCTACAGCGAATGCTCGCAAACTTATTGCGAAGGCTTGTAAAGTTCCTACTGTAATTGATAATAACTCCCTCAAAGGCATTTCAAGATTTGTCTCTCCTGCTTCATTATATGCTTTAGGTAGCATGGTAAGTTTCTTCTCTATTCCTTGTTTATTTCCCTTATTTTGTTGATTTCTAACCCTTTTTTTTTTTTTTAGGTTGGAAGAGTTAGTCGTGCAGCTGCTTCTGATTGGGAAAGACGTCATTCTATTGCTGAGAAGAAAACTTTGAATCGTTGTAAGAAGTTAGAGGTTGAAAATTCAAATCTCCGTCAGAAAGTAGAGGATTTAAGTATTGATAATGCAGAATTAACATCCCGTCACGAAGATAATTCACAATATGCGAGCATCGCAATTGATAATTCTTCTCTTCTTGAGGAGAATAATCAATTAAAGCTTGAAAATTCTTCTCTTCGTAATGATAAGAAGCAATTAGAAGGTAAATTCTTTGCGATGGTAATTATTTTGATTAATTTTCCTTCGTAATTTGCTAACCAATTCCTTAATTTCTCTCCTTGCTGCAGAAAATTATGCGAAGATGAATGACAATCTGGAAACTATCCTTGCTAACCGTAATAAGAAAATTTCTGATTTGAGATCTCAGCTTCTAATTTCCCAGCATAACCATAGTTTATATGTCAAGCGTTTTCGAGCTAAGATGACTCGCAAGATTTGCGAAGATAATGAAATTCCTCTCAAGAAGTACCATACGCTCCTTTCCGAAGAAATTCCTGAAGATACTCCATATCTGGAAATATCTGATAGTGAAGTTGAAGATGATAATGAAATTGAAGAAGAATATCATTTTGATGGGAATAGATCGCCTGAAAAATAACTTCACTCTTTTTTGTATATTCTGTTCTGTAACTTCACTCTTTTTTGTATGTCTGTTCTGTTTCTTTTCAATACAACACTTTCTTCTTGATTGCACTTTTAATCAACCCAACAATTTCTTTTTCAAAGCTTAATTTGAATTAATCTTTCTTTGATTGATTGTTTCCCTTATTCGCATAACTTGATCATGTGGAGAGAAATAATATATCTTAAAGACTTAGCTTAGTATTCCTCTTCCCCTTATTATTGCTCTTCAAATGATCAACTATCGCTGGAAGTATTAGAATATCCTTCTTAATTTATCTTACGAAGTTTCGTCTTATTGTGATTATGAATAAAAAGTCCTCCCTTTGAAGTATAAGAAATATAAGCCTTTTGCCTTTTGCGGAATGTTGCGAAGTAAATAATAAATCTCCCCTTGAAGTATAGGAAGTATGAAGTATACAAAATATGAAATACCCTTAAGAAGTATAAGAAGTGTAAAATATCTTTGAAGAAGTATTAGCAGTATTCAATTCATGAAGAATTGCCCAATATATGAAGAAGTATAAGAATTATTACTTACTGTATGAAGAAGTATAATAAGTACTTAACCTTCGCAAAATTAAATATCCGTTGAAGAAATATAATAAATATGATATATTCTTGAAGAAGTATAAATAGTATTGAATTTGTGGAGAAATATTCAATATATAGAGAAGTATAAGAAGTATGTAATTCTCGTAAAATTTTACGAGTATGAACTTATCTGTATTTGATTGCTATCAAAATCACATCTTTTGTTAAATCTTCGTGAAAATTCTTCAATGATGTTGTCTTCTTTGATAGGACTTCTTGTAAAAATTCTTCAATGATATTGACGAAGCTGTCTTCTCTTCAAAACTTCATAATGTATAT
This sequence comes from Papaver bracteatum, assembly GCA_023529315.1. NCBI lineage: Eukaryota > Viridiplantae > Streptophyta > Magnoliopsida > Ranunculales > Papaveraceae > Papaver > Papaver bracteatum. The sequence continues at coordinate 1,431,814 of JAJJWX010002349.1, read as the reverse complement.
TCTTGTAAAATTTCTTCAATGATATCGACGAAGCTGTCTTCTTTTCAGATCTTCATAATGTATATACTTGTATAATTTCTTCAATGATATTGATGTAATGAATTTCATTAATTTTTGTGGTCTTATCATGCCTTCCTAAGTAAAAGTCTTATTTTGCCACCTCTTTTGCTGTAAATTTTTGTATTTGCGATAATATGACAAGCCTGAACATTCTTGCGAACATACAGCCTCGTGACATTATCGTCTTGCGATGAAATCGCAGGACGTTTTTACACTTTCATGTAATAACCTATTGATCTCATCTTAACTTCTTTGTTTCATTCTGCGAGTTCTTTTTGTATGTTTTCCTTTTTTTTTTTTTTTTTTAGAATGCTCGCAGAACTTCATTTGTTGCGCAAATATGACAAGCCTTTATGTTTTCGCAAACAAGAAGCCTCGTGACATTTGCGTCTTATAGAACGTATCAGCTCCCTAATGGAGGGTGCTGCCCTTTATCTTCCCCCTGGTTGCCCCTTCAAGGAAGCGTACATCGACCATACAAGGTTAGCTATTCCCATCCGGTTCTTCCAACAACCAGCTTTTGATCGCAACCACTTATCCTTTTCGCCTATAGGGCTTATAGTTACGAGGTTGCACCCTATGGGGTATCTTTGGTCCAAGTGCATCATTTGCCAAGACTTGTCAAAAATGGCAGATGTGGTTCAACCTCACCTGGCACTCTTGACTCAACCGTGTACCTCGGCGCCTTGATCGTTTTCTTCACTTCTTGGTAAAGACAGTATGCCTTAGTCGCCCAACCTAAATCCTCTTACACCGCATTTTATATTGCGTAATGTCGCTAGATCAGGTGAGAATCCAAGGTGTATAACCCGGATAGGTACCCAATTATTGGGTTGTACCCCTAAATTTTTACCATGTACTAAGGGCCCTTGGTGGTGTTCCGGTTACCCTTAGCCACGTTTATAGGTACCCCCTTAAATGACGTACTTTAGGACTTTGCCTCTTACGAAATATAGCTTCGCGAACTAGGGTGTACGCCACAAAGGTTTGCCTGTATAAAATTTTCTGCGGCTCTCTTTCTTTTTTGGAGGCTGATCACATATTGCGGTCTTTTATTCACAAATTAATGAAAGTTTAATCGCAATATAAATTTTGAAATTCGTAACTTTTCCCAATTTCCTGCGAGCAAACAATATTCGTAAAATTTATCACGAAATAAAAAATTTTGTTTTGCAACATACCTCATTTCCACGAGCAAACATACTGATTACCTTCTTGTTTTATTATTTTCCTTCTTCTTTCTTCGCAAATCACAACCGCTTATTATCATCATAAATTTCTTGTATGATTATCATCGTAATTTTATTCTCTTTTGCCTTAATCCTCCGCCATTAAATTTTCACTTCTTTTCACAGCCTTTGCTCTTTTTCTCCAATTTTCCTTCTCAGTAGTTTTCCTTCGCAAACTTCTACTTCTGTATCGTAACATTTCTTTCCCTCAGCCCAATCACCCTTGATAATTCCAATACCCTCCATATGAGGAAACTTTATGCACTGATGTAGAGTGGAAGCTACGCCTAGAATTCCATGAAGCCATGGTCTTCCTATCAAAGCATTATATGGTGATTCAACATCAACAACGCAGAACATAATTTCAGTTCACATTCCACTTAATGGAATTCGCATGCTCACTTCTCCTTTGGGCTTGTTAGCAGTTCCATTAAAACCATAAATTCTGTAAGTAGAAGGTATTAAATATGCATCTTTTCCCCCCATAGTTTTGTAAGCAGAATAGAAGAGGATATTGACAGAACTTCCCGTATCAATCAAAATCCTATTAAGACCAATTGATTCTTCCTCCATATCATCTTCGTTTTCTTCCATATTCATGTAGATTGCTAATCTTACTACCAATGGATTATCATGTGCCTCACAACCTTCTGGAATTTCAGTGGCTTCAAAAGAAAATTCACGTTTCTGCCAATCTTCAAGTCGTGAAATTTTTGCGATGTTCATTACTTCCTTTCCTTCAGCATCCCTCGCATATACCCTGCTTAACACATTATCATGAAAATCCTATATGGTTTTATATGAATGAACAATGGAATTACATAAAACATTCCTTGCTTTTGATCCCACTTATATATGTAGGGTTTCTTCTCCCTTTTCTTGTGATGTGTTCTCCCTGTGAGTTATGGCGGGAGCCTGTGGTAATTGTTGCGACTATGTCTGCTTAAGTAAAAATTGATTTAGTTTTCCTTGATCAATCATTCGCAAGATTATCCTCTTGATATTATGGCTATTATTTGTAGAATGTCCATGAAAATGATGATATGAACAAAATTCATGACTTCTTGGACCCATTGGTGGTTCCTTTCCCATGTTCCATGGAGTTGGTATATGCTCTACCAGGATAATTGCTTTCCATATCTTTTCTACACTTGTATTCAAAGGTGGCAACTTTATCTCTTCCCTTACCATTCTTTGACCTCCTTGACCGTTGTTATAATTTTGTCTTTGGTTCCCTTGTCCAAAATAATTTTGCCTTTGTCCCCCATAATTTTCTTGTTGTTGATCTAATCTTGGAATTTGGTTATTTCCTATTCGATTATAGAAATTCCTCTCTCTATCATACTCTTCTTGATCTCTACTACCCATTGCTACCATTTTTGGCTGGCTATCATTGATTTAATTCTCTTCTGAAATTTGCGAAGAAGTTTGTGAGGATGTTTGCGAAGTACCTGCTACTACATTGATTATTTTGGGAAGTAAATTTGCTCCTCCATCTTGATTGCTAGTGTTTGCTACTGGATATGATTCCATACTGTTTTGCTTTTCCTCTAGTGTAATGTATTCTTCTTGCAATTCTCGTAACTCTGTCATCATTATGGAATTCTTTCTTCGAAGATTTGAACATATAATTGTTCGATTCTGCGAACATCGCATTTATGAAGGACAAAATCAAGTATCTCTCATCCACGCGCCCTGCCATATCACTGCACATAGTCTTCCATCGTCTTACCAAATGCTTCAAACTTTCACCCACTCTTTGTTTTAAACCAAATACATCTTCAATACCAAGCCGTGAAGAGTGATTTGTGATATATGCTCCAAGGAAAGTTGCTTGCAAATGACTGAATGACGTAATAGTGTTCAGGGAGTCCTTCGAACCACTCTAAAGCTTCCCCTGTTAAACTCGATGTGAAGTACTTGCATAACACATCATCATGATTCTCCCATTGTAACATGCATCTTATGTATGCTTTAATGTGCTGAATAGCACATGAAGTCCCATCAAAGATACTGGTAAGTGTGGGCAAATTGCATTTTGGTGGAATTCCTCCCAATTGTACTTCTCTAGCAAATGGATTCCTCGCAGCTTCTTCTATTGCTTCATCTAATTTCCTTCTATCTCCTCCTCTTCTATCGTTTATCATCCCTCTCATTTCTGCTAATTCTCGAAAGATCCGTGCATTTGCCTCAGAATTCTCATCCATTGGTCTTTTTAATGCAGCTTCTCTTCTTCTACGTTCTTGCGCTTCCTTCCTTGCGATCCTTCGCATTCTATCATATTCTTCATTAATGTTTTCATTTGCATAATTTTGCAAATATCTTCTTTCTAAATTATCATAATTGTTCAGTCGCAGAGCATCTTGGAATTCTTGTTCTTCCCTTTCTATTCTTCTCATGCGAATATCAGGAATTTCTTCTTTTTCATTTCTCCTCCTTCTGTGATTTATTTCTTCTTGATTTGCTTGTACTCTGATTCGAGAGTTGGGTTCATTCCTCTCCACTTCTATTTGTTGATTTATAATTCTTCTCTTAATTCTTTCATACTCAACATTTTGTTCGTTATGAGCCTCTTCATATCTTCTTACTCCATTCTCGTGATTGTTTTGATGTACTGCTTGTTGTCTCTCAGTTTCTTCCATAAGTTGTTGTTCTTCCTCTCGATTCTGATTGTTTTCTCTAGGATTTGGCCTTGTTCGTAAATTCTCCATGTTTTGTTCGTGGTTTGGTATTAAAATGAAACGATTCTCTTGATTTCTTTCACCTTGATTCTGCGCTTGTTCTTGCATATTATTTTCATTATTGATTATCGGTGAATTTTGTCCTTCTCTTTCTGTTCTAACATTTGATCTTGCAACACTTTGAGATTTCCTTCTTTGTAGCATCTCATTTTCCATCCTCAATTCTTGATTTTGTCTTGTTAAATTGGCACGTTCTTCAGCTTCGATCATTCGTTCTTTTTGGATTCCTTGTCTCAATGTTTCTAACATCTCTCTTTCTCTTTCAAGAATTGTTCCTCCCATCAACCTCCCATTTTCTCTGATTTGTGGTTCCTTATCTTCTTCTTCTGGTGTATTGGTTCTCCAAGTGTGTATACTCACTCGATCATGATCTATTATTTGTTGAGCTTGATTTCTTCGATTACTCCTTATCCTACTAGGTTCTCCTGTTATATTTGCTTCTCCTCCTGCGAGTCTTACACTTCTTCTTACTTCAGTTAATGGTTCTGATGTGTTTCTTCTTCTTGTCATTTTTTCTGGTACATGAATTCTTCAAATCCCTGTTTCTAGCGCCAATTATGTAGTTGCAGAATAACCTACAACTACACCCTCAATAGAATTAGTAAAAACTCAAGAAGTTCTTGATGGTGAATGATAACTTTCTTATTAATTCTCTTAGTTGATTACATAGAATTATCAAAATGGAACTAGAATAGTTACAACTTTTTCTATTCTCTTTCCTAAGATTTCTTACACTTACTAAAAGAACCTCCCAAATTTTACATTTGAACTCCTATTTATAGTAAAACTTATACAGCTGTATATGAATTGCGAAGTATCGCAATTCATCCTCGCAAAACTTCATATTTATCCGCGCTACTTCTATCATCGTATCATTTCATAACTCTTTTCTCCTTTATTTATTACGATACTCGTGAACTCTTATCTTGCGATTTTCAGTACTTACACGTTTGCTAGTATATGGACTAGAAAAAATAGTAATGGCATGGTCTGTAGGCCATTCCGTCAAAGATGCACAATGATTATACATCATCGGGTCCGCGCAGTGGCATAGTGATGCCTAAGCATCAAATGCCCTCTCTCAAGTCTACGCAACTATAAATGAGCCTTAGGCATCATTTATACACTTCCGGCTAAGCTATGAAGCTCACTTGGTGCATAGTCCGCATATGCACCTTCAACCAACTACCCTTCCCTATATATGTCTTAATGGAATTTCTACAAGTATGGAAAGAATACCAAAAATCTTTCATCAACTCCCCGCAATCTTTGCATTTCACTGTTCATCGCAATCTTTGCGTTCCACTGTTCATCGCAATCTTTGCGTTCCACCGTACATCGCAATCTTTGCATTCCACTATTCATCACAATCTTTGCGTTCCACAGTTAATCGCAATCTTTGCGTGCAATGATTGCGCTGCAAGCTCAAGGACAATACCCATCTGGCCTAATGCATCATGATGATGCAACATTGGACTTTTGCCAATATGCCCTCACGATATGCCTTACTTGGCACCAAACATTGGCCCTTTGCCAAACACATCTCACTATGCAAAAAAGCTTTGGATGAAGCTTCATCTCAGCCCATGGCACATCTTTCAGCATGCGCCATTCTAAAAATACGGGGTGTTACATTCTTCACCCCTTAAAAGAATTTCTTCCTCGAAATTCCAAATAAAAACCATTGTGGACAATCTCTTCGGTTTGGATTTCCTGAGCAAAAGTCCCATAACAGATGCTTAGAAATCACGTGTTTCTTCAAGTTGTCATGAACAACAATTTAGACCCTCTGAGCACATGTCCCATACCACCTGCCCAGGAATCCAAAAAGTGCCCACAACGATACCAAGAATCGCAATTGGCCAATGCCAAGAGGATAACTCGACAAGGTATCCTGAATATTATCCCATACTACCACCCAGGAATCCCTAAGGTTCACAAGTTGAAAAATGAATGAAAATATTTCATCACTGTACTGTGTGGAACAGTTTTCCAATTGCCCACCATCCCTGACGGTCATCCAGGTTTCCACTCGTAAGTGGGATGCTAGCCGGGCCTGACAACGCACACCCTTGGACAGTTTCCAACGTGTAGGGATGATCAGTCCCATTATCTACCCATCGTCCCTGAAGGTCTTAAGGATATCCACTCGTAAGTTGTGTGCCACTTAGGCCAGGAAAACTCACAGTACATGGACAAGCTCAACTCGATTTGCACAATAACTGGCGAAGTAGTTACAACTCTTTCCCGCGCAGAAGTTGGACTACTATCCAACTTTAAGTTTTCCCTTAAGGAAAATAGTTGCGGACAAGTCCACTCCGTACAAGTTCCTAGTGTTTTCTCGGAACTTGCTCTGATACCATTTGTGACGGATCGGAAAATTACGCCTTCGGCGCATCGCCCCGCAGGCCGCAACTCCCCCGGTGCGGCACTAATGAAGCTACGTTCCGGGCCTCATCCCCTGGCAAATGCACGCCCACTTGCCCTTGCGAGCATGCTCGTGGAGCATGATTCAGCTATTTAAGCTTCCACACCTTTCCAACTTACCTTTGTTCTGCAAAAGGGTTCAAGGCCATAAGGCCAATGCCAACGCACTTCACATGCATCTCTGGCTTCGCCTCATCATAGGAAATCCATCACTGAATTTCTTATCTAGCTGAGCAACCGTCGCATTTCCATGTCTTGTCCAGGCTTAAGGCATAAGTCGTGGACTTAGGCACAGGCCGAACCAAGCCCTTGCCATTTCCTACGTACTTTGCTTACCAACTCTCTTTATAACTTGATAGGAAGTATGAGCATCCACTTAATGTCATGCAACTTAGCCTCATCAAGTCTGGCCACAATCATCTCTTGCGTTGAGCTGCCGAGCTTAGATGATATGAGGGGCCAACGTGCTGGACCGACAATGCTGCAACTCATTGCGACTGCCTACATATCCTTCCCTACTCTAAAGGATTCAATCACAGACCGTAGTTCATCCTCGAAGGGACAAGAAACTTATTCCAACTCGTTTGCTACGCTATGGCCTAACAAAAATAGTAATGGCATGGTCTGTAGGCCATTCAGTCAAAGATGCACAATGATTATGCATCATCGGGTACGCGCAGTGGCATAGTGATGCCTAAGCATCAAATTCCCTCTCTCAAGTCTACATAACTATAAATGAGCCTTAGGCATCATTTATACACTTCCGGCTAAGCTATGAAGCTCACTTGGTGCATAGTCCGCATATGCACCTTTAACAAACTACCCTTCCCTATATATGTCTTAATGGAATTTCTACAAGTATGGAAAGAAGACCAAAAATCTTTCATCAACTCCCCGCAATCTTTGTGTTTCACTGTTCATCGCAATCTTTGCGTTCCACCGTACATCGCAATCTTTGCGTGCAATGATTGCGCTGCAAGCTCAAGGCCACTACCCATATGGCCTAATGCATCATGATGATGCAACATTGGAATTTTTCCAATATGCCCTCGCGATATGCCTTACTTGGCACCAAACATTGGCCCTTTGCCAAACGCATCTCACTATGCAAAAAAGCTTTGTATGAAGCTTCATCTCAGCCCATGGCACATCTTTCAGCATGCGCCATGCTAAAAATACGGGGTGTTACATTCTTCACCCCTTAATAGAATTTCGTCCTCGAAATTCCAAATAAAAACTATTGTGGACAATCTCTTCGGTTTGGATTTCCTGAGCAAAAGTCCCATACCAGATGCTCAGAAATCACGGGTTTCTTCAAGTTGTCATGAACAACAATTTAGACCCTCTGAGCACATGTCCCATACCACCTGCCCAGGAATCCAAAAAGTGCCCACAACGATACTAAGAATCGCAATTGTCCAATGCCAAGAGGATAACTCGACAAGGTACCCTGAATAGTATCCCATACTACCACCCAGGAATCCCTAAGGTTCACAAGTTGAAAGATGAATGACAATATTTCATCACTGTACTGTGTGGAACAGTTTTCCAATTGCCCACCATCCCTGACGGTCATCCAGGTTGCCACTTGTAAGTGGGATGCTAGCCGGGCCTGACAACGCACACCCTTGGACAGTTTCCAACGTGTAGGGATGATTAGTCCCATTATCTACCCACCGTCCCTAACGGTCTTCAGGATATCCACTCGTAAGTGGTGTGCCACTTAGGCCAGGAAAACTCACAGTACATGGACAAGATCAACTCGATTTGCACAGTAACTGGCGAAGCAGTTACAACTCTTTCCCGCGCAGAAGTTGGCCTACTCTCCAACTTTAAGTTTTCCCTTAAGGAAAATAGTTATGGATAAGTCCACTCCGCACAAGTCCCTAGTGTTTTCTCGGAACTTGATCTGATACCATTTGTGACGGACCGGAAAATTACGCCTTCGGCGCGTCGCACCGCAGGCCGCAACTCCCTCGGTGTGCTACTGATGAAGCTACGTTCCGGACCTCATCCCCTGGCAAATGCACGATCACTTGACCTTGCGAGCATGCTCGTGGAGCATGATTCAGCTATTTAAGTTTCCATACCTTTCCAACTTACCCTTGTTCTGCAAAATGGTTCAAGGCCATAAGGCAAATGCCAACGCACTTCACATGCATCTCTGGCTTCGCCTCATCATAGGAAATACATCAATGAATTTCCTAGCTAGCTGAGCAACCGTCACATTGCCATGTCTTGTCCAGGCTTAAGGCATAAGCCGTGGACTTAGGCACAGGCCGAACTAAGCCCTTGCCATTTCTTACGTTACTTCGCTTACCAACTCTCTTTGTAACTTTATAGGAAATATGAGCATCCACTTAATGGCATGCAACTTAGCCTCATCAAGTCTGGCCACAATCATCTCTTGCGTTGAGCTACCGAGCTTAGATGATATGAGGGGCCAACATGCTGGACCGGCAATGCTGCATCTCATTGCGGCTGCTTACGTATCCTTCTATAGTATATATGAATCAAGCACAGACCGTAGTTCATCCTCGAAGGGACAAGCAACTTATTCCAACTCGTTTTATAGGATATGGCCTAGCAAAAATAGTAATGGCATGGTCTGTAGGCCATTCCGTCAAAGATGCACAATGATTATGCATCATCGGGTCCGCGCAGTGGCATAGTGATGCCTAAGAATCAAATGCCCTCTATCAAGTCTACACAACTATAAATGAGCCTTAGGTATCATTTATACACTTTCGGCTAAGCTATGAAGCTCACTTGGTGCATAGTCCGCATATGCACCTTCAACCAACTACCCTTCCCTATATATGTCTTAATGGAATTTCTACAAGTATGGAAAGAAGTCCAAAAATATTTCCTCAAATCCCCGCAATCTTTGCGTTTCACTGTTCATCGCAATCCTTGCGTTCCACCGTCCATCGCAATCTTTGTGTTCCACTGTTCATCACAATCTTTGCGTTCCACTGTTCATCGCAATCTTTGCGTGCAATGATTGCACTGCAATCTCAAGGCCACTACCCATATGGCCTAATGCATCATGATGATGCAACATTGGACTTTTTCCAATATGCCTTACTTGGCACCAAACATTGGCCCTTTGCCAAACGCATCTCACTATGCAAAAAATCTTTGGATGAAGCTTCATCTCAGCCCATGGCACATCTTTCAGCATTCTCCATCCTAAAAATACGGGGTGTTACAATTAACTCCCTGTATTTACTAACCGCCTCATCCTTATGACACTTCCTTATGATCGGCGTAGTGTACGCCGCACGCTGTAAGCCACCAAACCAATACCTAAAGAGGATCCCCCAGTTGTGATATGTGTTGATGTCTTGAATGTTTTTGTGGAAAACTTGTAGTACATTATTGTTGCCTGGCAAGTCGAGTTTGGGAAACTTGCTAGCTTGGTGACCTTCGATGGTCGAGATTTTGCATCTTAAGACGAAATGTAGTCGTTGATCGTCACATGCTTTCGTTTTTGGTGGCAGTATAGAGAAGGCTAGCATTTTTGCACGGCTAGGTCAACATGCCATTGGCGCATTTTGGCGTGGCCAAACTAGGGTTTGGGGTCAAAGGTTACCATGTGTTATCTGGTAACCTTGGACGGCTAGGATTTGCTCCTGGGATTGAAGGGCGACCGTTCATTATCGAACGCCTTCGTTTCGGTAGCCGCATAGGGAAGGCCAGCATGGTGGCGCGTCTAGGTCAGCATGCCATTGGCGTGGCATGCCTTGGTGCGGTTTGGTGTGGCCAAACTAGGGTTTTGGGTCAAAGGTTACCATGTGTTGTCTGGTAACCTTGGACGGCTAGGATTTGCTCCTGGGATTGAAGGGCGACTGTTGATTGCCGCACGCCTTATTTTTGGTAGCCGAATCGGGAAGGCCAGCATGGTGGCGCGGCTAGGTCAGCGTGCCATTGGCGTGGACAAACTAGGGTTTTGGGTCAAAGGTTACCATGTGTTGTCTGGTAACCTTGGAAAACTAGAATTTTCTCCTAGTATTGAAGGGCGACAGTTGATTGTCGCACACTTTTGTTTTGGTAGACGCATAGGGAAGGCCATCATGGTGGCGCGGCTAGGTTGGCATGGGGGGCCATGGCAAGGTGCGGTTTGGCTTGACATGGTGGGGCCAAGGTTTTGGCATGGACGGTTTGGCTTGGAATGGTGTGGCTAAGGGCTTGACATGCCATGAACGCATGGTACGGCTAGCATGGCTTGGGCCAAGGAAAGGTGCGGATTGGCTTGGCATGCCATGGGCGCATGGTGCGGCTAGGATGGCTAGGGCCAAGGCAAGTTTCGGTTTGGATTGGCATGGTGGGGCCAAGGGCTTGGCATGCCATGGGCGCATGGTGCGGCTAGCATGGATAGGGCCAAGGCAAGGTGAGGTTTGGCTTGGCAAGGTGGGGCCAAGGGTTTGGCGTGACCAAGTTAGGATCGTGACCAAGCTAGGTTTTTGGGTCAAAGGTTACCATGTGCTGTCTGGTAACCTTGGACGGCTAGGATTTTCTCCTGTGATTGCAGGGTGACCGTTGATTGTCACACACCTTCGTTTTGGTAGCCGCATAGGGAAGGCTATCATGGTGGCGTGTCTAGGTTGGCATGAGGCCATGTCAGGGTGCGTTAGCATGCATTGGCGAGGTGGGTGTAGCTGGAACGGTTGGCATGCCTTGGCACATGGGTGTGGCTAGCATAGTTAGCATGCCTTGGCGCGGTGGTTGTGGCTGGCACGGTTGGCATGCCTTGGCACAGGGGTGCGGCTAGCATGGTTGACATGCCTTGGCATGGTGGGTGTGGCTGGCATGGTTTGCATGCCTTGGCACAAGGGTGCAGCTAGCATGGTTGGCATGCCTTGGCGCTGTAGTGTTGATGGTGGATTTCTATTTAAAGGGTAAAATTGTAAAAGGCAAATTTTTGTAAGCTGACGTCCTGCAAAGGATAAATCCTTCAGGCGAGTAATACTTCTCACCATATTAATTCATTGGAGCATGTGCAACCATCCCTGAGAATTAAACATACCTACCCAGAACGGAGCATGTGGCAACCATCCCGACGGAGCATGTGGCAACCATCCCGACGGATCATGTGGCAACCATCCCGGTTTTATGTAGGTATACATCATTACTATTAATGCTTTAATTAAAGCCTTGTGTTCGACGTGCAAACACCCATAGGCTACCTGACGGTAGATTATACTAGCCCCGTTGAACGCATGCAAGACTATCCATGTTAGTCTCACTTGCTGAAAACAAACCCAAAAATATATCTCACCCGTCCAACTTCGCAAGCATAGATGGAGGGTGTAGATATAGATTCAGGGGGTCCTGAGCATGCTACCATGATCACCTCGGACCCACCTTCACACATGACCGAACGGTCAAGACCAACCACGGTTGGTCCTTCCAAAACGTGCGCTCAAAGTGAGCATGACGCACGGCTAGGGTTTCTTTTAATCGTGAGCGTCCAACTTCGCCGGCATAGTTGGACGGCTTAGATTATACCCTAAAACAAGTAGTGAAGTGATGGTACACCATTGGCGGGCCCAATTTCTACCTACATGACCGACTCCCTCATAGGCAAGCCGTGGTGCAAGAAACGATTGCCCAAACAAGGCTAGTTTAACGCCTTATGCAGTTTGAGAAGATCCAAAATGATCACGACCATCCGACTTCGCCGGAATAGTTGGATGGCTTAGATTGCACCCAGGGTTATAGATCAAGCATGTACATGCTCACCGTCGACCCAAGATGCTGCATACATGGTCGGTCTCCCCAAAAGAGGTGCACGCAACCCAAAACCGATCGCTCAAAGTGTCCGGTCTAAAGCCATAATTATGGTTTGCGGCGCAGAAACATCTCGAGCGTCCATCTTCGCAGGCTTGGACGGAAGGCCAAGATGGAGACTTAGAAGGAACCGAGCATACTATCATGACCACCGTGGGACCGGCTTCACGTCTATCTGATCGGCCAAGACCGGCGGTGATCAAGCTCCTCGGTACGCGCGCCCAAAGGTGATATGTCACGGCCCCTCCATAAATTCTAATCTCGACCACTCGTCTTTGCTGCCTGAGTCGAGTGGCTTAGATTAAATCTTTGCGAGTCAAGCAGGCATGGGCGTGAACACCATTGTACTACCTCCATGCAGGGCTGATCGGTTCCTCCATTAGAACTCTCTAAGAATGCAAACGTTTGGGCCGAAAGATGCAGCATGCGCGCCTCCTATCCAACGGTCGCAAGCAAGGCTACGAGTCATCTCGTCCGTCCAGCTTTGCAAGCTTGGACGAATAGATTAGGGTGCGAATCAGCCAGCAAACAAGGTATCAATATGACCATCATCCGTCACTCTTCTTCACAAGGTAACCGACCAAGGCATGGCCTGTCTATACAGCCTCCAAACGGTTACCTGAAGATGGCTGCATGCGATGTTATACCAAGTTCATGGTTCACCCTGCACTATCTTCTGTGGGTCCTGCGATCCACACACTCGAGACATTAATCACGTCACAACTTGGGGATACAAACTGGGGTATTGGTCTGGCGTTTTACAGCGTGCAGCGTGCAACGCGCCATCACAAGAACGTGTTAGGAAGACATGGGCGGTTAAGTCAAGATGAGAGAAGTGGGCAGTTCTGATCGTGTGACACTCACACACAACTCCACTCTTCCCTCACTCCACTTCCTCCACTTCCCACGAGAGACGTGAAGAAGGCTTAATGACTTGTATAAATAGGATCTCCTCCCTATTTCCAAAAACATAAGTTCGAACAACACAGAAAACCAAGTGTTAATCGTATTCAACACCCAGAGCCTGCCTGCAACATTTGCTAGCCTGCTCAACCTTCTGTTAACAAGTCATCAAATAGCCTTCACCTTCATACTCTCAACACCTTCTTCACTTCCCTCCCTAAGATCAACCTCACATCCTTCACCTGTGACCGAAACAAATCTGGAACGGTCGTGTCTTCGGTTTAGGCCAAAATTGTATAGATTATCTCTCGAATCAAAGTGCTCATCGTGCATCACATTTTTTGAAGGTTTAAAATCACTTCTCATCCACACACACCCCAAATTACCTAAACCGGCAGAAGTAGTTTTCTCCCACAAACAATTGGCGACCACAGTGGGAGGTTAATCTCTCGGTTGTGAAGTCGATTTCTTCAGTACCAATTCAATTTCTCTGATTTCAAGAATGGTGGATCTTAGGTCTGGATCAGCAACCAACGATGGAGTTAGCACCGGAAACACTTCTGGTGGCGCTGATATCCCAATTACTGGTGTTACAGTGCAACCCGCCAGTGCAACCAATATGTCTCGTGGAATTGCGTCTTCTATCATCAGTACCAGTGGAGCAGGAGAAGACATTCCAGCAGGTGTGACACCTACCATTACAAGAGCCAGAGCAGTCGCAAATCCCAGTATCTTCTCAAGTGTAATGCCTCCAGCGGTCACCAGAGAGACAACTTCCACCCCTTCATCAGGACGGGGAACTGGAGGATCAAGGGGAGGACCATCTCCCATTACCATCGCATATTTGATGGAGAGGCAGGAAGTCCTTGCTAAGACTCAAACGGATATGGCTGCAACTCAGAAAGAGGTACTCACTTTTCTTAATATATTAACTGATCGATTGCCAGAAGAGCCTCGACAGCCCCTGGAGCCAACAGGGAGCGCGTTCAATGTACCCAGAGAAGGTACTTCAACGACGCAGGTCTACATGGACCTGATAAAAGAAGCAACATCAGATATGGGCGGTCTTATCATGGAGACTCCTACACTGGGGACTGTTCCTCACAATGATCATCCTCATTTCGACAACTTTACTATGAACCAGAGACCAATGGAGCAGGAAGTGGCATCTCTAGTGGAAAGCTTGTGTAAACTCTTACATCTCTCGATGAATCAGCAGGCGGAGACGTTTGCTGCAATTAATCAGATAGATCTGAATGTGCACCTGACTCCTTCACGTCTAGGAGTCTTAACCGCATCGGAATCATATGTAAATAATGTTACATTTACAGTGGGCGACATGATGACGGAGGAAGGTGACAACCGGCCCCTACATGTTGCTGCTCGCATCAAGGGCTCAGAGTTCAGGAAGGCCCTCATCGACACAAGAGCGTCTTCGAATGTGATTACCCTCAAGGCTCTCAGGACATCCAAGATTCGCCCCTGCAATATAATACGGAAGCGTACCACAATGACGGACTTCGAAGGAAACCATACCAGCACATACGGGGTTTTCCCTTCAACATGTCATCAGTGCCTGAATACCATGCTGGATAAAGAAGTTTTCTGTATTCCTGCATCAGTGTATCATAACGCATCGATGTATGAAGTGGAGTTATTCGAACCAAGAGAAGATCCGCGGGAAGAACCATACAAAGTTCATTGCATCCCACTCCCTGTGTGGATGTCAATCCGGGAGGAGGACCGAATTGCATCATTAAGGGTTATTCCTCCCAATGCATATTCGCTGACAAGGCGTTCTTCTTCATCTAGTGAAGCAGCGAACCATGTTCACACCAAGATGGAGACTGATGCACGTTATCCCCTACCAGTGGAATGCTACAACAACAAAGAACCACAAGAACAAGTGATATATGCTCCACAACATCTGCAAGACGACACCAACCCCACAACTGATGAGCTCGAAGATAAGGAATCTCCTAGGCCTATCTCCATCAGATCTACCTTGTGTAGGGATGACTCTCCTCTGCCTAACATCGACATGCTAGTAGGTGCCACCAGCGGACACGGCATGTTCTCCTTCATGGATGGTTACAGCGGCTACAACCAAATAAGGATGTACGAGCATGACGCAAGTAAGATAGCTTTTCGAACTTCTCTCAGAAATTTTTAGTATATTATACTGCCATTAGGTTAAAAGAATTATGGTACAACATATCAACGCTCTATGGCGGAAATCTTCCACGGGAGTTGATACCTCAAGTGAGAAGCCTCAAGAGGATAATGATTTCTACGCGTCATGTCGAACAAAATAGAGTCACTTTATCAGACAATGGTGCATGTCTACCATGCTATGTTGGAGAATCTGCACTTTTGGTCATCCTATGGAATTCGTGAAGTTATTGAACACTCATCAATGATAGCATCCACCCCGCTGGAAAGCACCAGGCCTGCCAGTAATGAAGAGCCTCATGATGTTCGTGGAAGCATACATCCCACCAACAGGAAATACAATCTTCAGCCTTCCATAAGCAGTTTAGTTGAAGCAGCAAGAGGAAAGCCACCGAGATACAACGTCCTGTGCGTCCAACATCACCAACTCCAACTCATGCACCCTATGCACAACTGCCGCAATGGTGAAACAACGTCCAAGATATTCCATATCTGGATCGATGGTAACTACATCAGTGAGATGTCTTTCATAATTTGTCTCCAGTATAAGAAGTAGTTGTTTTACCAAAGGAGTGTGACTGGGACTGCTTAGCACCGCCCATATCGAAGGCATCCTCATGAACCTAGCGTGGAAATACCTATCAAGTCGAAAGCTCTAGATACTCGTGGGCATGGGACTGTCTTACCCTTCTCTATTTCATGAAAAAACATCAAGAAAGCCATTGGTTCTAGCTTATCTTTCTAAACGAGACGATATTTACCGAAGAGTGCCAAGTTCGTGCAAGTTTCCACCACACCTCTCCCTGCCAGTTTCTAATCACTGTTGCTGCTAATAACCGGGAATGTAAGATGGAAACACATAGATCATGCTTTGGGACTAAGGGTCAGCATGAGATTCCTTCGCCATCAGTCAAGGATTTCTCCAATAGATGGTCAATCAAGAAGCATGTAAAAGGAAAACCGAATCGAAGAAGGAGCCTCTTCAACACTCTTCAGGAGCCTCCAGCATGCTCGCTTCAGAAGCCTGCTTCAACACTCTTCAGGAGCCTCCAGTATGTTCGCTTCAGAAGCCTGCTTCAACGCTCACCAGGAGCCTCCTCCATGTTCGCTTCAGAAGCCTTCTTCAATGCTCTCACCAGGAGCCTCCTCCATGTTTTCTTCAGAAGCCTGCTTCAACGCTTTTCGGGAGCCTCCAACATGTTCGCTTCAGAAGCCTTCTTCAGCGCTCACCAGGAGCCTCCTCCATGTTCGCTTCAGAAGTCTGCTTCAACGCTTTTCAGGAGCCTCCAGCATGTTCGCTTCAGAAGCCTGCTTCAACGCTCTCACCAGGAGACTCCTCCACGTTCGCTTCAGAAGCCTGCTTCAACGCTCTCACGGGGAGCCGTCTCCACGCTCGCTTAAGAAGATATTTCAACGCTCTCTACAGGATAACCTGTCTCTCCTGGTAACATCTAAATTTGTCTTATAAGTTTTGTCTTTAAACTATCACCATTTCATGCCTACCCTACAATAGTGTAACCATTGCATGCAAGGCAGGGGACTTAATGTTGATGGTGGATTTCTATTTAAAGGGTAAAATTATAAAAAGCCAATTTTTGTAAGCTGACGTCCTGCAAAGGATAAAGCCTTCAGGCGGTGAATACTTCTCGCCATATTAATTCATTGGAGCATGTGCAACCATCCCTGAGAATTAAACATACCTACCTAGAATGGAGCATGTGGCAACCATCCCGACGGAGCATGTGGCAACCATACCGGTTTTCTGTAGGTATACATCATTACTATTAATGCTTTAATTAAAGCCTTGTGTTCGACGTGCAAACACCCATAGGCTACCTGACGGTAGGTTATACTAGCCCCGTTGAACGCATGCAAGACTATCCATGTTAGTCTCACTTGCTGAAAA
Organism: Papaver bracteatum; assembly: GCA_023529315.1. Classification (NCBI taxonomy): domain Eukaryota; kingdom Viridiplantae; phylum Streptophyta; class Magnoliopsida; order Ranunculales; family Papaveraceae; genus Papaver; species Papaver bracteatum. The sequence continues at coordinate 1,414,583 of JAJJWX010002349.1, read as the reverse complement.
CAAACCCAAAAATATATCTCACCCGTCCAACTTCGCAAGCATAAATGGAGGGTGTAGATATAGATTCAGGGGGTCCTGAGCATGCTACCATGATCACCTCGGACCCACCTTCATACATGACCGAACGTTCAAGACCAACCACGGTTGGTCCTTCCAAAACGTGCGCTCAAAGTGAGCATGACGCACGGCTAGGGTTTCTTTTAATCGTGAGTGTCCAACTTCGCCAGCATAGTTGGACGGCTTAGATTATACCCTAAAACAAGTAGTGAAGTGATGGTACACCATTGGCAGGCTCACTTTCTACCTACATGACCGACTCCCTCATAGGCAAGCCATGGTGCAAGAAACGATTTCCCAAACAAGGCTAGTTTAACGCCTTATGCAGGTTGAGAAGATCCAAAACGATCACGACCATCCGACTTCGCCGGCATAGTTGGATGGCTTAGATTGCACCCAGGGTTATAGATCAAGCATGTACATGCTCACCGTCGACCCAAGATGCTGCATACATGGTCGGTCTCCCCAAAAGAGGTGCACGCAACCCAAAACCGATCGCTCAAAGTGGCTGGTCTAAATCCCTAATTAGGGTTTGCGGCGCAGAAAGATCTCGAGCGTCCATCTTCGCAGGCTTGGACGGAAGGCCAAGATGTAGACTTAGAAGGAACCGAGCATGCTAGCATGACCTCCGTGGGCCCGTATTCACGTCTAGCTGATCAGCCAAGACCGGCGATGATCAAGCTCCTCGGTACGCGCGCCCAAAGGTGATATGTCACGACCCCTCCATAAATTCTAATCTCTACCACTCGTCTTTGCCGCCTGAGTCGAGTGGCTTAGATTAAATATTTGCGAGTCAAGCAGGCATGGGCGTGAACACCATTGTACTACCTCCATGCAGGGCTGATCGGTTCCTCTATTGGAACTCTCTAAGCATGCAAACATTTGGGCCGAAAGAGGCAGCATGCGCGCCTCCCATCCAACGGTCGCAAGCAAGGCTACGAGTCATCTCGTCCGTCCATCTTTGCAAGCTTGGATGAATATCTTAGGGTGCGAATTAACCAGCAAACAAGGTATCACTATGACCACCATCCGTCACTCTTCTTCACAAGGTAACCGACCAAGGCATGGCCTGTCTATACAGCCTCCAAATGGTTACCTGAAGATGGATGCATGCGATGTTATACCAAGTTCATGGTTCACCCTGCACTATTTTCTGTGGGTCCCACGATCCACACACTCGAGACATTAATCACGTCACAACTGGGGGATACAAACTGCGGTATTGGTCTGGCGGTTAACAGCGTGCAGCGTGCAACACGCCATCACAAGAACGTGTTAGGAAGACATGGACGGTTAAGTCAAGATGAGAGAAGTGGGCAGTTCTGATCGTGTGACACTCACACACAACTCCACTCTTCCCTCACTCCACTTCCTCCACTTCCCACGAGAGACGTGAAGAAGGCTTAATGACTTGTATAAATAGTCTCTCCTCCCTATTTCCAAAAACATAAGTTCGAACAACACAGAAAACCAAGTGTTAATCGTATTCAACACCCAGAGCATGCCTGCAACATTTTCTAGCCTGCTCAACCTTCTGTTAACAAGTCATCAAATAGCCTTCACCTTCATACTCTCAACACCTTCTTCGCTTACCTCCCTAAGATCAACCTCACATCCTTCACCTGTGACCGAAACAAATCTGGAACGGCCGTGTCTTCGGTTTAGGCCAGAATTGTATAGATTATCTCTCGAATCAAAGTGCTCATCGTGCAGCACATTTGTTGAAATTTTAAACTCACTTCTCATCCACACACAACCAAAATTACCTAAACCGGCAGAAGTAGTTTTCTCCCACAAACAGGTAGGTGTGGATGGCACGGTTTGCCATTGGCACATTGGTGCGGCTAGCATGGACGGCATGCCTTGGCGCGATAGATGTGGCTGTCATGGTTTTCCATTGGCACAGTGGTGCGGCTAGCATGGTAGGCATACCTTGGCACGGTAGATGTGGCTGGCATGGTTTGCCATTGGCACATGTGGTGTGGGAATTAGGGTTTGGCCTGTCGAAACCCTAATTAGTATTAAAAAAAGGTAATTTTCTCGCAGACATATTAAAGGGTTCAATAAATGCATTTAAGTTCTATGACTCACTGTCTAGCTAGGGTTTTACGATTTTACCCCTAAGTTAAAAACCACCATCAACAATAAGACATCGACATAATCATATGAATGCTATTGTGATTATGTATGGGTATGAGTGAAAATTTCATCCTAGGTAACAATGTTTTACATTCGTTTAAAGGAAGTAAGTTCATAAACTTGTTTTGTGAATCGAAAGGGAAATCTCTAGGCTTATTGGTATTGTTATTCATTGCAAATCTATTTTGAATTACCAATATGTGTGTTTAGTATAATCTCTCATAAACTTGTTTATGTATCTTGGTAAAACTATTCACAAGGTCTGACTTATGTATTGGTATGACTTTTATTTGTGAAACCGATCTTAAGTAATCACTCAAGATGGTATGATCGATGCCTTGTAAATAGTAACTTTTATCTAGTCATTGGGGAACCGATCCTAGTAAGAGGTGCAACAAATTTACAAGAGGGAATCGATCCTTGTAAGAGGTGCAACATGTTTTTAATAGATGGGGGAACAGATCCTATGAACATGTGTTAGAGCATTGCTCTGTCGAAGTCGCATGCGTTTTTATCTCAAGCATGTTTTTTAATGTTAGTTATCAAAACTATAAGTCTTGATTTCTAGTCTACTATAGCTAAGGTCTCGGACTAGGACAGAAAGTTTAGTTGAGCTCAAGAACTCTATGGAAATCATCATACAAGACGAATGATTACTCAAGGAACTGGTGGATCTTCATCGACTAAAACGTATGTGGAGACTTGAACTTATCTATCACTTAAAAGTCTATCTACTCTATCTCCTATCTTGTGACAAAATTCATATTACTATATAGACTAAGATTATACACATTTGGTATTTCGATCTGAGTATACCTTGCCTATCTATTTCTCAAAATATGTGTTGGTAAAGCTTTCGCTTTAGCCAAGTTCATCTTTACCTAGTGACGAAAGTCATGTTAAGCTTCAATCACTTTGGAAATTGCTCTGACGAAAAATGGTTTGTGAATATAACGTCCTCTGAGAATGTTTTAATAAGTGAAATGAGAGTTTAGACAATATAACCAATGGAGGATATAAGAATTGTTGTGGAAACACATATGTGTATAAGTCCTTATTCCTTGAACCAAAGTTTGCGAACTTTGTTGATCAAGAGAACCAGAGAAGTGCGTGAGCTTCAGTCCACGAACTCAGTCCGCGAACCCAGTCTGCGAAATGGCGAAGTTCTCAAACCTGAGAATTTGTAATGGAGTTTGTGAACTCCATCCGAGAACTTAAGTCCATGAACCCAGTCTGCGAATTTGAGTAGGTTATGTCTAAAAACGATGTTTGTGAACTCATCTCTATAAACTAAGGAATGCTATTGCAATCTGTGTCTATATAGTTCATGAACTGATTCAAGTGAATCAAATCATTTTTGCTTCAATTGTGTCTTGTGTAGTACATAAATATCTAAGCAATTGAACAACTCTCTAACTAGTTCATTTGAGTTATTTGAACTAGTTATGGTGAAGAAGAATATGGTTGATATGAAAGTTATCATATAGCTAACCATTTGGTTAACTATTGTTGAACTAACTAATGTACAAGTTTGGGTACGGATTTCACAAGCCTACAAATGTGCATTTCATGTGTGTATAACAAGCTATGTTTTTGATCTAACGGTTAATAAATATTAGGTTGAATCTAATCAGGTTTTCATCTAACGGTGAATATTGAATGCTTTGTTAGGAAGCTAACATTGATTGCAAACCATGATTTGAAAGACTATATAAGGGAGAACTCTAGCAAATGGGAAACTTAATCCCCACACATTATATGCGATACTAGTTGTGCTAAGCTAGAGTCGATTCTCCTTTAACCTTTGGTTTCTTCTTCTAAACTAGGTTAACGACTTAAAGACTTCATTGGGATTGTGAAGCCAGACCGATACCACTTTTATCGTAGTTGTGTGATATGATCTTGCTGTTTCTATCGTACGAGTACAATTGTAATAATTGGCTTGATATTTCTATATCCGATAGGCAAGATATAAAAGTAGCCACAAACATCTTCGTCTCATCGTTTGTGATTCCACAATATCTTTTTTCGCTGCGTCGATTAAGATTATTATGAGGTGATTGATAAAGCTGAGCTGTTCTTCGGTAATATAAGTCTGGCTTTATCAATTGGTTCCTGTTCACCTTGATTTATCAAAGGTAGAACAAAACTCGTAGGTATTGTTTATGGGTGAAAACTATTTCTGCCGGTTTTGGTAATTTTGGGTGTGTGGATGAGAAATGAGTCTAAACCTTAAACAAATGTACTACACGGGAGTGCTTGTAGATTCAAGAAATCAATCTGTGCAAATCCGGCTTAAACCAAGAAATGGCCGTTCCATACTTTTTTCGGTCACAAAGTGAAGGAGATGAGGGTGATCTTAGGGAGGTAAGTGAAGAAGGTGTTGAGATTGTGAAGGTGTTGGCTATGTATGACTTGTATCATAAAGCTGAACTGGCTTGCAGGATGTAAGCTATCAGTTCCGGTGTTTGAATATGATTGTATCAACACTTACCTCTGTTGTCTTGTCTTGCCTTGTTTCTTTATTGGAAAATAGGGAGGAGAACCTATTTATACAAGTCTTTAAGCCTAACCCTCGTATCTCGTGGGAAGTGGAGAAAGTAGAGTAATGAAGTAGTGGAGTCGTGTGTTAGTGTCACACGACCAATCTTGTCCACTTCTCGCATCATCACTAACCGTCCATGACTTCTTGACACATTTTGGTGATGGCGCGCTGCACGCTGTAAACCGCCAGACCAATACCCCAGTATGTATCCCCCATTTTGTGACATGATTGATATCTTGAGTGTGTGGATTGTGGGCCCATAGAAAGTATCATGTAATGCTAGATTAGGTTATTTAGGAAGTCGATACTTGTAAAGTATCGTGCGTATTCTATGCAGGTACTGCATCGAGTATATTCAGCATGTATGAATCATCGCTATTTGAGCGTCTCAAAATAGCCTCATGTCCAGCCTACTTCATGTGATGGTTTGGAGGTTGCGCAAGCAAGTCCTCCCTTGGTCGACCACATGGTGTGGTAGAGTGACGGGTAGTGATCACCATGCCTCACTGATCAATTAACTCCTAACCAGGGATGTATAACCAAGACGGTGAAGTTGGACGGACGAGATGATCTTTGAAACACTCATCTACGACAGTTAGTGGAATTAGGGTTTTATAAGAGGTGCGCAAGCACCACTTTTCGGCTTGGTCGAATCCAAGCTTGGGACACGATTTTGGCATGGACGATTGGGTATGCGTGTAGACGGCATGCCGGTATACATGCCCATACCTCATTATCCCGTGAAAGTGTGATATGGACCGCTCAATTTTTCCGTCAAAGAGAAGCTGTCAGGATTAATTTACAACAGAAGTTTGGTGTCGCGAATGCTGCGCGTCATACCTTCTTCAGGCGCGCGTTTCGGGGAAACCAAGCTTGGTCGGTCCCGGCCGATTGGTTTGGCGTGTAGGTGGCAAGCTGGTGTACATGCCTATACCTTACTTTCCATAGGAACGTGATCTAAGCCACTCAATTCTTCCGGCGAAGTTGAGTGGTCGAGATCAGTTTGCGATTGGGAAGTGTAACCACGCTAGTTTGGGCGTGCGAATTGGAATGACCAGGCATGGTATGCCTTGCCCGATCAAGTGTGGAGATAGATGGGTCCATGGTGATCATGTTGAAGCTCACTGGACCTGCTCAGTTGACTCCTAAACCCTCTATTCGATCAGGAGAAAACGGACATTTGCGATCAATGCAAACCCTAATTAGGGTTTTGCCGGCCGTGCGGCATGCCCACTTTGGGCACATGATCTGGAACGACCAGCCATGGTTGGTCCTGACCGATTGGTCATGTGTGTAGGCGGGCTTACATTGAGTCTGTTGACATGCTCTGGGCCCTTTGAATCTACATTTACACCCTCCATCTATGCCTGCGAAGATGGATGGTTGAGACTATTTTGCGACACACGTAATGTGCCGCAAACCCTAATTTAGGGGTTTTCATCCATATTGCTTTGTCTTGGATGGTTTGGAAAGCTATGCCACCCTTTTAGGGAGGCCGACCATTTGGGGCCCGCGTTGGGTCGGTAGTGAATATTCCAGTACTTGCTTGGGGTCATGGATTCCGTCTAAGCCATCCAACCATGCTTGGTGAAGTTGAATGGTCGTGATCATTTCTGAGACTTATATAGACAGTCCATATTCAAATATGCTTAATTGGCTAGTATAACACACCGAGAGATGTATGCTTAATCGGGCTAGTATAACACACCGAGAGATGTATGCTCAATCGGGCTAGTATAACACACCGAGAGTTTCATCCTGTACGGGTATTTCATACATGTTTCATTATTAATGCTTGGAGGTTCATGTTGCTCTGCTGAGAACAACACTCAGTCGTCATGCCGCACCGATAATAAGTACAGGAAATATAAGGCTGGTCATGCATTAATTAATAATGCTGTAAATTCACAGGGTATATGGGATTGTTGCTACATGCTCCAACCTGGATGAATTTCGTGTATTTAATTCACAGAATACTGGGATTGTTGCCACATGCTCCATTCTAGGTGAATTAGTAAAGTAAAGAAGTATTCATCACTTATTAATGGCTTTATCTTTTGCAAGATGTTAGCGCATAATTTTGGCTTTTATAATTTTAGCCTTCAATGAAAATGCACCAACAAAATTAAGTCCCCTGCCTAACACATAATGGTTACACTATTGTGGGGTAGGCATGAGATGGTGAAAAATTTGTATACTGAAATGACCAAGCTAATGTAAATACATACTTACCGCATAGATATACATCATCAGGTGCTTCCCTGGGAGTCCTGATTAGGGTTTGGGAGGAAAGTACGACTTGGTCGGCGTTGAGACCTCATTTATTGTACGAGTTCCTTTGTAATTGATTCGATCTCCCTTAGGGTTTCCTTCAGCATGACTGGGATTTCTACCTCAGCCAGGCATCGTAATAGATCACCTCCGAAGCTCTTGCGATACAGGATCCTTTCGTCGAATACGAATTGCTTTGCCTTTTGCTTTATATTGATGGCATCCTTTTGATTGGCATGAGTTGCTCCGTCACAGAGATAGCTAATGTATGGATCTCTCTAGTCCCCAGTATGGTTCAAATTAAAAACTTCCAATTGATGTGGAGGTGCTTGGAAATTTTAGCATGACTTCTGAAGTAGTATAGATTGAGTCTCCATTTCTGGCCAGTAATAGCCTAGGAGTTGAAGTCGTCGGTAAAGTGTTACCACCAGTGATTGTCTACAAATTTCATTGTGAACACAATTCAACTGTAGTTGTTCTTCGTCATCCCTAAGATATCTTGACAGGGAACCATCTGGGTTTCGATAATACAACATACCATGAAGCATGAAGAAGTTCTGCAGGGTTTTGAGACTGACCTTTCCTTGGGAGAGTGAGCTGTTGATCTCTTGAATGATCGAAGTTCGCCAATCATCGGTCTTGGTGTCTTTGTATTGTGATAGCCATGTCTATTCTATGGTTCTCCTCTTTACTGTCAGGGTTTCTTCTAAACCTTCGAACTTCAATTTGGAAGCCAGTGTTGCTAGACAATCGGCGTGTTTGTTGTTGCTGCGACCAACATGGGTTATGGTTGCATCGGAAAAATAGTTTAGTAACCTTTGTGCTTCTGATCGGTATGGAGATAGCGTTACTTCCTTGAATGCGTATACTCCATTCATCTAGTTCACCAATAACTTGGAGTCACCTCTTATCTCCAGACGCGTAACTCCTGCTTGCTTAGCTATTGACAGCCCTATGAGGAAGGCTTCATACTCTGCTGAGTTGTTGGTGCATTCGAAGTCCATCTTGAAGGAGTGTGAGAATACTTCCACAGTTGGAGATACTAATACCACGCTCTCTCCTCCAGTATTACTGCTAGGGGTAGTAGAGCCATCAAAATACAAGAGCCACACTTCTTTTTCCAAAACAGAGATGTCTAGAAATTCTCCAAGAAGATCCTCGTGTATCCCTGTAGTGCCTTCTCTAGGGAATGCTGCTAGTAAGTCTACGACTGCTTGAACCTTGATAGCTCTAGGTGACATACATGTTATATCCAGCTCTGACATTTGGAGAAGCCACTTGCCTGTCCTACCCATCAGGACCGGCTTTGAAAGTAAAAATTTTGCAGGATCAGATTTAGACACGAGTATCACCTTATTGGATAGTAGGTAATGCCTAAACTTCTGAATGGAATGGATCAAAGCTAAACATTCTTTCTCCGCTTTGGGATATCTGAGTTCAGTATCTCTCAATATTCGGCTGAAATAGTATATGGGACGTTTGATTCCCTCGTCATCTTCCTGAACGAGTAGAGCTCCTATGGCGGTGTCACTGAAGGCGGTGTAGAGACACATCGGCTTCCCTTGGACAAGAGACTTCATGATGACTGGAGATGATAGTATTCATTTAACCTTTCGAAAAGCTTCCTGCTGGGTTGCGGTCCAAACGAAGTTGGCTCCTTTCTTCAGTAAGGGGGTGAATGAGGCGGCAAGTTGCGCTAGAACAGGTATAAAACGTCGAATGTAGTTCACCTTTCCCATGAAACTTTGGATCTCCTTCACAGTTTGTTGAGGCGGAATTATGAGGATAGCCTAAGTCTTGGACGGGTCTACCTTGATCTCATATGCAGTCACTTGGAATCCCAGAAATTTGCCTGAAGAGACACCGAAAGCGCATTTCAAAGGATTCATCTTCAACTTGTATTCTCGACACCTCTCAAACACTTTCCGTAAGATATTGGTGTGATCTGGTCGAGCCCTTGACTTGACAACGATATCATCTACATAGTCTTCTACTTGTTTATGCATCATGTCGTGGAAGATTTCCGTCACAGCACGTTAATACATTGCGCCGGCGTTCTTTAAACCAAATGGCATAACAATATAGTAAAAATTGCCAAGTGGGGTTCGGAAGGCTGTCTTACTTGCATCGTGCTCATACATTCTTATCTGATTGTAGCCGCTGTAACCATCCATGTAGGAGAACATGTCGTGTCTGCTGGTGGCGTCTACTAACATGTCGATGTTAGGTAGAGGAAAGTCATCCTTGGGGCAGCACTTGTTCAAGTCTCTAAAATCCACGCAGCACTGAATCTGTCCATTTTTCTTCTTTACTGGGACTACATTAGTTAACCAGGTCGGATGATGAATAGGTCTGATGAAGCCAGCAGCTAGCAACTTCTGAATTTCGTTCTTGATTTGTTCTTACACTTCGTGTCTAAATTGCCTCGGAGATTGCTTGATTGGCTTGGATCCAGGTATGACATGTAGGTGATGGATGACCAATGTTTCGTCTAGACCAGGCATTTCCTCGTATGTCCAGGAAAACACATCTTGGTACTCCTTGAGTAGTTAGACAAGACTCGCACGTTCGTCCACGAACAGAGTCGAACTGATAGAGATAGGCCTGGGAGATTCTTCATTACCGATGTTAACAGTCTCGAGCTCATCAGTTGTGGAGTTGGTGCCATCTTGTGTCGCGTAGTATCCAATACCTCCTCTTGTGTTCCATCGTTATTAAAACATTCAACTGGGTGGAGAGACTGGGTGCCAATCTCTCCTGCTAATTGCTAACAGTGGCGCCGATATATTATCTTCCCCTTCTGATCACGGTTTGTCTCGAAAGTGCGTTCCTTTTTGGTGTGAGCATGGGTTGAGGCTTCACCGGATAAAGATGGATGCCTCATCAGAAAAAGCTTGTCGTGGTGCTTAGCCCACAGTGATGCAAGTCGGTCTTCTTACTAGATTGAAGCCCACGTGGGTAGTGGGGTGTGTAGGACTTTGTCTGACCTTCCCTTCGGAGTTTCTTTTGGCTCGAGCAGTTCCACTTCGCATATTGGTGCGTACGGAGACAATGATGCAGGAATACGGATGACTTCCTCATTTAGCATGGTCTTCAGGCATTGGTGATACGTTGAAGGGATGACCTTATTGTCATGAAGCCACGGTCTCCCTAGTATCATATGGTAGTACGACTCATTTTCTATGACTTCAAATTTCACTTTTGACTGAATGGATCCTACTGATAAATTCAAATTGACATACCCGTATGTGCTGGTCTGGTTTCCTTCGAAGTCCGTCATTGTGGTGGGATGCCATACAATCTTGCATGGGCTAACCTTGGCTGTCCTGAGAGTCTTGAGAGTAATCACATTCGAAGATGCTCTTGTGTCGATGAGGGACCTCCTGAACTATAAACCCTTGATGCGTGCGGTAAAATATAGGGCCCGGTTATGACCTTCCTCTGCCATCATGTCGTCTTCTGTAATGTAATATTATTTACAGATATTTCCGATGCAATTAGGACTTCTGGACGTGAATGAGTCAGGTGTTCGTCCAGAGTTATTTTATTAATTGCAACAAATGTCTCTGCCCGTTGATTCTTCGAGAGGTGAAAGAGTTCACACAAGCTTTCCACTAGAGATGCCGCTTCCTTATCCACTGGTCTCTGGTTCATAGTAAAGTTGTTGATCTGAGGGGAACTAGTCCCCGGTGTAGAGGTCTCCGGAACGCTCATCTCTGATGTCATCTTGATGAAGAGATCAAGTATGTCGTTTATCGTTTCTTTGATTAACTCCATGTTCTTCGTGTGAATCTCTTGTACCCGTGCTAGTTCGCTTAATGTTGGAAATCTCCTAATCATGCCATCAGATACGCCGTTAGGAGGAGGGGTATCTCCGTTGGAGGAACCGTCAGGATTTGAGACTGTCGAGGCGGTCCTAAGACCAACCATCTCGAAACTGATTGAATGGTATTGAAGAAATTTACTTTACAGCCGAGAGATTAACCTCCCGTTGTGGTCGACAATTGTTTATGGGTGAAAACTATTTCTACCGGTTTTGGTAATTTGGGGTGTGTGGATGAGAAATGAGTCTAAACCTTAAACAAATGCACTGCACAGGAGTGCTTGTAGATTCAAGAAATCAATCCGTGCAAGTTCGGCCTAAACCAAGAAATGGCCATTCCAGACTTGTTTCGGTCACAAAGTGAAGAAGATGGGGTTGATCTTAGGGAGGGAAGCGAAGAAGGTGTTGAGATTATGAAGGTGTTGGATATGTATGACTTGTATCAGAAAGCTAAACTAGCTTGCAGGATGTAAGCTATCAGTTCCGGTGTTTGAATACGATTGTATCAACACTTGCCTCTGTTGTCTTGTCTTGCCTTGTTTCTTTTTTGGAAAATAGGGAGGAGAACCTATTTATACAAGTCTTTAAGCCTAAACCTCATATCTAGTGGTAAGTAGAGAAAGTGAAGTGATGGAGTAGTGGAGTCGTGTGTTAGTGTCACACGACAAGTCTAGCCCACTTCTCCCATCATCACTAACCGTCCAAGTCTTCCTGACATGTTCTTGTGATGGCGTGTTGCGCGCTGCACGCTGTAAACCGCCAGACCAATACCCCAGTATGTATCCCCTAGTTTGTGACATGATTTATGTCTTGAGTGTGTGGATCGTAGGACCCACAGAAAGTAGCATGTAATGCTAGATTAAGTTATTTAGGAAGTCAATACTTGTGAAGTACCATGTGTATTCTATGCAGGTACTGCATCGAGTATATTCAGAATGTATGAAGCATCGCTGTTTAAGCTTCTCAAAATAGCCTCATGTCCAGCCTACTTCATGTGATGGTGTGGAGGTTGCGCAAGCAAGTCCTCACTTAGCCGACCACATGGTGTGGTAGAGTGACGGGTAGTGATCACCATGATGCCTCACTGACCAATTAACTCCTGACCAGGGCTGTATAACCAAGCCTGTGAAGTTGTAAGGACGAGATGATCTTTGAGACACTCATCTGCGACCGTTAGTGGAATTAGGGTTTTAGAAGAGGTGCGCAAGCACCACTTTTCAGCTTGGTCGAATCCAAGCTTGGGACACGATTTTGGCATGGCCGATTGGGCATGCGTGTAGACGGCATGCCGGTATACATGCCCATACCTCATTTTCCCGTGAAAGTGTGATCTGGACCGTTCAATTTATACGGCAAATAGAAGCGGCCAAGATTGATTTACAACATAAATTTGGTGTCGCAAATGCCACACGTCATGCCTTCTTCAGGCGCGTGTTTCGGGACAACCAAGCTTGGTCGGTCCCGGCAGATTGGTTCGGCGTGTAGGTGGCAGGCTAGTATACATGCCTATACCTTATTTTCCATAGGAACGTGATTTAAGCCACTCAATTCTTCCGGCGAAGTTGAGTGGTCGAGATCAGTTTGTGATTAGGAAGTGTGACCACGCTAGTTTGGGCGTGCGAATTGGAACGACCAGGCATGGTATGCCTTGGAAGATTGGGTGTGGAGATAGATGGGTACACGGTGATCATATTGATGCTCACTGGACCTGCTCAGTAGAATCCTAAACCCTCCATTTGATTAGTAGAAAACGAATATTTTCGATCAATGCAAACTCTAATTAGGGTTTTTCCGGTCGTGCGGCATGCCCACTTTGGGCACACGATCTGGAACGACCATCCATGGTTGGTCCTGACCGATCGATCATGTATGTAGGCGGGCTTACAATGAGCGTGTTGACATGCTCTGGGCTCTTTGAAACTACATCTACACCCTCCATCTATGCCTGCGAAGATGGATGGTTGAGACTGTTTTGCGACACACGTAATGTGCCGCAAACCCTAAGTTAGGGTTTTTCGTCCATACTGGTTTGGCTTGGATGGTTTGGCAAGCTATGCCACCCTTTTAGGGAGGCAGACCATACGGGTCCCGCGTTGGGTCGATAGTGAATATTCCAATACTTACTTGGGGGTCATGGATTCGATATAAGCCATCCAACCATGCTTGGTGAAGTTGGATGGTCGTGATCGTTTCTGAGATTGATATGGACAGTCCAAATTAAAATATGCTCAATCGGGCTAGTATAACACACCGAGATATGTTTGCTCAATCGGGCTAGTATAACACACCGAGAGTTGCATCCTGTACAGGTATTTCGTACACGTTTCATTATTAATGCTTGGAGGTTCGTGTTGCTCTGTTGAGAACAACACTCAGTCGTCATGCCGCACCGATAATGAGTACAGGAAATACAAGGCTGGTCATGCATTAATTAATAATGCTATAAATTCACAGGGTATATGGGATTGTTGCTACATTCTCCAACCTGGATGAATTTCGTGTATTTAATTCACAGAATACTGGGATCGTTGCCACATGCTCCATTCTAGGTGAATTAGTAAAGTGAAGAAGTATTCATCACTTATTAATGGCTTTATCTTTTGCAAGATGTTAGCCATAATTTTGGATTTTACAATTTTAGCCTTAAATGAAAATCCACCATTAACAGGTATATTCATGGGAGACAGATTTATCTATTACCGTAGACTTTTCTGTGTGATACAAATTGGTTTATTAAAGTCTCCCACTTTGGGTCGTAGCAACTCTTAGTGTGGGTGAGATCCGCTAAGGGAATCAAGTACATAGTATCCTGCTGGGATCAGAGGCGTAGGAGAATAACTGTACCTTGGATCAGTGTGAGATTGATTGGGGTTCAACTATAGTCCAGGCCGAAGTTAGCTTGGAGTAGGCTAGTGACTGTAGCGGTTAATACAGTGTATGTTTAATATATACTAGGTCCCGAGGTTTTTCTGCATTTGCGGTTTCCTCTTTAACAGAATTCTGGTTGTGTTATTTCCTTTTCCGCATTATATTGTTTATCTTTATAATTGAAATACTACAGGTTGTGCGTTGTTGTTCAATCAATTATAATATCCGACCTTTTGGTTGTTGATTTAAATTGATTGACACTTGGATATTGGTCTTTGGTACCATCCAAGTTATTCCTTGTATTTGATTAAAGACTCACTGATTTCTATTAGCTTGAGTAAATAAAAACAAGAGAGAGATAATAACTCCTTGAGATATTTCTATCTGGATTGAGTCTGACTGTCTAGTTGATTCTTTAGAAAGAAACTCGGAGTTTGTCCATACAGACTGCTAATTCTAAATATTGGGTGTGGTTGTTAGACCCCCGCTTTTTCAACATGTGCAACAAGTTTGTAGTTTTGGGGGAACCGATCCTATGGGACATGTGCAACCGAATACAGGTAGTTACCATAAGTTGTGGGGAACCAATCCTAGTACCTAGTCAACCGAATTTTGGTAACTAGCGTGACTATGCACAGTACTCACATGGAGGTAGTACCGAACTTTTTTTGGTAGAACCCTGAAACCCATGATTGGTGATTTGATAGGATAATCAATCACATAGTTCTTGGAATTCAAACGAATCAATTCGAAACTTGTTTGGAAGTGTGGCAAGTCGTCTCCAAGATGGTAAAATGAAAAAGGATTTACCAAGTAAAAGATGTCGACATACTTTGAACACGTGCAGTAATTCTTACCTTTTATTGTTCAAAGATATTCCTTAATAGCTAAAGGAGAATCCCAAGATCGAAATAAATTGAGAATATTTTATTTAAGGTTTCTTAGTATTTATATGATATTTATTTTTCAGCAAATAAATGCATATCTTTAGAAAATAATAATTAGTATTGTGCATTTACTAATTATAGATTTTTCTATTGGGATTTCGGTCAATATTTGGACAGTGCAGTTCCAGGAGTTATGAAAACCGATTTTGTATTTATTGCATATCTTTGAGAATATTAGGTTTTGGAAATTCCTTGGTGTCCAAATTTCCTTGTCTATAAATATTGAAGTTTGCATTTCGAGCAAACTAATCCTAAGAGCCAACAAAACTACCTAGTTGTGTTGTTACTGGTGGAGCCACCTATTCGGATAGGGAAGTAACCTAATTAGGCGAAATCTCTTACGGCCGCTCAGTTTGAAGTAATATTGGAAATTGTTTCAACTTTAAATTGTTTGGGATGAGAAGAATGAAAGGAGAAGAGGATATTTATAATAAGATTAGCCCTATAAGAGCCGCTTAAATTAGTTTCCAGAAATATTTTTCCTTCCCAAGAATAAATAAAGGATATATGATACTTCTGATTTTTGGGATAATTATGTTTCTGGGAATTATCAAGTTTGAACCAAAAAAAAAAAAAAAAATCAAGTTTGTAACGGAATTTCTTGCAGCTCAAATTACGCCAAAATTACTTACATGATTAATTTGTTGTGGACAATTAACTAGCTTGTAAGGGATTTTTTTACGGCTAAATTATGCCAGTGATTACTGTAACGGCTGATCGCAGTCGTATGCGTCAAAAATAATTCACTTTCTCACTCAACTAAATATGAATGAAGTACGTGATAAGAAAGAGTTCGTATCCACAGAGAGGCGATTGTTGTTATGCAATTTTCAGATTCTTAAGTAACCAAAATAACCCAAGAATGTGTTTTGTTTTTATCAAAGTAATAAAATAAAATAAAGCCAAGCAAATAGTTTGAATAATCAATAAAGAGAAGATATTGGTCACGGGATAGTATCATTCACAAACATGTATTTTCATCAATGATTAGAATTGGTAATTTAATCTCGCAATTATCAAAAGTCCTAGGATATCTTGATCGCAAGAGTATCCACTTTATTTCCTGATTTTATCACAAACAACATTAAAAGATGTTATTGTGAAATCTACTCAAAAAGCAACCTAAAGTGTAAAAGCACAATTAAGTTTAACACCCTAAGAGCAATAAGTTCTATGAAATAAGACTAATCAATGCAAACAAACGTGTAAAAGCACTAATTCGTTTTAACAAAGGTTATGATTTATATGCGATTAAAAAGATGTATCACTACAAGTAATAACCACAAGATGCTACTAAAAATCAGGGATAAACAACTTTTACGTATTGAAAACCCTAATATAGCTATAGATATGAAAACCAATCGGATTGATTCCGGACTCAACCAAACTAGCATTCAAATCATATGATAATAAAAATAATGAATCATAAACGATAGAATTGAGACAAAAATAATTCATAGAATCAAATAACATGCTTGAAGAAATCAACTTTTATCCCATAACCAATTATTGTATTTAGCTACTCATATTAATGGAGTTCATCATCATAATATTCAAAGAAAAAAGATGAAACATAAAAGAAACAAACCCTAGAAGTAGTTCTCTGCAAAAGCTCCAAGAATAGAATAATACGTGATATCTCTCAGTTCTAGAAAACTTTTTTTCCTTTTGTAGCCTTTTTTTTTTTTTCACTTCTAAAATTAGGTCCAGTCTTAAAAATCCATTAGATAGAAATACACCAAGCCCACAAGTGAGAGAAACCCATGTAGAAAATATGTCCCAAAATTGCTCGCCGGAAAAATGGGTTTTTAACGGAATATTACCGGAATCCGACACCAAAAAGTAGATCAGGTAACCGGAAAAGTCCACCCGGTCACCGGTCAAACTAACCAACTCGGGTCAACTGATCTAACTCGGTCAAACCTTATTTCCACTCAGAGATTTCATGAGCTTAATCAGATAAATCAGATCTGAGTCAGCGCTAACTCAGCAGCTGACTAGTCTTGGTCAAAGGCCTGAGCTCTTGCAAGCTCTTCTGTTGCGCCAACTCCTACCAGCTGAACTACAACAACCTTAACTCATCAAATTCATCATCCCCTACACTCCAGTTGATACTCATAACACCTGCAACTTCCCAGCTGTTGCAACCAGCTCTTGCATAACATGTAACTCAACAGCTGCATCACTGCATATCTCTTACAGCTTCACTGCAATGCAAACCTTCAGAACTAGCTATTTGTAGCTTCTTCGCAACAACCACCAACACCTCAGTCACTATTATAGATTCATTCTCCAAATCCTTGCAACACAAACATCTGCAGCTTCTCAACTTGTAGCTTGTTGTAGTAACATGCCCATAGCACCAGAACCTTTGTGCCGTCACAGGCCAACTCCACCTGCAACTTTGCACTCAACTATTTGGTCACAACAGCAACTCCTGCTCAACTCATTCTTCTCCTAACATTCATCTAATGTCCAACCATTCATGAATTCAAAACACCATAGACATACTCAACCATCACATCTCACATCCAACTGACATACACAACTATCTTTCCCTGTATAACTGCACATTTTCACTGCAAACCAACAACACCAGGTTATCTCCACTGAAGCACCAGAGAGTCAGCTAACTCCTTCGTGCCCATAACAGCAGCTTAAATCCATTCTAAGTGCCTCTGACAAACCATTCTATGCCTCACGAACCACAGAATCCACACCACAGCAAAACAAACTCAGACTTGCAATCTACCATGGCCTCACTGTAATTTCTGTGATCTCCAACAACATCAACTCAAGGCCATTTCAGTTGCTATTGCATACACCAGCCACCTGCAATGACACTGCAAATAACAGCTCATTCTCAACTCAAAGATACCCAATTCGCTCAACTCGAAACCACCTCTAATCATCCATGGCTTCACTGTGAACAAAATGGCATCAGTTTCAAATCTCCTCATGCATTCATCTCATCAGTTAAATTGCCAATTACTCAACTAACCCATGAAGCAACACTACCATAGCAACACAAACCTGCAATCATCCATCAACACAGAACATGAGCTTCAATGCCAATAATTCCAGCAAGCCTGCGCATTCCCTGGCACTTTCTTGGCTGCGAAATGAAACAACCATTATCCGTAGCTTCCATATTACAGCTGCTCTGCATCAGCTCATCAGTTCAACTTCTTTAGCTCCTGCACAACTGCAACTCAATTACAACAATATCTCAACCTTCCCTCTGCTACTGCATATACCTTCACCACTTACTCACTTCACAGCTTCTGCAATCCCACCAGCTACAAACTTCACACTACTCCAGCCATCATTAATAGCTACCCCATACTCTCCACATGCAATTACTGAGCATCAACTCAAGCCAAAACCACCATAACCTATAAGATTCACCTGAGTTCATCCATCCACCTACTGCAATCACCTGTTCTTGTCATCACTACCAACATCTCTGTCTTTCCCAAATTTTTGTCCTACAATAAAACTGCAGATGCAACCATTTCTCCGCAGACTCACCACCTAGCCTTGCACTGCATCTCTTGCACACAACCTAGCCTCATAATCAATAACACCAAATCAGTCTTGTCACTACATCAGTCTTCAACAGCAGGACAACCATATTATTCCCTCTCTTTTCCAGCTGCACCATCAGCACCAACAGTACATCCACCTTGCAGCATTACCAGACATACCTTCTCTACATTACAACAATACTACAACCCATACCAATTCCACTGAAACTCATTCTCAGATTGATTTCCACAAATAGCAGCAGCAGCACCATCACTGCTCATTCCACCATCACCTTCAAAACCCTAATTTCTCAATTGAACCAGAACTCTTCTCTGTCCTTCATTACCAACACAAACCCTAAGTTCAATTTGCAGAGATGATTCAAATCCCTCATCAATTTCTTCTCATCTGTTGATTTCAGAAAACCTACAGATCCCCTTCAATTTTATCTCTCAGTTCAATCTTCTTTGTTTATGAACTCGAACCCATCACTCTTCTGAGATTTCGAATTCATCTCGAACCACAGTTTCAACTCTATCACCATCTCCTTCCCTGTCTCTCGACTCAGAATACTAGAATAGCCGCCTCTTGATGAAAATAAATAGATAGATGATTGTTTGTCTGAATTTTAGGGTTGAACAATGAGTGAAACTGATATTGACACCCTACACTTCTGGATAAGGGCTAATCAATTCTTACATAGCTTGTCAGTTCTAGAGAACTGACAGCCTATTCTGTTTTCTTGCTCAACTGTGGCTAGCTTCGCTCGCCTGTGAATCGGTTCTTTGTGCTCCTTTTCGCTCCAAATGGACGCTCTTTTCTTCTCTTGAATTTTTTCACCAACAACAGACCTTTCTTATTTCTCAGATTCACTTCTTCTCTTCAATTTATATACATCACTAAAGCTGTCGTGCTTTTCAGACAAAATATGCATCACTAAAGCCGACGTGCTTTTCAGTCAGAGATGAAGAAATAAAAGCAAATATTGAGAAATAATTCGCCTCCAACCGCAGTTGCACTTGAGATGAGACTTTCGCGCTTTTTATTCTCCTTTTGTTCCAAATGACTCCAAAGTACCTAAATACTCAAAAACAAAACATAAGATACATAAATTACAAGAAAACTAGCAGTGAAAGCATAAACAATAGATAAATATAAAGGTGTTTTAGACACCTATCAGATTCCCCCACACTTAGACTTTGCTAGTCCTCGAGAAAATCAA
Source organism: Papaver bracteatum (assembly GCA_023529315.1). Classification (NCBI taxonomy): domain Eukaryota; kingdom Viridiplantae; phylum Streptophyta; class Magnoliopsida; order Ranunculales; family Papaveraceae; genus Papaver; species Papaver bracteatum. The sequence goes on along the minus strand of JAJJWX010002349.1, from coordinate 1,395,183 downwards.
ATAAAATAATTATAAAACATACATATAACTCCGTGTCGTTGAGGCTACGGTCACTTTTAGCATAAATAACAAGCCTTTGAACCCCTAGGTGTCCCTAGTGGATGAATTTTAGTCTCGTGAAGGTTTACAAGAGGTCTTCCTACAAAACCTATATTTCCAACTCCGTCTATTTGTGACAAATCAATGAACGAATCCAAAATGACTACAGGAGGAGGTACCTTGCGCAAATTCAGTTCATATATAAGTAAATAAAGCTCTAATTAGATAGTCGAACAAGCCACAATACTCGGAAACTAACAAACCACAATCACAATGAAAAGATTAAGAAGATGAATATAGATGTAGATGTTGGCGAATGTTGACAAGTGATCAATGTTTCCCATATCTGTCTGAAGGTCACCGCCAAGATGAACCTATGCATCCTATCAGATTGATCTACTGGTCTGAATTCTAGTGTCAACACACTGGCATATACAAGGAAACCAGTGGTCAACAATCTTATTTCTACATCAACTCAACTGGCATATACAAGGGAACCAGGAGTGACTTTATTCAACAAATACAATATTTTCTTTTCTTTTTCTTTTTCTTTTTCACTTAGACAGCATGATTAAATCTTTTGGATCCAAGCGCATGCTTCTTGTCAGCAGATTACATGATAATTCCCTTGGATCCTGCATTCTATGCTTGTTTAGGCGACGGAGACAGGGAGAACACACACATATTGCTATCCAAGTGTTATTTTTATTCCGATTGATCTAATTGGTCGGTTTTTTTTTTAGCAACTCAATCACTCTATTTCATCCTAGCAGTAATAACAAGTCGATGTTTAGTGACCCACCAAAGCACTTAGAGAACAATAGATAAATATGGAAAAATAAAAATAGAATGTGATATGGTGATATTCCGAGATATGGTAACAACTATAATGTTATTTGTAATTCATGAGCTATGTCCATCCTTTTAGTTAATTGGTTCCTCAACTCCTGTAACCAAGATGGTTCCATTCATTCATAGTGTCATCCTAAAGGCACGAGTTTCTATATTTCAGAGTTCATAAAACACAATTTTTTTTCTTGTTTTTCTATTTTTCTGATTTTGTTTAAAAAAATATACAAACATATAAATGCTCCCCCACACTTAAACTTTACATTGTCCTCAATGTAAAATTGAATCGTCCAAAAAAAGTTCAAGGTGGGAAATTCCTCAAATGATATGCAAAAACAAAGAAAATAAAGATAAAAGCAAATGCTTAAAAATAAAAAGATAAAGGTAAAGATACAAAACCGGTGGGTTGCCTCCCACTAAGCGCTTGGTTTAAAGTCGTCAGCCCGACTTTCTCCTTGTTTGTTACGCCTTAGCCAGCTTCCAACACATTATGGAAATCTGATTGAATGGTACTTGGGTGTTTCCTCGCCTCAAAGATGTTGAAGTGTATGACTTCTTCATCGAACTCCATAGTCAAGGTGTCATTGTGGACATCAATCTTCGTTCTAGCGGTACTCATAAATGGTCTACCCAGTAGTAAAGGTGCAGACGAGGATGAATTCACATCACTCATGTCTAAAACGTAGAAATCTACTGGAAATATTAGTCCTTTTACCTGCACCAAAACATCCTCAACAATCCCTTTAGGGTAAACATTAGATCTATCGGCAAGTTGAACAACTATGTCGGTTTTCTTGAGACGACCAAGATTTAAAGCATCATAAATCGAAGTAGGCATAACATTAATAGACGCTCCTAAATCTAACATAGCTTTTGCAAAGATTGTTTTACCAATAGTGTATGGAATAGTGAAACTACCGAGATCTTTCAATTTAGGTGGGAGTTTCTTTGTAAGTTACGCCGAAGCGTTTTCCCCCACACTCATTACCTCATTACCGGTTAGCTTGTGCTTGTTAGTACACAATTCCTTTACACACTTTGCATAGCGATGAGATTTCCTAATTACTTCAATGAGTGGAATATTCACTTGGACCTTCTTAAAAACATTTTAAATATCCCTATCTTGTTCCACCTTCTCATTAGCTTTAGCGAACCTGCCAGGAAAAGGTAGAGGAGTAACATAAGTAGAAACAAGAGGTTTAGAGTTTTATTTAGTTACCTCGGGAGTTTGGGGAAAATCTGTGTTCTTTTCCTCCAAAATTGGTTCCTTTGGCGCTTCTTCTTCACCCGAATTTGTAACTTCGGGTTGCACAAATTGTGTACCACTTCCCAACTTAATAGCATTGACACCCTATCTTGAGTTAAGAGGTTGGGAAGGGAGTTTCTCACCATTTTGTGCATGCAACTGATTAATCTCCTCGGCCATTGAACCAACTTGTGTTTGCTAGACCTCGATCGCACCCTCCATTCTTTGCATAAAAGATTTCAACAACTCTTCCATATTGGACCCTTGATTTTGAGGTGGTTGTTATTGCTGGAATTGTTGTTGTTGCGGTTGACCAACTTGTGATTGCAACTCCTTAATTGCATTATCCGTTTTCTACTGATTTAAGTTCTCTAGTTGTTGATTTTGCTGTACCACGGACATTAGAGCCTCCACCAAAGTAGCCATCTTTTCCAATTATACATTGTGCCCTTGTTGTGGTTGTTGCACTTTTGTTGGAACTCATTCGGATGGTTGTAAATAGAACTTGCACTTGAAACTTGCTCGTAAGTGTTGGAGTAAATACCATACGGATGAGTTGAGAATATAGCATTGACATGCTCTACGTTCTCATAAGCTGTGCGTGATGGTTTTACAACCACTACTGCAATTTGTTGCATCATTGCCATCATATTGCTCATTTGTTGACGTAATTCAATAATCTCGTCAACTTGATTAACTCCCTTGGTAGGTGGTTCTGATCCACGACTTGAAAATTGTTGAGAATTTGCTGCCATACTCTCAATCAACTTTCTAGATTGTGTCACCTTCTTGTTCATAAGTGCACCACCACTTGCAGTGTTAATAAGATTCTTATCACTTGCTTGGAGTCCTTCATAGAAGTATTGGATGATCATTGCGTCACTGAATTGGTGATGAGTGCATCTTGCCACCAATCTCTTGTAACGTTCCCAGCATTCATACAATTTTCACATTCCATCTGCATAATTCCATTTATCTCTTTACGAATTTGAGCCGCTTTAGATGCAGGAAAATACCTCTCGAGGAAAAGTTTCTTCAAAACTGTCCATGTCGTAATGCTACCAGGTGGAAAGTAATATAACCAATCCTTAGCTACATCAAGTAAAGAGAAACGAAAAGTACGCAATATTCCTTCATCCGCATCAGCACCATTAGGTATCATACTTGTGATTAACCATTGGAACTCCGTAAGATGCTTGTTTGGATCTTCCCATGCAAATCCATGGAACTTTGGTATTTGATTAATCAACCTTGGTTTAATATCAAAAGTAGAAGTTGCCTCAATGCACCATTGTTGTTGATCTAACTTCTGGGAAGCTAGCTCCTTGAGTGTGCGATTTGCATCACCCATTGCTTCTCCCAGTTTGTATTTCAGTAAGGTACCTGAAACACAATTCTCAAAACGAAATTAAAAACAACGTAAAAATAAGGAACCAAAACTATATAACAAGCCGAATGCCTCCCCGGCAACGGCACCAAAATTTGATCGCAGTCGTATGCGTCAAAAATAATTCAGTTTCTCACTCTACTAAATATGAATGAAGTACGTGATAAGAAAGAGTTCGTATCCACAGAGAGGCGATTGTTGTTATGCAATTTTCAGATTCTTAAGTAACCAAAATAACCCAAGAGTGTGTTTTTTTTTATCAAAGTAATAAAATAAAATAAAGCAAAGCAAATAGTTTGAATAATCAATAAAGAGAAGATATTGGTCACGGGATAGTATCATTCACAAACATGTATTTTCATCAATGATTATAATTGGTAATTTAATCTCGCAATTATCAAAAGTTCTAGGATATCTTGATTGCAAGAGTATCCTGTTTATTTCCTGATTTTATCACAAACAATATTAAAAGATGCTATTGTGAAATCTACTTAAAAAGCAACCTAAAGTGTAAAAGCACAATTAAGTTTAACTCCCTAAGAGCAATAAGTTCTATGAAATAAGACTAATCAATGCAAACAAACGTGTAAAAGCACTAATTCGTTTTAACAAAGGTTATGATTCATATGAGATTAAAAAGATGTATCACTACAAGTAATAACCACAAGATGCTACTAAAAATCAGGGATAAACAACTTTTACGTATTGAAAACCCTAATATAGCTATAGAGATGAAAACCAATCGGATTGATTCCGGACTCAACCAAACTAGCATTCAAATCATATGATAATAAAAATAATGAATCATAAACTATAGAATTGAGACAAAACTAATTCATAGAATCAAATAACATGCTTGAAGAAATCAACTTTTATCCCATAACCAATTATTTTATTTAGCTACTCATATTAATGGAGTTCATCATCATAATATTCAAAGAAAGAAGATGAAACATAAAAGAAACAAACCCTAGAAGTAGTTCTCTGCAAAAGCTCCAAGAATAGAATAATACGTGATATCTCTCAGTTCTAGAAAACGTTTTTTCCTTTTGTAGCCTTTTTTTTTTCACTTCTAAAATTAGGTCTAGTATTAAAAATCCATTAGATAGAAATCCACCAATCCCAAAAGTGAGAGAAACCCGTGTAGAAAATATGTCCCAAAATCGCTCGCCGGAAAACTGGGTTTTTGACCAGAATATTGCAGGAATTCGGTACCAGAAAGTAGCTCAGGTGACCGGCAAAGTCCACTCGGTCACCGGTTAAACTAACCAACTCGGGTCAACTGATCTAACTCGGTCAAACCAGATTCAATGGATTCCACTCAGAGATGTCATAAGCTTAATCAGATAAATCAGATCTGAGTTAGCGCTAACTCAGCAGCTGACTAGTCTTGGCCAAAGGCCTGAGCTCTTGCAAGCTCTTCTGTTGCGCCAAATCCTACCAGCTGAACTACAACAACCTTAACTCATCAAATTCATCGTCCCCTACACTCCAGTTGAGACTCATAACACCTGCAACTTCCCAGCTATTGTAACCAGCTCTTACATAACATGTAACTCAATAGCTGCATCACTGCATATCTCTTGCAGCTTCACTGCAATGCAAACCTTCAAAACTAGCTATTTATAGCTTCTTCGCAACAACCACCAACACCTCAGTCTCTATTATAGATTCATTCTCCAAATCCTTTCAACACAAACATCTGCAGCTTCTCAACTTGTAGCTTGTTGTAGTAACATGCCCATAACACCAGAACCTTTGTGTCGTCACAGGCCAACTCCACCTGCAACTTTGCACTCAACTATTTGGTCACAACAGCAACTCCTTCTCAACTCATTCTGCTCCTAACATTCATCTAATGTCCAACCATTCATGAATTCAAAACACCATAGCCATACTCAACCATCACAGCTCACATCCAACTGACATACACAACTATCTTTCCCTGTATAACTGCACATTTTCACTACAGACCAACAACACTAGGTTATCTCCACTGCAGCACTAGAGAGTCAGCTAACTCCTTCGTGCCCATAACAGTAGCTCAGCTCCATTCTCAGTGCCTCCGACAAACCATTCAATGCCTCACGAACCACAGAAACCACACCACAGCAAAACAAACTCAGACTTGCAATCTACCATGGCCTCACTGTAATTTCTGCGATCTCCAACAACATCAACTCAATGCCATTTTAGTTGCTATTGCATACATCAGCCACCTGCAATGACACTGCAAATAACAGCTCATTCTCAACTCAAAGATACCCAATTCGCTCAACTCGAAACCACCTCTAATCATCCCTGGCTTCACTGTGAACAAAATGGCATCAGTTTCAAAGCTACTCATGCATTCACCTCATCAGTTCAATTGCCAATTCCTCAACTAACCCATGAAGCAACACTAACAAAGCAACACAAACCTGCAATCATCCATCAACACAGAACATGAGCTTCAATGCAAACAATTCCAGCAAGCCTGCGCATTCCCTGGCACTTTCTTGGCTGCGAACTCAAACAACCATTAGCTGTAGCTTCCCATTGCAGCTGCTCTGCATCATCTCATCAGTTCAACTCCTTTATCTCCTGCACAACTGCAACTCAATTACAGCAATATCTCAACCTTCCCTCTACTACTGCATATACCTGCACCACTTACTCACTTCACAGGTATACCTGCAATCCCACCATCTACAAACTTCACACCACTCTATCCATCATTAATATCTACCCCATACTATCCACATGCAATTACTGAGCATCATCTCAAGCCAAAACCACCATAACCCATCAGCTTCACCTGAGTTCATCCATCCACCTACTGCAATCACCTGTTCTTGTCATCACTACCAACATCTCTGTCTTTCTCAAATTTTTGTCCTGCAACAAAACTGCAGCTGCAACCATTTCTCCGCAGACTCACCACATATCCTTGCACTGCATCTCTTGCATACAGCCTAGCCTCATAATCAATATCACCAACTCAATCTTGTCACTACACCATTCTTCAACATCAGGACAACCATCTTATTCCCTCTCTTTTCCAGCTGCACCAACAGTACCTCCACCTTGCAGCATTACCAGACATACCTTCTCTATATTGCAACAATACTACAACTCATACCAATTACATTGAAACTCATTCTCAGATTGATTTCCACAAACAGCAGCAGCAACAGCATCATCACTGCTCATTCCACCATCACCTTCAAAACCCTAATTTCTCAATTGAACCAGAACTCTTCTCGGTTCTTCATTACCAACACAAACCCTAAGTTCAATTTGCAGAGATGATTCGAAACCCTCATCAATTTCTTCTCATCTGTTGATTTCAGAAAACCTACGGATCCCCTTTAATTTTATCTCTCAGTTCAATCTTCTTTGTTTATGAACTCGAACCCATCACTCTTCTGAGATTTTGAATTTATCTCGAACCACAGTTTCAACTCTATCACCATCTCCTTCCTTGTCTCTCGACTCAGAATACTAGAACAGCCGCCTCTTGATGAAAATAAAGATACAAATGATTGTTTGTCTGAAATTTAGGGTTGAACAATGAGTGAAACTGATATTGACACCCTACACTTCTAGATAAGGGCTAATCAATTCTTACATAGCTTGTCAGTTCTGGAGAACTGACAGCCTATTCTGTTTTCTTGCTCAACTGTGGCTAGCTTCGCTCGCCTGTGAATCGGTCCTTTGTGCTCCTTTTCACTCCAAATGGACGCTCTTTTCTTCTCTTGAATTCTTTCGCCAACAACAGACCCTTCTTTTTTCTCAGATTCACTTATTCTCTTCAATTTGTATACATCACTAAAGATGTCGTGCTTTTTAGACAAAATATGCATCACTAAATCCGATGTGCTTTTCAGTCAGAGATGAAGAAATAAAAGCAAATATTGAGAAATAATTCGCCTCCAACTGCAGTTGCACTTGAGATGAGACTTTCGTGCTGTTTATTCTCCTTTTGTTCCAAATGACTCCAAAGTACCTAAATACTCAAAAACAAAACATAAGATACATAATTTATAAGAAAACTAGCAGAGAAAGCATAAATAATAGATAAATATAAAGGTGTTTTAGACACCTATCAACGGCTGTAACAGCTTGATTGCATGAGCGAAGGGAATTTTTCCAATCTTTCAATTTTTGGGAATGGAACTGGAGGACGATGATGGGAAAGTATGGGAGATGAAGAAACAATTTCTGAAAGATTAGATCCAACTTGATAATAAGCAACCTCTGACAACTTTGATAAACCCATCTTGGAGGCGATAGAGAACACAACTGCCTTAGTATGCACAACCGTTGAAGGGTGCACCACTGCTAACATTGATACTGACACAGTTATTTGATGAAGAACTACCACTGGTATAAGCACAACTGTTATACTTACAACTGATTAATAATCATGAAAGCTGCAACAAAGATATTAGTGATCCATAAGAGACACACGATAACAAGAGTTAGATGAGAGAAAAATAAAAATAATAAGAAGAGAAAAGAAGTACACAGATTTAAAAAGTTAGGAAATAATGCCAAGATCAAGAGTGCTGAAAATGAGCAAAAGAACGATCATAAATCCAAAAAGATACAAAATAGTGTTGAGGGGATTCGAACATGAACCTACTCCGAGTATAATATAAGCTGTATTTTTGGTTTCCATATTGATATTAGACCACACCTAGACAATTTACAACAAATTAGATGTTTTATAATTCTCATGCCTTGATGGTCCGTTATGAACGATGATTGATCAACCAACGATGTTTCAAAATCTTTTTCGCTCGGTTACAATTCGAACAAAATTTTGGCTATGACGTGCAATATTCAAATACTTGGTTGGTGCTTTCAATTTTCCATTGTAAAGGATATACATAGTAGAATAGATGTATCTAAATACTTTCACCATATCAAACTTTGTTATCCATTAAAAATAATCAGACTAAACGAGAATTTTTTGAAGAAGTTTTAATACATCTGGAAACGGGCGGGGGTCCAGCATGGGTTACATAATCTCATAACAACTCTCTCGACGTATTTTTGCTCTGCTTTTACTATGTTTTTCTACTTTTACTAGTATGTTTTTCAAAGAAGAGCAATAAAATATTTCCCGCATTTTTTTCATGATTTTCTCGATGTACAACTATTCAATTTACTGTCGTTAGATTTCTCAACCATCACTGCTGATCGCATACTAAATCACCAACGGCAACTTTCTTTCTCTGTAATTAGTCGGTTCATTTTCTATCTCCTTCAAGGTTTTTGAATCTATTGATGACTACAGGATTCCGCATCTGGAAAAATCTTTGCAGGGTAAACTCTTTAATATCATGTCAGATAATATTCAAAACCCTAAATTAGATACGATTAACTAATTTCTTTCTTCGATTTAATTTTCATATCTCTTTCATAATTAGAAAACTTATTTTTAGATATCGATTAAGAATCTATGCATTCTCATTTTTGGATTGTATAATGTGTAATCACTGAGATCTGATCAGTTTGATGATGGGATTTTCAATTTGTCTGTTAATATTATACACAAGAACCTATTTTTAAATCTCGATTAAGAATCTATGTATTCTGATTTTGGGATTATATGATGTGTAATCATTGAGATCTAATCAGTTTGATGATGGGATTTTCAATTTGTTTGTTAATCTTATACCCAAGTAGAGAATATAGTAAAGACAGTTCATTGTCTCAGTGTAGTTCACTGTAGTTCAGATTATACAGTGGTGTAGTTTAAGCACAATAGTGCAGTGTAGGATAAGTCTCACACAAGTGTATCACACGTGCACATCTATAATAGCTGTCATCTGCTGTCCTTTAACTGTTAGTATAAAAGCTTGTTTTAACAGCTTTTGTCTGTATGTATAAATCTCTGAGAACAATACAATCTGTTGATTGTTTCATCATCATTTTCACCATGTTATCATGGTATCAGATTGGTTGAGGGTTTTTCAAACCGCTATTGATCCTGCAACCTGAAGCTTCACCACTCTTCTCTGCTGCTGCTGCTTGTTCATTGCGTTCTTCTTTTAAGCTTCACATCTGTTTTGTTGGTGATACTCTTTCTTTACTCAGAGATCTACTTTCTTTCCATTTCTTGTTTCGATCTTTAGTTCCTTGAATCATTTCATTCTTGATTCAATTTTTTTATTCTTTAGATTTCTCAGCAATGCAATCTTCTTGCTGAGGTTCTTTTGTATCATCTGTTTCGGTTATTTTCTTGTTAAATCTTGAATTTGTCTCTCCGATCTACATTCTCTTCTTAAAGATTTTCTTGATTTCTTAATGGAGAATCCAACTGCGACTTCGTTTTCTCATGTTCAACTTAGTCAGATCACTAATTTTGTTACTCTAAAGTTGAAAGAAGGCAATTACTACACATGGAAAAATCTAATGAATCCAGTAATTCAAAGATATAAGTTGCAGAAATTTTTAAATGGTACATATCCATGTCCACCGCAATTCACATCATCAAGAAATGAAGCAAATGGAGTTGAAAATCAAGCTTACATATACTAGATTGAAGAAGATTCAACCATCATTATGTGGATCAATTCTACAATCTCTGAATCAGTAATTCCTTACTTCTCAAGATGCAACACTTCTCATCAACTTTGGATGAGTATTGAAGAAAGATTCTCTAGAGCCTCATCAACACACTCTATTCAACTCAGATTTAAATTGCTTTCACTCACTCAAGGTGATAAATCAATTCCTGCACTTATAAATGAAATCAAGCTTATGTCTGACCAATTAGCTGCAGATGGTGAAATATTTTCTAATAGGGAATTAGTGGTCATCACATTGAAAGCACTAAATTCTGAGTATATACCATTTGCAACTTCTATGAGACACATGAATCCTCCTATCACTAGTATAGAATTGCATAACAATTTACTCAGTGAAGAAACTGTGGTCAGTAAAAGATTCAAGAATGCTAAAAATGAGTTAGATTCCAAAGCTTTTATGGCAAATAACTACAGAAATTCTTTCATAGGATCTTCACATAGAGGCAGTTATAGGGGAAGACATTCAACTGGTGGGAGGTATCCTAATCCAGCTATTTTTTCAAGACAAAGTTATGGAAGAGGTTCAACAGCTAGTGAAACTCAGCCTTATCAGATATGTCTCTCTGATAGCCATCAAGCTCCTAACTGTACTCATATACTCAACTTTTCATACAAAGGAAATGCACCACCAGCTAATCTCAGTGCTATGTTAGCAGCTGCTGACATATTTGACAAAGAAGAATGGATTGTTGATAGTGGTGCAAATAATCACATTACTTCACAACCTTCTACTTTACATGAAGCTACTCCTTATGATGGCACTGAATTCATTCACACAGCTAATGGTGAAGGTATGCCCATAACTCATTATGGTTCCACTAGTAGAACTTTTAATGATCATTGTTTTATTCTTAATGATGTCATCCTAGTGCCTCAAGCCTCACAAAATATTCTCGCTGCTAATAAGTTTACTTCTGATAATAATTGCTCTCTAACTCTTGACACCCATGGCTTCTCTGTGAAAGATCAGATCTCTGGGAAGATTCTTTTCCAAGGACCACATAGAAATGGTCTATATCCCATCAAATTTACCTCATCTCCTCATTCCTATTCATATACACTTAGAGACACTGCTTTTCTTCATAAAAGATTTGGTCATCCATCTTTTCAGACAGTTCAGAAAATCTGTAAACTTTTGCAAATTCCAAATGTGTCCAATAAGCCATACTTTTGTAATGAATGCAAACTGTGTAGATCACAGAAATTTCCTTTTCAATTGTCAACATCTGTAGCCAATGAACCATTATAATTGTTACATATTAATCTGTGGGGTCCTTGTACTGTAGCTTTTGTGTCTGGCAGTTTGTATTATGCAAATATTGTTGATGAATACACTAAATACAGTTGGGTTCTTCCTTTATCCTCCAAGTCTGATTTCAAACTTGCTTTTGTTTCCTTTGTTACAAGAATTGAGAAGCTTCTTACTCACCCTTTTGTAACCATTAGAACAGATAATGGAGGTGAATTTCTAAATGCCTTTTTTTCTCAATATTGTATCTCTAGAGGTATCTCCCATGAACTTAGTTGTCCACATACTCCTGAGCAGAATTGAGTTGCAAAAGTTAAGCACAAACACTTACGTGCTGTCAATAGAACTCTTTTATTACAAGCTGGTTTACTAGACACATATTGGGTAGAGCTCTAAATACTGCCAATTATCTTATTAATAGATTACCTACAAGATCTCTTGATTTCTTATCTCTATTTGAAGTTCTGTTTCACAAAAAAACCAGATTACAATTTTCTAAAAGTTTTTGGATGTGCTTGTTTTCCTTGGTTAAAACCATACACCTCAAATAAACTTTATCCTAGGATCAAATTATGCATCTTTCTGGGTTACAGCTTACATCATAAAGGCTACAGATGTCTAGAGCCACTCACTGGTACATTTTACATTTCTAGGCATGTCTCATTTAATGAATCTTCTTTTATTTATCAGCTCATTGTCTCTAATTCTCTTTCACCCACCTTAATTTATACATTACCATCTTCTCCTGATTCAATTTCTCCTCCAATTTCATCTACTCCATCGCCTCTCATAGTTAAGAATGATCATAGCATGACTACTAGAGGTAAAATAGGTATCTACACTCCAAAGTCTTATTTTTCCACAAAGCATCCTTTGCAAGTTGCATTCATAAGTCACATTCCCAAGACTATTGTAGCTGCTAACAAAGTTAAAGAATGGAGAGTTTCTTCTATGGAGGAATACAATGCTCTTATGCATGCAGGTACTTGGTCACTTGTACCACCAGATGATGCCCAGAATGTAATAGGGTGTAAGTGGGTTTTCAGGCTTAAGCACAATCCAGATGGAAGTATCAATAAATTCAAGGCTAGGTTGGTTGCCAGAGGCTATCACCAACAACCAGGTTTGGATTATGAGGAGACATTTAGTCCTGTGGACAAGCCCACTACCATCAAAAAAAAATTATCCATGGTTGTTCAGTTTGATTGGAAGATTCATCAACTTGATGTGAGTAATGCTTTTCTTCAAGGTGATCTGCAAGAAGAAGTTTTTATGAAGCAACCTCCAGGTTTTGTGGACCCTTCTAAACCTTCTCATGTATTTCTACTACATAAATCAATCTATGGCCTTATGCAAGCCCCAAGGGCTTGGTATGACAAGCTCAGTGCATCATTGAAGTCTTTACACTTCTTGAATTCTACATTAGATGCTTCTCTTTTTGTTCAAAAAGAAGGTACTCAACTTACTGTGGCTCTTATCTATGTGGATGACATCTTGCTCACAGGTTCTTCTCCATACTTTTTACAGCAAGTTATTGCTCATTTACAATAACTATTTCCTATAAAGGATTTAGGCGACTTACACTATTTTCTGGGATTAGAGATCAATAGAACAACTGACACATTATTTCTTAGTCAAACCAAGTATGCACTTGATCTTCTTCAAAAATTAAATATGGAGGGAGCCAAACCATGTAACACACCCATTGCAATCTCCACTAAACTTACTTCGGCTTCTGGGACTTTATTGGACAATCCTACAGAATATAGGTCCTTAGTTGGTGCACTGCAGTATATTACATGGACAAGACTAGATATAACATTTGCAGTTAATCTAGTTTGTCAATATATGCAACATCCAAGAACTGGTCATTTTACAAATGCAAAGAGAATTCTGAGATATCTCAAGGGTACCCTGGACTATAGATTAACTTTCTCCAAAGGTGGTTCCTTTTTATTAGGATTCTCATATGCCGATTGGGCAGGTAGTATAGGGGATAGAAGATCTACATGAGGTTATTGTGCTTTCTTGGGTCCAAATATTATCTCTTGGTCTTCTAGGAAGCATACAACAGTGTCAAGGTCTAGCACAGAAGCAGAGTACAGGACACTTGCTCATAGTGCTGCAGAAATGGTTTGGATTTGTTACATTTTACAGGATCTGCTCTTTCTCCTTCCACAGATTCCTAGGTTGGGTTGTGATAACATCATCTCAATTTCTCTTGCAGCCAACCCTGTAATGCACTCAAAAATGAAACATGTTCACTTGGACTATCATTTTATCAGGGAGTTAGTTTAGTCCAAGTCTCTTGATGTGTTCTATGTACACACCTTGGATCAGCTTGTAGATATCTTTACTAAAGGGTTAAACTATCCCAGATTTATTGATTTAAGAACCAAACTCAAAGTTACTGCTCCCATGAGTTTGAGGGGGGATAAAGACAGTCCATTATCTCAGTGTAGTTCACTGTAGTTCAGATTATATAGTGGTGTAGTTTAAACACAATAGTGCAGTGTAGGATAAGGCTCACACAAGTATATCACACGTGCACATCTATAATAGCTTTCATCTGCTGTCCTTTAACTGTTAGTATAAAAGCTTGTCTTAACAGCTTTTGTCTGTATGTAAAAATCTCTGAGAACAATACAATTTGTTGATTGTTTCATCATCATTTTCACCATGTTATCATATAACATATTTGATTTATAGAAACTATTACAATAAAAAGGGAAGTTGCGAAAAACTAAAGATAAATTTGTTCTTCCAATTTGGGTTGTAAGATCAGTTGAAAAGACGAAAATCCGAACACAGTAAAATGTGGCATCTACATTCTGAAGATTTTTCCACTCAATTAGTAGTTTCCAGCTTCAAACTTCAGTGGAGCTTTAGATATTTCATTAGCCGGTATAATTAAGAAAAGAATGAAAAAAAAAAAATCTCAGTTCACCAAAAAAAAAAAAAAAAGTTATGAGAACCACAATGAAAATGCAATATGAATCTAACAAATAGAACATTATACAAATAAACCTTATGAATTAAAACATGTTATAAAGGAATGTGCAGAAATGAAGATCAATTAAAAAATTGAGTAGGGCCCACAAGAATGATCTTATAGAAAGTATAAGAGGTATTGCGTATATCATTAGTATAAAACAAGGTTTGGATAAGTTTACCTTTGTTAGTGGTGGTCAGGATTTGTCCAGACAAAGATAAATCAAGGGATGTGGTTTCTCTGACCACCCCTTACATCTCGCATGTGTGGCGTTGATTCCAATATTATGAATGAAAAATGAATTTCAAAAATTATAACGGGGAGGTTCGAACTCATGACCTATTATGTCATAAGAGTGGCCTCTAACCAGTGTTCCACCTTGGTTGGAATTGATAGAAAAGATAAATCAACAGTGGTGGTTTGTTCAACTTTAATACCATAATTGCTTTATTACTTATTAGTGTTTCACTAAATGCACATAATAAATAATCTATTCATTATAAAGTGTTTTATTAATTAGTGTTTCACTAATTGCTCATAATAAATGACTAATTATTTTTTAATTATAAATGTTTTCATAATTAATTATAATATTTATTTCTATTAATAAGTAATGTTGATAAATAATATCAATAGATATTTTCTGCGACAATGAGTAGTATAAGAGGTGGAGGCCGAAAGATTAGTGGTGGTTAAGGATGGAGCCAAGCACAATTATATTTATTTTTGTTCTTTTATCGTAAAATGAGATACAAAGTCCATTTTTCACATGTAACCAACTTTCCAAGAATTTTTTCTCCCTCTCTCCTCAAAATCCTGGCTCTGCCCTTGGTTTGTGGTGGAAGAAGTAGTGAAGGTGAATGCTGGTGAGTAGTGATGGACAATATTAATTTTATGTTGTCGTTACAACATCGATAACATCGTGGTGTGGAAGATTTGGTTGGTTGTTTTTAACACTTTTGATAAATGAAGGTACCATATATTTTAGGGATGATATCATACAAGACAATATTTTCATGATCGTAGTTGGATCACCCAAATAGTACCCCTGCTATCTTTGGTACTATATCGTATAAATCATGATTTTTTAATATTAAAATAAAATTTATTGCAATACAAAAAAGAATATATACACGGAAAAAAATAATAAAACTAATTAATTGACGAAATTTTGTTCAATCTAAACCTCATACATGGAATTTGTGATTGAAAATTAGAATTGCGTCCAACAACCTACATGGAATGGGCGGCAGTGATGGTGGCAGTGGTGGAGTCAAAAATTGACATTGAGGAGGCCTATTTAAAAAACAAAAAAAAAACATGTAAATTTTGGTGGACTAAACCATAAATATATATGGACAAAGTACTATTTATAAAATAAGCTAAAAATATTATGTAGTTATTAAAAATTTAAGGGGTTAGAGCCAGGTTAGTCAACCCTTGGCTCCGCCACTAGGTGGTGGTGGATAAAAAAAAGGATTCATATGGTTTTATGGTGGTGGCGGGTATTGGTGAACAAAAATATATTATGCTAATTTTGTAACGCCACAAAATGTATAACGTTATATTATAAAGTATAAAACGTGGTTGATCATTCTAATATTAAAATAAACTCAATAAAACACATATTCATTTTAAAAAATTGGTGCAATCAATTTCGATGTTATGTAATAACTAAACGAACGACACGAATCAAGATCAGAACATATGAAATTATTTATTATCGATTTTTTTATGTAAAGAGTGGTCAGGATTTGTCCTTGGCTAAGATAAATTTACCGCTGGGGTTTGTTCAACTTAACCATTTTTAAACATTTTATTAATTAGTGTCTCATTGATTGTTCATAATGATTAATTAAATTTCTATTATAAATGTACCTTTAATTATTTAATTTTGAAGCGAAATGTCCCTTTAATAATCTAACATAAATACATAATTTTATTAATAAATAATTTTACTAAAAACTATATTAATTCTAATGGTGGTAGTGGAGGTAGGGTTAGTATAAGCGGTGGCGGGCGTTTGTGAATGGTGGAGGCAGTAACATTACTATTGGTGGAAGAAATAGTGGCGGTGGATGGTTTTTATGGTGGTGGGTGTTACTAATAGTAGTGTATAATAATAGTTTTTGCTTTTTAGTGAGTTTTATCGACCAATTAATAAAATAATCTTCACAAAACATGCATCATTGTATTATGAAAGATGTAATTGGTTGGTTTTAGCACGATTGATAAGGACAATAACCAAATATTTCGAGGATGATATCGGAACGTATAAGAAAATATGATCATGACTGTTCGATCACCCGTATATTATATAAAGGAAATTGGTGTACCCGCGTAAGAGAACATTATCGTTCTCTCAAGTATTATTACATTATTTTTCCTGAAAGACCATCAATGTAGAGTTGTTTCGCAACAACTACCTACAAAGACAACAACTTTCACTCAATTCCCGATATAAATCCTTATTGGCCGGGAAAATGTATTTGCATTCTAAAATATTTGTTTGCAAATTATGTTTGTTCATTAAAATCATCATAAAAAATATTAAATCATAAATCTAAATTTCTCCTCCGATGTTTATAGAATATTTTTAATATTTTATATTCTCAAATCATGCGACCAATTGATGAGAAATCAACAATATCAAATTACGGATCAATATGTATAGGTTTCATTCACTGGGTTATAAGGTAGAGTAGACACAGATGAGTATATCACACATAGCAGAACATGACTGAGAATACTTCAATAATTTTGTCAAGAGATAAGGTCAAAAATTTAAGATTAACTTTCTATAGGACTAATTAGATCGGTTTCGATAGGAGCTGACTAAAATATGGATTAATAATAATTTTCACGTAAGACAATTGCAAAACATAATTTGGCTAACTCTGCCTATGTAAATAGTGGTCAAGATTTGTCCTTCCTCAATTTCTATGTTATGTGAGAAGAAGGTGATATCTAAGATTGAGGTATAATTCAAATCTATTATATTCATACAATTTACAACTGGATGCCTTGAAAAAATTTGACGTGTTGTTATTATTATTACAGGCAAGGGATACATTTACATTGACCACACTTGCGCAAATAGCTCACTTCTCAAATGATTGGTGTTGCATGTACTGTCTAGAATGCAACGAGGAAAAACAAGGCACCCGAAGCAGTGTTTGGAGTATTTTGGATATAGTAACTTAGACCCGATGTAATACTTATGTTCTTTTTTTTTTAGTTTTTACACAATCTATTTATTTAAGAAAAATGAACATTGCAAATACATAACATCAACAAAAATTAGACAGACTGCGTTTGAAAATAATGGCTACTGATGGTCCGGAAACGGCAAAAGAAAGGAATTGTTGTAGAAGAATTGTTGGGATATACAACGGATTACTTGATACGAATGAAAAGGTATAACTATTTCGATTATGAAATCACATAAAGTTCACAGTAGAAGATGACATCAAGTTTAAAGTTTGTAACAAACATAATATGACTAACTAAAATGTTAAAAACAAACAAGATATATAAACTTAGAAAGCCGTGGGACTTGAAGAGGCCAATTTTGAAAACTACAATCTTAGAAAGGAACGATCCACAATACCTTAATTTTTATTTTTTATAAATATCTAACGTAGAATATGTCAACTTTTGGTAAAGGACCTATTGACAACCTATTAATTTGAAATAGGATTAGGGAGTACAATATGTGTTCAAGGTTCTTTATGAGGTAATGTGTCACCAGATTGTATTCCAAATGAAGGTAGGAACATAAGGAAGTGACAAAATGTCCAAAACTTTTGAAGTTACCAAAGCCTTCGATAAGACGAATTGGTGGGCACAATACTTTGTTGAATATTTAATGTCATAGGTTCGCATATATACAATCCCTTCGAAAAGGTGATGGATACACATTTTAAACATCGTCATCTAATGGGTGTTGGAAAATTACAGGAAAATCATGTCACATTGGATAGTTTGTATCATTTGTTCGATGCGAAAAAAAAATACTATTCTCTTGCTATTTGGAGGATCGAAAACATGACCATGATAGATGAGTCAGCTGGAACGAAATAGCAGCATGTGGAGACTTTTATGGACGATATTGATCAGTTGATTTCACTGAGAGGAGCGCTGATGACAACATATTTTCAAAATATAATTAAACTTCCATGTTCATGTAGAGCATTATCTCATTATAAGCAATGAACCTAAATAAAAAAGTGTCTGGAAGTTAAGATTATATTTCTTTCGTTTGAGCAAATCTCCGGCGGTAAAATATTAAAGGAAAAAACAAAGAAAAAAAGAGAGGAAAATCCCAACTATTTTTATGCCAATACATATTAAATCATAAGGAGTTGATAAGTATTCGGGACACAAATTATACGATATATTAAAAATGAACCAACATCATAGCCCGTGCCGTAGTATACGTATATAATTAGGATTTTTAGGTTTGCAAAATATAAGACAGATTACATGTGAGCAAGTGTGATGTGGGATTAGATTTCATGTGGTTTTCTTTAGGATTAGGGACAAGATAAGAGGTTGAATGGAGTGTGGATATATGGTTTTGGCGAATAAACAATTCATAGTATGAACTTTGAAGGGATGATCTTTAGTTTTCATAAGGTTAAACTTAACCATTTTTGGTGGACCAGTGTTGGAATTTCTTTCCGTCTCTTGTGTATTTTTTACAGCCGCCAAATTAGGTTGAAGTGAGAAATATCCTCACACACTAACACTACACCCATTAAGATGAAAGATGATCATGAACGGATGGGAGGTTCCTATCGATAACTTCTTTCTAAAAACTCCATTTGCTAGAAAAAAGAAGGTATAATACCTATTTGGCGGTCAAATGAATTCGTCTAGCATTTGCGTCTCCTCCAGTCGTGAAAATTATTGCTTAGTGAATCTGCAACCAGTTAAATCTGCATGACCTGTTTGGACCACCCACTATGGTTCCATGACGAAATTTTACTTGCTATATAAGTCTTGTACTTGAGCAGAGAGGCGCTGTCACAGTATATGTCTCTCACTATATGGGCGCATCATGGACTGGTTGCACTCATTTAATAGATTGGTTGAGCAGAAACTAGTCCACGATAATGTGGTGTTTGTTTTTATTGCAAAAAATCTAGTAAACTATTATACCTTTGTTCTTCATCAGCAAAGCCTTTCCCTACGCCAGTAGACTTGTAATTGGGGAAAGGGACTTGGCCTGATTCAATATACTTGAGATCCTGAATAAGAATCTCATAATGTCTCTTCACTTCATCAGCCGATTTCTCTCCTACGGCCCTTGCAACATTATGCCAACGATCAGGGGTGTCCTTATCAAATAAAGCTAATGCCTTTTCAAATGATTTGTTTTGCTTTGATGTCCATGATGAACTTGTGCTACGCATAGAGCTTGATGCCATTAGTGTTGTGCAGAATGCAGAAGTGTTGGGAGGTATCAAGAAATACTGCTATGTAGAGATTTTTGATGTGGGGAGTTTAGTTGATTCTAGTTGAATTATAGACAGAGAGAGAGAGAAGAGAAGGGTGATTAAAGCTAAGAAATGAGAAGAAGGCTCTGAATATAAATACATAAGGAAGGAGATTGAACTGCTTTAGTCAATAAAGAGACTAATTGTGTAATGGTATTGCATCAATCTTTAAGAAATCCCCATGTTATTCATTACAGTTCAGAATAGTTTCATTACAGTGTATCTTAAGATATTTTGGAAAGTATTAGAATGAAGTCATTTAAGGACAGGCTGAGAACTGAACCCTAAAGGGAAAATACACGTACAGTACACATGTGTGACATCATGAGTAACATGTTGTCTTAGTCTTAACCTGCACTACAGTGTGCCTTATCCTTCACTGCACCTTCTGTGTCATTATCCCCCCTCAAGTTGATGGGTGTGACAGCAACCTGAAGCTTGTTTCGTAGCATGATGAAGCGAGAAGCGTGTAAGCCCTTGGTGAATATGTCAGCAAGTTGGTCAAGAGTGTTGACGTAGAAAACATCCAGAGACTTGTTTTGCACTAATTCTCTGATAAAATGATAATCAAGGTGAACGTGCTTCATGCGAGAGTGCATGACTGGATTAGAGGCTAGAGAGATGGAGCTTATGTTGTCGCAGCCAAGTTTTGGTATGCCCGGTAAGCTAAAGTAAAGATCTTGTAGAAGAAAGAATATCCAGACAATCTCAGCAGCACTGTGAGATAGGGTGTGATACTCTGCCTATGTACTGGAACGTGCAACCGTGGTTTGCTTCTTGGATGACCAGGAGACTAAGTTGTTTCCAAGAAAAATGCAGTAGCCACCTGTAGAGCGTCTATCATCAATGCAGCCAACCCAATCAGCATCAGAGAACCCCAGTAGAAATGAGTTGCCCTTTGTGAACTTAATTTCATAGCCCAATGTGCCCTTGATGTATCTCAGTATGCGTTTGGCAGCAGCCATGTGAGTGGTTCTGGGGTGTTGCATGTGTTGGCACACAAGATTGACTGCATAGGAGATCTCTGGTCTAGACCAAGTGAGATAGTGAAGAGCACCTACAAGTGATCTGTATTCAGTTGGGTTCTCAAGTAGAGTGCCATCTTCCTTGGACAGTTTTGTGGAAGCTGCAATAGGTGTTTGAGAAGATTTGGATCCTTCCATGTGAAATTTGTGCAGCAGATCAACAACATACTTGGTTTGGGACATAAAGAGAGTGGTGGGTGTTCTAGTGATTTCAAGGCCAAGAAAATAGTTGATTGAGCCCAAGTCTTTGATTGGAAATTTGAGTTGCAACTGAGAAATGAAAAATTGTAGGAATGCTGGTGAAGACCCTGTGATCATGATGTCATCAACATATACTAGGGCAACTGTAATTTTAGAGCCATCCTTGTGGACAAAAAGTGATGAGTCAGCAACTGAATTTTTGAAGTTAAGTGAACAAAGTGCTGAACTGAGCTTTTCATACCATGCCCTGGGTGCTTGCTTCAGGCCATAAATGGCTTTGTGGAGGAGGCAAACATGATTTGGCCTTGATGGATCAATGAAGCCTGGTGGTTGAGCCATGTAAATTGTTTCTTTTAAGTCACCTTGTAGGAATGCATTGCTCACATCTAGTTGATGTATTGCCCAATTAAACTGAATTGCCATAGATAAAATGATTCTAATTGTTGTTGGTTTGGCCAATGGGCTGAAAGTCTCCTCAAAATCCATGCCTGGTTGTTGATGATACCCCTTGGCTACTAGTCTGGCCTTGAATTTATCTATGTAACCATTTGCATGATACTTTATCCTGAATACCCATTTACATCCCACAATGTTTTGCCCTACAACTGGTGGAACCAAGGACCATGTACCTGCATCTCTTAAGGTTGTGTATTCATTGACAGAGGCTATGTGCCATACTTGCTCCTTTTTGGCAGCTGTTATACAGGTGGGAACAGTAACCATGAATGCAGCTGGGAGAGGATGTTTGGTGGCATAGTAATATTTGGGAGTATAGATGCCATGTTTTCCTATTGTAGCCATAGGATGAGCATTAGTGGTTTTGGATAATGGAATTGAGTCTAGAGTTAGCCTTATAAGTTATATGAGGACATCATTTAAGTGAAAGGAATGATCATGGATATGTTTTCTAGAGTTAGCCTTATAAGTTATAGTCATACCTTCACCATTGGCAGTTTGGATAACCTATGTACCATCATATGGAGTCACCTCTTGACAGCCTTCAGTGGTTGAAGAAATGTGATGATTGGCTCCACTGTCAGCAATCCATTCATCATTGTCAAAGATGTCTGCAGCAGCAAACATTGCATTAAGGTTAGGGGGTGGTGATCTTCCTTGATAAGTGACATTGAGTCTTTGAACACATGTTGGTGCAAGATGATCTTTATGTCCACACAGCTTGCATTTTTCTGAGATGGGGGAGCCTCTTCCATAGCTTTGATTGTTGAATAAAGCTGGGTTGGGGTGTCTGCCTCCTGCATATCCTCTACCTCTGTTGTTGGTGTGATAGCCTCCCCTGGGATTGTAGTAGTTTGTGTTGTATCCTCCTCTTTGATGAGAACCACCTCTGTGATTATAGTAATAACCCCTATTGGCCATGAAAGCTTTGGCATCTAGATCTGCTTGGTCCTTAGCTGTCTTAAGTCTTTCATTAATGACAATTTCCTCACTAAGTAGATTATTATGAAGCTCAATACAAGTGACTGGTGGGTATCTATGCCTCATGGATGTAGCAAATGGTATATAATATGAGTTCAAGGCTTTAAGAGTGATAACCACCAGTTCTTTATCATAAATAAGCTCACCTGCTGCGGCTAATTGATCAGAGAGAAGTTTGGTTTCACTAATAAGTGCTGGTATGGATTTGTCTCCCTGTTCAATAGAGAGCAGTTTGGTGCGGAGTTGAAGAGTATGAGTTGAAGAGGCTCTGACAAATCGCTCCTCTATACTGGTCCATAGCTGGTGTGATGTTTCAGCTCTTGAGAAGTACGCAATAACAGAGTCTGAAATTGTAGAATTGAGACACATAATAATTGTTGCATCTTCATCCATCCAATCAGTGTACAAAGAATTTTAAATTCCATTCAATTGATTTCTGGGATTTGTGTACTGTGGAGGACAAGGGTATGAACCATCTAAATATTTCTGTAATTTGTATTTTTGAATTACTGGTTTTAAGAGATTTTTCCAGGTGATAAAATTATCTTCAGTGAGTTTGAGGTTAACAAAATTGGTCAATTGATTTAAAGGTATGTTGGAAAATGAATTGGAGGTGGGGTTTTCCATTAGTGCTCAAGAGAGTAAGATCAGTAAAAATAGGGATTAAAAGGGTGGAGGAATCACAAGTAAGAAGAGAAGATCGAAGATTCTTCTCGGAATGGAAGATTGATGCAAATACAGATGTAGAAATAAGAATGGCGGCAGTGTGTAAACACTAGCAGTGAAGAATAAATATAAAGAAAGGAACATGATCGAAGTAAAAATTAGAGGAAAGAAAGTAATCCTAACCTCCCCTGTCTGATACCATAATGGTATTGCATCAATCTTTAAGAAATCCCCATGTTATTCATTACAGTTCAGAATAGTTTCATTACAGTGTATCTTAAGATATTTTGGAAAGTATTAGAATGAAGTCATTTAAGGACAGGCGGAGAACTAAACCCTAAAGGGAAAATACACGTACAGTACACATGTGTGACATCATGAGTAACATGTTGTCTTAGCCTTAACCTGCACTACAGTGTGCCTTATCCTTCACTGCACCTTCTGTGTCATTATTGTGGAGGAGGCGAGAGGCAATGAGGGTGGTGGAATGGACCTAGTTGGACGAATATATTTTCTTTCGCAAGAGGGTAGAATAAAGTGTGACTCGTTTTATTTGGAACCACAAATGAATCATGACAATGAACAACAAGGGTGGGGATAAACAGAATTTATTAATTATCTCTCTACTTTTCATTTATTTACAGTTTAATCCTTATTCTCTAAGTTTAGACCTTCCTAGCAACTCATTAGTCATTATTAGATAGCTATAAACAAAACAATGAATCCAATGAGTAGGAAATGATCATCTTCCTTCCCTCGAGTTTGTTAGCACAAAATTTTAAAAGCCCATTAAAACTAAAAAAAAATAGTTTTGTTTTTGTTTCCCTTTGCTGTTAATGACAGAAATATATCCCCTTGTTTAAGTTGATAATAATGCACAATTAGATGCTAAACCTAAGTGGCTAATTGTTTTCCATTGTATAGACTCTAATCCAGCCGATAAAAAGGAGAAGACAGAGCATTTTGCAGACCTTTTTATGCACAGTGCATTCCAAAAGACTGGTTCATGATAGGGTTCCAGTTTAATGCTTTGTTTGTCTTCATACTATGTTTCCAAAAGAGCTTAGTTGGTTGTTTCAGACCGTACTATGGTAATAAGAGTTTAGTCAACAGGTGTTACTCTTTTAGTAAGACCATATGGTCAGTTCATGGACACTAGGCGTTTTCTTGCATACATGCAAGATCAAATCCTTCTATAGACCCTCTGTGAACACCTAAAAAGGACCTCCTTTTTACTGCGAACACTGCTTAATTGATTCCCCGACATCTTCTCTCTCTTTCATCTCTGTGTTTCATAACACATAGTTTTTGTATATTACAGCAAAATTATAGATTTCACACCATGTCACTACTTCAACATTATAGGTAGGCTGAAACTTCTTATGGTGTCTCATAACCTCATTTGGGATCTATCGAAACAAAGTTTTAAGAAGATCAGAGTAAATGTAAGAAATCTAAATCAATATTTGGTAGTCTTTTTTAAGATAATCTCAATTTATCTTACTATAATAAAGAAAAGGTCGACTTTTCGTCCGGGATTGGGAATTACATGGAGCCCAAAATGACAAAACAGTCCCTCCGTGATTTCTTTTTCTTGTTGTGTCGTCGTTATAAACAGAGAAACCAAAAACCTATCTGTTTCCAAAAAGAAATAAAAAAACATTCCCCAAATCAAGATCGAATCAAAATTACAGTTATAACTTAAATTTGGTCCAATCGATAGGAAAAACCAATCAAACTCTACATTGTTTTTACCCCAAAATCAAAATAACAAACATGATGGAAACAAAGTTAAACATCTAAAATCTGGATTTCATCATCAAGTACGACATTTTCCATCTCTGTGTACAAGGTTTGCACAAAATTCACCCAGGTTTGCTGCTTCATTTGTTTTGAATTTTTTTTGAATTGTTATACCTTTCATTTGTACGACAGAAATTCTAGGAGATAAAATTTGAATTCGTAAATGTTGTCCTACTTTAATGTACCTTAATTTCTAGATTTTGCATGTGAGAAATCCTGTGGTACTACGTATGAAGTTAACATAACTATTCCAGAGGAAGGCTATGAGCCCATTGACTTCATTTTTACAAAAATATATGGTAACTTCTTTTATGTTTATGCATGCAATTTACTTTTAAGAACCTAAACAAATACATGACATTTGATTTTCATAGATTTGGATATTTTAGTTCAAAGGAATCTCGAATACACATGCTAAATGTCACGATAGTCTTAGAAATTGTGTCTCAGTCATGGACTCATACAGTCGTACTCAATGTCCACAGCTTCATGAGCATCAGTTTTATGTGTATTACCTACTGCAGGATAGTTGAATCCATGATTTGACCGTTATAATTTTGGATAACATGATGCCATATTATGTATCCCAGTGTATATAGGTTTCAATTGCCACTCACTATAGCGTCCCAATGGCATGTTTCATTTTAGTGATGCTACAAGAGGATGATTGTTGCTTGGTATGCTTTCCTGAAATTAAAATGTGTTTCTGTGCTAACGATCAATAAGTAAAGTGTGAAAAGATGCATGCCAAAAGTACAATACTAAATTTAAGCATGATACCAGCAGTGCATTATATGTCCTGAACTTCATTGTTGGCACCGGTTCATATGGTAACAATCGATATGGTCATTATTGTGGCGACTTATCATTGCTTGATTGTATGCCAAAAACACCATGATTTGGCAATGGGGTTGATGCAGGAAGCTTTGCATCAGGGGGGTATGCTTGATGTTCCAGGATTCTGTGATGAATGTGTGCTTGATACTTATGTTGATGAAGTACTTGATGTTGGATAGGCAAAGGCTGAAGTTAAAGGACCCCTCTTCAGGAAATTAGTCAGTTTACGTTCTTGCAAAAATTTTGGAGATATTGAATGCTAGCTCATGCAAAGCATGGTTGGAGGAAGCATCAGCCTTAATGGTTATGATAAGATGCTTCATGAGGTATTCAGACATAGATTTCCTAAATGAGGAACAAAAAAATGAAAGCTTGAAAGTTATTGCAGAAGTAATTAACGTATCTACATTGTATTAATTTAGGGGATATGATGTCATTAAATCAAATTGAACTCTTGACATGACTTTGGATATCTACTGACGACTTTGCAGTAAGCGGAGGAATGTTGGTGATCTCAATTTTGAGTTCTTTGGTTGTCGTGGGAGTCAATGTAGTCGTTGGAGCTATCCATCTTAAACAACAAAATCAATAAACAATATGTTTTTGCAGGACTTGGAACTAAACGGATTGGCACTCGCATCGCGCGTGCATGTTTGCTAGTACTGATGAAAGAAACTCTTAAATTAATGGCTTAGCAGATCAGGTTGTTGTTTCATAATATGGCCAACTTGAATTAGTTTTTAACATTCTATCTTGTACACATCCAGCTACAGTTTGTGGTTCTTAATTTATTTTTTCTTGTTTAGTTGTAGTGTATACTGAGCCTGGATTAAGTTATATACCATTGCAATGTCATGTTATGCCCATGCATTTCTATATATGTATTTAGATATATCGATTTAGCCTTTTGTGGATTGATACATCAGGGACGTGTTTCAGATAAGATCGTTATTTGCAATTAAGGTTAAAAACGCAGGGCAGAGTGCTTTGTCGGTTACACTTGTACCAACTTACACCCACTGGAAGCTATTTTTACAATGTGGACTTGGTTTTCTGAAGTAAACTAAATCATATTAGAGATCTAAATTGTGGAAGGAATAAAAAATGTCACTGCTGGAGCTTTATAGGTTAGCCGGATACAATATTTTTCAGCAAGTTGGGTGGGAAGACATCAGCTCGTATAGAAGACTCAAAAACTTGGTTTGTAAAAAAGATATAATTATTAAGAAAAATGTCTCCAATCTCTGGTAAGATTACCTAGGCATATTAGCTTTTCTTGTGTGACCAGTTGGCTAAATGGTTGATCTTACAAGTATCTAGGATGAGTGTCAATGCATGAAAATGTTGCTAGTAATTTGCAGAACAACAAACTTTGTTAAATTTAAAGAATGAAAAAGGTGATTAGATGCCTTCCTAGCTAATTACAGAATGATTTCTTTGGATTTATGTTCTTTGCTGATTATATTGTTCTTTAAACTTGTTAGATTAGCTCCGTAGGTCTCCCGCCTCATGATTTTCACACAGTTTTCTCTGGATAGTGCTATGTCAATTAAGAATTTTTATTTTTATTTTGTTCCTTATTTTTATTTTTATTTTATGATAAAGTTTTACTTTCATTTAATTTCCAAATTCAGAAAAGAAACTAGTCGGAAGCCTAGCAACAAGCTGGCCTCCAACCCCTTTTTGAACTACCACACTTAACCTATGAAAAAGGAAATCACCTACACGCACGTTAGCATCATGACTAGCAATATAGTTGCGGAGCCGCTGAACGAAGTCTGTTGTTCCGTCCCCAAATTCACCTAGAGTAGTGAAAGCCAAAGCACCAAATCCATATCCTTGTGCAGTGCATTTTTCTAAATACTTGGTATTTTTGCGACTGACAAAGATCCTTGATAGCCTGCCCCCTTCCAAAGTACGACCATTACTCCCAGCAAAGGGCGACACAATCGTAACATCGAAGCAAACGTCCCGACCATTGTCCCAATTGAGCACAAGAACATCTGCCGGTCTCAAAGAAGTACCGTTGTTCGCAAGCATACCCAAGTCCACCTCTTTCCGTGCAGCCACCCCACTCGATAACAGATATGTCTGCAATCGTGTCGCGTACTAAATCATGT
This sequence comes from Papaver bracteatum, assembly GCA_023529315.1. Classification (NCBI taxonomy): domain Eukaryota; kingdom Viridiplantae; phylum Streptophyta; class Magnoliopsida; order Ranunculales; family Papaveraceae; genus Papaver; species Papaver bracteatum. Next base: position 1,367,250 of record JAJJWX010002349.1, on the reverse strand, counting down.
CGAAATTTTAAACCAACTTCATTTGTACAATTACACTGCATGGTCACCAAAAGCATCCATCTCTCTCTTGCAGAAGGGGCACAAACTACCTGGTTCAAACAAGGGAATACCAAGTCTATAACATAATACCGCACTAAACTGCCTCGAACCAATTTGCTGATTTAAACCAGGGATGGGGATAGCCATTAAGAAATCCAGGGCATGCTTCATTTGGTTGCTCTGCCATAGGAATGAATCACGTTCAGACAACTTGAATTGGGAAGTCAAGTTCTTCTTTACTGCATCAAAATAAACAGTTGCCAGAGTTGACATAGAATGGTTGGCAGTGTTATCGACGCATATAGGAGAAACAGGACTACACAGAGAGTTGAAAGAAGCTGCAGCACGCTCAAGATGGGAGCTAAAACCACTGATGCCGGTGTGCCTCAATATGACAGATTGCAGTTCTAGTGTTTCCAAGCACGACGCCAAATAACAGTAATTCATAGTGTCTTGCATCGAGTAAACACCAAAACCACCTAGTCTGAGGGGCAGCGTGGAAAATCGCATTTGCAAGGGGCCGAACCCTGGACCATCTCCTGTTATTATATGTTGTAGGAACTTGTAGAGACGAGAGTCAAACAAATCTTGAGCCGCAAAAGTGCAGTCTGGAAAGGTAGTGCGTAAAGAAAAATATAAGCGAGAAACTCCAGCACAGTTTCTAAACAAAAGAAGCTCACACTGTGGATCTTCAAGTTTTTCCACTGAATCAATGAGCTCTATAGTTTTTTCACTCTTTTAACAACCAGATCCGCATTAAATTGGGCATCAAGGCTAACAGGAGCACCTAGCAGCTTAACTCCCTTCTCTGGCCTACAAATATCAGGTGGAAACATACCTGCAACGGCTGTCCTGGGGTCTATAGAGGGCCAAAACAATTCAGTCTTCTTGATGTTCAAAAACAGCCCCCTAGCAACACCTTCTTCTTGAATTATTCTCAGAGCTCTAGCAACCATCATAGTGTCCCCAATCACAGTACCATCATCAAGATACCAAGCCTGCAGTTCTAGATCACACCTTTCTGAAATACTCAAGACTAGCGGGTGGAGAGTAAGAGCGAACAAAAGTGGCCCTAAAGGATCACCTTGTTGCACTCCCTGAGCAGAAGAAAGCACATGGTCCATATAATATAGTCGTGCTGGTGAAGCGTAACAAAACTCAACCCAACTAGATATCGAAGGACATAACCTACGTACCTCTAAGATCATGGTTGTTCTATCTATGAGATTGAACGCATTAGAGAAATCTACCAGCAGCATGGAAAGCGTATTTTGGTCCCCTTTCTCTTCCAACACGCGATTCACAGCATGTAGAATTGCTTCTCCACCACACTTAGCCCCCACTCCAAACTGGAAATCACCCAAATATGAGTTCATTTCCTTGCCAACAAAAGATGCAGCGCATTTAGAGACAAGTCTCCTCCATATTGTGCCAACCGCTATAGGCCGCAAGCCACCACCAGGTTTGATGAGTGGGGTGAGAGGAGCACTGGCCACATATTCTCCCAAAACCGACGGGCAAGAGCCTGATAGCCATAAGTTAACCACTTCTGTGATGGAGGCAAGTAACTCATCTGAAATAACACCTGCTGGCCCACTGAGAACATCGAGAAGATGTTGTGCCCGGAAACCGTCTCTTCCACAAGCTGTCCCCTTAGGGAAACTCTTTAGTCTACTTAGCACAAGATCCGTTGTAGCTACCATAGCCTCCTGTGAAGGTGAAGAAGAGGGGATGACCGGCAAGGCAGCAGTGGGATGTTTGGAACGAAGTTCAGCCCGTGTACCTTCATTATTGGACGCAACTCCAGTAGAAGTGAGAGTGCGAATCGCAGCAGCATATAAACCATGTCGGAGCTTACCCCTACACAACCTCAAGTTCACAGCTTCCTGATCATCCTGTTTAGGTTTCTTCTTGGCTTTCTCTTGTAATTCCTTCATCTCGGCATGTTTCTCAAACACACATTGAACCAGCACCATACACCCATTCGGTTCATTCCATATGCGCAATGCATGATTAACTGACTTAATCTGCAGCTTTCTCCGGTGTCGCTTTCAACTCTTGGTACTCAGCAACATGGAGAGTACACACAGGGAAGAGCATTAGTTGTATCCATGAAGACAGATCATTAGGTGCAGCCACCACTTTCTGCAACACAGACTTGAAGGTTCGTGCAAAGTGCAACCTACATTTAGCTGGAATACTAGAGATTGTAGGGATCTGAGCTAGAAACACCATGTTCAATAGCGCAAGACTTAAAGTAGGCGCAGCAACCTCAACATCAGTAGGATCGGAAATATTAACAGCAGCAATGCCGTGAATTGTAGCCGTAGAAGGAGCGAGCTCACCTTTCTCAATGTGTGTACACTTTTTATTCCAGGAATAAACATGCATACAAGCAGTGCACAACCAACTCTCGAGATGTAACAATAAGGACTCCCAGGCGTGGTAGACTTCTCTGCAACAGCGCAATCTTTCACGACATCTCTCAGTCCCCCCTTCTCTCTTGTAGTGTAAATTTCTCAAGTGATTGAAAAGTGAAACCTTCAATAACCCCTTCCCTCCAGTCCCGTTTTTGCACCCATCATAGCCTTTGAAAGGACATTGAAAAAGATCGGCTCTACCATCAGAAACATCAAAGCCATGGTTTGCACAGGGGGTAGCATAAGCAGCAAAAGATTTAGGGTTTGCAGAGGTAGAACTTCCCGTCATTGAAAAACTTGAAAAGCTTTAAAAAAAAAACCTAGAAGAGAAAAATCTACTTATGCGACAAGTGTGGTTTGGTCAGATGAAAAAGATGAGAAGTCGAAGGCAGAAAGAAGAGATTAATAGGAAATGGTTTGATCAGATGAAAACCAATATCCTAGGAATCACATTCTATCGATTTTACTGTAGCATTTCGGAGAACCTCTTAGATTTACTGTAGCAGTTCAGAGAAAAACCTTAAAAATCAGGTGAAAACCATCCATAAAAACGAATCTAATAAAATTAACGCAGATCCATAAACAAAAATCAAGCATAAACACCATAGCAGACGATGAGGATGAAGAACTAGAAAAATTAAAAAAAATAAAAAAAAATAAAAAAAAATCGATACTCATATTTAAACCTAACCAGAAATTTGTAAAATTATGTGTGAAAGCTGGACCTAGACTCCTACTCGATGTGGAGATGCTCACCCGACATCGGCTACACTGGTTTGATCATCTCCAGTGAAGAGCGCCTGATGAAGAGCGCCTGGTTTTCATGTCGCCTGATGAAGAGCATTGATATTTTTATTTTGTTCCCTCATGATTTGTTCCTTAGTTTTATTTTTGTGATGATTTTGAATATGACTTACCCTGTTGATCAAGTTGCTTAAATAATTGGGCTTGATATTGGATTCTTGCAACTGTTCTAAAGAATACTAGATTTGTGCCCGTGCTATGACCGGGCATATTTTTTCTTTTAAGTTGGTATGCGCGGGGATTCGCAACGCCCCATGGCAATGTATTTTTTATTTGGTGTGTGCGGGGCTTCGCCCCGCCCCATGGCGATGCATTTTTTATTTGGTGTGCGTGGGGCTTCACCCCGCCCCGTGGCGATGAATTTTTTATTTGGTGTGGAGATGTATTTTTTATTTGATGCGGCGGGGAAAATACATTAAATTGGTGGAAAACATGTGTGGATTTCTTTTTTCCCTTTTTAACTTGGTGTGCGCGGGGTTTCGTCCCGCTCCGTGGAAATGCATTTTTGATTTGGTGTGCGCGGGGCTTCGCCCCTCCCCGTGGAGATACATTTTTGATTTGGTGTGGCGGGGCAAATACATTAAATAGCTGGAAGATATGTGCAAATTTTACTTCTTTTTTCTTTTTTCTTTTTTTCGCAAAAATATGTGGATTTTTAACCATTTATATATTAATTTGGAAAAAATAGTCATAATATAGTAATTACTGTTGGAGTAACAATTAGAGAAAGAGAAGAACTTCTTATTAATAAAGAGACATCATATATTACATACACATAATGTTCTTTATATACATGTAAGGGAAAACCTAGTCATCTAATGGACCGCACATCCATGGGCCATAGGCCCTATAACACTCCCCCTTGTGCGGTTCAACAATGGAATTCCAGATGTAGTGCTTCACATATAGTGCTTCAAATGTAGTTCTTCAAATGTCGTTGTCTCCTTGATGACTTGTGTCGAAATCAATACCCTCCAGATGTTGTCTCGTACTTTACATGTAGTTCATCACATGCAATACGATCTTCAAAGATCGACGAGTCTAAGTTAATTGCCTCGTTAAATCTTCGTCAGGAAAACCCAGAGGGACAAAACCTGAATTAAAGAAAAATAGTACAATATTAAGCAAACTTAGAACATAGTTAGACTCCAATATGTTGCCTCACTAAGACCTTGACAAGGAAAACCCGGTGGGATAAAACCTTGGCGGAGGGAAAAAAGTACAACGTGACAGAGGCAAGTAAAGGTGATCCATTGCAGATGATCACTTTGCTCCGTTGAAGTTGACTAGTTGCTTCACAACTCTTAAGGCAGAAAATCCTCATGGGAAAGACAATAGCCTTAGTTGAGAAATTACATTCCCAGTGTTTCTTGTTGTCTCATTAAAAACCTTTCAGAGTAACAAAACCCTGTGGGAAAAAGTAACCTCGGTGATGTAAAATAGTTCAACACGCCATTCGGTGCTCCCCCTGATGTCAGACAGTTTTCATTAGTCTAATGCAGTCAGAAGGAGTTTATCACACTTTACTTCGGTGACTTGAATATTTATAAGACCATGTTGTTTATTCTGGAAGTTACGTTGCTTAATAGAATATCGCGTTTCATTTCTTTGACTCAGATATTTCAGTAATATCAACGCGATCTTTGTGTCTTCAACATTCAACATACTTGATGTTTTTAGTGTTGTCTCTCTAAAAATCCTGTCGAGTAACAAAACCCTTTGGGAAAAACTATTCTCGATCGAATGGAAAAAGAGTACAATATAACTTCAATTTTGAAGTAAAATATGTCGACGTCATATCCTTGGATCCTCCCCCTGATTACTTTTAGAGTTGTTCCAGACAGTTCCTTTAGTCATGTACTTTTCAAAAATGAATATCGGTAATGACTTAGAAAATAGTCTACCATATCTCCCCCTGATCACTTTCGTTGGAGAACATATTATTTTTTCTTCATAATCAACAACCTTGGATTGCAGTTCCTTTAGAATTCCTTGTTTATGTCTTTGCAGGGATAAAACAAACTCATGCCAGTGGCTACTTTTAAATATATGATTATGTTCATTATACCATTCCAATGACGTTGCGTTGGCGCTGAGCTATATCTAGCTAACAAGTTCACTGAGGAGGTAACATTTGGTCGAGTACATTATGTTAAGTACAAAAATGCGTCTATCATATTTAGATAAGGGAATTTCATATCCCAACACATCTTTGTCATCTTTCTTTAGACGAAATGGTCATTTACTCATTTTGTACTTCAACTAATCATGGGAGTGCTATCAGGATGCATGTATTTGTTAAATTGCCTGACAACTTTAGATATATGCAAACTGGTGGAATAATATACCACATGCTCAGTATTCGGTCGAGCTTTCCCCAGATTTTTCATCTCAAATTCGGATTTCAAATAGCTCTTAAGGTCTCTTATTACATCAAGAGTACCCATTATGTCTGTACCATCGACATAGATAACTACAATTCCAAATCAAGAACTTTATTGTGAATATGCAAGGAATAATAACTTACTTGTCTATCCCCTCCAAATCAAATAGCCTCTTAGATGGGTATACCACATCCGCCTGATTACTTTAATCTATAAGTGAGCGTTCTATCTAATTATAAACACACTCCGTGGTTTAGAGTCACTTCATTTTGGAAACAAAAGACTATCAAGTACTTTTGTAAATATCTACTATCTCTTGATTCTTTCAGAGATATGTAACAACCATAAACATATGCTGCATTTTAAGTCCTTTTGAAATTACCAATCTAACTAAGTAGCGGAACGCTATAACATTCATTACTAGAGGAAAATTCCAGGGCTTTGTGAGAAACCTCGCGCCACAAGGCGAGTCTTGATACTTTGAGACTTCATTCTTCCCACTGTGCTTTATGAAAAATAATCATGTATGTCCCATAGGCTTTACACTTGGTTGGTTAGCACTACCACACAAAATACCTGTATATTTATCAAAGAACCATGTTCTACCTAGATTATGTAGGCCAAATATGCTCTTTGTTGACATTAAATAATAAAAAGCATGGTTCGATCTCATACTGCTCTATTTCCTTGAGCAATTATATATAAAAATAATCATTAATATGCTCGCACGATCTTTCCATTGACTCGTGTGTGTTCTCATAATCCTTTAGGATTTCATTATTCTATGGAATCATTAAACTTTGGAGTGTCCTCCAGTTTTGATTCATGGACATAGTAAGAGACAATCAAATGAGATGATTTCATTAATGATGCAAATTATAGGTTGTGCCTTACTCAACATTGATCGAACCTGGTGGTCTCTCTATATTCCTTTATAGAGCCACGACCTCAACCACACTTTCACTAAGTGTAGTTGAAACACTTTAGTCTATGGTGTATATCCCTTATTGAGGATTCATAACCTTGCAGGTAGGTTTGCAATTTGATTATTGGAATATCCCTTATTTGCATCTCTGGTGTTCAAGTATATTTTTTGGCCTGGTGATGATTATTGGAATATCTGATCAACTTACCAGGCATGAGGCTGATTTAATTTCTGAATGATAATTAATGTTATTTCAGTGGGCATACAAAATTCCTTTTTTCCCCTTAGCATAGAGATATTCTAAAAGTATATTAGCCCAATAAATCATAGTCAAGCTCCCAAGCTGTATGTAAAAATTATGTACAATCTTTAATCTCACAATATTGTGATGGTCCTGATGGACATTAAGGATTAACAGGATTTTGAATATTCATATCTAGTCATTTCAAAGAAATAAAAAAGCTAGATACTAGCCTCTGCATGATCTGCTGTATATTTTGTTTTAAGATGGAAGATCTTTTTTTTCTTTTATTTTTAAAGCATTTTTAAGATAGAAGATGTGTGTCTTACAGACATTTTCGGACATATCTCATTTTGTCAGGTACAGCTTGAGTGGTCTGTCTGTTTATTTCTTTTCTGGTTACTAATATTTGAATCCACCTTGCTAAAAATCTAGCTCTTATATGAAAGACCCCATCCAACACGTACATGGCGACCATATAGATAGGTAACTCCATCCTAATAATGAAAGGATCAATTGCGACTGGCGAGTAGGTCCAGAGTGATAACGTATCAATGGTGATCAACTTTACTCTGGTTTCATTACGGATAAGAATAAAACTCATTACCAAGAATGTTTTTATTATTACAACTATTTAAAGAAAATAATTGATCGACTAATCGGGATACAAAATAATACGTGCGGCATACACGTGAGACAAAAAAAATAAAAAAATTAACCTACACCACTATTAGTCTTATCCTTCAGTGCAACATCCTTGTTTATGATATTACCCCCCTCAATCTCAAGGGAAAGTATTCTTGAACTTTGAGTTTATCTTTAAGCAAAAGAAATCTGGGACCATGCAAACCGTTAGTGAAAATGTCTGCAATTTGATCAAGAGTGGATACATAGAAGACATCTAGAGATTTGTACTTAACTAATTCTCTGATGAAGTGATAGTCAATATGCACACGCTTCATTAGAAGCTAGAGATATAGATCCGATGTTGTCACATCCAAGCTTAGGTATGGCTGACAAGAAACAGAACAAATCCTGCAAAAGAAAACATATCCAAACCATCTCTGTTGCACTGTGTGGCAGAGTTCTGTATTCTGCTTCTTTGGATGATCAGGCTACTGTAGTTTGTTTATTTGAAGACTAAGATATTGGATTAGGACCAAGAAAAATACGATACGCTCATGTAGATCTTCTGTCTTCAATGCTTCCTGCCCAATCAGCATCAGAAAATCCCAACAGAAAAGACTCTCCTTTAGTATAAAATAGACCATGAGTTAAAGTACCTTTGAGATACCTTAAAATCCTCTTAGCGGCCATGAAATGTGTGTCCCTAGGATGTTGCATGAACTGGTAAACTTGGTTAACAACGTAAGATATGTCTGCCCTAGTCCAAGTTAGATAATGAAGAGAGACAACTAGACTTCTGTATTCGGTTGGATTTTCTAATAACTAGCCATCAATATATGTTAGTTTAGTTGATATAGCAATGGGTGTCTGACAAGGTTTAACCTCTTCCATATGAAACTTAATAAGAAAATCAAGGGTGTATTTTCTTTGAGAAATAAACAGTGATGTAGAATCTTGATAGGTATCTAAAACACCTTATTATTTATCTATTGTTTATGCTTTCTCTGCTAGTTTTCTTGTAAATTATGTATCTTATGTTTTGTTTTTGAGTATTTAGGTACTTTTAAGTCATTTGGATCAAAAGAGGAGGAAACATGGCAAAATCGTTGGAGGCGGATTGTGTCTCATTATTTGCTTTTATTTCTTCATCTCTGTCTGAAAATTATGTCGGCTTTAGTGATGCGAATTTTTTCTAAAAAGCATGACAACTTTAGTGATGAATAGACATTGAAGGGAAGAAGTGAATCTGAGAAGTAAGAGATGGTTGTTGTTGGTGAAAGAATTCAAAGAAGAAGAAAGCATTCATTTGGAGCTCTGCTCGCCTGTGAATTGGTCTTTTTGCTCAGTATGACTCGGTGAAGGCCTACAAAGTGATTTAGGCCATGACCAGTCATTGAGTTGACTCGGTATGACTCGGTGCTTTCCCCAAGTTCATTCAGTTGACCCAACCGTGCTGACTCGTTGACCGGTGACCGGTTGGACTTTGCCCGTCACCTGAGGCGACTTTCCGGCACCGGATTCCGGCCAAAAACCCAGTTTTCCGGAGAGCATTTTTGGGACATATTTTCTACACGGGTTTCTCTCACTTGTGGGCTTGGAGGATTTCTATCTAATGGAATTTGAAGAGTTGGACCTAATTTTGGAGAAAAGCTACAAAAAGAAAAGTTCTACTAACTTTTGGATATCACGTTTTATTCTATTCTTGGAGCTTTTTGCAGAGAACTACTTCTAGGGTTTGCTTTCTTTTATGTTTCATCTATTTTCTTTGAATATTATGATGATGAACTCCATTAATATATGTAGCTAAATACTATTATTGGTTATGAGATAAAAGTTGATTTCTTCAAGCATGCTATTTGATTCTATGAATTAGTTTTGTCTCAATTCTATCGTTTATGATTCATCGTTTATATTATCATATGATTTGAATACTAGTTTAGTTGAGTCCGGAATCAATTGGATTTGTTTTCATCTCTATAGCTATATTAGGGTTTTCAATACGTAAAAGTTGTTATCTCTGATTTCTAGTAGCATCTTGTGGTTAATACTTGTAGTGATACATCTTTTTAATCGCATATGAATCATAACCTTTGTTAAAACGAATTAGTGCTTTTACACGTTTATTTGCATTGATTAGTCTTATTTCATAGAACTTATTGCTCTTAGGGAGTTAAATCTAATTGTGCTTTTACACTTTAGGTTGCTTTTTAAGAAGATTTCACAATAGTATCTTTTAATGTTGTTTGTGATAAAATCAGGAAATAAACGGGATACTCTTGCAATCAAGATATCCTAGGACTTTTGATAATTGCGAGATTAAATACCAATTCTAATCATAGATGAAAAATACATGTTTGTGAATGATACTATCCCTTGAACAATATCTTTTCTCTATTGATTATTCCAACTATTTGTTTTGCTTTATTTAGTATTATTACTTTGATAAAAACAAAAACACACCCTGGGTTACTTGGTTACTTAAGAATATGAAAATTGCATAACAACAATCGCCTCTCTGTGGATACGAACTCTTTATTTTCGAATACTATATTTATATTTAGTTGAGTGAGGAAGTGAAATTATTTTTGACGCATACGACACGCATCAAATTTTGGCGCCGCTTCCGGGGAGGCATTCGGCTTGTTATATAGTTTTGGTTTCTTATTTTTACGTTGTTTTTAATTTCGTTTTGAGAATTATGTTTCAGGTACCTTACTGAAATACAAACTGGGAGAAGCAATGGGTGATGCAAATCGCACACTCAAGGAGTTGGCTTCTTACAAGCTAGATACACAATAAGGGTGTATTCAAACAAATTTTACTTTCGAGATCAAGCCGGGGCTGCTTAGAGAATTACCAAAATTCCATGGCATGGTGAATGAAGACCCAAACAAGCATCTTATGGACTTCCACACCATTGTCATGGCCGTGATTCCAGTGGATACTGACGCGGATGGTGCAATGTTGAAAAATTTTCGATTCTCTTTGGCGGATAGTGCTAAGGATTGGTTATATTATTTTCCTCCCGAAAGTGTCACAACATGGAATGGGTTGAAGAAACTCTTTTTAGAGAGATATTTTCCTGCGTCAAAGGATACTCAAATTCACAAGGATATTTGTGGGATGAAGCAAAATGTGGGAGAATATTTATATGAATGTTGGGAATGATACAAGAGATTGGTGGCAAGCTGCCCTCATCACCAATTTAGTGTTGCAATGATTATCCAATACTTCTATGAAGGTCTCCAAGCAAGTGATAGGAATCTTATTGACGCTACAAGTGGTGGTGCACTTATGAATAAGACGGTGACACAAGCTAGGGAGTTGATTGAGAGTATGGCAGCAAATTCTCAACAATTTTCAAGTCGTGGATCAGAACCACCTACCAAGGGAGTTAGTCAAGTTGACAAGATTATCGAATTACGTCAACAAATGAGCAATATGATGGCAATGATGCAACAAATTGTAGCATGGTTGTAAAACCATCACGCCCAGCTTATGAGAACTTAGAGAATGTCAATGCTATATTCTCAACTCAGCCATATGGTATTTACTCCAACACTTACGAGCCAGTTGCAAGTGCAAGTTCTGTTTATAGCCATCCGCATGAGTTCCAACAACAAGTGCAACAACCACAACAAGGGCATAATCCAGAATTGGAGAAGATGGCTACTTTGGTGGAGGCTCTAATGTTTGTGGTACAGCAAAATCAACAACTAGCGATATTAAATCAGCAGAAAATGGATAATACAATTAAGGAGTTGCAATCACAAGTTGGTCAACCGCAACAACAACAATTCCAGCAACAACAACAACCACCTGAAAATCAAGGATCCAATATGAAAGAGTTGCTGAAATATTTTATGCAAAGAACGGAGGGTGTGGTCCAGGACTTGCAAACACAAGTAGGTTCAATGGCCGGGGAGATTAATCAGTTGCATGCACAAAATGGTGAGAAACTCCCTTCCCAACCTCTTAACTCAAGTGAGTGTGTCAATTCTATTAAGTTGGGAAGTGGTACACAATTTGTGCAACCCGAAGTTACAAATTCGGGTGAAGAAGAAGCGCCAAAGGAATCAATTTTGGAGGAAAAGAACGCATATTTTCCCCAAACTCCCGAGGTAACTAAATCAAACTCTAAATCTCTTGTTTCTACTTATGTTCCTCCTCTACCTTTTCCTGGAAGGTTCGCTAAAGCTAATGAGAAGGTGGAACAAGATAGGGATATTTGGGATGTTTTTAAGAAGTTCCAAGTATATATTCCACTCATTGAAGTAATTAGGAAATCTCCTCGCTATGCAAAGTGTGTAAAGGAATTGTGCACTAACAAGCACAAGCTAACCGGTAATGAAGTAATGAGTGTGGGGGAAAACGCTTTGGCGTATCTTACAAAGAAACTCCCACCTAAATTGAAAGATCCTGGTAGTTTCACTATTCCATGCACTATTGGTAAAACAAGGTTTGCGAAAGCTATGTTAGATTTAGGAGCGTCTATTAATGTTATGCCTACTTCGATTTATGATGCTTTAAATCTTGGTCCTCTCAAGAAAACCGGCATAGTTATTCAACTTGCCGATAGATCTAATGTTTATCCTAAAGGGATTGTTGAGGATGTTTTGGTGCAGGTAAAAGGACTAATATTTCCAGTGGATTTCTACGTTTTAGACATGAGTGATGTGAATTCATCCTCGTCTACACCTTTACTGTTGGGTAGACCATTTATGAGTACCGCTAGAACGAATATTGATGTCCACAATGGCACCTTGACTATGGAGTTCGATGAAGAAGTCATACACTTCAACATCTTTGAGGCGAGGAAACATGAAAGTACCATTCAATCAGATTTCCATAATGTGTTGGAAGCCGGCTAAGGCGTAACAAGCAAGGAGCAAGTCGGGATGATGACTTTAAACAAAGCGCTAAGTGGGAGGCAACCCACCAGTTTTGTATCTTTACATTTATCTTTTTATTTTTAAGCATTTGCTTTTATATTTATTTTCTTTGTTTTTGCATATCATTTGCGAAATTTCCCACCTTGAACTTTCTTTGGATGATTCAATTTTACATTGAGGACAATGTAAAGTTTAAGTATGGGGGAGCATTTATATGTTTGTATAGTGTGTTTTAGTATATTTTATGCCTTTAGTAAAAAAAACAAAAAAACAAAAAAAAAATCAGAAAAATAGAAAACCAAGAAAAAAAATTGTGCTTTTTGAACTCCGAAATCTAGAAACTTGTGCCTTTAGGATGACACCATTTTGATTTCAGGAGTTGAGGAACCAATTAACTAAAAAGGACGAACATAGCTCAGAATTCACAATTAATATGATAGTTGTTACCATATCACATTCTATTTTTATTTTTCCATATTTATCTATTGTTCTCTAAGTGCTTTGGTGGGTCACTAAACATCGACATGTTATTACTGCTAGGATGAAATAGAGTGCCAAAATTTGATGCGTGTCGTAACCACAACAAATTAATTAATATTTAACACCTAATTAACAAGTAATATAGGGTAGTCAAGATCGTTCCCACGAGGAGCAAGAGGTTTTAGTTGTCTTATAATGTCACAAAAAGGGGGGTTTTGGTTTTAGATATTAAGAGCAAAAGAAAGTAAATAAAAAAATTAAAAAGACAAAGGAAATCAATAAGAGAGATTAGATCAAGGAATCCTTCTTCGTTGCAAAACAATGATTCAAGTTATGTTCTTTTCCACTTCTTATTCGTCACAAATTATCACCAACCGTAGGTATAGCAGCTAGATCAGTGCTAACCCATAAATCCCTTATATCACCGGATACGGAAGTTCTCGACTACCAGATTCTATTCACCAAACCACCAAGTAGTAGATCACTCAAGATGTAATTTAGTTAAATGCATTAAGATTTATGAATTTATTAGGTTGATATTAGTAGTTAGACTCTTAGATCAAGGTCCACTTTCTAACGTTGTTTTTACACACAATTGCTCCACGGAATCCCTCCGCAAGGTCTCGTGTTTGCTACTTATGTAAAGAGTCAAGAAACGATTACTTATCCCCAACTTTCACTAGCTATAGATCAATTAACAAATCAATTTAGTTGCGCACCTAAACAATCTATCAATCAATCATGAATGTATAAACATTCCTATTAGTAAAAACAAACGATAATCATGTGAAAACTTCAAAGTAGATTTAAAACAAAACTCAAAACATGTTAAGAACTAGGAATTCATCCTCAATCAATAAAATTAGTTACTCATGTTAAGGAGTTCACACAAAGAATAAAGAAAAGAAAAGTGTTGTGTGTGTGTGTAGAGGTGTGCAAAAAGATATGTGTAAATATGTGTGTAAGTGTATCTAAGTGTGTATAGAAAAGTAGAGAACTTCTCTATTTATAGTCTTCAATGCTCTCCAAGTCTTCTAAGGAATAGAATCCATTTCTTTTAGCAATTCAATTTCCAAATCCAAGCCTTTCTCAAATCTTCCATCTCCTCTTTCCATATTCAAACCAAATTCTTCATCCAATTCCAAGTCCAAGTCTTCACATCCCATGAAAAAAATCCACACAAAATTATGCAACTTTGGCTCGCCGGAAAACTGGGTTTTTGGACGGAAATAAGCCGGAATCCATCACCGCCGGCAACCTGAAATTCTCCATCGGTGAGGGAATATTCCGTCAATCCACCGTTAGGACTAACGGTCAAACAGATCAATCGTCAGTCAAACTTTTAGTCAAATTCAAAGGAGAAAGTCAAGTCAGCCATTAAGTCAACTTGAGTTAGCTGTCTAATTGAGTCTTATTCAGCTGAGTTGGATATTCGGATCGTTCATCAGCTAACTGAGTTAACTCGCCGGATTGAAAATCCGACAGAGTTCTGTTTGTATTTTGGCTAATTCCCGGCCGATTTCAGGCATCAATTTTCTCAGTCTTCTCCTGTGACAAACCTACACCTACATCTAACAATTCAAGCACATTCACCACCATAGCTTCCTGTAACATCAGTAGCACTACCTTGCTCAGTCTGGAATCCTTGTTTCAGTATCAACTTCTTATTCTTCTTCTGGGGTTCATGGCAGGACAAATAGCATCACCACCATCTATGAATTCCTTTTCTGCAGTTCACACAATTTCAACCACAAGGCCTTCTTCATAGCAGCAGCATCATGGTATTCTCAATTTCTCTATCTCGTCACAATAGAAACCCCTCTTACACAACAAACACATATCCCTTTTCATCTCAGATTTTAACCCATTCTGCAATTCATTTCTCACAACACCAACACTTTTATTCTCGGATTCAGAAACCCATTATTTCCTCCATTTTATTTCTCTTTCTCTGTTTCGAATTCAACAGATCCAATTCCTTCTTCAGCTCAATCAATTTCCATCTTCAGTATCATTCCAAACCCTAAATCACCTTCAACATATCCACTAACCCATTCCAGCAGCTGCCTTTGAACAATAAACCAAAACCCATCTTCAATTTCTTCTATTCTCGATCTGAATCTTCATTACTCGTCACAATCATCTCCACTCGCCGTTTCTTCTTCTCAGACTCTCGTATATATCCTCAAACCCATGAGATTCAAAGATATTCTCGATCTGTTGCAGAGACTCACCCTCATCTTAATTCATCACTGTCTTCAACTAATTTCTCGATCTGAGAATTGGTTATCATAGCAGCTTTGTTTTATCAATTTCAGGGTAAAGAGAGGACAGAGGAGAAGATGTTATCTTCTTTAATGAATTAGGGTATATAAATATTGGGGCAGATTAAAACACCCCTCAAAAGAGCCACCCAGATTGGGTGCTAACAACACAAACATTTTCTAGATAAGGGCTACCCAGTGATGACAATCCTTGGATAAGGTATACCCTAAATGACAACCCCTTAACCATAGCTGGACTTTGTTTAGTATTCCACCAAAGAGCTGCACCTTAACAATTACTGGGCTCCAGATAGTGTTCGCCCCTGAAATGACCTTTTTTCCCTTTTTGCTCAATTTTGGTGATTTCTTCTTCTTTTCCTCCGTGCGACTCCAGAGTACCTAATAACTCAAAAACACACGTAAAATACAAATTTCACAAGAAAAATAGCAGAGAAAGCGTAAATACTAGATAGTAAATACGGTGTATTCTACACCTATCAAATTCCCCCACACTTAGACTTTGCTAGTCCTCGAGCAAATCAAACTAAAACTTACAACTTCAAAGCGTTCCAGGGTCCCAAGCATCCTAAGAGTTATGAAGATATATAGTTTCTGCATGCTAGTAATAAGAAGTTAGAAATAATAAAGAACATATTCTCATTCTTAAATGTTGAGTGAGAAATAACCACACCATAATGAGAGAACACGTGTTTGAGAAAAGATCAATAAGCATTTCGCCTCGACTTCTGACTCACCAAAAAGGGTTTTATGATAATTGCACTCAAAAAGACGGCTTTTTTATGGGTCTCACATGTGTGCAGGTAGGAATGAAGAAATAATTCCTGCAACACGTTGAATGGTGGGAAGGATAACTTCCGAAATTTTGAAAAACCCACATCTTTTAACACTTTGAAAAAACCATTTTTCTAACGATCTCTAAGAAAGGAAATCAACCACTATTATCGAGGATGAGATTACTTACTTACCTTCACATCCTATTGCCAATTATGATAACACCACTCTCATGGAATCCATTAGAAACGTCTTCCGCTCCTCGTCTTCATCTTCTTGGTCTTCGGCTTCAACTATTAATGATAAACTTACGAATTTCGTAGATCCTCGGAAATTTGTAACCTTTTTCCTTAAAATCCTTGTCGCTTGAAACTTCCTTATAGATTTTCCTTCCCCACGGCTTATTCAAAACAGACAATAATAGATATTTCTCTTGTCTCATATTTTTCAAATTTTTTTTTTATACTTTTTTTTTAAGACAAGAGAAAAAAATACAAAACAAAGTGAAAAATAAAACAACCATGGCCGTGGAAAAGTACTTTACCGCTTGATTCTTCACAACTTTTATCGTCTTGAAATCATAAACTTCAATAATTCGCACCTTTTGCTTTTCTTCGCTATTGTAAATAAGTCTTCAACTTGTATGTAAAAATCTGCTCATTGTATGTTGCTTTACTTGAATATGAAATTTGCTCTTTTCTTGTTCCATTGTTGCTTGTAAACCTTGAACCTTTTCAACTTTCCTTGTAGATTTTTATGTCGCTCCTTGTTGATGATTATGGTGTTTCTATGGACCCGTTGTTGTCGAGAGAGAGAATGGTGCTAACTGCAAATCGAACTACAAGAAGGAGGCTTTCATCCATAGACGTCACCCTCATGATTGACAAAAATTAGCACTCAAGAGATCAAAATAGTGTTGAAAATTGGTGTGAAGTTGGGTAGCTCACCATTCTACCCGGAATTAACGTATGGTGACACACACTCAAAAGAAACTCTTTAGTAAAGGTAAATTTTTTGGTCGGTGCCTTACATGGTATGAAAATGGGTAGTCTCCACTAATGATTGATCAGCAACTCTAATAATATATTCTTTTCTGCTCCTAATTTGCATCACCGGCATGATTAAATCCATTATTTAACACTCTAACAAGAAAGAAATCCGAACGTAGTTCCCTAACACTTCCAAGTTCAATTATGTCGGTCAGAATTCTCTATGTAAACACACCTAGAAGTATGCTAGTGACTCTAAAATCTCTAAAAGTTGGAAGTTTTATGCAATTTTTTTTTTTTTTAAAAAAAAAAAAAATGCTTAACCACTCCCCCATACTTAAACCTTACATTGTCCTCAATGTAATTGAATCGTCCAAGCAAAGTCAAGGTGGGAAATCCTAACATGATATGGAACAAGAAAAATAAATAACAAAAATAAAAAGCAAAATAAAAGGATAAGAAATACAAAACCTATGGGTTGCCTCCCATTTAGCGCTTGTTTTAAAGTCGACGGCCCGACTTGGCTCTTGTAAGATTCACTCCCCAGATACTAACAATCGGAAAATTTGGGGATCCTCCCATAGTACCTGTTTTGCAAATAAAAGCTCCATACAAATGTTAGCACAAGAAAACAATAGTGAAATTATCGCCCGATAGAAATTTCCCCCACACTTATTCTTGTCCACACCCGGAAGTGTATAAAGAACATAGAATTTGGGAATTTCTATGTATTCCTCTTGGCAAACCTGGATAGTGTTAGAATCAAGTGTTTCCAATGGTGGATATCGAGAAACAAAATCATCCAAAAATAATTTCGAAGCACATACATTCAATCCAATAAGAGGTAAAGGAGAAGAATCAATATGCAAAGGGTTAGACAAACCTTGCACAATTTATTGTATTACGATATCTTCTTCATTCTTAAAACATTTAAGTGAATTACTTACCTCTTGCATATCATGGTCCTCTATGAAACCTCGAAACCATTCTTCATCATTTTCTACCTTAACTAAAGTAATGGCATCATCATAATCATTGGCAAGTTCAATTGGGTCTTCCACAAATTCAATCAATTCGGTTTCATTATCGAGCATCACCTCTTCAACATCTTCATCATCGGAATCGGGCCATTCACTAAAATAATTTTCGTCGGTATAAATTGTAAGATCTTCTTGTGAGGGTGTTATACCGTTTATAACAATAGGAAAGTCACACCCAATCTCCTCCTTTTGAATAGGTGAAGGATCCTTATTATGATCCGGAGTTGGAATAACTTCCTCATTGTTGCAACGCTCATACACTTCCGCGGACTCATATCTTTCCCTAAGGAATTTTTTCCAAGCACTAAATGCATATTCCTCAAGCTCTACCTTTTGAATAGGTGATTGATCATTATTAAGATCAAGGCTTGAGTAATCTACACTAGTGTCATCAAAAGTCTCCAAAGGTTGGTCCTTTTCAACACAATCATCTTCATTTTCGGAATCATCATAATAAGAATATTCATCGGTTTCATAACCTTTATCCCGACGTTGTTTAAGTTCCATATGAATGGTCCTACTAATTTCTGCGACAAGCTCTTCCGAATCTCCATCATCTTCCAATTTGTATAATTTTTTTGCAAGTTTCCGGACGTTCACACGCTTACCACCGTTGGCTACAACAGGTTCTCTTTCCCATGACTCTTCCCTTTGAATGGGTGAATGATCATAACTACGATCCGGAGTCGGGTAAGAAAAAGTGTTGCAGTAATTGGTTTGTGCGACGTTCTTTCTATCACGGTCTAGTATTTGTCGCAAGTCTTGCAATTCATTGATAATCTGCATACAACTCGAATGAAGCCAATTAGAAGTAGATTTATCCCACCTTGGTGCTTGACTTACATACCTATTACAAGTTTGTTGATATGTATGAGAGTATCCATAAGGTTCCGTAGGATATTGATCAGAGCCAAAAGATTGGTTTTGATTGTATCATAAGGATGGTTGGAAGTTGTCATAATGTTGAGGTTAAAACCCGAATTGATTCTTGTAATATGCTTGGTCTTGTCCACCATACATGGAAAACCGGTACCTGAAAAAAATATTCTCAAAAACTATGTTAGATACGATATAGAATCTAACAAAGCAAGAATAAAGCAAAAATAAAAATAAAAACAACTAAAATCGCCAGCTGCTCCCCGGTAGCGGCGCCAAAATTTTGATGCGTGTCGTAACCACAACAAATTAATTAATATTTAACACCTAATTAACAAGTAATATAGGGTAGTCAAGATCGTTCCCACGAGGAGCAAGAGGTTTTAGTTGTCTTATAATGTCACAAAAGGGGGGGTTTTGGTTTTAGATATTAAGAGCAAAAAAAAGTAAATAAAACAATTAAAAAGACAAAGGAAATCAATAAGAGAGATTAGATCAAGGAATCCTTCTTCGTTGCAAAACAATGATTCAAGTTATGTTCTTTTCCACTTCTTATTAGTCACAAATTATCACCAACCGTAGGTATAACAGCTAGATCAGTGCTAACCCCTAAATCCCTTATATCACTGGATACAGAAGTTCTCGACTACCGGATTCTATTCACCAAACCACCAAGTAGTAGATCACTCAAGATGTAATTTAGTTAAATGCATTAAAATTTATGAATTTATTAGGTTGATATTAGTAGTTAGACTCTTAGATCAAGGTCCACTTGCTAACGTTGTTTTTACACAAAATTGCTCAACAGAATCCCTCCGCAAGGTCTCGTGTTTGCTACTTATGTAAAGAGTCAAGAAACGATTACTTATCCCCTAACTTTCACTAGCTATAGATCAATTAACAAATCAATTTAGTTGCGCACCTAAACAATCTATCAATCAATCATGAATGTATAAACATTCCTATTAGTAAAAACAAACGATAATCATGTGAAAACTTCAAAGTAGATTTAAAACAAAACTCAAAACATGTTAAGAACTAGGAATTCATCCTCAATCAATAATATTAGTTACTCATGTTAAGGAGTTCACACAAAGAATAAAGAAAAGAAAAGTGTTGTGTGTGTAGAGGTGTGCAAAAAGATATGTGTAAAGATGTGTGTAAGTGTATCTAAGTGTGTATAGAAAAGTAGAGAACTTCTCTATTTATAGTCTTCAATTCTCTCCAAGTCTTCTAAGGAATAGAATCCCTTTCCTTTAGCAATTCAATTTCCAAATCCAAGCCTTTCTCAAATCTTCCATCTCCTCTTTCCACATTCAAACCAAATTCTTCATCCAATTCCAAGTCCAAGTCTTCACATCCCATGAGAGAAATCCACACAAAATTCTGCAACAATGGCTCGCCGGAAAAAGGCCGGAATCCGTCACCGACGGCAACCTGAAATTCTCCACCGGTGAGGGAATATTCCGTCAGTCCACCGTTAGGACTAACGGTCAAATAGGTCAATCGTCAGTCAAAATGTTAGTCAAAGTCAAATGAGAAAGTCAAGTCAGCTTGAGTTAGCTGTCTAACTGAGTCTTATTCAGCTGAGTTGGCTATTCAGATCGTTCATCAGCTAACTGAGTTAACTTGCCGGATTGAAAATCCGACAGAGTTCTCTTTGTATTTTGGCTAATTCCTTGCCGATTTCAGGCCTCAATTTTCTCAGTCTTCTCCTGTGACAAACCTACACATACATCTAATAATTCAAGCACATTCACCACCATAGCTTCTTGTAACATCAGTAGCACTACCTTGCTCAGTCTGGAATCCTTGTTTCAGTATCAACTTCTTATTCTTCTTCTGGGGTTCATGGCAGGACAAATAGCATCACCAACATATCTGAATTCCTTTTCTGCAGTTCACACAATTTCAACCACAAGGCCTTCTTCATAGCAGCAGCATCATGGTCTTCTCAATTTCTCTATCTCGTCACAGTAGAAACCCCTCTTACACAGAAAACATATATCCCTTTTCATCTCAGAGTTTAACCCATTCTGCAATTCATTTCTCACAACACCAACACTTCTATTCTCGGATTCAGAAACCCATTATTTCCTCCATCTTATTTCTCTTTCTCGGTTTCGAATTCAACAACTCCAATTCCTTCTTCAGTTCAATCAATTTCCATCTTCAGTATCATTCTAAACCCTAAATCACCTTCAACATATCCACTAACCCATTCCAGCAGCTTCCTTTGAACAATAAACCAAAACCCATCTTCAATTTCTTCTATTCTCGATCTGAATCTTCATTACTCGTCACAATCATCTCCATTCGCCGTTTCTTCTTCTCAGACTCTCGTATATATCCTCAAACCCATGAAATTCAGCATATTCTCGATCTGTTGCAGAGACTCACCCTCATCTTAATTCATCATTGTCTTCAACTAATTTCTCGATCTAAGAATTGGTTATCACAGCAGCTTTGTTTTATCAATTTCAGGGTAAAGAGAGGACAGAGGAGAAGATGTTATCTTCTTTAATGAATTTGGGTATATAAATATTGGGGTGGATTAAAACACCCCTCAAAAGAGCCACCCAGATTGGGTGCTAACAACACAAACATTTTCTGGATAAGGGCTACCCAGTGATGACAATCCTTGGATAAGGGATACCCTAAATGGCAACCCCTTAACCATAGCTGGACTTTGTTTAGTTTTCCTCCAAAGAGTTGCCCCTAAACCATTACTGGGCTCCAGATAGTGTTCGCCCCTGAAATGACCTTTTTGCCCTTTTTGCTCAATTTTGGTGATTTCTTCTTCTTTTCCTCCGTGCGACTCCAGAGTACCTAATAACTCAAAAACACACGTAAAATACAAAATTCACAAGAAAAATAGCAGAGAAAGCGTAACTACTAGATAGTAAATATGGTGTATTCTACACCTATCAAGTTACTAGAAAAAGAAAAGAAAAAAAAGATACCGACCAATTAGACCAAACGGAATAAAAAGACACTTGGATAGCAGTATGTGTGAAACGTTGTCCCTGTCTCTGTCTCCTAAACAAGCGTGGAATGCAGGATCCAAGGCAACTATCATGTACTTGCTGACTAGAAGCATGCGCTTGGATCCAAAAGATTTAATCATGTTGTCTGGAAAAAAAAAAAGTTTTATATTGGTTGAATAAAGTCGCTCCTGGTTCCCTTGTATATGCCAGTGTGTTGATGTAGAATTCAAACTAGTAGCTCAATCTAATAGGATGCATAGGTTCAGCTTGGCAGTGACCTTCAGACAGATATGGGAAACATCGATCACTTGTGAACATTCGCCAACATCTACATCTATATCCATCTTCTTAATCTTTTCATTGTGATTGTGGTTTGTTAGTTTCTGAGTATTGTGGCTTGTTCGACTATCTAATTAAAGCTTTATTTACTAATATATGAATTGAATTTGTGCAAAAGGTACCTCCTCCTGTAGTCAATTTGGATTCGTTTATTTATTTGTCACAAATAGACGGAGTTGGAAATATAGGTTTTGTAGGCAAACCTCTTGTAAACCTTCACGAGACTAAAACTCGTCCACTAGGGACACCTAGGGGTTTAAAGGCTTGTTATTTATGCTTAAAGTTACCGTAGCCTCGACGAGAAGGAGTTGTATGTACGTTTTATAATTATTTTGTTTGATTTGCTCGAGGACTAGCAAAGTCTAAGTGTGGGGGAATCTGATAGGTGTCTAAAACACCTTATTATTTATCTATTGTTTATGCTTTCTCTGCTAGTTTTCTTGTAAATTATGTATCTTATGTTTTGTTTTTGAGTATTTAGGTACTTTGGAGTCATTTGGATCAAAAGAGGAGGAAACATGGCGAAAGCGTTGGAGGCGGATTGTGTCTCATTATTTGCTTTTATTTCTTCATCTCTTTCTGAAAAGTATGTCGGCTTTAGTGATGCGAATTTTGTCTGAAAAGCATGACAACTTTAGTGATGAATAGACATTGAAGGGAAGAAGTGAATCTGAGAAGTAAGAGATGGTTGTTGTTGGTGAAAGAATTCAAAGAAGAATAAAGCATTCATTTGGAGCGAAAAAGGAGAAAAAAGACCAATTCACAGGCGAGCAGAGCTATACTTGGAGTTGGATAAGAATGTGCGCAACAAGAAAGCAAATGGGAAGTCGGTTCTATGAAACCGACAAGCCAAATGATAAAAGGGTGGACGTATCCATCAGTGGGTGCAAATATCCATCCCAATCCACTACACAATCCTAGATCGAACTTCTCTTTTCATTACATTTTACCTGAAATTTAGAGAATATAGAACTTAGAAGTAAGGGATGGCTGCTCCATTAATTAGCTGGAATCAGGGACGAGATTTAAACAACAACAAGTTGCTGATGTTTCCATGGATTCGAAATATTGAAGTGGGTTTGTGTTGGATTTGGTAGAGAATAGTGAATAGAAGCTAGGGTTGCTGTTCAGTTGGGATTTGTGTAATGAATTTCTACAGATGAGAATATACGGATAAGGGAGGAATTGATGCTGCTGACTCGAGTTCATGGTGGTTTCAACCAAATAATAACAGGGGTTTTGCTTTAAATTGATTTGTACAACAAACTTGGAAGAGATGGTGGTCTCTGGGTTGAACTTGATGAAGAAGAAGGTAGAAACTGAGATGTTGAAAACATGGATTTTGTTTAGTGTTTGGGTGAATTAGTGGCTCAAGTGTGTGTGGTGATTTTAGCTCAAGGTGCAAGCTGAATTGGGTTCGAATTGGATAAGGTTTTGGTATAGTTTTCAGCAATAAGATAGCAAACAACTGAAGCTGTTACTGTCCATTTTGTGGGGTTTTGATAATGGTGTTGTTGTTGATAATGAAGGTTGAATGATTAGGTGCTGACCTGTGTATGTGTTTGAATGATGAATGATGAATGACTATGGGTGTCGTATGAAATATAACACGTTCGAGAACAGACCTGAATGAGCTGGTTTTCATCATTCCAAGCTCTAGTTGAATCTGTGTGTAAAGGGTTTATATGGGTATTTATCATGGATGTCTTTAAAGGGTCTGGTGAGAGATTTGAGCGAAAGGAGTTATCACTGCTACTGTTTATCATCGTTGTGTAAAGGGTTACCTTGTGTTTGCAGAGTCAAGGCATGGGTTCTGAGCAGTTCAGGCAAGCAAGGAATGAGGCTGGAATTACTTACAAGAAGGTTAAGAAGGTGGTGTTCAAATGGGTTTGCTGCGCTGAAGGTGCAGTTCATGGAGTTCAGGTGGTATTGAAATAAAACCTGAGTTGTGCAAGGAGCTTCTTGAACTGGAATTGGAGCAGAGGGCTAAGAGGTGATGTTACAGGTGGCCTGAATTGAGAAGTAGAATGGTGTGGCAGTAATATCAGTTGAAGAATGGTATGTATTGGTGGTTATGAATTCAATTTTGGTGGGAATGGTATTTAGTGTGGCTTCGCAAGTATGATTTTGAGCATAGAATGAGTTATGCTGTATATGGGAGTCGCAGTTGTGGTCTGTGGATTAATTGAGGCCTATGTGTGATGTTTAGAGCAGATTCAAAGGCAATGATTGAGATGCTAGTGAAAGGAATGGCAAGTAAATGGAGAATTTGAGATTGCAGGTAAGTTTGAGCTGTGAACTGACATTGCACCTGGTATTCTGATGCAAGGGTTGGAGCTGAGTAAAATCAGCTAGGAAATGTTGTTGCCATGGTTTGTGAGGTTCAGAAATTGCAGGCATCTGGTGAAGCATAAGTGTTGGTATTGTGCTATGTTGGCTGGGAGAAGAGAATGGACTAGTCGGACAGAAGCTGCAGGATTGAATATGGGTTTAAGCTTAGAAGGAAACTGGTTGTCATTCAATGGTTTAAATGGATTTCAGAGAGGAGAATCGCAGGCAAGACATTGGTTGTGTTGGTTTCAGTCTGGCTGTTGCTGCTGTAGAAGTGAACAAGTGAATCAATGGGCTTATGGACTGAGTTGGTGATGATACTGCAATGGAACCGGCACTTGGTTTGAAGCTACATGTGATAGGTATGATGCAATGCCTATAACAGAAGTGAATGATTGTGTGGATGGATCTGGGGGTGTAGTGAAGCGCCAACATGGATGGATATAAACTAGTGAAGCACAGCCATCATGGCTGGCAGCGCAACAGTGGCATATGGCCTGCAAAGTGATTTAGACCATGACCAGTCATTGAGTTGACTCGGTATGACTCGGTGCTTGACCCGAGTTCATTCAGTTGACCCGACCGTGCTGACTCGTTGACCGGGTGGACTTTGCCGGTCACCTGAGGCGACTTTCCGACACCGGATTCCGGCCAAAAACCCAGTTTTCCGGTGAGCGTTTTTGGAACATATTTTCTACACGGGTTTCTCTCACTTGTGGGCTTGGAGGATTTCTATCTAATGGATTTGAATATTTGGACCTAATTTTGGAGAAAAGCTACAAAAAGAAAAGTTCTACTAACTTTTGGATATCACGTTTTATTCTATTCTTGGAGCTTTTTGCAGAGAACTACTTCTATGGTTTGCTTTCTTTTATGTTTCATCTATTTTCTTTGAATATTATGATGATGAACTCCATTAATATGTGTATCTAAATACTATTATTGGTTATGGGATAAAAGTTGATTTCTTCAAGCATGTTATTTGATTCTATGAATTAGTTTTGTCTCAATTCTATCGTTTATGATTCATCGTTTATATTATCATATGATTTGAATACTAATTTGGTTGAGTCCGGAATCAATTGGATTTGTTTTCATCTTTATAGCTATATTAGGGTTTTCAATACATAAAAGTTGTTATCTCTGATTTCTAGTAGAATCTTGTGGTTAATACTTGTAGTGATACATATTTTTAATCGCATATGAATCATAACCTTTCTTAAAATGAATTAGTGCTTTTACACGTTTGTTTGCATTGATTAGTCTTATTTCATAGAACTTATTGCTCTTAGGGAGTTAAATATAATTGTGCTTTTACACTTTAGGTTGCTTTTTAAGAAGATTTCACAATAGCATCTCTTAATGTTGTTTGTGATAAAATCAGGAAATAAACGGGATACTCTTGCAATCAATATATCCTAGGACTTTTGATAATTACGAGATTAAATACCAATTCTAATCATAGATGAAAATTACATGTTTGTGAATGATATTATCCCTTGACCAATATCTTCTCTCTATTGATTATTCTAACTATTTGTTTTGCTTTATTTAGTATTATTACTTTGATAAAATCAAAAACACACCCTGGGTTACTTGGTTACTTAAGAATCTGAAAATTGCATAACAACAATCGCCTCTCTGTGGATACGAACTCTTTCTTATCGAATACTATATTTATATTTAGTTGAGTGAGGAAGTGAAATTATTTTTGACGCATACGACACGCATCAAATCTCTCTTTACTTCAAGGCTTAAAAAGTAGTGCACATCTCATAAGTCTTTGATCGGAAAAAGAGTTTGTAGATGAGTGATTACCTCATGAATAAAACCTGATGAAGAGCCTGACATCAAAATGACATCAACATAGGTAAGAACTACTGTAATCTGATCACCTTGATAATGTACAAAGAGAGAAAAATCTACTGAACATTTTACAAACTGAAGTCCAAGTAGAGTTGCACTTAGCTTATCATACCAAGTTCTTGGAGCTTGTTTCAATCCATAAATGGATTTGTGGAAAAGACATTCATGATCTGGATTCTCAGGATCTACAAAACCTAGAGGTTGTTGCATGTAAACCACTTCTTTTAAGTCCCCATGTAAGAAAGCATTTCTTACATCAAGCTGCCTAATGGACCAATCAAACTGCACTGCCATTGTAAAAATAAGTCTGATTGTAGTTGGTTTAGCCACATGGCTAAATGTTTCTTCAAAATCAATACCTTGTTGTTGACGAAATCTGTTAGCCACCAATATGGACTTGAACCTTGCCACAGAACCATCTGGATTGTGTTTAATTTTAAATACCTACTTGTAACGTACCACATTTTGATCTGTAGATGGAGTAACTAGTGACCATGTGCCAGCTTCTTTTATTGCAGTATATTCTTCAACCAATGAGACTTTCCATTTTGGTATCTTATTTTTCTTAGTGAAACAAGTAGGTACAATCTCAGCAGATAAAGCAATCAAACTGTCAGATATAAGATGCTTTGTTTCCAAATAACATTTTGTTTTATAAATACCTCTTTTACCCCCTAGTAAGCATATTATGATCATTAACTGTAAGAGTGTTAATTGGTGCTTCAGGAATAGAGGATGTTATAGATGAGCATGTTTGAGATGTTGGAGAGGCTGAATTGATTGTGTCAAATAAAGTGGATGAATCAGAATTGGATGAAGTAAGAGATGTCTAAGGAAAAATAGATTCATTGAAAACAACATGTCTTGAAATAAAAACCCTTCCAGAGATTGGTTCTAGACATCTATAACCTTTATGAGATTGACTGTACCTAACTGTAACCAACAAAAATTCATATTTGACTTATGGGTGAGAGTTTATTAGAAGTGTAAGGTTGCATCCAAGGATAGCAGGCACAACTAATATTTTGTAATCTGGAACCTTGTGGAAAACAAACTCAAAAGGTGACACATAGTGTAAATATCTTGTGGGTAATCTGTTGATAAGAAAATTAGATGTTTGAAGAGCCACAACCCAAAATTTAGAAGGAAGTGTAGCTTGTGGTAAAAGTGTTCTAGTAACACCTAAAAGATGCTTATGCTTTACCTCTGCCACACCATTATTTTCAGGTGTGTAAGGGCAAGACATTTCATGAGTAATGCCTTTTACAAGAGTAAAATCTTTGATAACATTGTTAACAAATTCACCACCACCATCAGTTCTAATGATCTTAACAGATTGAGAGAAAACGTTTTCAATTTTATTAATGAAAGTGGGAAGTACATGTTTAAAGTCAGACTTATTAGCTAGTGGAAAGACCCCAACAGTACTTAGAGAAATAATCTACTACATTGGCATAGTACAATGAACCTGACATAAAAGAAGTATGACACCCCAAAGATCCATATGTAGCCACTCAAGAGGTTGTTGAGCTGAAGTACAAGATATTGTGAAAGGTAGTTTTTGACTTCTACACAATTTAAACTCTTGAAAGAAAAGAGGTTTATTTGACACATTTGAAATATGAAGCAAGGTACATAATTTTTGTAAGGTTTGGAAAGAGGGGTGGCCAAATCTTCTATGAAGTAGAGCAGCATTTGAAGTTGTGGCAGTGAGACCATTTGGTTCATTGCTGAATTAATTGGGTAAAGACCATTTTTATGTGGCCCTTGGAAAAGTATCTTCCCAAAGGAAAGATCCTTCACATAAAAACCAATAGAATCCATAGTTAGAGAGGATTGAGGTGAATTTATGTAAGGATAATAGCATGTGTGGAGATTTTGGAACTAGTAAAATGTTATTGTATTGTAAGGAATGATCATTAATAAGCTTACTGGAATTACGAAAATGTGTTATAGTCATACCTTCTCTATTTGTAGCTTGAATAACCTTAGATCCTTTATATCGTGTTGATTCTTGGATATTCTCATATGCAGCTATGATGTGGTTGTTTGCTCCACTATATTTATACCAAGGTGCATCATTAAAGATATTAGCAGCTGCAAGCATTGCATTTAGATTTTCCGGTGGAGTTCTGCCTCGGTAGAAGAAGTTTATCCTTTGATTAAGGTGTTATATGACGTTTGAGTCCACATATTTAACAAGGAGGGTTTTCTTCAATAGCATAACCTCTTCCAATAGGTCTAGAAAAGAGAGAAGGATTTGGAAATATACCTCCACTTCTACCTCTAATTTGTTTCTATTAGCAGGATAGGATCTAGGAGCATTATATCCTCTATATGAAGTATTTATAGAAAAACTTTGGCTTTAGTATCAAGTCTAGATGAAGTGACTGAGATCTCTTGACTCATCAATAGTGAAAAGACGAGGGTACCAAAATACACTAAAATCTTTTATTTATCAACCTATAAGTCCTCTACCAAATGTGATCATTTATGGACAGAGTCGAGACAATACAATAATTTGGTTCACATTTCGTGTGATTGTCTATGGATACGAGATCGAGACATTACAACAACAAGATCAATGTGTGATTGACAATGGATACAAGATCGAGACGGTACGACTACAAAGTGTGTACTTGATAATAGGTTCAGAAATAACCGAAACTCTATAGGATTAATATCAAGTATTACGGAGTTAATGTACTTGTGTATTTCACTTAATTATAATAACAATTATAATGCGAAAAACAAAGTAAAAGACACATCAAGATTTTGTTAACGAGAAAACCGCAAATGCAGAAAAACCCCGAGACTTAGTTTAGTTTTGAATACTCTCAAAATTAAGACGCTATACAAAATCTAATACCAACTTCGTATAGTTGAGACCAAGCAGACTACCCGTAGCTACTTAGTTCCCTCAGTACACATGCGCCTTAGACTTCTAGAGTCACGCACGTGAATAGCAAGTTCTTTGGATCGTATTCCAAACAACAAAGGAATAATCTGTTTGGTAACCACTCTAATCAATCTTGCTAGAAGATATGCGAGTTGTTGACAAAGGCTCTTATGTTTAATCTAATAAACTCCTTTTTCTTGTTAGATCAATCTATCCAATGACTACAAAAATAATCAAGTTTGGATTTGCAATGAATCAGTATAGATCTCAAAGAGAAACTATAAAGTGATGTTGATCTCATGCAACTACAAAATCAAGTATATCAAAGATAAAGCGATTCTTGTTGGATCCCATCAGATCAAGGTTTGTGCACTAAATCCACAAGATACGAAAACTAATAAAAATTCTTCTTCATCTTCAAATCTTCTATTGCCTTCAAAAACCTGCACAACAACACTTGACTCCTCTTGTAATCAATCACACACATAACAGAGTCTGTTAACAATGGATTATCACACGATGTCTTTAGATCTAACAACAATTCTAAAGATCCCGTCGATACATTGATCTAGTCTGAGTGAATCTTATATCAGGAGAGAATATTCTCAAGAATAAACAAACTAGGTGCAATCAAAGTTTCAAAAACCGTTAGTCAATCAAATCAATAATAAAAAAAAAAACTAATAACACTGCAATTATCTAGTTTCCTACCAATGGTGCTCGTAGAGCTTCTTGATCCCACAAAGTCTTTAAACAAGCGGTCGTAAGAGATTTCACTTAAGATACTTTCCTCTATGAATAAATGACTCCACCCGAAATAACAAGAAATGAAGTTTTCCTGGCTCTTAGGATAGTTTGATAGAAACGCAAACTTAAGTATTTAAACACCAAGGTTGTTTAGACAACAAGGAATTCCCAAAACCCAAATTATTCTTAAGATATGCAATGAATGCGCAAATTTGGTTTTCCTAATTCCAACCAGTAAAGACGCATGTTCAATGCACTTGCCTACTTATCGTTCTGTTGCAAAATATAGATAGAAACGAACTAAAATACTAAGGCGGAAAATCCGTGTTCAAAATACAAATTACTATTTCACAATTAGAATAGATGCGACTTGTATTCCAGTGAATGAAAAATTCATATACAATAGACACTAAAATGTAAGATGAAGCCATAACTAAAACAATAAAAGAAAAGAGAAAAGTATTAAACACATCTTTTTTGTTGCCGTTTCTTCTCAACTTCCATGTCTTTCCAAGCTTGTATTCTAGGACTATGACGACCCTCCATTTGTATTAGAACCTGAGCTTGTAACTCATCTAATCTAACTGCTATAAAATGAGAAAAGCATGCTAGTTAATTCTTCAAACAGTTAGTTAGTTTGCAAAACCAAAAGTAAGCAATTATATTTACAACAAAATTCGTATAACATAAATTTTCATACAGATGCAGTCTATCGGTTATTCACCCCATACAGAAAAGTTTACTCACCAAAAGTCTGACTATAAGCCAAAGTTTATAAACCAAAGTTCATATTGAGTTTTAAGATTGAATGGGTAAAGGATCAAAATCAAAAAGCATTACTTTCCTGTTAGAACCTATTAGCCTTGACAAACCAAAATATCTCAAACCTTGTGCTTGTAGTTAGTAGTAAGGTTCAAGCAGTTAACTGGCATTCTTTAAGCCATTTGATAATAACATTAACTGGCATATAGGCCAATGTGACATTTTTTTCTTGATATCCAGTATGATACTACACAACCATAAAAAAATAAAAAATAAAGGTTGGCAAATAGCTTTACCATATCAAACAGAGAAGGATCTTCTTTGAAATAATTAAGTGCTTCTTCATTAGTGCAAGTGTACATTTCTCATTGATCATCCTAAAATTTCCACCAAATAACCAAGATTTTTTCTACAGGACACACACAAAAACAAACAGAAATTTCAATAAATCAATTGAATATAAGGTTCTGGCTGGGGTTTCATAGATCTTGAGAGTTTAATATAACATTAATGTTGATCAGTAGTATAAGAGGGTCGACATTTCTAACTATCAATTCGCATAATTTCCCACTTGCCCATTCTTTGAATGTGGGAGTCCAAAAAGTAGACAGTTGGAAGCTTAAGTTGGGAACGGAGGCAAATTAAGAAATTCACTGAACAGGGTATACCTGCTTACTTTAGCATTTACATTCACCCTTCATATGGCACCACAACCAAACTCATGAATCAATATCAGTGGCACAAATATTGGTAAAAACCTAAGACTGCAACTTGATGATTTTTTTTTTTAAAACTGGAAAAATTCATCCAAAGGTTAAGAGAGTATTACATTAAACCATATGTTGAATGCTTGCAAATGGTTTTCATGATCACAAACCTCAATATAGACTTATGTCCCATGAAAACTGCTTGGTTTTTAAAGAAGTGCAAAAATCCACTGATTATGATTGACTGTCAAAAGTATGATATGCTAATGAAAAAGAAAATAATCAAAGAAAATAATGCCAACTAAAGGCAGAAAGCTCCAGCAAAAGCACCAAAGTAATCATATGCTAATGAAATGTAGATTAGAATTATGATTTCAACAGAAAATGAAATTTCAGTAAACAAATTAGGGTTCCAACATTCACAAATATTAAGAATTATAATTCAATCCAAAATTTAGAAACTAAAATTCGTAATTGTAATAGAACAAATTGGGGTTCTTTATACAATGAAAATGGTATGTACTTACAATTATTTATCCTCTTTCATTTGCTTCTCTTCATCTTACCATCAGGTAATACCACATCCGTCGCTATCTAATCGCCACCACCTCCATTACAAAAAAATACTGAAGATGAAGAAGAAAGATCGATAACAAATTACCTAAATTTGAAGTTCTGATGGAGTTTGATCTTTCTTCAAAACCCTAAAGTTGTGAATCTAAATCTAACTAAACTGAAACACCAATCGAACCGAAACCTTAAATTGTTAACGAAATGTGTACCCCTAATTTGCTGGATTTTAAATATTAAAATCGTATACTATTATGCTCCAGATTTCGATTTCGATGGTGAGCTTAGGGTTTTTCTCGCTGAAGGGAGGTGAAGTTCTTCAATTTTAGATGGAAGA
Source organism: Papaver bracteatum (assembly GCA_023529315.1). Taxonomy (NCBI): domain Eukaryota; kingdom Viridiplantae; phylum Streptophyta; class Magnoliopsida; order Ranunculales; family Papaveraceae; genus Papaver; species Papaver bracteatum. The sequence goes on along the minus strand of JAJJWX010002349.1, from coordinate 1,334,932 downwards.
AAATAGAACAGAAGGAAAAATAATGAAGCAAAATTTCGTGAAGGTCCTTATTGATTCTGTTAAGCTAGGATTTTTGATCGGAGTATTGTAGTAAATTTAGGATCCATGTAAAATCAGGGACCCGGTCGAAAAGTCGACCTTTTCTTTATTATAAGAAGATAAATGTAATACAATATTTCTGAAATCTCTCATAGAAATTATACCATTAGTAAATGCACATTACTAATTTTTATTCTCTAGAGCTATGCATTATTGCTGGTAATTAAAGCACATAAAACCAAAAACCTTAATTAAAAGATTCTCAATTTATTTCGATACATGTTCACCTTTAGCATCAAGCAATATCTTTGAAAAAAAAATGATAAGGGTTATGTACATATTCAAATATGTCGACATCATTAAGCTTCTCATTTTGGTAAACCCTTAAACCCTAATTCAAACACAACATGAAGAAATATATGAACCACGGTTTTAGCTCATAAAACCTATTATACCATCACTCCAAAGAATGTTGTGGTCGGATGCAATAATATTCCTAAGATAGATTGTAATCGGTTATGATACCGGTTACACATTCCTTACTGAATCCATCATGTCACCGGTTACACTTGCTTCCCAAGGTAAACTATGTGACCGGTTACACTTTGCTTCCCGAGGTTATTACGTGATCGATTACCACTAACCTCCAATACATCATGTGACCGGTTACACTTTGATCTGCAAAGTGTTTATGTGATCTCCAATACATCTAGCATCCCAACATAGCATGTGATCTGTTACACTAAGTAATCGACTCTAACTAGCTACTGATTATAAGCCGTGACTAGTTATACCTCAAGTCTTAACATAGTCAAGATATGTTCTACCACTGCCAACTCCATTGGTCATCCAAAAAATATATTAAAAGAATAACAAAACCAATCATGATTTCCCTTTCGATTATGAAAAAAATTTCATACATCTACTTCCATAAACTAATGTAAAGATACATAGTTTTCTAGGATGAAATCATACATATACGATGCATAGATAATCAACTAAATATATACAATATATTAAATCGATGTCGACTTTACGAATTTCCAAAAGATAAGTGTTTATACTTCGTACTATGCTTCCTTGATACTTTGACCATACTATTATGACCAAGTCTCATCAATAGAGTATTGTATACACTGTATACATCTTCGCATGTTATGTTTTCAATATAGCATGATGATCGTTGTCGTAGGCGTCAAAAATAAATTACACTTTCTCACTACTCAAAATATATATAGCAAGGGTAGGAAAGGATCTTTCCCACAGAGAGGTCTAGGTTGTCAAATTGTTTCGGTTTCCTAAAGGTAACAAGGGGGTTTTCTGATTTTTATAAACTAGAGTAAAATAAAATAAAAATAAAGAAATAAAGCACACAAATCAAGGTTGTGAAATATTGGGTAAAGGTTTCATCTTCAATTGTAAACAAGTTTTTGAATATATGAATAGAATTCGTAGTTAATCTCGCTATCATCAAAAGCCCTAGAATACCTTATTGCATGAATACTCCGTAAATTTTCTAAATTTATCAACACACACATTAGAGCTGCGTATGTGAATTCTACCTAAAGAATAACCTAACTCCTTACGCTAATTAAGTTCAATTCATAGGAGCATTAAGTTTCAGAAATAGGCTAATCAATGCAATTGTAATACATTGCGCAAACAATTCGAACAGAGGTCAGTTTCTACATATGATTACAAGAGTATATCACTACAAACCGTAATCATATCATGCTACTCGTATTCAAGGTTATCTCTTGATGAAAACCCTAAAATAGCTATAGATATAGATGTATGTTCAATCAATTCTAGACTCAACTAAACAAACATTCAATCATATTGCAATACATCAATCATGCAATTATTATAATCAGTAAAAAGTGAACAATGGTTTTGAGAGAAAAATAACTCATAAAGATCGAAACTTGTTTTCAAAATCCAACTACTTCTTTAACCAATAAGAAAACTTAGTTCATATTCATGGAGTTCATAACAAAAAGCATAGAAGAAAGCATCATGTTCTAAACCCTAGAAAACAAAAGTAGCAGCAGCTCTCCCTCATGGAGAGATATCCCTAGGTTTAGAGAAAGATTTTCTATTTATATGCTTCTCCCAAAAGGATACTTTCCCAAAATTAGGTTAAATCCTCATAATCTTCAAGTCCACGTCCATCTACTAGCCCACCAAGCCCATGTGTGAGAAATATATCTCTGGAATTTTTGGATCCAAAACTGGTCGCCGGAATTGCTGACGTCATCGTCAGACGCCGGAAAATTATCGTCGGTCCACTGAGCCATCGGAAACTATCACCAGCAAGTGCATACTCCCAGCAGCTCAACTCTACTTCTCTGCAGTCATACATTCACTAGAATCATCTAACACAAATTCCTTATTTCTTGCGAAAACGCACCCAAAAGCGTGACCCATAACGCATATATCCAGCCACCAACTCTTGCATTCGACTCATACCCCCTTCACGATTCACTGAAATATTACGATTCACACTTTAACTTCCAAAATCCGACTACCGAAATTAGTTCCAAAGGCTAGCCATTTCTTCTCACTTTCGCACAATTTCTACAGCATCTAACCCTTGCCATTATGTCAATGACTCAACTCTCCTTCCCTGTGCATCACCTCTTAACAACAACAACTCCACTGCTCAGTTAAATACATGCCCTGTAACAAGCCTATTCATCTTCAAACTCTCCATGTAACTCACATCACACAACAATCATCTCTGCAAACCCTGCGCTTTCACCATCTCAGTCACAGATTCACAAACTCCAGCTGCATCCACATTTCCTTGTAGCCGATCTCCTTGCACTGCAGCACCATCTGCTACTCTGTCTCTCTTCTACAGACTCATGACTACCACCAGTTCATCCACTTCTCCGTTTCTTGACCTGAACTACCCAATCACCATGCCCCTGTAATAGTGCAGCAGCATATGCTCTGTCTCTGAAATCCAACACAACCCAAATCTCCGACAACTAAGCTATACTTCCAATTCTGTTATTGTAGCTTCAAATTCTCATCACCTGCAGCAATTCACTCCAACACACACATAAGCAAACCAACTAGACCAGCACGATAAATTTCGTAGCTTCCATATCCAATCTGCAATTTATCAAAACTCAAGCCATCACTCTTGCCTAGCCATTTCAACTGCAGCTACATCATCATTGTCACTGCCATCTCTTGGCACCTGCACAACCAATTTCAAAACCAAATCAAACCCATGATGTCTTGTTGCAATATTACCCCTAGTGCCTTCTCACAATACAACAACCACATTCATTATAACCTGCATATTCAGTGCACTATCCATGAGAAGCAACCAAATCCATTGTAACTCTCCATTCCAGCACTACACAACACTACCATCTCTTCCCATTGCAACATCTTCACCACTATCTCTTGACTCATCACCTCAATCACTTGTACAAGCAGCAGCAGATCAATCCTGCACCATCTGTAACCTCATTACTAGCAATCACTGCATACTTGCAACTTTATAGACTCACCATAAATCCCTTGCATCTCAACCTAGCCTCGAGTCTCCACTTAACTGCCATTAACAGCTTCTATCAACTTGACAACTTCACTGTAACCCAGCTCCACCATGATAATCTCCACCATTTAAACCCTATAGCTTAAACATAGCATCTCCTCCACCATTTCTCCAATCAACAACACCACTAACTCCAAGTACCAGCACTACCACATGCATTCTTTCCACATGAACCAGTTTCTGAAATTCCTTCTTTCTCACCTGAACTCTAATCAATCACCACCATCTTCTCAACCATAGTCCTTACCAGATTACATAATCACCCCTATTCCATCACAAAATCGATGGAAACAACTTCCAGTTCTTTCAATCTAGGCTAACAAAACCCCACAATTCTTCATTAATCAAACACCATAACTCAACCATTTAACAATCGCAGATCCCTGAATCTTCTGTTCTTCACAACTCGAATTAATACCAGCTGAATTACAGTAATTTCACCATGAACCCTAAACTGATTCGAGCACTGAATCTCGTTCTTCATCAATAACAACAACGTCTTCTCGATTCACATCAGCAGCTGCTTCTTCTCAGATCAACATTAGCACCATTCTTCTTCATTCTCGGTTACAAACTACCATCAATTTCCTCACTGACTGCAGCTGTCTGGACTTGGGGAAATAAACGAATGAGAAATTAATTTCTCAAATTCAGGGTTGGGTGTAATAACACTGAAGTGGTAGTTGGGTGTAATGAAACTGAGATGGATATTGGCACCGTCCCAGATGATAAGGGGAATTCAAAATTATTAGGCTAGTCGGTTCCGAAAAACCGACAGCTTAAAATTTCTGTTCAAATCAAATGTCAATTCTGCGGAACAAATAGTACATTCTTCACCTCCTCCTTGTGCAATCTCAGCCGGCTCCATGACTCGCCTATGAATTGACCTTCTCGCTCTATTTAGCTCCAATTGAACGTTTTCTTCTTCTTTCACTCCGAATGACTCCAAAGCACCTAATAAACTCAAAAGCAAACATAAGATACATAATTTACAAAAAAAGTAGCAAAGAAAGCATAAATACTAGATATAAAATTAGGTGTTTTAGACACCTATCAGATTCCCCCACACTTAGACTTTGCTAGTCCTCGAGAAAATCAAACAAAACAATTCTAAAACATAATACAACTCTGTATCGTCGAGGCTACGGTCACACTTAGCACATATAACAAGCCTTTGAACCCCTAGGTGTCCCTAGTGGATGAGTTTAATCTCGTAAAGGTTTACAAGAGGTCTACCTACAAAACCTATATTTCCAACTCCAGCTACCTGTGACAAATCTATGAACGAATCCAAAATGACTATTGGAGGAGGTACCCTGATTCAAATTCAATTCATATATATATAAGTAAATAAAGTTTTTCTTAGAAAGTAGAACAAACTACAATACTCGGAATCTGACTAACCACAATCACAATGAAAAGATTAAGAAGATGGATATAGAAGTAGATGGTTGCGAATGTTAACAAGTTATCGGTGTTTCCCATATCTATCTGAAGGTCGCTGCCAAGATGAACCTATGCATTCTATTGGATTGAGATACTAGTCTGAATTATAGTGTCAACACACTGGCATATACAAGGGAACTAGCGGTCAATAATCTTAATTCTACATCAACTCAACTGGCATATACACGGGAACCAGGAGTCGACTTTATTCAACACCATAATAATATCTTTTATTTTCTTTTTCTTTTCTTCTTCATTTTTTTTTTTTGAGACAACATGATTAGATCTTTTGGATCCAAGCGCATGATTCTTGTCAGTAGATTACATGATAGTTCCCTTGGATCCTGCATTCCACGCTTGTTTAGGCGACGGAGATAGGGAGAACACACACATATTACTATCCAAGTGTCTTTTTTATTCCGATTGGTCTAATTGGTCGGTTTCTTTTTTTTCTTTTTTTTTTTTTAGCAACTCAGTCACTCTATTTCATCCTAGCAGTAATAAAAATTCGATGTTTAGTGACCCAGCAAATCACTTAGATAACAATAGATAAATATGGAAAAATAAAAATAGAACGTGATATGGTGATATTCCGAGATATGGTAACAACTATCATATTATTTCTAACATTTGAATAATTATGTTCTTTTAGTTAATGGGTTCCTCAACTCCTCCAGCCAATATGGTTCCATCCATTTAGATTGATAGTTTCATCCTAAAGGAACATGTTTCTAGGTTTCGGAGTTTATAAAGAAATTTTTTTTTTTCTTTTTTTTTTATGAACACAAGGGAAAACTAACAAAGCTAAAATCTCTATATGAGAACACTCCCCCACACTTAAAATTTACATTGGCCTCAATGTAAATTTAATCGTCCAAAGAAAGAGGATAAACACTGATACTCCATAACAAATGATATATATACAAATGCATAATAAAAACTGATACTCCAACTCATAGCTATTTCTGAACAATAGAGGATGAACACTAAACAAGCTATTTAGTTGGCATCTAATCCCAACTCAGCAAATATATATACCTCATTGTTAAGAAAAAATTCCATCTACTTAGAAAGGATAGTGTCTATTCTAAATTGTTCAAAAATCTCTAAAAGTTGGAGTTTTGATATGCAAATATCCAAAATAAGAAAATAAAGATAAAATACTTGAGAAATAAAAAGATAGAGGTAGATACACAAAACCAGTGGGTTGCCTCCCATTTAGCGCTTGTTTTAAAGTCGTCAGCCCGACATGCAAGTTGAATTCCCCATACACCAATAATCGAAAAAGTTGGGGATCCACCCATAGCACCTGTTTTGCAAACACTAGCTTCACACAAATATTAGTAATATATAAAAGAAACGAATCTATTAACCGATAAAAGCTTCCCTCACACTTATTCTTGTCCACACTTGGAAGTGTATAAAGAATATAGGAGTCGGGTACTTCCACGGTATCTTGTTCACAAACCTGCATAGTATGAGAATCTAATGTTTCTAATGGAGGATATCGAGAAACAAAGTCATCTAACAATGTTTTTGAAGCACATACATTCAAACCAATAAGAGGTAAAGGAGAAGAATCAATATGCAAAGGGTTAGTCAAACCTCGTATAATCTCTTGTAGCATGGAGACCTCTTCATCCTTGAAAAACTCAAGTGAATTATTCACCTCTTGTACATCATGGTCCTCTATTAAACCTTGCAACCATTCTTCGTCCTTTTCTGCCTTAACCAAAATCTCGGCATCAACATCATCATTATAATCCTTTGCAAGCTCAATTGGGTCATCCACAATATTGGTCATAACGGTTTCATTCTCAACATACTCCTCTTTATTATAAGGCACATACTCCACTGCGGATTCAAGTCTCACCATAAGGAACTTTTTTAGAACACTCATTGCATCATCCTCAAGCTCTACCTTTTGAATAGGTTTTTGATCGTTATAAAGATCAATGCTTGAGTAAGATACACTAGTGTCATCATATTTCTTTTCAACTTCACCTTGATGGCAAAAAGACTCCATTATACACTCCTCTGGGATGTCACCATAAATTGGTTCAAGCGATGTATTTTCATAATCATCGTCACTATTATAGTTAACATAAGATTGGCTACCACTTCCCAAAGATTGGTCTTTCACAGAATTTTGCATGTCCTCTTTGTATTCTTTAATGCCTTGTCTTAAATTGGAAACACCTTATTGAAGATCTTGGAGTGAACCATCCAAATTTTGAAAATAGCATTCCATTTGTTGGTAAAGCTCATTCGACAAAGAAAAAGTAGAATTACTTACTTCAGTATTGCTAGGCCAATTATCTTCCTTTTGAATGGGTGAATGATCATAACTACAATCACAAATTGGGCCAAACATACTATGAGCAGATTCGGTCGATGAAACTGGTTCCATGCTTAGTTGTCTACAAACTGACTCCATGCTGACCATAAATTGTTGCATTTCATCTACCAAACTAGAGGAAATATGAATAGGAGCACAAGTATCATCCCCTCTTTGTGGTTGCTCACTTACATAACCACCATAAGAAGGTTGGAATGTATGAGAACAACGAAAAGGGTACGTGGAGTATTGACCATAACCAAAGGATTGGTTTTGATTGTACTCCCCATAAGGGTGATAGTTGTCATGTTGTTGAGGTTAAAAGCCGTATTGATTGCTCCAACATGCTCCGTCCATTGGTACCTGAAACAAGAGTTCTCAAAACTATGTTAAAAACCAGAAAATAAAAAAAACAAAAATAAGAAACAAAACTAAAAACAAAAATAAGAAACCAAAAACAAGTGACAACCGTTGCCTCCCCGGCAACGTCGCCAAAATTTGGTCGGTTGTCAGCCGACGCAAAAATAAATTATACTTTCTCACTACTCAAAATATAAATATAGCAAGGGTAAGAAAGGATCGTTCCCACAGAGAGGTATAGGTTGTCAAATTGTTTCGGTTTCCTAAAGGTAACAAGGGGGTTTTCTGATTTTTATAAACTAGAGTAAAATAAAAGCAAAACAAAGAAATAAAGCACGCAAATCAAGGTTGTGAAATATTGGGTGAAGGTTTCATCTTCAATTGTAAACAAGTTTTTGAATATATGAATAGAATTCGTATTTAATCTCGCTATCATCAAAAGCCCTAGAATACCTTATTGCAAGAATACTCCGTAAATTTCCTAAATTTATCAACACACACATTAGAGATGCGTATGTGAATTCTACCTAAAGAATAACCTAACGCCTTGCGCTAATTAAGTTAAATTCCTAGGAGCATTAAGTTTCATAAATAGGCTAATCAATGCAATTGTAATACATTGCGCAAACAATTCGAACAAAGGTCAGTTTCTACATATGATTACAAGAGTGTATCACTACAAACCGTAATCATATCATGCTACTTGTATTCAAGGTTATCGCTTGATAAAAACCCTAAAATAGCTATAGATATAAATGTATGTTCAATCAATTCTAGACTTAACTAAACAAACATTCAATCATATTGCAATACATCAATCATGCAATTATTATAATCAGTAAAAATTGAACGATGGTTTTGAAAGAAAACTAACTCATAAAGATCAAAACTTGTTTTCAAAATCCAACTACATCTTTAACTAATAAGAAAACTAAGTTCATATTCATGGAGTTCATAAAAAAACGCATAGAAGAAAGCATCATGTTCTAAACCCTATAAAAAAAAGTAGCAGCAGCTCTCCCTCATGGAGAGATATCCCTAGGTTTAGAGAAAGATTTTCTATTTATATGCTTCTCCCAAAAGGATACTTTCACAAAATTAGGTTAAATCCTCATAATCTTCAAGTCCACGTCCATCTACTAGTCCACCAAGACCATGTGTGATGAATATGTCTCTGGAAGTTTTGGGTCCAAAACTGGTCGCCGGAATTGCTGACGTCATCGCCGGAATGTGCCGTCGGTCCACTGAGCCATCGGAAACTGTCACCAGCAAGTGCATACTCCCAGTAGCTCAACTCTACTTCTCTGCAGTCATACATTTACTAGAATCATCTAACCCAAATTCCTTATTTCTTGAGAAAACGCACCTAAAAGAGTGACCCGTAGCTCATATATCCAGTCGCCAACTCTTGCATTTGACTCATACACCCTTCACGATTCACTGAAATATTATGATTCACACTTTAACTTCCGAAATCCGACTACCGGCTAGCCATTTCTTCTCACTTTCGCGCAATTTCTGTAGCATCTAACCCTTGCTATTCTGTCAATGACTCAACTCTCCTTCCTTGTGCATCACCTCTTAACAGCAACAAATCCACTGCTCAGTTCAATACATGCCATGTAACAAGCCTATTCAGCTTCAAACTCTCCATGTAACTCACATCACGCTGCAATCATCTCTGCAAACCCTGCGCTTTCACCATCTCAGTCACAGATTCACACCCTCCAGCTGCATCCACATTTCCCTGTAGCCCATCTCCTTGCACTGCAACACCATCTGCTACTCTGTCTCTATTCTACAGAATCATGACCACCACTAGTTCATCCATTTCTCTGTTTCTTGACCTGAACTACCCAATCACCTTGCCCTTGTAATGGTGCCACAGCATATGCTCTGTCTCTGAAATCCAACACAACCCAAATCTCCAACAACTCAACTACACTTCCAATTCTGTTATTGTAGCTTCAAATTCTCATCACCTGCAGAAATTCACTCCAACACACACATAAGCCAACCAACTAGACCAGCCCGACAACTGCCGTAGCTTCCATATCCAATCTGCAATTTATCAAAACTCAAGCCATCACCCTTGCCTATCCATTTCAACAGCAGCTACATTATCATTGTCACTGCCATCTCTTGGCACCTGCACAACCAAATCAAACCCATGATGTCTTGTTGCAGTATCACCCCTAGTGCCTTCTCACAATACAACAACCACATTCATTATAACCTGCATCTTCACTGCACTATCCATGAGAAGCAACCAAATCCATTGTAACTCTACATTCCAGCACTACACAACACTACCATCTCTTCCCATTATAGCAGCTTCACCACTATCTCTTGACTCATCACCTCAAGCACTTGTACAAGCAGCAACAGATCAGTCCTGCACTATCTGTAACCTCATTACCAGCAACACTGCACTTGCAACTTTATAGACTCGCCAGAAATCCCTTGCATCTCAACCTAGCCTCGAGTCTCCAATTAACTTCCATTAACAGCTTCTATCACCTTGACAACTTCATTGTAACCCAGCTCCACCATGATAATATCCACTATTTAAACCCTTTAGCTCAAACATAGCATTTCCTCCACCATTTCTCCAATCAACAGCACCACTAACTCCAAGTACCAGCACTACCACCTGTATTCATTCCACATCAACCAGAACCTGCAATTCCTTCTTTCTCACCTGAACTCTAATCAATCACCACTATCTGATCAACCATAGTCCTTACCAGAGTACACAACCACCTCTCTTCCATCACAGAATCGATGGAAACATCTTCCAGTTCTTGAAATCTCGGCTAACAAAACCCCCCAATTCTTGATTAATCAAATACCATAACTGTAGGTAATGAATATCGCAAGATAATATTTCACGAGTATCAGGAGAAAAGAGTTATAAAATGATACGATGATAGAAGAAGCGCGGAGAAATATGAAGTTTTGCGAGGATGGAGTAATTGTGCGAGCATGAGTTGCGATACTTCGTAACTCATGAACAACTGTATAAATTTTACTATAAATAGGAGTTCAAATGTAAAATTCGAGAGGTTCTTTTAGTGAGTGTTAGAAAATATTTGAGGAAAGAGAATAGAGAAAGTTGTAACTATTCTAATTCCATTTAGATACTTCTTTGTGATCAATTGAGAACATTAATAAGAAAATTGTTATTCATCATCAAGAACTTCTTGAGTTTTTACTAATTCTATTGAGGGTGTAGTTGTAGGTTATTCTGCAACTACATAATTGGCGCTAGAAACAGGGACTTGAGAATTGTGGTAGCCTAAATTTGAGGGAATTGTGGAAAATTTGAAGAATCAAATGAAGTCAGTATATGGAGATGGCAAAAAAGAAGAATGTAATATGATCACAGAGACAATGATTGAGGAATTTCATAGTAATATGAAGGAAAAAATATACAAGCGAGATTGTAGAGGAAGAAAGATCATGGAGGAAGATAAGATGACAACTTTAGAAGAATGGGAAAAGCAGAAAATCACATTTTCAGTATCAGAAATTCCAAATGAAGACTTGAACCACACTTCACCATTGGTGATCACATTGCCAATCATGCTAGAAGATAAGAAAGCTGAAGAAAAATGGAAATTAAACCGAATTTTGGTTGATACAGGGAGTTCTGTTAATATTATATTCTATCATGCACTTAAGGGGATGGGAATTAGAGATGAAGAAATCATAAATTCAAAGTGTCTTATTCATGGATTAGGGAAATCTACAACAAAATTTAAAGGAGAAATCGTGCTGCGGGTATTACTAGGATAAATCGAAATGCATGTAATCTTGTGTGTGATAGATATGGAATCTCCATATAACATGCTGATAGGAAGGCCATGGATTCATGCGATCAAAGCTGTTGCTTCAACATTACATCAAAAAATCAAATTTCCTACACCAAATGGAATTCAAGAAATAAAAGGAGATCTTGATAGTGCAAAATTTTGTTATCAAATTGAAGTAACACAATGCGGAGGAAGAGCAAGAAAGAAACAACTTCGTAGGAAACTTGCGAAGGAAACAAGAAAAGAAGAAGAATTCCGAGTGTATACAATAAGAGCAAAGGAAGGGAGAGGTATACCAAATGAAATTCCAGAAAAAGAAGGGGAACCAAAAAAAATAATTAAAGAACCAACACCTATGGGGGAGCAAAGTCCAAGCTATGTTGCAGCTGAACCAACCAAAGAAATAAATATTGGAAGTAAAGAAGAGCCTTTATTCTTACGAATTGGAACTAAGATGGATGAAGGAGAATAAAAAAGGACTACTGATCTTTTGCGAGAATATAAAGATATCTTCGCAGGAAGTGTAGATGAGATACCAGGAATTGATCCATCAGTGGCATGTCATAGATTGAATATAGATAAAAATGTAAGACCATTCAAACAAAGAATAAGGAAGATATCACAAAATTATCATGTACAGATAGAAGAAGAATTACAAAAGATGTTGGATGCAGGGATTATAAGGGAAGCAAAATATCCAGAATGGATTGCGAATATGGTCATTATTCCGAAAAAGAACAAAGGAATAAGAATTTGCATAGATTTCACTGATCTAAACAAGGCATGTCCCAAAGATAGTTTTCCATTACCAGATATACCACAAATGGTGGAATCAGCTGCAGGTCATGATAGAGTCACTTCACTTGATGGATATAAAGGGTATAATCAAATATCACTCATGAGAAGAAGATCAAGAACATACTGCCTTTTTTGCTCCAAGGGGTTTGTATTGTTATGTGAAGATGCCATTTGGTTTGCGGAATGCGGGTGCTACATATCAACGTATGGTTGAAAAAGTGTTCGCGAAGTGGATACATAAAACTTTGGAGGTATATGTAGATGATATGTTGATAAAAATCAAGGAAGCTAAAGACCATGTGCAAGATTTGAAGGAAATATTTGAGCAAATGAGAAAGTTCAACATCAAATTAAATCCAGAGAAATGTATAATTGGGGTTTCATCTGGAAAGTTCTTGGGATACATAGTATCGAAGGAGGGAATACAAGTTGATCCAGAAAAAGTCCAAGCAGTTCGTGACATGCCAACACCTGCAACGGTAAAAGAAGTTAAAAAACTAAATGGACTCTTGGCTTCACTTGGGAGATTTATTTCGCGAATGTCAGATAAGTGCAAGCATTTTTTCAACATACTTAAGAAGGGAGCAAAATTCAAATGGACTGATGAATGTGAAAAAGCTTTTCAAGGAATCAAAGAATACCTCGCAAATACATCTATACTACAGAAACCAGAGAAAAACGAAGAATTATTGGTATACCTCGCAACAACTCCATATGCTCTAAGTGCGGTTACATATTCTGACGACGGCAGAGTAGAAAGGCCCATTTACTACATTAGTAAAACCTTTAATGCAGCAGAAAAGAACTATTCTAAAATGGAGAAGTTAATCTTAGCCTTGGTTTATGCATCATTCAAGTTGCGAATATACTTTCAAGCACATGTAATAAAAGTGGTAAACAAAGTCCCAATTGAATCAGTCATGAAGAACACAAAAAGGTCAGGAAGAATAGAAAGGTAGAATGCACAAGTAAACCATTACAAGATAAAATACGAAGTGTTATCATCGCAAAAATCACAAGTTGTCGCAGATTTTTTGGAAGAATTTCCTTTGGAAGAAGATGAAGCAGTAGAGGAAATGATGGATGTTGAAGAAGAATTTGGAAATCCAAAAGACTTGTTAACAGAGCCTGATAGATGGGAAATTCTGGTGGATGGATCATCCAATAGTGAGGGAAATGGGATTGGAGTCGTGTTGATTTCACCAGAAGGAGAAAGAACAGCATTATCATTCAGACTAGAATTTGCATCCACGAACAACGAAACAGAGTACGAAGCTGTAGTGCATGCATTAAATATCGCAATGGAAAATAAGCTTGAAAGTATAAGGATAACAAGTGATTCACAATTAGTGATTTGTCAAATTAAAGGGGAATATACCACAAATGAATCTTCTTTGAAGAAATACAAGAAACTCGTTGAGGAATTATCTGCGAAGATACCAAAATTAAAATGGAGACATATATCAAGAAAATATAACCGTCTCGCAGATGCTTTTGCATTTATTCCAAGCATGATGACAAATCCAAATACAAGAAATATCCAAATACAAACAATTCAAAACCCATCAGTGGACAAAGAGAAAGAAATTGAAGAAGTCATTGCGATCGAAGTAGAAAGAGAATTATCAAACAACATCGCAGATTGGAGAAAGAAATTCATGAATACCTCAATGAGGAGAAACATCCAGAACAGACTAGAATCACATAAACTAAAGAGTCGTGCAACAAACTATGAGTTGCGAGAAGGAATTTTATACAGGAAATCTTTTAGTGGACCACCTCTCAGGTGCTTAACTCGCGAAGAATGAGAAAAGATATTGAAGATGTTACATGGAGGAGAAGCTGGAAATCATAGTGGGGGAAGATCTCTAGCATATAGAGCAAAGATACAAGGATATTACTGGCCTTATATGCATACAGACGCAAAATTGTTCGTACGAAGATGCAAGGAATTCCAACGACATGGTAAAAGAATTCATGCACCAGGGGCTACATTAACTTCTTCAACAAGCTGCTGGCCTTTTGGTAAATGGGGGTTGGATATTGTTGGACCATTTATACCTGGATCTGGACAAAGGCGATACTTGATAGTTGCAACAGATTATTTCACGAAGCTCGCAGAAGTAAAAGCAGTACAACATATTTGTGATAAAGATATTTTTACGTTTATATTTGAGAACCTCATTTGCAGGTACGGGGTTCCAGCACAACTAGTATCTGATAATGGGAAACAATTTGAGGGGCAGAATATAGAGATGTTACTCAGTGCTTTTAGAATAAAATATGGGAAGTCAACCCCGTTATATCCACAAGATAATGGACAAGCTGAAGCAACAAATAAAACAATCGCAGATACAATCAAAAAGAAATTAGAAGGACGTCTCAAAGGGTGGTGCGAGCAAGTACCTAGCGCAGTTTGGGCATACAATACAACTAGAAGAGAAGCAACTGGAATGTCTCCTTATTGTCTAACATATGGAGTAGAAGCAGTATTACCCACAGAGGTTGTAATTCCAACAACAAAGAAAGAAGCTTGGGAAAGAAATTTAAGTGCGGGAGTAATATTACGAGAATTGGATGATTTGGAAGAAAAAAGAGAAAAGGTGTTGCACCATATGAGGATTTATCAAGAACGATTAGCTCGAGAATACAACAAGAGAGTCATTGAACGTGAATATAAACCAGGTGATTTGGTCATGCGAGAAACACCTCGATATCAAAAAGAAAATGGAGGGAAATTAGCACCAAAATGGGATGGACCATATGTTATTAAAGAAGTTGTAGGAAGCGGAGCTTATCGGCTGATGGATCCAGAAGGGAGAGACATGGGTTTGAGGCTCGGTAGACCTTGGAACAAACTATATTTGAAAAGGTATTACCCATAAAACTCATGAAAATTTTTACGAATATTGTTTGCTCGCAGGAAATTGGGAAAAGTTACGAATTTTCAAAATTTATATTCCAATTAATATTTCATTAATTTGCGAATAAAAGACCGCAATCTGTGATCAGCCTCCAAAAAAGAAAGAGAGCCGTAGAAAATTTTATACAGGAAAACCTTTGTGGCGTACACCCTAGTTCGCGAAGCTATAATTCGTAAGAGGCAAAGTCCTAAAGTACGTCATTTAAGGGGGTACCTATAACGTGGCTAAGGATAACCGGAACACCACCAAGGGCCCTTAGTACATGGTAAAAATTTTGGGGTACAACCCAATAATGGGGTACCTATCCGGGTTAGACACCTTGGATTCTCACCTAATCTAACGACATTACGCAATATAAAATGCAGTGTAAGAAGATTTAGGCTGGGCGACTAAGGCATACTGTCTTTCCCAAGAAGTGCAGAAAACGATCAAGGCGCCGAGGTACACGGTTGAGTCAAGAGTGTCGGGTGAGGTTGAACCACATCTGCCATTTTTGACAAGTCTTGGAAAATGATGCACTTGGCCCAAAGATACCCCATAGGGTGCAACCTCGTAACTATAAGCCCTATAGGCAAAAAGGATAAGAGGTTGCGATCAAAAGCTGGTTGTTGGCATAACCGGATGGGAAGATCTAACCTTGTATGGTAGATGTACGCTTCCTTAAAGGGGAAATCAGGGGGAAGATAAAGGGCAACACCCTCCATTAGGGAGCTGATAAGTGCTATAAGACGCAAATGTCACGAGGCTTCTTGTTTGCGAAAACATAAAGGCTTGTCATATTTGTGCAACAAATGAAGTTCTGCGAGCCTTCTAAAAAAAAAAAAAGAAAGAAAGAAAGAAAAGAATAAAGAACTCGCAGAACATAATAAAGTTAAGATGAGATCAATGGGTCGCTACATGAAAGTGTAGAGACGTCCTGCGATTTCATCGCAAGACGGCAATGTCATGGGGCTTCATGTTCGCAAGAATATTTAGGCCTGTCATATTGTCGCAACAATTCCTGAAGAGGTTCAAATACTATACAATGAAGTTAAGATAAGATCAATGGGTTTTTGCATGAAAGTGTAAGAAGGTCCTGCGATTTCATCGCACGACGATAATGTCACGAGGTTGTATGTTCGTAAGAATGTTCAGACTTGTCATATTATCACAAATAATCAATACAAAAGAGGTGGCAAAATAAGACCTTTACTTAGGAAGGCATGATAAGACCACAGAAATTAATGAAATTTATTACATCAATATCATTGAAGAAATTTTACAAGAATATACATCAAGATATTGTGAAGAGAAGATAGCTCTGGCAATATCATTGAAGAATTTTACGAGAAGTCCTAGGATAAAAGGACAACATTATTGAAGAATTTTAATGAAGACTTAACAAAAGATGCGATTTTGATAACAATCAAATACAGATAAGTTTATATTCGTAAAAGTTTACGAGAATTACATACTTCTTATACTTTTCCATATATTGAATATTTCACAAAAAGATTGAATACTTCTTATAATTCTTCAAGAATATCTCATATTTATTATACTTCTTCAACGGATATTTAATTTTGTGAAGGTTAAGTACTTATTATACTTCTTCATACAATGAGTAATAATTTTCTATACTTCTTCATATATTGGGTAATTCTTCATAAATTGAATGCTTCTTATACTTCTTATACTTCTTAAGGGTATTTCATATTTTATATACTTCATACTTTCTATACTTCAAGGGGAGATTTATTATTTACTTCGCAACATTCCGTAAAAAGCAAAAGGCTTATATTCCTTATACTTTGAAGGGAAGATTTCTTATTCATAATCACAATAAGAAGAAAATTCGTAAGATAAATTCAGAAGGATATTCTAATACTTCCAGTGATAGTTGATCATTTGAAGAGAAGTAATAGGGGGAAAAGGATATACTAAGCTTTATCTGTGAGTTATATATTATTTCTCTTCACATGATCAAAAAGGGGAAATTTAGTCAAAGTAAGGTTAAATTATCTTCGCAAAATATCAAAAATAAAGGATAGATCATATTCGTAAAATATCAAATGTACTTCTCAAAAAATAGAATTGTTCGCAAAAAAGGAAACCAACGGTAATAAAGGGAAGGAATTCAGAAGAAAGAAAGAAAGGAGAGCCAATGATAAATTGAACAAGGAATATTATCATGCTTCATCAACACTTTGTGTTGGATCTTTAAGATCAGAGGAGTCATTAGCAGCCTTCGACTTTTGCGAGATATCATCCTTGGAAGAATATGCAGCAGGGACATCTCCTTGAGGAATAGATTCTTCCTCATCATCAAGATCTTCATCATCACTCTCATGATCGAAATCACTATCAGGCTCACGAGCAACTTCATCGTCAGATATCTTCAGAGGAGTAATCTTTACAGGAAGCAAGCCTCTTGATAAGAGAATGTTATTCGCAAAAACTTGAGCTTTCAGGTGACTTTCACGAAGTATAGCCTTTTGATGATTGGTATCTTCGATATCCTTGGAATAAGCAAGATAGTTGAATCTCCGAGTAGCACGATCACGAGAGTTGATTAAGCGGGTAGAAAGCAAGACATTCTTCTTACTGAAGCTCGAATGAGGCTTCTAATCCAAATTTTTGCATTACGAAGGTGATTCTCATATTCTGCAAATAAAACAAAGTTCAAAGAATAAAATTTGCGAATATAATGAAATTTAAAGACGTACCAGAGGCAGTCAAATTTTAATGACTACCTTCTCTTTGAGAAGTAAGAGATTGAGTTAAAGATAGACAACAGTTCTTCATCTGATTCATCGCATTATCAAAACCATCACCAACTAATCCTTTAAGTCGAGATTGAAGCTTTTGATCTTTAGAAAGGAGAAATTTTTTATCCTTCGCAAGTTTGGCATTAAGACTTTTTAATGATGAGTAATCTTCTTCAAGTTGATTCTTCTTAGCACACAAGACTATATTCTTATTAATAAGGAAATTCTTCTCAACAACAAAAGAATTTCTTTCAGCATCTGAAGACTTCTTTAATTCCTCAAGTTCACCTTTCAACAAAGAAAGAAGATTTTCTTGATCGCAACATTTATTCTGAAGAGTCTTTAATTCTTGCGAAGAAACAATCATTGTATTCAAAAACGAACATTTCTCTTCTGATAAGGTTTTGTTCTCTTCTAATAAGGTTTCTATTCTCAAATTAGCTTTGGTTAAGGAAGAAAAAAGTTGAGATATGTCATCATTCAAAAAATTTCGATCATATATTAATTGAGTATTCTCTTGAAAAAGAGCATCAGAGTTATCAAGAGCACACGAGTAAATATCAGATAAATGGGAGAATTGGTTTGAAAGGCTTTCATGCTTGGTTCGATATTCTGTTGCATCTGATTCATGGTGAAGTACCAATCTTCTACATTTCTGGATGGATTCTATAAAGGGGAATGGGTTTTAATGGATGTTTCAAGCATAGGAAGAATATAAATAAATAAAAGAGAAAATATGAGGATAGTAATCATACCTTTCAGTTCATCATTTCTTTTGCGAAGAATCGCATATCCAGAAGAATTATTCAAGATGATGATTTTCTTTACGAAGATCCTCGCATTCTGCTTGAGAAGCTTTCAAAGAATGGCGAAGTAATTCAATTTCTTTTTCCAAGGATTGACGTGAAGAAGAAATGTCTGGATTGACGAAATTATTCAGAACTTCGCAAAATTCATATTGCGAACGAACATTAGTAGATTTCGCAGTATTGGTCAAAACCTCAGATAACATTCGGAAAGTTGAATAAATTCCATCTCGAATTTCTTGAGGAAGAGGAGAAGAATTTGAAGGAATAAGAGCAAGCTGCAAATTGTCTGGAGAAATAGTACTCAAAGGATTTGGGGATAAGACAGGTTTTTATAAAGAAGAAGTTGAAGGAATATTTTATGAGGATTGTTTTTCAATTGAAGAAGTTGAAGAAATATTTTGAGAAGGTTGGTTTTGAAGAAGTGTTGATAAATTGACATTGATAGGAGATTGAAAAGCAGGTAATGGAGTAGAGGCAGGAGTATTTGAAGAAGCATTTTCACGAGGAGGAGAGGAAAATTCCTTATCAACTTCAGGAAGGAAATCATCAATCGGAATTAATGGTGTGGGTTTAGTTATTCGAGATCTCTTGCTTGGATTTGGTTTTTCGTCAATCTGCGAATCAAAACGTAGATTAAAAACTGAGGCAACAATATATTGTTCAGGAAAGAAAACAGAGTATTTTAACTACCTTTTGATTCTCAGATTTTCTTATTCGTGGATTAAGGCTTGGATTCTTTAATTGAGATTTCATCTGAGAAGTTATTTTTCTGAAATTAACCAAAATCAGACAACAAATCATACAGAAATTAAAGAGGAGAACAAATGAAATACGCAAAGATAGAGGGAAATTACCTTGGAGAACTCATGAAGATACAGTAGAAGAAAAAATTGCAGAGAAAATAGTGATAGAGAGTATGAGTAGAAGATAGAATTGCGGAAATAAGAAGAAGAAAAGAAAGAGAGTACAAAGGAGTTATATAAGGGAATAACTAAAAAAGAACGGTTACAAAAGACGTGTCAAAATTTCAAAAGACTAAGTAACGGTTATGTTCTCACGATCATTTCTTCTTCGTAGAATTGATATGAGAAGAGGCAAGATGTAGGTACTGAATATCGCAAGATAATATTTCACGAGTATCAGGAGAAAAGAGTTATAAAATGATACGATGATAGAAGAAGCGCGGAGAAATATGAAGTTTTGCGAGGATGGAGTAATTGTGCGAGCATGAGTTGCGATACTTCGTAACTCATGAACAGCTGTATAAATTTTACTATAAATAGGAGTTCAAATGTAAAATTCAAGAGGTTCTTTTAGTGAGTGTTAGAAAATATTTGAGGAAAGAGAATAGAGAAAGTTGTAGCTATTCTAATTCCATTTAGATACTTCTTTGTGATCAATTGAGAACATTAATAAGAAAATTGTTATTCATCATCAAGAACTTCTTGAGTTTTTACTAATTCTATTGAGGGTGTAGTTGTAGGTTATTCTGCAACTACAATAACTCAACCATTCAACAATCGTAGATCCCTGAATCTTCTGTTCTTCAAAACTCGAATTAATACCAGCTGAATTACAATAATTTCACCATGAACCCTAAACTGATTCGAGCACTGAATCTCGTTTTTTATCAACAACAACGGCGTCTTCTCGATTCACATCAGAAGCTGCTGCTTCTTAGATCAACAGTAGCACCATTCTTCTTCATTCTCGGTTACAAACTACCATCAATCTCCTCACTGACTGCAGCTGTCTGGACTTGGGGAAATAAACGAATGAGAAATTGATTTCTCAAATTCAGGGTTGGGTGTAATAACACTGGAGTGGTAGTTGGGTGTAATGAAACTGAGATGGATATTGGCACCGTCTCAGATGATAAGGTGAATTCAAAATTATTAGGCTAGTCGGTTCCGAAAAACCGACAGCTTAAATTTTTTGTTCAAATCAAATGTCAGTTCTGCGGAACTAACAATACATTCTTCACCTCCTCCTTGCGCAATCTCAGCCGGCTCCATGACTCGCCTATGAATTGACCTTCTCGCTCTATTTAGCTCCAATTGAACGTTTTCTTCTTCTTTCACTTCGAATGACTCCAAAGCACCTAATAAACTCAAAAGCAAACATAAGATACATAATTTACAAAAAAAGTAGCAAACAAAGCATAAATACTAGATATAAAATTAGTTGTTTTAGACACCTATCACACGACTTGAAAGATACATTAGGAATTTAAACAAGATCGAGCCAATATTACTAACCTCAAGTGGAAGGAAGATATCGTCATTGTAGTCGTTACTTCTTATGATTCTTCAGGTCTTCAGAGTAATACTTGTATGTCTCAATATTCATAGACTTTCTAGTATAACCTAATCGAAGTTGACTATAATATTTAATCAAGCGACTCTAGATGAGTTTTGATACTAACATATGATATCTAACCTTGACATACCAACGCTTGGTGATTTCAACAAAGTTATGCTCTAAAAATCTCCCCCTTTGTCAGTTTTAGTGGAAAAACTCTTATTACATATGGAGCTAAACAAATTACTAAATAACTCATTCCTCATACGCTTGATTCATAGTTTCAACAACACAATAACTTGCATATATTCAATAAATAAATATTGTTGTTGACATTTGAGTAACAAAATCTTTTACTCCCCCTAAAGGTAATCTAGGTGTATATTCAATCTGAACGTCTTTGTTATTCCCCTTTTGTAGTCAGAAACTACACAACATGATGATATGTTTTTCCCCCTTAGTCAATGCTTTACTCTTTTGTTAGATATAACATTTAAGCACAATTGTCCTTTCATAGTGATTCAAAATCACTTGTTTACTCCATACACTTCTCCCCCTTTTTGTCACAAAATGACAAAGGTTCGATCAAATAAAGGAGAAGCCGAAAGGATCTTACAAATTTATAAGACTTGTATAACCTATAAGAGTTAAGCATGAAGTTTCACATACCATTTTAGATAACCAATATTAAAAACGAAACTACAAAAGTAATTTAGTTTCAATATGTTATCAAGGAAACAATTGCCCGAAGCAATTTTTCATTAGTCCAACAAATCGAATAAGATACTTAATTATATTGTTGAACCGATTGCGTATGTACAATCGCTTGTTTCAATAAGACCAAAATAAAGATCAAAATTAACTTTATTTCTCTTATAAGGTTATAATTATTTCGGAAAATAACTTAGACCTTTCCCTTTAGACAAGACAAACACTAGGTTAGTTAACTAGTTTTTCTTGTCAAGGCATTCAATTAGACTTGAATAACCAAATCCTCCTATTAATAAGTCTAACTAAGATCAGAATTAGCTTAGTTTCTCTTATCCGGAATCAATTGGACTAAACAAATGACCCCGTATTTTTGTTAAGCCAAAAATAATAGATACAAACCAAAATATCTTAACTTGCAATTATTTTTCTTAACCGGAAGAAATTGAAATAAATATATACACTACAACACCGCAATTGCACCGAATTTCGTTAAGCAAAAACACTTGATACCCAATAATAAATAAGGTACCAATCATAAGTCAATAAATTGACACAATTTTTCTTAACCGGAAACAATTGAATAATATAGTCCATACACAATAATGGAACATATCAATTGTATCGAAATTTTGTTAAGAAAAAGAAAAATATATGCAATAAACTCAAGCTTTTCTTAAACAAGAAAATGATTAACTAACAATAAATATCGTTACCTCATTTTCCGCATCTACTTCTCCCCGGAAAGATATATCGTTTAAGCACCAGTTCAATAAGAACTCTCCCCCAGTGTGTTGTCAATCTCTCGCAAGAACAAAAGAAAACAACAAAAGCAACCTCTACCAGAGAAAGGTTGAATCGGTTTTAACTAATGCGTGCCAATAACAAATGTTTAAAACCAAAACACATATGTTATGCTAAACACAACTTATGTAAACATAAATTGATTATCAATATATTGTGACTTTTCACATATGAGTTTCAATCGGAACACCTTATGATCCTTTGATAAAGCCTACCTACATGGGCTAGAACTTAATCACGCAAAATCAAAAAGCCACACAAATCATAAGGGTTACACCATATGAGATCGAATATTAAGGTTATTAAAAACTGAAATCATACACCTCATAAAACCGAAATCACATAGAAAAAATATAAACATTCATACACATGTTATGTAATTGGAAACTATCACATGAAACAAAAATTATAAAATAATAATTTTATTCATAAATAATAATATTGATAGTTTTATTCAAAATAGACCTTATACAAAAATATCGAAATAAATCAATACATTGATGTCTATTTTTCTCTAAATAATAGCTTTCAACCCTCTCAGAGTTTCTCAATTTGATTTGGAGTCAGATCAGGAGATCTCAAAGAATTCCAATCATGTTTATTGATGACTACCCTTGATTCTTGAGAAGATTATCATTAAGGAATGAAATCTCTCCATTAGGAACATCTTGGTTAAGTTCTGGAGCAAAGTATGAATCACCATCTGAAGATTCAAGACGAAGTTTCTTATTAGGAAACAAGATAGTCCAGACTTTTTCAACTTTGTGAGATTTCCAACTAAAGGTAGACATTTGTCAGATCTCTATGAAATGAAATGTCAATTTGATTTCCTTATAAATAATATAGGAGTTTTCTCACAATCTTTGAGAATATTATTTCATTTAATTACATTAACCGAAAATTTATTTTGAAATATGTTTATTAAAATATTTGCACACACATCCTTACTGTTTATTGTAAACAAATAATAAGGATATGTTTATGATAGCCTGGTTAGGTTATCAATTTTTGGTTATCGAATTTTCTTTCCTTAGAAATTTAAACATTCTTACAAATTTGAGTGTCTTTTATTCTTGAACTGTTAGGTTCTTTTCTCAAATTTGAGACAAGATTTTGATATCAAAAAATCACATCATTCAATTCCTTTAATTGACTCTCTGGAAAAGTTTTTGATTTGGACTTAGATCTTGCCATTTTAGATAGACAGTATTTATCTCTCTGTGAGATACTAGGGCATTGTTTCTGATAATGTCCCAATTGTCTGCATCGGATATAAGGCCCAGATGTGTTCGGACTACAACACTTAGATTGGATAGGTTTATCCAATCTTTTCTTGTGACAAATTTTTGATTTATTCAGACCAAGAGTGGATTTACAAGAACAAACAAGTGTATTCCTTAATTTGGAATTGTACACTTTTAACTTTCTGATTTCATCTTCACAACAGTTGATGTCATTGATAAGTTTAGATACTTGTTCCTTTTCAGAACATAGAGAGAGTTTGTTTTTCACAAGATGCTTGTTAAGTTTTTCTTTATCATTCAAATAACTTAATCTGATTTGATCAAGTGATGATTTTATTCCTTTGATTTCAGATTCAAGAGACTGGATTCTTTTATCATGACAAATAAATTCTTGTTGAAAAACCTTAGAGGTGTTCTTATATATCTAAATTTGAAAGTATTTGCGAATCGTAAATTTCCACAATGGTTGCAATATAATCTGACTTACAGTCTTTATTGTCCTCGTTAGGAGAATAGTCAATTGTTGCAACATATGCATTTCTTTTTCATCAAATATCCTTAGTAGGACAGTCTGGAGAGATATGACCAAAACCTTCACATTTGTATCATTGAGGAATATTATCATCATCATCCATGTATCTTTAGATCTTAGGGTAGAAGTATGATTTCTACTTGATACAGGGATATTTTTCTTCCGATGTCTCAATGATTTCTTGAATTTTTGAATAATAAGAGACAAATGATAATTTAATTCAGCTTGTTCTTCATCATCTAAAGCTATATGATCTTTGGAGTTTTACGAATATTGAGTCGGTGGACTTGCAATGACTTTGAAAGCCAAGCTTGTGTCTTTTTCCCTTTTTGACAAAACTCTCCTGATCAAAAATCTTCAGTTTTCCTACATGAGACTTCTTGACATGGAGGAAAGATCGTTAGCTTCGATGATAGCATGTTTCATAGACTCGTGTCTGGATAGTAACGATTTGAGAATCTTGCACATTATATCTTTTTCAGAAATAATCTTTCCAAGAGAGAAAGAAGCATTGACAATCTCAGATATTTTAATATGAAACTCTTCAAAAGTATCATTATCATCCATATGAAGGTTTTTCCAGTCAGAAGTTAGAGTTTGAGGTCTAGCTTCCTTTTCTCATGTGTTTCCTTCGAATACGATTTGAAGATTATTCCAAGCTTCTTCAGAAGTTTGACATGTATAAACATGATGTTGCAGACCTCGGCTCACAACATGCATGATTGTATTCAAACCATCTGAATTAAGCTTTGCAAGTGTCATTTCTTCAGTTGTACAATCATCTAAGCGTTTAAACTCAGTTTCTGATTCTTTTATTTTCGGACGATTATACCCATCAACGACTAATAACAAGGTATTAAAATCACGTGATTGAAGAAAAGATTTCATAGCAGACTTCCACCATAGATAGTTTGCTCCGTCAAATCTTGGCGGTACGTTAACAGAGATCGATTCATAAGAACTCGAATTCATTTCTTATAGGTTGGATCGCACCAAACACAGATTGTTAGATATTTTCGTGTATGCCTGCTCTGGTACCAATTGAAAAGATGAGGGTACCCAAATACACCACAATATTTTATTTATCAACCTATAAGTCCTCTACCGAATGTGATCGATTATGGACAGAGTCGATACAAGTACAACAATTCTGTTCACACTTCGTGTGATCGTCTATGGATATGAGATCGAGACAATACAACAACAAGATCACTTGTGTGATTGACTAAGGATACAAGATCGAGACAATATGACAACAAAGTGTGTACTTAATAATAGGTAGGATTACGGAGTTAACGTACTTGTGTATTTTACTTAATTATAATAACAATTATAATGCGGAAAATAAAGTAAAAGACACAGCAAGATTTTGTTAACGAGGAAACCGCAAATGCAGAAAAACCCCGGGACCTAGTCCAGTTTTGAATACTCTCAGAATTTAGCCGTTATACAAAATCTAATACCAACTTCGTATAGTTGAGACCAAGATGACTACCCCTAGCTACTTAGTACCCTCAGTATCCCTGCGCCTTCGACTTCTAGAGTCACGCACTTGAATAACAAGTCCTTTGGATCGTATTCCAAACAACAAATGAAGAATATATTTGGTAACAACTCTAATCAATCTTGCTAGAAGATATATGAGATGTTAACAAAGGCTCTTATGCTTCATCTAATAAAATCCTTTATATGCTTAGATCAATCTATCCAATGACTACCAAAATAATCAAGTTTAGATTTATAATCAATCATTATAGATCTAAAAGAGAAACTATAAAGTGATGTCGATCTCACACAACTAAACAATCAAGTCTATCAATGATAAACATTCTAGTTGGATCTCAGCCGATCAAGGTTTGTGCACTGAATCCACATGATAAGAAAACTAATAAGAATTCCTCTTCGTATTCAAATCTTTTATTGCCTTCAAAAACCATCACAACAACACTTGATCCTCTTGTGATCAATCACACACAGGACGGGGTCTGTTAACAATGGATTATCACCAAGATATATTTAGATCTAACAAAAGCTCTAAATATCCCGTCGATACTTTGATCTAGTTTGATTGAATCTTATATCAGAAAAGAAGATTCTCAAGAATAAACAAACTAGGTACAATCAAAGTTTTAACAACCGTTTGTCAATCAAATTAATATAATCAAAAACTAATAACACTACAATTATCTAGTTTCCCACCAATGGTACTTGTGGAGCTTCTTGATCCCACAAAAGTCTTTAACTGAGCAGTCGTAAGAGATTTCACCTAATTAGGATACTTTCCTCTCCGAATAGACGACTCCACCAGAAACGAAAAGAAATAAAGTTTCCTGGCTCTTAGGATACTTTGCTAGAAATGCAAACTTAGGTATTTATAGACCAAGGTTTTTTGGACACCAAGGAATTTCCAAAACCGAAACTATTCTTAAGATATGCAATGAATGCCCAAATTCGATTTTCCTAATTCCAATAAATGTAGTCCAATATTTCCAAAATCTCTCATAGAAAATCTCCAATTAGTAAATGCACATTACTAATTTTTATCTCTAGAGCTATGCATTAATTGCTGGTAATTAAAGAACATAAAACCAAAAACCTTAATTAAAAGATTCTCAATTAAATGCTAAAAGTTATGTACATGTTCAAATATGTCGACATCATGAAGCTTCTCATCTTGGTAAACCCTTAAACATTAAATTGAAATACAACATGAAGAAATATGTAAACTGCGGTTTTAGATCATAAAACCTATTATACCGTCACTCCAAAGAATGACAAAGAATGTTGTCGGTTATGGGATTCCTTGCGAAGATATTATGATTACACCTTCCCAAGGTAACTTTGTGAGATAGTTGTGATGATCTCCAAAGGATATTATTATCCCAAATTCGTTTTTACCATTTTCAAGAATAAATATTTGTATTAATTAATTTTGTGTTTTTAAGTACTAAATAAAGCTTGGAAGAATTGACAAAAGAGAAGAAAGTTGGAAGCTTGCACACAACCCATTCCAAACCCAAGACCCAAATCCATTTCCACCTCACCCCCATTGGATTCTTTCCAAAACATCCACCTCACCCCCATTGATTCTTTCCAAAA
The DNA here is from genome assembly GCA_023529315.1 of Papaver bracteatum. NCBI lineage: Eukaryota > Viridiplantae > Streptophyta > Magnoliopsida > Ranunculales > Papaveraceae > Papaver > Papaver bracteatum. The sequence continues at coordinate 1,307,394 of JAJJWX010002349.1, read as the reverse complement.
CATCCACCTAACCCCCATTGGATTCTTTCCAAAACATAGTTTCCCACAACCAAATTATTCCATCAATTAAGTGTTTTGTTGAATGAGTGCCAAAATTCGATTACCCATCCAAGAATAACCTCCAAGATGACATCATTGGTATGTATTCATATCTTGTATCTTGTTCTTGAGATTGGAGAAACACCTCGGTAGACTTGAATCTACTATAAGGACAACATAATGCATATCATAGTTATTGGTGATCATCCATATTATCATTGTTTACATATCTTGTTATTTTCATCTTTTACTTTTATTATTTCAGTGAAAATCATATCGTCGTATCGACAAAAACAAACCCCTTTTGGTTACTCTCTAAATCAGGATTTAGAATCAACTTCTACACTCTCCAAGTCCTAAGATAGATTGAAAAAAATAAATATTGGTCTGTTTTCAGTGTGTACATCCCAATCTCTGCAACAAGCCTAGTGCTAGTTAGAGATCATGTCGGATTCCGGTGTCTGCAGGTGGGGATGGAAACAAATCCATCAGAGCTTGCTTACTTTTGCTTCACATTATGAAACTCCAACAGACCATGATGTCACTAGTTATAGGGATTATTATGGAAATTTTCACAGTCCCAGCATCAATACATGAACCCTAGTAACTACTCACACATGTATCATCCACCACAGGGTGAACAATCATCACTTTTGGACAGTTAGAAGCTAGAACTTAAGAAATGCAAATGCATGAATCTGTGCGCATATAATTCTTCTAGGAAATCTGAAATCTATGCTTGTACCTTATGTGGAGGCTTAGGCCATCCTGCTGAGAATTGCTATATTTTGCATGATTTTAGGCAATCTAGAGAATATCATGAAAATCAAAATATGAAATGCCAAAGATTACAAAGGCGATAGTCATTGGGACCAAAATCAACCTTTCGAAGGTTGCGATCGGTATTTTATAGACCCTAATGACCCTGCACACATGTATCATCCACCACAGTGGGAAGTTCAACAATTTTGTACTTCTCAATCTGTGGAGGAAAATATCAGACTCATCGAACAAAATAATGCTAGGAGTGTATTGCATGATAAACCATATAGCATTAATTATGAATTTCCTCTTTGTTGAAGACTCTCATTCCATTGAACAACTTAATGCATTATTAAAAATGAATTTGATTCATTTACAAAATGTAGGAAAGGAGGAATTTCAGGATGAAATATTTGTTTGTCCTAATGAAATAAAATGTGAAAATAGTATGCCTAGTCTTACTTGTGTAGCTGATATTGCATATGAACCTGTTTTAAATGAAGGGACTAGAAATACTACGATTTTAAATAAGGAAATGCATTTCTGTGATGATGATGATGTTATGTTAGAAGAATATGTTTTACTGAAAATATTGTCGAACCTTTGAGTTCGAGACATTAGGCTTCTCTGCCTCGACCTTAATGAATGATGTTTCTTCTAATGTTCCATATACATGTGATGTGGTTACTAATCTTGAGCCTGAGATGCTGATTTGTTTTATGAGCATTATCTTATGCACATTCCTTTGGATGAGCATGATACTTATTTGGGTCTTGATGGATTGTTCTATGAATGTGAGCATGCTTTGCGACATAGATGTGCCTAATAATGATGTGCCTAGCCCATGTCACAAACTGGTAATCTTGCACCCAACCTAGATTTGGTTTGTAAAGTTATTGTTAAACCTACTTTTCTAAGAGTACCTAATCTAGGATTGGAAATGTGTGCCTATCCTCTTGGACTATTTTGCGTTAAATATAATACCTTTGATGAGCCACAATTAGAGTTCACTCATGTCTCTCCATCCATCCCCGACAAAATCCACTTTGAACTAGATCTTGTGCATGGTGCACCCCTGAAATTGCTATTGAAAAATCTAGGTTTGGGGGTAACTCATTCACATATGCACTTGCTTCCCAATTGGTATACTTTGAAACATGACAAATTAGTCGATTAAAATTTTCACTTTTGTAGGATTTTTTTTTAGCTTCCATAGGTTATCATGTAATCGATTACCACTAACCTCCAATACATCATGTGACCAAATTTTTTGGTTACACTTGTGTTTGGTATCGATCTCCAAAGTGTTTATGGGTCTTACAAATTATCAAGGTTCTACGAAATTCCTAAGTTATATCTAGCATCCCAACATAGCTTGTTTAATCATACGCTAAATGCACACTAATAGTTAGGACTACACCTTTTCATTGGCATTTAACTCATCTTTCATTCAAAGTCATATATTATCCCAAATTCGGCATTTTTACCATTTTCAAGAATAAATATTTGTATTAATTAATTTTGTGTTTTTAAGTACTAAATAAAGCTTGGAAGAATTGAGAAGACAAAAGAAGAAAGTTGGAAGCATTGCAACCCGCTCGCGCATCAGTGGCAACTTGTTTACAAATTCATGGGATTAAACAACCCATGATCCAAAACCCAAGACCCAAATCCATTTCCACTCATTATAAGTGCTTGAGGGAATTTTGTGTATAAATAGAGAGGGTTGTTGTGTTGAAAAACCATCCAAGAATAGCTTGTTCATGTTAGTTTATCAAATTTAAGTTTTGTTGTAATGTTCTTTATGTTCTAGTTTCATTTACTAGGGTTTACTCATTGGTATGTATTCATATCTTGTATCTTGTTCTTGAAAGTTTAGAATTTTTTAAAGATATAATTTAATCCAAGTTTGTCAACATCTTGTTATACCTTGTGATTAAATTATCCATTGGAGAAACACCTTAGTTATACGGTAGACTTGAGTATATCATAGTTATTGGTGGATTTGAATACAAGATATCTTGTTATTTTCATCTTTTACTTTTATTATTTTAGGTTCTATCAAATCAAATTTCATTGGTCATCAAAAAAGATATTCAAAGAATAACAAGACCAATCATGACTTCCCTTTCGATTATGAAAACAAGTTCATACATCTACTTCCTTAAACTCATGTAAAGATACATAATTTTCTAAGATAAAATCATACCTATACGATGCACACATAATCAAATAAATATACACAATAGATTATGTCGATGTCGTCTTTACAAAGTTCCAAAAGATAAGCGTTTATATTGTGTACTATGCATCCTTGATACTTTGATCATACTATTATGACCAAGTCTTATCACTAGAATATTATATATAATATATACAACTTCACGTGTTATGTTTTCAATATAGCACAAATTGAAAGATACGTTAGGAACTGAAAAAATATCAAGTCAATATTACCAACCTCAAGTGGAAGGATGATGTCGTCGTTGTAGTCGTTACTTCTTCTCATTCCTAAGGTCTTCAGAATAATAGTTGTATGTCTCAATATTATTAGACATTCTAGTCTAACCTAAACGAAGTTAACTCTAGTATTTAATCAAGCGACTCTAGATGAGTTTTAATACTAAAATATGACAACCAACCTTGACATACCAACGTTTGGTGAGTTCAACCGAGCTATGCTCTAACAAACAGATTGTGCAATTCTTGAGCATTAACTAGTGGATTCCTCAAGTCTTTAGAGTAATAGTTGTATGTCTCAATATTCCTAAACTTTCTAGTCTAACCTAAACGAAGTTGACTCTAGTATTTAGTCAAGCGACTCTAGATGAGTTTTAATACTAAAATATGACAACCAACCTTGACATACCAACGCTTGGTGAGTTCAACCTAGCTATGCTCTGACAAACAGATTGTACAATTCTTGAGCATTAACTGGTGGATTACACATACGAATTGATGTAGCAAAAGGTGCATAATCAGAAGTAAGACCATTTAGAATACATACCAACAGTTTATTATCAAAAGCTGGAGCACCATCTGCAGCAAGTTGATGTTGAAATTTCTTGATTTCAACAATAAAAGTAGTATCATATCCTAATATTTTGAGTTAAATGAGTATGTAACTGAATAGCATGAGTTGAAGATGTTCTGGCAAATCTTGCTTCAATTGCAGACCATAAACCATGTGAAGTATCTTCACAAGCAACATAACATATTATTGTATCAAAAATTGTCGATTGGATCCATAATATCAAAGTAGAGTCCTCAACACTCCAAGAAGTATACTGTGGATTAACAATATCATTATTTACATTTGCTCTTGCAGTATACTTTCTTTGTACATGGAAAAGTACCATCAATGTATTTCAAAATTTGAAACTTCTTTAATAAGGGAAGAATTAAGGCTTTCCAAGTGATGAAATGATCTTCTTTAAGCTTCATTGGAATGATGCTAGCAATATTATTGAGCGGAAGTGTATAAATTCGTGTAGGCTCCATTAATTATTATTTTTAGATCTAGAAATTAAAATCAAGAATGTAAAGAAATAATTGAAAATGATATTTAGTAGGATGTTGAAGATGAAACTGATATTGTAAATCGTCAAGAAACTAGATGAAGACTAGAAATTCAACAGAATTGATGAAGAAAAGATTTGAATGAGATCTAAGAAGAAACACAGTAGAAATCAGATTAAAGAGTTGAAAGAGAAGAGAAAACCTGAAACGAATTGGGAGAGATCAAATCTTGAATATGAAAGGATCGACGTAAAAATCAGCTGGTAAACCAGTCTGATACCATGATAACATATCAATAGTGATCAACTTTACTCTGGTTTTATTATAGATGAGAATAAAACTCATTACCAAGATTGGTTTTGTTATTACGTATAACTATTCAAAGAAAATAATTGACCGACTAATCAGGATTCAAAATAACACGTGTCGCATACACGTGAGACATAAAGAATACAAAATTTAACCTATACCACTGTTAGTCTTATCCTTCACTGCAACATCCTTGTGTATGCTATTATAGAGTACTACGCAGAGCATATCTCAGACGTTCACTTAGTTGCTTAATGAGTGCTTATAAGCATATCTCATCATAAGTCATTTTTCATGTGAGATATAATACATGAGCTAATTTTAGGCAGTCCGATTGTAGTTAGAGTAGTCTTTAATTGGAGGGATCATCCTGATCCCAAATTCTCAAACATAGTAAACTAGAGTTCCAGATCTCACCAGCAAATAGGAAAAAAAAAAGGTTTTGAGATCTTCAAATAAGCCTCAGACTAGCAGCGAGTAACTTGAAGGATATATAGTAACCCAAGACTAGCATGCTAGAGTTTGATCTATTATTGACTTCCATTTAACCCATTCAGTCTGCCCTAGCACCGCATTTGCAGTTTTCCAGGTTATCTTAATATTTTATTCAGCACTTGTTACAACTTGAACGAATGAATAACTTTTATACCCTGTATTCAACAAGTAGTACTCAACTTGGATGAGTGCATATGTAGGACCTTATTGACCTTGTGATCGATTAGGTGAAGTTGAGCTCTAGGCTGGATTATTTGGGATCCATGGATTCCCAAAGAACTGTTGTAGATGGTGAATTTTCGATAAAGGGTATAATTGTAAAACTATACTCCAGATTCGGCAATCGGATGAGTATGGAGGCTCATGTCCCTCGATCAAAGCATGAAAGCTCATGCCACAAATCTCTAACTGAGAAGGATGTCTCTCAGAGTACATGAAGATGTGTAGTCTCACAGCTGAAACCACGGCACATCTCATGAATACTGAGCAATTTCAGTAATTACTCCGGATCCGGCAATCGGATGAGTATTGAGACTCATGTCTCTATGCATGAAAGCTTATGCCACCTCTGATGGAGAAAGTCTCTCAGAGAAGATGCAGATGTGCAGTCTCCTATCTGAGACCACGGCACATATCATAACCCTATGATGGAGAAAGTCTCTCAGAGAAGATGCAGATGTGCAGTCTCCCAGCTGAGACCAAAACACATCTCATATACCTATGATGGAGAAAGTCTCTCAGAGAAGATGCAGATGCGCAGTCTCCCAGCTGAGACCACGACACATCTCATATTGTATAGAATTGAAAGATTGGGCGACAACGTCTTCGGGATGCGACCGGTTTTCCCCGACTATGCAAAAGGAATATGACACTCCGGCAAGTTCATATTGCTCAAACCCTCAGATGATTAATACTCTTAGATAGGAAGCCCTTCTAGAGCCATCAATTAATTATCTGAGATCGTCTGAATATCCAGCAATATTCTACGAACCATCGTCTGAATATCCAACAATATTCTACGAACCATCGTCTGAATATCCAACAATATTCTACGAACCATCGTCTGAATATCCAGCAATATTTTACAAACCATCGTCTGAATATCCAGCAATATTCTACGAACCGTCTTCTGAATATCCATCAAAATTCTACGAACCATCGTCTGAATATCCAGCAATATTCTACGATTCTCTGTTATATTTCGTCACTTCAATTCGTGGTTCTTCCCAGCAGAATTCCACGGGTTAGTGATAAATATCCGACGAAACAGGCATTTGAGTATCGAATAAGCCCTGAAAAAAATGGTGCAAGTGTAATTAGCAAATAATACACAGACCAGCATGAACGAACGAGTAACCTATGCAAAATAGGAAGGAAAATAATAATAATAAAAAAAAAATATTAGCAAAAGCGCCAGGGAACTGGGTTCACCAGCCGTCCAGTCATGCCGTGACCAGTCCCGTGCCCAATTTTATATTTTATCGTATTTTTGCTATTTTCCTGATCTCATGAAAATCCTCTCGTTCGAGCAATTTTCTTTATTTCAAAGAAATTATCTAAACCACATGGTTTTATCAAAAATAATAAAATTAGGGAAAGGCGACATGGGACCGCCGGTCGGCCGGTCATGCCCTGGCTGTGGCCAGTCCCACACCTCACGTCCTCATTATTTTATTATTTCTCTCAAGTTATGAAAATTCCTTGATTTCTTATGAATTTTCTCTAAAATCATGAAAATTACCTAATTTCATGTACTTTTATCTATACCACATGGTTTTATTAAAAATTAATAAAATTAGGGAAAGGTGACATGTGACCGCCAGCCGGCCGGTCATGCCCTGGCCGTGGCGGTCCCACACCTCACGTCCTCATTATTTTATTATTTCTCTCAAGTTATGAAAATTCCTTGATTTCTTATGAATTTTCTCTAAAATCATGAAAATTACCTAATTTTATGTATTTTTATCTAAACCACATGATTTCATCAAACATGATAAAATTAGGAAAAAATACCGTGGGACCGACCCCTTGAATTCTTCCTGAATTTTACTCTCGGGCTGTTTTCACCTCCCGGACGAGCTTAAAACCTAAATATTCGCGTGTTGGGAGATAGGAAATTCTTTTACGTACAGAATGGAGGGACGGACCATCAAAATCTGAGTCCGTATGAAAATTCTACATCGATTCTACTAAAGGATGCTAATTAGTGTTTCAACCTAGCCGGTCCCACGTGTCTATTGTTTTATTATTATTTGGTATTTTGTTTCATGATTTCATGAAAACTCCCTGATTTCAACAAAACTCCTTGGTTTTCAACAAATCTCCTTGATTTTATGAAAATTATCTAAAATCATCAAAATTTGGTAAAATTGGGAAGAGTGGCTTAGGACCCGCGCCCATTGGCCGGCCGGCCATGCCGTGGCCATTTCCGGTCCCACACTCCCATTCCCTATTTTTATATTTATTTATTTCTCTCATCTTATGAGAATTCCCTAATTTCACCAAGCTCTCTAGTTTTATGGAATTTCCCTTAAATCATAGAAAAATACATAAAATCACACAAAATTTGGAAAAGCATGTGGGACCGCGTGTCAGCCGGCCGGCTATGCCCTAGCCGTGGCCGGTCCCACACCTTGTAATTCCTTGTTTTATTTATTTTCCCTCATCTCATGTATTTTTCCAGTTTCAGCAAAACCATGGATTTTGCATATTTTCTCCATATGTTGTTCAAACGTGCACCAGAAAATATCAAAATTTTCAGGACTGAAGCACGGACGTTGTGGTGACACGGGCACATCCCCTTGACCGACCAAGGGTGACCCTGAGGCTTTCAAATATCTGGTCCCGCATGTTTTACTGATTTTAACCTAATTTGCTCAACTGCTCATATTAGGTTCAAACTATTGGGAGTTTGCTCAAATGACCACCAAGAGCCGGTCCCCAAGCTCTCTTGGTCAGTCCCTATCTCTCATATCTAGGTTTTATCATATAATACTGAACCCAGCAGTAATACAGCAAATGATTAAACCAGCATTTAATCATTATATCACCAACTGGTCCTCAAGAGACTTTGGTATTTTTGCTCATTTGAGCATCTGGGCGTTATATGGTGAACCCGTCATCCCATGTAGCCGGTCCCATGTTGATTTGCAATAAATCATCATTTCGGTAAAATTAGGGTTTTGAATCCAGAGCTCCACAGAAACATGATTCTAAGCAGATTCAAGCACTCTAATAATTTTATGTTGATTCCATGATCAACATTCTTATTTATTTTGCACGACTCAGCAGTCAGTAAATTAAATTATTATTTTATTCGGTCCTGCTACCAATAAATTCATCAAACGAGCAATATTTGCTCAAACTGGCAATATTTGCTCGAACCGGCAATATTCACTCGAACCGGCAATATTCACTTAAATTCAGCAACACAGTTTGCTCGTTTTAGGTCATAATGGTACCTCGTCTCAGCAGACATACATTCAATTCATGAGTTTCGGAACATTTGATAAAATGTGTTCAACTCAGCACTACATGGACTCATCGTCCCACGAAGTCAGCAACTGACTTCACAATCACGAGATTTCAATCGTGTCACAATGGGGGATATTAACTAGGGTTTTGGTCTGGCGGTCTACGACACTTGTGTTCACCCATGATGAGAATGTGAGCAAGTCGTGCAATCAGTTGGAAGAATCAACAAAGTAGTGGGTGGAAAATTAACCAAGTCTCCGCATGATGAGTAATTGGTTTAACATGATTTCCCACTTCCCCACTCTCTGATTTCAGCAAACTGTCACACTTCATGGGATCATGGTGTTTTCAACTCCGGCATTATAAAATGTATCTGAATCCTGATTAAAACAACAAGGTAGAACAACATTTAACAAGTTCGAACAATTCGAACATTTAAGCAACATTCGCCTAAATGAGCAATTTCTCATCAAAGTTCATACATACAATCTTTTGTCTACACGAACTCACAGAAATCTCTCCCAATCAGGCAAAACTCAATCATTCAGAGCATTTTCACGCTGAAATCACAACACACCTACAATCTCAGATCACCATTGATCTCACGCATTTATCAGCTTTCCTCCTACAGATCAACCCATCCTATTTTGTGACCGAATTTACTCTGGAACGGCCATTGTCTTGGTTTAGGCCGGAGTACTACAGTTTGATCTCTCGAATTCAAAGCACTCCCTTCTTGCAGTGCATCTGTGTGAGATTCAGCATTTCGCTCGGTTCAAGGAGTCTCCACACGGTCGACTCTTCAATTCCGTAAAAACCAACAAATCGTTTTTCCACATCTACAGATTGGCGACCACAGTGGGAGATTAATCTCTCGGTTGCAATCTCACGGTTTCACAAGATGGCTGGGCTTAGGTCTGGGTTAGTCACAGGTTCCAACACTAATGGCGCTAGCACTAGCAACAACAACCACAATGATAATGAAGAAATCCCAGAAACAATTCCGGTCACGAATACTACTGGAGGTGGTGACATTACTCCTCCTCACGTAGAAAATCATCCTCTGTTCGGCCGACACCCTGAGGAAATCAGAGGAAACCCACCACCTACCATTGCTGATCTCATCAAAGTGCAGGAAACTTTTGCAAAGAATCAAGTAGATATGGCTACATCAGAGAAAAAGCTATTTGATCATTTGAAGACCCTCACTGACAAGGTGTCAGAGAAAACACAAGAAAAAGGAAAAGAGAATGAGAAACCCTCAGACGCGGATCCTGAGGTGATTCTAATTCATACAGTGGATGATGAAGAAGCTGGCAAAGCTGCAGGTAATTCATCAGCAAAGGAATCATAAAACTTCATTACTCGTGAATACCTAGAGCGTCTTCTGGAGAACCGTGGAAAGGGCAATACATCACATGTCCATCGTCACCAATCTCCTTACCCTGCTGTTGCGCAGAGAATTCCTCTCCCTAAAGGTTACATTTCTCTAATTTTTACTCTGTATGATGGAACTGGCAACGCTCCGGAACACGTCTCTCGTTTCCTCGAAGCCTTGGGAGAGCATGAACATAACCATGTTGTTCGGCTCAAGGAATTTTCAAAATCCTTGAAAGGCAGAGCATATACCTGGTACAACAACATTGCACCGGGCACTATCAACAATTGGGAGAAATGATCAACGCCTTATACAGGAAATACTTCTTCGTGTCAGATCAAGTCACTCTCTCTGACCTTGGAAGGATGTTTCAGAGGGGCAGTGAAAATCCCAACGACTATGTGAAAAGATTCTGAGTCCAATCCCTGGATTGTCATGACCCAAATTTCACTCTCTCTGAACAGCAGATGGTCGATTTGTGCATCAATAGCATGCTCCCGGTTTACAAAGATCTGCGGGAAAATCTTCGATTCCAGACTTTCTCAGAGCTTCACGAAGATGCGAAGAGATCATCAACCACTGCACCTGCTCTGTTGTAAAGAGAAAAATCTACAAAGACTGAGGAAGCACGTGACATTCTAGGAAGCAGACGTATGATCAACAAACAGTACAACCTGCAGCCCTCTACAAACGTTGTTGCAGAAGGAAGCGAGCGCAAGGATGAATCCCTGAACAAGCATGCTGCATCTCCTCCAAATACGCAAAAGAAGGACAAACCAGAGACACAAACTCCTGGCCAACGCATAGAAGCTCCTGATGATGCACCTGATTTTCCTCTCCCCATTGGAGAAGTGCTCGAACTATTAGATGCATGGATCCAAGATGGTGCAATCAAATTGCAGTACGTCAGGATAGACCTAACTGAGAAATACATGGAAAATCCTCGTTATTGCCGATTCCACCGGTTCGATAGTCATCCAACAAGCAGTTGCAAAGTTTTGAAACGCATATTCAGAGAAAAGGTTGGGTTAGGAGAGTTTAACCTTGGAGCTGAAGGGGTGCACAAAGATCCTATTCTCGTCAAAACTTTCTCTATTTCCGAAGAACCAGTCAGGGAAGCAGTTTAGTCATTGATAAAGCATGTCTGCGAATCACTCTACCTGTCGAAAGCACAAAGGGGAGACATGTTCACGGCTTTGAACCACATAGTTTCTGGGAAACGCCTACTGATCCCATACGTACCTCCTGAACCTTTAGCCACTGACAAAGAAATAGCCACCGGCATCACTCGGAAAGAATCCACTCACGCTCCCATAGCAACCAAAGACCATGAAGGAATCTCCAGAGACGCTATGGATTCATTACTCTCAAGGTTACGGAAAGTTTTGTATGCACTGAGACCAAGTTTTACATAATCCGGGAATACCATGGATACGACATGATCTTTGGAAGAACTTGGATTCATGCTGGAAGGATAACTCCGATGCCTTCAACAAACTCTATCGCCGACAAGGACTCTAAGTCAGAAGAAGAAGCAGTAAAACCTCCATCCTTCCACAAACACTATTGCAGAAGGGAGCAAACGGAAAGCCAAACCATCGTGCAAGCATACCTCGGCTCCTTCAATAGCACAAAGGAAGGATAAGCAAGACGCACAAGCCTCTGACTAACGCACAAGAGCTCCTGATCAAGAATCACCTGACTTTCCTTTTCCAATAAAGAGGTGATCGAACTCCTGCATGGGTCCAAGATGGTGCAATAAAGTTTCCATATGTCAAGAAAGAACCAACTGAAGAAAACATGGAAAGTCCATGTTACTGCCGGTTCCACAGGTTCGTCAATCATCCCACAAGCGACTGCGGAGTTTTGAAGCAAATTTTCAAAGAGAGGGTTAATCCACAATAGCTCGAACTGGGCACTGAAGGAGTACACAAGAATCCTCTCTCAGTCAAAACCTTTACACTCTTTGAACAACCTATCAAAGAAGAAGTTCAATCCTTGGTCGAACGTGAATTGCGTTGCCTGTCGGAGGCACAAAGGAGAGACATGTCCACAGTATTGAACCACATCGTGTCAAGAAGTCAATTACGAATATACTTCTTGAGCCTCCATCCACAGACCAAGAGATGTACGACTGGGGACTGCTTACCACAGTCAAACTCAGAAGAAACGAATTTGGAAGAACGTTGATCGATGCTGACATCGCCATCAACAATATTCCACTGAAAACAATCGGATCCACATGCATCACTCGAAAAGAAGATACTCATGCTCCATATAAATCAGAGACCTTGAAGGAGCGCTCGGAAGTACTTATGGCTACATCATTCTCAAAGTGAACATAAACTCAACCTGGACAGAAACCAAGTTTCACATAATCAGGAAGATCCAGCATGTGACATGTCCTTCAGACAAGCGTGGATCCATGCTGAAAGATGGGTACTTACAAATCGCCTTTGGTTACATATATCTCCAACGAAGAAAGTTCTGATACAGAAGATTTGACGGACATTCCATCATCAGAGTACTTTGAGGAATTTCAAGACGAGGTTGAAGCAAGAACCTGCAAAAGATGCATAAACATTCATCAAGAGGTTCCACACTTAGGAGAGTCTCATTCCATGTCTTTGTCATTTATTTCATCACATGTTATCCTAGCATGGGGACTTAATTATGCTAGAAACTCTACAAGATGTTATGAATGGTAGCTTCACCACATTAGTATTTTACCAAGTGGTTGAATCTGACGTTTCTCCGAATCAAACACTGAAACATTCATTACTGACGTCCAAAAATGGGAAAGAACACTTTGGGCGTTTCTCCTGCAAGTCAATGTGTTCCAAAAAATCAGAAAGCTCTGATGTCGGCACAAGTGTCGAATACCACTACTGCAACGAAAGGGATGCTGAATCAACAGAAGATACCCCAGGGCCTAGATGATCAAACCCCTAAGACATTCGATGCTTAAGGAATATACGCTTCAATGCTCAAGCATCTAAAAGCCATCAAATTGTACTCCCAATCAAAGGGTACAGTTTCAGCACAAATATCTCGATGATGACACATTGGTTCAACACCAACACAATCGAAGTGTAACTAAACTACAGTCGATAAGTCTTCATTATTCCGTGATAATACTTCTGAAGAAGATGCGACATTATCTATACATGGATGACACTAACTCCTTCAACATACACTGGGAAACCTGAGATGATTCCGTGAAACTTCATCAATAGGATTTCTCTACATCACAAGCCCTGCATAATTGAGGAACTTTATCTCTTCACCAATCATATCCAGTATGAAAACTGCTGATGCTATCTACTGCAACAACATCGACTCACTTGCAAAGCCAGTTCATGTTCATAGGCTCACTGGAGGAAGGAGCAAGGGTCACATATATAATCATAGTTCTAGCCTTTTTGGTCGTTGGAGCAACTTCAATCATGGTACCAGCATAAACAATAATCTCTATAGGAACACCATCCATGATCTCAGCAACCGAAAAGGATCTCTGGAGCGTAATCATTGATGGTTTCAGCACCAACAACTCAGGAGCAACATCCTCATGACTTCATCAACTAATCATTCTCTGAAGTGTTACACATGAAGCGGACTTCTCTAAGAACCAATGATTCATATCAAGATGTGCAGACCTGATAATATGCGCACACGAAAGTCTTCCCAAAGCTGGCACGACTAGTGTGCATAATCCAAAGTCTTCTACAAGATGTTCTCATCACCTTTACAAATGAGATACAACACACTCCATGCCATGGGTTTGCAAAAACGTATCAATGGGTGAGGAATGGGACAATGTTTCCTTAACGAAAGATGTTCGTCTATATCTCTTCTACAACATACCAAATGCGAGCATTAATCGGACATACGAACTGAAATATATGGCCTTTACCGTTAGGTCTACGAAACATGAAAATTTTGTACGGGATTACAAATTACAGATGTGCACGCTTTGTTGGCTGATCTCTACAACTCCAAATTGAGTGATTCTTATCTCATGAGATAACTCAGTCTCTTAGCTTCAAAAGTTGGGGTCAAGCATCAAAATCTGACATCGTATGAGGTTCCTCCAGCTTCCAGAGCATACAACATGCAAGCAGAAATTTGTAGACCGGTTCATAACCCCACAATCGATCGATCTCCGCCAGGTCTTTTCGCTAAGTTCTTCATAAAGGTACCTCCATCTTCTACCACCTGGATATTTGCATCAATTTTCTACCCGGGGCCTCTATCTAGGTCTTTCCATAAGAAAAGAAAACGAAAATAAGATGTTTAACAAAACACTGGGGACTGATGCTCCACTGCAACAGTTTCTTCAGTCTTCTCTACTGGTGGCTCAATTTCTCCTATCACTGAAGCAGCAACAATTGAGGTTTCCATAACTTCAGTGATGACCTTCTCATGTCCTTGAAGTGCAGGGATGGTTGTCTCTCCATCAATAACTCCAGGGAAGCTCGAGTTATCCTTATTGGTTTCAATATCCTCAACTTCGGTATTCGGCACCTAATACGAAGATTACATGAGGTTAGAGCAATCTAAACATGAGACCAAATGAGATCATAAAATACATTATACAAGCATCCCAACATCATCAGGGTTCGTCATTATACACTCGGGGCACGAGAAAATAGCATGAAAGTCATGAAAATACGTTTTGCGGCAAGCTCGTCTGAAGAGACTTTACTCTGTCCTGTACAAGATGACGAACTGGGATCAATCTACAAGGAATTTGGGAATGGGTCATACACCATTCTCTTCGTATGGATGTCCTATACAGCATATCCAAAATTCAAATCAATTGAAGAAACTAGCAAAGATATGTGGCCAAAACATTGGACAACATACAATCTGAAAAAGTTCTGAAAGTCTCCTGGAAGTTTATTGTTTCGCCTTTTTCAGGTCCTAAACGTGCTCACAACTCAAGAAGCTTCTTTAACAAAGCTTGTAAATTTTCTGAGCTTGAAGATACATATGCAAATCAATAAAATCCGACTTCGAACAAAGATTCTACAGTGTTTTTGCTAAAGGGCTGAAGTCCGAAATTTTCTGGTGACGTATTTCAGCAAAATTACTCGTATACTTACGTGGATTCTCATTCATTCATCCACAAATCAGAAATTTCATACCTCTATGAAAATATTACAAGAGACATACTTACTGGGGGAGTCTCTAAATCATTTGAAGGCTCGGCAATGCCGGAATCTCCATCGGCAATGCCACTATCTCCATTCGGGGATTTTGGGAATTCTCCATATCCCCATATCCCAAAGAAGAGCACGCTTCATCAACATGCTGCTTATCTACAATGATTTCTTCCTGGATTCATCAATGACAATTATTATTATTCAAGGATATGCCACGATCACCTGCACGAAAAGGGATACTTACATCAACTTCTTCATTAGTGCCGGATTCATGAATTGTTTACCCCGGGAACAAGTTAAAGACCGTCAATCGATGGATCAGAAGTCTAAAAGAAATAACGAACCTTGGTATCATGATCCTAATTTCACGGGAAAAGTCATGACACAAGGAGCGCTAACAACTCGTCAAAGAAACGGCTGGGGACTACACGTCATTTGCTAGCATCATGTAGTCCTTACTTCTAGGTTCTCCGCTCCCGTAGACTTTCTTCCATTTCCGTGGAGTCTACATTGATCCAGGATCTCACTTCACAATCATCCTATGGTAAAGCCAATAAAATATGAAGAATCTCTCACCATCACCCAGAGGTTCCAGAAGTATCACTTCTTAAAGTTTCTTCCGTAGAGATTTTATCTCTGGAAACACCATCTTTGGAAGTATCATCATGGGAGTCAGTCATTCCCGCAAAGTGGATACTTCAGCACATCGTTCATACCAAGCACAGGCTTCGACAGAACAATGAATCATAGAATAAAGGTGCTCACATCAGCGTCTACAAAATGGTAACGATCCAACTCTTACCTATTTACGATTTCACTAGTTGTAGTGATATTAGCGTCAGAAATTTCGAAAACTTGCTCGTTCCGTCAAACCTGCAAAGACGAGCAAAATTTATTATTCAAAATCATGACTTGATTTTCATAAAATTGTGAACAACCTACACAAACTTTTACTGTGTGAACGTTCACTGGTTCTTCAAAATTGGGCAAACGTCCATTCTACAATTTTAAAAACTCATAGACATTATTTCACCATGTAAAATTGTCTACTTTCAATAGTTGTTCAAAATCAAAACATTGATTTTACAAAATATATATATATTTAACGTGAAACTCACGTAAATTTGAAAAATATATCTATATATTTTTGCTCCCTCGCACGATCATCTGTCTTTGAAGCGAGAGTATATTTTCAAATATTTCCGAAATCTTGAAGATAAAATTTTCATGAAAGCTCATAAATAAAATTTTATTACTAACAGACGTACGTCTATTAAAAAAAAAACTTTTCTCTCGTATGAGCATCCACCTTTGAAACGAGAGTTTATTCCACTTTGTGAAAGCTCACACCTCTTGTGATAAAATATTAATTCTCATGAAAGCTCATACATAAGTTTTTATCACTGAACACAAGTTATATACATATAATATGTCACGGCTACATATTTATAAAAATCTATTTCCTTCGTATTAGCATTTTCTTTTAAAAACGAAGGTTTATGCTAGTTTTGTGAAAACTCACACCTCTTGTGATAAAATACTAATTCTCATGAAAGCTCATACATAAAGTTTTATCACTGGACATAAGTTTATGTGCATAAAAAAATATATTTTTCCTCGAACCCTATTTTCTAAAGTGAGGTTTACTTCGGTTTTGTGAAAGCTCACAACTCTTAACATAAGATTTTGTTTCCCATGAAAGCTCATAAAAAAAATTTTATCACTGGACACAGGTCTATTTTCAAATAAAAATCTTTCCTAAATCAGGGAATATTATTAGTTTTCAAAACTAACGATTGAACGAACATACGTTTAATAAAATAAGAGTTTTTTCACAAAACTCACGTTAACATATACACTTGTATAAAATTTCAACATGATGAAAGCATGAGCAGCTCATGAAATCAGCAAGTTTCAAAAATAAAATAAAAAAAGACACAAAAGGATTAATTCCCTTTTATACCTAATTTTATTTCCAAAACCTAATTCCTTAAGGATTTCCTTTTTGGGACCGGCCCGTGAATCCTAAACCAACCAAGGTTCCACCATCAAATCAACGGTTCAACATGAATTTATGTTCACTGGATGACTCCCTATCATGCCACTGGGGTTTCCGCTCAAACCGTAGTTTGCTCATTCAGTCAGAATCCAGTAACATCTTATCTTATAACTAAGTTCAATTACTTATTTCTATTTATACCTGGAAAATTACCATTCAATGCTGACTGAGGAACATGATTGTTCCTCACTAAGCAGGGGACTTAATGTAGATGGTGGATTTTCGGCAAAGGGTAAAATTATAAAACTATACTCCAGATTCGGCAATCGGATGAGTATGGAGGCTCATGTCCCTCGATCAAAGCATGAAAGCTCATGCCACAAATCTCTGACTGAAAAGGATGTCTCTTAGAGTACATGAAGATGTGTAGTCTCCTAGTTGAAACCACGACACATCTCATGAATACTGAGAAATTTCAGTAATTACTCCGGATCCGGCAATCAGATGAGTATTGAGTCTCATGTCTCTATGCATGAAAGCTCATGCCACCTCTGATGGAGAAAGTCTCTCAGAGAAGATGCAGATGTGCAGTCTCCCAGCTTAGACCATGGCACATCTCATAAACTTCTGATGGAGAAAGTCTCTCAGAGAAGATGCAGATGTGCAGTCTCCCAGCTGAGACCACGGCACATCGCATACACCTCTGATGGAGAAAGTATCTCAGAGAAGATGCAGATGCGCAGTCTCCCAGCTGAGACCACATCACATCTCATATTGTATAGAATCGAAAGATTGGGCGACAACGTCTTTGGGATGCGACCGGTTTTCCCCGACTATGCAAAAGGAATATGACACTCCAACAAGTTCATATTTCTCAAACCCTTAGATGATTAATACTCTTAGACAGGAAGCCCTTCTAGAGCCATCAATTAATTATCTGAGATAGTCTGAATATCCAGCAATATTCTACGAACCATCATCTGAATATCCAATAATATTCTACGAACCATCGTCTGAATATCCAGCAATATTCTACGAACCATCGTCTGAATATCCAGCAATATTCTACGAACCATCGTCTGAATATCCAGCAATATTCTACGAACCATCGTCTGAATATCCAGCAATATTCTACGATTCTCTGTTATATTTCATCACTTCAATTCGTGGTTCTTCCCAGCAGAATGCCACGGGTTAGTGATAAATATCCGACGAAACAGGCATCTGAGTATCGAATAAGCCCTGATAAAAATGGTGCAAGTGTAATTAGCAAATAATACACAGACCAGCATGAACGAACGAGGAACTTATGCAAAATAGGAAGGAAAATAATAATAATAAAATATTAGCAAAAGCGTCAGGGGACTGGGTTCACCAGCCGTCCAGTCATGCCGTGACCAGTCCCATGCCCAATTTTATATTTTATCATATTTTTTCTATATTCCTGATCTCATGAAAATCCTCTCGTTCGAGAAATTTTCTTTATTTCAAAGAAATTATCTAAACCACATGGTTTTATCAAAAATAATAAAATTAGGGAAAGGTGACATGGGACCGCCGGCCGGCCGGTCATGCCCTGGCCGTGGTCGGTCCCACACCTCACGTCCTCATTATTTTATTATTTCTCTCAAGTTATGAAAATTCCTTGATTTCTTATGAATTTTCTATAAAATCATGAAAATTACCTAATTTCATGTACTTTTATCTAAACCACATGGTTTTATCAAAAAATAATAAAATTAGGGAAAGGTGACATGAAACCGCCGGCCTGCCGGTCATGCCCTAGCCGTGGCCGGTCCCATACCTCACGTCCTTATTATTTTATTATTTCTCTCAAGTTATGAAAATTCCTTGATTTCTTATGAATTTTCTCTATAATCATGAAAATTACCTAATTTCATGAATTTTTATCTAAACCACATGATTTCATCAAACATGATAAAATTAGGAAAAAATACCGTGGGACCGACCCCTTGAATTCTTCCTGAATTTTACTCTCGGGCTGTTTTCACCTCCCGGACGAACTTAAAACCTAAATATTCGTGCGTTGGGAGATAGGAAATTCTTTTTCGTACAGAATGGAGGGGCAGACCATCAAAATCTGAGTCCGTATGAGAATTCTACATCGATTCTACTAAAGGACGCTAATTAGTGTTTCAACCTAGCTAGACGGTCCAACGTGTCCATTGTTTTATTATTATTTGGTATTTTATTTCATGATTTCATGAAAACTCCATGATTTCAACAAAACTCGGTTTTCAACAAATCTCCTTGATTTTATGAAAATTATCTAAAATCATCAAAATTTGGTAAAATTGGGAAGAGTGGCTTGGGACCTGCGCCCATTGGCCGACTGGCCATGCCCTAGCCGTGGCCGGTCCCACACCTTGTAATTCCTTGTTTTATTTATTTTCCCTCATCTCATGTATTTTTTCCAGTTTCATCAAAACCATGGATTTTGCATATTTTCTCCAAAT